>OY284493.1:39908638-41197772 GCA_958336395.1 Ctenicera cuprea
TTTTGTTAAATAATCTAAACTACAATTATTTAACTATAATTAAATTAAATTTTATGCAAATTTTCAAATTCCACATTTTTGGATAAAGCACCTCCAGAAACTCAAAAAAGTGGTTTTTTAAAAATGTCTGCTTGTGGGTGGGTGAACGTAAATGTTGTGTTGGTTCTCTGAAGGTAACAATAACAGGGGTCACTCGGCTGCTTCGGCAAATGGGATTAGTCTCGATGATAAAATTACACCAAACAAATGTTATAATAATTTATAAAATAAGCACTAAGATCCTTATGATAACCCAGCAGTGACTCAATTCCTACAATTTTATCGCATCTTATGACGATATTAATCTCATCAGACACAGCACCAAAATAAAAAACAACAATCATAAACAGCATTAAGTAATTTACTAGACAAGCCCAATAAATTGTATACGTTCCCTATATATATGAGGATTTGTACAGTTGTCACTGTCTTCCTTCTCTCAACCTTCCTCTCCATTCTTCTCTGTTGTTCCATTCGCCCTCTTGTAGACCTCGATTCTCCATTGCTTTGTCTACTTCGTTCCGCCATGATCTTCTTGGCCTTCCTCGTTTTCGTCTTCCCATAGGACTCCATTCTGTCATCTTTTTCATCCATCTGTGTTCTTCCGCCCTTCTAACATGTCCGTACCACAACAATCGTTTTTCCTCTATGTATGCGTTGGCGTCTTTTTCCCTTCCCATGTTTCTACGTATCTCTTCGTTCGTTTACTCTATCTAGTCCGATTAACCTGCAGCATCTTCTCCAAAACTCAATTTCCGTTGCTTCTTAGTTATGTCTCTATCCCATAAGATTGGGTTTAGCTGTCTTATGCAGGTTCTAGTTAGCCCCAATCTGTTTTTAATTTCTTCCTCGGTCGTTGCCTCTTTCGTCACTGTAAACCCCAAGTACTTAAATTTACCGGTTCCTTTGAAATCTACGTTTTCTTCAATTACTAGATGTTTTATATTTTCTTCTACTGTCGCTAGATTTCTGTTTTCGCAAAGTTAATGTCTAGTCCGACTTTGGTGTATTCTTCTTTAAGCTTTTGTACCATGTAACTCAGATCTTCCTCGTCTTGCGCTATTACCACTTGGTCGTCCGCAAAACTTAAAGTATAAATATGGTCGTCTCTAACGGGTACTCTCATCCCTTTGTATTTTCTTTTCCACTTATGTAGAGCATGTTCTATGAATATTTTAAATAGTGTGGGTGACGTGGGACATCCTTGTAGCAACCCCTTTGTTGTCCCAAAGCTGTTCGTGAGTTTCCTTCCAATTTTAACCGCCGTCCTGTTGTTTTTATACATATGTTTTACTGCGTTAACCAGTTTTTGGGGTATTCCGATTTTCGCCATGGCCTTCCAGAGTTCTTTTCGTGGTACAGTATCATAGGCTTTTCGTAAGTCGATGAATGCCATATGTATTGGTCTGTTTTTTGCCTTCTTCTTCTCTAATAATTGTTGTATTGTGTAAATGTGGTCAATGGTTGACCTTCCTGCTGTGAACCCTGCCTGTTCTTCGCTAATTCTTCCTTGTATCTGGGTTTCTACCTTATTCCTTACTACGTTCCCATATATTCTTACCATTGTGGCTATCACACTTATACCTCTGTAATTTTCGCATTTTTTACGGTCTCCTTTCTTATAAATTGATGTTATGTATGACTGCTTCCATTCCCTGGAAATTTCTTGACCGTTAATAACTTCTTGGAACATTTTCTGCATAATTCGAAATAGTTTATTCGTACCGTATTTTATCAACTCCGGTACAATTCCCCCCGGTCCTCCAGATTTACCATTTTTGATAGTTTTTCTTACTTTTTTAATGTCCTCCATTGATACTTCAATCAGGGTTTCTTCTGTCTCTCCTTCCTTTGGAGCATCGTCTTCTTCCTCCTCTTCCATTTCTATGAAACATTGTCTTTTTTCAGTTAATAATTCCTGATAGTAATTTTGCCATTCTTTCTCTCTAATGTATTTTATATACACTTGTTCTCTTCTGTTAGATTTCAGTGCTTTTAATGTTCTCCAGGATTCCGAGCTCCTTGTTCCTCTTATATACTGTTCTATATTTTTACATGCTCCATTCCATTGTTAATTTGTTTCCTGTTACTACTAGTCTTTTAACTTCTCTATTTTTCTCTCTATAGCTTTGCAAGTCTTCATCTGATTTTGTACTTAACCATTTTCCGTACATTTGTTTCTTTTCTTTGATAGCATGCCTCGTTTCTTGGTTTAGTATCCGTTCATGTTTCTTTTCATATCTTTCCTTTACTCCTAGTGCCTCGATCGCTGCTTCCTTTACGCACTTTTTTATGTGTTCGTATATTCCCTCTATACTTTCAAATCCAAACTCAATTAATTTCATATTTAGCCTATTTTGATAAATTTCTTCTATGGTTTCGTCCTGTAGGAGATCTAGTTTATATTCTATTACTTTTTCTACTTCGGTATCTGATTCGATCTCCTTATCCTTGTCATTTCTACCTTTCTTTCCATACCATGGTAGTCCCATCTTTGCTATTAACAATTTGTGATCCGTACCACATTCTGCGCCTTTTTTAACCCTTACATCTTTTATGTTAATGGTGGATTTTTTTCTTTATAATTATGTAGTCGAGAATTGATTTTAATCTCCTTGTCTCTTGAGTCCAGGTGTATTTATGTATGTCTTTGTGTTGGTAGAACCCATTGGTAATTCTGAGCCCATATAATTCGCATAGTTCTATTATTCTCTCCCCGTTGTCGTTTAATGTGTCTTCCCCGTATTGTCCTACGGTGTCGTCATTATCTTTTTTTCCCGTTCTTCCATTTAGATCTCCTGATACTATAATTTCTTGTGATTGTTTTGTTTTTTCTATTTCTTCCTTCAAAGTTGTTATATAATCATCTTTAATTGCTATGGGATTATCTTCTGTAGGTCCTTATGTTCCCAGAATCACTATTGATCTGCCGTATATTATAATTTCCATCTTTATTATACTTTCATTTATAGGTTCCCAGGTAACTATTTCTTTTCTAAATTTGCTCTTTACTAAAATTCCTACACCTGCCTTAGCCCTCTGCTCTTTATTTACTCCACTCCAACAGTGTATAATTCCATCGATGCTCTCTATCCCATTTCCCTTTTTCTTTGTTTCACTCATTACTAAGATATCTAGATTCGTCCTTTTAAATTCTTGTATAACTTCGCTATCTTTGTTTCTCCATACCTGTACATTCCAAGTGCCTATGGTTATCTTTCTCCGTTCTTTCTTCTTTTTCTGTTCTTCTTTGTGGTTGAGATTTACAACTCTTAGGTTCTGAGACCTCGTAGCAGAATTGTACCCCCCCCCCCCCGTATCCATTGGGGCTCCCTCTTTGTGAGGTGTGGATTACCAGCCGGGGAATTTTCTTCCTTCGATTTTTCATTTTGCATTTGATTTCTCTTGGCCTTTACTTTCTTTTCCGTGTGTTAGGTTGCTTAGGCCTAACGCCACAACCCCCTCATGGAGGACCTTAGACTCAGCCGCCCACTCTGGGTCAGACGCTGTTTGCAGCCGCCCATTCTGGGTCAGACGCTGCTGCTAGTTTTGGTTCGCCCCGGGTATTCTATTTCCCCGGTACCCACCATATCTGGTGGGCATTCCCCTATCCGCCACCCGGGGTGGCGCACGATGGGGAACTAGCAACCCCACACGGGGTATACGTTCCCAATATAGGAAAAAAAATAGGAAAAAAATATTCCATAACATTAAATAGCCCAACATAAACTTTTTAGCCAAATTTAAAAAATACTAGCAACCCGTGGGCTACGTCCCCCTAATTTTTGTAACTCCAAATGTTTCCTCCGCTAAGTCGGTCTGGGGATTGAGAGCTGCTTCCGGAAAGAGAATCCCGCGAAAAAACAATAAAGAAAGTCCATATAAAAGCCACGGTAAAAACTTTAAGCAGCCCGTAAAAAACAACCCCGTGAAAAAATTTCAAGAAAAGAAAACATCCGTAAAATCATTAGGCTAGACATCCCTCAAAAAAGTCTTTTTCATAGCCCCATAAAAAATACTTTAAAAACAGCGGGAAAGTTGTAAGTTAAACTTAGGTGCTCCGGGAAAAAGAACCCAGGGAAAAACGAAAAAAAGCCCAAAAACAGACCTGCAAGAAACTCTAAAAACCCCATAAGAAATTTTAAGACAAAAAACCGTAAAATCATCAGGGGAAACATCCCCCGAAAAAGTCCTTTATAGCCCAATAAAAAATTCTTTTAAAAAGCAGCGAGAAATATGTTAGGTAAACTTAGCTGCTCCCGGAAAAAAATCACATAAAAGAAAAACGAAAGAAAGCCCAAAATCAGACCCGGAAAAAACTATAAAGAAATCTTAAAAAATGTCAAGAAATAAAAACCACCGTAAAATCATCAGGATAAACATCCTGCTAAAAAGTTCTTCCATAGCCCAACAATATTTTTTTAATAAACATCAAGAAAGAGGTTAGTTAAACTTATCACTTTTCCCCATTTCCAATGTAGTGCTTTACAGAGATTTTTCTATTTCGGTTTTTTAAGGTTATTCTTAAAGCACTGTTTTAGCTAAAAAAAACAGTGTTTTAAGAGAGTCTCTTAAAGCATTGTTTTTAGTAAAATTTCACCAACAAAGATTGGTATTCATGATATATTTATGATCAAATTTGGTAAATTTAGTATGTATGCCAACATATACATACTAAATTTACCAAATTTGATCGCTGCAATTTTTTATAACGTTTTTTCATTAATTCTCCTCAATAGAAAAAATAGTATAAAAAACTCGTTTCATAAGGCGTCTTGACGCACTCGTCCATTGAAAAACTCGGTCGCTACGCTCCCTCGTTTTTCAATCTTGGACTCGTACGTTAAGACAATGCCTTATGCAACTTGTGTTTTAATATACTATTTCAAATTTTTTTTGGATTTAATAAATACGCAAAAATTTTGCTAGACATTTGCATATAATTCTAAAATTAAATTTGCCCGTTTTTGTATACATCGATCAGCAAGGAAAGAACATGTATCTTTTTCAGGGAAAGCTCTTTCTTAATTATACAATAATCCACCTCTATGGAAATACACTGGCTTTTATTTAGAGGATCTGTGTGGTGGTTGTTTTCTCCGGGAAATAATTTAACAGGGGTTGTTATTACCGTAGCCTTGTTTCAAACGCTTTTTTCTATTTATGGTTTGCCTAACGTTTTTGTTGTTGTTGTATTGGCTATTTCGTTCTGTTCTGGCTGCTGACGTGGCGAGGCTGGGATGTCGACCGACAGGTGCAGAAGTACGGAGCATTTAGCGGTTTTTGGTGTTACGTACTATTTTGTAATACGTTAAAGTTCGGATTATAAAGCAGATGCATGTTCTTCTTGTATAACGTCCTTTATAAGTGAAGTGTGTTAATTAAGTTACTTTTACATTATTCTAGCTCTTGTTATAGCTCCAAATAGTAGAATCAGTAAAGTGTGGTTATTTCTAAACATTACTCTAACATTGTCAAATATACGATTGCATTTTTGTATAATGTTTTTATAAGTGAAATCTGTTCGATATTTTAAACTCGCCTAGCGCGGTTCCACATCTTTAGCTAAAAACTGTATTCCCAAAACATTGCCGATAAACGGAACTAATGTCTATAATTAAGTGTAAGAATAATACCCACGCTAAATTGTATCATCAAATATATGCACGGAAAATGTAACTCAAAACAAAATAACCAAATATATTGTTTTTACCTAAACAAGATACATTAGCACAAGACCAAAATTTACCAATACCCAATTAAACTGGCTAATAACAAACCTTGTCGGTTAAATAAACTATTGTTTTGTAAGAACTCTCACACAATCGTATAAAATTGTTCAAGGATTTGTATATGGCTATAATAAATATCAACTCGTTTGCAAGTCTTGTAACTGCCCAAAGAAAAAAATATCTCAAACTATCAAACAAATGTAAATTGCAAATTTTAAATACATTACTGAATTGTTTCGATAGCAGCTTTGTATTAATGTAAAAATTATATAAATTGCTTATTTTTATATTAATGCAACAAATTAAATGTTATGCAGTGATGCAAACGTTGCTAATTTTAAAACAATGTCAAATGTACAACAAAATTGGGGCGCTTCTGCATCCAGATAACCTAGAAATTTATTTACACGTAGGTCACGTGATTTTCTGTTTGGCAGGAAATTCAGAAAAATTAAAAGAATTTGCAAAATCGCCTTATTTGAGAAAATGTCAAAAACAAGTTATTTTATAAAAGGGGTTTAAAATTTAATTTTAATGCCACGTGCAATCGTTGGAACAAAAGCAATAATAAATTTAAAATAACGTTTTTTTTTTAACTTTTATGTTAAATCACCAACTTCCCATTTTTTTCTTTGGAATGAATTGGTTCCAGTTAAATATTATTATTATTGTGGTTGTTATTTAAGCATAGAAACAATATTTTAAAAAACGCAATGGCTATTAGAAACTAACCATTGTAACAAACTGTTTATTAAATTATTGTAAAAAAGTTAACAATTTTAAAAGCAAAGTTTAATGACATTTTTAAGAGGTTCTTGTTCTTTTTTCAAATGTGATTTTTAGGCAACCATAACGCGAATGCTGTAGAAGTACAATTACATTCATGATTATTGTTTTTATATGGCGAATCAATAATTTGTCGAACTGCATTAATCATTGCAATAACCACTAATAAATAGTGTAATTTTTTTCCTGCCACTGTAATAAATAATTAGTTGCTCCAAAACGTAAATAAAGAAATCCCCAAAGACCGCATTATTCCTTCTGCTCAAACATTTATCCCGAACACAAATAACCACAAAGCATTCATCTGTGCATGAAAATCTTCGTCTTGGAAATATTCATATTGATCATCCCCCACCCCCAACACGTCACGATACATTCAAACATATCCAAATAGCGACTCGCATCCCCACAAAAAATGTTTAATGTCACAATAGTCTAAGCGGGCCGTGGATAAATGCTAACGGGGCAGATACGACATTTGCGACCACAAATCATATGTCAGCTTTGAGGCTGACAGGGCGAATATCAAATGTCCCCAGTGGAAGAATTCGAAGGTATTTAAATATAGATATTTGTACATACATTTATCCGCTTTTGGACGGATAAATATTGTTTTTAGTTTCAATTTTAGTATAATTCCTTCCTCAGCTGTGTTGTTGGGCGTAGAAATTAAAAAAATGTTGGATTTGTTTCAAAAAAATATTTATTGCAGGAATTCAATGATCCTTTTGTAGCGCCCCTTTTTCAACGCCTATGTGTTTTACCAAGAAAAATTATGTATATAAATCACAGAAATAGAACTTGATGTGAGAAAATCTTATACACAGTTCAAAAAAACAGGGACATTATAAAATGGCAGTTTTCCTGGCGCCAAATGATATCAGAAATGGGGAGCAAGAAGCGCTCAAGAAATGTTAACAAAACCAATAACCAAAAATGTGTGAAAAAATCTGTCTGTATACACAAAGGCGAGCTATTTGAGGGTGTTCACCCTTGGAGAAAATATGATTGTGAATATTCGCAACCCTTCATCGAGGGTGAGCCTGATTTGAATATCGGATCTGGTGAATCTATAACTCAGCCACTCAGCCCCCAGTCAGATATTAGACATTAGAATGGATGTTGCTCGACTCGGATTGCCTAAGACTGCGGCGAGCGGTTTTGCTATATTTGTTATATATGTATACACTGAAAGCAGGGGTAACAAGAAACTCGAAAGAAAATTTAAACCTCTTTTGAATTGTCTTTCCAGAAATGAGCAGTACTAAAACTTAACTGTGGGTTGTTTATAAACATCACAAGAAAACTTATAGATACGTTTACCCTCACAATAAAAAGAAAATTAAATAGTTCTTAAGTTTATATAACATTCTGTATATCACAAAAAAAAACAAACACGGTTAGAAACAGAGCGTGACAGAACAGATATTGCTATAGATTATGTTTTTTTATTTTATTATTATTTTTTTACTTTAGTAATCTCAACATATAACTATAATGACCGGCTATTTATTTTTAACAATTAAGAAAAATGAAATTTTACTACAATTATTAAGACTCTTAATATAATTGTAAATTTTATTCAAATAAATGAATTAATTTCTTAGGGTTCTCATGTAACTCAAACAATATTGATTTACCTTATCTGGTACAGCTTCGTTGATTCCCCCAAATATTTGTATACAACAGAATTTTCCGAAATACAAAACTTACATGGAAACATAACATTTGACTTAAATAAATAACACTGGTCAACAAATTTTTAATTTTTTAATTTTTTTTTACTATCTATATACAACTTATTTTTGTTTTCTAGTTTTAATTAGAATCTTAAAAAGAAATTACTTCTGGCAGGTCAGGTTTTGGAAAAGTTAACTTAAAGAATGAATAAAAGGTATTACGCATATAACTAATAGGTACACTTTGCATTACAATTACAATGGTTTTCTCTTCACTTTTCTTTTGTATGGGGCTGTGGAACTTTCTGATATCAGTGTCCAGCAATAATCAGCAAGAATTTCGCTGCTCCACTTCACTTGGTAACGTTTTTCGATGTCTTGATGGAACCGTCCCCAAGATTCGGAGAAAAAAAATCTACGTGGGAATCTAAAAAGTGTATTTTAAGGCTCATGTTACAACCTAATGCTTGATAACTCCTAAGAAGTTCATCGACAATTTCTTTGTAGTTTTCAGATTTTGTATTTCCCGACAAAAGTTTTGTTTTGCCACTTTTAAAGCATTCCAAGCAAAACATTCTAAGTCGCTTGCCGTCTCTTCCAATTTTATATGTTGTATTAATAGATTAATTTGGGGTACTACAAAAATACCCTTTTTAATTTTTGCATCGGTAATACTGGTAAATTTTTGCTTGAGATATTGAAATCAATGTCCTTGTTTGTTCATGGCTTTAACAAAGTTTTTCATCAAACCCGATTTGACATGCAACGGTGGTAAGAAAATTTTGTCACGCTTAACTAGTGCCGGATGGATTATGTTGTTTTGCCCAGGAATATGCTGCTCTCTTGGTGGCCATCGTTCAACAATATTATGAGAATTGCTTGCTCGGATGTTGTAGAATTAAATTTATTTATCCTGCAACACAATACAAAAGAGCACAACTTTTAAGATTCAAAGATAATACATCCACCATCTTAACTTTCATTACACTAACCTCATACCAACAGTTTTATTCCCCTAAAACTAAATCATTAAATATTAAAGCATTCGGTGTTGCATAACCAGAAAACATAAACATGATATAATATTTCAACACTTCCCCTCAACACTGAATGTTAACAAATTAACTTAAGAAATTCCTAACTTATTACAACAGTAATTATGTTTAACTGCACCTAACCCCTTAGTAAAAATATCAGCTAACATTTCCTCAGTTGACTTGTACATAATATTAATAGTTTTATTATCGACTACTTGTCTAATGAAATGATAGCGTATATCAATATGTTTATTCCTAGAATTATTTTTATCATTTTTAACTAAATGATGACAACTTTGATTATCATTATAAATGATCGTGGGAGTTCTTATTAAGTTATGAAAATTTAATTCGGACAACATTGTTCGTAAGTGCATAACCTCTTTCGCAGCTTCTGTCAAACAGACATATTCTGCTTCCGTAGAAGAAAGAGCTACAGTTGTTTGCTTTCTTGATAGCCAACTAATTAAAGTATTTGCTAATACAAAACAGCAACCACTTACAGATTTTCTATAATTTACATCACTCCCCCAATCAACATCTGCATAACAAATCAATTCCCTTTTTGATTTACAAAATTTTAAACCTACATTTGGAGTTCCCTGCAGATATCTTAAAATACGCTTTGCTGCAATCATGTGTTGTTGTCTAGGACTAATTAGAAATTGACTCAATCTGTTTACAGCAAATGCAATGTCAGGTCTTGTTGAAGTCGCAAGATACATTAACGAGCCAATTAAACACTGATATAGTTTTACATCAATTTTTACACCTAACTCACCTTCTGGTTCTAAAACTAACTTCTCCTTAACATTCGTAGGAGTGTTTACATGCTTACAATTTTGCATACCAAACTGTTTTAGAATGTTTTGAATATATTTTTTCTGAGTTAACATAGTACAACTTATATCTTTACTAATTTCCATACCTAATATAAACGTTGCATTACCCAAGTCACGCACTTGAAAATTTTCACTGATTTTAATTTTTGTTTCATTTAATTCTTCTTCACTTTCAGTAAATATGAACATGTCATCAACATACACTGCGATTATTATAATTGACGTTTTAGATTTCTTTATATGCACGCATTTATCACTTTCTAAAGTTTTGTAATCTAAACCTTCAAAAACACTTTTTAACAACTTATACCGTTGTCTTCCTGCTTGTTTTAATCCGTAAATTGATTTCTTTAGGAGACATACCTTATCTTCATTTCCTTCTTTAATGAATCCCTCTGGTTGTTCCATGTAAATGACCTCATCTAGCGGACTATTCAGAAATGCTGTAGAGACATCTAAATGGTGTATATTCATATCATATTCTCTTGATAAAGCTATCAGTAATCTGATTGAGCTCTGTTTTACAACAGCTGAAAATACTTCCTTGAAATCCTTACCAAATTCTTGTTCGTAACCCTTCGCTACAAGTCTGGCTTTTCTTCTTTCTTTATAACCATCCTTAGTGTACTTAGTGGACATCACCCATTTACATCCAATGATATTTCTGTCAGCTGGAGGATCTACCAGTTGCCATGTACCTTTTTCTTTTAATGCATCGTATTCCATTTCTATTGCTTTTATCCATTCATCTGCATTTTCACTGGAAGTGGCTTCTTTCAAATTCCTTGGGTTATCTGCGTCAAAAACAGTTACTACCATCCCTTGTTCATTCACTTCTCTGAATCGCTGTGGTTTCAAAATCCTCGACCTATCCCTGAAATTATATTCACTTGTAGAATCTTCCTTTAGGGTTATTGAGCTGTGTTCCTCCTCTGGGGAATCAGTATCATTGCATCGAATAATTTCATAGCAGTTAGTGGTGGTTTCACCTGTGTTGCTTCCTTCGATGAACTTCACATCCCTACTTTTTATTATTTTCTGTAGTCTTGGACTCCATAGACGATATGCCTTCGATTCTTGGGAATACCCTAACATAACACATTTATCTGATTTTTTCTCAAATTTATCTTTACCTGGAGCATTGTTTAATGCAAAAGCTTTACATACAAATGGTCTCATGTGTGAAACATCGGGTTTTCTTCCATGCATTGCTTCATATGGTGTCATATCTTCGAGGCACGATGCTGGACAACGGGTTCTCACATATGCTGCCATAGCAATAGCCTCTGCCCAAAAAGATGTTGGTAAATTTGACTGCAGTAGCATACACCTTGCCATCTCGACTAGAGTACGATTCATCTTTTCTGCAATACCATTTTGTTGAGGTGTGTAATCGGTTGTTAGTTCACGTCTAATACCACATTCTTGCAGAAAATGCTTGAAATCTTTTCCACTATATTCCAATCCATTATCGGTACGTAACACCTTAACTGGTTTGCCGATTTGTTTTTCTGCTCTAGCTTTAAATTGTTTGAAAGCTTCTTTTACGTCTCCTTTATTTTTTAGGAAATAAACATCAGTCCATCTTGATGTGTTGTCAATGAATGTAGCAAAATATCGAGCTCCTCCCATTGATTCAGTTCTCATGGGGCCACAAATGTCTGAATGTACAAGTTCAAGAGGATATTTCGTTCTCATTTCTGATACCTTAGGGAAAGGTAACCTTGTAAGCTTCCCCTTGATGCAAGTTTCACACACCGGTAATTTTCCTGGAGATTGGATATTCATTCCATTAACCATATTTTTGGTGAACAACTTGTTAAGATCAGTTTCATTCAAATGACCAAACCTATACTGCCACTTCTCTATTTCTTTTGACTGACTGGCATTATTAGCTTTCTCCATGTAGTTGGATAACGTGATGTAAAATAAGCCATCATTCTTCTTAGCAGTAAAAATTACATTCGACTTTGTGTCAGTTATCTTTGCAGTTTCCTTTTCAAAATGCACATTATATCCCTTCTCCAGAATTTTGGATATCGAAAGTAAATTAGTTCTTAATTTTGGTACATACAATACATTTTCCAGCTTTACAGACTTAGAATTCTCATTAATCATAAGACGTACCGTCCCTTTACCCTTGATTTCTGCTAATTTTTCATTTTCGGCCAGATACACACATTGATTTTTATGACTGGTGGCCCCGCTGTCAAGGCACCATTGTTTGCTTCCCGTTTGCATGGTGAATGCTGTGGCAATAAATATGACCTCATCTTGAGTTTCTCCTACATAGGTCGCTTTCTGGGATTTAATATTTTCTGGACAGTCTCTACCTTTATGACCTGCATACTTTTTGCAATAATTACATTTAAATCTAAAGAATCGAGTATTTTTATTGCTACTGTGTGGGGTTTTACTACTAAAATCAACCTTATAGTTTGTTTTATTAAAGTACTTGCCTCTATTAAATTGTGACTTGGCAATCAGAGCCCCATCAATATCCTTGGAATCTTTTTCTCTACTCTTACGCAGTTTATATTCTTCGATTAATTTTATTTTCAGATCTTCCGATGTTGGCAAGCTGTCTCGAGTTTCGATTGCACATCGGAAATTCTCATAGCTGTTAGGTATACTGTAAAGTAGTAAAATTGTAAGTAAATCTTCCACTATTACCAACCCCATTCCTTTTAGTTTATCCACGACATCGAAAAATTGTTTTACATGTTCTTGCATATCAAAACCATCTACCATTTTGGTGAACAATAACTGCTTTAGTAAACTAGCTTTACGAGCAGGTCCTTGTGACTCAAAAACTCCCTTCAATTTCTCCCAAAGTTCCTTAGAAGTTTTTGCATGTTTAACATGTGTTAGTTCTGCAGAACTGATAGATAATATCATATCTGCACGAGCTCTTTGGTCTCCTTTAATCCACTTGTTTAATTCTGTTGCATTCGGGGCTTCTTCCGGTTTTTTGTATGATCCATCCACGTACCCCCAGCCATCATTCTTGACAAGGATTGCCTCCATCTGGAGCTTCCAGGTGTCGTAATTTTCCTTTGTTAATTTTTCTATCTGAGCATAGACACTGGCCATTTTTCATAGTAATGTAAATAACTATAATTTAGCACTGGGAACGAGCTGGGCCCATAACCTGTAGAATTAAATTTATTTATCCTGCAACACAATACAAAAGAGCACAACTTTTAAGATTCAAAGATAATACATCCACCATCTTAACTTTCATTACACTAACCTCATACCAACAGTTTTATTCCCCTAAAACTAAATCATTAAATATTAAAGCATTCGGTGTTGCATAACCAAAAAACATAAACATGATATAATATTTCAACAGATGTCCCACTCACAAATAAAACAACAATGCTTCGTGTATCCAAGTTGTAAACCAAGCAGAATTGCCACAACTTTTAAATCAGCACTGATGTATCATGTATACTTTCTGTAATTAATTTTGTCAAGAAGGGATACCATATACAGGGTGTTAATGAATTGTAGGCACAAACTTCTAGGGCTTGCAAAACACAACAAAGCAAACAACTTTTGTTAATAAATGTGTGGTCAAAAGTGTTTCCTTTCAGGGATAGAGCTTCTCAAAGATTCTTTAAGAACCGCCTAAATGTAGGCAACTCAATTTACTACCTACTATTTGTTTCCATAACGACGGAAATTAATACAGGATAAATAAAGCCCCCTTTCCCACTTTTAAAATTCAAATTAAATTTAAAACAAACTTATTAACAAAACGTTTCAAAACTAAGCAATAAAAAAAAACAAAATTACAAAGCAAAAATCAACTATTTGAAAAATTAACAATAACTAATTTAAAAATTAACAAAATTATAGCAAATGTTCAAAATGTCGCCCCCCAGCTTCTACACACGAAGCACATCCACGAAGTAAATTCCTGCGCACCGCTCCAAATATACCAGGAGTCTGTTGAACTTCTTCACATGCCGTAAGTTCTTCTACAGTTTCAACTGGGGCAGCATACACTAACGTTTTAACATGACCCCACAAAACGAAATCAAGTGGGGTCACATCAGGAGAACGTGGAGGCCACGTCACATGCCCTCCTCGACCTATCCATCTGTTGAGAAAAGTGTTATTTAAAAATTCCCTGACTTCCGCCGAAAAATGAGCAGGTGCACCATCGTGCTGCAGCCACATTTGAGGTGGAACATTTTCCAAAAGTTCAGGCAGGACATGGTGCAAGAAATTTAAATAAATTGCTCCTGTTAACCTTTGGGGTAGCAGATATGGTCCAATGAGTCTATCGCCAACAATCCCGGCCCAAATGTTCACTGAAAATCTTTGCTGGTATCCTTTTTGAACCACAGCATGGGGGTTTTTATCGTCCCAAATAAGGCTGTTTCTCCTGTTGAATATTCCTTCTTTCGTAAAAGATGCCTCGTCACTAAACAGAACGTTTACTTGGAATTCTGGAGCCTCATTACACCGCCGCAGAAATTCCTGGCAAAATTCTACCCTTCTGGGAAAATCTGCTTGAACCATGGCTTGTACCTTCTGTGGATGGTACGGATGTAGCTGCTGCTTATGTAGTACCTCCCATACTGAAACATGGTTCACTCCCATTTCATGAGCGATGGCTCTTGAACTAGTAGAAGGATTTTCAGCCACTCTCTCCAAAACTTCTTCCTCGAAATCCACCGTTCGCCTTGTTCTGGTAGCTCCACAGTTGTGTCTGTTGACAACGAATGTACTTTCCTCCCGCAGCCGACGTGAAACTACACTAAAAGCCTTGTGCGATGGATGATTCCTATTCGGAAAATGTTCTTGGTACAGGCGAGCAGCTTCGCGTGCGTTACCCCAAGCAGCTCCATACATGAACATCATGTTCATGCTGTTCGGCAAAAGTATAATTCGCCATAACACAAAAATTCGAAACATAGAACGTAAATAACGAAGATAATAATTATCAAAAAAATCACAGAACGAAAAAACAACGAATCAAAGGCACAGAAAGAAACGAATGCAAAAAAAGTCAAAAAATATCACAAAAATATCGAACTGTGTCAAAATTGACGTTATTTGAATGCATGTATGTCTAGATCGTTTTTTTTTTCAAAATTCCATGTGACCTGTGCAAAATAATTGAAAATGCAATTTGGGTTGCCTATTTTCAGGTACTTGTTAAAGAATCTTTAAGAGGCTCTATTTTCTAAAGGAAACAGTTTTGACCACATATTTAACAAAAGTTGTTTGCTTTGTTGTGTTTTGCAAGCCCTAGAAGTTTGTCCCTACAATTCATTAACACCCTGTATTTATAGGATTCCTTCATGTAAACAGCATGTCCAACAAGAACTGAAAGGTAAATATTTCCATTGTGTAGGAGAACAGCTTTTAAGCTCAGTTTCGAAACATCGATGAATATAAGCCAGTTTTCTGCATTGTGATAATAGTCTAACGCAAGCATTAAATTGTCAATATTATTGCAGAAGGAAAAACTCTCTTCAGTTGAGAAATACTGTGACAATTCTTTTTGACAATTGCAATACTGAAATAGGCGTATCTGAAGTTAACAACTTCCATTCTTGTAATCTTGATTCTTGTATCTCTGCTTGAGTTTGCGATAAATTCAAATCTCGAATCAAGTCATTTAGTTCTAATTGAGTTATTACATGAGGTTTGTCTTCTTGAGATGATAAAAATTCCTCATCATTGTTTGAAAGTTCTTCAGTTGCTCTTGCTGTTTCTGTATCAATTTGTTCTACTTTTAAAACGTTTGAATATGTTGGTACCGCAAAGGCTGTCGAATGAGGTACTGGACGAGTAGCAGAAGGCAAGCTTAGATAAGCAATTTTTTTCTAATTTTTGTCAGAAAACCTAAAGATTTTGGTGCAGCAAATGTAACAGTTCGTCGTATGGTCCGTTTGCTCATACTAAATCATAGGAACCGCAAGCGGCATAGCAGTGCTCTCACCGTTCAACCGGCTTCTTAAAGTAACAGCACAACGCGCACAGCAAGTTTTAGGAGTCCAAGATTTGTCTTGATTTTTAATTTTAACACCAAAGTAGTAGTAGTACGCTTTTTCTATTGTAGATTTAATATTTTGATTAAGCTGCTGAATAGTTAAGTCTCCGCAAACACAACAAAAACTGTTCGGATCAGTTATACACTTACGGGACATTTTTAATATAAACCACAACAAATTATCACAAACTGACTTAATTCAATTTTATTACTCGTAATAATCCTTCTGTGCCTTCTTGTATACCTCCCTAATCGCATATCTACGAAATTTCGAAATATGATTGGTTTAAAAGCAAAGAGAGGCGTGGCTTACGGTTGTGACGTGGAATTAAAACTTTTCTTTTAAAATTCCAAGGTTACCCACTCTAACCTCACTGTTTTTGTTTCTTAAGGAAATCAAAAATTTTTCGAATACAATTTTAATTATTTCATCGAAGACAACTTTAATTATTTAATGGATGACAACTTTTTATTATTTTTCCAAAGAATTCAGGATTTATAAAGTGACGCCAACTTTGGAACTTCCCACCACTTTTGGAAAACAATTGACGATGTTTGGAGCGTTCGTTTTTTAGTAAGCATAAATTTTTCACTTTTAATACTTTATTTAATTAAAACAAGATGAATCTTTTTTCCCACACTTTCTAATTGTTAAGGAAAACTTTTTATAACATTCAACACACTTTGATTAACAAATTTTAATATAAGGAAATTCACAAATTTTCGGGAGTTGAAAAAAAAACGTGTGGCTCTTTTGAGTTCTTAAGAAAGACCGAATTTACAAATAAAAATATATCCAAGCTATAAAATAGACCAATCAAGTTGCAGCATTTTTGGAAATAACTGAACATTTGTTTTTAACGACTAAAATTTAACATAAATTATTAAATATTAAAATATTGTGCATAAGTCTTTAAAAACTAACTTTATATTTAAAATCTTTGAATTTCTCCCATTTTTGGATATGCAAATTAGGTACATTTGGTGAAAAATTAATTTTTTACTCATAACAAATTCAACTTGACCCACTTAACTAAAAATGTATTAACATTTAATTCTACTACTTAAATAAGTGTACTATATTTAAAAAAAAACGTTGTACAAAAGATCTCCCAGCATGTCGAAGATTACTTATTTTACAAAACCCAAATCTAACTATTTTCAACATAAAATTTTTAAATATTTTTACATGTCACGTAACATCACATTAATGTTTTTATATTTTTTTATAGGCCTTTCCACTTCAAAAAACAGCTTATAATTGAAGCAAGCCCTTACTATAGCTTACAAACAAATTCCAATGCTTATTGCTCAAGATGCTGCTTCAGTATTGACTTCCGAAGTCATTCTACAAAATTTTGGATTGACCAAGAGTCCAAGATTACTTCAAAATTGTATTTTTTCACAAATGTACAATTTATTATCAAATTTTATTACATGAAAATGTTTGACAATAATACACAGCAATATCATCAAACTTTGACTAATGTGATACTATTTAATACCATCAGATTCAAATAATTTAGAAAAAAAATTAAACACTAAAAAACCATGGTTGGAAACATTAAAAGTTAAAAACTGAGCAAAAATTAAATGTTTCTACGCAACAGAAAAATTAAAACCGTACGTAATAAAACCAACGAAATAAGAAAAACATCAGAAAAAATGAGAACAAAACGCGTACTAAAAGAACACAATATAGAACCTCTCCATTAGTTATACAAGATAAAATACAGTATTCAAAATTGGGAAAAAGAAAATCTAGATAATTATCTACCAACCAAAAATTGACAAAAATGAAGTTTTTTTGGAGTGACTTTATTATTTAAAACATTATCTTAACTAAAAGCGGAAAATACATAAAGAAACAGATAAAATAATAATAAAAATTTATCATAAAAACAACAAATTGAAAACACGACTTTTAAGTCAGGTATACAGAAAAAAAAAAAAATGAGCGAAGTACTTTGCGTTAACTTTTCTATACTTTAGGTATTGGTACAGAGCCATCATAAATGCTCGAAGACCACGTGATTAGTAACTTTTGTAGATGTAGTGAATTTTACTTTATTATGTTGCTTGTAAACAGCGGTTTGACGTTTCTAAACATTGGCGTTCGTAGTTTATTGTTGATTAGTTTCCTTTATTCTTCGCGCTTTCGTTGGCGGTTTTACCTGTGCTATTTATCGAACTTACGACTTTTTATTTCATTTGCACCAAGAAAACAACAGTTCTTTTGAGAGCTAGCTTATCTACTTTGTAATTGCTTCGGTAGGTCGAGATTTGAGTTCCAAGACTAATATTACGTAACCTATAAATTATTTCAGAATTGTAATTATTAATTATGCCTTTTACAAGCGAGCAAGACTCCTTTATTATTATGGCGCATTTCCGAAGCGGAACTCGCAATGCAGAAATATTTTGTATCAAATTGTGTTGTTCAGATATATTTTTGTACAATAATTATTGTAATATTATTTAAAATTCTGTCCTTGTATTCAATTTTCCTCAAGATTTGTTAATTGAAGTTGTGTAATGCGCATCAAATTGGTTTTTCGTCATTTTACATGAAACTAAGCTTCCTGTATCCTAAAAGTGTACGCCACTGTCGCTGCCACATTTAGTTTTCCAAACCAGTGGTGCCAATCTGTTAAATGGGTTGCCTATATTACAGTGATCACGTGGTCTTCGGGCTTTTTTGATGGCTTTGTACTTATTATACATGGTGTTTCTAAACAAGTTGATTCCTTGAATAAGTTCTTACAGAGAAGTTCATATAGATATATGTCGTAAACGGCATAGTTTTCGAGTTACAAGAAATTACAGGGTGTTAAAATTATTAAAAAATTGAGATTAAAAAAATGTATTTGTATCAAAACAATGAAACAAAATTATAGTAATTGTTGAAAATGGCCACCCCCAGCCATGCTACATGACTTTGTCTCCTACTGGTTGATTGACAAACACGTTCAAAATTCCCAGGTGCATTACAGATTGTTTGGCATGATGCAATTATGTCATTCCTTAAATCTTCATTATATTCCATCGGGGTGGTATAAACCAAGAATTTAAGGTGATCTCTAAAACACTTCCAGGGGATTTAAGTCTGGGGACCGAAGAGGCCAACGTTGCAGTCTCATTGACCTATCTAATGATTCGGATACACAGCACCCAAATGTCGGCGAGCAGTTGAACTAAAATGTGCGGAGCGCCATCATGTATAAACTACATTTGATATCTGACCTGGAGTGGCACACCTTGCCGCAGTATTGGCAGCTCGTTTTTAAGAAAATTGCGGTATAAGTCACCAGCTACCTTCTTTGGTAAAAATTGCGGCCCAATTAAGAAGTTTCCGATAATTCCAACTCACACGTTTAATAAAAATTTATGTTGATAATTGGCTTATAAAAGAAGCCAACGTGTGGATTTTCTTCAGTCCATAGATGATTATTGTGAGAATTAGTAACAACTTCCATGGAGAAGGCAGCTTCATCAGTAAAAAGGGCTTATACTAAAATTGAGAATTTTTTTCAATCATCCATAGAAGCCATTGACACATAACGAAACTTTGCGGAAAATCGCGTGGTAAAAGTGCCTTTACGCGCTGAATGTGATAGGGATATTTATCTCTTAAAGTATATTTTATAAGACTCCTGTTTTTTTAAATATATTTTCAAAACGTGTCGTATATTCAGATTTTGGAATAGTTTTATATCCTATAATTTTGTAACTACAAAAATTGCATTAATTGTTCAAAACAATTTTATACGCTTTTCTATAACCTATAACTCCATTGTTTTGTACACCAACTTGCACATTACAAATATATTTCGGGATTACAAGTAATAATTCGAGGGTAGTCTTGGGGAAGTCCAAGGAAAGTCAGGGAAGTCCAAGGGAAGTCGGGGAAGTGCAAGAAAAGACAGGAAATAATAAAGGAAGTCGAGGGGAAGTCCGAAAGAAGTCTCAGGTCTCAGTCTTAGTCCGTTACTAAAGAGAAGGTGGTGTGCAAATTTTAGCATGCAATTTACCCTTCGGCTAATGCAGACTGTCATATCAGCTCTTTGCGTTCCATTCATTCAACAGTAGAGTGTAATCCCTATTTTCTTACTTTTATCAAAACTTTACTGGCCCAATGCATACCAGTATATGGGAATAATCGCCTTATATAATGGACGCGTAAAGATGCTTCTAGTAGCGGAGATCTGTCGTCACTAAAAGTTGAGACAGGTGAAAGAGATCTGGATTTAATATATAGATTTTGTTAATAAGCAGAAAGCGAGAAATATACTGATTTTAATCTAAATTGTTCATCGGTGACAGTAGAATACGATTTTAGATGCGCAAATAATTACTAATTCTACATATCCCTCGTTAATTACTGATACCCACGTGACCTGCGGTCCGCAGTGACTTGGCGAGTTTTAAATTTAAATGTTGAAGCCAGTTCAGGATTGGTACTCGTGGTGATTAAAAATTCCCTGTAAGTGTCACTGTCAACACTCAAAGTGAGGTTATGTATGTAAACAAGCTAGCCCTGATAAGTTAACAAACGGCTTGGAAATTTTTGTATAAAAGGCTTACCAACAGTGTAAGTTGAGTTGCCTATATTTTGTGGTCACGTGGGTATCAGTAATTAATGAAGGCTCTGTATATACTGATTTCTGAGGTTCTTTAATCCCAAACACTCTTCACTTTGCAACAATAATAAAAATAGATCTATTTTGCCTTCATTAACGTATTTGTAAATATTAATAATCTAATGCATGCATTACTTTTAAAAATAAAGAAATTCCAAAGAGGTAAAAAAACCTACCATTCCGTATGAAATAATTTAAAAGGTACATCTAACCAAATTAAATTTTCAACGAATTATCAGCGCAAAATCTCCCCGAAACAAAAGCTATGTGAAAGGTTCTTCCCGCTACTTTCGCCCGCCGATTATTATCCCTTATCCTTGAATATTGATCAGTTTCCCCTCGCCAGAAAACACTGTGTATAATTTTCTAAATGGCTCACTCTTAATATGTGTCTCAAGTTACCATGGAAACACCTGAATTGATTGATTTGGGATGAGAGAGCCTTCGTTAAGGGATCATCTAAAAGGTACGCGTTGTGTTGAGGGATCAAAAATCATAAATATTTAGTACAGTCGGCTTAATGTGAGACGAGGTTGTTTTGCTCTTCTGAAGGGTGTGTGTTGTGTCGGTTTCTCCATCGGAATGAATCCAACGCAAAAGATATATAATAATGCAAGACAAGGTCTTGTAAAAATTGTTTTTATGTTTATTAAATTTTTAATTTAACACCAGACCTAATTGAGTTTTACTCGCCTCCACTCAAACTTTAAAAGGCGTTCATTCCTCAATCTTTTCGCAAACAACCAATTTCCGTAGCTCAATTACCAAGTTAGAATAATCGAAGATCAAAGAAGTTTCCCTGCAAGTATTGCTATGAAGCGATTAAATATTTCCCTTTTAGAGAAGGCTGGCGTTAAGAAAAGCTCAACGTGAATGGCGGCAAGGACTAAGTTTGTTCTCAATCAGGACACGTTTTCCTTTGAGGTGATTTTTTATTTAACATCTCCGAGGTGTCGAGTTTTAAAATGAAATCAATGACTAAATCGAGTTAAGTTAGACACTTGTTGTTGGTAATTTTATTTTAGAGTTTGATGGATTGATAGCGAAAGAGCCCTATATTAAAGTTGGCTCGCCTCAATGCACTGCTTGAATATTGCATGGAAAATTGTAACCTTTAACTAACTTTAGTGACTTACGAATTGTTTCGTTCATGATTTGCTGATAGAACAAATTCGACTTAGTAGTTTGTTATTGAATAAATGTAAAATTTTGTTTTACGAAGTTATATGCTTTGGTATTTACATAAATAATACAAGTGATTGCGGTTTTTCGATCAAATTGCGGTGTACGTTCACCAGTGCTAGTTAAGATGGTAACTCCACGAATTGCCTAAATCTTATCTAGCACAAGTTAACTTACACCGCAACTTTATCAAACGAAAATCGTATCACCAGTCGTATTCGTCTCGACTATATTACTCACATTAATTTTGAGGCATTTTTGGTAACACTGAACTAGTCGGAAATGGTCGGGTGTTTTCGGGAATCGGCGCTCTTAACATGGTATTGTTTGCTTGCTTTTAAATATTTTGTAGTGGCGTCTTTTTGTAAATTAAATTTTTTATTTTGACGTTTTTATTCACTGTTGTTGTAAAAATGAATCGTTTCAAAGAAGAATCAGAGGTGGTATTTGATAAAAATTTTAAGGGTATTTTGGTTTAAAATTTTAGTTTATATAACCTGTCAAACAAGATACAGTTTTGATGTACATATATTTATGTGTTTCAATGCAAATTAGCATGTCGTTATGATATTTATTATAGGTGTACACTAAAATTTGGTTCGGTCATAATTTGAACTATGATTTGAACGAATCATGTTGATTGACATTGACATTGTTATCATTAGCCACCGTCGACGTTTCCCGAATTTTGCTTTTTGCGTGTAGACGACGGGGACAAATTATTGTTTTTAAATCATAAATTACGTTATAATTAAATATTATACTTACTTCTGGCCAAAGCAATAAAAAACTGTATTAAAATTATATTAAATACACCCAAAAGTCAGTTCGTTCGTTTTATGAAAGCGAAAATTTGTGGAAGACTGTTCCAGCACATGTACATGAAGCTGGCGTCACGTTTTGTACAGTTTTTTATAATAATAATTTTTTTGGCACCAAAGAATTGCTTCGACTACAAAATATATGTGAATTAAAAAAATATTTTAAGTGCCACCGTGGTTCGCGGAATATTCGCAAGAAATTTATTTTGGGCGCCATTTTTATAAAATGTCGGCCGAAGCTCTCATTGGATCATCCAGATCTCTTAGCGTATTAAATAAGAAAACTATTTCAGTCTTTTTAGCAAAAATTAGCTTTGTTCGAATTGTTCTCTCATTTTTTTAAATTTTCCTGTACTATACTTTTTTAACATACGTATTTGTTAAAATCTGATTTATTTAAATAACAAACATTACCGTAACAGTAGTTTTGATATATTTTATTTAATATTGCAAAATTCTTTACAAAATCTCTAAGTTGGAATCTTAATTGACAACGAAAATAATTACGGCGTAATTGAACTATACAAGATGGTGCTTCGTAAAATGTGGGACACGTTTTCAGAATGGATTCAGATTCAGAAAACAATAAAACAGTTTCCATGAACAATGGTCTAAAAACGCATTTTTACGGAGTTACAACTTCCTGAAAATGGAACAATAAAAATAAACAACGAAAATCAAACATTGATTTTGAGCTTGCAACGAATACATTTGTTTGCAATTACAGAACTCTAAAAACTGAAAATTTCCAAAAGATTTAAAATACCACATATTTTTAGAAAATTGTGAATCTGAAAAATTTGGAAATTTTCAAAATTATTAAATTTTAAAACTGCTAATTTTCAGAAATTTTTGAAATGTTTAGAATTTTCCTAATTTTCAGAAAATTGAAATTTTGAAATTTTATAAATTGCAATTTTTTAAAATATAGTATTGAAAAAATTTGCAAATTTTGATATAATACTAAATTAAAAGTTTTTATACTTTATACAATAAAAATTGTAAAAATTAAAAAAAATTTTGTCAAACATTTTTTGAAAAATTTGTTATTTTTAAAATTTATTAAATTCACATCATCAGTTGTGTTCTAGATCCCAAAGTGACCACAGCCCTGAAGATGTCCCGTGGAACCGAGGACGAAACGTCGGCAGTTCATGCACCGATGACGCTGCTCCAACCCGGAAGCCTAGCTGTTATTAACAACGGCCGCGGAAGCCTGCAACTTAGATTTTTAACCGATAATTTAGTTTGCAATTGGAAAATGCTAAATACGTAAAACTTCAAAATCGTAAACATTTTCAAAATACAGCAATTTTTTGGAATAATTTGAATCTGAAAAATTTGGTGATTTTTGAGTTTTGACCTTTGAATTTTCTTAATTTTCATAATTTTTGAAATTTTTAAGATTTTCTTTATTTTCAAAATATATAAAAGTTTTTTTTATGTACTTTTTTTATGCAAAATATTTGAACATTTTTATGCATTAAACTTAAAGGTTTGTTGTTTCTAACAATTTAGAAAAATTTATCACATATTAAGATTGACCGATTTGATAAGTTTACAAACTTTGGAAAATTTTCATAAATTTTGAAGTAAAAACGTTTGAGAATTAAAAAATATTTCTGGAAATTGTCAAAACTTACAAAATTTGTCAACCATTTTAAAATTTCAAAAATTTTAACGATTTTCCGCACTTCAAATATTTCTAAATGTTAGGTTTTATTTAAACCACATCAGCTTAAAGGTTTTGTTAAATATTATAATAAAATAGTTATTTAAAAACTCAATTAAATGTTGGGATGCTCCCAAACTGTTTATTACTATGTACGCTAAACGGTCACTTCCGGGACGCGCCTCGCACATCATTTACTGCACTTAAAAATTCTTTATATTAAAATCACCTTTCTATCAAACTAGTTTTCAGTATTCTACGGTAATAATAGAGAGAGAAAAATGGCGGTAGCTTAGAGGTTGAACGCTTAGCCTCTAACGCTGAAGGTCTGGGGTTCGATTCCCCGCCGAATCCATGCAGCAATAAAAATATATGCCGCAACCCGTCATTCACATTTCTTAATGCGGTGCAGGCAGCCGTGGCGTTTTAAACCTGAAACCTTCTCTGGTGTTTAGTTGTTCGGATTCGACGTTAAGCTGTAGGTCCCCCGTACTCCACCTTAGAGTTAAAAAGAATACGTGACAGAGAAGAGTGCCAGAGGTTGATTTAGAACACTAAAAATAATCTAGAACGGAATACGAAAGCACTGTTTTTAAACACTCTTGTTAAGCGACTGTTGTGCTGTTGTGTGTTGACTTTCTTTTAAAACAAAATCAATTATTGTCTTGCTTAAAGTCGTGTTTGATGTAAATTTATAAAAAAACGAATAACGTATTGACAATATAAAACTACCAAATCGGCTAGGAAGTAAAATTGTGCCCGCTAAACATCGAATCTTAATAGGCAATGATCCCACTCCCTCCTTTTCCAAAAATGTAAGAAATTTCTACTTAGAAATCGGTATCATCCCTTTAATTGCCAATAGGAACAACCTTCCATTAGGAAACAACATCTAATTAATCTAATTAAAATTGTCAATAGGTTTATTTATTATACGCAAGTTTTTTCAAGATGTGTTGGCCACGAAATCATTCGAGAGCCGGTAATGTTGTTGAATTCAATGACCGTTTTGATAACTCAATGTGCATAATTTAATTGCCATGAAGTTCTGATACTGTTTGATGTCCCTTCAAAGTTTGCAAATGGTTTCTACAAACGTTTGGTGTAAGTTCTACACATCAAAATAATAAAGAAAATTTGCAGAAACTAGGAATCAGAAACACTTGCTTACGAATTTAAAGCTTTCGGAAGATGGAACAGTCCCAATAGTTCTGCTCGCTCTTCTAGAGGGTGTATCTTCGTAAAGTAGCCTTTCCCAAACTATGTTTACACAATGTTTTTACCGTTTTAATAAAACTATTTGCGCTTCTTAACCCTGACTTTCATTCAATTCTATTTTTCTACAAAATGTAATTATTTCGAAAACAGTTGGATTTAGCGACTTTCAACGGTTAGCTCATTTTTGCATGGCGAATAAAAATCCAAAATGTTAGTACAATTACTGCCACAGTTATATACAAAAAGTGTTTAAATTGTTCAATTTTCGAGAGGATAAAACACTGTCAGGAAGTGGTTTTAAATATAGGTTGTAACAATGAACAACAAGTGGTGGCAACAATTTTAAAATTCGTGAAGAATTATTGTATTGTGGTAATTTGCCGAAGGTGCGCGGATGTTGCGGCAAGTGAGCCTGACTCGCCGAGTGACCACGCCAAATCTCCATTTTTTAGATCACATTGCATACTGTTTTCTCACCAAATTATCCCTGTATAAAACCAGAATCCTTGCCCAGAAAAGGAAAAAAAACTTCTTGAGAAATCCTGGCCAGAAATCCGAATTAGTAAAAGTATTTCTTTAACATTATTTTCGGTCAGCAACGGGGGAAATCCTCAGTTGTACTTATACCTTTGCTTTTTTGAACTTTAGTTTATTTTCGTTTACTGGTGAAAGCAATACCTAGCATACTTAACCGTTTATTGCCCTGAATTTTATTTTATTTCGGCGACCAGAGAAACTTCCAGCTTTACTTAAACTATTTATTTTCCTGAATTTTCGTTTATTGTCGTTTACCAACGGGAGAAATCCCCAACATTACTTAAAGCGTTGTTTTCCTAAATTTTATTTTATTTTCGTTTAACGGCGAGAGAAATTCCTAGCATACTTACACCGTTTATTGTCCTAGATTTTATTTTGGCGACGGGAGAAATCCCCTTTGTTTTCCTGAATTTTATTTAATTTTTGTACAGCAACGAGTTAAATCTCCAGCTGTACTTAAACCGTTGTTGTCTTGAATTTTATTTTATTTTTGTTTAGCGGTGAGAAAAATCCCTAGCACACTTACACCGTTTATTGACGTAAACTTAATTTTATTTCAGCGACGGGAGAAATCTCCAGCTTCACTTAAACCACTTATTTACTTGAACTTTCGTTTATTATTGCTTATCAACGGCAGAAATCCCCAGCTGTATTTAAACCGTTGTTTTCCTGACTTTTGTTTTATTTTTGTTCCGCGGCAAGAGAAATCCCCGGCTTACTTAAACCGTTAGTTTTCTAAATGTTGATTTATTTTAGTTTAGCTACGAGAGAAAGCCTTAGCTGTACTTAAACCGCTAATTGCTGAATTTTATTATATTACCGTTCAGCGGCGGGAGAAATCCGCACTTTAGCTAAATTGTTTATTTTCCTGCATTTTATTTTATTTTAGCTACGGGAGAAATCTCCAGCTTTACTTAAACTATTTATTTTTCTCAACTTTCGTTTATTTTCGTTCAGCAAGGGGAGAAATTCCTAGCTGTCCTTGAATCGTTGTTTTTCTTTATTTCATTTTCAGCTCTACTTAAGTCGCTGTTTTCTAAATTTTATTTTATTTGCGTTTCAGCTTACTTAAACCGTTTAATTTTCTGAACTTTGTTTGATTTTGACGAGGGGAGAATTCCAGATTTACTTACACTATTTATTGTCCTGAGTTTTAGTATATTTTTGTTTAACAGCGGAAGAAACTCCCTGTTGTTTATTGCTTATTTATCTGAAGTTTAGTTTATTGTGGTTTGACAACGAGAGAGATCCCCAGTCGGTTTTATTAATTGTCGTAATTATTGAATCTAATTCGGTAGATTTTTAGATGTTTATTATGTTACAACTAAACCGTACTACCGACTTAAAATATTTATTCCTTGGTAGTTAAACTTGAAGCACACTTATAGCAGAAACGTCGCTCAAAAGTTGTTTAAAAATAAATCAAGCACGTCGGAAAACGAAAAATTGGTTGAAGGTAAGTTTAAAAATTGTTTTTACCAATACAATTTCACAACTCTGCTCGCAAGTACAACTTCACAATTGCAGGCAAAGTTGTAAAGGTTGTTCTAAACAAAATTCTTCGACCTTAACCTAACCGATTAGAAGTTACAATTAATTTATTCTCTTGTATGCACAAAAACAATTCTAACAAGCAGCATGTCCTTGTAGCAATCCCAAAACTAAACACAGCGAATTGAAAGCAAAACCACAAATACGTCGAATTCTTCATTATTCACATTTAACCACTGTGTAATTTCTTTCATTAACAGACACTGTACCAGATTTATGAGTAATTAAACTTACTTATTTAGTGATAATAATTCAACAAAAGAAATAGCGATTGACAGCTTCATAGTTCAGCAATTCGGCCGAGCTTGCAGAGACCTATAAAGTGCGAGTGGCAAACGAGAACTCCAGTGGCGCACCGTTCCGAGAGATGCGATTTTCTTTACTTTTGTAAATAATTATTAGACATAAAATAAAAACTTTATTTATTCATTTAACTTCATAACTTTGAGTATTGCAATAACAGGGCAATAAAATATTAAATAAAAGTCTTATTACACCGTCTTCTGCGTATTCTCAACGAATCCTGGCTTCTGAGCTACTCAGGGTAGTTCAACTTCAGGAAAAGTAGAGCTGTTAAAAGGTAAGTTAAGTTAACCCGACGTAATTTGGTACGAAAGTTTTTTTGAAAATAACCCGTATACAAACAATATTATTTGAATTTTTTAAAAGCTTATCAAAAAATTACAAATTTTACAGCAATTTTTATAATAAAAATAATAAAACGAAATTTGTTTGAGAAAAGTATTTGATCCATAATTTGGACATGATTGCTTTTAGTAACAAAAACCTAAAGTGACCAACCAAAGCTTTCAATATTTTTTTTATTAATACGCTGCTGATGTATCCATCGTTGATTTAATCAGGGGTGGCTTAAAACACTAGAGGCGTCCCGACACCCTCCATATATTTCCTCTCTCGCAACAAACACTGATTAAATTTTCATGTCCTAACTATCGTACAGTCTGAACCAATGATTCTATTGATTACACGTCTTAAGGATTTCAACTTGACGCCTCCTCATTATTGCATTCCAAAATTCCATACGCGTTCAACAATTTTAAAGAGCAAAATCAATTGGGACCTTATCAAAATGCAAATACACCGGACCGTTTAGGAGATCAGTGAAAAGTTCCGCGGACAAAATTGAATGAACACCAATATCAATAAAAAGTAATCGCAGTCTACCCTCTCTTGTTTGGTGACCCCAAAATTTTGCACAAATCCCTCAAAACCGCACCCCTGTCCAACTTCTAATACTTAATTCGCCTTTGAACCACAACCTTAGGTTTTTCTTATAAGTAAGTAGGGTCGATAGTGGTATTGACTTTAAATGTTGTTTTTAAGTACAGCGGAAATAAGATAAAGTAACGTATTTGCAGAGGCTTTGAAAAACGAACAAATGGCACGTAAAACGAAGGAATAAAATAAAATTTACTGTTTCCAGATCAGTGGCTTTGAAAATCATTCGTGTAGGAATTATTTGCTGTGAAAAATAACAGTTGGTGTGGCTATAGGTCGACGTTTCTTTGTTATTGATTTTGATTTGATACCACAGTTTAATTAATCGCGTAGATGTTCAAACTGCGGCTTGAATGAGGGTTGTATACTACAGACACCTGATGAACTCGTGTACTTTTTACAAACAATGCCGGTGGAGTCAATCAACAGGGTAATTTTACTCTTTTAACTCGTATCTATTTTGTTTTTTATATTTCGACATTGTGTTAATTTTAAATAATTTCTCTATTGACAGTTGTAATAGAAATTTTGTTTTATTTGTTACAGGCAATCCCTCTTAAGTAATGCAGGGTTGGACAATTACACTAATCCTGAAAATTTTCTTGTAACCTTTTTGGCGGAGTCCTTAAACATTTGCGCGATTAGTTGTCGCACTTGGTATATCTTTGCACGAGAACAATTGTCGCGCGGGATTACACTTTGTATGCCAATAATTGTCACACTCGGTATATAGTCGCAATCGACATATTGTCGCACGCGATAGATTATCGCAGGCGATTAGTCGTTTATGCAAATAATTGTGACACGCTAACAATTGTTGCAAGTGATTAATTTTCGTATGCGATTAATTGTCGCAGGAGAACAATTGTCGCACGCGATCAATTGTTTATTCAAATAATTGTCGAACACCAACAATCGTCGCACGAAATTAATTTTCGTATGCGAAAGAGAACAGGAACAATTGTCGATTACACTTCGTATGCGATTAATTGTAAAACTCGAAATATTGTAGCGCGCAAACAATTGTCGAAGAGAACAATTGCCGCACGCGATTACACTTCGTATGCGTTTAATTGTCGCTGTCTGTATATTGTCGCACTCGGCATATTGTCGCACGCGATTAATAGTTTATGCTAATAATTGTCGCACTCGGTATTTCCACACGCCTACAATCATCGCGTTTAATTTTTGTATGCAATTAATTGTCGCCCTCGGCATATTGCCGCTTCCCGGCATATTGTCGCGCACGCGATTAGTCGTTTATGCAAATATTTGCGATACGCTAACAATTGTCGCACGCGATTACATTTCGATTAATTGGCAAACTCGGTATATTGTAGCACGTAAACAATTGTCGCACGAGAACAATTATCGCACGCGATTACACTTCGTATGCGATTAATTGACGCACTTGGTATATTGTCGCACTTGCCGTAATGTCACACGCGCTACATTGTCGCAGACGATTCATAGTTTATGCAAATAATTGTCGCACTCGGTATTATCACATGCGAACAATTGTCATACGCTATTAATTTTCGTATGCGATAATTGTTGCAGTTGGTATATTGTCGCACGCGATTACACTTCGTACGCGATTAATTGTTACACTTGGTATATCGTCGCACGACATAAATTGTCGCAAGCCATTAATCGTCGTATGCTTATATTTGACGCATGAGGTATATTGTCGCATGCCAACAATTGTCGCCCGCGACTAATTTTCGAATGCGATTAATTGTTGCTATACTGTTGCACTTGGCATATTGCCGCACAGGATTAATTGTCGCACGCGATGTATTAACGCATGCGAATAATTGTCACACTAGGTGTGTTGTCGCACGCTATATATTGTCGCTGTCGCACACGATCAATTACCTCACAATCAATCGTTGTCTGCGATTAATTGGCGCATTCGGTATATTGTCACACTCGGTTAATCGTTGTATGCGATTAATTGTCGCATTGAGCGTATTGTCGCACGCGATTAATAATTGCACGGGATTAACTGTCGCACTCGATATAAATTGTAGCACGAGATTAATTATTGCACGCAATTAATTGTCGCACGCGATGAATTGTCGCACGCAATTAATCGTCGTATGCCATTAATTTTCGCACCCAATCAATAGTAACACGCAATCGATTGTTGCACACGAATAATTGTCGCACTTTGTACTTTGTCGCACGAGATCAATTGTTGCACGCGATGAATTCTTGCGTGCCATCAAATATAGCGAGAAATTGTGTGTAACTGAATGTCGGGATACCATTATTTGTTTAATGTTTATTGATAGGGCCGGCGCGGCGGGTGGTCAAGTGGTTAAAGTCCCAGGCTTTGAAACTAGACTCCCAATGGCAGTTGGTTCGAGTCCACTGCTCGGCGGTAATTTTTCTGAACAAGTTAAATCCGACGGGTCCATGGATGGTGTATGTAGGAGTGTATGTTGGGTTGCATGTCTTTCAGGGGTGGGGCATGTTAGACCGGTGAAGAGCACTTAGTGTGCTGAGCCCGGGTAAGGGGGTGGGATGGGTAAATGGTGAAATTTTCTAACTTCTTACCTGCACTCTATGGAAATTTTCCGCCAGTAGCGTAACAATAATTTGTGGGTCCGCCCGCACCGATATTATCCGACCCCTTTAAAGAAAAGATAAATAAGAAAAAAGAAATGATGTGGAAGTTTGTCTCTCCCGCGGTTGCAGGCCCATAGTTACGCCACTGATTTTCGCTATTATATAACAAACAATCTTTTCAACTGTATCTTCTAATTTTTCTAATTCTCTGTAAATTACGCCGTTATTTTTTGTTGTATGGCTCTTTTTCGGTGGAAGCTACGGTTAAAGTTACTGAACCTTGACTTTTGGTAATTTTATTTTTGTGTACGCATACACGTATTAGATATGTCCGTTTCAAGGTGATGGCTGGTTATAAAATAAATAATAAATTAAATTTGTTTGTTTAAATTAAACGATATCTAAATAAAAATAATATTTCTGCTGTTACTTTAGTCTACGGACAGATAGGAAAATATTTCATTGCAGCTTTTTAATATCCTGAAAACTTCAATGAAGAGCAAGACTACAAAATTAGATAGTTTATGAAAAGGTTTGTGAAGGATGTGTGGAGACGTATGCGGTTTTAATATTGTAGAGTTGCGTTCGGCGGTTTCGGGGGGTATGAGTGAATGTTCAGGAATCGTCGAAATTTGCATGCGTCCCACTTCTGAAAGAGACAATGTCGAGCTCGGCGCGTTCTGTATAGAATGATCTCAATATCGACTGCCGGCCTACTGAGATATAACTTCGGTTTTTGGCAGCCTAATACGGGATCTGCATATTCATGTGAACGAATGAAAGAACGAGGGAGACAGCAATGCGGATTAGGGGCGGACAGAAAAGGACGGAGTAAAAGTATGGATCAAAACGTCGCAACTGAATTTCTAATCCACTGTCCAATGCTAAGCTCGGCGCGGAGGACTATGGGAAATATAGAGGCTTAATTCTGGCGACTGTTTCATTCTCTTCCGGTTATTTATTAACCCGCTGCGAGTCTATTTCCTTCTGATACACGCGAATCTGTCCGTTGCCGAACGGAATGGGATGAATTGGACGTTAGAAAATATCTGGAAAAGTACGAGAACTTGTATGTCATTTGATATCTATGATTTTGCAGGCAATTTCGGGATACTCTCTCTGTGTCTCTCTCGCGATGTTTTTTGTTTGTGCTCTCGTCATAATAAAACCAACGTATGATGTATTTGCACTGCAGGATTTAATCTTTGGAGGGTTCACTTCTGTCTGCGTTTAACTTATTTCGGGCTTTTAATTTCGACCAAATACCTTGTTCGCGTTTTGTACACATCAGCGAAACACGGCAAATCTTTACTCGTTACAATAACAGAAGTGATGGAAATAAACACTCATTGTACCAATTTTTTGATGTTTTACCTCAAAAGGGAACAGCCTAGTAAAGACTTCTGCACGGATATCCAAAATATTTCAGTAACTATTAACCAAATCTTGTTTTGCAGCAAATAACGATGTAACTAATATAGATAAAACTAAAACCTGTCAGAAACCTGCCATTCTCTTTTGGGCAGGATAGCAGGTGTGCCTATTCAGCTAGTAAACTGTTATTACTAGAGGTGTATCCAAATTCCAATAAGAGCGGTACAAATAAACTTGTAAACTATTTGAATCAAAGTATCAGAAACACCTAGGATAATTTTATTTAGCTTTGTATAACGGAAATTATAAATTGATGCTAGTTTTGTAGCCAACAGCAGTGGCTCGAGGTTTACTTAAAAAGCGCTAATGGAAAAAGGTGCTTGCACTAAATATCACAGTATTTGGAAAAACCTGACTGCTTATGCAAAAAATGAATTTCCTATACTTTAGATATTGTGACTCACCGCATTTGCAAAAGTAACTTTTTTTAACGTTATAACCGCCCAACGACTGTTAAGGTCACTTCACTCTTATTCCTGCCGCAGGAGCACGGTGGTAAATAGTGAGTAGTACAAGCAGTAGCCGGCTGATCAGGCGTACCTGACTAGCTTTCGAAAAAAGGAAATCGATTTTTTTATAGAAAGATTCGGAAGGACAAAGTCTTTTAGTAATATTTTATTATCAGATTCTGTTTCCAGTTTTGAAAAGATCGTTTTTTGTTTGAAGAAACATGTCTAACTTCCGCTTCCAGTTTCGGATTCTTTTTAAGCTTATTTTGTCGACGAATTTTTGTATTCAGGGAAATCTAGCAAAAAGAGGGGTTAACCTTGAAGAACTGTAGCAAAAAAAAGTTCCTTCGCAGTTATTAGTAGAAATATGATTCGTGTACCATATTCAGTATCCGACAAAATCCCTTAGCGGGGGTTGTTAAAAACGGGAACAATTGTCATACGCGATTAATTTTCGTATACGATTAATTGTTGCACTTGGATATTGCACGAGAACAATAGTCGCACGCGATTACATTTCGTGTGCGATTAGTTGTCACACTTGGTTTATCGTCGCACGCGATAAATCGTCGCAAGCCATTAATCGTCGTATGCTTATATTTGTTGCATGCGAACAATTGTCGCCCGCAACCAATTTTCGTATGCAATTAATTGTCACTATATTGTTGCCCTTGGCACACGATTAATTGTCGCACGCGATGTATTGTCGCATGCAAATAATTGTCACACTAAGTGTGTTGTCGCACGCTGTATATTGTCGCACACGGCATTATTGTCGCACACTATCAATTACCTCACGCGATCAATCGTTGTCTGCCATTAATTGTCGCACTCGGTATATTGTCACGCTCGGCATATTAACACATGCAATAAACTGTCCCACGCGGTTAATCGTTGAATATGATTAATTGCCGCATTCGGTGTATTGTCGCACGCGATGAAATGTTGCACGGGATTAATTGTCGCACTCGATATAAACTGTTACATGAGATTAATTATTGCACGCAATTAATTGTCACATAATATGGTATATTGTCGCACGCGATTAATTGTCGCACGCAATCAATTGTTGCACACGAATAATTGTCGCAGTTTTGAAAAGATCGTTTTGCCAAAGAAATCCTACTGAGAAAACATGTCTAACTTCCGCTTCCAGTTTTGGATTTTTTTAAAGCTTATTTTGTCGACTAATATTTGTATTTAGGGAAATCTAGCAAAAAGAGGGGTTAACCTTGAAGAACTGTACCAAAAGAAATTTCTTCGCAGTTACTGGTAGAAATATGATTCGTGTACCATATTCAAAATCCGACAAAATCCCTTAGCGGGGGTTGTTAAAAAACGCGAACAATTGTCATACGCGATTAATTTTCGTATGCAATTAATTGTTGCACTTGGTATATTGTCGCACGAGAACAATAGTTCGCGATAAATTATCGCAAGCCATTAATTGTCGTATGCTTATATTTGTCGCATGCGAACAATTGTCGGCCGCAACTAATTTTCGTATGCTATTAATTGTCGCTATATTGTTGCACTTGGCACACGATTAATTGTCGCACGCGATGTATTGTCGCTTTGGAAATAATTGTCACACTAGGTGTGTTGTCGCACACGGCATTATTGTCAACACGATCAATTATCTCACGCAATCAATCATTGTTTGCGATTAATTGTCGCACTTGATATATTGTCACACTCGGCATTTTAACACACGCAATAAACTGTCCCACGCGGTTAATCGTTGTATATGATTAATTGCCGCATTCGGTGTATTGTCGCACGCGATGAAATATTGCACGGGATTAATTGTCGCATTCGATATAAAGTGTCACATGAGATTAATTATTGCACGCAATTAATTGTCGCATACGGTATATTATCGCACGCGATTTATTGTCGCACGCAATCAATCGTCGTATGCGACTAATTGTGGCAGTCGGTATATTGTCACACGCGATGAATTGTCGCACGCAATTAATCGTCGTATGCCACTAATTTTCGCACGCGATCAATAGTTACACGCAATCGATTGTTGCACACAAATAATTGTCGCAGCTTTGAAAAGATCGTTTTGGCAAAGAAATCCTGCTTCCGCTTCCAGTTTCGGATTTTTTTTAAGCTTATTTTGTCGACGAATTTTTGTATTCAGGGAAATCTAGCGAAAATAGGGGTTAACCTTGAAGAACTGTAGCAAAAAAGTTCCTTCGCAGTTATTAGTAGAAATATGATTCGTGTACCATATTCAAAATCCGACAAAATCCCTTAGCGTGGGGTTGTTTAAAACGCAAATTTAAAAAGTGACCGCCAAAATAAGGGCAATACATGACATTTTATGTTTTCTTCCTAAATATAAGTGTGGTACGTCTTTGTAGACTAATTTATTAAGCTAATGATCATCTTTTTATTGTATTAGATTGTTTTTTCGTTTGAACACATTCAGTACGTTTTCAATAAAGGGTGAGAATATCAAGCAAAAGAACGAAAATGACAACTATCTATTTTGACTAATTAAAAATGTGTCAATTTGACAAACAGTTCCATGTTGCAAAAGAAATTGAAAAACAATAAGATAAATTTGAAAATGGCAAAGAAAAAGATATCCATCTAAATAAGCTTTATGGTCAGATACAAGCGCCAAGAAATTGAAATATAAAGTTTGTAAGTGTATTACAAGAATTTTGGCTTAAATCAATCAGTTCACGGCTAGCTTGAATTTTTGTTTCAACGCCCTCTAGCGGCTAATTCATTAAGTTTTTGAGCAACTATTATACATGACTGAATAGAAAATTCAATGCTTCGCCAGAATCTATCAGAAAAAATATAATATTCTCTTTAAGAAAAAAAAGTCGGCCTTACTTCCCGTATAACCGGAAGTAGTGACATGTTTATAATACAAATTTAAAGGTTTGTAGATACAATAGACACTTGCAAAAGACTCAAAATAATTTAAATATTAGCTTGGAACGATTAGACTGAATCACCCAACTATTAAATATTTCGAGTTAAAATGACTTTATTGACACAGCAATATAAACCATAGACTTTGAGTGGTGGGACACCCTGTATACAAAAAAATTTCAAAAATTGGTTTAAAAAAATAGCAATTTTAATGACAACGCTGTTTCGTGACACGAAAGTTCGTAATTTTGCATTTTTTGATGGATGGTTTTACCTGTTATTGGATTTTGAGCCTCATTTTGCCAAAGCTCTTACAAAACCTAAAGGTAAGATACAAAATTTCAACAAAAAGCAACTTCTATGAATCTGCGGTTTTTTTTCGAAAACAGTTACACATCAGAAGCATTATGTAAAATAGGATTTAATTCAATGTTTTCCCATTTTTGTGCGTTATTAAGGTGTATCCCACTCCTCATCTTTATATTTACAAGAGTAATGAACATTTAAAAGGCGATAACGTTAGGCAAAGTACCTGAAAAGTGCGGTTTCCGCAAGGAAACCTACGATACGAAAATGGTCCAAGATCGTAATAAGATCCGATCGTGAATGTCGGCATAAAATAACCCGACAATAAAAAAACCGTAACATAAAATCATAAAATCAAACCGCTGCATCACAAAAGGAGTGTAAAACTCGGAAGCGCGATTTCGAACGGTTCTCCCTCGAACCCCCGCCGCGTTTACGGATACGGCTAAACTTTGAAATATATCTCTCAATATTTTTGCATGCATATCAAGAAGGCCATAAAGCAAGTGCCTTTATATTTTATTGCTCATATCAGACTGTTTTTAATGCGTGTATCCAATACAGGAAATGGCATTCTTTATTTCTTAGCCTGCTTTATCCGAATCGGGGCGGTTTTTACATAAATTCGCTTGGCTATTGAGAAAATTTGTTTTTGTCTATAAGCTTAGGGCGAAAACAACCGAATGCGCTTGAAGTGGTTATTTGTAAACTACATATTCTTGAATCATTGTGGAAAATAACTTGAAACTTCGTGCAATGTTAACTGTAATTAAACTATCACAAACAGCAGCATTTGCTTTGATAAACAATCGCTCTTAATTCGTAGTATATAGTTGAAAATTTAATTTACCTACGTGTCTTCTATAAGTTGGTTGTTAGTTTGTGCGTATGCTATTGTACCATAATTACCTCTAAATTTGAAGTCTAGTCGCCGTAGCTTGGCTTTTTGGCAGTTTTTAAGTTTTTTTTCTGAAACCTTTCTACTTTGCCGAAAGAAAACAAATTAATATTCTGTTAGAAGAGCCACATCTTCATACAATACCTTTTTCGTTTTTACTAAGCTTATAAAAAGTACTACTCTTGTTTTAAGTATATTAACTAAAAATACAATCGAACTTGTGCGGTCCTCAATGTACCATCATTACTTTTAACGCAGATATTGGATATAATTTAAAAGTAAACACTATCGAAATGGCTTAATTTCATTTAAACAAATTGTTTAGATGGCTGTACACTTGCATAAGTTTGCCGGCAACAAATATTGACTGTTTCCGGTTGTCTTTTATACAATTGTTTCCGTGGCATTCAATAAGAACTGCTTCGGAATTTAATATTTATACACCAACAACTAACGTTAGGGATGGAAAATAATGTAGTTACATTACTTTTAAAAGCATTAGAAAAATTTACAGTAATTATGGTGCCTGCAACTGGCAGTTAGTTTTGGCCATATAATACCAAGTGAACAATACAGAATAAACTTTAATTTTACGTACGGTGCTTATTTAGTGGTAAACTTTAAAACATTAAAAGTGTGGGAAAACAGCATGCATCTATTTTTTTATTTTTATTTAAAGATACTTGAAAGTGCTATTTTTTTTGGTTTTCGGTATTGTCGCTGTTATGGTAATTCGGTTTTTTAAGGAAAACTTATAAGCGATTTACCTTTACATTAATTTCGATTTTACCCGGATACGAAAATCCGGTTGACGAATATATTGCATAACGGATTTGTATAAAGGATTTTAACCGGATTGTAAACACTCAACAGACGTCAGATACTGAATATTTTAAAACTATTACACAGAAAAATTAAAAGCGTCGAAAACAAAATGTTTTGTTAGAAATATCAGTCTATCAACATTAATGAAGTGCTGGAAATTAATATTAGTTTTAATTAGAAATTGGTCTTTATTTCCATACACCACTAATTGCGTTAATAATAATCCTATTATTTAGACCTTGGATATAACATAAAATAATGAACTTTCCACTAAATCGCAAGCGCAACTATTAAACAAATTTAAAATTACTCTTTAAATTTATTGTATTGTCAAAAAGCTACACCAAAGCTTAACAAATCCAGGAGAACTTTAAAATGGAAATATTCCCAGACGTCAATACCGCTAGCGCCATCTCCAAGCGCAATCGCGAAACATCATCCCAAACACAATCCACTCAAACCGGGCTAAAATAATAAATTTCAAAGCAGGAATGCTTTACTTTAAGGTCACATACATAAACCCAAAGTATAATGAAATAAATTAAATTAAAAAGCTGTACGAGCCAGATTATAACATTTATAAATATATTTATGTGATCACGAACGAAATAACTAACAATGATTAAATCACATTACTTGTCCTAATTAATAAATCCCGCTCATTAACAATTCATGAATGGGCAGGTCTCTCAGTAAAATACAATACAAAAATTTGTCATATGCTCCCGGGGGTGATATAACACACGAATCTGACCCATCCCTGCCAGCAGGACGCCTCACCCTAGGTGAAGAATCATTTATACCTGATTACAGATAAGTTATATGTAGACGACAGAAATGTACCAAACGCGATATCGCCATCAAACCAAACGAAACTCAAATTGGTAATTTCTGGGAAAATTAGACGAGTGATTACGAGGACCCTTCTAAAAGTTTTGGTCGTATATAAATTCCTATCTAATTCGTTTAGAATAACTCAATAAGAGGAAAACGACTGAACAGCAAGCAATTTTATAAACCAATTGATGCGTTTTAAATTTTAAAATTAAAATGTTAAGAAAATCGGAACAAAAATGAAAAACCAACAGCAACGTAGCGCTACAAAATCAGAAAGGCGAAATGCGTTAATAAAAAAAAAGAGTAAAAAATCAAGCAATAAACAAAGAAATAAAATTAAGGAAAATAAAAAAAAAGCAACCACGTAGTAAGGGGGGGTATAAAAACTGTACCACTCCTCCTGCAGCCCCCCTCACAGCTCCATATAACCCCTACTCCTGGTAGATCCGCCCTAAGCATAACATAGCTACAGCAAGTGCCATTTAACCTTGCAAAAAAAATGACGATAAGTTTAAAAGGCGAGAATCTGTTACACTCTCAAGCAAAAGCAATCCCGTAGTTTGAAAGCTAGTATAATATCTAGTTGCTGTTAATTATTTATGTCATTATTATTTTGTCATACACCAAAATAGGAAAGTATTGATTTTTGAAAATTCTGCTTGCACGGCCTTTTAATTTGTCAACAAATCCACAATTTTTCGGAAACCATACATAAATTAATTTTCACTTTTTAGTAGAGTGTACCACACTGTCCAACAGCCAATTAGAGCTAATTTAAGTTACGACTACCGACGAAACAAAGCGTAAGTAGCCGAATCAAAGCCCACTAAAATTTGCAAGGTTAGGTGGCACATGCTGTACACCATTGCAGTTTGATTCACATATTTCGATTTTTAAGTGCGTTCTTACTACCTAGTTGCCTTTTTTTATTTAACTTTTTTTTATTCCTTCGTTTGTTGATTTTTTCTCTCTTTTTTTATTGAGGCATTTTGCCTTTCTTATTTTATGGCGCCGCGTTGATGTTGGTAATGCATTTTCGTTCCAATTTTGTTAACAATTTAATTTTCAAATTAAAAACGCATTAATTGGTTTAGGGGCTGTAACCCCCTCGCATTACAGTCCTTGTAACCTCTTCTTTATTAAGGTATGTTTATATTTCGACCAATTTTATATATTAGATTTTAGACAGCAATAATCTTCTTACTGCCCTTAAACCTCTGGTAAGAAATAACCTAGTTAAGCTCTCTTTTTCTTCCCACCCCCCTTTAAAAATAACGGATTCGCGCCTGCTTACGCCCAAACACCAAACTGCACAGTGAGCGGAAAAACAGCGTCAACGCGAAATGATATCTTTATTAATTTTTGCTATTGTCGCTGCTGGTTATGCTATCTTGAATTTTGATAATAGAATGGCACCGCCAATAAGAGTGCGAGCTATTAGCACGCCACCATGTACAGCCGGTGGGGAAACTCATAATTAATATTTAAAATGTCTAATATCGGTGTTTGGTCGTTTAAATGCACGCAAAACTCGTGGTGACTGTTTTTCTGCTAACACAGCAATTTTGCTGTTTAGGTGTAAAAATATACATTAAAAAAAATAATAAGTTTTCCCAACTTAAAAGTAGCCAACATCATAATTCATTTAGCTCAAATAAATTACCAAAAACTTTGACAAAATGCACACTAGGGTGAATCGTAAAAACCTTTTTTTTTTAGATTTTTAATTAGCATTACCTGTCGAAAGTTGCTAATAATATTTTTGACAAAATTTCGGATTTTCCAAAAATCATCATCAGGTACCCCTCAAACATCAAAAGCGGAAAATTTGTTTTTTATTATTTGACTTGGCCTCATCTGCGTAAATATGACTATTGGCACTCATGATTATGTAGCAAACAGTGGGATTTTTTGAAAAACAACTTAAGGGGTATTCTACAAGGGTATTAAAATTAGAAAAAAAAAATCAAAATATCACGAGCTCGGGAAAAAACCATTTTAATAATTTAACGTAATGTTATTGAATAAAATATCTGTTTGGGTGTCAAATTACAATAATTATTTAGCAAACGATGTTTTCTACTTAATCAAAGTCACTTTTGGTGTTAAATTGAGGTATTTTGATCGTAGAGTCGATTTTAGCTCTTATAAAATCGTCTCTAGCTTCTTAGCTTAAAACTGCTATAAAAGCCTCTGTTATCAGTTTAATACAACGCTATGTGGCAAAGAAATTTAGGCAAGCAAAAAAAACGAGTTTTTGTTACATAATCAAGAGTACCACTAGACATATTTAGGCAGATGAGGCCAAGTCAAATAAAACAAGTAATTTTCTGGGTTCTTTTTGGTGAAAAATTTGACGATTTTCTCAAACTTTGATGCTCGAGAGGAACCTGATGATGATTTTGGAAAAATCAGAGATTTTTTGATAAGGCAATAATAGAATTTTTCGGCAGGTAAGACGCATTGAAAATTATGGAAAAGGCTTTTTTGATCCACCCTATGCACACCCTTCCAAATATCTGAGAGATTAAAATATTGCTTATAAGAAACTGTTTCGTATAAGACTAAGTATCGCATATAAAAAGGTTATTATTTAATATTCTACGTCTGATTCCTGCATAACAATCCGCGTTTACTATGCAGCAAGTTTTCACAATCTAACGATCCGTTTATTTTTCAACGCATTGGTAGTGTTGTACTGTTGTAACAATTTTATAAACATTTTAGTAGAATACATTTGATTCAGCATCGTGAGTTCTACAGCAATTGAGATTTTAGTAGATTAGAACTTATACCTAAATATTTTCTATAATGGTTATTTATAATACAAACCCAAGTAGACGGATCCATGGCAGAAGCCATATTTATTAAGTGGCCAGTTAGGTCGTCAGCTTTAAATCATCCTTATATTCCCTTTGGGGGTTTATTTCATAACAACCATAAGTAGGGTCTGCCAAGTTTAATATACAAAAATTTGGTTATGAAATCAAACTAAATTAATAACAACAAAATGATTGTTGAATGTCCTTCGACAACTTCCTGCATCCGCTTGCTTATTGTTAAATTAATGGAGAGCAGTTTGCACATCATACTGGAATTTATTTAATAAATGGCATGTTTTGTATGATGAACATTAACCTCGCGTCGTCGGTCGGTAGAACTATTATGGCATACCTTAAGGCCACTCTTTATTTATTTTTGCATTAACACTTTATGACCTTCTAAATCATGAGAAAGTTTTTTAATATCACTATAGCATTAATTAAAAGTAAGTAAACTCTAAATCAGAACTAAACATAAAAAAATTTTGAAACAGAGGACGGAATGTTAACAAACATGAAGAAGAAGAAGAAGTAAAAGAAGAAGAAGAAAACCATTGAAAATGTTAATAACCTACTAAAATGTATTTTAAATATTATGCTTTTGAAAGGTAATTGTAATGAAAGAAACATATTTGCGATAAAACATATCCAAAACTGAAACTATAAAAAAAGTAAGAAGATAGAGAAGAAACGGTAAAAAAATACATATTAAAAAAATAATTGATGAATAAAACACTATTCTGTTCATCAATACTTAAATTTAAATTTAAATATATTAAAACTACAAAACAGAAAGAGGGGAAAATTAGTGTCGGCTAATACATCGTGAAAAAGCGGGCCGCTATAGGGGTATTTTGAACCAGAATTCTAAGCCCTTCTTCAGCCGCGAAAAGATGGTAAGGATGGGTTAGAACAGGAAATTCGGATAAAGAAGGTTTTCCGCGGAATGTACTTTCCCAGTACTCACCTCTTTGTCCCAGGAAAACCGCGAAAAAACCCGAGCCAGGACAGTCGGCCGGGCCAGAAATCGAACCTAAGGCCTTCCGAATAAAAGTCAGACGCGTTAACCGCATAGCCACCTCTCTCGGTTACAAAACAGATAGAACGAACAAAGGAAGTAGCAATGCCAGCTTAGAATAAAATGGGATAAATTAAGCAGTGGCGTTCCGTAGGTTCAAACTTTAAGTAGGCAATGGTAAATGCAAAAATAGTTGACACAATGTCAGTTTACCACTAATGATGATTGCTTTGCTGTCAAAATACGTGTCTGGTATTTAGTTACTTGTGTGGAAGGGTGCTGTATTTTTCAAGTGTTGGTATTCTACAGTTCAAGTGTTCATTTTAACAATAAAATTTAAAAAACTAAAACATTTTTTATTTCAAAAATTAAACTCGTTGCCCTTATCAAATATCAACAAACAACAAAACATGTATTTGTCTTTTTAAAGTAGGTCCATGTGATTGTCCATCTTTGCTGCAAACGTGCGAACCACATATGAAATACAAACTTGTTTGGTGTAGTAAAACGTATCCTGCACGCTCATTGGCGCTGTCTGATACAAATTAAAGGTACAAGAACAGGCGCGCCTGTTCTATAATGTAATGTTTTATTATTGTTTTAAAATTTACAATTTATTATTTACACACGTCACTCATCAGAAAAAAAATAGTTCAACCGGACAAAAAGTAAGAAGGAAAGAAAAAGCATTAACCGTTGAAAAATTACTTAACCAAACGTGGAAGTCAACTATTGTTATCAAGAACACAAAGTAGACAGTAAATTACAAAAGAGTAAACTATTATTCCATAATTTATTGTAAATAAAACAGTTTCTAACTTCAACAGGTTTTTTATTTTAGCTTTATACGAATTTCGACATGTTAACATGTCATTTTCAAAAGCAAGATTAAAAGTAAACAGTTGGTGTTGCTATAGGAACAATAAATCTTCATAAGTTGATCTTGGTTTTCTATATCTGCGTCCAGATGACTTGATTTCTCATTCCAAAACGTCTAATAACGGTAAATTTAAGAGACCAATTTGTTCATTCATTAAAGGTACAGATTTTAAACGTTTGTGAATTTCAAATACTTCTAGTAGATATAACTTACGTTTATCATCACAAAAATGTAAACATTTTATAGTGTTATTAGATCTCATTGAATGATTGTGTTCTAATAAGAGTTTAGTGTTATTCGATTTATGGGGTGTTTATGTTTATAACAACGTACGTGTTCCTTGTACCTAATATTAAAATTTCTAATTGTTTGTCCTATATAAACCGAATTACAGTGTGAGCAATTTAATTTGCAAATGCCTGATTTTTTTTAAATAAATCTCAGTATTACAAATTTATTAATCTAAAAAATACATAATTTTATAATTGTAATTAACAATAAGTAAGTAAACATGATAAATATTGAACGTTATTATTTAATATCAATAATTATGATTTATTTTTACAATGTAAATAATTGCAATTTACAATTACGTCCATTTTTACATTTTTAAATATAAAACTATGCCTGTTATCGGGTTAAATTGCTTTATATTTCGAAAAGCTTTCCTCAACATCAAAAAAAGTAAGAGGTTCAAACTTAAATTTATGTAATTCTTCTAAAAAATAGTCTTTTAGTTCGTTCATCAAATACCTTGTTTATTTAATACATTATTTATGATTTTAAATAACTTAAAAGCTACATTTCATCTATAATTTTTTTTTATGGTTGATCCCTTGTGCGAATTAATTTTATAAAGTGAAGTACCCACATCGTCTACTAATTTAATATTTTTCTTAATTGAAGTTCCTGCTGTTCCCAATGACGTTATGGATTTTTAAAAACACAAAAAATTATTTAAAATAAATAGCAATGCCTCACGAACCCCTTTTCATTAAATGGGTTTTAAGCATTGGCTATACACGATGCACCATCTTTATTTATTTTACTTATTGTTTCGAAATTGTTGGCTAATATTCTGCTGCAGAAAGCCACGTACCCCATCTTGTCAGTATAATAATAATAATAATACCTGTATAAAACTTGGGGCTTTGCAAAAAACTTATTTAACATTAGAAATAATGTTGTTCGTATTAGGGTATATTTCTCTAACTTTTACTGCTACCCGTTGCAGGCTGTGAGCAATACCAGTTAAATGTAACATTTTACTGAATTTGAAGTCTACTTCCGGCTTTTAACATGTATGTTGCATCGTCAGTGACAAAAAGAAGTACTTTCTCATACTGTATTCTATTTGACCACAATAGAGCCAGTTTATTATTATATAATTTAGCAACAGACAATTCCGGAATGCAGGATGAGAAAGTTTGTATAACGAAATGTCAGCGGCCACTAGTGCACCACACAGTTTTTTGTAAAAATTAAATGACTTACTACAAGCATTTTGAACGGCAGAGTTTAACAATGCTTACTTGCTTTTTTAAAAAACACACTTAGTATGTTTATTTGTGCTAAGATGTTAGCTAACTTTAAACGTTTATTCGTGTTAACGCGATCTTCACACACTGTATACAAAATTTGAGTATCTGTAGTGGAAACGCTGAATTCGCGTACATAACTGCGAAGCACTACTGAAGTCAACCTTTTTTCTTTGCACATGATTTTACCACAAAATTTGCCAACTTACTGAGTATTAAATAAGTTTACCTAAGAACAGTGACAATTTTTTAACCCTTTTTGAAGAAAGGAAGGGAATAAAGGGAAAAAAAGTCTTAATCTTTTAATCTTTTCCTGGTTTAGCTTTAGAAGATAAACAAGAACTATGCAAATAGTGTAATGTTATAATAATAATTTACCTGAGAAAATTATTCTAAAACCATTCAATCACAAGAAAATAGAAACCCAACCCTTAGAAGCCTTGGATTACATTTTTTATGCAAGTTTTAAAATAGCTATAAAAGTGTATAGAATAGACAAAACTCTCTAAAAACCAGAATTTAGCAAATTTTTAAAAATATCGCTTTTAATGCATTTTTAAATAAAAAACAACTTTATCTGAAATACAGGCTAATATATATTAGAGATTATAACCGGAAATTACTTTAAAATATGCAAATTTGTTCGGATAATCAAAAATATGCATGCATTTATGAAAACCTTAAAAATATGCATTTATATGCATATTCAAATCTACATATGTTGTTCATTTGTGGATGAAACATGTAGAAATTTAACTTAGCATATGTTTACTAAGTGATGTAAGGAAGAGTATGGTGTTGCAACTCCTACCATTTGTCTATACAGTGCATTTTTTTTAAGTGTGGCCATAGGTTTTTACATGGTAAAAATTAAACCCCATGTTAGCTTAGCATTTCCTGTAGGTTTCAAGATAATTTCTATTTTTACTAAAAAATCATTACACTTTACTGAAGATTAGCATGACTTTAATAAAAGAACATCACAATAATACAACTTAATTTATACAAAAAATTGTTGTTTAAGAACTGGAAAAACAAAGGAAAAAGTTGAAAACTAAAACAAAAATAGCATAGAAAACAAAAATTAGAAATTAGAGGAAAGACACTAAAGCAACTGTTCAAAATGTTTTCCATTAGCTGCTGAACAATATCCTAGTCGAGCATAAAAATGCATTCTGGTGTTTTGTAAATATCTTACGGTGATGGCTTCGGTTATTCTCGCTTTCAGCTCATCTATGGATTCAGGTTGTCTTCTTATGTGGTTGTATACTTTCGTCGCCAAATAACCCCAGAAGAAAAAATCGAGCGGAGTTAAATCTGGGCTTCGGGCAGGCCACTTAAACGGTCCATATCGACCAATCCAACTATTGGGAAAAGTTTCATTCAAAACTTCTGTAACTTGTTGAGCACTATGAGCTGGTGCTCCATCATGTTGAAAGATTATTTGTTCATTGGCTCTTAAAGCAACCAGTTGTGGACCAATCCTCCAACTGCAGTAGATCTAGGTACTTATTTTGATTGAGGCATCCATCAATAAAATATGGCCCTACTAACTGGTTTCGTAAAATCCCAACCCAAAACATTTACTTTTTCAGGCCACTGTGTATGAGTCTCCTGTATTTTATAAGGATTCTCTCGTGCCAAAATGCGTCTATTTTGCTTATTTACGCTTCCATTTAACATAAATGTACTGTCATCAGAAAATAAGATTTTATTCAAAATATTTCTGTTTTCGTTAATTTTCTCAGTCCAAAGTTCGCAAAATTCCATTCTTGGAAAATAATCACGTGGTAATAATTTATGCATATTTTTAATTTTGTACGATTTGTACTTTTTTTTAATGCCTTTTAACAGCTACTTCTTGAAATGTTAAATTGGTCTGACAATTGACTTAAAGTGGTGGATCCCTCATCTTCAACCGCCATACAAATGTTCATTTTCATCTCTTCTGTGACAACGAGAGATTTTCTAGCACGATTCTTGTGTTTAAAATTTACTGTTCTATGAAAATTATGATATAACTTAAGTACTGTAGTTTTATTCGGAATCGGGGGCCGGCGGGTGGTCTAGTGGTTAAAGTCCCAGGCTTCGAAACTAGACTCCCAATGGCAGTTGGTTCGAGTCCACTGCCTGTCGGAAATTTTTCTGAATAAGTTAAATCCGACAGGTCCATGGATGTTGTATGTAGGTGTGTATGTTGGGTTGCATGTCTTTCAGGGGTGGGGCATGTTAGACCGGTGAATAGCACTTAGTGTGCTGAGCCCGGGTAAGGGGGTGGGATGGGAATCATGAAGTCGTGCTCACGCACGGCTTCATGATTCTTTAAAAAAAACTCGGAATCGGACGTTGAAGATGTGCAGCAGCAAAGTTATCTACAGTTTCTCTACTTGACATACCTTTAATGTATGCGGTAACAATTTCGATCCGTTCTTCTAAGGAGTAAATGGACATTTTTGTAACAAACTATGTTTTGACAGAACTATTTGTTCTAATAAGCAACCTGTCTGATTTGTTTTTGTTTTGTCCTAATAACTTTTGGTTTGCGTTTTTTCAGATTTTAAGTCGCAATTTTTTTTTAAGTTGTACCTATTTGTAATGCTTTTTTTATTAAATTAAAATCATGCTAATTTGGAGTAAAGTGTAATGATTTTTTAGTAAAAATAGAAATTATCTTGAAACCTACAGGAAATACTAAGTTAACATGGGGTTTAATTTTTACCATGTAAAAACCTATGGCCAAACTTAAAAAATGCACTGTATAAAAAATTCATCCTAAAAGTTTGACAATCTCGGGACTCTTTATACGATTTGCGCATAGATGGCGCTCTTAAAACTTCAAATTTAAGGTATATTTCAAAATTGGCGCCGTTTGATAATTATTTATATCACTACTTGACCAATTTTGACACCTATCCTGTATACAACACTTATTTGCTAAGGTTAGGTTAATAAGTTACTTTCGTTTTTACTTTTATTAACGAAATATGCAAGTAAGTGAAACATTTATTCTGCATTTTTACGTAATGTTTATAGTTTATTGTAGTTATTTTTGTAGTGGTTTTCAGTTGGAAAATTGGTATAATAATACTAAAATCCAAATAATACCAACGACCAACAACATTGGACAAAGAAGTCGCCACTATAAGCTGTTTTTATAGTGCAAAAGCAAACTGTAATCATAACAGTAGTCAGTAGAATAATAGAACTCGTTACTTACTACTACGAAATTTAAGCGTTCTTCCAGTCACTGCATGAACTTAACTTGGTACAAAGCATAATTTTAATACAAACCATTTATTTGCTGATTATATAATTAACAATTATAGGTAAGCAAAATAGGTAAATTCACCTTGGGAACAGCAAATAATGATAAATCTTTTTTATCGCGCTTTGATAAGCCGCACAAACAACAGTATTTTGGCATTTTTGACTGGAATATTACCGTGATAATAAATAAATAAAAACACTTCTTAATTTTCAAATTTATTTTAAAATAAAATTGACACTTACAGTTGCGCCATCTGTTGATAAAATTTACAAGGAGCCCTGAGATCGTCAAACACCAGTCTTCATTACATCACTGTTTACTACATACAGTGCGAGCATAAATGTTTAATAACCACGTGACCGTTGACTAATTTAAATGTAGTGAATTTTATTTTCTAATGTTGCTTGCCGTGGTGATTTCCTTTTGCAATGTCATTGTGTTTCATTGGCGTTCGTGCACTCATTTTGAGCAGCTATTGTGTGTTATTAAATGATTTTACAGAGTTTCTTTAAATTGTGACGTACCAAATTCATTTTTTATGAAAATATGTTTTCTGTGCCCTAATTTGTACATGCTACGCCAATGGTAATTGCTGAAGCAGGGTAGCCACTTCTGTACAATGAGTTGCCTATGTTACGTAGTCACGTGGTTCTCGAGCATTTATGCGCACTCTGTACAAAAAGAACATGTAAATGCATATAAATCCTAGCCCTACGAGTGCTTAGATTGTTTTACAAATTTAAACGGTGTGGCCTACTTAAAGGCAAAAATCACAATCCTTACAATTTTACTAAAAACCAAAAATCTGTTTCTATTAATATTGCAAAGTTTCTAAATAGTTAATTTGTACGAGAACTAATATTCCGCTGTGTAATCATAATCAGAGTAAAGTTCCAAAGATCTGTGAAATATGTTTATAGCACTTTCAACGCAGATAACTGCAGTATAATGCGGACATGATAATAATTAGCACGTCTATCATGAGCGACGACAGATAAAGGTACATATATCAAAGTTTACAAACCGGGAGCGTTACTACGATTGCGGTGTTTATGATGTATGTACCGCCACGAGGAATTGGTCTAAGACGTAGCGGGGCTACCAACAAAGGACCAACAAAGGCTCAAATGCTCCTCTGAGGATCCAGCACAGCGAATTAAATTTTATCTTCGAGATTAACTTGCCTAGAGTTGTCAAATCTTAACTGTTGTGAATATTGCTTCATATTAAAACCGGCAATTATGATACCAACCGCAAGGAACAATAAGGTCCTAAAACTTTTATTGCTGCCCGTTTCTTCTTGAACGTATACCGAGTATGCTCAATTTCTGCACTTCAAACTAAAATTCAATTCTGATAGATATATAAAGAAATACCTTCCAACAGAAAAATAAAAGTTTTATTAAGCGCAGATTATGATGAGTTTAATTTCGTTTACTCGGATATTAATGGTAACAAGGAACGTGCATCTACGAATGTCAAAAATCATGCCTAACTATAAATCCTCGTAATAAATCACGCGTAAAGTAATTATGAGTGTGATGATTCCTCTGAGATACTCTCGCTTTAATATACTGATTACGTGACATCATTCTATATTAAAATTAAAATGCGGGCGTGGTTAGAAAACTACGCAACTTCGAGTGCGTTTCGATATAAATTACATGTATTTAACGCTCATTTGCGTTCGCAAACTTCATGCCTTTGCTTTTTAGATTTCCAAGACATTAAAGGCAATATTAAATTTGATATTAAAAAAATATACATACATCTGCATATGACACGCAGGGTAAGGACACGATTTCGTTCTTCGGAATTTATGGCTTTTAATATCCTTGCATGAATCGTAAACGCGTTCTTTTCATATTGATATTTTATATTATATTTCTGTCAAATCTATTTTATATTCCCATGTGTTTGTTGAAACGATAACGTAGGGATTTATCCTAGTTCAAAGAAGCCCGCCCGTCTCGGTTGTAAAATAAAAGGAACATTTTCTCGATATAGAAAGTTTTGCCATTTCCAATTCGCGATATCTGCAAGTGAAGATATCAAGACAGATGATTATGGCTCTATATAAAAACAACATCGATCATAATACCCTAACTCCTTTAACGCAGTTCTCCTACGATTTTATCAAACACGAGCGAAAATGTTGAGCGAGCATATATTACAATACGGAAAGAAATCTAATCAATTTTCTAACAATAACACATATTTTTGGATTTACAAAATTAACTGCTATACAGGGTGTTAAAGTATGGCTACATTTTACGTTTTTCGAATAAACCCTCGGACTCGTTAAAAAGTATTTATTTATAAGGTCGAGCTTTACTTCGTTGAAGTTCATTTTAATTTATTGTAAATAAAACAATTCTTAACTTCAACAGGTTTGGTATTTTAGCCTTATACGTATTTGAACGTGTTTACACGGCATTATTAAAAGCAAGATTAAAAGTAAACAGTTGGTGTTGCTATAGGAACAATAAATCTTCATAACTTGATCTTGGTTTTCTATATTGGCGTTCAAATGACTTAATTTCTCATCCCAACACGTCTAATAACGGTGAATTTAAGGGATCAATTTGTTTATTCATTAAAGGTTTTGATAGTTCATTTGAGTTAATCAATGAATTTATGATTTTTATTAACAGCTTGCACCCAAAAATAACATTTACACTAGAAACTGAACAAAATAGGTCTATTAACATTTTAGAGTTAAACGTAAAAATTAATTTAATAATAAACTTGACTAAAACCTACGCAAACAGACATTACAATACCATACAATTCTTGTCATCGTAAAACACATAAATTAGCAGCATACAGGTCCATGATATGAAGGGCTTTAACGGTTCCTTTAGGTGAAATTAGTTATAATAGAGAAATTTCGATTATTAAACAAATTGCATACAATAATGGTTATAATACTCAATTTATTGATACATTAATTAAAGAGAAAAATTATAAATTAGCTATTCAGAAAATGTATCCAACTACTTCATCAGATAAAATGAAATACGCTTCTATTCCATATTTTGACAATAAATCAGAAAAAATTGCCAAAATTATGTACAAAACAAATAAATGTAGAATAACTTTTAAAACAACAAAAAACATTTTAAACACTTTGTTCTGGATTCTGGATTTGGAATTGGGAGTGTGAGTTACCTCACACGCACTTAGGCCACAATAGGTGGGCCCATTGTACTACCTCCCCAGCAGCTCTCCACATTGGACGTCACCCAAGCCATCCAACCTTTTGGATGTACTTGAGGACATCCGCAATTGGAGTGTTGCTGATTTCGGCCATGTTAGGCCAGAAGTCCCCCAGCATGGATCCTCTGGTTGTTGCGAGAGCTGGGCAGTGACATAGGACATGTTCTGCCGACTCGTCGTCCTCGTTGCATGCACGACAGTTTGGGCTGTCCGCCTGTCCCATCCTGTGCATGTGTTGCTTTAGGGTGCAGTGTCCAGATAAGATACCCACAACTAGTCGTAAGTTCTTTCGGGACAGTTGCACACAGTATTTGGGTGTTTTTGGCGAGGGTGCCGTAATAGCAGCCCTTGCTGGACGACAGCTTGGAGTGTTAACCCATCTTCGTGTGAAGCTCTTCAAGGTTTCTTGGTATAGCATAAAGCTGAATGTCTTCAGGTATATGGGAATTACGGGTTCTGGCCCCCAGAGAGGTTGTCCGGAGGCCAGTCTCGCAATCTCATCAGCCTCTTCTTTGCCGTAGGTTCCGTCATGTCCTTTCACCCATACAAGGGAGACGGCATTATCTTTTGAGATATCGTCGAGAGCTTCACGACACCGCAGTACCACTCCCGAGGTGATTTTACAACTGCCTAGGGCTAGTAAAGCGGCTCTGCTATCGCTGTAGATACCAATACGTTGGTTCTTGATTTGTCGTTCAAGAATTGCATTTGCACCATGCATTATTCCCACTACCTCCGCTTGGAAGACAGTGGCAATTTTGCCTAGTGGTATACTCTGGCGCAGGTTTAGGTCATCGGAGAAAATTCCGGCACCCGTTCCATGCTTTGTTTTAGATCCATCGGTGAAGATGGATATGTCCATATGCTGGGTTGGTCCAGCATTCGCGTAGACACTAAAGTGTCTATTAAAGGCATATTGTAAAGGAAGGTAGTCCCCCATAGCATCCAGAAGAGGAATCTTGACGATTGCCTCATCCAGGATGCGGGTGTGTCTGCCTCCCTTGCCTGCTGTTTGCCACAGCCCCTTGTGGCGCAGCCTTAAAGCAGTTCTCACAGTTACTTCCTCCACAAAGAGATCAAGTGGAGGAAGGCATAAGATCACCTCTAAGGCGGCCGTGGGGGTTGAGCGTATAGCACCTGTAGAACTGAGACAGGCGAGACGTTGCACGTGTCCCAGTTTGGTTGCTGCCGTAGCCTGTCTGACCCTGGGCCACCAGACCAGTGCTCCGTAGCATAGCATGGGCCTAATCACGGCAGTATACAGCCACAAGGTAATTCTAGGGGAAAGTCCCCAAGATTTACCCAGAGCGCGGCGACACTGCCAGAAAGCCATACATGCTTTGTTCGTTTTAGCTTTCAGGTGCTTCTCCCAGTTCAGCTGTTTGTCAAAAATAACTCCCAGGTATTTGACATTATCTGAAAATCTGAGAGAAGTATTGAATAGGAGAGGTATACGTAAGGGTCCAACCTTCTTTTTCTTTGTGAAGAGTACCATCTCTGTCTTCAAGGGGTTGACAGATAGGGACTGTTCATTACACCACTTTTCTGTTATTCGAAGAGCCGTCTGCATTAAGGTGCAGAGCATGCCCTCAAACTTCCCCGTGATGAGGATGGTGATATCATCCGCATATCCAATGGTATAGAATCCAGCATCATTGAGTGCGCTTAGAAGGCTGTCCACCACTGTATTCCATAACAGTGGAGACAGAACTCCGCCCTGTGGGCAGCCTTTCATCACGACACCTCTAATTGAGCTGTCTCCTACGTTAAATTGCACTGCTCTCATTGCAAGCATGTGTTTTATCCACTCACAAAGAGTAGGTGCAACACCAAGTCTGCGTAAGGCAGAGTTTATACTTTCAAAGGTGGCCTTGTCAAAGGCTCCTTCAATATCAATGAAAACTCCCAGGGTAGACATTTTGTCGTCTAATGATCTCTCGATCCGATTCGCTACGGCATGTAGCGCCGATTCGGTAGATCTCCCTGGGATGTAAGCGTGTTGGTTCAGGTACACTTTGTTTAATGCTAAAGAAAAACCAGACAATTTACTAAAATCAGGCATTTATATATTAAACTGCTCGCACTGCAATTCGCTTTATATAGGACAAACAATTAGAAATTTTGATATTAGGTACAAAGAACACAATTACGCTAAACGCTTATTAGAACACAATCATTCAGTGACATCTAATAACACTATAAAATGTTTACACTTTTGTGATGATAAACGTAAGTTGGATACACTGGAAGCGTTTGAAATTCACAAACATTTAAAAACTGCACCATTAACGAATGAGCAAATTAGTCTCTTAAATTCTCCTCTATGGGACATTTTCGAATAAGAAATCAAGTCATCTGCAGACGATTATCGAGATCAAGTCACCAAGTTCTATTGCTATAACAACACTAACTGTTTACTTTCGACTATAAGCTTTGACATTCCGAAATACGTATAAGGTTAAAATAAATAAATATACTTGAAACTATACTATAATCAATAGATAGATCATGTTTTGGAAGAAAATAAAAATAAAAATAATATTAAAGATAGGAGAAGTTATAGGGGAGCGATGCCAATTCCTATCATTTTTTAGTTAAAGTAATGGTAGAGCAAGAGATACCACAAGAAAGAAATCGGAAAGCAATAGTCAGACGACACAACGCCAACGCGCTAGAAAATGAGGATACTAGAGCCAATTTCAGAAAGCTAATAGAGAATAGACTACAAAATCAAATAGATAAAAAAGATGTAGAAGAAAAATGGAGTCAATTACAAGGAGTGGCGCAAGAAGTTGCAGATAAAATAGTACCAAAAAGTAAGAAAAGAAGACAAACTGATTGGTATGATGAAGAGTGCAGCGAAGCGGTAGATAATGCAATAAGACGAGAATGAGTAAAACAAGGAATATAGAACTTTATAAACGAAAAACAGTGACAAAAATATGCTTAAAAGGAAAAAGCTGTACTTGGATTCAAAACTAAGGAGAATCAAAGAACATTTTTTTAATAAAGAGTCCAAAAACTGGTATTAAGAGGTAAATAAAAGAAGAAACGGGCACAAAAACGTGTCAAGATATTACAAGAATGAATATGGTCAGTTATTGGGAGGAATACATGAAAAATTCGATAGATGGGCGAGGTATTTTGGAAAAGTACTTAATCCATAAAAACAGGGCCAAAAAGTGCAACAGCAGGCAGAAGAAGTGAACAACCAGATTACTGAGAATGAGGTATCACCTGGGAGTTTTGGATATAATAGCCAAGCTCAGTAAACAGTAAATCACCAGGAGAAAATGGTGTTATAGCAGAATTTCTGAAAGAATGTGGAGAAACGCTAGAAGGCAAAATAACGAAGTTACTACAAGAGATATGGAAGAAGGAACAAATACCTAAACAATGGTCAAAAGCTAATTTGTGCTTTAACTACAAACAAGTTAACGTCACAGAATGTAAAAACTAAAAGGGAATACCCTTACAGGATACAGTATCTAAGATATTAGCAATATTATCGAGAAAACGAATCAAAGGTGTTGCACAAACGATTATAGGAGAGTACCAAGCTAACTTTCAAGCAAATAGAGCAGTGATTGACCAAATTTTTGCAATGCAACAGGTTCGAGCAAGTTTTTATGAATTTAATTTGTCATTAAGTAAGTTGTTTATTGATTTCAGACAAGCGTATGACACAATCAACAGGCAAACACTGTATGAAGTATTAAAATTTTTTGAGTTTTTCAGGAAAACTAACTACTGTTCTAAATAACACTAAATGTAAGGGAAACTAAAAGAACTTTCTCAAAGACTGGAAGCGAAATACAAAACATTTGGGTCGGAAATAAATGAAGCCAAGACAAAGTACATGGAGATGAGGGGTAATGAGGGTCATGTTAGACAAGCCTTTAAGATAACAGCTAGGAAAGGAAAGTAGTATAATTTTGAAGTAGTTTAGAGTTTTGAAAATCTAGGGGTGATTTTTAACGAATAGAAAAGAGAAAAGTGGAAAAGTTAATAAAAGACTGACTAAAGAACGCAAAAATGCTGGAGCTCTGGCAACTATGAACGAGGGCGAAAATGAGAATACATAGAACAGTCATTCGACCAACAGTTCTGTACGCATGCGAGACGTGGACCCTTAATAAAGACATACACAAAAAACTAGTTGTGTAGGAAAAGAAGATACTTAGGAGAATATATAGAGGTGCAAATAAAGGAGATGTGTGGAGAAGACGGACAGACCAGAAAATCATGGAACTATACAGGCAGCCTAAAAATAACAACTATTGCAAGAACACAGAAACTACGATGAATTGGACATATGGTCAGATTGACAAAGTAATAAAAATTGTACTAGAAAGTAAAGCAAGCGCAAAACTGTAAAGAAGTCGGCCAAGGAAGAAGTAGATGAAGTCAGTAAAGAAGGATATTATGCAGTGTCAGATCAAAGAGTGGAACGAACTTGCAAAGGACCGAAAAAAATGGAAAAGGGCAATTAAAGCTTTGGGTCGGTAAGGCCTACAAAGCTGTTTTATTGTATTATTATTATACAGGGTGTTAATAAAGTACGGCTACACGCTTATATCTAAATAATTTTACGGTTTTCGAAAAAACACTCAGACGTGGAAACGTATTTACTCTTGCAGATGTTATGATGTACTACTACTGAAAATTCCTTCTTCCTTTTTAAAGTAGTAACGTCATCAAGGTTTTTTTTAAATTACACTATATGTTTTTAACTTCGGTTATGAGTACATTATAAAATTTTCTTTATAGTAGTATAATGTTTTTGACTTGTAGATTGTAGATAGATAAATTAGCACAAAAACCAAAATACATCTCTACAAAACAATATATACACCAACCCTCACATATGGTGCAGAATCGTGGACAATGATCGATAAACATAAATCCATGGTAACCGCAGCTGAGATGAAATACCTCAGAAAAGTACAAGGAAAAACAAGGAGAGACAGGGTGAGGAACAAAAGTATAAGGGATGAACTAGACCTAAGACCATTAGTGGACGAAATAGAAGAAAAACAGCTAAACTGGTACGGGCACTTAGTACGTATGAGAAACGAAAGGATCCCCAAGAAGATGTTGGAAATGCGACCCGATGGCAAAAGAACAAGAGGAAGACCGAGAATACAGTGGGAAGAAAATATCAGAAGAATGATAGAGACAAGAAGGAAAACCATCGCAGAAGCAAGGATTTTGGCTAGAGACAGACCAACTACAAGAAATGGACCAGAAACCCAACGCCGTGAGGCATAAATGGGATTTAGAGAAAGAAGAAGAAGAAGATTGTATATTGAAAGGTGTGTCGTTTAAACGAGAGCAGCCTCTCTTTCACTACAACGTTGAAAATCTATTGTGAAAAAAAACCTTACATCTTATATCTTACATCTTCTATAAAGCGTAGGATTTCTTCAGGGCGAAGGAGATCCATTACTTAAGCAGTATAGACGTGCGGGATCTTGAATCACACTCACATAGTTTGTGCTCCGCTGTTTTTAATCCTCTAAGAGGCAGAAACGGCAGGTGCTATCCTGGACTACACCTATCTTTTTTAGGTGATACTTTAGGCGGCAGAGTTGACTGAAATAAATGGCTTTGCATGTTTCAACTGGGGCAATTCTTCCCAGTATATCAATGTTTGTCTGTCGAATCAGCACTCGTTTAAGCGTTTGAAGGAATAGTCTGGGACATCACAAAACGGTTCTGGACCTACAAATAAAGTTTTCGCATCCTTTCCTGCAAGTGTGTCTGCAATGTCGATGCCTTTTACTTTTACATGTCTTTGGACCCATTTTAGTGTTACTTTGATACCAGATTTGATTGTAATTTTACAGAATTTGAGTCAAAAGAGCCGCTTGGCTGTCTGAGAATATACATATCTTGCCGTTGAGGTAGTTTCTTTCAATAGTCTGAACTTTAGCTTGAAAGATATCGGCGTATATAAAGTTTTTGGTTGTGGGTTGTTGAACAATACAGGAGAGAGGACGCTTTTTTGGGGAAGTCCATTTTTCTGCCTTTCCCATCGGCTTCTTTTGTTGTCCAGTATAACTTAAAATATTCTGTTTGCGAAAATATTGCGTAAGTGATTCACTAGCTTTGGGTCTCTGGTTTGCTTGTATACCATTTTCATAAGTAAGTTGTGAGTAACTGTGTCGATAGCTGCTGTTAAGTCAACATGCACTAACCCGGTTGCATTGTGTTCTTGGAATTCTTTGTCAATAAAGTCCGTTAGATTTAATACTTGGCCAGCGCAGGATTATCCTAGGCGGAATCCTACCTGTTGTGATATTCTATGGTGGAGTGGTGTTAGTCTATTTAGTAATAGTCTTTTGTATAGTAAACAAAACAGTAAAATTGATTAGTAGCTTTCAGGATCTTGTGGTTCTTTTCAAGGCTTAAGAAAAACCGTTACCTTTACTCGACTTTACAGTTTAGGAATTTCGTTTTTGTTTTTCTAATTGTTGAAGAATTACAGTAGCTATTCTTTTGTGGTTAGTCCGAATTTCAGAATTTTATCGTTTAGAAGTTCATCTGGGCCGGCTGCTGTAATTTCTTTAAGCTCCTAAAGACTTTTTGTAGTTCTAAAATTATTATATACAAAATAAAACCACTATGTAATACATTATCATACATATCTGTATCTATCTACCTGTCGAAATATATCTAGCTATATCTATCTTCTAGACTTCTACATTCTGCTATACTAAATCTCCAACTGTCTCAACATAACACGACGACGTGGTTTTACATCTCGACACAGTTTATCGGCCGTGTTTTGGCAATAAATTGTATTTAATGGCCGTGTTTTGCTAATGCATTCTTTATTGCTATTTCAGGCACGTTCATTAAAGAATATTTGTTTGGATTATTGTAATAAAATTTGCTAATAGTTCTCATAACGCAAACAGACTCGAGACATGCCAATAGAGCCACCAGCGCTCACATACGCTGGCCCCAACGCAGTCGTGGGTCATGATTTTACGAGTTTCTTTGTCTTAAAATCTTTTTGGGTCTGTTTTTGTAGGTTATATTTAATTTTTTCAACGGGTTTTTCATTGCAGGAGCGGTTGTAAATCCTAAAATTGACTCAGTGTAGGAAACATTTGGAATTACCAAAGAACAACGGGGAACGTAACCCGCGGGTTGCGCTAGTAGTACTTTAATCGTAGGATCGTATAGTTTTCGTTTACATCTTTATTGCTTTTTGTAGCATCTAGAACCTTTTGTATATTTTTGATATGATGGTAGAATTTAGAACATTGTATTTTAAAATTTAACATAGTCTGTAGTTCTGTTTTTACGGCAGTTATGTCTATCTGATTCCGTGCGCGACTTCGCGTGACCACTTCACCATACATTGATAAAATGTAAGGGCTTAAGTAAGGCGCGAAATTTTCAATATTAGTTTCCACTCGTGTAGATGACCAATATAGTGATATGCATATCAGCAACCGGCTGTGCTTTTGGGGGCAGGTAAAGCCGTCGGTTTCCGCTGTTATACTAACGTCTTTCGCAATCGTAAACTTTTACCGTTTATTCGTATGTCTACTTCTTCATCGTTCTCTCCTTTCCTGACGTGCATTACCTTGCTTTTTTGTTGTTGAGGGTCATACCGTTTTCCTCCAGATGCTTTTTCCATACGTTTATGTTTTTCTGTAGTTGGTTTTTATTTCTTGTCATTAGTCATATGTCATCGGCATACAACAGATATTTCATTTCTTCTTTCGTTTTTTAGGTTTTTTATAGATATAGTCAACGTATATCACAAAATAAAAGTGGACTTAGACTGTCTTCTTGCTTGATACCTCTTCCCATTTAGAACTCTTTAGACATTTTGTTCATTCAGCCTTACTTTTCCGACAACTTTATTATTTATGCTTTTTATGACTCTTTGTAGTTTGGGTTCTACTTGCAGTTGTTGGAGTGCTTTCCAAATATATTTTTATAGCACCCGGTCAAAGGCCGCTTTTAGGTCTAGGCAAGCTAGATAGACATCCTTTTTCTTTTCTATTAATTTTTTCGCTTATAGCTCTTAGGGTATAGATATGGTCTTTTGTTTGCCTTGTCGGTCGGAAGACCGCTTGTTCGTCTTCCAGTTTATCTTCTATCTCCGTTATTAATCACTTATACCCTGGTGTATATTTTGAGTGCCACTGGTGATAAGCATGGTTTGAGGATTGCGAAGGATGACGAAATCCGAATTAGAAGGACAACCAGCCGTGTGAACTTAACAGAAGGATAGGACTGACTTGGGCTGCCTTTGGCAACTTAAAATACATATTTAAAGCACACATTCCGGTATGCCTCAAGCGCAAAGTGTTCAACTAATGCATCCTCCCGGTATTGACATATGGCTCGGAAACATTAACACTAACACGCAAAACCGTCAACAAAATAGGAGTAACCCAACTAGCCATGGAAAGAGCTATGTTGGGTGTGACGCTGAGAGACCAAATCCCAAATGAAGAAATACGTGAGAGAACAAAAGTTACAGATGCCGTTAAAAGAATAACACATTTAAAATGGAATTGGGCAGGTCATATCGCAAGAATTCCAAATAATAGATGGATCAAAAGGATACTAGAACGGCGTCCTAGAAACGATGCGTTCAGAAGCAGAGGTAGACCGCCGACATGGTGGACAGATGACGTGAAAAGGATATCTAAAAACTGGATCCAAGATCCCCAAGACCGATCAAAGTGGAACAGGTTGAGAGAGGCCTATGTTCAGCAGTGGACGAGACAGGCTGTTATATGATGATGATGGTGATAAGCATATTGCCCTATAGTTGTTGCTATTTGTGGAGCTTTTTTTGTATATGGGAACTATGATGTTTCTTTTCCTATTGATCTGTTTTGTATTCCATACCTGCTGGAGTATGTTTTTTATACATTTAATTATAATCGGTCCTCTTTGTTTAAGCAGTTCTAAAGCTATGTTGTCCTCTCTCGCTGTCTTTTCATTTTTGGTTTTCTTCCGAGATTCTTTTATTTCATCTTTCGTTATTTTTTTGTTGGCTTCATTGTTTCCGTTCTCCGTTTGGGGATATGGTCCTTCTTCTTTCCCGTTTTCTTTTTCGGTGTCTTTTAATTTTGATGTATACTGTTCTTTCCATACCTTTAGTATTTCTGTTGTTGTCGTTTGCATTTCTTGCCTTTGACTTTTTTATTTCTTACTTTTGTCGCTCGATTTCCTCTTAGAGGTTTGACTACGTTCTAGAACTGTTTTTGATTTTCTATATAATTTTCTTCTAGTTTCTTATCAAAAGCCTACCAGATATTCTTCTTCGCTTGCCTCGCCTTTTCCTTTACTTCTTACCTTACTCTTACTTCTTTTTCCTAATTGTTTTTCTAACGCTTTTGTTCCACTATTTTGTTTGCCCTTGTTCGAGATTGTGCTTTATTTGTTTTTTGCCACATGTCTCTATTGTCGATTTTATTAGTGTTTCTTTAAAGAGTTTCCACTTTTTATTCAGCGTTTGCCCGTTTTCTCTTTGTGCTTCTTGCAGTTCTAGTGTATTTAGTTTTTCTGTTAAATTATCTTCATATTTTTGTCTTTTTTTAGGTTGTATAAAGCTTCCAACTTGATTTTTGTGTATCTTTTATTTTGTTCTTTGAATAGCTTCTGGATGTTTGTGTCTGTTATCACAAGTCTATGTTTTGTATTTAACTCCGCACCTCTTAGTACCTTCACATCATGTACTGCATATCTCATACTTCTGTTATATGTGATGTAATCAATCATACTCTAATGTCCTAGTTCTTCCGCTTCATAGGTGGTTAATTTGTGATTGAACAATGTGTTTCTTATTAACAGATATTTAACATCCTTTTCAAGTTTTAATTTATATCCTCTGCTAGTTCGTGTGGTTCCATTGTTCCGTGGCGCTGATTTGTATTATTTCCAATGTAGTCATTTCAGTCTCCCATGATGACCACGTGGCGGTTAGTATTCTGTATTTTCTATATATTAGTTTGTTGTAGATCTTTGCAGAACGCTTTTTTGTCCTGTACGTTAGCATTAGCATAGTTGGATTATTCCTACCATCTCTTCTAGTTGGTTAACTATCATAATTCTGGAATTTATAACTTCCCAGTTGGTTACTTTTGTATCCATCTTATAACTGAGGATTATTCCTACTCCTTCTGTCGTCCTGTTTCCTACTTATGTACCTGATTTTCTGAGAGTGTACCCTTTGTCTATGTCTTTTATTATTGTACATTCCTTTCCAGTGAGAGATATGATTTTCCACGCTCTAAATCTTACTCTATTCATTGCTTGTCGTCTTCGATTTGACCATCCGGTTCCGAAGCTCGTATTTCTTCTCTGAATCAAATCATCTCAATTGGGTGATTGGCCCAATGTCAAAGGCGTTGAGAAAATTTTAAAGCATCTTAAAATTACCGAACAGTTTATGTCCAGGTCGGCTTACGTAACGAACACCGAACAAATTTTAAAATTAGCAAACTGTTTTGGTGAATACCAAACGGGGTGCAGCCCTAAATTCTTATACAGCTGATATTAAGTGAGTTCATTGTTATTAATCAAAGTTGCGTCTTATCGATAAGGTAATCTTGTATTTGTATACTTATGCGTATTCTAGAGTCTAATATTTTTACTTTAAGGTGAAAAATTTCTATTTTGTGTGAACATTTCATTTCTTGTATTGTTTTCATGTTTATACATCCAGTTGTTAACTTATGTTATGAGCTATAATCATTATGTTTACAAAAGTTTATATGTTTTCTTGAATTGAGAAAACTGTACCAAGGTCGTCAACCTCAGTGGTGCAGTGGGGGGTATGGTGGGGGAAGGTATGGATGAGGGAGGGCTAAGACACTACTTCTGTCATCTGAAGTGTCCTGAGATTTAGGTCATTTTTAAACCAAGCTAGGTAAGTAGGCAAATAAATAAACCGCTTCAGTTATCAAAATTTATCTTCTTCTTCTTCCTCTTATGCCAATGGCCTGTTTAATACCCACAACTAGTGCGGGTTCTGTGAGCCCCCTTTGCACGTATGCCGGGCAGGAGGCTGGCCTTACCCGTCGAAAAGGAAGATGTTCCACTAAATGGTTTACGATTGCCAAAGATGTTGGTACGCCAACCAGGACCGACGGCTTAACGTGCCTTCCGAAGCACGGTTGGTTGCAGATATACCCCTATATTGGTCACCCTTCCGAGTAGGGACCAGAGCGGACAGTTCTTAACTCGGAATACTGTGTGACTGGCATCCGTTGTTCTCCGCCATACAACCAACATCATAATTTATCAAATCTCTAATCTTCAATTTATCAAATCTTTAAATATAGGTGGCCACGTTACAACAGCGGATTTTTCATTAATAATTGTACCTACCATTGCACATTTTTACATCGAGTTCGAATTCATATTAATTTATCTCTTTTAACTGAACGTTTTAATTACAGGTAATTCCTGTAAATTTGTATTACAACAAATTTTAATTGGTAAAATAACCCAAAATTCTAAATTATTAAAATTTTTAAGTGGTGAGTTTCGTTTGGCTGGTTGGTTATATCAACAATTATTGTAAATTTCGTATAATTTTAATAATATTTTACGCCAACTATTTTTGTTTTAATTTTAACCTTCTAAGACATTGGATATAACAATTATTATTATGTAAGTGGAAAAACGTTTCCTAACACCGCTCGCATCGCTCATCCATATAAAAATAACGACATAAGTTGACAATCGCGGTTATGATATTTATGATGGCGATGACACAAACCGATTAGGCGATATCAACTTTTGTTTTGAGCAAAGTTTCGACACTGGAATTGTTGTTTTATTTATTACCCTGTAATCTCTTTCTAAAATAACTTCCAGTTAATAGTTTTTGGTCCAGCTGCGAGTTTGTGAGTTTATAAGTACACGTCTGCAGCATCTCCTAACTTTTTTATCCTTAATCCTGTTCCTGCATTGTATTCCTTCTTTTTTCGCGATTAGCTTTGCAAACACCATTGTTGACAATACAATAAAAAAATCTAGTGTGCAAGAGTATTATTGGATTTCAGAAAACAATACGACAGATATGTTGTGACAGGTTACAGAAACTGAGGGTTATTTTAATGTGCTCTTTAGTCCCTTAACTTATTGTCAACACATAAAATTCAATAAGTCACTTTATCGACCCTTAAAACAAGAACCATGTCACCGATATCTAGATTGTGATGGAGGCGCCCTATAAAACAACAAGTACGTAGGTGTACAACACCATACATCATTCTATAAACGTCAAATTGATACCGACGCTTATCTCTTATCAAATTTATACAAAATTTAATTCAAACATAGCGGGCATATCTGATATCATTGGCAATAGTCACGACATTTCGAACGAATTTATACTTCCATATGAAACGTATTATATTCTCCACCCTCCTTTCTTAACGCGGTAGATAAAGACAATAGGCGTATGTGGCTCGGAATCAGATTGGATTTATTTATATTTGTGTGGACTTACGTTGCTTAGCAATTAGAAATTTATATTGATTATTTCTGAGGTATTATGCAAATGAAATTGATTGTGTTCGAGGAAAGTTTAATTATTTTTTATTCACGTTTAAATTACTGTTAATAATCTAGCTTTTAGGTCATCGATTTTATAAAAATATTTCCAAAAATGTTTCACAGAATGTTGTTATTGTTGTATCGGAATTTGGTATTTTTAAATATTTCTGAAATTATTATATTTACAAATAATGGAAAACTCTAAAACTGTAACAAAGATTATTAGCAAGCATAGAAGAAATCAGAGATAAAGTTAAAAAATAAATGTTGACTTATTTTGATGCTAAGGCTAAACACCGACGTCCATCGCACCGAAACTGTCCTCATACGTCTTTTGTGCAAATTATAGTAAAGGAGGTCTAATGATAAAATGAAGGTAATCTCACTACACTATTGTATGAAAGGAGCAATTCATAGCAAATTATAAATAAACAAAAAGTAATTAAAAAATGGATATAAGATTAACGAAATTAGGAAGAAAAAAAACGATCAAAATTTTTCAAAAGGTTTTAAATTTTAAAGGGCTAATTGTAGCAATAGATAAAACATAACTGAAAATGTAAAATAGAGAAAAAGATAGAAAAGGAAAAGATAGAAACCAAACGAAAAAATGTAATTACTGATCAAATCAGTCCATTAATACTGAATATTATACAAGGTGTTTTGAAAAGCATAATCCTTCGTTTAAAGGCAGATTGCTTACCTAAAAATAAGACGAAAGCGTTCTACAAATGCGTGTCCGCAACAGCTTTGATTAAGAGATAATTTTTTTAGTAATTATTTCAACAAATTACAGAAACGGTTTGGATATTTCTCTTGCCTTATAATCTTTTGGGCTGTAATTAAATTGTAGAAATACCATCAGAAAGGTACGTGTGGGTAATAAAGTCAATTAAAAAAAATAAATTCCAAAAAAATTATTAAAAATTTTTAACTTTTGTTTTGCTTTATGAAATCTTTCTTACAATCTAAATAAAACATTTTGTTTTACTTCACGTTAATTTATTTTAATTATTTTATTAATAATCTTATTATCCGCACGTCGCCCCTGTTGCCATATTTCAATTTAAATTATAGGCAAAAGAAATTTAAGGCTTGAAAATTGTTAATAGAATATTCTAAACCGTTCCTGGGTAATTTTTTTTGAAACATTTATTAAAACAAATTTCAACATCGAATCTCGAAAACTAAGCTGTTGCGGACACATATTTACAGGAAATGTTTGTCTTATTTTTAGGTAGGCAAATTGCCTCTAAACGGGGGCCCATCGTTTTCAGAACACCTTGTTTAGGGGTGTTATATTTCAACATAGTTGCGCTCGAAAAATATTCGACGCATGTCAAATAGCCGCCTTGCACAAGTGCACCCTTCCTACCACCCCCGGTCGCCCCCACCATTGACATTTTGTTTTTTCAAAAATGTATGAGCGTGTTAAATGACAACGACGTTCCGTTAAGAAAACAGTTCTAGGAGGTTTTCCTTTGGTCGTTTACCTAAACAGTTTAATTGGATAATGACCAAAGAATCGGCAAATTATAAAATTTTAGTATTTAACGAATCAATACAGTTTGCAATTAGAAAATACTAAAAATCAAATTTTTAAAACGTACCAACATTTTTTTTAAATAATTAATATTTTTTAAAAGTTCGTCTTAAACATTTAAAATTTACAAAAATATTCGAAATTTCGAAAATTTACCTAATTAAAATTTTTAAATTTTTTTAAAATTTTGGAAATATTTGAAATGTTTCAAATTTATTTTCTAAAACCCAAATTTCCTTAAATTTTCTTTCAAAAGTTTTCAAAATTTTGAAAATTTTAATAAATGCGAGGAAGGTTCCGTGCCGGTTACCGCTTACAAAAAAGAAACTTTATTCCAATGCCAAAATGCACAACCTGAACCTTCCACACTCAACATCCTGAAAGAACAGCTCCGGTGTGGCACTGCCATCAGTGTGAGAAACTATCAAACATCATGAAGATCCAAAGTCAGCCAAAGAAACATCCAAGCTGCGTCAAGTGTAGTACAAGACTGACAAGACCAACTTATACTCACAGCAGTGTAATGCCCTAAAGTACTGCTCTGCTGATATTACCGTAAGGTGGACCACTTCCTGGTCTTCTGCAATACCCTTTGACACAGATACATGGCTGGAGACTTCGACGCCAAACACACACATTGGAGATCCAGACTTATAACAACTCGTTGCAGACAACTGTATCAGCTAATTCACATAAAAAACTGCAGCACTTTCGTACAGTTATCCAACCCATTGACCTACAAAGCCAGTGTGAGGCGGCTATTGCAACCTACCTCGTTAGTTTAACATGGCGGCACCTAGTGTGAGCTTTATTCGTCACGTCCCTCTTAGGGCCAGATTGAGATACGCTCAATCAGCGCGCTTATCCAAGTTAACAACCGTTCAACAAGAATAAACTATCAGTCTTGATATCAGGTTGCGAGCCCTAAGTTCCCACTAATCGAAGGAGATTACCTAAATCTTTACTGATTCTGCAGATCCATACCTGAGCTGAACCGCAGCTCACCCGTCGAACCGCACCAAGACGGCTCTAGCCTGCATAGGCTTACCACTGCCACCATAAGTCCTACACCATGACCAACACGGGAGTTGCTATTCCCCCGCGGGCTCAGATTTGATCAGTGGTACTAATCAAAGTCACTAATTGGACTGATCGGAACAAGCACCTGCCGAAAACAATGCTATTCCTGCCAGCTTAGCTTAATCGCAATACTTTGTACTGGTCGACTACGCACCGCCCAGAATAGTCGGTAGCCGGTTTGATATTACCGGTACCTTAACAACGTCAGGTGTTTGAACACCCCCTAGGGCCTCAGTCCTCAATGCCAGCAGCCGCGCCACTCTTTTCTGGAGCTCACCTTCACCTACCCAAATCAGTCGGCCTCCAACCACCCAGTATATCGTCTAGGCGAATTTATAACCCCCGCTAAGGTGTTAGGTATCTATACTAAGAGCTAGTCACACCTCTCCTTGTGAAATCACTAACCCAGTTCTTCATGGTCACAATTAAGGTAAACCTTGAACCTTCTCGAAGAGAAGAAGACGTACCAAGTTGAATCGCCGAAGTGACCGTTACAACGCTGATCCCGCAGAAAGTGTCTTTGTTCGCGCTTTTTACCCAAGTGAGGGTTCTTGGGCGTCTCGCCAATACTGACTTGTAGATAGCAACAAAACTCCAGACTTGCTCGACTTCTGCCTCGTAAAAGGTATTTCTCACAACTACTTAAAGTTCAAATTTTTCCTGGATCTCTCGTCCGACCACTCACCACTTCCGGTAAGTTCTTAAGTCTACAGCAAAACATTACTGTCCTGAGCAAAAAACTGCGAAACCGCTAGAAAACTAAGCACTTCCTAAGCGATAAAACCAAGTTTTACCTAGAAAATGGACTATTCGCTGTGGCAAGTCACAAAAAAATCACACATTCCCGAAGATGAAGAAGCGCCAATTTATCAACAATTAGATGCTCCATACCAATTGAACCTTCTAATTAAACCTTTTAAGATTGCCGAAACCAGATCAGTCATCGCGAACAATTTCAACTCCGCCAAAGCTCGACGGTATGACCTGACGATAGACAAAATCTTGAAGGAGTTACCGCCAGACCATGGAAATGCTCAATTATATCTCTAATGCTATCCTGAGACTGGGTTACTTTCCGTCGCAATGAAAATAAGTCCAAGTAATTCTTATTCAAAAACCGGGAAAACCCTCACCTGAAGCATATTCTTATCGACCAATCAGTTTCCTACCCATGGTCTCGAAAGTACTTGAAAAAATATTTCTGGCGAGAATGAAACCTCTTCGGGATGAAGAGTCACGAATTTGGTTTCCAGAATTAAAATTTGACAGTCAAACTACTACACCGTGTTGACAGAAAATCAAATCAGATCTCGAAAACAAAAGACACTGTTTCGCGGCCATCTTCGACGTCCCACGGGCTTTTAACAAGGTCTGTCATGATGGTTTGATTTTTGTAATTAAGAACAGTCTACCCCACCCGTTCTGTAGAATGATTAAATTCTGTTTAACAGACCGACACCTTTTGGTTAAGCATTGGCACCATTCTCTATCTCATACAAGCAGTGGACCTGCCGATTACTAACAACTCTGAAATCGCCACATTTGCAGACGATACCGCCATAGTGGTCTTCAATCAAGACCCAAATCGTGCTTCTAGATTTCGGCAGACATGCCTGAATAAAATCTAAAGTTGGTTTAAAATGTGGCGCATCAAAGTCCACTCTCGTTACCTTCACGCTCAAGAAGGAAACCTGTCCGCTTGTGACGTTGAACAACAATGCCTCAACACCAAAGGAAGAAGTAAAATACTTGGGTCTTTACCTGAATGGGCGCCTATCCTGGGTCAAGCATATTTGGTAGGTCACATATATCCCTAGATCTACTGGTTTATGGGTCGCAATTCTTACCTTGAACTGCTGAAAAGCTTTTCCTACGCGATCTACAAGTGACCACTGTAAATGAAGAGATAGCCTTCATAACCTCACGATATCATGTAATAATTTGAACATATACTTTGTAATCTCTTCTTCTTCTCATTATAGGCCAATGGCCTGCTTCTATCCGCAACTAGTGCAGGTTCTGTGAGCCCTCTTTGCACGTATGCCGGGCAGGAGGCTGGCCTTACCCGTCGAAAAGAGAAGAAGTTCCACAAATGGTTTACGATTGACAAAAATGTTAGCATGACAACCGAGAACGACCGCTTAACGTGCCCTCCGAAGCACGGTTCGTTGCAGATGTACCCCTACATTGGTCACCCATCCAAGTGGGGACCAGAGCGGACAGTTCTTAACTTTGAATACCGTGTGATTGGCATCCGCAGTTCTCCGCCGTGCAACCAACTTTACTTTGTAATAATAATAAATTTTCCAGAAAATATGAAAAGTATCTTAAGACCTAAATGAACCTATAGGGAGGTAATGATTAAAAATTGATTTATCTTATTATTTATACTTTAACTTGCTGAAAGAGAACGTTATTAAAAAAATAAATGAATACCATCATTAGTAACAAGAACATGTATTACAATATAATATTGCATATAAAAATAGAAATAAATTAATGTAAAAATTACGACTCGCCCTTTATTAAACGGCTACTTAATTATTTTTTCTACATCTTTTAATATAAATAATTGGCAACTGTAACTGCAGCTGCAGTCCTCCCCTTAAAGAGGACAAATTGAATCAAGATTACATCTTGAATATCTTGACCTTACAACTTCAACTGTAACTCGAACCTAATGTGCAACAACCCTCCAATCCCTAATAGTTGACTATTTATATTAAAAATAATTGACTTGCATTAAGAATTGGAGTGCGTTAGCTAAACTTATTACCTACTTAATTACTAACCAGTGCAGTACACAATTGCAACCTTGCAGGAATGTGCACTACATTCTGCTCTTCTTTTATGAAACTTTGTTGATTTTGCAGAGTTTGATATTTTCTTATGAACCATGTTGTGAATTGATATTACAAATACTAAAAATAAATTTATCTTTTAAATAATGATTTTTGAATTTGGAAAATAACTGTTCTGGTTACAATCAAGATCGTTTGAGCAACCATTCTAACGCTCTGGCCACGGATCATCATTCCCCGCGTGAATTAGGCGTATCGCAATGCACATAGCGTTATTCTAAATAATATCCAGGTAGTTAAAAATAACATTTGTTATCTAAATTGGTATGTATGCAGAAGTTCCTTCAATGGGCGAACTTCATCAGTGTCTTCATCTTTTGTTGTTTAATATTTTACTTATTGCCACAGCGACATTTTTCATTTTTGTAAAACCAAATGGTTACTTTGTTAATAAGTTTTAGCTTTATTTCGTTCAAGTTCATTTTAATTTATTGTAAATAAAACAATACTTAACACCAACAGATTTTTTATTTTAGTTATGGCCTTATACGTATTTCAACATGTTCACATGTCATGTTCAAAGACAAGATTAAAAGTAAACAGTTGGTGTTGCTATAGCAATAGAATTTGATGACTTGATCTTGGTTTTCTATATCTGCGTTCAGATGACTTGATTTCTCATTCCAAAACGTCTAATAATGGTGAATTTAAGAGATCAATTTGCTCATTCATTGAAAGTACAGATTTTAAATTTTGGTAAATTACAAATGCTTCTAGTACATCGATTTTACGTTTATCACCACAAAAGTGTAAAAATTTTATAGTGTTATTAGATGTCATTGAATGCTTGTGTTCTAATAAGTGTTTAGCGTAATTGTATTTATGGGGGTGTTTATACTTGTAACAACGTACGTGTTCCTTGTACATAATATCAAAATTTCTAATTGTTTGTCCCATATAAACAGAATTACATTGCGAGCAATTTAATTTGCAAACGCCTCATTTTAATTCATTGTAAATAAAACAATTCTTAAGTTCAACCTGTTGAAGTTAAGAATTGTTTTATTTTCAATAAATTCAAATGATTACTGACGAAGTGGTGAAAAGTGTTTCACTGTTTTGTTTTATTAATTGCTTACAAAAAATTGAAAATACAAAAATGGTGTTTTCTGTAACTGAAGTCTATTTAACCCTTTGTGACCCATCATTAAATTTCAATAAAAGGCACATCAATTTGCTTACAATACATAATGTTTCTGGACAAGTACGTATTGATAACAGGTACATTAAGCTATTAATAACTGAATGTCGCGTGCCACGTCGTTGTCACCGATCATGCAATGAGGGCATACAATAATAAATCATGCTTCGGACATTCATTTCCTGACTTCGAGTTTTTCCATTTGCCGTCATCGTTATCGTACGGTCGACAGACAAATTGCATTTCCTATTAACTGCGTCGTAATCTAATCATACTTATTATTTCTTTTACGTTACTGCATTAAGTCATAAACTAGTCTGGCACTTTCCCGATTTTATTTCTCGATTAGTTTTACTGCATTTGGGTAAATAAATGAAATTATTATTGAGCTCCAAATGTTGATTTAAGTATAATTTAGTGTATTCGTCTACGTCTACATAATGTTGTAAAATATCAACCGTAATGTTCATCCGAATTTGCTTTTAACTTCAGACAGTACGGACAATGGAGGGAGAAATTCGTAACCATTGCGTTGATGACTTGCAGTGTTAAGTCTGGTGATTGTGGTGGCGGCATTTAGGCATGACCACACAATATCTACAAGTGGTAAACCCGGTGATGTTGGAGGCAGCATTTAAAGATGCCCAAAAAAATGCTGAAGGGGTTAAGTCTGGTGATTTTGGTAGACGTAGACTAATACGTCTACATAATTTTTTTGACAACATCTTCTAAAACGTCAAACGTAACATTTATCATAATTTACTATAATCTTCAGGCAGTGAGGAAACTGTAAGGAGAAATTCGCAACCGTTGCGTTGATGACTTGAAGTCTGGTGACTGTGGCGGCGGCATTTAGGCATGACCACACAATATCCACAAGTGTTAAGCCCGGTGATGTTGGAGGCAGCATTTAAGGATGCCCAAAAAAAAAGCTGAAGGTGTTTAGTCTGGTGATGTTGTTAGAGGTAGGCAAATACATCTACATATTTTGTTTAACAACATCTTCTAAAATGCCAAACGTATTGTTCATCAAAATTTGCTATTAACTTCAGATAGCACTGAAAATTAGGGTGATATTCCTAACCGTCGCGTTGATGAATTAAAGTGCTAAGTCTGGTGATTGTGGTGGTAGCATTTAAGCATGACTAGAAAATATCCATAGGTGTTAATTCCGGCGATGTTTGAGACAACATTTAAGTATGTCCAAAAATTGCCGAGGCTGTCAAGTCTGGTGATTTTGATAGACGTAGACGAATACGTCTACATAATTTTTTGACACGATCTTGTAAAATGTCAAATGTAATGTTTATCATAATTTGCTATTATCTGCAGATACTACAGAAAATGTAGGGAGAAATGCCCAATCATTGCGTTGATGGGTTGAAGCATTAAATCTGGTGATTGTGGTGGTGGCATTTAAGCATTAACACAAAATATTCAAGGTGTTAAGTCCGGTGATGTTGGAGGCAACATTTAAAGATGTCCAAATTATTGCTAAGACTGTTAAGTCTGGTAATTTCGGTGATTTTTGATGTGCTAATTCGTTTTTTTGAAAAGTGACAATATGCAAATCATCAAGGTGAAAGCGAAAAAGTGGAAGTATCAAATACTTTCTGCTACGGGGTTTACATAATTTCCACAAGAAAAAATACGCTATTAATGGTTAATGAATATTATGAAGTAGTGAATCTAAATAACGTAAAGCAGTTTAACGTTCTATTAGCAACACATTATCCAATTATGCATTGAGCTAACCCTAACATTTATTTTATAATTATTAATTACAACCGGGTAAAAAACTTTATAGCTGAAAAAAGTGATTTTTAAATTTTTTTTTGTAAAAAAAACATTTTCCATAATCCGTCTGAAGCATAATGTTTTCGCAAGTATCTTGAATTCCCGGAAGACGCGATCCATTTAGCGAGCGTTCGCAAACAAACGTACAATTACTATAAACCAAAGCTAAATACCGAACAGGCTCTAAATTCAGCCAAACTTAACACACACTGGTATTAAATTTAATCAAAGTAACAATGTAGCGGTTGCGAACGAAACCTCGGCCGCCTTAGAGGATGTTGAAAATATAAGTTCTCATTTGTAATTTGCCAAGTGCGTTAGTTAACGTCTTCGCGCGAAATATCAAGAGGGCCGTTAGGAGAAAGTTGGAGAAAGTCACAGTTTTGATTATTAAGCGCGCCAAAGCCGCCTTTATACGCGTCTAAAATAAGAACACTTAACTTAGAGAAGATTTGATTAAAATTATTATAGCTCGCCTAAGTATGATTGTGTTATTTAAGGTGAGACTTGAGGTACGTGTTATTTTGAACTCGGCAACTTCTGCCTACGTAGACCTCTTCCGTCTCTTTTCACCTTTACGATCGCCTGATCGCGAAAAAGACGGAAAACCGAAATTTGCTAAAATTGCTTTGCTTAAAAGTGCGTATTAATGTGTTACATCGTCAAGTAAGCCGCTCGCACGTTCTGTCTTAATATTCTGAACAAATATCGACGTTTGTGGCTAAAAGCTGTGATTATCATGATAGCTACGACTTTAAAACTTTACCAAATGTTAAAATATTAACCGTTATTAAACATTTTTCCTTTCTGCATTTTCTCTGTTTTGAATCTTGGTTTTGCTACTGTAAAACACGCATATACTTAGATTTTATGTAGTATAGTAAAGATTTAGGATTTCTAACCATTGCAAATTATTTTAAATTAATTAGATTCGGCAACAATAACAAATCAGGCATTTCATTTAATATTTTATCGTTAAAAACTTTTTTTTAAACAGTGTCACTAAATAAATAAAAAAAATTTAGTACTTGAGCATTTTAACCATTATTTCCCAAATATTTACAATTTTCGTAATCATTTTTACAGTAAAAAATACTTTTCATAAAACTTATCGCTTAGCATCTCTGAAATTGACAGAAAAATATTTCACTTTTCTACATTTTGCTAAAAATTTGAACTAATAATTTTAAAATGTATGTTCTGATAATCCTAACACCGCTTTGGTAAATACCCTCAGAAATATTTGCACATGAAATTGTATATTCGTGAAGATATACTTGTTGGTATTCTTGATTTTTCAATGCTAGTTTGAAACATTTTTGAAAACATATTACTTTCTTTTTTTAACGTTTTTATGAATCTCTTAATATTTTGTTATGTAAGAGAGGTCACTCGGCTGCTGGAGCAGATGGGGCGGGTGTTGATGGTAACATTAGACCATAAAAACGCTAATAATAAATTTTAAAATAGGCCCGAAGATCTTTATGATAAGCTAGCTATGGTCCAATTCCTACAACTTTGCCAGATCTGTATGAAGTTATTAATTTCATCAGACATAACCCCCATCTTAAATCCTTTGAAAGTCTTGTAACTGCCTAAAGAAAAAAAATACTCTATCAAGAAAAAGATTTTGGTTTCAACTATAGCTAGGATAGACCACGACATGTTTCGTTCTAATGGAACTCATCAGGTGGACGTAAACCTAGCAACAGTTGAAACCAAAACCGACCGGCAGAAGACAAAATCATGACAGGGGCATTACAACAATAATGCCCTCTAATATGCGGTGAGGCAAGCTGCAAAGCAACAAACCGATATTTGGGTGTGAAATGAACCCGCTAAGCGAGTATCTACAATCACTACCGGCTTCTAGGCACAGCACACGAAACGCCGTGTTGCAGAAGTAAAGAAGCACCTGCAGAACTAAGACAAGCGAGACGTTGCACGTGTCCTAGTTTAGTTGCTGCCATAGCCTGCCTGATTCTGAGCCACCAGACATAGCATGAGTCCCCACGATGCGATGTACCCAGAGCGCGGCGACACTGCCAAAAAACCTAGCATGCTTTTTCAGTTTTAGCTTTCAACTATTTCTTTTAACTTAATTGTTTGTCAAAAGTCAAAAATAACTCCCAGATATTTAGCATTATCTGACAAACTGAAAGAAGTGTTAAATAGAAGAGGTGTACGTAAGGGGCCAACCTTCCCTTTTTTTTGGTGAAAAGTACCATTTCTGTCTTCACGCGGTTGGCAGAAAAAAAACTGGAGGAATAGCTGGTAGTATTGTAACATAATTGAGTTTAAAGACCAAAGAAGTAATAGAGGTTAGGAAGGAGCTTATGCACATTGGCCAGTAAACCTTAAAGGTGTCTGAACATGGCTGCCAAACTGTGACGTAGCGGAAGTGTCACCAGTGGCGGCGTCAGAAAATTATATTTAGGGCATAACGAACAAATTATAAAACATGAGTATGCTGTTTTAGTTGCCAATTTATTATAGAAGGAAACAAGAAATATTGACCTCTCCGCCACTGTCTTAACCTTATACGTCAAATTGACATTTGTTATTTACATTTGGTAAAATACTTACCTATGGAAAGTTATTCCTTTCTGCTTGTTAATTTTAGTACTCGAGCAACCACAGCAAATACAACTAACCATATTTAATAACAAAATTTGTAAACATCACCGGCACAAATGAATCACCAAAAGTGTCTGAATATGGCGGCGATGACGTAGTGTCACACCTGTAGCGTATCACCATATCGAATGCCGCAAGTTCAAAAAAATATACGGCGTACTAAAATTAAAGAACTACTAGCTAACCAAATTATTCGAGTCAGACTCTTCACGCACTATCGTGAAAAACGGTACAACTGACGGTTTTGGATATCCAGTGGATATGGATGGTCAAGCAGCAACACGTGATACATGAAGTTTCCGAAAAAAGCTTTAGTACCCAGAATTGACGAGTAAAGATGTATAAAAGTAATACGGTATGACCAAGGCCAAAGATATCGCCACCCAACCAACATCTTAGACATCAACAACAAAGACCTAGAAAGGCGAGACTAGTAAAGCAAAAGTTCACATTGAAGCAGGGTGGAGTGTCGGGGTCTATCGTTCGAACTCAGGGGTGATCTGAAACGGGTATGGCTGAGATTTAAGTCAGAGGTGATCTGAAAAAAGCATTGCTGAGATAAGGGTTTGCTGATCGTACCAAAGGAGAGAGGGTGCCAGAGTGGCCGAATGGTTAGAGCACTTGGCTGCTACGCGGAAGGTCTTGGGTTCAAACCCGAAGACTGGATGCCTGGCGGGCGGCCCACCCAGTCGCTTTTTAAAAATTGGGAACCAAACCCCTCGAGGGGTGAGGGAAGTAAGGCAGCCGTCTAAGGCGTGGTGCTTACCACACCACCCCGTACTCCATATAAGAGTGCGAGACGGCTGCGTATCGGAAGCGATGGTACGGTGGCCCTGACCCACCGCATTGCAGGCCAAACTCCTCATTGGAGTGTAGTGCCACCGACTTTACTTTACTTTTACCAAAGGAGAGAATAAACAGCTAGACGAAGAAACGTGCGCCAGTAACTACTTCCATAGAACCCTTGTACTAGCAGGAAGCTGTAGCCAAAGTTTAACCGATCTTTTCGAGTGTTTCGTGTCTCATTCGATGACCGCTACAAAGTGGAGGAGGAGGTTGTCGTGTTGTAGTGGCCGCTGATAAAATGAAGCACTAGTCTTTTGTAGTGGCCTAACAGCGAGGGCGTGAAAGCAACTATCAGAGTTACCGAAAGAATAAAGTAGCTTTCGTTAGGTAGTTATGTGGTGGGAGAGAAGTAGTTTTGCTCAGGTGTGAAATTTATATAAAGGGAGAAAAGTAGCTTTCCACAGGTAAAAACATATGTGTCGGGTGAGAAGAAGCATTTCCCAAGCGTGGTATTTTGTGTGGAGGAAAAGGTAGCTTTCTTTGTTAGTAGGATTAACTCAAAGAGTGACGATCAGTTCCCTGGAGATTAAGCTTTGAACTATTGACTATTGACTATTCCAGCGTTTAATCTGGCTGACAAAGAACTGGATTTGTGCCAGCTGAACTGAAGACGACCAGTGTAAATGAAAGAAGAGAAGTAGCTTTTCTTGGTGGAAAAGTTTACATGAGAGGGGAGAAGTAGCTTGTTGTAAGCAGGTTCACAATTGCTTTACTAATCAATATGTAAATCGCTTTTGTAGTAGGTTATGTAACAGCGATTTCCAGAGTTAAAACGGCCTTACAGGGCAATTATGTAGTAAGGTACGACACTAGTTGTAGTAAGTAGTAAGCTAAAGTTTAGAAGCTCAGACTACGGTATTCGAAGGCCACAAGATGTGCCGCCAAAACGATAGCTTCTGAGACCGCGATAATGCTTGGCCGCTATTAGTGTTGATAATGAAAAGTCTATTTGGAAATGCATTAAGTAAACTCCAAAAGCAATGGAACTTAAGCCATATGTAATGTGAATACGACGATGTACTTAGCTGATTTACTTCATTTTAGTTAAGTCTGACTGTTTTTGCAATCTCGGGTGAAGGAAAATTTAAGGGCGGTTTAAGGACAGAATGGCCATACGTAAGGGCGATTAGACAAACTGCGCACGCGCTACAGCTAAGCCAGCGGCCGTTGGGCAAAGTAGTGCGGTTGAGTAATGCTGATGAAACAGTGTGACGAAGTAGCATCAGATACTCGTTGTGAAGTACAATATGTTGTTGGCTTGTATGATAGCGACATTATATCCCTTGAATTTAATTTGCGTTATTTATTTAACCAACCCTTACAGGAAGACTTGTCCAGGCGGATTTATCCACCTCCCGTTTGTCTATACTTATATAAATAAACTATCCTAGAAAATGAAGCTATCCTACTTTGGACATATAATAATCCGACATGAAAAGTACATAACACTGCAATATGTAATAGAAGGAAAGATTGAAAGAAAAAGGGCGCGAGGAAGAAAGAAAACATCGTGAATGAGCAATATAAGAAATTGGTTGGGGATGAACAGAGAAACGCGTATACATACATCATGTGATAGATGGTGATATGCCATTGCGATCGCCAATCTCAGAAGCTGAGACGACACCCGGAGCGAGAGAGAAAAAGAGATATCAAATAACGTATTTAGGAAAACAAAATATGTCATTATTTTTAACGTATGGGAAAGTTACCAGTTGAACATTTTTGATTTTTAGCTCAACTGCTCATCGGTGATAGTAGAATAGAATATTTTGAACTTAGCTATTAGACACAGTAATTTTTATAGAGGCTTATCGCTCTCCTTCGTAATTTTTAGTTGGAAAATTGTGTACTCTTCTTCCTGGTGTTTTGCGACTGGCGCGGTATGCCGCGTTGCTCCGGCGATTTGATCTTTTGTAGTAGCTTACTACTAATACTATTATAGGGCATAAGATATTTTCGAAAACATAACCGATATCGTTTTTACCCATCGAATAGAATGGAAAAGGAAATATATATGTTTTTAAAGTGTGTACCTAATAGATAGTTAGGGACTTTCTATCTATTTTTAATTATTTAATTTAATATTATTATTGTTTTTTCGGAAACATCAAATATTACTTTTTGTTGTGACACAAAACGTTGTGGGCTTTTAACTACACCCCGGAATACTGCAAAGAGTCACAATCTGCTTATATACAAGTTGTATACTTTAGCATTACTACACGCTGCAAGTATTCTGATTTTAAAGCAATTATTGCGACTAGAACGTTAGATCATGATATAAAATTAAATTACAATAAAAATACCTTTTCTTAAGTATGGCAAATCCAGACTCTTAGTTGTAAAATTTGTTAGAATAAATGTTATTAAATAATGACGAAAAAGATATTGCCATAAACCGCTAAAGTAAGAGACGACGAAGCAGCTGAAGAGGAGCAATAACTCCGAAAGATCGATGTCTGTAGCTGCGTCGTGGTTTTTGGTTTCAGCGGTTTATGGAAATATTTTTTTCCGTCATTATTTAATAATTTTATCGGCGTATTATTTTTATTTTTCAAAAATTTTTATATGTTGTAATACCGAAAGCAAAGCAGTCAATATAAGATATATTTCATTACCTTACTCATTAAAAATCTTGAATAAAAGCTATTCCAACCTCAGGCACAACATCCAAATCCATTAATAATTAATATTTCAATCATCCACATTTGAAGAACTCCAATAATACACGACAAGCAATTCTTTGTACATAAAAGAGGAGTAAATTGTCAAAGCCTGAAAGCAATCGCTTAAGATTAAACGCTTTCAAAGCTGCAGCATTTTCCCATTCGTCTCCACCTGTACGGTTACACTTTTATGATGAACAAAGGCGGAAAATCCGCTCTCTCTAAAAATCAAAGTTATTAACGATAGCCAAGAAAGTTCGGTGATGCACAAGCTTTGATATCATTTTTATCTACAGACGACTAATCGTCCGCTCAAGCATCGATTAGAAATCGCTTTGAAAATGAAAATGTAAAGAGGAAAATTTGTCTGGACGCATGTAACATGCTTATACCTTTATTAAGCTATTTTCATCTTGAACGTTTCGATGTAAAATATTTGAAAAATTGATTATTCTCGTTTATGACTTTGTCCTCGTATTAGGTGCACGTACTTTGCATGTTGGGCTATTACAGTTTCGCTTTGATGACGACGTACTTGTTTCTAGCAAAACAAATTTGCGACAACGTAACTTGAATTGCGTTTCTAATACAAAACAAAAGCAAATTTAGCTTGAAGTTCGTTCGTAAAAGAGACTTCTAAGAAAAATAGGCAAAACACAAATATTTGCATTTATATTGATGCAGCAGATCTATTCATTCCGTAATGACGTATTAATAATTAAGCAACTCCATTCGAAGTTTCCATTGCATTTAAAAGTGATTACTGAGCGCACAATAAAACTTATTTCTGCAACATTGAATAGATACCGAAGAGGTTTTAAATAAAACCTTGAAAATTTAGATATTGTACGTCATTTAAAAAGAGAAGAATCAAAACGCCGATTTTAAACGCAAAGCAAATATTAAACACCTTTATCCTAAAATCCGAAGTCTCTAAGCTTTTATTTTATATCCCTTGCACAAAGTTAAACATTTACCCGGATTTGAACACGAGTCCGTGGGACGCTATGAAGTCAGCCATACCTTTACAAATCCCAATCCGATTTATCGAACCGACGACTTCGGTTTGTTTTATCAAAGACTACTGGGAGCGTCTTGTACGGTTGATATTCTTCGGCAAGCGGAACAAAATGTTTTACCCCTGAATAAGCTTTGTGTTTAAAAGTAGAGGGTGAAAACAACCCCGTTTTCTATATTTATTCTGATTATTAACGTTCTGTTGTTTTCTTATAGGTAGCTTTTTGGAAATCAAACTAATTAAATGTACGAAAATAGTTCATTGTACTTCTTATCCCTAGTATGACAAAAACCGCACTATTATATATTTTTGATTCAATTATTTGATTTTCTACATTTTCCATAAATATATTATTTCACCTCTTTTAGCTAATATATTTATGAAAAATTTAGAAGATCAAATATTTTATTCAAACCATTCTGAGAAAGTTGTATTTTGGTTTCGCTATGTTGATGACATTTTAGCATGATTTGATAGTTTATTTGAATTAATCAATGAATTTTTGATTTTTATTAACAGCTTGCACTCAAAATAACATGTACACCAGAAACTGAACAAAATAGGTCTATTAACTTAAATATTCTGTTTATAGGAAACTTACACAAACCGACATTACAATACCACACGATTCTTGTCATTCTAAGACACATAAATTAGCAGCATACAGAAAATATATAAATAGAGAAATTTCGATTATTAAACAAACTGCATACAATAATGGTTATAATACTCAACTTATTGATACACTAATTAAAGAGAAAAATTATAAATTAACTATTCAGAAAATTTATCCAACAACTTCATCAGATAAAATGAAATACGCCTCAATTCCATATTTTAGCAATAAATCAGAAAACATTGCCAAAATTATAATCAAAACAAATAAATGTAAAATAACTTTTAAAACAACAAAACACATTTTAAACACTTTGTTTAATGCTAAAGAAAAAGCAGACAATTAACTAAAACCAGGCATCTACAAATTAAATTGCTCGCACTGTAATTCGGTTTATATAGGACAAACAATTAGAAATTTTGATATTAGATACAAAGAAAACGTACGTTGTTAGAAGTATAAACACCCCCATAAATCGAATTACGCTAAACACTTATTAGAACACAATCATTCAATTACATCTAATAACACTCTAAAACTTCTACATTTTTGTGTTGGCAAACGTAAGTTAGATATACTAGAAGCATTTTAAATTCATAAACATTTAAAATCTGTACCTTTAATGAATAAAGAAACTGATTTCTTAAATTCGCCGTTATTAGACGTTTTGGAATGAGAAATCAAGTCATCTGGACGCAGATATAGAAATCCAAGATCAAGTTATGAAGATTTATTGTTCCTATAGCAACACCAACTATTTACTTTTAATCTTGCTTTTGAAAATGACGTGTAAACACGTTAAAATACGTATAAAGCTAAATTACAAAACCTGTTGAAGTTAAGAATTGTTTTATTTACAATAAATTATATTTTTAACCTATTTCTCAAAGTTGGCAGTTTAAACCACTTTACTGCAAATATATTTGCGTTTAAACACTTATTTTGAATTATTGAAAAATAGCAGAAAATGCAGTGGTAAAGTATCTTTCAGAAGGGGTTGTTGCTAACAGAAATTGTTTTGTATAGACACAATAGAAAAGCCAGTGTGGTAGTCGATGGAGTTTTGTTAATCTACTTATCTAAAACTCCTAGCAATGTGTACGCGAAGAAAGGTGCACTGTAGTTCAGGCTTTGCGCTATTCCCAAAATTAAAGAAATTTTTCTGGATAACGCATAAAGTCAAGGAGAATGTAGATAGGTGTTAGAGCAGCAACTAAAAAAAGGTTAAGTAGCGTACATTATTTCCATAAAAAATTATCCAGAAAAATTAAATTATTTTTATTTTATTACTCTAAACCGCTGGTTTGTTACATATATAGCACAGGATATCCATAAGATGTCCATTTTTAGTGCATTTTGTGTCCCTATGTCCACCCATAGGACACCCTATGAATGTGTAGTGGATTTCTAATAGATATCGGCCATCTATAGACATCTAATGGATATTCAATCGTGAACAATCGTTTAATATTCTTAATATGCTCTTTTAATTTCTAAAGTAACGGGTTTGTGGCTAGGACATTGACGACTGCATAACGCTTGGTGGCGTTGGCAACTTGCGAAGCTTTGTGTGCCTTTGTTTTCATGAGCTAGCCGATACCTACAACTGTAAGTTTGTTGTGTTTTCTTTTTGTGGGAGATATATTAGTTAGTCGTTATAGGTTGTGAGTTCTGCCGTAATTATGCGAAGTAAGTTAATACACATGTTCACACAATTAATTGCAACACAAATAAATGTCAAATTATCTTAACCAATAATTTCTACAAATGGTATCAAAATAATTTTGCATAGCATTAGAAAGTTCTCCAAATTTTGAAGCCACGTTTAGGCCAGTTAATAGATTAGGAATTATATCTTTTTTTTTAATTTAAACAATATAAATTTAATTATTTTTTTTCTTGATTAGATAATTAGTGAAATCTTGAAAAATTATTTTGTTATATTTTTTTTAGTTGACAAAAACGATATTAATATATGTATAAAATAGGAGCAAATCGCATGTTTGGTGGTACTACTTTTGAAGTAGAGCATTCGCTCACCGATGCGAAGATACCGGGTTCAATTCCCATAAAATTCTACAGCATAAAACGGTGCGCTAGTGAATTTAAGAACAAAGAATACCGCATAAAACCTATTGCTATCTCGGTTTTTGAGCGTAGGTTCAAGACGGATCGAAATACTTAATTTAATAAATAATAATTTTTTTTAGTTGTAAACAACAATATTATCATATTCATAAAATAAAAGAAATTCACGTGTTTGATGTAGAGCATTCGCTCACCAAAGCGAGGATACCGGGTTCAAATCTCATAAAATTTTACAGCATAAAACGGTGCGCTACAGAATTTAAAGACAAAGAGTGCCGCATAAAACTTACCGTCTCGATTTTCGGCCGTAAGTTGAACAGAGATCGAAATACTAACAATCTTAATTTAAAAAAAATAATTTTGTTCAGTCGAGAAAAAAAAACTTACTTGTTTTAGTTGCAAAAACTATAATCCTATATCCATGAAATAAGAGCAAATCACGTGTTTGGTGTTAGTAGTTTTGAAGTAGAGCATTCCCTCACCGATGGGGAGATACCGGGTTCAATTCCCATAAAATTCTACAGCATAAAAAGGTGCGCTACTGAATTTAAGAACAAGGAATACCGCATAAAACCTATTGCCGTCTCGGTTTTTGCGCGTAAGTCAAACAGAAATCAAAATACAAACAGTCTTAATGACATTGTTGCTAGATAATTCGAAAGCCACATAAAATTTTTGAGAAGACTACAGTATCAGTTGGTACTACACTATAGATGTTTTGTGAGTGCCCGCAAAGTCAGAATTTTATTGAATGGAACACATTATTATGACGATATAGAATTATTTATTTAAACTAGAATAGAAAATGAAAAAAAAATAGGAAAAGAAAACATCTACTTGGATATGAACCCCCGACCATTAGCACAACAAGCTATATTATGTTCTCTATACAGGGTGATTCCATTTTATTGTTGGCAATTTTAGAGGTGCGTTCTACACCGCAAATTAAGAGACCCGTAATTTTCATTTTCTCCAATTTCTATATTTAATGGGCGTGCTGGACCCTAAAAGGTATCCCCTAAAAATAGTGAAAAGTGAATACTTAAAGAGACCCTTGGCTGCATTGAATGAAATTTGGTGTGCATACTAACCAAGTAAATTTACATGTATGCCAAACGATAATTTAGTAAAATTCGCTAGAGGGCGCTAATTACGGGCAGATGCCTTCAGTTTTTCTACAGTACCTTTTTGGTGTGAAATTTTTTTAAATTATTTATGGCAGAATCAAATGCACAATTTAATTTTCTTAAAAGAGTTATTCATGTGTTTTTTTGTACGAGATATTTCAACTTTTAAGATAAATCGAGTTGCCATGGAAAATTCGATGGGGAATTCATAACATTTCAAGGTGAATTTAACACAATAAAAAGGTTTATATAAACATGTGTCCCAAAACCTCCTTACAGAGTTACAGCATTTTTATGAGATATTTATGATTTAATACAATGGCGCATGCAAATAGCCTATAACTTTTTTCAATATAAGTAAATTTAATGTTTTCGTAGAAGCAATTCAGTGCGCCGTACCAAAAAACAAAAATAATTTTTTAGAGAATCATTTGCATCTGACTCTTTAATACAAAGTGAAAGAAAACTTACACAACAAAGTTCCTGTAGAAAAACTAAAGGCATCTATCGGTAACTGGTACCCTCTAACAAATTCATACAATTATAATTTGACATAAAATGTAAATTTACTTGGTTAGTATGAAAATCAAATTTGATCCAAATCGGTCAAGGGTCTCTTTAAGTATTTACAAATAACTATTTTTAAGAACCCATAAAAAAATCGATCTTGAGAAAAACCAATTTTTGGTGCTGTACGTACCCCCAGTGTCACCAACAATAAAGTTGGAACACCCTGTATGAAAAAATTTAATAAAATATTTTTGTACTGTTTTGCATTAGTGCAACATACGAGGATCGTTCAAAATGTACGTGGCGTAATACAGAGATGGCGCTATTTCGGCGGAATTTGTATTACCATTTTTCAGAATCATCATTTCTTAGGTCAAATATGGAAATATAGAGCGATCTGTCAATTAATTTTTGTTTGACTGTGGGCCACAGTGACCGTCTCGAGTGATTTCGTAAATAACGGATAAAACTGAGTTGCGAGCAGTGATAAAGTACTTTCATTTGAAAGGCTTAACACCAATCGAAATCAAAGCAGAGTTGTATTCGACATTTTTGAAGTCCGCTCCTTCGTTTTCGATGGTTAAAAACTAGGTTGCTGAGTTTAAGCGTGATCGTGTGGCACAAAGAACGAACTCCGCAGTGGACGCCCAAAAACGGCTACTACCCCGGATATGATTGAAAAAGTCCTCCGTATCGCATTGGATGACCGTCGAGTAAAAGTACGCGAGATAGCAGACATAGTGGGCATCTCAAATGACAGTGTGCACAGAATTTTAACTGAAGAACTGGAAATGAAAAAATACTCCGCGCGTTGGGTGCCGCGTTTGCTCACACCGGAGCAAAAACTGAATGGTTTGATTGTTTCTCGCGACCTTTTGGCACGTTTTCGCCGTAATCCGAAGAACTTTTTGCGCCGTTTCATAACCGTCTATGACACCTGGGTCCCACCAGGAAAGGTTATGGCAACTGTATTTCGGGATTCTCATGGAATTATCTTCGTCGACTACTTGGAAAAGGGAAAGCAATAAATGGCGAGTATTATGCCAATTTGTTGCAGCAATTTAGCGACAAAATCAAAGAGAAACGGCCTTATTTGGCGAAAAAGAAAGTGCTTTTCCATCAAGATAACGCACCTGTACACACGTCTGCCATCACCATGGCCCAAATTCATGAATTGGGATTTGAATTAGTGCCTCATTCGCTTTTTATCTATTTCCAAACCCGAAAAGATGGCTCGGCGGTAAAAGATTTTCATCCAATTCTGAATTAATCGCTGCTAGATATAGCTAGTTTAAGGACTTGGGTTCATCGACCTACAAAGACGGCATTGCTGCTTTGGAGCATCGTTGGAATAAGTGCGCTGAGCGAGCAGGAGACTATATTAAAAAATAAAATGATTTTTTGCCAAAAAAACTTGCGTTTTCTTTGTTAGGCCACATACATTTCGAACGATTCTCGTATCAATAATTTCTACTCGTGAGTTGATTGGTGAAAAGATTCCAAATCGAGCCTGTGCTAGGTCTGATGACATGATGCTATCATCATCACTTTCAGCGTTCATTACTCCATTTCTGGATATACGCCTCTCCCGCTTCATGCCATTCTTGGCGGTTTTGGGTTTTGCGCGTCCATTGTTTTCCAGCATGTTTTTGTATGTCATCTCTCCACCTGGATCGTGGCCTGCCTGGGTTACGTTTCTCTGTTCTCGGCCTCCATTCCGTGACCTTCCTTGTCCATCTTTCATCCGGTAATCTCATGACGTGCCCCGCCCATTGCCACTTAAGCTTCGCAATTCTCTGGATGACGTCGTCGACCCTATGCAAATACCAAATCAAATTAATGGTGCTTCCGCAACAGAGAATTACGTTCCTATCACAATTTTATTAAAAACTAGAATGCAAATTTAGCAAATGATACATCAGTAATAGCATCACATAATTACCTTATTTCAAATTCCCTTTTATATTTTGTGTACAATTCGTCTCCCCCAACATCTATTGCACCTTATTGGTATTTTCTCATATTTATGAAGGGCGGTTGGGAGGTATAATGCAAGGCACAAGGGTATAAATTGAATACCTCGCTATGTATAATAGAAGCGAATTTAGGCCGATATCCATTCTTCGATAAATCGAGTTTAAATTTTAAACATCTTTGCTCGAAGGAAAAATAGCTAAAATTGCTTGCGACTCTGGAGTCGCTGATAAAAGGTAATCAATTTAAAAAAAAATATAAAAAATATGTAGCTTCAGTCATAAAATTTCGGAACAATTATTTTCTGGTAGAATTTGTAATTTCTCAAGTTTCTCAAATTGATTCTTCTAAGCTCATTCACTCGTAACGTAATAAATAATTCTGGGAAGCATTGAATTCGCTCCAACCCTCCTAAATCCCCGGAGACGTAGCAATATTGAATATTTACCAAATTATCAGATATAATTCTCCGACTTAAGAGTTTCAAACAATGCTAAATCGAAAGCAAACTTCCACTTACCTGCGCCAGAAGGAAACAGAAGTGTATTGTAGTGAAATCATGCTCAAAATTAGAACAAATATTAGTGCAAGGGATTGGAGAATTTGTATTTTAAGCTTATTAAGTGTCTGCTTTCTCTCAGATTTATATACTCTTTGGAAAAATTAACTTAACAGCAGGAAATTAGCAAAAAATAAATTTAAATACGTTGTTTGCTTATTTAAGAAAAAAATTGCGTCATAAATTTTTAATTTGTGTATGACAGATAGAAATGGAATTTTTCAATCATTTCTCTGACTAATTTCCATGTAGTTGGTTTTGGCAGTCACTCAATCAATTGTTTTAGGTATCGCGCGAAATCAACGCAGTGTGAGCAAATAAGGGTACAACCAGAAGTACCTCGGGAAATCGGATGTGTTCTGCTTACTAAATGCAATCAATACCACCCCTCACTTACCCCGGAGACAACGACAAGGTTTCCGATCACGGACAAACGACATCTGATTAATTGTGGTTGAGACCGAACAGATGTAGATGCTACAATTTGTAGAGCTGACATTTCCTATACTAAAGTTTAACTTGATGGAATCTTGACGCGACCCGCTTCTGGTTAAATCGCAATTTGTTTGTTGAAAAATATGATAATAATTTAGAAGGAAATATACATACAGATAATGCAATGTGATTGATTATAGGTATATAAAATACTTAATTACTTCAACAAAATATTTATTTATTTTAACCTTATACGTATTTCGGCATGTTTACATGCCATTGTCAAAGGTTATATGAAAAAGTAAACAGTTAGTTTTGTTATAGCAATAGAACTTGGTGACTTGATCTCGGTAATCGTCTGCAGATGACTTGATTTCTTATTCCAAAATATCCAATAGAGGAGAATTTAATAGATCAATTTGCTCATTCATTAACGGTACAGTTTTAAATGTTTGTGAATTTCAAAAGCTTCTAGTAAATCTAATTTACGTTTATCATTACAAAAATGTAAACATTTCATGGTGTTATTAGATGGCATTGAATGATTGTGTTCTAGTAAGTGTTTAACGCAATTGGATTTATGTGGGTGTTTGTATTTGTAACAACGTACGTGTTCTTTATACCTAATATCAAAATTTCTAATTGTCTGGCCCATATAAACCGAATTACAATGCGAACAATTTAATTTGTAAATGCTTGATTTTAGCAAATCGTCTGTTTTTGATTTTGCATTAAATAAAGTGTTTAAGATGTTTCTAGTTGTTTTAAAACTTACCTTATATTTATTTTCTTGGTTTATAATTTTAGCAATATTTTCTGATTTGTCACTAAAATATGGGATCGAGGCATATTTAATTGTATCGAATAAATTTAGGATATTTGGATAAATTTCTTGAATGGCTAATTTATAATCTTCTTCTTTAATTAATGTATCAATAAGTTAAGTATTATTAACATTACTATATGCATTTTGTTTAATAATTGAAAGTTCTCTATTATAATTAATTTCATCTAAAGGGACCGTCAAAGCTGTATGTATCATGGACAGATGACAAGAATCGTGTGGTATTGTAATGTCTGTTTGTGTGGGTTTTCTATAAACTGAGTATTCAAATTTATTAGTTAAATTAATTTTAAATCTAAAAAGTTAACTATTTTGTTCAGTTTCTAGTGTAAATTATATGTTTGGATGCAAGCTGTTAATAAAAATTAAAAATTCATTAATTAATTCAAATGAACTATCAAAACATGCTAAAATGACATCAACATAACGAAACCAGATTTTCCATAAATATCTTAGCTAAAAGAGGTGAAATGATTAATTAATTTATTAAATTATGAGTAAAATGCTATTTGAATTCACAAAACAGATTCAAAAGTATTTATTAAACTGGCAATTCCCAACAGTTACCTTAAGATAAGATCGTCGCATCAATCTCTTGTAATAAGCAAGAGTAGTTAGAAGCCAAACATGTTTTAAGCTCCTCACATCATATAGGCAAAATAATCGATAGATTAGGATTAAGGACCACCCCTAAATATATCTACACCTGCATTTTGACGGTTTCTGAAGATTCCTAAACATTTTTTTATTATAACAGTTTAACCACCCATTATTTCATTATTACCACAACAAATTTGTTTTATGTTTGTTTAACATAATCGTGTCATGGGAATAACAGATTCAATTTAAACTAACAGAACCCGTGGGCAACGCTCGACGTTTTTTTTTGGTAATTTCTTTTAAAATAATAAATAAGTTGTTCCGCGCTGTAAGGCATGTGTTTAATGCATACACCGTGATTAGGAGGGGCGCATGTTCACAATATATTTATTGTAATAATAAAAGCAACAGAAAAAAAACTTATATTTTTTTTAAATTAATGAAGGCACTAAACGAACTTAACACTCATCATTAGTATTATAATCTAAGACTACATAACGGGTGGCTGCGAGAACAGGTAACAACCGGCTATTTACTCAATTTTTAAATCATTAATTTCAAATTTTTTCTGGGTAATAAACACATAAACATGCATAATTGCATATTACCACATAAAACGATGTTAATTTGGACTTCCGGTTTAACCGGAAGTGGTAGCAATTTTTTTATCATCTTTCTATTTTCAAGTTTCCTTTACTTATGTATAATACTTACCCATTAACTTTTTTTGGCCGCCAGAGGGCGTTTTTAAAACACCTTAAGTGCCTAATAATGATATTCATAATTAATTGTTTTTTAAGTTGTCTTGGAAAACAATGAATTATAAACTCTAAGTGTTTTTGTTATTAATTGGTTTGAACTTTTAATTGTGGCAACAAGATATTAAAAACATTAAAACAAAATTCTCAATGTTTAAACGGTTATAACTTATTTTCTTTAAATTCCCCTACTTGAGATTTACTGCACTTTTTAAATTGCCATGTTATTTGCTTCAATTTAATACCAATAACATACCTTATTATTTTCAAAATAGCAAAAAAACATTAATTTATTGTATTAACAACGGATATTAAAAATAGATACGTTTTTGCAACTAAGCAGGCTTTGAAAATAAAGTACCAACAAGGTATGGTATTGATATTAAATTAAAGCAAATAAAATGGCAATTTAAAAAGTGCAATAAAGCAATAAAACTCCAGTTGGTGAATGTAAAAAAATACGTTATGGCCGTCTAAAAATTGACATTTTATTTTTATTTTTTTAAATATCTTCTTGCCACTCAATTATATTGCAGTGTTACCAAGTACATAATTTACGCAAATGCCATGGTGGTTACCTCATCATAATCTTTTCGCTTGTTTCCCTTATGATTTTGGAATTTTTATTTGTTTTTTGGCATTAAGGTGTGAACTGACCACAGAAATAACTTCTTAATCCGAAAAAGCTTCTGGTTCAATTTTTGTTTTTCTTTTTGTAAAATTCAATATCAAATCAATATCCCTTATTCTTCCTTTATGTTATTCCTTCGCTTGCATTATTTTTTTGTTACCTTCATACAAATTTTCAGGTATGGTATGTCTTCTAACTGATTTTTCTTTGTGAATTCTTTTAGCCTGTCGAAATTTTGTAACAATGGTGTAGCAGCTAGTAAAAATTGTAGAATATTCACCGAGAGCTCCAGTCAGTAGACTACGCCCACGCTTTGTTTTGATAACTTCATACGCATGGCGCGCAGCTAAAGCATTTACTTCGTAAACGAGAGGTTATGAGTTCAAACCTTGTTGATGTCTACTTTTTTAGTTTTAGCACAGATAAGGTTAACACTACAGATATACGACCCTTTATACAAAATGTCCGCTCATATTTGGAGACGAAATTAGCGTTAGTTTGGCTACAACGCACCACACCAATTTTAGGGCGCTGCTATTGCTATTTGTTTATTACTGTTGAAATGTGTTGGAAACTGTTTTATCGGGGATTTGAGTGCATCTGTCACATCATGAATATAATTTAAGTAGAATTGGCTTCAATATTAATAAATTATTTACGAAAAATTGCGATTTGACAAATAAACATGGCAGATGGCTGTCTAACTTTTGGTTTGAATATGTGCTAAGTAATCTGCTCAATTACAGTCATCTGTGACTTAATTATAAATTGTCATTGTAGCGCCATCTTTTTGCAGATTATTAATCATATAAAACAAGCTACCGATAGCTCACATATTTACCTTATATCTGTAGTGTTAACCTTATCTGTGGTTTTAGTTTAGTTAATATACCTACTTATTTTCTTCAGCTGCAAAAAGTTTAGCGTTAACTTTTCATGTTTCAATTTAATCATTATTTCATTTTAATCATTATTTCTGATAAATTTTCAATTAAGTTGCTATTAAATGATGTAAATGTAAAATGTTCCATTTTCAATTTAGGGTGACTGCAAGTAGTAAAATTCTTTCGCAGACATACAATAGATCTATTTCAATTTTTGCATGTTAATCTGCCATTTTCCATTTAAATTGGAATTCACTGTATGACAGTTTCAGTAATTGTTCTGAGCGTAGGCAAAAGGTTAGGTTACTTGTACAAAAACAAACACAAAATGAATAACAAAGTTTCTGTAATAAAATGCTCAAAACTTAAATAAAATGCAAAGTGTGATACACCGGTAAAATCAGAACAAAAAATTCGGTTTAAAGATCAAAAATTGAAAACGCTTCGAAAAAAAATTAACAGTCGAAAATCGACATTGGTAGTAGTGGCTTCAAATCTGATAAAAAAATAGCTTCAACATATAAAGTGCTCGCGCGAGTGTCACAAATTAAATACTATAAATATTATAGCGGTCCACTATACACAGCAAAAATGGTCTTTATATAAAAGCCACGTAAATATCTAGGTTGTAGTAGTAGGGACCTCACACCACTTAAAGGTGCGACAGGTGGAAGGGATCCGGAATAAATACGTCGCCATGATTCTCATTTATTCGACAACTCTTCCAGTTCATTATTTGTGCCCTTTTCTAAAGTAACTTTCCTAGGTGCCTCAACTTTTTGCCCTACTATTTTTGTTTGTATTTGTCAGAACATTCTTATTATGTTTTGATTACATATTATAAAATTTAAATAAATTTCTAAATTTAAGCAACATTAAATTTTTAGTGCAGTTTTTACAGAGTTTCCAGGAACAGTTTTAGTTGAACTTCATTAATAGTTTTTGTATTGAGTTTAAAAAAAAAAGAAAAGACATTTCAGCTAATACAAACTTACAAATTTCTTTTGTTGTGCTTCTTTGCCATTATTATTTCATTTTTCCTGGCTTATGATTCTGAAAATACTAAATACAATACTACCTAGAGTTACAACCATTATTTCGAAGCCACTTCTATGTTATTATTATAATTCTTAAACATTTCCTTTTTATGCAATGCATTCTGTTACCAAAATAATAAAAGAATCATTCAATCAAACACAAAAATGATTAAATTAGACCTAAATTTTTTTCTGAAAGGAAATTTTAAAAATCAATTTATAAAACGAATTGTTCGCGTTTCCGAGTCCCAGGATATCGTGACATATGTCAGTTTATGATCCAATGATGAAATACAACTCAACGTTTATTAATGATAGCTGTCGTAATGAAATTTTTCCAGCTATCAATGTGTTTGTCTGTTTTCCCCACAGGCACAATACACTGCCTGAATTTGATATTACCGTTGTGCTTTCACGTCCGACACGTCACACACCAAACCTGTAAACTTTATCCTAGGAATAAATGTTATGAAATATTACATGAAGTATAAAATTTATATTTCTAGCTAATTTTTCCTTTATTAAATAAATTAAATTTTTAAATTTTTTAATAGTACTTTAAATTACAGAATATTTAACCAACAAAATGCTGTACATGTACATATGAAAGCAAAATAATAATACCAAAATAATAACAAACCGTAGGAATTTTTATGTTTTATACTAAATTTTCTTTGCCCATGTAATTTAAATTAATATAAAATATAACATTTTCAAAAGGTTGGCGCATTGTTTTCTTTACATAACTCTAACCATAATAATTCCTTTTATATTAATGTTCTACATTTTATAAAAATATTTCTTTCATTCGAGCCTTCTGGAATTTAAAAATTTCATACTACACAATAGCATAAATGCAACCGAAACAAAGCTGGAATAAAAGAACGCCCTTAGGTAACCTAAAAGAGCTCGCAAAGCTTTGTAAATTTACATTCTTCAAATACACGTTCCAACCCTTTACTACCTCCGTCAAAGAACATAAGGGCGTATCGACTCTAATAACACAGAGAACGTATTTGCACCGCATGAGATATCGCCTTTTCTTCCGGAACGGGATCTAACTCCGGGCGTGGAAAAGAGTGCGAATGTGGACAGAAAGCACACAGTTTTGTGTAGATCGGAATAGATGTAGTTTAGGTCGTTCTAAGGGTATATTTGTATATAAACGATACCTATTCATTGACAATACGGGTAGCGTGTTCTCTTTGTCTTTACTAATTAAAGACAGAGCTGGGGCCCAATCAGTCGGATCCAGAGACGCTCAAAATGTTACTGCGAGCACCATCACAGAAAAATTCAAGCATCTTTCACAGAAGACAAAGAAATTCAGTACGTTACTTGCGTTATTTCCTTCTTTTATCATTACATCATTTGTTGGTATTTGCACAGAACAATTCTGGAAAATTGCATAATTAGAACAGATGAAAATTCAAAAGAAAACTCAGAGCTATTTATCAAAACCGCTTTCGAAGTCAAACGTTTTTAATTAGGTGATTAAGATTAAATTTAAAAAAGCTTTCCCATAAATAAGACCAGATAGTAGAGAAAAAAAAAATGAAAATAAAAGATAATAAAACAAAAAATACAAAATCCTATTTTCTCCATATCGCACCAAATGCGACCTTTAGTTATAACACGGCAGTGCTATAAACAGAAAAATTGCTATAGCAGAAATCTGTCTTCGAAGAGGTCCAAGGTCTTCTTAATTGGGACCAAGCAGAACTAAATGAGTGATTTCTGGAGGTGGGGTGTTCACTAGCTCCGAGGATAGGTGCCAAACACCTGAGCGGTAGGGCGTCGCTCTGCGATTGGTTACCCACCATTTTCCTAGCCAAGACTATAACTTGGCCTGCGTCCCGGTCACTAACTTTGAGTGCGCTAACGGGTCCTAAATTTACCTAAGCATTATACTGGGTGATAGGCAGCTGAACGTCACGAGCGAGAATTGTGGTAGTCTGGCGTATCTGCTGATATTTAGAACGTAGACCCTAGTGACTTCCCACATTCCTGACGTAGTCTAGTTTAATTTACAAACAACAAAAGTTCTATAACAGAAATCGTCTCGTTTTCACACTAGTTTGGACTTGGCGTGACGTTTAAGGACTTTCAGCCGGTAAAAAGCGTGAAAAAAAAGCAGCTGTATTCGGAGAAGTCCAAGGTCTTCTTATTTGGGACCAGGAAAACTAGGTGAGTGATTTCACAAGGTGGACCGTTCAGTAGCTTTTAGCATGGGTGCTAAACACCAAAGCGGTAGCGTGTCGTTCTGCGATGGGTTACCCACCATTTTACTAGCCGGAACTATAATATAGCCTGCGTCCCAGTCACTAGGTTTAAGAAAGCTAACGGGTTCTAAATTTACCTAGGCAATATACTGGGTGGTTGAAGCCCTCAATAGGCAGGTGAACGTCACGTCCGGGAATTGTGGTAGTTTGGCGTATCTGCTGATATTTAAAACGTGGACCCTAGTGTCTTTTCACATTTCTGACGTAGTCCAGTTTAGTTAATAAACAAAAACAGTGCTATAACTTGGACTTGACGGGATGTTCAAGGACCTTCACTCCGATGAGAGGCGTGAAAAAGACAGCTGTATTCGGAAACGTCCAAGGTCTTCTTAATTGGGAAAAAGCAGAACTAAGTGAGTGATTTCAGGAGGTCGGGTGTTCACTAGCTCCCAGGATGGGTGCCAAACACCTGAGCGGTAGCGCGACCCTTTGCGATTTCTCTAGCCGAGACTATAACGTGGCCTGCGTCCTAGTCACAAGGTTTAAGTGCAGTGACGGGTCCTAAATTTACCTAGGCATCATACTAGGTGGCTGAAAGCCATCGATAGGCAGGTGAACGTCCGCTTCGTGTCCGTGAATTACGGTAGACTGGCGTATTTGCTGATATTTAGGACGTGGACATTAGTGTCTTTTCACATTTCTGACGTAGTCTAGTTTAGTTTATAAACAAAAGCAGTTCTATAACAAAAATGTTCTCGTTTTCACACTAGCTTGGATTTGACGAGACTTTTAAGGACCTTCACCTCAATGAGAGACTTAAAAAAAGGCAGCTGGGATGGGACGTTCCGTAGCTCCCAGAGAGAGGTAGCGCGTCGCTCTGAGATTGGTTACCCACCCTTTCCCTAGCCGGGACTATAACTTTGCCTGCGTCTCAGTCACTAGGTTTGAGATAGCTAACGGGTCCTAAGTTTACCTAAGCTATACTAAGTGGTGAAAGGTTTTTGATAGGCAGGTGAGCGTTACGTCTAGGAAGTGTGGTAGTGTGATATTTCAAACGTGAACCTAGTGTCTCCCTACAATCCCACCGTAGTTCAGGTACCGGTTAATTAATTAAAGCGGCTACAAACCTATCTGGGCAGTGTATAGGCGACTATCACTGTAACTACCAGTACCCGATACTAAAAATGGCAGCGTTTGCTGTTCCGAACAGCAACCAGTGACCTTACCGGTACCACGTGTATCACGGTGGTTCTGCGGATGTACGCTCTCAGTCTGATCATCAATAAGGACCATTGTGGTCCGTAAGATTAAGAGAGGTAACATGTCTTAAATTTTCCTAGGCAATATAGTGGGGGATCAAAATCACGTGTATAAAGTGTGGTAGTGTGGCGTGTCTGCTGGTACTTAGGACGTGGACCCTAATCTCCCACATTCCCGACGTGGTTCAGGTCCAGGTCAATTTAATCTGAACGGTGTATAGGCAACCAGCAGTGACCTTACTAATACCACGACGTGGGTCAGGATGTTTCTGCGGAAGTACGCTCTTGGCCTGATCCTTGACAAGGACCATCGTGGTCACTACGTTTGAAAGAGCTAACGGATCTTAAATTTACATACGCAATATACTGGGGAGTTGCAGGTCATCGATAGGCAGGTGAAAGTCACGTCCAAAAAGTGTGGTGGTGTGGCGTGTCTGCTGATATTCAAGACCTGGATCCTAGTGGGGTCCTCCCACATTACCAACGTAGTTCAGTTACCGGTAAATATAATCAGACCGGCTACGAAAATATTTTGGGCGGTGTGTAAACAACTAATACTACTGGGACTGCAAGTACCCCATACTGAGAGAAGCAGCGGTTTTGTTTCAAAATCTGCAACCAGTGGCCTTAATTGGTACCATGGGAGTTAGGATGTTTCTGTGGAGCACAGTCTTGGCTTGGTTATCTGGAAGGACTATCGTGGTGACACTGTCGACTCAGGAGTCTCACATTCAACATTAATATAAGCAGGCCGGCTACCAACCCAACTGGAAGGTGCGGAGATGACTGGTACTGGGACTACGAGTAGGAAGTAGTAGGGAGGGCAGCAAATCCAACCAGCCATTTTGGCTGGCACCGCGACGGCCAAGTTGGCTCAGCGAGGAAACTGCAGCCCCGGGTTTGGTTACGGAAACGTCTTGTCAGTGCTAGACCTGTGTATGAGGCAATGGTCGTTTCAGTGCCGCCCGACGGGTGAGCTGCGTTTCAGCTCGACTACTGATCTGCAGAATCAGTAGGGATTTATGAGTGAAATTTGCAGTATAATATTGGCCGCGACGAATTACGCCATAAGGTAGCTGCCGCCACGTAAATCTATCTCATGTAACTCTGTGGCTCATATTTTGGAGCATTGAGTACGTTTACACCAAATGTTTAGGTCGCCGGGTGTAAACGCTGATTCTTTTATTCAAAGATGTTATCTGCTTTACCAATCGCGTTATTAGTAATTAGCTCCATTTTAACTTTTCCTGTAAAAAATGTGTTTGTGTGATAGAAAAAATACAATAAACTGGTTTTTAAAACTTTGCAACAAACTGCATCATCAACAAAACTATCACGTAGCCAAATCTTGATCAGACTTTCCCTAAGAGATGGCGCTTATGCTGAGACCAAAATAAGACTATAACAAACTTGCTCCTAGTGAACAAGACAAAGTTGTAAACGCTTGGTGCTTAGGGTAAATTTGGATCAATTTACAAGCATTACTGGGTGTAAATTTAAATGTACTTATTGGAAATTTCAACGGTTTGCGGCACATATTTCACAAGCTACATGGGAAAGGAGACTGTAAAATTAACTGGTTGTGCTGTCTGGAAATTGCTATAATAAGAAACTGAACATTTTACTACGTGTTTTGTAAGAAACAAACTTTCTTTGGGTTTAAAGACTACCAAAAACCCTAGAGCGAATTCATTATCCAAAAACTTGCGATATGGGGAAAACTGACTGCCCTAAATATTGCTGGGCCTAAAAATTAAAATACTCCGACCACGAAAGGTTGAGAGTATAGATAATGATTTAAAATAAATCAAAAACTAATGCGTTATATAAACTGAAACCGAGAAAAATTAACATACAGGAGTTTGACCATTCGGATCGAAATTCTGTATAAAGTTGAAAAGCGGCAAGTTAGTTGATGTTTCAAACTATTGAGCATCACTGGTTTATTGAACAGAGATCACATACTGTAAAAGTATATTTGGTCAAGCATGAAGCTTGACCGTTGATGTAGTCCGTTTCTGCGGGTGTTTCCCTTTTACTGCGACCACAACCCTCACTATAAACTTTAATAGATTTTAACTGAAGCTTTCATGTTGAAGTCAATAGAGAGCCTTAAATAATCACAACAAAATTTACGAGAACAAAAATGAAACCTGACATTTCTGACAATATTTTCGTGTAATTCTTAAACGAAACGTTTTCAGAACTGTTACTGAGTATATGTGCATTTCACGTCTATTTTCATTTCCATCTCATAAAATCAGAGCAAATCAAAATGATATGAGATGACGTCCCAACACATGTCAAAAGTTTTTCCTAACATATCACGTCTGTTAAACAGATACACAAAATATGAATAGGAAATATTGCACGCTACAACTAACTTGACTATACGATGAAAATTTAGTTTAGTTTTTACATGCAAGATTTATGTTGAATGCGCGCAAATTCTGACAGTGGCGAGGAATAAATGAAATAATCAAATTGAAAACTCATAAATGCATTCAAATCTAGCAACTTTTGAATTTGATAACTTTCTCTTTATTTTACAACTTCAAATAACTAAACCAAATAAATTATGTAATATTTAATTAACACAAAAGAAACTAATTCATATTGTCACCACACTTACATACACACACTTAATTTAAAAAAAATAATATAAACTGACAATAAAAAAAAAATTCATGCGGTGGTTCTTTTAATTTTATTTTTTATCAAAATATCGGCCTCGTCCACATCTCCTTAATTGTCGTATTTTATTTTGCTCTCATTTTCTTAGAAATCAAAATTTTTGAAGGTATATTTTCCATACGGAGAGATCATGTTAGTAAATTTTGCTCTACTCAAAATAGTTTTTTTTTTAATTTCCGCAAACCTACAATTTTTTTTAAGATTTAACCTTCCTCTTCAGTGTTCACATTTTTGTCATATCGCAGAATTGTTTTTTGTGTCCTCAAAACTGATTTACTTGTTTTGGAAAATCCACTCTATTTAATGATTTTGGCCAAAGAATGGTTAATAGCATAGAATAAGCATAACTTTTAATGTATTAGGGTGCACATACACGATTAGCGTACAGATATAAAAAAATTGTTTAATCAAAATGTTCAGGTAAACGACCAAAACGAAATACGCTATAGTACTTGTCGCAATGAAAGGACCAAAAAATCGAGGGTGGGGTAACTGGGGGGGGGTAGAAAAATCGCGCTTGCGCAGATGAGCTCCTCGGCGTGCGTAGAATACAAATCTGAACTACTTTTCTGAGCGCGTCTAGATTGAAATAGAGCACCCCTCCTCCCCCTCTTATTTTTGCTAAACCTATCAAGTTTTATGATGCCTGGTATTTTTTAATTGCAAACAATGTTTATGCGCTGAAGTCCGAATCGATTTCACAAAAATAATAGTAGTTTTTTTTTGGCAATTATTTAATTACTGTTCAGGTGAACGACCGAAACGAAACACGCTATATGTCTTTTCTCAATAGGAGGTCGTTTCTATGGTCATTTAACATGTTCACATCGATGTCGAAATTCCTAAATGTTTGAAAAAGAAGAAATAAATGGCGGGGGTTACCAGGGGGTGCTAGAAAGATTGCGCTTGCGCAGATTGATTATTTGCCATAGAATTAAAATCGAAACTTCTTTTTCAATTGCGTCTATACTTAAGGTGACCAATCGTCCTCCTTTAGGGAGGACAGTCCTCCTTTTGTAGGTTCTGTCCTTCCTCGAAAAGTGTCCTCCTACCTGTCCTCCTTTTCGATATTTTAAAACTAATCTGTTAATCTCTGTATTCAGAGATGCCGCGCCGAACTGTTACGCGTCATGTGACGGTACAGTTCGGAAAGACGCGATTATGAGACGCATGCGCAGGGCATAGGAGAACTTCACGTGTCTCGCACCATTGCGCACTTCATTTTGTTTACTTTATTCAATATGAAGGATACTTCTTGCTCCGAAATTTCCAATATATTGTTAGAAAATGATATATTGACAAAAAATATTCATTCAATGGAAAAATTCTCGTTTAATTAAATAATTAAAAGGGATGTAAGCATAATTAGTGTATTTTTGTTTGAATTAATAAAATGTTTCATTTATTTACGTTGTAGTTTTTTCTTAAATTTTTTCGTCCTCCTTTTCATTGTAAAAAAAATGGTCACCTTACTATACTTAAATATAACATCTCTCCCCACCACCTCTTTTTTTAGATGGACCAAACTCGTTTTGTTGGAGCTTCATTTCAGTATGACTACCAATCTATTAAACCTACATTGTGGTTTCTGCGTTAAATCGTCTAGGCTATAAAGTAACAGTCACAGACACAGAAGCAGACGCAGACGCAGGCGCAGACGCAGATACAGACGCAGATGCAGACGCAGACGCAGACCCAGACGCAGACCCAGACCCAGACACGGGCGCAGACACAAACACATACACAGACACAGACACCATGACGAAACCCGGTTGTTCGGTATTCTCAGACCCTAAAACGTGTATTTCCGTCAAAATTTCGACTCTCTAAATTTTGACGATTACCATTGCTACTAACTGACGCGTATCTTATGAAAAATTGTTGGTTTGTCCGAATCAACTTAATCTTGTTATAGGAATTTTTTTACATGTTTTTCTTAATTTAAAAAGTGTTTGCCTTTTCCTATCTATTTTGGGTTTACCTTATTAAAGTGTAAATTTAGTTGGAAAGTTCTAATTAAAGATTTTTTCTTTGCTATTACTGTATGTCTGGGTTTATTAAAGACTTGCCAAGCTAAATATTTTAACAAACTTTTCTTCTTTAGGTAATACTATTGAAATAACGATTTTGTATGATTTCTACAATTTTATTTTTACGTGCTTTTTTATTCCTTTCCTCATGTCTCTCTAACAGGTGGCCCGATTTTGATAAAATTTTAAATGTGGAAATACACTGTAAGCGAAAGCCATCAGATATAGCCATTGAAAACAAAAATCATTGTCGAAACTTAATTCATACAGTCACAGACTATAATTTAAAAATAATCGTTCACGTGACAGATGATAATGAACGTTGCAACAACAGCTTTGTTTTCCATGATCAAGCCTGATGGCGGTTGTTTGCTTATACAATATAATAGAAATCTATCGAGAAAATATGCGTTAAAAAAATCCAAGAGCAGAGGTGGGGCATGTTTTTTGAAATAATATTTTTCAAAAACTGAACGCTGCCGCGTATGTGCGATTTTTGAAGTGATGCTTCTTTGCCGGTACCTACATATTTTGTAAGACTAAAACTCGTTGGTGAAGACGACCAAAAAAATTATCATTATTACTATTATTAAATGTTAGCTGTACAGACGCACATCTTAATCAATCAAAAGTGGAGATAATATATAATTACAAACCAGACGCGCGCTGCTTGAAGAATTCCGGTACAATACAACAAATATACAGTGTAAACCCAATTTTCGTATTTGTATCGAAAACTGTACTGGTCCTATACATATCATACTTACATACGAATATGCGCCGTATATAATGGACTCGTGAAGATCTGGCAACTATAGTAGTGAAGGCCCGTCATTACAAAAGTTGAGACAGGTGGAAGGGATCCGGATTTTTTAAATAGACTAACAAACCCGTGGTGTACGCCCCACGCTTGTTTGGTAACTTTAACCAAAAAAAATAATATATAAGCTATGTCGAGATTCCAGACATTTCCGAATGCATCCCGCAGTATTGTATATTCTTAAATCCTTAATATTATCGACTGAACTAAACATGCGTAACTACTAAGTAATGATCCGAATGTTTATTATTTTGTAGTAACATCGCTGCATTACATGATCGACAACAATTAATCTTTAAAATAAAGGGACCCACTTTTTCTTTAAACTGACTCCGTTTATTTGTGCTTTAAATTATACATTTCGCTTTTCAAAAATTCCTATAAATGTAGAAATGCATCTCCGTTCTTGACTCCAATTAATCATAATTATGTATGGTACGTTCGGTAAGAATACGTTATTTTTTTAAATCGTAAATGGCAATCTAGTACTCGAGGGTGATGGAACAATTTTAGGTAATAAAATAAAACAACGTTTTCAAATACTTACCCTCTTGTAATCTCAGCTGCATTGCAATTGGCAAGTGAATCTTATTTTATTTAAATATCTTTGCGCGTGGCTTTGTTTGCAGGGTTTGACCTACATCCTTCTTCAAAGTCGTTTTCGATACTGGACCTGTGGCGGATCTCGCCGTAAGTAAAAATGTAGCCCGATAGAAGCTTGCTATTATATGTGCTCTTTTAACCGAAGAGCCTTCTAGATTATTATCGTTTTAAAATTACACATTTCAGTAAATGCCTTAAAACGTGAAAAAAAACAGATAATACAAAAACTTAAAGAATTTGCACTGACTGCACTTGTCGTAACTTGTCTGCACTGGGATGGTTTTTTAACCTTTTTAGTCTTTGTAAGAATATTACAGTAGATCCTAATATTATTTACTTTATGATTGTAACATGCAGTTTATTATATATTCTGTGTCGGCAGTAGTTTCACGAAAATAAAAAAATCATTTTCAATATGTACAAACAAAAATAATATGATTATACAGGGTGTTATTAAAATAAGTGCAGCTCTTTTAACCTGCAATAGAACTCACCAAACTGAACAAATTTTCTATTTATCATTTTTTCGAAAGACCCCCCGAACTGAGTTAAAAATCAAAAAAGTTTTACTAAAAGTGTGGGTATCTGCCTATAAAACTCTATTTTAGTTTAATGCAGTGATATAAAAACTTCGCAAAAGCAGCAAAAAGTAGGTACATACTGATTGTTTTGCAATTGATACTGCAACTTGACACTTGAGGTAGGCTAGTGGTAAATTAGTTCGATGTGTACAAATATGCGTGATTGATCGCCTGCAATAAATTTGATACTTAGTAATAAAATGGCGATTTTTCCAATAATAAAATAACGAACATCGTTCTTGTGAACGTTTCCAGTCGCCAAATACCTAATGCGAGAATCTTTACAAATGCGGTTCAGCATGCACGTAATTGTAGTTCGTTTAAAGCCCAAGTGCATCATCGAGGAAGAGCACGAACCCGTCAAATTTTGGATGCCGAACCTCAAATTTTTGAAACAGTAGTAGCAATGTTAATGTCTTAAGTATGAGCATTTGGCGTACTTTAAACTAACAGGGTTTGCACCCTTATCATGCACACCTGGTGCAGGCACTGCAGCTACGAGATCCTCTACGCTGTGAAGTTTTTGTAGACGGATTTTGTAGAAAACTGAGAAACAGCCAAATTATTTAATTTGTTTTTGCTGTCTAATAATTTTATAGAAAGTGTTGAAACGTTCAAAATACTTTCTGCAAATGGAAAACAGTGAAGAGGGTTGACACATTAAGTAGTTTATGTGAAATAGTAGTATTTTATAACACTCGATTTTCTTCGTTTATAGTCAGTTCACTGATCTCACTTTTGTAAGGTTTCTTCCCTTTAGTAAAAGTTCTGCTAAAGGTCAATAATCCATTTTCTAGGAACATTTTATTTCTTCTTTCGACAGGAAAGCTTGTAACTTTTAAACTCCATTTAGCCGTAATATAAAAATTAGCATAGAAAAAGCATCCCGCTTCTTTCTTTTGAGCAACATTTTTCAAGAGTAAATATGTAAAGGAAAAAAATGGTAAACGAGGGATAAAAATGGGAGAGCATGGAACTATTCGCGTGTTTCACAAAATTCGCAGTCATTAGAATTCTGAAGAACAAGCTAATAAAGCACGCGTTTCGTATCGGCGTATCGCAGAAACCAGACAGAACAAACGTAATATTTTGTGTGTCGAAAGTAAAGGGTTCCTTAGGGATACACGAGCCGGGATAAGAAACATTACTTGCTGATCTACCAGGAGATATTCCAGAATTAATCCCGAATATTATTCTAAGAAGTCCGTTTGCAAACACTGGATATAGAAGTTTAAGAAATTTGCATCGTAATGATTGTGAATGTAATTATATATAACGCATCTCTGTTTAATTTTATTACACGCAGGCTTTTCTCTCTCCCGCTCCCACAGATGACGTAGACAGAGTAGACAATGCGAGCGCTTAATGGCGTAAATTATCGGCAACTTTAAAAGCTGCTAGTTCAGATGCTGCCGAGGTGTCTGTTCAGATAGGGTTAGATCGTAATAAAATGTTGGCACCACTGCGTATTGGTGAACTTCATTTATTTAAATTTAGAAATTTCAATGTAAATAAATGTTCCGCTGCTTTTGCGAAATGCAAATTTCCCTAAAGCACTGAATTTGAAAACGTTGAGAAGCACTACCAGTACTAATGCACTCGTTTTAACATTATTTCTTAATAAAAATTAAATTAACCATGGCATTGCCAAATTTTTAAGTAGAACTCCTAATTAGGGTTTGTAACGGTTTCGAATTTATTAAAGCTCATCAGCGCTTTAATGAAGATTTGATGTCGCCATGAATGACGAGGAGCGAAGAAAAGTTTGTAGTTCTAGCCTGAGATGTTGTTCCAACAAAACGTGTAAAGCCAGCAATCATCACTTACCACCGGAAATACATATGACAGCGACAAATAATCCAATACATTGATTGGTTGGGACGGAAGCTACGCGAAGGAACTATCAACTAGTGTGCGATGACATCCGATATATGAAACAAGTGACAGACGCCAGCCTGCTAGATATATTGATACCATTCCCTATAGACAATCTACCTGACTGGGATATCAATATCAAGTCCTACACATCGTATATCTTGTCAAATATTGTCTTATAGCTAATGGTTATTTTGAAATATTATTGTGAGAGATGCGTGCATGTTTTCACATTCGTATAAATAAGGAGAATTTTCTCGTCTAGATACATTTTTATACAAAAAAACTTAAATTTCAAGTTTTTATATAAAATTTTTTGCATACATGTATACAAAATCTTTGACAGAAAATTACTCAAAATTGATTCTTGCTTAATTTATGTGTATACATCGTCTGGATTTTAATTATTCTTCCAAAAATATTTGATTCTAAAAGACTCGAATAGATTACCAAATTTATTTGATTGCTTATCAGATTTATCGTAGTAGACAGTTTTATTTTTTTATTTTTTTTGTATTTAAATGCTGATCTGTTTACAAGCAATCTATGAAAATAATACGAAAATATGTCGGTTGCTTAAGTGAATAGTATGATACAAACAAAATGACAATCAGCAATTATACGTTCGCGCCTATCCGTGGTTCTCAAGTGCGGCCACCAGGTGATTTTAATGCGGCTACCAGAAATGTTTACAATTTCATAATTAGCTGGCAGCTGACGACAAACCTGGAAACAGCAATAGGGCTTTCTGGATTATGGATTTGGAATTGGGAGTGTGCGTTACCTCACGCGCACTTAGGCCACAATAGGTGGGCCCATTGTACTACCTCCTCAGCAGCTCTCCACATTGGACATCACCCAAGCCATCGAACCTTTTGGATGTACTTGAGGACATCCGCGATTGGAGTGTTGCTGATTTCGGCCATGTTAGGCCAGAAGTCCCCCACCATGGATCCGCTGATTGTTTGGGCTGTCCGCCAGTCCGATCCTGTGCATGTGCTGCTTTAGGGTGCAGTATCCAGATAAGATACCCACAACTAGTTGCAAATTCTTTCGGGACAGTTGCACACAGTATTTGGCTTTTTTGACGAGGGTCCCGTAATAGCAGCCTTTGCTTGACCACAGCTTTGAGTGTTAACCCATCTTTGTGTGAAGCTTTTTAAGGTTTCTTGGTATAGCATAAAGCTTAATGTCTTCAGGGATATGGGAAATACGGGTTCAGGCCCCCAGAGAGGTTGTCCGGAGGCCAGTCTCGCAATATCATCAGCCTTTTCGTTGCCGTAGGTTCCGTCATGTTCTTTCACCCATACAAGGGAGACGGCATTATCTTTTGAGATATCGTCGAGAGCTCCACGACACCGCAGTACCACTCCTGAGGTGATTTTGCAACTGCCTAGGGCTAGTAAAGCGGCTCTGCTATCGCTGTAGATACCAATACGTTGGTTCTTGATTTATCGTTCAAGAATTGCATTTGCATCATGCATTATTCCCACTACCTCCGCTTGGAAGACAGTGGCAATTTTGCCTAGGGTAGGTTTAGGTCATCGGAAAAAATTCCGGCACCCGTTCCATGCTTTGTTTTAGATCCATCGGTGAAGATGGATATGTCTATATGCTGGGTTGGTCCAGCATTTTCATAGACACTAAAGTGTCTATTAAAGGCATATTGTAAAGGAAGGTAGTTCACCATAGCATCCAGAAGAGAAGTCTTGACGATTGCCTCATCCAGGATGCGGGTGTGTCTACCTCCCTTGCCTACTGTGTGCCACAGCCCCTTGTGGCGCAGCCTCAAAGCAGTCCTCACAGCTATTTCCTCCACAAAGAGATCAAGTAGAGGAAGGCATAAGATAACCTCTAAGGCGGCCGTGGGGTTGAGCGTATAGCACCTGTAGAATTGAGACAAGCGAGACGTTGCACGTGTCCCAGTTTGGTTGCTGCCGTAGCCTGTCTGACCCTGGGCCACCGGACAAGTGCTCCGTAGCGTAGCATGGGCCTAATCACGGCGGTATACAGCCACAAGGTGATTCTAGGAGAAAGTCCCCAGGATTTACCTAGAGCGCGGCGACACTGCCAGAAAGCCATACATGCTTTGTTCGTTTTAGCTTTCAGGTGTTTCTCGCAGTTCAGCTGTTTTTCAAAATCAACTCCCAGGTATTTGACATTATCTGAGAATCTGAGATAAGTATTGAATATGAGAGGTGTACGTAAGGGTCTAACCTTCTTTTTCTCTGTGAAGAGTACCATCTCTGTTTTCAAGGGGTTGACAGAGAGGAACTGTTCATTACACCATTTTTCTGTTATTCGAAGAGCCGTCTGCATTAAGGTGCAGACCATGCCCTCAAACTTCCCCGTGATGAGGATGGTGGCGTCATCCGCATATCCAATGGTATAGAACCCAGCATCATTGAGTGAGCTTAGAAGGCTGTCCACCACTGTATTCCATAACAGTGGAGACAGAACTCCGCCCTGTGGGCAGCCTTTCATCACAACACCTCTAATGGAGCTGTCTTCTAAGTTAAATTGCACTGTTCTCATTGCAAGCATGTGCTTTATCTACTCAGAAAAAGTAGGTGCAACACCAAGTCTGCGTAAGGCAGAATTTATACTTTCAAAGGTGGCCTTGTCAAAGGCTCCTTCAATATCAATGAAAACTCCCAGGGTAGACATTTTGTTGTCTAATGATCTCTCGATCCGATTCGCTACGGCATGTAGCGCCGATTCGGTAGATTTCCCTGGGATGTAAACCTGTTGGTTCAGGTGCAGTGAGTGTGAAACAAGCACCTTCTCCCTTATTTCCCTGTCACAAAGTCTTTCAAGAGTCTTTAATAAGAAAGATGTAAGACTAATGAGACGATAAGATTAGGCCAAGGTGTAGTCAGCGCGCCCTGGTTTGGGTATATAAACTACCTATACTTCTCTCCAGCAATCCGGTATATATCGAAAGGCGATACATGCCCGGTAGATGCGCACCAGATGGGCAAGTATCAGGTCCAGAACCCATTGTAATAGGGCTGGGAAGATACCGTCCACTCGTGGCGACTTGAAGGGGAGAAAGGAGAAAGGCTTGCAGAATACGCAAAATATTTCAAAATAAAATATTTAATCATAAAACTGAATGTCTTATTATTGCTCTCACATTTTAAAATAATTTAGTTTTTCGTTTGTTTGGGTATGTCGGAGTGAGGAGGGTAAATTTTCTAATACATAAAGCGCATTTTCTTCAACCAAATTAAACCCAGCACAGGTTTAAAATATTTATTGAATCTATTCAATAATTATTCCTAAAAACGATTGCGGCTGCAGCCGGCTTACAAGTCAACTACCTCCGTTGTTCACCTGCAGAAACCCTACTTCGGGTAGTGCGTCTCATAAAAATTATTACGAAGTGAATTTGAATTATTCAAATGTTCACTGATTGTATCAAGACTTGGAAGGCGACAAAGAGATGGGCTTAAAGCGGGAGAAAATCCCACAGAGGCAGCCGGTCAAGCCAAGCGCCATCTAGGAGCACGAAATATAACCTGGAGAACGCAGCCGAACCAGCAAAGCCTAGAAAACCAGGTGGAAGAGTCCACAGAGGCAGACGGGCCAGCCAAGCGCCATTAATGAACAAGGAAAGAGGATCTGACAAACTTCACGTAGATAGAGGGTTATTCGGTAATGGTTGAGCAGCCAACGAACAGTGAATGGACAATACTGATTCAAACTTTGTGACTAACGATTCAAGAACAATAACGATAATGCGTCACTCACTGAAATATTTAAATACTTAAAATAGTGAAATTGACCATTTCTTCTCAGCACGTGGCTTACAGAACAAAGAAACAAGAACCTTGACGTTCAAATCATTAAAATTTGTTATTTGGGTGACGCCACACTGCATTGGTTTATCAAATTATCTTCGAAAATAACAACAACAATAAATTAATACTAGCTCTGCCTAACTTTTTTTACATTTGTAATGTAACGCTCTTTGTATGTTGCGGTTGGGACTGTACGTTGGCTTAAACGTACAATTTCGTGGAAATGCTCGGGCTCCAGATATTATAAAGGAATTTAATCTCCGGTTGGACTTCACTGGGGGAGGGAGGTTTTTTCTGCAGCAGAACTGCACTTTGTGGTGAAGGCTTTTCTCAAGTTGAGGTGCACGATTCCCTCGTACCTAGTTGAAGACCTGGGCAACTGCAGTGAAGGTGACGATATCCAGGGGTCTAACTAGTTTGTTAACAAAATTTCAAAAGCTCTATTTTATGTCTTTAGAAGCAGTTTGTTACATTCAGTAATAATATGCGAAAAGGCGAAAAATAAATTTATTTTTAAATAAAGAATTCAAAATAATGACACTCTTAAAAGGGTAACACAACCGAGAATACACGATTATATACGATTAGTTTCCCGCTAAATATAGACGAGTGTCCATGATACAGTATAGAGGATGGTATGCCACGTCCCGCAGTTGTAGAGCCACTGTGTAATGTTATCAAGCGTAAAAACAAAGGCAAATTTAAAAATTAATTTGCGTCAAATCTGCAGCCAGTGAATTTTAATAGTTTTTACAAAATAGAAATATAATTAGTTAGTTACGAAGCTAAATTTAAATAAAAATCCTCTAGTAAATTAAAGTATTATTCACATTGGGTGTACCTATGCTCATAGTCATAATAATATAATGTTCAATAAAAAAAGGATTAATTTTGGTGGATGTGTAAGTTAATACTTACTTCTTGTCATACTATTATAGTTGGGACAATTCTTTACATAGTACTTCATAATAAAGTATATGAAGTAAATGAAACTCATTTTAACCACTAAATTGTTGAGAAGTTACAAGAACCTAACCTCTATATCACTGCACATGACATTTAAAACTGACAGAAGTACACATACTGCGCGTGCGCACTGAAATAAAACAGGGTGTCTCAACAAGTTTTTAAACTTTCGCAGAACTTGGCGAAATTTGATACAAGAAACAGCGTACCATCTTCTATACTATATCATGACGAGTGTCCAGTAAGATATCGAGTACAAGTAATCTTCATGTTGCCTTCAAACACAGCACCCCGGTGCCCGATGCTTGTCTGTTGTCCACCGCGACGCGTAGCGTGTAGTATCATTGTTCTACCCCCACGAATATTTTTACAGTGTTTTCTTTGACTTTGAGCGAGTAGAAAAAGTAGGAAGGGTAGGACAGAATGTAACTGTTAAGTTCACTTTTTACGATGGGATGTTTGGAAACGATTTGTATCAAAATAGGAATTTTTTTATTTTCCAATGTTAGTAAAAAGTTAATCGATTTTTTGGAGACGATTATGTGCATGAATCGACGTTTTTTGGTTTCTAGCGTATGTATTTCTGGTCTCCACCTCCGTTTTAAGTCTGTTCCAGCGTTGAACTTTAAGTTTTATTATTATTCTGCAGTACTCAAACAATTTTGGGACAAATTTTTAATAGCTATTTTCCCGTTCCTTAAGCGTTCCTTTGACCGTCAAGTGTGGTTTCTTATGTGCACATTCTGTAATCTACTGTAGGTTTTAATGTTTGTACACAATTTTGTTACCCTCCGTTTATCGCCATATCGATACGTATCGATATAGCAATACGAGTATCGATACCATATCGGTTTATCGATATAACGATGTACCCACGAGACTTAAAGTCACTTAAAGAAAAACCCAAATTTAAAAGTGGGAGTAAGAAATGTTGATGTAGGTACAGAAACTTTCAGATCGCCTGTAACTGCAGAGACCGAACGTTTAGAACAGCAAAAACATTCGTTTAGTTTCAAAACGAAAAGAACGGGCGTACTCAAATCCATTCTGTTATACGTGAAACAGGTTGCACGATTTTCCAAAGTTGTACAACTACAACTGCAACATTTAAGATACATCGTTTCGTTCAATGTTATTTTACTTTAAGCTAAGCCAGAGGTTCTGCACTCAAAAATATTTTTGCAATGTTTCATAAAATTACTTGGTGTATTACTTTTACAATACCTTACAATTTATAGTCTACGCTTATCAACCCCGTTATCAAATACCTCGAGAAAATAAGCCAACTGACCAAATGAATAATACGTATCTAAACAAGCTCTGTCAGGTCAAACATGAAGGTGTTTTGCTATTTTGAGCCCGTAAATAATTCGTTCAAAATTGCATATATGCGCCAACTATATACGTATTTAAAGGAATTATGTTAGGATTTCTTATTTATTGATTGACTCATAATTTAAATACTAGACTAGAAATCTGGACTATGCCTATACGGTAAGTTTTAACGGTTTTGCCAAATTGGATTTAAGTTACAATTGATGTAATATAATATAATTAATAACGTTGTAGAGTTTAAACGCATTTTCTATTAATCTCGGCAGTTCTCAAACAAAATTTTATTTTATTCTACGTATTTTATTTTCCAATTAGTAAATCCCAAACGATTTTTGAAAAATGAACCACTGGATTCTACTTGGGTTAATTTAATGTTGGTTGGAATATTTGTACCTATTTTTGACATATGCTGTATATCAATGTTATGATACGTATAAATACATTGATTTATATTGAAATATCGATATATCGAAACGTATCGATACAAAAGTCGATAACTATCAGTACAAAAATTTTTATATCGCACACCGGTAGCAGTAGTGAGCGACACTACGACAAGTAGTATAAGTTACATCAAAACATGAGTGTGCGATACTAAAATGTATGTATCGATACTACGATACGTGTCGATATTTCAATATGTATGGATGCTGCGGTACGTGGATATGTCGATACGTATTTAAATTTCGATATATCGATACGCAATGATTAAAAAAATCGATACACATCGATACAGAGGGGGGAGTGGCAGAGCCGGATTTTTGTATTATTAGCGCTACTACGAAATACGTTTGCATCCCCCTTTCCGCAAAAAATAGAAAATTTTTGAGAAATTGATAACTGTTGTTGATAACCGCTATTCTTTTTACGACCTTCCATTTAACGCTCCCCTCCTCTTTTTTTAACATAAATTTAATACTTGTCAAACTGTTATTAATGTGATGAATGTCGCCGATCCTCAATGTCAACTGACTTATACTACTACTCTAAGTAGTAGTAAGTAGGAGTATAAATAAAACAGCCTTTTATATGTTCTGCATTTTGAATTTACTGGTGGATAACAAAAATTAATACAGAAAAATATTAATTTTTACAATTTAGGGATTTTTTAGTTTTATTTTTCGTTCCTAGGCAACTGGCTAGGTTTTCCTATTCGCAAATTTAGCTCTGGGGAGGAAGGCTACAGAGTGGCCCTTTCTAACCCTTTCTTTTTTACACCGAACTGATTGACCGACTCGAAACAGTTTTGTTGTACGTCTTTTACTCATTACGTGCACCCAAGGAAATAAAAACAAAGCAAGAAATTTTAAATTTTATTTTTCGTTCCTAGCCAATTGGCTAGGTTTTCCTGTTCGCAAATCTAGCTCTGGCTCTGAAAGCAATAGAGTAGCCCCTTCTAACCTCTTCTTTTTTTACACCGCACTAAACAGTTTCGCTATACTTCTTTTACACATTACGTAGACCCAAAGAAGTAAAAACAAAGCAGGAATTTAAAATTTTTATTTTTTGCCCCTATGCAATTGGCTAGGTTTCGCAAATCTGGCTAGAAGGCAACGGAGTGGCCCTTTCTAACCTCTCTTTTTACACCAAACTGATTGACCGGCTGCAAACAGTTTTGCTATACTTCTTTTACACATTACGTGGACCCAAGGAAGTAAAAACCAAGCAGGAATTTTTAAATTTTGTTTTGTCGCTAGGCAATTGGCTAGGTTTACCTGTTCGCAAATCTGGCTTTAGAAAAGAAGGCCACGGAGTGGCTTTTTTAACCTCTTCTTTTTTACAACGAGTTGATTGACCGGCTCCAAACAGTTTCGCTATACTTCTTTTACACATTACGTGGACTCAAAGAAGTAAGAACAAAGCAGGAATTGCTGAATTTTATTTTTTGTCCCTAGGCAATTGGCTAGGCTTTCCTGCTCGCAAATCTGGCTGTGTGGAGGAAGACAACGGAGTGGTCCTTTCTAACCTCTTTTTTTTACACCGAACTGATTGACCGGTTGCAAACAGTTTCGATGTACTTTTTTTACACTTACATAGACCCAAGGAAGTAAAAACAAAACAGTAGGTAACCATAAAAACTTTATACCCAACAACATCGAAGTTGCAATTAACAGTTTGCTAACATTAATAGGGTCGTTTAGTAATAGTGAGGATTACTCCCCCACTAACTCAGCGTGGGTCTGAAACATATGCGAAATGCATTTGAATTTTGTTTCATAATACTCTACGGTAACAAATTATATGCTATCTGAAAATCTTTTAACTATTATCAATAAAACGTATGTTTTCTCTTACGCGAGATGTTTTGCATTGTGGCTGCCAAAACATTAGTGTCCAACTGTCAAACGTGCAGCTTTCGGCAGGTGCTTTGAACGTGCCTTTCTGTAAGTATTAGGCTTTTGTGACAACCTATTGGGTACATCAAAAAAATACAAGGAAAATTGTAATTGTTTCCCCCTCTTTAATTATGTTCTTTATTTTTTACATATACAATGCGTAACAAATTATAACATTCGAACCAAATTAATTAATAAATATAACTAAATAATGAATAAAACTGCAATAGTAATACCATCTTGCAATCAGAATAATTAGAAACGTATAAAAGCCCATACTATGTATTTTATGGAATAATGTGTTTATTAGAAGGTTTTGTTGATTAATCCATTAAAAGAATAAAATTCCCAGAATGGCAGTATACGCCCAGTCACTTAGTCATATAGTTTACCGTTGCAAATCGATCAAATATCATTAGGGAGTTAAACATATAATAATAGGGAAGTAATTCCTAAATAACAACCCTTTAATCTATAGACACACCCTGTTTCATTATTACCTGGTCTTTTATCCCAGGAAAATTACTAAAGGTCTGCTCATTAGTTATTCTTTAAAATATTTAAGTTATGTTTAAGACCCTCAAGGCATATTTTTTTAAATCTTAATTATTGTAATTACTGCTTTTTGATCTTCCCAAAATTTTAAATTTGATTTTCTTTCAAAAAAATAAAGCCACCTCTAATATGTAAACGCTTGTATAAAAACGGTTTAAAACAAACACAAATAAATTACACCTATAATACATAGTGGACGCATCATGATGAAAAAAGGAGCAAAATCAACCGGGCGTTGATTGCAACCACTGACAAATGATAAAAAGCAAATATGTGTCATCAACAATTAATCTCACGGCACTCCTTGATATAGCTAATGGCGTCTCTTGATTCTTGCTAATGTAAGTGGTAATTTGCAATATTTGCCGAAATGGGTTGGATTTTCTTAATTAGTAAAATTCGACGCATAAAGTCGAATTCGATAGGCAATATGTGAAGTGTAGCACGTATTAAAGCTCGTCTCGTCGGGCATACAACTAATGACAGGGACTAAATGTGAGGGGGTGGTTGGTGAATGTAACAATCAGTTATGTTGGCCGAGGGGTAAGCATATTGGGGTGGGTGGATATCAATAACAAGTGGATATATGGGGTGGCAAAGCGGTTATGACAGATCCGTCATCTGTAAAATCGTAACTTGTTAGAACGATCGATTGTAAACCACTAACTTAAACTTTAGAGAAAATAATACGATGGGAAGGTATGAACCTTTCCTAAAATTGCAGGGGAAAAAATGCTAGCTCAAGGTTACTTTAAATTAAAAACAGCCAAAATAGAAAGCTTAATTATATCAACTAGTTTTGATGTTATAAATCAAAAATTTTACGAAGTTAAGTTTCGACTTACTGATATGATATCGAAATTCAACTTAAAAGCTCAAACACCTCATCAAAGTGTTCTCTGCAAATTTCATTCAAATCATGCTAGTCGTTCCAACGATATGAAAAAAGCAACCAAATTGTAGAAAGAATTAGGTGCCATAAAGTTTCAAAACATAACAATCATTGAAATGTTCTGTATTAAAATTTACCATTTAAATGATTAATTTGCACCAACCCACCTTTAACCTTTCAGTCAGACAGTCACGATTTCGAAAATCAAATATTTGCACAAAAGCTACCACATCGTATTGTAATTCAGTATATTAAGCATAGAAAACTCGCGTTACAATATTAGTTTCGCTAAAAATACAAACCCGAGTAAACTGTTTGTCTCTGTTTTCGCCCAATGTTACGTTAACAACTGATAAGGACAAACGGATGTACGCAAATCTACGTTCTCTCCAGGAAACGCGCAAGGAGCAACCCTCTAAGATCGTGTGTGTATTTAATTACAAAACCGACAAGGCCAGAGAATTTATTGGTCAGCATCTAAGATGCTGTCTTGTTATGTATATCCTTGGATGGGTCGGTGTTAAGCATTAAACGTTTATGTTCCATGAGAAAACGTGCTCGTTTCGTGTATGTAAGCCAAATTACAAATTAAAACAAAACTCATCTAATGAATTTCATTGTAGTTGTTTGCTAGGTGTAATATTTCAAGAATATCAAATTAATTGTCAATTAAATTGAATTCAAGTCGCCGAACGCTTAAATTTTTGATTATTTTAATTTTTGTTTCAACCAAGTTTACAGCCGCGGAACAGTTTGAGGTAATATATCTCTGTAACGGTTGTTCTGATTAGAAAAATAAAAAATGGATTTTTTCTGCATTTTTGTTCAAGCTATTGAAATACCCAACCGGTTAAAAAAAGCAGATTAAAAAAGGAACAAAAAACATGTCGTTTCTCCATGCATCTACAGCACTGATAAGTAACTGGGCTTTTTAAATTGGTGTAAAATCATTTTTCCATGCCAAATTTCAAAGGTATAGTTAAACAGTTTTAAAACTATTAAATAAAATTGCTTCATCAACTTTTACTTGGGACACCATAACTCCGAAACGGAGCACTTTTACATAAAGGTAGGATTAGTTAAATCGACATACGTATGGTATCATCTATGACTGTTTCCAGAACACCTTGTATAATAAAAAATCGTAAATGTGCAAAAAAGATGATTCAAGTAGCCTACATTTTTGTCTGCAGCATAAAACAATTTCTTACGCAGAAGTACAGGAATTAAGATTTATATAACATTTTCTGGGTAAATTTAGAGAAAAAAAACGCTGCAAGCCACTGCAAACTAATTCCTATACTGAACAAATAGTTCGTTCGGCAAGCGTGAAAGTAGTAAGAACATCCTGTAAATAGTGTAGATGGGTAAATAATGTAAATAGCCCAAACTGCGAAAACAGCGTAAATAGCGTAAACAGCGTAAACTGCATGATCAGCATAAAAAGCGCATCCGGCGCAAACAGCGCGAACGTCACCAACAGCGTAAACAGCGTAAACAACGTAAGCAACGTAAACAGCGTAGACAGCGTAAAAAGAGTAAACAGCATAAACTGCGTAAAGAGCGCAAACAGCACAAACAGCGTAAACTTCGAAAACAGCGTAAAAGGCGCAAACAGCGCGAACAGCGCAAACAACGTAAACAGCGTAAAACACGTTAACAGCGCAAGCAGCGTAACAGCGTAAACAGCGAAAAACGCGCAAAACTTGGAAATTAGAATAAACAGCGTAAGCAACGTAAACAGCGTATACAGCGTAAAATCGTAAACAGCTTTAACAGCGTAAAGAGCGTAAATAGCGTAACAGCGTAAACAACGAAAAATGCGCAAACAGAGAAAAAATTCAAACGGCGCAAATAGCGTAAACAGCGAAAACGGTACAAACAGCGTAAACAGTTTAAGCAACGTAAACAGCGTAGACAGCGTACAGAGCGTAAACAGCGCGAACAGCGTAACAGCATAAACAGCGAAAAAAACGTAGAGTAAACAGCGCAAACAGCTCAAACAATGTAAATAGCGTAAGCAGCAAAAATTTTGACCTTTTAGAAAATGGGGAACAAGCTTTACTTATTGGCTTGTTTAAAAGCTGCAGTCGTGTATCTGAATGTAAAGAGAGTAACAGTTGATAATGTTTCTGTTTTTCCCATTTCTACCTTCAATTCCGGCATTGTTTCCAGGTTTTAACTCAAATTGCGGCAATTCGATAGACGCCTCCATAACAACCGCTTCCTCTTGCCTCTCCGCCAATGGAACCAATACCATATTCGACTACAATTTCTTTTATCGATATCGCAGCCAGGACCAGAGGAACCGCTATTTAAGCAACTTGCACCACCCCCACCACCAAAGGCGTATCCACTACCAGCGTCTTCCCCAATACTTCCGCCTACACCATGTTCACCTCCCATTCTGGCAGTTTCCAGAAGATCTGCCAATGCCTCTACCAGGGTTGCCAGTATTACCTTGGAAATGTAGTCAATTCATTCGCGTAAAGTCGCCAAAAATCGCCTTTTCGCGTTTTAACAAATTATGTGATAAAATATTGTATCTGCGGCGTTGTGTATCAGTGCCGTAGCTAGGAATTTTGTTTTGAAGGGCACCCTAGATGGCTTAATTTGAAAAACGCACCGGGAGGCCTGAGGGGTACTGAGTACGCCCACCAGTTGTCATAACTGTCGTTTTACTTTAAGGCACGGTGCGTATAAATCAGTTTTGGTAGCAAAGTTGATTTCTATGGACATTGCCTTTACGGTTTAACAGTTTAACTAATAACGCAGTAAGTACGCAAACGAGGCAGGCTTCGGGCTGATTCAGTGGTTTCCCATGAAATCGTATCTAGGTTTTTGCTTGGTTTTTTGAAACTAAAATACCACGTGACTCGTCTTACGGGTACGTAGCGTGCTGTGCAAATTTATGGTTACTAGCGTCTAGCGCCTTCGATTACAATCTATCCTGCGTGTTAGTATGCCGTCAATCAGTGAGTGAATGCAAGTTTGTCTTCGTATTTTTTCTTTAAAAATATAACTGCTATTAACAAATAACCTCGCGTAAACAGCAAAACGCAACAACAGTGTTTAAAAAAAACTATAAAATAAAAAAAAAATTTGGCCTCAACCGAGACTCGACCCCACAACTACTTATGCAGTAAAACGACAGTACACCTGAACACACCCGCATATCCATCTGTGCCACTGCGAACCTGCCGGTTATCGTTAAATAAGTGCCTATTGAATGCGTGCGCAATAGAAATGCACAAATATAAAGTCTGGCTTTGGTGGGATAGATTGTTGGTGAAGAGACTAGACGCTATTTTTATGGTTGGGTCACATGAGTTAAATGAGTTAGTGTGTACTGCTATGTCCAAACGGAGTTCGGATTTGTATGTAATTGATTATCGACAGTTTTATGCGATTGGGATTAAAAATCGACAAAAATAGCCACATTTATTTATGCTGGTAGCCAAAATAAGTCGCCAGTCGCCAAATACAAAAAATGGTCGCATTTCTAACTACAAGATCGTCAAAATGACGATAAATGCCATGCCTGGCAACACTGGCCGCCACTGCCACTATGTTTCCCTCCAACTCCACCGCCACTTCATGGTTGCTTTTATACCCACCGCTTTCTCTTGCTGAGAGAGGTGGCTTCGCGGCTACCGCGTCCACCTTACACTCGGGAGGGAGGCTCTGGGTTCGATTTCTGGCCCGGCCGTGTTTGTATGTAACCTATGAGCAAAGGCGAACTGGGTTCGTCCTGCTCAGAGCCACGAATTCTGCGCACTGTATTCAAAATAAAACTATTTCGCTTAAATAAGATGAATTAACCAATTTTTAAGGTTAATCTTTTCGAAGACCAGTTACTAATTAATTTACCGTTTCACAACAAATGTAAGTTAACAGTAATGTGGAATTAAAAAATCAAATGTTTCGATAAGCCACAATTCATAAATTTTAAAAATGTTATTTGTTTTTAGGCAAAAGCTAAAATTTTCCTAGAAAATGTATAAAGTAATTTTCCTATTCATATAACACCGACAATTCTGTAAGCTAAGACGCTATATGATAGCTATACTTATCCTTCTCACAAGGTGTGTGTATATCCTCACCCCCTATCAGTGCTCCTTATTCATCGTAAATGAATAGAACGTAGTGGGCATCAAATATTCCAGAGCACAACAATAGCCCGTCTCTATTCATCCCTAAAATATGTAATATGAACGACAAAGATAACCCCAGCCAAAACGGCACAAAAATATGTAACGAAACGTGCGAAACTTTCATGTAGAACACGTGGCAGCCCTCATCCTTATTTAGTGACTCGCGAAAGGATCGCAAAGGACAAGGACGCACGAGGGAAATTGTAAAGTTCCCCGAGTCCAGTATTTGCAGTGATTAAACAAACAATATCAAAGATATGGGCTTCTTGTCCCGGTTGGTGAGATATATAGGGATATTTATGCATGTAAAGTTGTCCAAAGATTACTCCCTGTTAATCTCAAGCCGCAAAGTTGGCGGGCTGTTCACGCCTTCGTTGCTGTTGGACAATAGATTATGAATTATGATAGTCCTTGTTCGGGTTTACTGCTCTTTTGTCCGAAAGCTTGTTTGGTTAAGGTTTTGTTGTAACACATTAACACAAAAATAAGGTATTTGCTTCTTATCTTGTCCACATCCCGCAAAATTGCTTTATCTTACCAAATATTTGTACCATATTTTGTTAAAAGTTAATAATCCATCATTTTCGTGACATTTGGTGGCGGTTGCAACATTTATTGAAAATGGCGAAAAATTTTATTTTCAAACTATGACCAAAAACTGGTATTAATTTTTCTACGTTAGCTCTATTATAAAAGTTAGTTTTTATCTTAGAAAACTTGAGCGATAATGATTTTTAATTAAAGTGCACAAATAGGCAATTTTCCTTTTTGTATTAAAGCTCATTTCCTTATCTCTAAGGCATTGAGTTTCACATAGACATAAATCCACGCGTGCAATTTTACCACTTTCCCTCCTTAGTGCGGGTCATTGTAAACTGATGAGGGTGTAAATAACCACCCCTCCCCTTTTTACTACCCCGTTCATCTTAACTAACCCTTTATGTCTACTAAAGTCCTTTCATTATATCGAAGGTGCCCGGCAAGACGATCCCCGTCTGAATTTACAAACTTGCGATATTAAACACTATTATCATCCGCTACTCAATTGTGACAAAAAATATTATTGTAGGTGGGATGCGGAAAGCCAGTTCTTGCAAGTAAATTTAATAAAATTCTTGGTAGAATGTTCCAGGAATATCAGTGAACAGCATTCCTAGCGCAAAGCCTTACCAAAAGTAATAAAAAATTGATAATACCGATCTTATTTTTTCTTTCGGTGAAAATATCAGAAACATTTTCTCGGCTTTTTGAGGCTTATAAAATTTATAAATAAATAACACCAAACGTAGTGGGTTTTAGTGCAATAAAGAGGCGAGACAAGCTATTATTAATGAATGAACAAATTGATATTTTTAATTCACCATTATTGGACGTTTTGGAATGAGAAATCAAGTCATCTGGACGCAGATATAGAAAACCAAGATCAAGTTATGAAGATCTATTGTTCCTATAGCAACACCAACTGTTTACTATTAAGCTTGTCTCTGAAAATGACATGTAAACATGTCGAAATAGGTATAAGGCTAAAATAGAAAACCTGTTGAAGTTAAGAATTGTTTTATTTACAATAAATTATTATTCGACGGTTTCATTTCTTTAATAGTTAATGGGTAGTAATAAATAGACACAAACACAATCAAGGCCCGCTGATTCCCTCGCGATGTGTACGTAGGTAGTCCCTCTAGGTAGTTCCGGACGGGTTATGTGCGGAGACAATGATAAAGCAGGGGGGAGGGAGTCTAGCGATGGTATTCCGGGTGTCGGACTCGTAGGCGTTCCAGTTGAATGGGATGGGATGGGGCCCAGTTTTTCATGCAGGGGAGGTGAGGAGCGGCGGATGGTGTGTTACTAGCAGCGTGGATCCACGGGGTGCGAGAATGTGGCGGTTAGCCGGAGGGTTTGGTAAGTTACTAACGGGGTATACTTTAGGTACTCCCTGAAGAAGGCGGCGACGTAGTACTGCGAGCAGATGGTGAGCTCCAGCACGTCTGTCTTACTTGTCGAGGACGTGGGCGTTAAAGGGGGGATGGGCGGTGGCGGTGGGTTCCAGGTAGGCCACGGACTCGTGGTAACGGGGTGACCAGCGGCAGTTTTTGTCTTGGTTGGGGGGGGGGGGTTCTCTTCCGTAGATTTGTACTAACCGTCGATTGAGATAGTGCTTGGAGGTGATACGAAGTGGTTTGGGCCGCAAACGGAAACGAGGCGGATAGCAGCGTATAGTGGCGTAGCGTGAGAAGCCCAGGATGCAGCTCTTAGAGTAACTGCTGATGCCAGGCTTCCGGTGGTGTTGGTCTTAACAAGAACCGATTTTCTCGCTGGACTGCTGGAGTAAGCATAAGCAGTAGAGATTCGGCGTGTTCTCCCGGGAAAGAGCTATCTTCTACTGAAGCGGTTTGGCTGCTGGTGGCTGAATGCTGGAGATGGTGCTAGTAAAGTTAGAAAGAAGAAGCAGTTTTTTGTCGTTTTTGGCTTAGTTTATAAAAGATTGTGGTTGTGGATGGCTTGTTTCGATTTATTTTGTTACTATTCCGTGTATCTTGTTGAGACTAAAAGTAGTAGTGTGTTTTAGGTTATAGAATAGAGTTGCATCGTGGTTTATGGTCATGTGGAGTGTCTACGGTTAGCTCTAATTACACTGGTTCCGAATTGTTAGCCGAGATCGCTACGCAGGTAGCGCTGACGGTGATATTTTAATTTCTTTACGTTTGATTTCATTCATCCTACTTTTTAAAATGCTTAGATTCGAGACGTTAGTATGGGTTTTAGCGGCATTCCTAAACGTCGGCCAAGCAAGCTAATTAGGCTTGCAAACGCTTGGATTTTTCTAGATACGTGCTTTTGGTTTTCCAATTTTTGCTTTGTTAAATAAATTTAAAATTTTGTAAAATTTGGTTAGACACTCGATCGGGTGTTAACCAACGTAATTTTCTAAAAGCTGCTACTTTCCAACAAAATATTTTTTGATTTTTTCTTACTTCTATAATTGGTTTCGTATTTTTCGCTAAAAACTTGTGGTTTTTACAAAAGCACAGAAGGGCCAGTATGTAACATTTCACATTAAAATTCAAACTCTTGAACTGAGATACGATGTTTAATCTCCGGGACATACTTTTGATTGAATTTTCAATTTCGTCTTCTACTTGGAGTCCCCTTTACTAATTCTAGAACTGCCGACTCTTTGTCAGTGCTATATATATTGCTATGATATTTAGAGGTGTTTGATTTGACTGGGGTATTGTGGTTGCTGGACAGCAATTTTTGGAATGCTTGCTGCAGTTCAATTTACATTTGGAGATTTATGAAGACTTGTAAGATTTTAATATTCTAATTTATAAACTCAGGGTTGCGTATTTTTGCTAGAATTCCTGTTATAAATTCTAATAATTGTTATTTTTCATATGGTTTGTTTTTACTGAAAGAAAAGAAAAACACAACAGATTGATACGTAGTTGATTTATGTTAATTGTAATTATAATTTAATTCAGAATTGTTAAAAAGGTTTAGTTTATAAGAAGTTTTAGAGTTACTTGATTTGTGCGTCGACTAATGTCAGTTAGGATGTCAGTGTCATTGTGACAAACATATAAAAGGATACTCTTGGACATGAGATTTATGTGTTTGTTTTATAAAAATAAAAATCAAAGAAGGAAGACAAAAGATATAAAGAAATTTGTTTAATTAGTTACGGCTCGTCTTGGAAAAAAAGGAGAGAATTTGATATCCTCTGGATGAAAACAGAAAGAACGAGTTTAAAACGTAATATAAATTGATTTTCAATATAAAAGAAGAAAATATAAGTGATTATCTACGAATTTTAAAAAGTACAGAAGTATTACAAGTAAAAGGCGATCGAGGAAGTTTCTTCGTTTGTGATAGTGGTAAAAACAAGTTGGAAAGAATATAAAACAGATCAGAAGAAGATTCGGATTAAGGGCGAGTATTATTTGTTGCTCGATAGGCCAGCAGAACGAAATAGGTTGGACACTCAGCGTTTTGCTAGAGCGAGGAATGTCATAATAAGAAGACGCCAAGATAAGTGTTCTAATTTTTAAAAAAAGGACGATAGTAGTTAGTAAAACTTATTTAATTTTTCGGAAACCACATTTTGAAATTCATCTAATAAATAAAAACTTATTTTGTAAAGTTGATATCGTTGTGTGTGTTTATTTCTATTTAAAATTAATTTAAATAACTTATTTACAAGCTAATAACGACCCTGAGAAAATTAGAAGAGTCTCATAGCAAATTTGAATTTAATTGCGTGAATTGCAGACAGTTTAGGGATTGTTTTCTAGTAGTCACAAGACCAAGCATATCATTGCAATATACAGGGTGTTCCAATTTGGTTGGTAACTTTGGGGATACGTTAGGCACAAATTTGAATGAAATTTGATATGCAAGTGGCTTTACATGTATGCTTTCTATAACAAAATGAGATGTAGAATTTGATTCTCTAAAAAAGTTTATTTTTGTGTTGTTTTCGTACGGTGCACCCTTTACGAAATATGTCAACTTTGGTAAGTAATTGAGTCGCCTGTAAGTTTTAATTTGAAAAAAGTTACTGAGTGTGCTATAATTTTTATTCTTTTGTCGATGTTTTGTCTATTAAATTATTTCTCCCGTAAATGTTTTTAGTATAGTAGTTGCTGTTTAGTGTTGTATTTTTAAAAGCCAGATTTTGAGGGCCCTTGCGCCTATTAAAATTTAAATTGGGCAAAACAAAAAAAAGTAGAGGTCTAATAATTATCGATGCGAACCCCCAGAGTTACCAACAATAAAATTAGACCACCTTGTTTATTAAATGTGGATTTTTTCTATCTGCCTCAACTTTTACTATTCCTGAAGGGCTCCCACTACACTACGAAAACCTACACTACGAAAACCTACACAATTACGAGAGCATTATATAAAAACAATTTTTCTTTGTAGAGTGGACCGTTATAATATTCCACTCCTATAATGTCTACTATTTTTTTTGTATTATTGGAATATAGTCTGCTGTAGCTCCATGCAGTTTATTTTAAAGACTGAAGCAGCACTTGATTTCAACAGATTGCGAAGAGTTGGTGTTAAAGATACGAAGCCACATGCAGAGACAATTCAAATTGAAACTGCAAAATGTTGATGCTGTCAGCAAAATATGAATAGTTATTTGTACGGCCAACTGGATTAATGCGGACTAAAGTCTCTATACAACCTGCCGCAACAAGCATTTTCTATTAAATTTACCTCGCCGAAATTCGACGGCAGATTCGGCGAAATGCTAAGTCACGTGATGCATTAGTTCCAATAATGAGACGCGGCGTTAGTGTAGATGTCGCCTCAAGTGAAGCGCGTCTAGCAGACTTTCATATATATTATAAATCAAAATAATTATTATTGAAAAATCGACGTAGAATAAAAATATAAAAATGTTTCATGTTCCATCTGAGGATAGAGACCTTTCATTGAAAAAAAAAAGGTCCAAATTGGTGAAGCGGTAGCCGCTAGAGGAACCGGAGAAAAATACCCTTTGAGCTTTTATATATGTATGGATTTCCAGACATCAATAAATGATTGTTTTAATTATAAAATGGATTTTTTCAGTAATTAAATTTCTGACGTCAAAAATTCTATTACAAGATTTAATAGATAAATATTTGTACACTAAATTTTAAAGAATTAGTTTTTAACATAAAAAAATCAATTTTTGACATCATACGAGTAAAATGAATTGTTTCAGTAAATAAATGTTTGACGTCAAAGTTTTACTATTGGGTTTAATAGGTAAATAGTTTTATACTAAATTTATAAAGAATTAATTTTTAACTTCAAAAATCAATTAACTTCAAAAATTCAATTTCAGGCGTCGGGAATTGATTTAATTTTATAACTTGTTGAAAATGTAGCTTCGTTTTCCATAATTGAGCATAACCAGCAAAACGTCGTTCCATGCTCCATAGCACTACTAACCGTTCCATCAAAAAAGCTGTCTGCGGCTAAGTTGGTGATTAGTTATAGCGTATAAGCGTACCTTGTATGTATACCCTTGCATAACAAAACTTTCGAAAAAAATGCAAAAACCTTTAAAGTTGCGCATTCTAACAGCAGTCAAGTAAGAAAGTCGAACCTCGCGCCGTAGGTTAGGAAGGGACGAACCAAACTGTAGCACGGTACTCTCTTAAAAGTAAACATTTTTAACTAGAGTAACAGAGTGATTGCAGAGCTAGAAATTATAGCTAATTCAAGGAGCGACATGAAGCGAGAGCGACCGAATGGAGTTGCGTGGCTTTTCTCCTACGCGTACTATACACTTCAAGCGACAATGTCATGGATCGGCACCATTTTTACAGGCCGTATAGAGGCGTCGGTCTATATTAATCCACGTGGCCTTTGGCCGCGCGGCCGCCCATGCTAATAACTATATAAGTTTTGTTGACAGCACTAACATTTTGATCTTTCAATTGTTTTTGGTTGTAAAAAAATCCGTCATTTGCCTTGATTTGTGAGAACTGACGTTTCTTCAGTTTTCTCAAATTAACACAGACGACGGCAAAATCAAATGAATTTCAAAGCACACTACTGTGATTATGTTAAGTCTGCTAATATGAAGAAGTTTTTCACGTTTTTATGAAAAAAAAACTCGAATTGAATAAGCACAAAAAATTGGCTATTATATGCTATTTAGAAAAACGATCGCGTCACAGCGCGGCAGCATTGGTTAAGCCGTTTTTTTGCAGTATACAGAATGGTAAGTAAAATTTTACCAAAAAATATTTAGTACCTAACATTTTTTATCTCTATCTTGACCCATGTCAGAACTAAATAGGGGTGTAATCGTTGTTGAACCACCCTGTATATTATTGTTAATTTATTGAAATTTGAAGGTGCTTGAAACTATTGACAATATAGTATTTTACTGAGTTTTTTTTTTCAGATTTCTCGTCAGCTTCGTAAAACGCTCCTAAATTTTGTGAAGTTTGCAAACATTTTAGAAAGGATTTTAAATTTTACAAAATTCTATGTACATCTTCAGTCAAAAAGTTTAACATTCTTCAGTATTTAAAAATTGCGTGGTAATTTCACAGAAACTTTGTTGCTATTTAAAGAACCTGCTCTTACTTTTGATTGCTTATTAATATTTTCAAGTTTTCGATGCTTAATCTTACTTTTAAATAATTGCATTCATTGTTATGGTAAAAAGATTCAATTTGGCTTAACAAATAAATAAGTTGTAATTATTTAGGACAGACATAAAACAGAAATCAGACAGACACTTAATTTATTTTTAAACAAAAGTCAGAATATAATTTAATCATTTAATGCAAATGCACACACTATTCGTCTAAGCAACTTAAAAAATAGAACACAAACCACAGTGTTGGTAAAGCAACTTTGTACAACAGTTTCTCGTAGATCACACAAACAATGGACACGAAAACTAGCCGAGCTTCCAGAATATGTTTTGCACATAAGATAAGGTCCATTCAACACACCTAATAAATTATTTCACAACTTTGCACTATCGTTTCCTCCAGTCCTGTTATAATTCTAGTAGTTCTCTGCGATAGCGAGCAGCAAAAATTTCAAATTTCCCGCTTTACGAGTAACCACGAGCGACGCGCACGCAACGATTTCGGACGAAAAAAATTGCGGCGAATTGTTCTGTGTCAACATGAGTGCACCAACGGATTATTTGGGTTTAAATAAACACACATTATTCAAAAATGTACGCGAAAATTTGCCGGAAGATATAATTAAGACTCAAAATGTGTTAACGGTGAGGGACGGCGTTTTATACACGTGGGATTTCCAAGATAACTGTATTCTAACCTTAAATGTTAAAGAGTCTCGTTGTTGTGAAAATGATGGGGTTATGCATCAGGTAAGTCCCTATTTGTGTTAATGTGTTTGTGTTTTAACATTTTTTGAACCACTTTTGTAGTTGCAAGTACGAAATATGGGTATTTCTGCAGTGTTTACATTAACATAACCTCACATTTTTGAGGAAAAAATAAACGCATTTTTTTAAAATTAAAAGTTTGCTTCAATTAAGAACAACATATGATGAAAACAGCTACGTAAATATAAATCTTTGTTATATCGTAGAAATATTATAATGCTCGATGTAGGTACATACTAAGTTAAAAAAGCATTCTGCGACAAGTGGTACTGTCGCAGTTGATGTGATAATGTATTGGATTCAATGGAAGAAATGAGGTCTAACAAGCTACATCAATAAAATACGGTACATAATCTGTATGTATTTACAAGTTATAACCATGTGGGTGACTGCCTTGCAGTTAGTCGGTCTTTTTAAATTGAAATATGCATGAAAGATCTTTCGTATGTATGCAGCTTTACATTTATTATCGTTATTAAGCCTATACCATGATGATTATGATACTTTCTTGATGAATATTATTATTAGAAACAATGTTATATTAGATATTTATTATAAAAGCATCACTGCAGAGTGCCGATTTGTCCTCCACCTTCTGCGAGTATTCACACTGGTGAAAAACCTTAATCAATTGTGACATCCAAATTAATAATTACACAGCAGAACGTAGAAGTTCTTTGATATAAGAAATGTAGGGGAACAACCTACGTATTAAAGTAGTTACTGGCATTACTGTTATACCGATGAAAATTATCTGTAGGTATGTTTAAATTTAAATTTTTCTAGTATGCCTTGTAAAGTGTTTTCATTTTTATTTATATCGTGGCTGTGATATCAATTTTTTTGTATGTCGGGGTTCTATGCCTACAGGTTGTATTATAAAATAATGATTTGCATGTACTGTAAAGCTAGGGGGTCTTTTAAGAAAGTGAATTTAAAATATGCACAGAAAAGTTAATCAAAGAAGGTAAGTATTCAAACATATACAAAAAAGTGTCTTAGTACGAACAGAAAAATTAAGCTAAAAGTTATTTAAGACAATTAGGGCTTTTGTAATTTCTATTTCTAATGTATATAAACACCCCGAACAGTTTGATTTTTTTTTTAGAAATATGTAGGTATGTTATTATAGTTTTAAGGAAAAAATATATTTTAAAAGCCACTAATATTTTTTTTAAATAACTTTTTGGATCTATTCCAAAGTGTTTTTATGAATTTTGGTTCTTGAAAAAAACACAAGAAAGTAGTCGTTGAAAGTCGCTAAACTCACCGGTTTTTGAGATATTTTAGTTGTTGTGAAAACTTGAGCAGCCATGAAGGGCTGACCATGTAGCACAAGAACATCCATAGAACGTCTAGTGGATATCCCATCTGATCATCGTGTATGGCGTCCAAGATCAACACAATGGATGTGTGTGTAGTGGACATCCGCTAGTATACATGTGTTTCTTTTACTCCCAAACACTTAATGTTTTATGTTTCTGGCAGTCAGTGAGCTAACAGTGTATACTTGATTGCGCCTTCAGCGCTGCCACTATTGCTAACAACATCCCAGGAACATAAACAGCAGCAGACAAACATGTGCACAGTATAAAAAATAATAATGATAATCCATGTACATCATTTTCAAAAAATTGTGGAATTTAAAAAATGTAACCTACATGGGATTGGAACTTTCGCGCAAGCCTGTGCACACATTTACCCACTCGGCCACGGCGGTTGTTAATAGTAGATGTTACAATTACGAACACATACATAGACCACGCGTCATATGCCGGCGACATTTAAATAGCCGGTAAATTATGTAGCACGTTATACAATGACGTGCCGGCAAAATGTTGACAGCCGGTACCGGTGCTCTAGCCATTGGGCAAAAACAAATGAAATAGTTGCTTAGATATAGTAGGGTGGCCACGCCAAAATTTATTATGTATTAATTATTATCGAGAAGTGCCAACTCAAAATGGCGGCTGATTTGTAAAAATAGGAGACTTTAAATTAGAAATTCCAATTCTACTACCGCGTATGCGCTGGTATGACCTTTCGAATTGTGATAACTATAATTACATTCTATGCTGTAGCGTTATCCTATAAGGTGTTTTGACTGGATCTGAAATGACATTGGAAATTTTTACCAATATGTGTTTAGTGTCTTTCTGTGAGATTAGGCACATCTGTCGTACATTAGTTTATGCAAAATCTGTACATCAAATAAATTATTTGACATTTAATTAAGATGCTTATGCTGACTGACCTTACACATGTCACTTTAAAATAAACAAAAAAATTAGAACAAAAAATATGAGATTGGTTGGCGCAAATTGTGGTTTGGCAATAAAACGATGGAAGTGCACCAATTCGCGGGCAATTAAAATAATTTATAATTCACCAGAATAACTCTGCTAAGTTGAGTATATAACAGCCGCGGTAGTCTTTTTTAGCTGCTGAAGCCGTGATAAACTTGCAATTTGTGTCACATTTCGGTAATAAGTAGGATCTGTAGGAATAACTCCGGTAGGTTGGCATCCTTGCCGTTTCCTAACCGGTTCCGCTTCAGGGTTTTAGCTTTTATACGTTGGTACAAGTGCATCCTGTCTCCAGAGATGGTTCTAATATACCGACGAGACCGCATTATGATTATAATTTATGATTCTAACTTAGGCAAGTAAAACGGGGGATATTTTATTGTGTCTTCCATTGTTATTGTATTTATTACGTTAGTAAGATTGCTGCGAGGTGGCGTTAACGCCGCTTACACCGGAAATAATTATTAGTTATACGAGTTTTGAAATACTTGTGAATCTTTATTTAACTGGATATGTCTTACTAAGAAGAAGTTTCTGTATGACTCCATGCCTTAATGCCCATTTTATGACCCACTTTCAAGTTGTTAATTTTGTCACAATAAATTGCCCTAAGAAAACTTTAAAATGCATCAGTTTTACCGCTCGCACATAACTCACCGCCGTATATAGAGGAACAACCATGGAAGAGCGAACAGAACGCAAGTTTTAAAGGTATTCGAATATATTCGCGCCTTAGGAGGCTCAAAATTGACATTATTTTGCAATAAATTACGCTGAATCGCACCCTTGACGAAAATATATGCGAAAAATATCAGGGAACGTGCACGTTGCTCACCCCACTGCCTTACGTTTTGCATCTGAAAGGTGACAAATACAACATTTGAGTGCTACATTGTTTGAAATTGGGGGTGTTTCTTATTTTCTGATGTGTCGGTAGTTGTTTGCCGTTTGTGTTTTGATTTACTTGAAACATGTAAATTTCTACGAAGAGTTGCGTTGTTGCTCGCTTGGAAATTGCTAAACTGTCAACGTTTGTACCTTTTTTCTTATTTTTCTACATTCTTCATACATTTCTAACCAAACTCAATGTTAATTTGATTATTTTTCGTTTTTTTTTTTCGTAGGAAGTCTTAACATTTTCTAGCATGTTATAAGGCTGACTGGTGATGATAAAGTTATTAACGATGAAATTGTTAACCATTTTTACTTTCCCATACCTTCGGTTTACGGAAGTATTGATTTCGTGAAAATTATCTAAATCTAGATTTTAACACGTTTTGGGGCTCAAGGAACCCAAAAAAGTGGTTTTAAAAAAATGTCTGTCTGTGGGTGGGTGGTTGGGTGTGTGACGCCTCTGAAGGCGAAAGTGCTGAACCGATTTTGATGAAACTTTAAATCAAAAGGCGTATCGAAAATTGTAGTTTTAGTGAAGCTTATCACAGCAATCAGAGATCGGAAACGGAAGTTAGACATGTTTTTTTGGTAGCGTTTTTTTCCAAAACTAAATTTTGGAAATTTGAAGAACTTAAGGCTAATCGAAAACTGTTTTACCGAACCCTCTAGCTTCAAAATGGCGGTCGCTACAACTTTTTGAAAATCTCGACTTTAACGCTCATTTACTCAAAAAGTAGTAGGAGTATACGATGAAGTAAAATTAATTTCGAAAATCCAAAAACGATGGCAATGGCGCTGCTTCCAAATTTTGAAAATTTTCAAAAAAATATTTTTCAAAAGCTGCCCACACGATTCTTTTTAAACTTTCTGAACTGATAGAGCTTGCAGTGAACTACAAATTTGTTTTTTACTAATCTCCCAAATTTTACTCGGTCGCCTTCCAGGAATTTTTGAAACATTTGAAATTGATTAATTATTTATTCAAAAACGCAAACGCCTGTTGTTATAAATTGTTATCAGTTTGATAGACTATTTGAAATAATTTAGAATCCGCAAGAATTTTCAACTATTTTAAAAGTTAAGTAAAGAAACGATACCTTTTAATATTAATACCGCGTTTTTTGCGCCTATTCATTAGCTCTAGTTAAAAAATATATTTTTCATTTTTTGCACATTTTTGACACCTCAAATAAAGCTATTGCAGCAATTTTTGTCCGACATCCGAAGCGGTATTTGTAATTAGCCTTAGGACGCGGCACTTACCTTGCTTTCGTGCAGTTTAGTCGCTGCTACTATGCGTACAGTTACGGTACGGAAACCAATTGCATAGGCTATCGCAACTTCAAATTCCCGCTGCTTGTGATCTTGGAAATCTAATAGTCGGTGAACTGTACAACGTTATAATTATAAAAAAAATCACTCTTGCCGTATTTCCACAGCAAGTTTTAACATCCAGTATGGGAAAGTCCACTCGAAGTTAACCGTTCGGCTTTTTTTTTATAAACTGATAGCGGTAGCTCCCTAACAAAGTAATTATAGCACATTTCTATATAACGCTTATAAATTATTTAAGTAGTAGTACTAGTCCAATAAACTAAACTGTCGGGCACTTTTAGAGAATTTTTATTTACTAAAAAAATAACAGTATGACGCTTATCATTGTTTTAGAGGCTTTTTTGTTGCTAGTCGCAGAAGTCAATTTCTTCTAATAATATTTTGATGGAATGTATCTTTATGAATTATACATTGTTGTATTACACCGGATGTTTCCTAAATTCGTACAGAAACTTCAGGAGGGTATTTATTTCATCAAGGAAAGTTAATGTCCGAAATTACGGAGTTACAGCCCTCCGAAGAAAAAGCAGTCTAATCACTTTTTTGTCGACATTCGCAGTAGATGCACTAACATTTTTAAATTTTATACGTGAGCGCTGCTGATTTAGCTTAGTATTTTTGTTTGAATAAGTGTATCAGAGGTGTCTTATATGGGGCGAGGAGAGTCACGTAATATTTTGTTCTAAATTGTTTAGGTCTTTATAGTTTTTAAAGTTTTTTGAAGAACATCGTATTCTCTATACAAAAACACACAAAAAAGGTACTCTTGTTGAAAGTCGTTATCTCTAACAGTTTTCAAGATAATTGAATGTTTTTGAAAAAATCGAGTTTCCATGAAGGTCTAGGTGTTTTTTCAAGATGTCATGCATGAAAACATGAAAAAGTTCTTATAAAAATTTGTTTGGAAGCGGAGGTATTGTCTTCGGAACTGGGAAATTTTAACATTTTTCACTATTGATTCTTCAGGAGGCTGTAACTCCGTAAGGAAGCGTTTCCGAGTCCATCCTTATAGGAACTTATTTTATTGCTTCGATGTGTAGAGTATATCTCCAAAGTTTGTATTTGTACCAACTCTTTTCGCATTTTAGGGAAACACTCGAACCTTCATGGCAACTTGATTTTTCATGTAACGTAAATTATCTTGAAAACTGTTATATATGACGACTTCTAACAAGTGTGCTTTTTTGTGTATTTTTGTATGGAGAATAAGATTTTTTAGACAAACTTGAAATATTTAAAAAATCTATAATATTTAGGAGAAAATATTACGTGACATCCCTATATGAGACACTTCTGGTGCGCTTGTTTAAACAAAAATTAAAAGCAACATTAAGGTAAATCAGTAGCGCTCACATATAAAATTTAAGTGCAACTACTGCGAAAATTATCTACAAAGAAGCGATAAGACTGTGCTCTTTTTAGAGGGCCGTAGCTTAGTAAGGCATTTATTATTTAATAATATTTAAGTTTTGCATTCACATAATATCGTTTGGGTAAAAATTTTCGTAGAAGGTATAATTTAGGTACCTCTTCATTTATGGAGTTTATAGAGACCGTGCAACAAACAAATATTAACCTTTCGGTAACGGCTAGTTTGCTGGACTATCGCCAAAACAAAGTTGATCCGTCGAAAAGAGAATAGGGGTTTCCTTTGTTTAAATTTGTTTTACATACGACGTATTTTATTAATATTATTATTAATATATTAAGTACTGGAAAATATTCTTTATTGGATATCGCAAATGACACCGGCAATACGTAATGAAGATGTTGAGTGTTTAAAAATTTTTATTTTTATATTATAAATAATAAAACAATTCTTCGATCGCTTTGTATTTATTAAAAATGTCCAATGAACATAATAATTATAAAAGAAATTTTATGGGAATTGAACCCGGGATCTTCGCATTGTGAGCGAGTGTTCTACCTCAAGATTACTCTCATCAAACACGTGCCTTGTTTTTAGGTCATGGATATTTACTTAAGACAAATATGCATTGTGATAAAGTTTGAGGGTGAGAGATCGGGAGACCTCACAGGCCACTGATTTTAGCTTCTGCTAATCTGCAGTACTTAATGTTTACTGTTCTATATTTTCGGTATAAAAAACTATTGAATTCATGAAAATGACCAGGAAAATTATTAGCTCAGTATTTTGACGGAAATACATATTTTGGACCTCCAGCAAGTCAAAAAATTGTATGTTTAAAAAAGCTTGTCTGTGTGGGAGGGTGGGTGGCCTCATAAGTCCCGAACGCCGAACGGATAGTCAGAATTCTGTGAGCTTCGGAATGTGGGGGTAAATCAAAAATTCATAGACAAATCGAGCTTTAAATAAACCGAAACCGGAAGCGGAAGTCTTTTTGGTAGCAATTTTTCCGAAATTGAATTTTCTAAATCTGAAAACAGAATCTGATAGAAAAATTAAAATTTTCTTAATCGAGATTTTGGCGGACATGCGTATTTTGGACCCACAGGAACCAAAAAAATATCAGTCTGTGAGCGGGTGTTTGGATGCTTGCGCCACTTAATTGCCGAACGGACGGTCCGATTTCGATGAACTTCGGTATGTTGGGGTATATCAAAAACTTAGCGGGGAAGCAAGCTGTCTATGACGCCTTCTAGTTCTATAAATCAAAAATTAATTACCTTTTATTTAATAAACCGGGGACGATGAAAATTCTGTTTAAGCTAAAAAATAAAGTTCACTAGAAATAATTTTTGAGGTGTAATAATGTTTGAGTGGCTTTTTCATACAAAACACTTTTTTGGATCTAAAGATAGAAATGTCGGACCGCTTCTGCTGTAGTTGTAGCTATGTCGTATCAGAAAGTGGAAACTGAAGGATTCTGGGCTCATTAAACGTTAATGCAAAAATACTTTTGAAAATATAATAAGTAACAATGTCTCAAGTGTAGGAAAGTCTAGACTAAGTGCTGTACTCGTTTTTTAATTTATTGTTGACAAACATAGTATTTTAATGTTTAAGTTTTTTTTGTGCAGATGTAATGGGGCGTAACATAATAGAAAACACATTTCTAAGGATCCATCAATAGACGAACGAATTTATGACAGTTAAAAAATAACACCTTGTATAACAAACTAAAGGGAAGTAAAATTATGTTTTGATGTGATTGTATAATTGTATTGTAATCAATGTCCCACTCTGTATCTGTATGTTATTTAAATCACCTTGGATTAATCTATCAGTTACATTTTCAAGGTAATTTGGCTATGCAGAAATGTTTTATTTTAAAAGAATCTTGAAGTTGCAAACGGACCAATTCTTCTCGGCTTAGCACACTAAGTGCTATTCACGGGTCTTAAATGTCCCACCCCGAAAACACAACTTAACTATAGGACCCGTTCTCGCTGCTCCGAATGTTATAAAAATCCGGCTACAGCTAGGTACGAACTTGGGTCGGCCGAATAGGACTGCGGGCTCTGAACCCACTGACCTACTGCGACCGTCATGTAGATGTCAAAAAATGATTGCCGTGTAGTAACGTAGAAATGGGCAATTTTAAAGTCTTTTGGTTATTTGGAGACCAGGCGTGGTTGTTATCTGCTAATGCGTAATTGAAATACAGATTGCTGGTGACCTTGAAAGCTGTATTTTCAAAATCCGAAAATAGAATTTGTAAAATAATGTAATCTAAGTGTTTTGACTGTTATTGGTTGGCTTTGTACATACTCTAGCATTTTCTGTTGCCGTCATTAATAACAAGCTGGACTTTATCGTGAGTTCGTAAGAAATTTCACAGTAAAAGTCTGTGTTGAAAATAACCATGTCGAGTTTGTAATGTTAGACAAGAAAAAAAGAATAAATTTCATGGCAAACATCCCGGCGACGAAAGGCGGGAGCGCAGCAGTAAAGATAGTGGATGATTTTAATTAGATATTTAATTGCCAAAGCTTGGAAAAAATTGTCGTTTGCTCATTTCGAGTCGCGTTTTTTCGTCGTTAACTACGTGTAAATTACTGCAGTAATAGTCGGGCTAAATTAAAATCAAATGATTAATTTAACGGCGGCTGAAATTGCAGCTTCATCAAGTTAACTGTGACGATTCTTGAACGAATGCGTTTGATTAAAGGGATGGCCGGCGCGCATTCCAGGGTAGGCTTCTTCTACCTGACGTTATTTTTACAAACGTGCAAAGATGAATAGTTAGTTACCTTTTATAAATTATGTAATGTAAACTGCAATTAAATATTAAGAAACGTCACAAAAAATAGATGAACTTTTCACATTAAAACTGTATAATTATTTTATTTTTTACTTACATTTTACAAGCATTTAAATTGTATTCTGAAGAGTGATGAATAGGCCGGGAAGTTTGGAAAATTTGTAATTAATTTTCATTTGTAAATATCGATTTTAATAATCGATCATACTAGTATGTGGTAATAGTAGCAGTAATCGGTTATATAAATCGATTCTTGTGATAGATTATAAAAATCGATACTAACAATCGATTATTAAAATCGATTCCGATAGTACATGCTATTATTACAACTTCACGCATTAAACTTTCATTACAACCGCCGATTTCACAATAGCATACAGGGTGATAATGAATTGTAGGGACAAACTTCCAGGGCTTGCAAACCACAATAAAGCAAACAACTTTTGTTAATAAATGTGTGGTCAAAAGTGTTTCCTTTCAGGGATAGAGCTTCTCAAAGATTCTTTAAGAAGCGCCTAAATGTAGGCAACTCAATTTACTACCTACTATTTGTTTCCATAACGACGGAAATTAATACAGGATAAATAAAGCCCTCTTTCCCACTTTTCAAATTCAAATTAAATTTAAAATAAATTAATTAACAAAATTTTTCAAAACTAAACAATAGAAAAAAGCAAAATTACAAAGCAAAAATCAACTGTTTGAAAAATTAACAATAACTCAAAAATTAACAAAATTATAGTAAATGTTCAAAATGTCGCCCCCCAGCTTCTACACACGAAGCACATCTACGAAGTAAATTCCTGCGCACCGCTCCAAATATACCAGGAGTCTGTTGAACTTCTTCACACGAAGCAAGAATACGCGCCGTAAGTTCTTCTACAGTTTCAACTGGGGTAGCATACACTAACGTTTTAACATCACCCCACAAAAAGAAATCAAAAAGAAAATAATTATCAAAAAAATCACAGAACGAAAGAAAAAAAACGAATATTATAAAGGGCACAGAAAGAAACGAATACAAGAGAAGTCAAAAAATATCGAATTGTGTCTACATTGACTTTATTTGAATGCATGTATGTCTAGATCGTTTTTTTTTCAAAATTTTCGTGTCACCTGTGCAAAATAATTGAAAATGCAATTTGGGTTGCCTATTTTCAGGTACTTCTTAAAGAATCTTTGAGAAGCTCTATCCCTCAAAGGAAACACTTTTGGCCACACATTTACTAACAAAAGTTGTTTGCTTTGTTGTGTTTTGCAAGCCCCAGAAGTTTGTCCCTAGGATTCATTAACACCCTGTATATTAAAATTAACTGTGCACTGTGTTCAGTTGAATGCGACGCTCGTAGATCCGGAATTATACGACCACTACGGCTGAATACTCGCTCTGATAGACACTTGTTCCTTGAATGCAACGGTATTTTTGGCTAATACTGATAAAAAGGTAAAAAGTTTTTTCGTTGTAAATCCACCATGTAACCCCTGTCTGATAAAGACATTCATTTTCTAATTTCATCCTTATAAAATTCCACCAGGATTTGAGGTTTTAAATCTAGTATTAAATCGAGTAAGCTGCTTATGCGATGCCACCGGCATGAAGAATCGATTGCAATACACCAAAGGCTGTCGCTTCGAGCACCAATCATCCTAGCGTACCGCGTAACTCACAATTATCTTATTGGCATCGACAACTGCACTGGGCGACTGCACAACGGTACTTGCGAGTATGCACCTTATATAATTGATGCGTTTAGATGCGGCTTCTAGGAGCGGGGGCTGTGGCGCAACGAGAAGTTGTGGGGCATGGGTTGCAGATTCAGTTTAGGATCCTCCAACACCCCTCTCTCCCCCAGTAGGAGATAAAAATAAAACCTTTCATCACAGAAACAATGAATATATTTAAAAAAACGCAAACAAAAGAACTATGTAGCTAATAAAAGTCCATATAATCTAGAAACTATAATATTAACTAAACATATTTATGAACAGATAAAGACATATCTACATGATGTAACAAAAAACGAACATAATATGCAACAAAAAAATTTAAAATAAAACCAAAGAAAACTTCTTTTCCTGCCTTTGCACTTGCAACTTATTCCATATTTAGTGCAGTGCTATTTTTAATCGAAATTATTGCTAGCGACGACAATCTCTCTTACGTTTCCTAAATAGTTCTGAATTGTTGACAATGTCTTAGGTTGTATTTAATAAAATAGCCAGTAGAGCTTACATTTACTAGCCCCTGATTTTGAAGATTTTTTTACAGTTTTGTTGCTTTTTCTGCACGTTCTAATTTTTGTTTTTGTTTTGCGGCACCCAATTTATGCACATTCTCATCTTACCGAACACTTTAAACGTTGTTATTGAAGCGATTTCAATGAGTTTGCAAGGTGGTTGCCGTGACAACGTACCCCCACGCTCGGTCGGGTGTTCAGCACGACTACTCGGAAGAAAATAACTATATTATTTATTACTCATATTGTCTAGTTAAAATATAAAGAGAAGTGTGGGACTAATTTATTGCCAGTACTCTAGCGTTTTCAACCTACCGTCATAATATCGAGATATTCGTCGAAAGAGAGCCGTTGAAAGAAATAGCTAGGCTAAGAACAAAAAAATATATATTTGCTTATTTTTAGTGGGAAGAAGCTATAAATGGACGAGTCCTTGCGGGCCCCGCAACTCACGGGCTTGGTTCCACGGAACCCCGGTAGTTACGTCACTGAGCGGGGGTATATAGATTAGCAGCCTAGCTGCGTTTGTACTTATGTAAAGCTGTAAATTAACTGCGCTATGTTAAGCTGGAAGCGACGCTTGTTGATCAGGAATTATATGACTACTACGGCTGAATACTCGCTCTGACGGACACTTATTCCTTGAATTGAAAGATATTTTTGGCTAATGCTGATTCACTGTAACTCCACCATTCCAACAAATCATCTTGAATCTTTGTGTCTAATAAAGACATGTATTTTCTAATTTCATCCTTATAATACTCTACCAGGATTTGAGATTTCAAATCTAGTATTAAATTAGGTAGACTGCTTATGCGATGCGTCCGACATGAAATTACATTGCAAATGCATTTAATGCTCTTGCTTCGAACCCCAATCATCCGAGCGTAGCGCGCAATTCACAATTTTCGTATTGGTGACGAAAACTGTACTGGCCGTCAGCACAACGGTACATGCGAATATGCGCCTTATATAGGAGCGGGGGCCCAGCGCAGTAAAACGTGAGACGGGATCCGGATTTAGTACCAAATTTACAATTAAATTTCAGTATTTAAATTTATTATTTAACTAACAAAAACTATACTCATATTCACGTATACAGTGTGTCCCATGAATTAATAGGTAACTGTAAATTCTTAAGTAATGAAGTTATATAAAGAAAAACATTTGAATTAAAGTTAAACGACATGGACAAGCCTACAAAAGTGATGTTGTCACCATCCAATAACACTTCTGATTTTATGGGAAATAACATCAACTTTCGTTTGTTAAGTGGAATAGTATGCATTTTTTGTCCTTACTAGATAGAAAATTTTCTTCTGATTTCAGCTGTACAAAATGTATACATGAACCACATTTTGAATATCAGAAATACTGATCAAAATTTTGAAATAGGGCCAATCTGTAAAAATGTGAAATTTAAACTACAGCAAATGACTAAAATTAAAATTATTACAATAACTAATAACTTGCAGCTGACGGGGTTTGGAAACCTTCTTCAACTGTCCCCAGTCCCGTTGACGCATGATACATAAATGTAAATATGAACTGCTTTCTGGCCTCCCCGCAATGATTCCTATACATTGCTACTTTACTTTTTGCCCAAAATTGATCAACAATGCTATGGCTTATGTCAGTCGTCCCGTCATCGTTAAGTAAATCATGTCAAGGGTTAAAAAGTATTCGTTAGTTTAAAATTGATATATTTCTAATTTTTTAACCAGAAAATTTCTCATTAAAGATATATACGTGCAGTGACAACAAGCTAAGCTATAACCACTACTTCACTGTGATAACCACGTCTGGCGGCTGCTTCAGCGTAATGTTTTTGCTTTGGATCGCATTACTTAAAGTCACCCGCTTTATTTAGCGCGAGTTACTATGGTCATGTCTTATTGTGTTTAGAAACTGAAAATTGTTTTTTTTTGATTTTTTGGGAACAGATTATTTTTCATTCAGGAAAACTAAAAACAGTAGCATAAATTCTCCCGCCAAATTGGGGGGGGGGGGGATTTTTAGTGTTAGGTACAGTTAATGTTTTTACCTCTCTTCCTCTCCCTTTCTAATCCTTTTTCTCCCATTTTCTCACTTTGCTTCTCTTTTGTCCCCCATTCTTTTTCTTTCACTTCTCCCTCTTCTTCACATCAATCTTTTCTAACCTACCCTCTCTTTGTTTCCTCTAACCCTTTCTTCTCTTGTTTATTCTTTAAAAAAATTCAAGATTGTGGCCGCGTTTAAAAATTATATGCAATAATTTTTTTTTTACTTCAGAATATGCAAAATAACCTCAAATTCACATATACCAAATATAAAGCGCATATCTCAAACCGTTTGGCCAAGGGAGCTTTGGTCCCATACATAATAGCGACCCTGTATAATATAATAATAAAATCTTCAAATTTTTGCTGCACCTAACAATAAATCTGAATCTTGTTCTACTGTCATTGATGAGCAATGTACTGTAAACAGACATTTTTTTATCGTTCACTGTTTTATTAAATAAGGGACAAGGATGTTTGATTTTCAAAAATTCGTACAAGGCGTAACAGTGACATTAGCGGACTTCTTCTGATGGGGGTGCGGAAGAACGCAGCACTCAGACCGAGGGGTGTCTCACTCAGTAAAATTGTGTACACCTATTGCCGTATTGCCGTGATTGCCGACTTGATTGCCGTGTTTTCCGTGATTGCCGACTTGATTGCCGTGTTTGCCGTGTTTGCCGACTTGATTGCCGTGATTGCCGAGTTATTGCCGATGATTTCCTAGTTATCGCCGTGATTTCCGGGTTGTTGTCCACTGATTGCCTTGTTTGCGAACGTTATTGTCGATTATTGTTGCGCTTTTCGATGTATTTCAATGATTATTCTGATTCTGTACAGCCTTCATTAGCTGACACTTTTTGTGTTATTATATTATTTCTATTTTAAACTTTGCCTCGTTCATCAAAAACAAGAAGGTAATTTCGTTTTCGATTACAATATTTTGGTGTTCAACTTGAAACCTTGTAAATTTCTCATTGCAATTTTATGTAAACAACATTAATATTTAGTGGGTAGGAAAAACCATTATCTGGTATTACCACAAAAATTGTAATGGTATTAGGTATGATCTAAATCTCAAGACAATACTAATAATTGTTACTTCTGTATATTATATTTAAAATTGCTTCATAAAATATTGTGGAAGATATGGGATGAACATTGGGTAAACGAATATATTAATGAATTATACTGAATATAAATTATATTGAAATTCAGAACTGAAATTATAATCGACATCAAACTAATATTTTTTAATGTCTCTGCATGCCGGTTTGGGTTTTGACTTTTCTCTTAAGTTTCCTGAGGAATTTTGTCTCGGCGTTTTTTTATCAGAAGGGAAATGTCCTCCAAAATGCCAGTTAAAACTTCAAAGCACCCATTTTTACTTTCCTATACTTTCAGTATAGGGAAGTATTGATTTCATGCAAATTTTCAAAATCGAGATTTTGACGGAAATACATGTTTTGGGCTTCCAGGATCCTAAAAAAGTGGTTTTTAAAAAATGTCTGTCTGTGGGTGTGTGTGTGGGTGTGTGTGTCTGTCTGTGGGTAACGCTCATATCTCCGGAACGGCTGGACCGATTTCGATGTGCTTTGGAATGAGGAGGTATATCAAAAATTCATCGACAAAATAAGCTTTTAAAAAGAATCCGAAACCGGAAGAGGATGTTAGACATGTTTTTTTGGTAGCATTTTTTTCAGAAACGGAATTTTGGAAATTTTAATAATGGAGATTAAAGAAGGCCTTAGGACAAGTCTTACGATTTTTTACCGAACTCTCTAGCTTCAACATGGCGGCCGCTGCGAATTTTTGAAAATTTCGACTTTAACGCCCATTTACTCAAAAACCAGTTATCTGATTGGAATCAACTACATCTTGTTTGGTAGCCCTTCAAGGGTACTATACCATGAAATATCATTAATTTTGAAAATATAAAAACGATCGCAATGACATCACTCCAAAATTTTTGAATTTTTCAAAAAAAAATTTCTCAAAAACTGCCCACACGTTTTTGTTTAAACTTTTTAAGCTGATAGAGCTGAGAATCTTCTACAATTTATTTTTTTGCGCATTGCTATAATTTCACTGTGACGCCCTCTGTGATTTTTTGAAAATTGAAAATTGGTACCCTTTTATTTATTTAACGGGGGGCAATAAAATATTTCTGTTAAAGCAAAATAGCTCATCATTGATAGCAAAATCCGAATATCATAATATTTTTTCGATAATTTAATATTTAGGGGGCCTACTGTTCCCCCTCCCCCCCAAAATTTTCGCAACAAAATTAAAAAATTGATTTCTTCTTTTGTTTGCTCTAGGAGAATCTTTTTACAAAAAATCAAAAAATCGAATTTTTTGCCCCTAAATAATCTTTTTGTCCTTAGAAGAATTTCACATACTTTCTACAGCAGTTGTATTCTTGTACGGAAGTGACTAGAGTTGTGAACGTTCTATGCATTTCTATTGAGCACGCATTCAATAGGCACTTATTTAACGATAACGAGCAGATTCGGAATAGCATGGATGGATATGCGGGTGTGTTCGAGTGCACTGCCGTTTTACTCGGTTGGGGCCAAAATTTTTTTTTTATTTTATAGTTTTTTTTTAAAACACTGCTTTTGCGTTTCTAGACAGGTGTATATCAAAAGTGTTGGAAAATATAAAACAATGTTAATTTATAAGTATAGGAAAGTCCAGGCGAAGTGTTTCGCTCATTTTTTGCCATACTTTTGTGGAACGTAGTTAATTTTGCCGCGTAGTCGCACATGAAACAGTTTAGCGTGCAGAAATCGCTGTCATTTCTACAGATAGGTCGCCAGATTTTTCTACAACTACTTTTAAAGCATCCTATTTCGAAAACTCAAAAACACTTTTTAAATAATTTATTACTACGGTTCGTTTATGGTCTACGCCGAAAGCTTTTGACGATGGTTTTGTTTGTTCCTTATTGATGGATTATCAGAATCGTTTGAATCCTGTTTCCTATTTTTACTTTCCCATACTTCTGCTGAAGTAAGTAAAGGGATGATTCATGTAAATTTTCGAACTTCAGATTTTAACGAAAATTATAGGGTACATAGCGTTGTAGTGAATCTAAAGAGTATAATAATAATAAAAAATAATTTTGGAAATATGAAAATTGTAAATATACTTAAATTTTGCACATTTTCAAAACATTATTCCTCAAAAACTGCCCACACCATTTTTTTGAATTTTCTTAATCGATAGAGGTTGCAATGAACTACATATTCGTTTTTTACTAATCTCCCAAATTTTACTCCAATGCATGCCCAGAAATTAAACCTGTTTTTTTGTTATAGATTTTTTTTATAAACACTGTTTTGAAATTTTGAATACATAGCGTTTTGGTGCATCTAAAGATAAATCAAATGCTTTTTTTCCAAATGCTGTATCTTTAAAATGAAACCCGCTACGAATTTTTGAAAATTTTAAATTTAATGCCCGATTACTCAAAAACAAAATATCCAATCAATACAAATTATCCTATTATATAAGAGCCCTTGATAAGCATAAAATAGTGATGCAAAAATATTTTAGAAAATATGAAAATTGTGAATATACTAGCTAGGTTCAAAGTTTTGGACATATTAAAAAAAATTTTCTCAAAAACTGCCCACAACATTTCTCTGTAAACTTTCTGAGCCGATAGAGCTTGCAATGAACTACAAATTTTTTTTTTACTAATTTTCCAAATTTCATTCTGACACCCTCTAGGAATTTTTGAAAATTTTGAAATTGATTACTTGTTTATTCATAAACGCAAAAGCCGATCGTTATAAACTTTTATCAGCTCGATAGACTATTTAAAGTACTTTATTAGGATCACCAAGAATTTTCAATTATTTTGAAAATTAAGGGACAAAAACGATACCTTTTAGTATCAACAACGTGTTTTCCGGCAGTTACGTGATTTTAAATACGCCTATCAATTAGCGCTAATAAAAATAAATATTTTTCATTCTTTGCATATTTTTGATAACTGTAGCTGTTATAACTATTTTCGTGAGCGCTTTAAATATCTTAACGCCTGTCACGTCGCGTCGTAGGAGCGCGCGCAGCCCGTAAGTAACCAACGTCTTGAGTCTGCAGCGGGCTTGCACCGGCTAGATGAGATGTAAATTTCCATCACTTCTTGACGCGAGAATATTTAAAACGTAAAAAGTATGAGAATGTACCAGCGACCTGTTTCGCCCATTTTTTCTGTACATGAGCAGCAACAATCTAATGTTTTGTCGGATATTTTTCTCTTATACAATAGCTCAACCAACAATTTTTTGTTGCCTTCTGCAACTTGAAATATCGTTATAATCGCGGCATAGATTCCGTAAAATTCTTTATTTTTTCTTCATCTAATATTAAATTTGGTAAGTATTCCTTTGCAAACCTTTCTATCTCAACATTTTTTTCTCGGAACTTACTTAGGGAATGTATGTTATCAAATCTCGTATAGATTAGTAATTGTGTTTAATATTTTGGTAATAAGATATTACATTCACTTGAAATTTTATAAAAAAATCCATTTTATTCCTGAAAGGGAAGATCAAAAAATCTTACGGTGGTTAGGCTATATACTCCTCAATGTAAAGCACACAGTGGTACACTTTCATAAGTACAATTAACTATCTAAATGATATGAGATATGAGGATTAATAGCCTCACATAAAGTTTACACACATTATGCATATCGAAAACCAAAAATAAATTTGTATTTATTTTTAATATACGTTATTGCATGGTGGCATTTCTCATGCTTGTAGGGACTTCCACTTTAACTGCGTGACCTTCCACAAGTAAAGTTGATGCCGTCGGTAATATTCGAGTTGAAGTTATTTTTTAATTTGTTATTCATCTAATACTTGTTAGTAAATAAACAATAATTATGTAGCAAACACCAGCTAAATAATAATTAGCTGGGAATCACGTACCTTTTGATTGCGTCCTAAACGGGAACAAGCTTGGTTTTAACTAGTTCACATTATCTATGTACTGTAATAGTAATAAAAAAAACAAAATTAAGACTTAGCTTTTGTCTAGCTTCGATTACACCCGCATATTTTCGTTAATCGTTCACTTATTTTCATTGATTTCCGTTGTATTGCCGTGATTGCCCTGTTTGCCGAGTTATTGCCGTGTTTGCCGAATGATTGCCGTGTTTTCCGAATGATTGCCGTGATTGCCGAGTGATTGCCGAAAATTTGTACACCTATTGCCGCTAGTGAGACACCCCTCGACTCAGACCTAATTAGCCCAGTGTGCATCTACGACTTGTTCAGGTATTAAGTGCGTACAGACCAGTAGCTAGCCTAAAAGCTAGCACCTTGCTAATGGAGTATCTCGTAGTTTCTTTGGCCCAGGAAAAGGGTAGCCGATGTGTCTGTGCCTCAGTACCAATAGTCTGGCTCAGTGGGTAAGCAGATTGAGAGAAGATTCTTTCTCTTGTCCACAAAACCTACTATTTGGATCATTGACTACTTTTATAGCGTTGAGGTATTTGTTAAAACGACCATGGTCAGTCAGAAAACCTACCACGATCCTAATGTGTTTCCTGCTTAAGCGCTAGGTGAAATTTCTCGAATAGGAAGCTTCGACTGGCGCAACCCTATTTTCGGGATCCAGCTGATTTTGAATTTGATTTCAGTTCTAAATATTTTCCTTGCAGTAGCCCTGGAGAGTCCGAGGGCCGGCTGCGGACCAAGGAGGGTCTGCTGAAGGTCCCTTCTGGCCAAGGCATCAGCTTCCTCGTTTCCACTATTGTTATTGTGTCCAGAAACCCAAAGCACTCAAGTATGTGGATAGAGCCTGCTTAGGGCCCGAGGAAAGTTTTTGACCAGAGTTGATTTGGTCATGACAGAACCAAGAGCCGCTTGGCTATCTGAACATATATAAATATGTTTGTTTAGAGTAACCCGCTCGGAGGTTCTCGTGAGCACAGGCTAAGATGGCAAAAATCTTAGCCTGCAACACTGTGGCGAACTTGCCGAGGGCAAACGAAAACCATTTCCGTAGGCTTATCGCTGTAAACACCTGCACCGGAATCTTCTAGAGCCCCCAATCTGTCTTTGAACCAGGGCACCCGCTTTGTTAGCTCGAGCTATCTATTGGCATGTCGTACTGTATTTGGAAACAGAATTTTTTGGTCAAGTAGAAATTTTGAATTGCTGAATAGGAGTTAAAATTTTCAAAAATTCATAGATGCCGTCACAGAAAAATTAACGGGCTGGGACACGCACCAAATTGTAACACATCGCCAGGTTTCTGAGCCTACACAATTACAAAAAAACGAGTTTACGAGTAGGGTGTATAGAGGGATCCGGCGCTACTAGGGCTGCCAAAAAGAAATCCCTCAGAACCGGTTGTTCTTCAATAATAACCGGTAGAGAAATTAGAATTTTAAATATGATTCAGATTTCCTAACTCGTTTTCGAGTAATAAATCCTTAAAGTATAAAATAAAAAAAACTCATAGCAGCCGCCATTTTAATGTTACGGGATTCGGGAAAAAGCATTTGCTTCGCCCTACGGTATTTTATCCGATTCCTTTGGAGATTTAGTAAATTCGTTTTCAGGAAAAAATGGTGGTTAAAGAACATATCTTCGGCTTCTGGTTTCGGATTGTTTAAAAGCTAATTTTGTCGATGAATTTTGATGTACCCCCTCCCGCATTTCAAAGCCTATCGAAAACGGACCATCCGTTCCGGAGTTATGAGGCGTCACATACAGACACACGTCATACGCACACACCCACAGACACTATTTTTGGGTTGATAACATGTATTTCTGTTAAAATCTAAAATTATACTGAAATTATAGGAAAATAAAAATTATTACTTCCGGTAAAACCGGAAGTTGCAACATTGTATTCGTGGGACACGCCGTCGTAAAAACTACTACTACTTTTCTTTGACTATTATAAAGAGAAAGATGTGGTGTACGTCCCTTATTATAAATAAAAGTTTGCGATATAGTTTTAATTCATTCGTCGTCCACCACTGGCGCGTGTCGAGCAAAAGTCGCAGGGGCAGTTCGATTGTTTTAGCTCGCCCATAAATGCAAATCAACCATTGTTATTTTCTTTCATTTGTTACTTAAAATGGTGTAACGCCATTGTGATTTTTGTGTGAAAGAAATGTATTAAGGGTTCTTTTGTTTTATACCGTTACGCTGGCTTGATTTAACTTTATTATTTCGTTCGGAAATGGCCTCTAAATTTATTGCTTTGTGGAAGTCGCTTTGAGATTTAATAATTAGCCGTATTATGCAGACAACTAAGTTTTACTGCTGGAGAGTATTAACGACGTAAAGCTTTCAAATAAAAAAAATAAACTTCCGTTCGTCTTTTGCTCAGAGCGTTGATGAACATTTCGCCCAACGATTTATTTGAAAAGAATAACTACACACGAGCCACTCGCCCTTAAAGTCAGGAAACAAGCAGTGGTTGCACTCCGTGGCCACATTCTCATAATGTTGGCAGCCCTGCGGGGATTGGTAACAATTACAAGCAGCGCGTTAACAATCAACTTAACAACATCGCCGTTTGCTCTTGTTATTGTTTGGCGGTCGTGTTTCTGAGGTATTGGACAACTGTGTGCTATCCAATGCAAGACTGCCCTGGTTATATAAATCAGGCATACCTACACAAAACAAAAGTTATTTTAGTTTTACCTTCCCGCTGCAATAAAATTGCTATTTTTGTTTTAATAAAAGTGTTCGTGTTTTTGGTGTTAGGTACAGTTAATGTTTTTATCTCTCTCTTCCTAAGACTTTTTCTCCCATTTTCTCACCTTGCGTATCTTTTGTCCCTTATTCTTTTTTTTTTCACTTCCCCTTTTTCACATCAATTTCTTCTGACCTCCTCTCTGTTTGTTTCCTCTAACCCTATCTATCTCTTTTTTATTCTTTTTAGTCTCTCACCTTTTTTTCTCTTAGTCTTCGACATGTCTAATGAAATAAAATACAAAACTCCTAGACAAAGTCGAATAGATTTTGTCGATTTCAGGCGCTTTTCGTGAGTAATATAATCTCTGCTGATTTCAACTAGTTTTTGCGCTAATTTCAGGCGTTTTTTTCTGAGTGAAATAGCCATAAGTACCTTCGACTTCTGTTAATTATTGCTAATTTAAATTATTTTTGATAATTTTGCGCTGATTTCATATGCTTTTCATGAATGAAATGGTCGAATTTCTTATATCTGCTTGAAAATGATTTTTGAATTAATTTATTGTAAACAAAACAATTCTTAACTTCAGCAGGTTTTTTATTTTAGTCTAACACGTATTTCGGCATGTTGACATGTCATTTTCAGAGGCGATATTAAAACTAAACAGTTTGTGTTGCTGTTAGGAACAATAAATTTTCATAACTTGTATTTGGTTTTCTATATCTGCATCCAGATGACTTGATTTCTCATTCCAAAACGTCCAATAACGGTGAATTTAAGAGATCAATTTGTCATTCATTAAACCTGCATATGTTTGAATGCTGAATTCACACAACAATTTTTAGAAGAAGCTTGGGAATATCAGCTAAAATTTGGCTTTATTAGCGCTATTCTGTTACCAAGGCTTAGACACTTATTTCTCTTGAAAATGTTTAATATAATATATTTGAAAAGTTTCTTATAATTATAAAAGGTTATTAAATAAGGGAAATATTTCGTCTTTAATCCACATAACCATAGCTCCCTTCAAAACTCCCTTAACACGTGTCCATTTATCAATTAAAAGTAGGTAATTCTAATACCTATAAGTGCCCGCATCATTATGCACTGCTTTGCCAATTATCCCATCAGGGTACTCGTGCGTGTGTTGTGCCTATTTGCAAGTGTGTAATTGCATGCTTTCAAAATCATACTGAAAGGAACTTAAATTTCTTATAATTATCGCTTTATTAAACCCGTTTTAAAGTTTTGTAACCGAGAAGTGTGCCTTTTCAGAGTTCGCCTGCTGAAACTTATGTTCACGTCATGTTAGGAAGATTTAAAAATTTCAATTACATACAAAGTAAATTAGAAACTTCACAATAAATAAAAAGGTGTTGCCAATTTCGAAAAATATGACAAAATATAAAAATTTTAAATTATTTATGGGAATAGATTTTACCTAATTTTTTCTTATGTGAAGTATAAAGTTATGATTTAATTTTATCTCTAACAATTCTTCACTTCAGTAGGTTTTTTATTTTAGCTTTACACGTATTTCGACATGTAGACGTGTCATTTTCAGAGACAAGATTAAAGTAAACAGTTGGTGTTGCTATAGGAACAATAAATCTTCATAACTTGATCTTGGTTTTCAATATCTGCGTCCAGATGACTTGATTTCTCATTCCAAAACGTCCAATAATGATGAATTTAAGAGATCAATTTGTTCATTTATTAAAGGTGCAGATTTTAAATTTTTGTAAATTACAAATGCTTCTAGTACATAGATTTTACGTTTATCATCACGAAAGTATAAACATTTTACAGTGGTATTAAATGTCATTGAATGATTGTGTTCTAATAAGTGTTTAGCGTAATTAAATTTATGTGGGAGTTTATATTTATAACAACGTACATGTTCCTTGTACCTAATATCAAAATTTCTAATTGTTTGTGCTATATAAACCGAATTACAGTGCGAGCAATTTAATTTGTAAATGCTTGATTTTAGTAAATGGTCTGTTTTTACTTTGGCAATAAACAAAGCGTTTAAAATGTTATTTGTTGTTTTAAAAGTTATTTTACATTTATTTGTTTTGTTTATAATTTTGCCAGTTTTTTCTGATTTATTGCCAAAATATGGAATTAACGCGTATTTTATTTTATCTTATAAAGTAGTTTGATAAATTATCCGAATTTCTGATTTATATTCTTTGTCTAGCTTCTACCAAAAAATAACATTTACACTGGAAACTGAGTAAAATGGGTCTATTAACATTTTAGATTTAAACATAAAAATTAATTTAAATAATAAACTTAAATATTCTGTTTATAGAAAACCTACACAAACAGACATTACAATACCAGACGATTCTTGTCATCATAAAACATAGAAAGTAGCAGCATACAGGTCCAATCCAACTACATCATCAAATAAAATAAAATACGCGTCAGTTCCATATTTTGGCAATAAATAACAAAAAATGACCAAAAGTATAAACAAAACAAATAAATGTAAAATAACTTTTAAAACAACAAAAAGCATTTTAAACATTTTGTTTAATGCTTAAGAAAAAACAGACAGTTTACTAAAATCAGGCATCTACAATTTAAATTGCTCGCACTGTAATTCAGTTTATACAGGACAAACAATTAGAAATTTTGATATCAGGTACAAGGAACACGTACGTTGTTATAAATATAAACAACCACATAAATTTAATTACGCCAAACACTTATTAGAACACAATCATTCAATGACATCCAATAACACCATAAAATGTTTACACTTTTGTGATGATAAACGTAAATTAGATATACTAGAAGCATTTGAAATTCACAAACATTTAAAATTTGTACACTTAATGAATGAACCAATTGATCTCTTAAATTCACCGTTATTAGACGTTTTGGAATGAGAAATCAAGTCATCTGGACGCAGATGTAGAAAACCAAGATCAAGTTATGAATATTTATTATTCCTATAGCTACACCAACTGTTTACTTTTAATCTTGTCTCTGAAAATGACATATCTACATGTCGAAATACGTTTAATAAGGTTAAAATAAAAAAACCTGTATGAAGTTAAGAATTATAGTTTTATTTACAATAAATTATTATGAACTTCAACGAAGTAAAGCTAGAACTTATTAATAAAGTTATCTCCAATTATTAGTTATAATAGAATCTATTGAACAAATTTAAAATTAATAATAAAATTCCCAAACTGTGAACAAAATGCGAATTCATTAAGTGGCGATTTTTTGAATCAAAGAAATTGAGCACCACTTAACCGTATGAACCGGCAAGTAATAGCAGGAGTTTCATAAAAGATTTGGAAATACTCGAGAAGCACATAATTACATAATTTGAGCTCTGAGAATTATAAAAATCAATCCCAAGGTGTTGACAATGCGCAGTGCTCTGTATGTACGGGGGCGGAACTAATTTACTGTCACCGCCTACTGTTCCAGTCTTAATATTACTTACTCAATCCTAATTTTCCCTTTAAACTGAAAATAAATTGTTGCTAAATTATGCGATCAACCTCCAATGAGCTTCGGCTTCCCTAAAATCAACGATTGGAATTGGATCATTGTGATTGTAGTCGTTCACGATGGTAGCAGATGTAATTTTCAACTATTTTTGTTTTATAATTGGTGTAAAAATAAAGAAAATTATTTTTGATCTAACGGCGTAATTTTTGCTGTTTTTGTTACAAAATCATTTTTCAACGCTGTCAGAATTAATTCAACGCATCATTGGCGAATTAATGAACCTTTTCCCCGTACAACCAACCACACACTCGCGTCACATTCAACCTTTCAATCTCAATTTGACATTTCGCGTTTTAATAATCGAATATGTGACATTTGTTTGGTAGTTTCTCGCGTTTTTCAGCTCTGCCAGTTAAGGCCAAAATTTAGGACATCTATATGCCCATAAAGTATAAATATTCTTCCGACGTTGCTCGCGAGACGTACGGGAACGTATTATATACCCGTGGGTCATCTATTTTCGTCTGCCAACGGACGCCCCATCTATTCATCTCACTTCCACAATAAACAATGTATCGGAATTTGTCTTGATCAGGTCTGAAAGTGAGCCATTTTTATAATACAATTTTGTTTCGCTATACGTGCGCTCTGCGTCTGATAAAAAATCACCAATTTGTGTTGTAATAACCTTATTCCATTTGGTTTTCTCTTGCGTTATCAAATCTTTTAGTTTGACGCTTGGATCCTATTTTAAAAGCGGATACTGGTATAAGAACTTTCCATAATTAAGCTATAACTATGAAAAAATCATAAATAAGCAAGAAATGTTTTTTACATACACAAATTTAAGTGAACGAATGTGTTAGTGTTGTTGCTTAAAACATGGCTTAAAACTGATTTTTAAGTTTTTATACAATTTGCAAAATGATTGCAAAAATTGCAAAAACAAGAATTTTGAGAGAATAACTCAAATTTGGTAGAACTATAATTAACAAAATATTTTACAATTTTTAATTAATACGTAAACTATACCTATCTATATTAAATCCGTAACTGTCTCACCATAACAAGTCGACTAAACCTTCTCAGTGGCGGCTTCAGGCGGTAGATGAGTAGGCAGTCGCCTAGGGCAGTAAAATTTCAGGGGCGGGAAACCGGTTGAAAATAAACTAATAAAATGAAATTTAAAGAAAATAACAAAATGATACGAAAAGATATGAGAAAATAAGAAAGACCGCGTTGAATTTCGCATTTTTGTTTGGTATTCCAACTTATTTCACCTAACTGCGCAAAATTGCGATAATAATAGCCCCTCAATAATAGCGCCGCCAAAAATAACGTTCAGTGAAAACAGCGCCAGGCAAAAATGGCACCTGCACAAATAGCGCGGGTCAGATATGTCCCCGGCAAAAATAGCGCTATCAAAAATGTCGCCGGCAAAAAACGCTCCGTCAAGGCGGTGTTTCTTATAGCGTCTGTTTTGAGGCGTAATTTTTGCGCAATGCTGTTTTTGCCTGCGACATTTTTGACCGGCGCTACTTTTGCCGGCTACATTTTTGTAAGCGCTATTTTTTTCGGCTACATTTTTGACGACGACATTTTAGCCGACGACATTTTAGCCGATGACATTTTTGTAAGCGCTATTTGGCCGGAGACATTTTTGACGACGCTATTTTTGGCGGCGCTATTATCGAGGCGCTATTTCTAATTATAAGTACATGCAATTCATTGCTGCCAGTAGAAATATTTCAGAGCCGTCAACTAGTGCCTGGGTTTTTTTCTGCCGGAAGCAAAGAAATGGCCGAAAGCGTATTACGATTATTAGCGTCTATTTCTGTTTCGCTGATTTTAAGGAATTTTTTTAATGCGTTGCTATTAGTTCTGTTGATTATTTATGGTTTAATTCTGGCGAGTCGAAAATGTGTATTTATTGCGCTACTGACATGGACATCCCGCACAGTATAATTTTTTTCAATAACACAATTAATTAATATGATTTTATTGCACACAGAACATTATTACAATTTTTATTGCCACTTTTAGTTTACTGTCTAGATTTTTTTGAGATGTAAAATTGTAAATAATGAATTAGGTATGAGTTTTCCTTTCTATTTAGTGGAACACAACTTAGCACAGTACTGTCGCTGATTCTGACACACTCATCCATGTAAAATATTTTAAAAACTAAAATGTTAATTATTTTTAAAGTATGAAAAAGTTCAGGCGCAGTGCTTTGTCCATTTTTGATAACATTACTACTTGTCAACCTGTTTTCAAACCTTTGAATTAAGCGTCGTTTGGTCTCAGTCTCGTCGAATAACTGATTTTATAGAAAACCTGTTCCCGCACCAGTCTGCAAAATATTATTTTGCTTTGTCTTGATTTGAGGTACAGCAAGAAACTTTGACTTTTACAAGGGATATATAAATTTAAAAACCAATACTATTAAAACGTGTTGTAAAAAAATGGGAACAAACGGTTCGCCTCAATTTTTCCATATTTCACAATGCTTTACTTTTTACTGTAATAACAATATTTTATATCACAGCGTTTTAGTTCCAAATAGCTACTATACGATTAGAATTCTCCTAATATGCTAGATTATGTAGGTAGGTCGGGAATTTTCGCAGCACTCGTTTAGACTCTGAATGTTTATGCGAATACAGGTGCGGTTACATGTTAAACCCTTCACGAATACCTAAAATAGGGTCAAGTTCAAAGTAAATCAGTACAAGACCAAGTGGAAACAACAAGTGGAAGGGATAGTTTTCAACCATTTTAATCAACCCAAAATTAGCCCTGGATTTCAACAGAAACGTAAATGAGATGTGAGAAGACCATGAAGAGTAAACAGGCGTTGAAATTTTCAAAATGGTACAATAATGGTACTTTACTAATTACCGGTATAAAATATTTTGTTGAATAATGTAAAGCATGAAATTTTTTGGATTTATAAAAGTTTGGAGTTTCTCATTTTTTCATAATTTTTTATTAAATTATTTTGATAAAGAAAATAAGGGAATTGGTAAAATTTTTATATATTCCTAGAAACTAAATGATGCTACAAGTTTTGGTTAAGGTATTTTATTAAACTTGAGGTTGAATAAAATACCATGAGGTTGTAAGAATTAAATGAATCACTAAAAGCATTTCTCTGAACCTCTCATTGGTTGTTATACCTCGTAAAATAAATAGAAATACGTCATCGTTTTATTTATACTTTTTTTTTTAACTTTTAGAAATAACAGTGTATGTAAAAATACCTTAACAAAAGTTGTTTGTTAATCTTCAGCTCAGACTTCGGCGATGTTCCATTTTTTATAAGTTTAATTGTTTGTTTGCTATGGTACCCAATTTTGTTGTTTTTTAAATAGCTATTTATATGTTTTCTCCGTTTTTGGATTCAGCTGTTTTTCCACCTGATGCAAATTTTTCTCAGGATACCTAACAAATTTTTTTTAAATCAAATTCCATAAAATTTAAGGATTTCTAGTTGCTATAGCAACCAATTAACTAAACAAAAAAAATTAAGAACCAATGCAGTGTGTACTGAAATGTAATAAACAACTTTTATTAAGGCAAATTTTTTATCAAATTAATATGTACTTTTAACTCGCCCTGTATAAATTTAAACTACAAAAAAATATTGAATTTAAAATTATAAATATTGTCAAAGCTTTTGACAAATAACGGCGATCGTACATATATAGATGTCTCTAGAGACATCTATATGATATGTACGGTCAGGTAGCAAGGCTACAATCCACGCAATAATCGCGGGACCCGGCTAAGCCGGTATCAAACCGCGAGGTGGTCTTCAGTAAAAGAATACGAACAGTATCGTAATAAATCATAATAATAAGCGAAGAGACGTTAACACTTACAAATAGGAACAGCCTAAGATGCGTTTCAGTTTTATTAGGACCCCTCAGTTAGGTATAGTTCCTATTTGTAAATGCTGACATCAAAAGCCAACAATAACAATAACGGTGATAGATGTCCCTAGAGATCTATGTAATGTACGGCGAGGTATGAAGTAGCCAAGCTACAATCCACGCAAAAATGGCGGGACCCGGCTAAACCGGTATCACACCGCCAGGTGGCCTCTGAGTACAAGTTGCGTGGATTGTAGCTTTGCTACTTCATACCTCGCCGTACATTATACAGTGTGTCTATAAAGTAACCCCTCCCCCAACTAACTTTTGAACGACTTGATATTTTACTACAAAATTTGGGGTGCTGTAATGGGAAATTAAATACTGTTTTTCAGCCCATATTAAAATTTTGTATCATCCAAAATGACGACTGGGCGCCATTTTGAATTTTTTTTAAATGGAAATGGGGGTCGAGTGACACCTCATTGGAAAGGTCTTTTAGTTCTGCGTCTGATCCTAGAGTTTCAAAGAAAAATATTGAGCCATAACAAAATGACAATGTTTGAAGATAAAGAACCCTATTTAAAAAAACTAAGAATTAAAGCAAAAAGAAATCAAATTAAGTGTTCGAAATGTTTACCATTCACTTCTTGGCACATAAAAAGTCTGTTATGAAATTCCTGCCTTACATTTTCATAAGTTTTTGGAGTGATATTTCTGCAAACTTCTGTAATGCGTTGCTCCAGTTCTTCAATTGTTTCTGGACGGGTTCTGTACACTTTCGATTTCAGATATCCCCATAGAAAAAATCTAAGGGGGTTAAATCTGGAGAGCGAGCCTGCTATTCTACAGGCCCCCGCCTACCAATCTATCTTCCAAGAAAATGTCCGTTGAAAAAGTCAGAAACAGGCCTATAATAATAAGGCGGCACACCGTCTTGTTAGAACATAACGTTTTCAATATTATTTCCAGCCACCTGAGATATTTCTGGTAAAATTTTGTCCTGGAAATGAAAAAGTGGACTACTGGATAAAAAAAATCGAAACAATTTTTAATTGAGCGAGTCCATTTGTTTAAAATCCGCCATCATGTTATGGCTGAATATTTTTCTTTCAAACTCTAGGATCAGACGCAGAACTAAAACACCTTTCAAGTGATGTGTAACGCGACCCCCTTTTCTATTTAAAAAAAATTTGAAAATGGCGCCGGGTCGCCATTTTGAATGATACAAAATTTAATTTTTGGCTAAAAAGTAGTATTTCATTTCCCATTAAAGCACCCCAAATCTTGTGATAAAATATCAAGTCGTTCAAAAGTTAGTTAGGGGGGTGGGGGTACTTTATAGACAGACCGTATACGTAGATGTCTCTAGGGACATCTATCGCCGTTATTGTTATTGTTGGCACGATTTAAGTGATGCTTGCTATTACAAATGGGAACTATACTTGACTGAGGAGTCCTAATAAAGAAAACATCACTAGAAAAATTGATGCCAAAAACATGTCTAACTTTCGATTCCTGGTTGTATTTCAAATATCATCAAAATCGATCCAGTAGTTTCAGATATATTGGTTGATGCGACTTATCTGCATCTAACACACGGAAGCAAACGCAGATGTGTTTTGTAAAAACATTTTTGGGTTTGTGCTAGTCTAAAACGTATATTTGCTTAAAGTTTTAAAATCCAATTTTTTTCGCGATTACAATACTGAAATTATATAAAAGTTCTAGGTTGAATGTTTATTCAGGGTTGGCGTCTAAAATTAATTATCATTTTTTAAATGAATTTTGTTTCGGCTCATCTTGACAAGTTTTTAAGCCTGTTTTTCGATAGATATTTATTTTTCAACGTGTAATAATACATCAAATCTTGTCTTAAAATCTAGAAATAATATCTATGAATTGTGTACGTCTCTATAATGTTTGAATTTAAACAAAATATTATTATCGGAAAGATAAAATCTATTCAGTAAAAAAAAATAAAAAGATTTTCTCAGAGTAGAATCGCTTTAATATTGCCACTTAAGTGAAACGAGACCAAGACTTTCAGTAATCTCGAAATTGTGAGATAATATGTGTGTTTTGTAAAATTTTGCATCAAAATTCAGAAAAATGTATGGAGATGGTCTCGGTGTGATTTGAAGCCAGTTTTTAATTAGTTTTGATTAGAATTGCTTTTCAGAGAATGGATTAAAACAAATAAATATAATATTGAAATTTTTAGAAAATGATTATACTTCTGATTTGATTTGATTTGATTTGATTTTTTATGCGGGTTTTAGGGCATTAAATGTTGTTTTTTTTGGATAAAGATGAAGGTTTGTGTTTTTAGGGAGAGACTACGTGTTATATGTTTTGCAACGCGGGATTAACTTTATTATTTGAGAATTTCTAGAAAGGTACGATGTGTAAACTTGCAACGGACGAGGTCTAGAACCGTGGAGACAGAGTTTAAGTAAGAAAAACTAGTATCGGCTCGAGAATTTCTCTTGGCGCTTTGAGGAAAATATAAAAAAGTATAGAGAAATACAATTTCGGAAAAGTAGCTACGAGACGGAGAAAAATCGCCGATTTGGATCAGCGAGATTTCAACCAACAAACTCGATTTATTTTCATTTGCGGTTCTATCATACCTGTACGGTCTTGTTTATTAATGTAATCCATTTATTATCCTCCTGCCCCTGATTTTTGCTTCGTGTACTCCTCAAATTTTATAGGAATTTATTTGTAACTAAAAATGCAAACAGCGAGAGCAACTAATTCAATGATTGACTTCTTTAGAATTGAATTGTTTTACATTTTAGCGAACCTATTAGTTCATACAAAAGACTTAATTTCACCTCGAAAAGCAAACAAATCATTTCTGCAACAAAACAACACATTATGCAGCCGGCAAATTCCTTAAATACAATTCAATAATACATTCCAGAAACGTTATCAAACTAGAACAATACACAATCACAACCTTGTTAACTAATGACAATCGTTCCAAAACCGACAATCGTTTCGTTAGATTTTAATTAAAATGGCGACGAGTACTGAAAACAGAGAAATATGCGACCTATGCAGGTGATTTCTGACATTCTCATCCACGCTTCAAATTCCCCTCCCTTTCTCTTGCATGCAAAAGTGAGAGAAAGCGAGCCGGTGGTGGTCTTTTCTGGTTTAAAACTGGATATAACTTCTGATTATTATTTATATTAATAATTCAGTTGGTAAGATTAGAAATCCCTTTTCACGTCTTTGCGGGGAGTTGCGGCATGAAATCGCAGCATGGGGTTCTAATGTATATGCATTTATCAAAAACAGTCACCCTTACTGCTGTGTCTTAATGTTCCGAGTTTGATAAACTCGTAAGGCATTTCGTGTCACCACTAGATTACTGTAAAAAATTTCACCGAAGTTGTTATTCAAGTATTGATCATGTCAGGAAATACACGTAACTGACAATAATAAATTCTAAATTTATTCCCTTCATCCCGACATACTTTCTTGTACGTACATCTCAGGGTTGGGTATGTATAGAATATTACATGTAAAATACACTTATTAAACATAGAATAATACCGGTTTAAACGTAAAAAAAGAAATTTTTTTGTTGATGCATTCTTCGTAAAGGGACAGTCCGCTGTAGGGTTCTTTCTGATTCTGCACCGGAGTTCTAAGCCCCTCTCCATCCGAGAAAGGATAGTAAGGATGGGTTAGAGCGAGGAATTTGGATTTTCGTGGATAATACGGTCCCAATATTCGTTTTTTGGCTCAGGAAAACACTTAAAATCCTGAGCCAGGACAGTCGGCCGGAACAGGGAATGGAACCCAGGCCTCCCGAATGTGAGGTGGACGCGCTTACCGCGGAGCCACCTTTCTCGGTTTTAAACGCAAATAAACACGTATGCAACTTAACAAGTGCCTCCCTCTACACCAAGTATAATAATTAATATTGATAAATTAAAATTTGAAATATCTCATAATAGTAAAAAACTCAAAGTGTTAAATAATTGCGAACAGTGCCGGATTTATGGTGGGGGCAAGCGGTACTTCCGCCCTAGACGTAACGATTTAAAGGACGCAATTTTATTGTACAATTTTTTTATGGAGCCGACTGATTTGTCGTTTGATAACTGCTGACAATTAAAAACATTTTGCATAAAGAAAAGGCGCGTTCGTACCGTTGGATAGTCGCACGTCTCAACTCTCCCCCACCATACCATGCAGACATGCGGGCTTTTCTACAATCTCTCAGTACATATTTTACATATTCTACACACACTTTTCTACGTGTAATGTAAAATATAATATTTTACATGTAAACTTACAACCCTGGTAGATCTTAAAACAAAGGTTCTACTTGGAAATGTATATTAGAATAAATACATACATTCGATTTTTAACCACCTATTCTACACTTTTTTAGACAAAGATAAAACGTGTTTTTAAGTGTCGAAGTTGTGCCTTGAAAATTATTATCTTTGAGGTAGATTAATTAAACGAAAATTAAATTTCAGATTTTCAGTTGAGTTTCAAAGCTTTTTCAATTAATCGATTTTAATCTACTGGTAAATGTTGTCTGGAAAATTTATTTGTTTCTTTGTTACAGTTAGCAAAGATTTTTTAATTTTCATGTGTTAATTCTGAAACGTTCGCAAATTGCAAGTGTAATAGAAATTTTATCTCGGGTATTGGTGAAGCCTTTTGTCTAATAATCTGATGTTAACTGATGTATGTTTTTTCGCGCAACAACTATAGAACGCCGTTTTACTTTTAAGCGGAAGCAAATTGTAACAAAATAAAATTATGTATTGACACGTTTTAAAAATATTTTAGAGATATTATTAATTTATTGTAAATAAAAGAACGAATTATAGGTTTGTACTGTAAATATATTTGAATTAAAAATATCTAACATTTTTAATTATAGAATTACCTTATAGATATCTTAAATACTTAAACGCAATTTGAATTTAAACTATTTTAGATATTTTTAATTAATTTTATTTTCCCAATATCTTAGATATTTAAAATATATTATATTTCGAAATATCTTAGATATTTTAAAATGAAATTATACCATAAGTTTAATTTAAAATATTTGAGATGTTTTATAATAAAAGAATTGTCGAATATCAAAGATATTTGGAAACTACCGTCATCTATAAGGTTTCTACTGCCGCTAAATAGAACTACGTTTGGCAATGTTGCGACTTGCGTATTATATTGTAACCTCTTTTAATAATGCATTTATTTATGCGTTACCGCGCTCAAACTTAACTAAGGAACATTTTACAACGACCCTGTTTTGCTTGTGATGTGCACTGGCCATGTGTAGACTTAAACAAACATTCTATTTTTATCTGCAGCTGGCACTATTGCCAGATTTAAGATTGAAACTTAGCGGACGTACAAACTTGATAGGTGGCGGTAATTTCCAAATATCGTAGATATTCAACAATTATTTCGTTATGTTTTCTTTATATCTAAAATATTTCAAAAAAGACCGATATTCAAATATCTAAGATATACAAAATTTCTTATTTTTTAAATATCTAAGATATGTTAAAATATACCAATATTTAAATATCTTAAAATTTGTTGTTTTTGAAATATGTAAGATATGTTAAAACAGACCAATATTCAAATATCTAATATATACAAAATTTATTACTTTTTAAATATCTCTGATATGTTAAAATACGCCAATATTTAAATATCTTAAATATAAGGAATTTATTATTTTTTTAAATATCTAAGATATGTTAAAACAGACCAATATTCAAATATCTAAAATATAAAAAATTTTTTTTATATCTAAGATATTTTGAACTAACGTTATTTAAAAATACTTACAATATGTTTAATTATAAAACTTTTAAAAATATCTGTAAGATAAATAAAATTCCTAAAAAGCATCTTTGAGATAGTTTCATAGTTAAATTTGAAATATTCTAAAGACATTATTAATTATTTAATAATATCCTATAGAAATTTTTTAAACATTAAAAATTTACAGAGGTAAATACTAATATCTACGATATTTGATATATGACAGAAACAAATTAGTTGTAAAACGCTTAAGACATTTTTAACGACAGAGAACTACTTCTCGACTAATTTTATTAATATAATGGTCACTTTTTTTTAGGTAAAAGTCACTTTTTCCTGTGTAGGCCGCTAAAAGTCGCTAATTTGCGAGCTTCGATTCTGTACCTTTTTTTGTTTCTCTTAGGTTGGTATATCCAGTGATTTTGACCTGACATGGGCGTGCCTGTAAAATTCTGCAAGTATTTTCTGAAGTAAAACTGCAGAGACGCTTATGTTATGCTGGTGAATAATTTAACTTATTTTCATAAAGTTATTATTTAAGTCTGTGGCATCGACATTTCATACTTTTATTTCACCTTACCCTGTATATAAAATTTTATTTGCAAATTAAATAAAGTTTTTGTAAATTAATAAAAGGTTTTCTGCAAATTTAATTTCTTAAAGATATGCCGATTATTCTTTATGTTTATTACTTCCATTATAATTACAATTAATTTATAAACCTAAGCAAGGTCACTAAATGGTCACTTTTTTCCCAAGCGAAATATTGACTGAGTGACTAATTTTTTTGTTAAAATCAGTTGTGAACACTGACAACGAAAAAAATTCAAGAATATTTTTAATTTTAATTACAAGAAAACAGAATTCTTAAATTATTCAGTAAATATCTCGTATTAAATGAAATTTTTCAGAATCTTTTGAAATATTCATAAAATTGTCAAAATTGAAATTTTTTAAAATAATTTTCAACATCTTATTATTCTAAACATTAAAAAAAATTCAGTAAATGCGAGCAAGGTTCCTTGGCGGTTGCCCGACACTTTTTAAATTTGTTATTGCGAGCTTTCTACATAGTGGCTAGGAAAACCCCGGTCACTTTTCTTGCGGCGGTCAAGAGATGGCGCTTTAGTAAAGAAAAATTAAATTAAAATACTGGCAACAACGCAGAATCCAAGACGTTTTAGTTATTAAATACGCCCCATATCAAATCAAAACAACTAAAACGTCTTGGATTCTGCGTTGTTGCCAGTATTTTAATTTAATTTTTCTTTACTAAAGCGCCATCTCTTGACCGCCGCAAGAAAAGTGGGCGGGGTTTTCCTATCCACTTCAAAATTTAATACGATTTTTTGAAAATTGAGAATTGACATGAAAACTTTGCTTGTTTACTTAAAAACTGGTTGCTAAATCAAGATATAAATTGTTTTCGCCCAATGCAATGCGCCAATTTCTCTTTGAAGCATTTTTTCAATGATTTTTTAAAATTCGGAATTATTGCGTTTTCATTTATTAAACGGGGATAGCAAAACATGCTTGTTTAAGAGATAAGGACTGATAGTAAAAAAGATTCCAAACTTATTTTTAGGATACAGTAGTAGCTAATGAGGGTAATTTTCTTTCTCGCCTCACCTTTAGGTGAAAAATGTTTTTTTTTTATTTTTGGTGTTTTTTTAAACCAAGCTATTCGAAAATATCAAAAATCGATTTTCTTATAGTGTCATAATATTTAGTCTCTGGTTTCATGTCGAGGATAAATACAGGGTGTTAGGGAAGTCGACCGAAAAATTTCTAGGGGTGAATCGGGGCGCAAAATGAAGTCGAATATTCCTTTGCCATTCTTGGCTTAGATGGATGGTTTCCTCATAAATCACTGTTAAAATTGGTGCCAAAAATTTTTAAGACTGCTGAAATTAAACTTTGATAATGCACGGTTTTTAATCTAGCATGTGAGAAGGGATGTGAAAAAATGGATCGATATGTTGTTTTGTTGCTAGATTCGCTATCAATTCCCATTAACACCACATGTAAAACTATCATCAATGTTTGAAAACTTTATTTTTTAAGAACAACATGTAAAAAAATAAACAGTAAATAAAAAATTAATTAATACAAAAATGACCATTAAAGAAATTGCTCAAAGTGGGCGCCGTCTGCCCTAATACAAGCTCTGGCTCTGCGCGTTAAGGACTCTCTTACACTCGCAAGAATTTCGACGTCGGCGTCGTTGCGAATACTGTCAGCAACAGTCATAATGCGTTGCTGGAGATCTGCATTAATCCTAGGGGCATAGTCATATTCCTCTAAGCTTTGAACCCGTTGAACGTGGTATGGATAAAGAAGGTTCTCATGTAAAGTTCTCCAGACGGTCCAATGGCTTACACCTACTTCTCGCGCTATTTCGCGTGTGCTAACTGACGCATCATTTTCAACACAGTTGAGAATCTCTACTTCCGCATCCAAGACACGCACCTGTCTTTCTCTCCCTGCTTCGCGTGGTCTAGGAAAGACAGATCCTGTCTCTCTAACCCTTTGTGCCACCGCTGTGAATGTTTCTCGATGAGGTATTCGACCTTGTGGAAAGCGCTCTGTATAACACCGAACTACAGCAGTTGCATTGCCACCACATTCCCCATACACAAAAAGCATATCGCCATATTCTGCAGATGTAAATTCTAACATTTCCGTTGAATAAATACACCGAAAAATGATTGACAGGTTATTCTACTGATAACGTCAAATTTTTAACAAAAACTGACATATTAAAAAAGTATTGCAAGTAACATGCTAGATTTCAAAAAACAATGCATTATAGAGATTTATTCAACAGTTCCAAAAATATGTGGCACCAATTTTAACACCGATTTAGGGGAAAACTATGCATCTGGGCCAAAAATGGCAAAGGAATATTCGACTTCATTTTGCGCCCTGATTCACCCCTAGAAAGTTTTCGGTCGACTTCCCTAACACCCTGTATATTGTCGATTTTTGATTAAACTTGTATTTTTATGGCCACGGAGGCTGCTAACAAATGAAAATGAGTGAGAAACTAAGGCACACTTCATGTCATATATTTTGATCTTATGTAGTAGGTGACGGTAATGTTCAGGCTACGACTTTATATCATTTTTTTTAAATATAATAAGTAAATATTTTTAAAGTGTGGAAATATCTAGGCAAAGCGCTCCTCCCATTCTTTACAATATTGTGAAAATAGAAAGCCTGAAAAGCATGCAGAAATTATGACGTCAGAAATTGCAGAATAGCGTGTAGAAATTGTTATTTGAATAATTATTTTATTAATAAAATGTCTACAGCTGCACTTTTTTGTTGCTGTTCTGAAACAATGCTATAGTTTCTTTCAGTGCTGAAGATTTAAGTGAATAGACTTAATGTAGCATGTTTATTGGATGTGAAAATATTCTATTGTAATCATTCGATGGATGTGACAGCAGCATTTTCATTTGAAGCGTTTTGTTTCCCTGTGAATTTAATTAATTACAACGATTATTTTAATATTAACAATTGACTGTGGTTACAAAAAAACTAATTGTGTCAGGAGAAGTAATTGAAAGACGGCGCCATAAAAAATTTATTTTTATAGAAATACGAAAGAGTACGACCGGCAGTTAGCTCAGTTAATTGAATATGCGGCTCTAAAAGCAGGCGAGCAAGTTATTCGTCAAACTCTGTTGAAGTTAGCGGTATACTTCGCGTATCCAGAGTTCGCAGTAAATAAATGGAAGCAGTTCTGGCAACAGTAAAGTTTCTGCTGGTCGTTTGGAACTCAGCTACGGCTGTAGGTCCTCTCTATCTAGAATACAACTGATATGCAACAACTAGATAAATGTCATAAAATCCGTAAGCAATGTCACCTACAGGTTTCTCTTATCTATAGAGGCTACAGAAGTCTTAAGCAGTCTTACCTAAATCTGCAAGTTCCCTCTTTCTAGATATAACTGTTATCCACAAACTAGATAAAAATAGGAAACATCTAGATCTGGGCTGATTCATAAATATAGAAAATATTTAAATTTTGAGAGGTCACATCTTATGGAAAATATTATTATTCCCCTTAAAATAAAATAAAATACCTTTTTAATATACAGGGTGTAACTGAAAAATCCGGACGTATTCTGAGGACCAGAATAACAAAAGAGAAAACGTTTGCAAGGGAGTTATGGGGTCCAAAAGGTGAGCCGACGAATGATATCTTCCCCATATTTATAGGGAATTACTTTAAATTTTAGAGCTTTACTTTTATTATGTTGTTCTTATTAAACTACCTTAGGCTAGCCGTTTCAAGATTGCTGGGCTTTTGGCAGTGAAGGTAAACGATGAAAATTTTTAGCACAGCGTGTTCTAGATACTATAATAAAGAAATAGGTTTTTATAAACACGCATCTGTCAAGTGCTGTAGGTGAAATTTTTTCGGCGTGTACGTTGATTTTATGTAAATTAGAGCTGTAGTTTTATTTGTCAAATTTTTAGACCTCGAGCTGCAGTATATAACATTGTCGTAGTGAAATGCAATGTGGAAAACTTTGGAAACGCTGCGCCACGCCGAACAATAAAGGGTGGAGACCGAATTCAGAATTTTAGATTATACATTTAAGTAGGATTTACAAACCAAAATTAGAGCTTTGAACACAAATAATGCGCAAGGATAAACTCGAATGCACGGGAGGGCGCACGATATACGATTATACGAGGGGTAAACAGCAGGGGAAGTCTGTTGTACCGCGGGGGGGGGGGGGGGGGGGGTCCAAGGGAAGTTGGAAAAGTCTGAGGAAGTTTGGGGAAGTGGGCAAAGTCTACGGGAAGTCAAGGAGATGTTCAAGGGCAGTCAAGGAGATGTTCAAGGGAAGTTGGGAAAGTCCAAGAAAAATCGGGGAAGTTGGGGAAGTCTGAAGGGAAATCTGGAGAAGTCCCAGGGAAGTCCAAGGGAAGTGGGGAAAGTCTAAGGGAAGTCTGAAAGATGTTCAGGGCAAGTTGGGGAAGTCCAAGAAAAATTGGGGAAGTTGGGGAAGTCTGAAGAAATCTGTAGAAGTCCCAGGGAAGTCCAAGGGACCAGGGGGAGTCTAAGGGAAATCGGGGGAAGTTCAAGGGAAGTATGAGGGACATTCGGATGTTTCTAGGGTTTGTGCAATCCTATAAAATCGTATGGCGTTCATAAGTATCCGCGAATCCAGTTGCAGTTCATTGAGTCTATGTTTCTGACGTGTCTCCCGAAATATTATCAAAATTTCTATTATTTTTGTTTTCATAATAACGTGATCCCCCATCTGAAATAATTTACTGTGCTAAACTAATATTTTATGTAGTAAACTAATAAACATTAAAAATTTGGCCAATGGAACTGAAAGAACGATTTATGACTACTGAGTGTACCGTAATTGTTATTGAAGATTAGTTATGCAATGCATAATAATAACTAGTTGAACTCTATGCCTACGCCCACGATTTTAATCATAACTTCTCTTAAAATATGTAAGTGACAAGTCGCCCTACGTGACTGTTAACATAAATACTGCTAACAAAATAATAAATAAGTTGTGTCGAGATGAAATATTATAGCCTGTCACCGAAAGTCCTAGTTTTATAAATTAATTTGCGATTAAACTTTTGTTATCGTATTCTTAAGTGCGTTTGTTATTGTAAATTAAGCTCCTCGTATTTGGGTCAATAAAATGAAGTGTGGTGCGAATTCGTAGCCTATTTATTGACTACTGCCTTTACCCGTATATATCTTAAGGAATGTCCTATTTTTTTAGTAATATTGTATGAAATTTTGTAGCACACTTTTATAATTGCGTATCGTATGTGCATGCCGGTGTTCTCGATGCTGTTCGAATTGGGATCTCGCAACCCAATCAATTAAGCAAATGTTGTTCGTCCAAAGTGGCTTTTTTGCATTACACAGTGTCCCGGTTTGCTGCGCAAAGAAATATGTGCTCTATGTAATGGACGCGTATATATGCGGGTTTTGAAAATTTCCAAAAAAAAAATGTAAATATTGCTTAAAAACTAGTGAACTAGATGAGCTACATTTTGTTCGCATCCCAGTCCCCTAATTTCACTGCGGCTCTTTCATTTAATAAACGGGAACAATAAAACGCATGGGTGAGTAGAATAAGATTCACAACATAATTTTGAGGTGCACCAATGTTTAGGCAAGTTAATTCCTCTCCACCCACCCATATTTCAGCGGACAATTTTCAATTTAAGTTTATGATTTCCTTTAATTTCAAATAATCTTTTGCCAAAAAATCAAGAAATTATTTTTCTCATTAAAAACTATTGTAAATGCAAGTAGCTGTAAACAGTACAAGTAAAGTGACGAAGCCTGCAACCTCGATAGCAGTTGACCAAGTAGGTTATCTGAGAGCACTCTTTAGTATATACTACTCCTCTCGAAGATATAAAGCCGACCGATAATGAAGCGTATTTGGAATATGCGTCACAATCTAAGTCAATCTAGTTTGGCATTGTGATCTTATATTACCTCTTGGAACTTAACGTTAATACAAAAATACTTTTGAAAATATAAATATAATAAATAACAGCTTCTAAGACATAAGAGTGTCTAGGTAAAGTGCTTCGCCCGTTTTTATTGTGTTATAGCATCGGCTAGGGCACGTACTGATTCATAGAATAGAGAACAGTTGTAAATAATGCCAGCAATTATTTTTGGCCACTCGTATTGTGCATTTTCACATGTTTATACGAAAACATTTTAAGCCAGCCGAAGCTATTATAAAATATCAAAAAAAATGATCACGAGAATAACAAACATGAGGTCATTAATTTCCAAGTCTCGATTTCAAAGGCAATTCGAGAGTTTTAGATTTTGCAGAATAATAAATAATTTTTGGTAATTCCATAATTAATTGTAGCTTGGAATTTTACTACTATTATGAAACATGAGCGCTTTCTATGCAGCACAACTTAATGAAAGGCAACGTAAAATTTTTGGATCGCAATGCTTCTGTCCGCATCCAAGTCTGGTTTGAAACTGACGGATAGTTGCACTGCGTTCGAAATTCCGCTGATACAAACAAATTGTATAAACCGAATATTCTTAACCGTTTTGAAAACTATACTGATCAGAAGGATATAAGAATCTGCGCCTTATCAGGATGTTAATGAATTGTAGGGACAAACTTCTAGGGCTTGCAAAACACAGCAAAGCAAACAACTTTTGTTAATAAATGTGTGGTCAAAAGTGTTTCCTTTCAGGGATAGAGCTTCTCAAAGATTCTTTAAGAAGCGCCTAAATGTAGGCAACTCAATTTACTACCTACTACTTGTTTCCATAACGACGGAAATTAATACAGGATATATAAAGCCCTCTTTCCCACTTTTCAAATTCAAATTAAATTTAAAATAATTAATTAACAAAACGGTCCAAAACTAAGCAATAGAAAAAAACAAAATTACAAAGCAAAAATCAACCATTTGAAAAATTCTCAATAACTAATTCAAAAATTAACAAAATTATAGTAAATGTTCAAAGTGTCCCCCCCCCCGCTTCTACACACAAAGCACATCAACGAAGTAACTTCCTGCGCCCCGGTCCAAATATACCAGGAGTCTGTTGAACTTCTTCACATGCAGCAATAATACGCGCCGCGCCGTAAGTTCTTCTACAGTTTCAACTGGGGAGCATACACTAACGTTTTAACATGACCCCACAAAAAGCAATCAAGTGGGGTCAAATCAGGAGAACGTGGAGGCCACGCCACATGCCCTCCTCGACCGATCCATCTGTTGGCAAAAGTGTTATTTAAAAATTCCCTGACTTCCGCCGAAAAATGAGCAGGTGCACCATCGTGCTGCAGCCACATTTGAGGTGGATCATCTTCCAAAAGTTCAGACAGGACATGGCGCAAGAAATTTAAATAAATTGCTCCTGTTAACCTTTGGGGTAGCAGATATGGTCCAATGAGTGTATCGCCAACAATCCCGGCCCAAATGTTCACTGAAAATCTTTGCTGGTATCCTTTTTGAACCACAGCATGGGGATTTTCATCGTCCCAAATGTGGCTGTTTCTACTGTTGAATATTCCTTCTTTCGTAAAAGATGCCTCGTCACTAAACAGAACGTTTACTTGGAATTCTGGATCCTCATTACACCGCCGCAGAAATACCTGGCAAAGTTCTACCCTTCTGGGAAAATCTGCTTGAACCATGGCTTGTACCTTCTGTGGATGGTACGGATGTAGCTGCTGCTGTAGTACCTCCCATACTGAAACATGGTTCACTCCCATTTCATGAGCGATGGCTCTTGAACTAGTAGAACAATTTTCTGCCACTCTCTCCAAACCTTCTTCCTCAAAATCCACCGTTCGCCTTGTTCTGGTAGCTCCACAGTTGTGTCTGTTGACAACGAATGTACCTTCCTCCCGCAGCCGACGTGAAACTACACTAAAGGCCTTGTGCGATGGATGATTCCTATTCGGAAAATGTTCTTGGTATAGGCGAGCAGCTTCGCGTGCGTTACCCCAAGCAGCTCCATACATGAACATCATGTCATGTCGGCAAAAGTATAATTCGCCACAACACAAAAATACGAAACACAGAACGAAAATAACGAATTATAAAAGGCACGGAAAGCAACGAATGCAAGAAAAGTCAAAAAATATCACAAAAATATCGAATAGTGTCAAAATTGACGTTATTTGAATGCATGTATGTCTAGATCGTGTTTTTTTTTTCAAATTCCACGTGACCTGTGCAAAATAATTGAAAATGCAATTTGGGTTGCCTATTTTCAGATACTTCTTAAAGAATCTTCAAGAGGCTCTATTTTCTAAAGGAAGCACTTTTGCCCACACATTTATTAACAAAAGTTGTTTGCTTTGTTGTGTTTTGCAAACCCTAGAAGTTTGTCCCTACAATTCATTAACACCCTGTGTAATAGACACGTAAATATGTGGGTTCTAGTAACGAGGGCCGCTCATCACCAAAGGTTGAGACAGGTGGTAGGGATCCGGATTCAATGTATAGATTTCTTATTTACCTTGAATTAACATGAAAGTGTATTTATTTTGAACAGTTTCAGCAACTAAAACAAAGAGTAATTTTTGCTTTCGAATCCCTATTTATCCCAAATCGAACCTTATGGATGCGTTTATAAACATTATGCTTAAAAGATGCCGCTTTGCCTTCTTTGGTTTATGAATTTCGATGAGAATATCAAATAACTTAGATCTGTCTATAACAGTGAAGTCTCATGCGATAACATTTCCAGCAAATGCCTCAAACCGACAATCAAAAGGTGATTTTATCTCACCTTCTGGACCTTGTAAATCCGCTAGGAATCGCGTGCTGTTTGTTATGTTTACATAACTTATCTTTTCTTATTCCCAGAATACGTTCCAGAATTTATGCGGTACGTTTCAGTTCCACTCTGTATAAAAATTACTTTATTTGTTTTGTGTGCAAAATTAAAACCGCCAATATTTTCTATAATAATAGACCTAATTTAAGAAAGAAATACCAATAAAATATTCTTTAATAAAGAAAAAATTGGATATATTGCGATGGGCGGAAATTCCTCAGCGTCAATCTTAAGGCCTCGGTCAACCAGATATATTTAATTAAGAGACAAAGGGCATGTGATATATCAAAGTGGATCGCAAGATTACGAAAGAAAATAAATAAATGTAGGGTTTATAGATGTGGGCAATTCCGCGCTCGGTTTATTGGATAGCGATAGTTAATGATGTCAGTTGACTCTCCAGGCATCTGTCTTAGCTCCGGTCACACGAGAAAAATAAGAGAAGGAACAATAAAATTGTCTTGAAGGCCGACGGGCTCCTTGATAAAAATAACGGCAGAATCAAACACCCAGTAAAAGGAACCAGGAAACCGTTTTCTGGGAGCACGTCGAGAAAACGACCCTTATCGGATTTTGGGGTATACAAGCAGTTCGATGGGGCGTAATAGGCCTGGTGATAGATAGGGCGGAGGTGCTGATCGGGGGCGCCTGAACTATAGGGCACCTGTTGAACGCGGACACTGGTCATTTACACCCCTTGACCGGACTTGAACTACAACCCTTTGCCCTCGGTTATGATGATAGGTTCGCGTGTTTACTGCTGAAAAGTGTTGTTAGTAGACAAAATTGGTTTTGAAACCTCGATTAGGGTTTGTTACTTTGCGGAAAAAAGGTTTTAATTGAAAAATAATTTCATTTATATTAGAGCTGCGGGGTTTGAAGGCATTTCAAAACTATTACACAGAAGAAGTTGAAGCATTAAGCATAAATGTGAGTTTTATGTCTGAATTTTAAATTTTATCAGCTTTATGTTTTCGTTAATCGTATCATTGGCCGTAATTTTGTGAAGGGAACTCTTACTATACAAGGGGGCACTTAACGCAGCTCATGCAGCAAGATAGAATACCAGCACATAATACAATTGGTATGAGAACTTTTATAAAGATCGGTGAATAAGCACCCACGGAACTGTAGCTTAGCCAGCAGGATCTCCCGACTTGACACTCTTCGATTATTATTTATGGAGTTGTCTTAAAAATAGTGGATTAAGTTTTGATACGTAGCCAGTACGATCTGCTGACTTGTAACTCTTTGATTATTATTTATGGGGTTGTCTTACAAATACTAGAATAAATTATGAAGCGTACACAGCACGATCTCCTGACTTGACGCCCTTCGATTATTATTTATGGGCTCTTCTTAAAAATAGTGGAGTTAAGCTTTGAAGCATAGCCAGCACGATCTCCCGACTTTACAACCTCCGATTATTATTTATGGGCTTGTCTTAAGTAATAGTGGATTAAATGTTGAAGCATAGTCGCCAGCACGATCTCTTGACTTGACATCATTTAATTATTATTTGTAGGGTTGTTTTAAAAATAGTGGATGAAATTTTGAAGCCCAGCACTTTTCTTCTAACTTGGTGCCCGTTGATTATTATTTATGGGGTTGTCTTAAAAATATCGGATTGAATTTTGAAGCGTAGCCAGCACGATCTCCTAACTTTACGCTCTTTGATTATTATTTATGGCGTTGTCTTAAAAATACTGGAATAAATTATAAAGCGTAGCCAGCACGATCTCCTGACTTGACACCCTTCGATTATTATTTATGAGGTTTTCTTAAAAATGGTGAACTACATTTTGAAGCGTAGCCAGCACGACCTCCTAACTTGACGCCTTTCGATTATTATTTATGGGCTCGTCTTAAAAATAGTGGAGTTAAACTTTGAAGCATAGCCAGCACGATCTCCCGACTTTACAACCTCCGATTATTATTTATGGACTTGTCTTAAAAAATAGTGGATTAAATTTTGAACCCTAGCCAGCACGATCTCTTGACTTGACACCCTTTAATTATTATTTGTAGGGTTCTTTTAAAAATAGTGGAAAAAATTTTGAAGCCCAGCTCTTTTCTCCTAACTTGGTGCCCGTTGATTATTATTTATGGGGTTGTCTTAAAAATATCGGATTAAATTTTGAAGCGTAGCCAGCACGATCTCCCAACTTGACGCTCTTTGATTATTATTTATGGCGTTGTCTTAAAAATAGTTGATTTGACGCTCTTCGATTATTATTTATGTGCTTGACTTAAAAATAGTGATTAAAATTTGTTAAGCATAGACAGCACGATCGCCTGACTTTACACCCTTCAATTATTATGTATGGGATTGTCTTAAAACTAGTGGTTTAATTTTTGAAGCGTAACCAGCACGATCGCCTAACTTTACAACCTTCAATTATTATGTATCGGGCTGTCTTAAAAATAGTGAAATTATATTTTGAAGCGTAACTAGCACGATCTTTTGATTTTACGCTCTCCGATTATTTACAAGCTTATTTAAAAAATAGTGGATTAAATTAGAATCGTAGCTAGCACAATTGCCTGACTTTACACCCTTTAATTATTATGTATGGCGTTGTTTTAAAAATAGTCAAATTAAATTTTAAAGCTTAGCCAGCACAATCTCCTGACTTTACACACTCTGATTATTATTTATAGGCTTGTCTTAAAAATAGTGTATTAAATTTTGAAGCGTAGCCAGCACGATCTTCTGACTTGACACCCTTTAATTATTATTTGTAGGGTTCTTTTAAAAATAGTGGAAAAAATTTTGAAGCCCAGCTCTTTTCTCCTAACTTGGTGCCCGTTGATTATTATTTATGGGGTTGTCTTAAAAATATCGGATTGAATTTTGAAGCGTAGCCAGCACGATCTCCCAACTTGACGCTCTTTGATTATTATTTATGGCGTTGTCTTAAAAATAGTTGATTTGACGCTCTTCGATTATTATTTATGTGCTTGTCTTAAAAATAGTGATTAAAATTTGTTAAGCATAGACAGCACGATCGCCTGACTTTACACCCTTCAATTATTATGTATGGGATTGTCTTAAAACTAGTGGTTTAATTTTTGAAGCGTAACCAGAACGATCGCCTAACTTTACAACCTTCAATTATTATGTATCGGGCTGTCTTAAAAAATAGTGAAATTATATTTTGAAGCGTAACTAGCACGATCTTTTGATTTTACGCTCTCCGATTATTATTTATAAGCTTATTTAAAAATAGTGGATTAAATTAGAATCGTAGCTAGCACAATTGCCTGACTTTACACCCTTTAATTATTATGTATGGCGTTGTCTTCAAAATAGTCAAATTAAATTACAAAGCGTAGCCGGCACAATCTCCTGACTTTACACTCTCCGATTATTATTTATGAGCTTGTCTTAAAATTAATGGATTAAATTTTGAAGCGTAGCTAGCACGATTGCCGACTTTACACTCTTTAAATATTATGTATGGCGTTGTTTTATAGTCAAATTAAATTTTAAAGCTTAGCCAGCACAATCCCCTGACTTTACACCCTCCGATTATTATTTATAGGCTTGTCTTAAAAATAGTGTATTAAATTTTGAAGCGTAGCCAGCAAGATCTTCTGACTTTACATTCTCCGATTATTATTTATGGACTTGTCTTAAAAGTAGTGGATTAAATGTTGAACAGTGATAAGAATTCTAATTTTTGATTTATGATTGTTTTGTTGTATTATTTATTTCGGAAGCATTTTGCGTTTGTTTACAGTTTCCCCAAACATGTAACTGCTATGTTTAGAAAGGCTAAACGATGCCCTTTTGTATGAACGCTAAAAGGTGCATCAGCAATATCAAAGCTGTTGTTACTTTGGATCAAACTGGAAATGGAACAGAAGTATGTGTGAAGGGGATGTAAATAGCACATAATCTTCAGAGAAATGTTTATTTTAAGTCTTTTTTTGAAGAATTATTATTAAAGTAAGCTCGTTATTACGTGTACATGTTTGTCGAGGCACCCGCTGTTATTCCGTACGATTTGTGCCACCAAACATATCACCAAAAGTCACGACATGCCACCGAAAGGTTTAAAATAGCATCAATGGTTTAATCTTAATTTGAACTTAACAAACGTCCCGTGAAAAATTAGTCGAATAAGGAAATACACAAACAAGACGGAAAACAACAATAGAAATAAGAGAACAAAGTAAATGAGGCGAACGAAAAGTCAGAGGTAGAAAAATAGTGTCGGCGGCAGGCACGACGTCTATCCCAGGCCATCTCCATCATAGGGTCCCCTAGGAAACACAGTCATTACGGGTGTTGTCGGGAAATGACCGGCGAGTATTCGAGAGCTCGTACGTGCTCTATATCGCTCGTAGATTTTTAAAGGCAACTGCAGGAAGATGCAACCCTAAGACATGTTTCGAAAAGCTCGCTGTGGCAAAATAGCCTTCTCTATTTTTTTCACTAGATAATTTTCCTGTGGAAATTTTCACAGTATTTTGTGAAAAGAGATCTGCTGAATCTGAAAAACAAACACTATGATTGGTTGCTTTGTTACTAGATATCAACCATTGGAGTATTTAAAACGGAAAATTGAACCAAAATCTTTTAAACGATTCCATCAACAGAAACCCAATGACAAATTTGAGCACAAAGATATTCATAAGAAAATCTTGACAGACCACGAAATGTTTGTTTTCAATTTTTACCATTTAAGTAAATTTCGAATTTGATCACTTGGTATAAATAAATTTAGTATGCCACATAGTATTATCAAACAACAACAAACAGACATTACAATACCACACGATTCTTGTCATCATAAAATACATAAATTAGCAGCATACACGTCCATGATACATAGGGCTTTGACGGTCCCTTTAGATGAAATTAATTATAATAGGGACATTTCAATTATTAAGCAAATTGCATACAGTAATGGTTATAATACTAAACTTATTGATACGTTAATTTAAAAAAAGATTATAAATTAGCCATTCCAAAAATTTATTCGAATACCCTAACTTCATTCGATACAATTAAATATGCTTCGATTCCATATTTTGGTGAGAAATCAGAAAAAATTGCTAAAATTATAAACAAAACAAATAAATATAAAGTAAGCTTTAAAACAACTAGGAACATCTTAAATACTTTGTTTAATGCAAAATCAAAAACAGACGATTTGTTAAAATCAGGCATTTACAAATTAAATTGTTCGCATTGTAATTTGGTTTATATAGGCCAGACAATTAGAAATTTTGATATTAGGTATAAAGAACACGTACGTTGTTACAAATACAAACACCTACATAAATCCAATTACGCTAAACACTTACTAGAACACAATCATTCAATGACATCCAATAATACCATAAAATGTTTACACTTTTGTGATGATAAACGTAAATTAGATAGACTACAAGCTTTTGAAATTCACAAACATTTAAAAACTGTACCGTTAATGAATGAGCAAATTGATCTCTTACATTCTCCTCTATTGGGAATTTTGGAATAAGAAATCAAATCATCTGCAGACGATTACCGAGATCAAGTCACCAAGTTCTATTGCTATAACAGCACTAACTGTTTACTTTTTCATATAACCTTTGACAATGGCATGTAAACATGCCAAAATACGTATAAAGTTAAAATAAATAAATATTGTTAAAGTAATTAAGTACTTTATATACAGATAATCATTAAATATGGACTTTAACGAAGTAAAGCTGGAATTTATAAATAAATAACAAACAAGAACTTTTTTTATATTGGATATAGGAAATTGTAAATATATTTGCTTTTACTTTTATTATGCAGGTTAGGAGAAACTAAATTATAGGCCATAACATATTGTCTGATAAATACATTAAGCCCGCGGGTGCCAATCCTGTCCCTAATCCCCGATCGTTTGAAATTTATGAGCTTACTGTAAATACAAAATAATTAAATTAAAAAAGCTGCGGCCCAACCGCCACGGTACATTCCCTGCATTTATTGAAATGTTTAAACATTTAAAAATATTCTTAAAATTTTGAAATTTGGTTCATATTTTAACATTCTGAAATTTTCGACAGGTTTGAACATTTTGTAAAAATGTTTAAATATTAAATATAAAAAAAATTGAATACCTTTCTTTTAAAGTTTTTGAAATTTTTGACAAAGGTTAAATAATTTTAAGCATTTAATATCTTCAACAATGTTTTGAATATTTAGAAATTTTTTTGAAATTCTGAAAAATATGCAAAACTTTTGAAAATGTAAAATTTAGATATATCTTTAATTTTGACAAATTAATATACAGGGTGTGGCAGCCCGCTGTAATTGGTCGATTGCAGGTTAAGTATTAGAGATAGAAGAAACTTTCTTAGATAAGAGTTGTTTGGGGTCATGTGTACTATCCGATAAAAATATTTTCCATTATACAGGGTGTTCCATATCAGAGTGGGATAGCAAACATATTTTTTTTTAATTAAAAACCCTGTATATTTTTGCAAATTATTATTCGCCTTTTAATTTGGTTTTTGACTGTTTTTTGTTTTTAAATTCCGTTGCGGTGTTGCCAAGTTGTTCAACTTTTTTCTGTAAATTTGACATTTGCAGACCTTACTAGTAAAATCTGCACAAGCCGTATTTTTACAGATTAAAAAAATTTTTTCTGAGAAATATTAATTAAGACCATGTGCTATTTTTTTAAATATTTTAAAGTTGAATTTGGTTATACAGGATGTTTGTTGCCGCGGTCCAAAGTTTTATTTAATGTGTCATAACTTGATTTTTTCAAATGAAACCTCCAAATTTTTATTTAATTTTTGGATTCTACTGTAACTTTCCCATCAAACGTCTATTACATTCCCTATACCTATCTTTACTAGTTTTCCTTGTTTTTTCGATTTTAACATTATTTAGACAATCTATTCAAATTTACCGCTCAGTATTACTTTAAAACAAATGAAAAGTGATTTGAGAAAGAAGATTTCAATTTTATTTAAACAATTACATTACATTACAGCTTGTGATTATTCACAATAGCTGTTCAAAATGTGTATTTTCGTTATGCAAACACAAACCAATTCGTTCGCGACATGATGCTTGTACTCTAGTTAACATCTCTACTGTAACTTGTCCGAAAGCGCCCGTATTACACGTTGCTGCATGTTTTTATAGGTAGTTGGAAGTTTCTGATACACCAGATTTTTATGTAACACCATAAGAAAAAATCCAACAGGGTTAGGTCTGGAGATCGGGCTGGCCAAGCCATCGGTCCTTCCTTTCCTTCCCATCTTCTATCGAATCTGTGATTTAACCACTCCCGTACTGCGGCGCTATAATGTGCAGGAGCACCATTATGTTGTAGCTACATATTTCTTCTAGTTATTAGTGGTACATCTTCTAACAAGCTGTAATGTAATGTAATTGTTTAAATAAAATTAAAATTTTCTTTCTCAAATTACTTTTCATTTGATTTGAAGTAATACTGCGCGTAAACTTGAATAGATTGTCTAAATAAAATTAAAATCAAAAAGACAAGGAAAACTAGTAGAGATAGGTATAGAGAATGTAATAGACGTTTGATGGGAAATTTACAGTAGAATTCAAAAATTAAATAAAAATGTGGGGCTTTTATTTTAAAAAATCAAGTTATGGCACATTAAAGTTCGAAAACTTTGGACCGCGGCAACAAACATCCTGTATGGCCCAATTCAACTTTGAAACATCTGAAGAATAGCACATGGTCTTGGCTAATATTTCCCACAAACAAATTGTTTGCTCTGTAAAAATACGGCTTGTACAGATTTTACTAGTAAGGTCTGCAAATGTCAAATTTACAAAAGAAAATGAAATAACTTGGCAACACCGCAACGAATTTAAAAAAAAAACAAAAAACGGTCGCAAATCAAATTAAAAGGTAAATAATAATTTGCAGAAATATACAGGGTATTTAATTAAAAAAAAATATAAGTTTGCTATGCCACTTTGATATTGGGCACCCTGTATAATGCAAAATATTTTTATGTGACAGTACACAATATGACCCCTAATAACTTTTATTTAAAAAAGTATTCTCTATCTCTAATACTGAACCTGCAATCGACCAATTATAGCGGGCTGCCACACCCTGTATTTTATGAAAATTAGAGAAATTTTAAAATTGTTTTGAAAATTTACAATTGAAAACGTTGCAAAAATTTTGACTATTTAAATATGTTTTGAAAATTTTGGAAAAATAAAAAAATGGTATTTTCAAAATTTCCAAAAATTTTCAAATTTTATAATTATTTTTAAAACTTGTAACTTCTGAAATTTTTGAAAATTTTCAATATTTTTGAAACGATTAAAAAATTTTAAAAATTGTCAGTATTTTTACATTTTAAAAACTTGCTCATTGATGATGAAGTTATCAAGTTCTATTGTTCCTATAATAACACCAACTGTTCATTTTTATTCTCACCTTTGTAATGCATGCAAACATGTCGAAATACGTATAAAGTTAAAATAAATAAATATTTTGATGGAAATACATGTATTGGCCTTTCAGGAAACCAAAAAAGATGTTTAAAACAGTCTGTCTGTGGATAGTGTGAGTGCGTGCGCCTTGTAAATCCCGAACAAATAGTCCGATTTCGATAAGCTTTGTAATTTGGAGCTGTATCAGATTCTCATCCACAAAATAAGCCCCGAAACCGAAAATTTTCTAAATCTGATAGAAAACATTAAAATAAATTGAATTCTTTTTTTTGCGTACTTTCTGGCTTAAAAATAGCGGCTGCTATGTTGTTTCTTGGAAAACTTGAATAAAACCTTATTACTAAAAACCTAGTTTACAGATCAAGGTGGAATTATAATAGCCGTAGGGAAACGCAATGTCACTGTCATAGAGACAGTAGCGTAACTCCCATTTTTAGCCCCCCCCCCCCGCAACGATATTGTCGTATGTATGGAAGTCAAGTAGAAGTTTGGGGCCACAAAAACGCATTCGATTGCTCGAACCCTCGGCGCGAATACGGGCCTTGCGGGCCCATAGTTATGCCAATGCATAGAACACAATAATAACTGTCAAGCGATTTCTTCATTTATAATTTCAGATATTAAAAAAATTGCCCAGAAACTACTTTTTACTACTCGCACAACTTTTTAAATTTTCTAAGCTTGGGGAGATGGGAATAGGCTACAATTAGGTACGTGTCTCAGTCCGCTAGTTTGGTTGTGACTTCTGTGAATTTTTAAAATCGAAAAGTCATGCCACTTTATATAATAAACGGAAACCGGTAAAACATTCCTGTTCAAGGTAAATAGCAGTAAAAGGTCATGGGTGATAGTAGAATAAGATTCGTAACTTAAATTTTTATGCAGCAATATTTAGGGAAGTTAAATATGCCTTGCCAATTTTTGGCGAACTAATTTGTGCTTCCGCTTTTGGTTGTCTTTAAACCCAAGCAATTGTTTTCAAAAATATCGTAAAAAAGCTTATAAACATTTACGAACCCGAACCAACGACGTTATGCTGAAGTGTCCGTAGATTTGGCATGGCTTGGTTCGTTTTGGTTGCACTTTTTATTACATCATGTTCGTTGCATTTGACTGGTATTTTCTGATTAGTGCAGCAACAATGTTTGTATGACATGTTGCGTTTGCCCTTTGTAACTTGTAGATGCGGTTTAGCTCTGCCACTGATGTTGGAGTTACAACGTTGCACATAAATACTTTTGAAAGTAGGAAAAGTAAAAGTTTTTCTTTTTTATACTGGACTTTTTGATGTTCCGTAGTTCAAAAATGAATTTTCAGAAGAGGCTTGGTTTCTGTTCAATTTTTATGCGTTGACTGTTTAATGTTTAGACTACAAAAAATTATCTTTGTCAGATGTATTTAAGTACTATATCTATCTATATACAGGGTCGCTATTATGTATGGGACCGAAGCTCCCCTGGTCAAACGGTTTGAGATATGCATTTCATACTTGGTATATGTTAATTTGAGGTTGTTTTGCATATTCTGAAGTAAATTGCCTCAGTTGTTTTTTTTTAATTTTTCTGCGTTATTTTCTTATGTAATCCTATACATGTTTAATATTTCTGAAAAGAGAAAAAAATAAGCTTTCTATTGATGTATCACACACCATAGGTTGCTATTTAAAAAAATTCAAGATGGCAGTCGCGCTTAAAAACTATATGCATAAATTTTTTTTTACTTCAGAATATGCAAAATAACCTCAAATTAACATATACCAAATATAAAACGCATATCCCAAACCGTTTGACCAGGGGAGCTTTGGTTCCATACATAATAGCGACCTTGTATATTAAAAGCGTTGAGTGTCTAATGTTTAGACTAAAACATATGATCTTTGTAAGCTGTATATAAGTGAAATAATCGTATGGGTGGTTGGGGCTATGAAGCTACGATATCGGCGGAATGTATTAATTATATCATTACATCTCTGATTTATATGAATAATGGCGAATTTAACTTATATGCAAATCTGTAAAAGCATTTTAGTACGTATTTAGTCGCTCCAAAAACATTTTGAAAATCTCCGTTAAGGCACTTACCTGGAAATGAGGACTAGTGATAAGTTTAACAATTTGTGTTTCCGCTTTTTTAAGGAACTTTTCTGGGACAATCATGAGATTTTTTTTGGAAGAGTTTTTTCTAAAGATTTTACCGGGGTCTTTCTTTTATTTTATTTACTGGGCTGTTTTTCCGGGCTTGTTTTCGGTTTTTGTAACGTATTTTATTAGCGGGGGCATTCGGAGCAGCAAGCGCCGGGTATGAAGTTAAAAAAACGTCGAGGGGCGTAGCCCACTGGTTCTGCTGCATTTCATCAAAGCTCCAACACAGCTGGAATTCGAAGCTTGTTACCAATTAAATCAAAGTTACAACAATAGTTTGCATTACTAGTAATTTATTTTATTTATTAATTTTAATATTTATTTAACGTCAGCCTATTTCTGCTCCTAAGACTTAACACCAACGCCAAAGAATAAGCCCAGTACCCCTGGAAATTCTGCCGAAACCCCGTTTTTTTACATTGTTGTAATCTTTAATGTGCAATGATATAACAAATTATGCGACACCTGGATTTTTACATCTCTGAAATATAGTTTCTCAGGAAAGTATATTTTTTCAAATTTTACGTCCCTATGACACTTTGTCTAAGAATTGGAACTGTATTATGGTAACGAGCTGTTATTAGTGCCGTTTAGTCAAAAAACAATAATTTTTACATTGAAAATTAAGCAAAAATCCAAATGAATATTAATGAATTCGAGACGTTTTTTTTTTAAATCTGGCAGTAACAATAATACTTTGTAATGTCTTTGTAGCGACATGCTTAAGGCAGCTGTCCTTCATGCAGAAAACGCGGGTTCTAATCCTGGGTAGGACAATCTTAAAAAAAAATATTGTGTCTATTTAAGTTTTGAACTGTTTTCATACTCTGAAATTTAATTGTTTTATTATGTTATAATAATGAAATAGGTACCAATTTAATTATTTCATTAGCTGATGTATTAAAATAACAATTTACTGTACTAATCGTTTTCTTTTTACTATTTTATTGTACAACTTTTGTAAAAATGAAATTAAGTACCAATAAAATGTAGAAACAAGTTTTTGCCCTACCCAAGATGAGAACCCGCGTTTCTGCTAGAATTTATAAATAATTATTTGGATTTTTGCTTAATTTTAAATGCAATATTAGTTTTTTTTTACTAAACGAGACTAATAACAACAATACAATTTAAATTATTAGCCAAAGTATCCTGGAAACATAAAATCTGGACAAATGTAATTTTCCATGCATTTTGCATATAGTTCAACTTTCCTGAAAAACCCTGTATGTGGCATATCTATGGTATGTCGCTCATTCAACTCCATACTATCGTCTTTGGCCCCACTGTGACGACCGCTTACATATCTACATATATTAAATTCGGATCCCTTCCGTCTGTCTCGACTTTTGCGATGACGGGTCCCCGCTGCTAATAGCCACAAATTTGCGCGTCTATTATATAAGGGGCTTATACGTTTGATCTGATATCCATCGGACTAGTACAGTTTTCAATGCAAAAAAATTGACTTTTGGGCTGTTGGTTTGGTTTAGTGAAAGATGAAACGCAATCCAATGCTAGCCCAGTTCTAATTTATAAACCAGACTCGTCAGCGGAAGGTGGTTGTATGAGGTCTCGACTTTACAAATTTACTTTTATTAAGTCGTCCTATATATAATGCTAATATTTAATAATGGTAATAAAATTTAAAGGTACAATTAATTATGGAATCACCAGTAACTATTTATTAATCATAATAAATTATTTACGATGTGAAACTCTTGAATTCGCTTTGAAGTAAAAATGTGCCGGTAGAACATCGATGCGTTATAAGGAATGTGCTCACTTTTGTTATTCTTGCGAACTACTTTGTTTATTGCTATTTTAGTACAGCGCTTAGGATGATGTCATATAAACACGCACTGAGTGGTACAATAAATGGCTGACATTTTTATTAATAATTATCACTACATGTTTAAAACAAGCAAATTGATTATGTTTGTAGTAAAACAAGTAAATAAGCACAAAAAAATACAGGAATATTTTATCGTATAAGTGCATAGATAAATTATGTAAATGTATGAAGCTGTGGCTCATTAAATGCTGTGTGCTTCCCGTGCTGCAGGTCCGAGGCTCATATCACATCGACTGGAACGCCCTTTTCTATTTTTTATTAATTTTCGTTTTCTTTCCTAAAAAATCCAGTTGGCGACATTATTCTTAAAAATATAAACGAAAATAGTTATCCGTAACGAATTGTGGAAAACTATTCCAAATAACTTTTATTTAAAACAGGTGGTTAACAATAATTTTCGTTTAAATAATAAACGGGAATATCTTTATTATTGCCTCTCCCTATGTATCATAAATGTAGGATAGGTTATCGTTTTAGTATAATAATTCGCTGTTGTAGTTTAGCGGAAGCTTTCAGTGATCAGGAAAACAATAAAACCCTAAAGAGGAGTACACGCACAAATGCGTTGTTAGCTTGTGAAACAGAGTGTACGCCGTTAATAGGTATTATAGATTATTAGCAGATAGAAGCGGATGATTAATTTTCATAAAGTCATTACATTGTTGGTGTCATTTATTCAAGGCACACCCTGATCGCGTGCTCTGAATCAATGGAAACTAATATTGTCTTTTCAATTATTTTACCTTGCCCTGTTATTATTCAAATTTGAGATTTCGGTCAATATTTGGTTCTAATTTCGGTAATGGGACATTACGTGAAATGACAATCAAACCCCGAATTTTCCAAGTACGAAAAGAAAACAAAGCTGAAAAATTTAGCCGCCCGAACTAAACCGTAATAAAAGGGGAGAACGTTTCAGAATGAAATTAATGTAACAATAGATAAGAAGTGTGGTTTTGAATCAATGATCTATTGCGGAATTTCTCGAATGTTTTTTTGCAAATTGCCGTTTAGTTCTGACAAACGATTAATAACCGGAGTAAATGGCACATAAAAAGCTGATTTATGGATGGAAGCAATCTGCGTTTAGGAAAATCTTGCCAATATCCCACATTAAAATTAACTTAAGGGAGAAAATATTGAAATTATTTTGGACATTATCCTTAAGTAACGCAACTTTTATTGCTTTGTTTTGTTTCGTTTCTCGCAAAACGGCAGGAAAAAATTGAAGAATTCCAAGTAATATTAAGTTAATAACTGTAATAACGGTGGGATCTACGTGAAGCGCAATATTATTTAACGGGAATCAGATTTAGGAGAGCAAGCGAATCCTCGCGCAATGATTGATGAAATAACAAAGTTTGACTTTTGATTTATCCTTGGATTTTTACCTACCAAGACGGATTGCTTTAATAAAGAATGGAGTAAAATTAATGGCAGGCCAGAAAGACGGACTCGTTTTTCTTGATCTTCATTCAGTTTGTCTTCGTTTTACTTCCTTGCTCGTGGTTAATTTTACAACTGCATTAAAAGTTTAGTATCAGATATATACTTCCTAAAGATTATTTTGTTTTAGTTTTACATGGCAAAAAAAATTGTCATTATCGCATCAGAATATCTCTAGCGAGATTGTTTAGCAAAAATATATACACGGTGTTCCACAGAAGTATGGGCCATAGTATTTTGGTTAGGATCACTTTACATGAAATAAGCCCAAATCACTTATGTTGTGGAAGTGCAGGGGTTGAGATAAAACACTCTCTCACCAAGGCGAGGATCCTGGGTTCAACTCCCATAAAATTAACTATTTTTCCGTTATTTTTCACCTTTTACTTACCTCCTTGTTTATTTCGTAGTAAAAGAGCTCGTTTAAAATTATACATCGAAATGACTCAAATTATTTAAAAACAGCTGAAATTATCTGATGGATTTTTTAACGAGCTTATCCTCTGGAATTTATTTGAAATGTCTGTTACGGTTTATGGGTTGTTATTGATATATTCGAATAATGTGAGTTTTTCCTCAAAGTCGGGGATTAATAAAGGAACAAATACTCATATAAAGCTCATCTTTTCACTTTGATTCTAATTCTTGATGTGTTAAGAGTGGTTGAAGCGTGGTAGTTTTTCTGAAAGATTTGAGTAATCATACAATTTGTTGGATTGAAAAAAACTATTTTTTACCTTTGAGATTTATAGTGGCAGTTGAAAACTCGCCTCAGGTACATATATTTATTTGGGTTGTATATCTCATTGCAATCTTAAATATCTATAATTAAACAGGGTGTCTAATCGCCTGGAATTCCTGGAAAACTTTTAATTCGAAAAACACGCTGAAATTTTGCACTTGTACCTAGAATTTTAAATTTTTTTTCCGTTTCAAATCTGAGGAATCCTGCATAACCGCAGAAAAGTTAGAAAAACTGCGGTCAACACAAAAAAAAAATGGAGAAAGAATTTTAAATTCGAGTTTTTAGCTTCTAATCAAGTTGAATGGGTATTGTTTATTATTGTATTGGCTCATTTATTGCATATCTTCTTCTTTTTCTTTAGCCATCCCTTATGCCTTCGAGTTAAACATGGCTAGGGATTGATTTTATCACTATGTTTGAGGAGGTGATGGAGTCCTTCGATTTTTAAACCATCAAGCTCCACCAGCTTATGCCAAACTCCTATGAGCCGTTTTTTAGTACCTCTGTATTTTTGAGGGGACTTACAACCCCTCTAACGACTACCGCTTTGTTAATGCTACAACCGGGACCACTTATTTATGTGCCATTCCGAGAGCACGAGTCGCCCTGTTGACTCGGTTTTTCCGATTTTTACCGATTAGGCGGTTTCGCGATTTTTGACCGGTTTTTAAAAAACATGTTTTTGAACCATTGCAAACCGGTTTGATAAACCGGCCTGGAAAACCGCTTTGAATAAACCGGTCTCAAAAACCTGTTTGATAAAACGTCCTGCGAAACGGTTTCAAAAAACTGGTCTGAAAAACCGGTGTGAAAATAACGGTCTTAAAAAACAGCCTAAAAACCGGTGTGAAAAATGGCCTAAAAACTGGTCTAAAAACCGGTCTGAAAAACACAGTCTGAAAAAACCGGCCTGAAAACCGGACTGAAAAAACTGGTTTGAAAACAATGCTTTTAACAAATGGTTCTAAACTACAGGTCTGAAAAACCGGTCCTGCCTAAAAAACCGATCTGAAAAATCTGGTCTAAAAAACGGCCTAAAAGCCGGTGTGAAAAAACACTGAAAAAATGGCCTAAAAACTGGTCTAAAAACCGGTTTGAAAAAATGACCTAAATACTGGTCTACAAACCGGTCTGAAAACACAGTCTGAAAAAACCGGTCTGCAAATCGGACTGAAAAAACTGGTTTGAAAACAATGGTCTTAACAAATGGTTTTAAACTACCGGTTTGAAAAACCAGCCCTGCCTAAAAACCCGGTCTGAAAAATCTGGTCAAAAAACGGCCTAAAAGCCGGTGTGAAAAAACAGTCTGAAAAAATAGCCTAAAAATTGGTCTAAAAACCGGTCTGAAAAACAGTCAGAAAACCGGACTGAAAAAACTGGTCTGAAATAAAATAGTCTTAACAAATGGTTCTAAACTACCGGTCTGAAAAACCGGTCCTGTCTAAAAACCTGGTCTGAAAAAACTGGTCTAAAGAACGGCCTGCAAAACCGGTCTGAAAAAACGGTCTAAACAAACTGGTCTAAAAACCAATCTGAAAAACAGTCTAAAAAAACGCTAAAAGCTGGTCTGTAAAACCGGTCTGAAAACCGATCTAAAAACATGTCTGAAAACCCTATCTTAAAATCGGTCGTGGCGTTACTCATGTCGATAAACCTAAACTAAAACTTTTAACCTATTATTATCTATTGGATATAAACAATAAATACCCGCTTTATACCTGATGCTTATAATTTTGTTTTATTTATTTATTATCATTTAAACTTAATTCTTCTTATCTGTATCGGCATATGAAGAAAAATTACTGAATTGAATTTAATGATTAAGTCAGAACTAGTTTAATGCACGCATCGAGGCTGTTTTCTTCAGATCGGTTTTTCAGGGCGGTCTTTTAGACCAGAGTTTTCAGACCGGGTTTTTTTTCGGACTGGTTTTCCAGACCGGTTTCTAGAAAATTTGTAACGGACGGTTTTTGTAAAAAAATTAACCGGTTAATCGTAACCAGCCGACAGTACTAAAAATAAGGATTGTTTTTGTAGGTTTAAAATCAGTCTGGACTCAACATATCTATATTTTCATGTCCCTGCTGTTCCAATTTATTTGGAATTCCTATAAAATATTTGTCGGTGTGTCAAAAAAAAGTTGGCGAAATTTAAGTATTACAGTTGACAAATTAGGGATTGCTTCCTCTTCAAAACAGTTGGTTAGGTCCATCCCTGATAACGCTACAAATGGGCGAAAGTTGCCTTAATTTTTCTGTGATGCCTTTTCGCCCCTTGTTGGGGCTAGAACATTGTGAACAAATACTTTTGGAAATATAAAAATTAAACGTTTTTAAAGTAGAGGAAAGTCCAGGCGAAGTGCTGTGCCAATTTTTTTTAATCTTTCAGCTGATAACGCTGCGGATGGGTCATAATTGGCATCATTCTTCTGTAATGCCTTTTCGTCCACATTTTGCCTTGATTAATATTTTTGTAGAACTTTTTGGTTGAAGTGCGATGAGTACTTGGTGGAGCTAAGCATGTTAGAAATTTTCTGATTATGTACCTACCTAGCAGCTGTTGGGATTAGAATATTATGGCATAAAATACTTTTGAAAATATAATAAGTGATGTATGAGAAAGTCTAGGCGAAGTGTTTTGCCAAGTTTCAGCAACTAAGAACATACGCAAACACACAGTCTGGAAAAGCGAATCAAACCAAGGGCTACAACTGCAAGCGGCTCATTTGAACTAAATTTGTATCAGATTTAAAGTATACTTTCAGCTGCTAAGACTAGCAGATTATTTATCCGCTGAGATAACTCGGCTAAAACGTAGAAAAAAAATTAAACAATAGATAGCGCGGAACCGAGCTGTCAGGGGATGAAAAGGCGTTCACCAATTCAAACAAAGACCTGAAGAAGCATCTCAATTCCGCATTGATATCAGAAATACGCAAACACATTTACATTAACGAGACACGAAGCCATTATCTTACTCGGTATTCGCGATCATTCCTATAAAACTGATATCAGAATGTGTTTAGCCACGTAACCAATAAAAGTATCTCTGTCCGAGACAATAAAAGGATGCGGAACGCGGTGGCGTAAAGGCACTCGGATGCAGAAGCGATTAAAACAGGCCAATCAACGTCTCTGATAACGAGTGTCGGAAGGGTTGTCGTTATCTCAGATGCGATTCCTATGCAAATCATTCCAAGGCACTTTTGATTATTCCGTTCCTGATGGGGCAGTATTTAGCGCTCGAGGTGCATGCGGCTTATTGACTTTCGGATTTTAAGGTTCCGCCAGTTTCGGCTCAAAACTGCTGGATTTTGTGAAAAAACAAATTTTAAACGTTGGCTTGTCCATCTATTTCCCGATTGTTTGACACAATGCAAAATTGGAGACACAACACAAATTACTCACGCAAATTGGAAGCGCCCCAACAAATTAAAAAACACAGAAATATCAGCTGGTTTACATAGCTAACTAACACAGCCAACGGCGGTTATTTTTTAATATCGCTAATAACTCAAAAGTGCACGCTAACAATTCGTTTTCGCCAGGAAAGTACTAAATTTATTCCAAAGCTTTGTTTTCATGAAAAAGAAAAAACGCGATCGCTTGATCGACGCGTTTTTTCCCTGGATAGGTGGAAACTTGTGAAATTTGTCACTAAGGGACATTGGAATAATCGAGGGTGTGGTCACCATTAAGGGATATGGTAATCAGCCTTTACACTTTTGCTATTAGTAGGATACTACTTATTGTGCAAATTATGATGGTGCTGATAATATCTTCAAATTATTAAAGGTGCGTAAAATTGCACTGTTTTAATCAAATGTCCTTACGGGCACATATCACGACGCTCTTTTTTCGCAATTTTAGGTAAAAATCAGAAGCAAACATCCAAGGCAAATAGAATCCAGCGGAAAATCTCAAATAGTCATTTATGGTAAGTTTTAAGTTGAGATCGAGACAGCTCAGTGTCTATTTAGCAACCATCTGGTCTCGTGTTCGAGTCCCAGCTTAGTCATAGGTAGGGCTGGGCGATACCGCAAAATCAGTATCGATACCAACTTGGTATGGATACAACACAAAGGTACCGAAAGTATCGCCAGTATGAACGTATCAAAGATATCGAAAGTATTGAAAGTTTTGAAGTATCGGAAGTATCCAAACATTGAGTATCGAAAGGTACACAACCTCCTGATTTGTTTTTTTGTGTTCAGAAATAGTATAAAATTAATTTAAAAAACAAAGCATCGTCTAATACAATTTAACGGTTGGATCTAAATATCTCAATTATTATTAAAGATAGAAACTTAATACTATACAAAGGTACCGAAAGTATCGCAAGTATCAAAGTATCAAAAATGTCGAAAGTATTGAAAGTTTCTAAGTATCGGAAGTATCCAAACATTGAGTATTGAAAGGTACACAACCCCTGGATTTTGTTGTTTTTTGTTCAGAAATAGTATAAAATTAATTTAAGAAACAAGGCATCGTCTAATACAATTTACGGTTGGATCTAAATATCTCAATTTTTATTAAAGATAGAAACTTAAATTTTTGCAGAAGCTTTGCCGAAAGTAACGTCAAATTTATCTTTATAAATAGCACCATACATTTTTGATGCAATATTTTCCCGATTGCAAAAATGGGACACATGTGGTAGGTATTTCTAATACTCCCATACATCCGATACTTTGATACTTTTGCTACTGTTGATACATTCGATACTTTTGATATTTTCAATACTTTCGATACCTTTGCTACTTTCGATACTTAGCTACTGTTGATACTTTCGATACTTTTGATGCTTTCGATACATCCGATACTTTGATACCTGTAATACTTTCGGTACTTCTATACTTTCGTATGGAAAGTTGTTATTTCATGCAAATCTTAGATTTTAACGAGAATACACGATTTGGGGTATAAGGAACCCAATTTTTTAGTTGCAGCTAGTTTGTTGTAAACTTTTTAACCTTAAATGGAAATTAGACATATACATACACTGTGTTAATAAATTAAACCCCACCCCCCAACTAACTTTTGAACGACTTGATATTTTACCACAAAATTTGGTGTGCTTTAATGGGAAATTAAATACTATTTTTTAGCCCATAATTAAATTTTGTATCATTCAAAATGGCGGCTGGGAGCCATTTAGAATTTTTTTTAAATGAAAAGGGGGATGGAGTGACACCTCATTGGAGAGGTCTTTTAGTTCTGCGCCTGATCCTAGACTTTCAAAGAAAATATTCAGCCATAACAAAATGACAATGTTTGAAGATAAAGAAGTCTATTTAAAAAAACTAAGAATTAATTAAATTAAGTGTTCGAAATGTTTACCATTCACTTCTTGGCACATAAAAAGTCGGTTATGAAATTCCTGCCTTACATTTTCATAAGTTTCTGGAGTGATATTTCTGCAAACTTCTGTAATAGAAAAAAATCTAAGGGGGTTAAATCTGGGGAGCGAGCCGGCTATTCTACAGGCCCCCGCCTACCAATCCATCTTCCAGGAAAATGTCCGTTGAGAACGTCAGAAACAGGCCTATAATAATGAGGCGGCGCACCGTCTTGTTGGAACATAACGTTTTCAATATTATTTTCAGCCACCTAAGATATTTCTGGAAAACTTTTGTCCTGCAAATGAAAAACTGGATAAAAAAATCAAAACAATTATGAATTGAGTGAGTCCATTTGTTTAAAATCCGCTATTTTGTTATGGCTGAATATTTTTCGTTGAAACTCTATGGATCAGACGTAGAACTAAAAGACCTTTCAAATGAAATGACATTCGCCCCCCTTTTCGATTAAAAAAAATTCAAAATGGCGTCCAGCCTTCATAGACAGACGGTGTGTTTTTTGGTATCAATTTTTTTGTAAACACGTTTTTGAAACTTCGTAAATATAGTGTTATAGTGCATGTAGAGTCAAATCAAATGTTGTTTTTGCGAATGGTGTATATTCAAAACAAAGGGCACTACGAATTTTTGAAAATGTACTTTTAATACCGGATTAGTCAAAACGACAATATCCAGTAGATCAAAATTATCATATTACTTAATAGTCCTTACCAAGTATAAGCATGTGATGTAAAAATATTTTTAGAAACATGAAAATTGTAAAAATGGCACACGTTTTCAAAAAACACAAAACATGTAGCTAAAGTTGCTTCCACAAACTGAGAGACTTGCGTCTCTTTCACCCCTTACGGTGTAGTATCGTACCTGTCGGTCCAGTTTGAGCCTCGAGGTTGCTGCATTGCTAACCGAAAATATCTTAAAAGCTGCCCACACATTTTTTTTTAATACTTTGTGAACCGACGCAGCTTGCGCTGCAAAATCTTCCAAACTTTATCCAGAATTTTTTGAATTATTTAATTTGTGATTAATACATTATTCAAAAACGCAAACGCAATCGTTGTAAACTTTAAACAGTTCAATAAATTATTTAAAGTAGTTTATTAACATAAAATATATTTCTGACTCATTTTAAAAATTAAAGAAAAAATTTATAACATAATTTATGAATCAAAAACAATAATTGTCTCTGTCGTCCACACGCAAAAAGCAAAATACAAGAAACGTCGACGGTGGCCGATGATCCAATGTCAATGTCAACCAACTTAAATCGCAAGTGTTCAAATCATAGTTCAAATCATGACCAATCCAAATTTTAGTGTACACCTATAATAAATATAATAACAACATGCAATGTGCATTTAAAAACATAAATATATATTTACATTAAAATTGTATCTTGTTTGACAGGTTATATGAACTAAAATGTTAGACCAAAATAATGTACTGCTATGATATTTGGAGGTGTATGTTTTTACTGGGGTATTGTAGTTCCTGGAAGGCAATTTTTGGGATGTTTGCTGCAATTCAATTTGAGATTGGAGGTTTGTGAAGGCTGTAAGGTTTTGATATTCTAACTTTTAAACTCAGGGTTGCGTATTATTGCTGTAATTTCTTGTTATAAATTCTAATAATTTATATTTTTCGTATTTGTGAGGTTTGTTTGTACTGAAAGAAAAGAAAAACACAATCAGATTGATACGATTTTTATTTATGTTAGTTTTAATTATAATTTAGTTCGGAATTGTTCAAAAGGTTTAATTTATAAGAAGTTTTAGACTTACTTGTTTTGTGCATCGATTAATGTCATTATGGATGTCAGTGTCAATGTCACAAACGTATAAAAGAATACTCATTGTCATGAGATTTATTTGTTTGTTCAAAAAATGGGAATCAAGAAGGCAGACAAAAGAATGGAAAATTTGTTTAGTTAATTACGACTCGTCTTTGTAAACAAAGACAGAGAATTTTATATCCTCTGGATGAATAAAGAGGAAAAACGAGTTTAAAAGTAATGTAAAGGTGATAGTGAATATAAAAGAAGAAAATACAACTAATTATCAACGAATTGTGACAAATCCAGAAGAATAACAAGTATAAAGCGATGCAGAAAGTTTTTCCAGTTGTGATGGTGGTAACACCAAGTTTAAAATAATATAAAACAGACCAGAGGAAGATTCAAACTAAAGGCGAGTGTTTGTGGTTACTTGAGGAACCTGCAAACTAGTGAAGTAGAAGTTGGACATTCATCGTTTGCCCGAGTGAAGGATATCCCAATAAGGAGACGTTAAGATAAGTGTTCTCTTTCTAAAGGACGATAGTATTTAGTAAAATTTATTTGATTTTTCGCAAATTTCATTAGAAAATTGATTTATTAAATAAAACCTTTTTTTTTGTAACGTTGATATTGTTTTGTGTTTATCCTATCTCAAATTTATTTATTAATAAATTGTCTTACAAGCTAAATAACGACCCTGAGAAAGTTGATAAAGAGTCTCATAGAAAATATAGTTTAGAATTGCGTGAATTGCGGGCATTTAGGGAATTGATTTCTAGTAAGTACATGCACACGCATATCATTGCAGTACATACCCTCAACAATTTTATGAAATACCACTTAACAATTTTCTCCAAAACGATCCATTTTTACACTACACAGCAGCAGTATAAAATAAAAAATTATATTTACAAAAGGGCGCAACAACAAAACGTTTGAAAACGAGCAAACAATACCAGGTTAAAAGCGCCGATTTTCGAAAATACTCGAACATTTACGACTAGTTCAGTGTTACCAAAAATGACCCAAAATTAATGTGAGTGATGTAGTCAAGACGAATACGACTCGTGATACGATTTTTCTTTGATAAAATAATTGTGGTTTAAGTTAATTCGTGCTAGTTAAGATTTGGGTAATTCCATCTTACCATCTTAACTAGCACTAGTGAACTTACACCACAATTTTATCGAAAAATCGCTATCACTTGTATTATTTATGAAAATATTAAAACTTAACCAAGTTTTGCACATTTTAAAATATACAAAAAAGTTTTAAAATTTCTGAAATTTGCAAAAAATGTTAAAATTTTGAAAGTGTTTTAAAAATCCTTCAAAATTTTGAACAAATTGTAACATCACAATGTTTGAAATATTCATAATTGTCGAAAATTTTGAAATTTTTATATTGATTACTAAGAAGTAAAGAAATTTTTGAAGTTTTGAATGTTGTTGAAAATTTTGAAAAATCGACATTTTCAATATTTTGATGTATAAATGTTCAAAAAAACATGTTTTGGAAATTTTAAAAAGGTTTTAAACAAGAAATCGATGGAGGGGGTGATCGTGGGATAATAGGAAGATAGTTCTCGCGTAAATCGGCTACTCGGTATGCGTATAATACGAATCTGAGCTTCTTTTTAAAACTCGTCTATATTAAAGTAGAGAACAGAGACAGTTATTGATTTAATATGTAATGCAATGATATGCGTGTGCATGTACTTACTAGAAAACAATTCCCTAAATGCCCGCAATTCACGCAATTCTAAATTATATTTTCTATGAGACTCTTTATTAACTTTCTCAGGGTCGTTATTTAGCTTGTAAGACAAGTTATTAATAAATAAATTTGAGATAGGATAAACACAAAACAATATCAACGTTACAAAAAAAAAGGTTTTATTTAATAAATCAATTTTGTAATGAAATTTGCGAAAAATCAAACAAATTTTACTAAATACTATCGTCCTTTTAAAAGAGAACACTTATCTTAACGTCTCCTTATTGGGATATCCTTCACTCGAGCAAACGATGAATGTCCAACTTCTACTTCACTAGTTTGCAGGTTCCTTAAGTAACCACAAACACTCGCCTTTAGTTTGAATCTTTCTCTGGTCTGTTTTATATTATTTTAAACTTGGTTTTACCACCATCACAACTGGAAAAACTTTCTGGATCGCTTTATACTTGTTATACTTCTGGACTTTTCACAATTCGTTGATAATTAGTTGTATTTTCTTCTTTTATGTTCACAATCACTTTTACATTACTTTGAACTCGTTTTTCCTCTTTATTCATCTAGAGGATATAAAATTCTCTGTCTTTTTTTACAAAGACGAGTCGTAACTAAACAAATTTTCCATTCTTTTGTCTTCTTCCTTGATTCCCATTTTTTTGAACAAACAAATAAATCTCATGACAATGAGTATTCTTTTATACGTTTGTGACATTGACACTGACGTCCATAATGACATTAATCGATGCACAAAACAAGTAAGTCTAAAACTTCTTATAAATTAAACCTTTTGAACAATTCCGAACTAAATTATAATTAAAATTAACATAAATAAAAATCGTATCAATCTGATTGTGTTTTTCTTTTCTTTCAGTAAAAACAAACCTCACAAATATGAAAAATATAAATTATTAGAATTTATAACAAGAAATTACAGCAATAATACGCAACCCTGAGTTTAAAAGTTAGAATATCAGAACCTTACAACCTTCACAAACCTCCAATCTCAAATTGAATTGCAGCAAGCATCCCAAAAATTGCCTTCCAGGAACTACAATACCCCAGTAAAAACATACACCTCCAAATATCATAGCATTTTATAGATACGTACAGAGCAATGTATGGAGGAAGGTGCTCTGTAATATTTGTTTCGCTAGAATTCGAATCTCCCATAACTTTTTTTAACCGTTATTAAAACACACAAGTCAAAAAAGATTCTCTTTCCTATAAACACAAAAAATACCTTATCAAGGTTGATGCTGTTTTCGGTCACACCGGAAATCGTATAAAAGTCAGTAAAAGTTTCTAAAAATGATTATGTGATGCAGGTAATGTTTAAAACTTATTCATAAATTCCAGCTTTACTTCGTTAAAGTCCATATTTAATGATTATCTGTATATAAAATATTTAATTACTTTAACAATATTCATTTATTTTAACCTAATACGTATTTCGGCATGTTTACATGTCAAAGGTTATATTAGGAAGTAAATGGTTAGTGTTGTTATAGCAATAGAACTTGGTGACTTGATCTCGGTAATCCTTTGCAGATAACTTGATTTCTTATTCCAAAATGTCTAATAGAGAAGAATTTAAGAGATCAATTTGCTCATTCATTAGCGGTACAGTTTTTAAATGTTTGTGAATTTCAAAAGCTTTCAGTGAATCTAATTTACGTTTATCATCACAAAAGTGTAAACATTTTATGGTGTTATTAGATGTCATTGAATGATTGTGTTCTAGTAAGTGTTTAGCGTAATTGGATTTATGTGGGCGTTTGTATTTGTAACAACGTACGTGTTCTTTATACCTAATATCAAAATTTCTAATTGTCTGGCCTATATAAACCGAATTGCATTGCGAACAATTTAATTTGTAAATGCCTGATTTTAAACACTTTGTTTAATGCAAAATCAAAAACAGACGATTTGCTGATGATAAACGTAAATTAGATATACTAGAAGCTTTTGAAATTCACAAACATTTAAAAACTGTACCGCTAATGAATGAGCAAATTGATCTCTTAAATTCTCCTCTAGTGGACATTTTGGAATAAGAAATCGAGTCATCTGCAGACGATTATCGAGATTGAGTCACCAAGTTCTATTACTATAACAACACTAACTGTTTACTTTTTCATATAACCTTTGACAATGGCATGTAAACACGCCGAAATACGTATAAGGTTAAAATAAATAAATATTGTTAAAGTAATTAAGTATTTTATATACAGATAATCATTAAATGTTTGAAATATTTTTTTACAATGTGGTACAATGGCATCACCATTCACACGGGCCAATAACAAAGATTTCACTGGCTCATCCAAGCTGTTAGAGAGCAAGAGAATTTAATCAAATGAAATTTACAACCTGAGCAACGTCTGATAATAGAGAGGAACGGTAGTTGAGTGTTTTGGCAGCTAGAAGTCGTTTAATTCCTTAATACCGTAAATCAGTTGTCTCTTTCTGGCTGCCTTTCGTTTCGTTATTTATCTCTTTTGAAGTGTTTGTTGTAATAAGGAGCTTGCCAGCGTTAAATAGGTGATTTCATTTCAGTATATCAAGTTCAGTTCATTTGATTGTAGCCCGAGAAGTAATGCGAACTTCATTTTGTGTGTTGTGCTATTTGTGATCTTATTACTTTTCCGCTTATTCAAAAATTACGCTTTGTTCTTAAAAGAAATCAAGGAACGCGCTATCAAACATGCGTTCTGAAATTCGGAATGATGTATGTTTCTATCCCTGCGTTTTCTACGTGACCGCAATTTGATAATTAACTAAGGTGTGAGGATGGTTGTCAGTTATGATGTTATCTAATAACAAAATGTGTTGGCCACTGCTTGTTCGCAATTTATGTTTGTACATAAAAAGATTTATGTGTATTTTTTGTACGAGGGCGGGCTGCAGGAGTAAATCCAAAAAAATGAAATTAAACGACGTTAAAAACTTTTCAAACTAAGAGAGTCGGGCTTAATTTCATTTCGCATCAATAAAAACTTAAAACATCAACGTGATGTACCTTCTCCGATTTTCATTTGCGTGAACTCTTTCATCCCTCTCGCAAACGTGCAACACGACCGTTCTTAAGGTGGAGAAAAAAGTCAACAAGAGATATTTTGTCATCAGACCCCTTTAGGCATAAATGTCTCCACAAAATATAATTAGAGGAGCAACCCTTGTTTAATTTAGATCGCCTTCAACCCCATGTGCTCAGAAGATAAAAAAAAACTTAACCGACTTACACCAATAACTGCTAATTAAATTAACTTTTTAATGGTGCTCTTTTTCATGAGCTGCCTTGCAAATGGGCCGAAATTATTCCGATGCTCGCTTGTTATCTGTATATTATCTTCAGAAAGGGTTGTACGGTTTTAATTCCTTCTGTTTGTCTTGTTAGCTGGTGCTTTTTTTATATACCGAAAAGACTTCAAGTCGTACCAGAAATTTCGTTAATAAATTAGATCCTCCTAAGGTGCATTAATCATATCTATAAGGAGTTCATTTTTACGTTCCCACTCATAGTCATTATTACTTGACAACGACACGTAACATTATAAAATCCCCGTAGAAGATGGCGTGTCCAGCGACAATACAGGACCCACTCACATATATAACCTCTCCAATACGCTTCGAGCACAAAAGATGACAAATTTTATCATTAGGGAAGTGTCGCTTGAGTGCCATATCACGTTTTGTGAGTTGGCAACACTTTGTCACACAGGAATGCGAATGCGATGTAATTTCGGCAATTTTTATTTTCTGTGTTGTGTAGGTACGGTGATTACCGTTATTAGTCTTGCTAATTTCTCTGAGGCCACCTCGAAATTTTAGGGCCATTTGTTCTTAAAGTATTATACTCATAAAACCTCTGCCGTATTGTGTTTTTGTATGGCATTTTTCCCTGCTTCGATATACAGGGTCCTACAAAAGTTGTTTGCTTTGCAACTGTTGGATCAAAACTACTCGTACAATCGTCACCCTTAATCGTTGCTTCTTGTGTAGCTTTGGGCGTCGAGGTTCTCATTTATACAAGAGATTATTGGAGGTGATTGGGCCTACATCAAATGGTTGTTATAGTTCAATATTTAGTTATTTTTACTCCTGGTAGTTAGGTGACCCGTCGTACATCTTTCATTATTTTGGATGTTTACTTTAGTAATTTTCCTATTTCTAGTGTGGTTTTTCCCGCTTAATTTTGTAGTTTTACAGGATATTGCAAAGTTTTTGGTAATTTGCTTTTGATTCCGCTTTAATTTCGATTCTTGAGATGTTCAGTTGGATTGTTGATATTTTGGGAATTTTTCTGCAAGTTTTAAATTGTTCATCTGTTCTCGTGGAAGAATCAATAAAATTTTCTTACATTTATGAAACAAGATATGGTTGGAGATTCGGATTTTTGGCAAATCTTGTCTCAAAAACCTTTTTGGGATTTTTGGACTTCGAACACCGCATGGCCCCCTAAACCTGAAATTTCTCTGATTTAAAGCTGTTTATTATCTATTGCAAGCCTAATTCATCTACTTAGCAGGCACCAACACCGAAGGTAATTTAATTTTAGTTTGTACATCCTTGTACACGCTTTTATACCTTTGTACGAGTTTGTACATGGTTTGTGCACGTTTTATGTACCTAATTATATGCCTGATTACCTGTTTCGGTGAAATTTATCTTGGGGTCAGTTACCTAGATTGCTGTTTTATACAGGATTCAGTTGGAAGCCAAGTTTTAAAAGATATCTTGGTCACTACCTTTCCGTAACTTTGTTGGAAGAATTCGTTTGGGCTTAGAGTTGGTAAAATCAGCCCCGGAAAGGCCAGATATTAATTCCGCATTGTAAATATTTGAATTATTTTTACTTGCTAGTTACCTGTCGTCAATTTTTTGAAAAGATCAGATATTAATGTTTTATTGTAATTATTTGAATTATTTATATTTGCTAGTTACCCGTGGCTAATTTTTTTTTGAAGGTCAGATATTTATTCTACATTGTATGTAATGGAATTTGCTAGTTACCTGTAGCCAATGTTTTGGATAGGTCAGATATTAATTCTTCATTGTAAATATTTGAATTATTTATATTTGCTAGTTACCTGTTTCCAATTATCTGGAAAGGTCAGGGATTAATACTTTATTGTAAACATTTGCATTATTTATCTGCTAGTTACCTGTAGCCAATTTTTTGGAAAGGTAAATTCTTGTAAATTGATACCTGTAGCTAATTTTTAACGAATTTAGTTAAGTTGTGATATTTATTTGGTGTTTTCACCTTAAAAAAGATTTGTTATTGTATAATTTTTGAGTTTACTAAACCTCGGTCGTATAATTTCTTTAATTAATTTAACTACTTACGATTTGCATTGTTAACATTACTATTATTCACACTGTGTTAGTTCAAGCACTTTTAAGTTTGAAAACAAAGTTTATGTTGTTATATAGAGCCATCGTATTATACATTTGACATTGTTTGAAAATTAGCAATGCTTACATGACACCGTAACTTACATAGATTGCAATTTATTTAATTTGTTGTATTGCATCTAAAAACTATCCATTTACATAATTTTTACATTAATACAAAGCTGTTATCGAAAGAGTTTAGTGATTCATTCAAAATTTGTAATTTATATTTATTTGCGTGTTTGAGGTATTTTTTTCTGTAGGCAGTTATAAAACTTGCAAACGATTTTATATATTTAATAACGTATTAAAACAGTGTCGTAGGCTGTTAATTGTTTTATGAGCTTACACAAAACATTGCTTTATTTGAATGACACACACAAAGTTATTAATTGACTATTAACAAACAATAGTCAATTAATAACTTTATACAGATCCGGTGAAATTGTAGGAATTAGTTCATTGCTAGGTTATCTCATAAGGATCTTGGCGCCTAATTTTTTTGGGTCTAATTATACTATCGAGACCCACCCTATTTGCTCAAGCAGCCGAGTGACGTTTATTATTGTTACCATCTTAGGACCAATTCAAAATTTACGTAACATGGTCTATTTTTATATACTCCACTTTTTTGGCTTCAAAAGAAATCGAGGGGAGCCAATTCTGGTGACTGTGCTGACTACTTCACAGGTCTCGACTTCCAGTTCACAGTTTAGTAACATATTGCTTCTAAATATCCTCTCACCTATAATCTAAAACGTTGTGAGAATCAACCAGCTTCGGCCCTAACATTAACATTTGCTGATCGATGACGTCAGATCTAAAAAAGAAGAAGACAACCGACAAATGTAAATTCGTGTAAGTAGGCCTCGAGGTCGTATTGTTCTTCCATAAACTGTATTTTTAAAAATTAACACGACTACTTCCATATGTAAGCCTGACCGTGACCATGTATATAATATTATGTGTAGGTATAAAGAAAAAAAAGATGACGTGTACAGTAAAGATGAATATAAAAAACTTTTAGCGTGGTGTAATGGAACACCGTTTTACTTATTAACCTGAATTATGGAGAGCAAACCTCCAGTCGACAAATAATTTCTGACCTGAAAAATTAAATTTTAGTCACCACAATTGGACTTTCAGACGTCGTAAATTGCTTTTTTGAAGGCAATAATTAATCTTTAGACAATGCGACAGTCTAAAAATCATCGAGTTTCGGATAAAAGTGTTTATCTAATAAATCCTATAATCGAATTTTTAACGTCAAAACTCATTTCTTGGCGTCTGAAAACCGTTTAGGCAATTTAAAATAAAATAATTAAAGAACAAAAAAATTATTCCTAAACTATAAATAAGTTATTCTCAAACATAAATAAATAATTTTTGGACGTCAAATATGACTTTCTGACGTCAAAAAATAAATCATTGACGCCAATAAATTATTTTTATTGACATATATAAATGAATTTATTCTCGAACAAGGTTGTTTTCACCGTAAATTGTAAATGGCCCCCCTTAGCGAAAACTTCTGTTTGGTCGCATGTTAGTGTGACCGCATTTCGGAGAACGTAAAGCTTGGCATCTCGTGCCGCCGCCGCCGTGGCATCTCGCACTGCGATAGCCTGGGTGACCTAGAGAGAATTTAGCGTTCTTCTGTTTTAGGAAACATAATGTAATGCTCTAAACATTGCATAATAAGGTTGATGTTCTTGTTATTAGTTCAAAAATGAATATTATAGTAAAGCCACCAAGCGAAAGCTGTTGAAATCAAGTATTGCTTGTGCTTCATCTTCTTAAATAAACAGCGGGAAGCTGCATGCTTCATCTTCTGTGTTTGTGTTCAAAGTGACAGGAGCAGAATTGTGGCCCAGAAGCGCTGCTTCGTTTTTTGCAACTCTCTCAGCGATGAGGTATAGACAGATTGTCTTACAGTATCGCAACTAAATACTACACACTATAGAATCATGTTTCTATGTTATATCGAAGCGGGCTGTTGTGCAAGCGAATTTGTGCTTTCTGTAACCAGCGTCTAAGTATTTGGCTTTTGGTGGTTCGGATTTTATATATTAATTAATTAATGTGGCACATACACCAAGGCGAATGGACCCAGCGCACTCGCATGGCAACTAGATTAAATACGGCCAAACAGTTTGGAGTGACGACCGAGTACGAGTTCGTTACAACCCCAGCTGCGCCGTTAAGTAGCAGCTTTTTCCGACGTCAATAAATGTTATTTTTTAAGTCAAAAATATAATTATTGATGTTTAAAAATTGAAAATTTTGTTTGGTGAGTAGCGTTTGTGTCGATTTATTATTTAATTCTAAATTGTGTAAGGGATTTTCAAACGTCAATAATTAATTTTTTGTCGTCAAAAATTATTGACGTCAAAAAATCGTTTAATTTATTAATAAATAGTTTTTTACGCGACAGGCAATAGTGCCTTTTATATAAAAATATTGCCTTGGTAAATATCACATGTTATTAATGAATTTGGTAGAACTTTTAGGCCAATTGGCAGAAATTTTGCAGGAAAAAGTAAAATTTTATAGGTCAGTTGTTTACAACAAAAACATACTTTTGAAAGGTTTTCGCAATTATCAGCCCTCTAGGAAAGAAGCATTATAACGTACCGCTATCTGCCTATAAAGTAAACCTCAACTAAATCAAAAAACTAATTAAAGACAAAGCAGTTACTCAGCAGGAATCATCAAACTGCCAACATTACATTTTTGATACAATCCAACAAGAATGTTTTTGTTAGTGTTAAAGGATCTTCGAGTGTTTTCTGAATTAATTAATTTAGATTTGGATGTTTGGCGCAAATAATTCCTTTGTATATATTTTTAAACAGAAATAAATTTATTGGCAACAAAAAAAATGCTTGTATAAATCGAATCGGAATGTTTGGTACTGTTTTCGTACCAGAGCATCGAATTTATGCACCATTAAAAAGCTCATGCAAAATGCTGCATTTTTCCCCATCCTCGTCCTGTACTATTCCTTCGAATACGGCTATCCTCGTCTAACACACCCTTTCGTTAATACTCTTGCAATAAATTACTGAGGACACTTTCACCGTTCCACATGTATTCAACAAATACAGGGTCCTGATGTAATAGCATCATTGCAACCTGCACGTTTTCCTCTTCCTCTGCTACAAGAATGAGAATTAAAGCGAGAAGGATGAGCGTGACGTGTAGGTAGCCTGCGGTTATTGAGTATAGGTAGTATGTTATCATGTGTATGGAATTTGTAATGTAGGACCGTAGTATTAATTTACACAGCCTTATTAAATACTATATTATGTTTTGATGTTACCTTGTGGTGGCTGGCAAAAATCTTGTAATTTATGAGTCTGGAGGTAAATTAATATCTCATTGCGAATTAGGCGCGTTTCTAGCCAATTAGTTCGGTGTACTTATATTGCAAGAGGACGTAGTTGGAATACACCGTAATTCAAAACCATTACGGAATTTGATTGTAATTTAATAATTTAATAAAGAATTAATAAACTCAATTTCCAATAATCGGGATTGAAAAAAGTACATTTAGGCAAATTTACATGATTTACTAAATAAATTAACGAGTGTTCAAAAAAGGGACTCAAGTTGGTAAGCGTTAAATTTTGTTTGCTTTATGTCATGTTTAAACTTTTTTTTACACACTTTATAACATCGCTATAAACCGTCATTTGCTTAACTGCACTCATTATTAATTCACGGAGCACGGCCAACGTTTCCTATATGCACAGTGAGGTGTTGCCCCGTCTTGCTCAAACTTACCCTACTGCAGTTCATGATTGTGCAGTTCCTCCAGGAACGGTATAAAATTTTCCTCCCAATAGGGAGCCTATTGGGAGGAAAATTTTATATTGATGTTACCTAAAAATACAAATTATTAATCTAAAATGTTGATTTTATAACTTGTTTTATTACCTTCTAAGGAAACAGGTCCGATTAATCTCCTTCCACTAAGGGTAACCCAAACCCCAACCTTCTTAGAATGCAACGACGTCTCAACAAAATTATGATTTTCAACATTCCAAGTTCTCATTATTTTTGCGAGTTGACATAGCCCGACAGACAAAACCAAGTGCCTTAGCCAACATTTTCACACAGCATGCGCTCGTTATAAAAACAATAAAAGGCGCATTCACTTAAAAACAAAAACAGTGCATGTAATATTTTTTTAAATGTATCTAAAAATTGTCAATAATACTGTTCATACAACACGATTTTGCTTCTTCGTATTTAGTATTGAATAGAACCAAAGGCATGGGTTTATATGACGCCATAAAATGTTTTCCTGACTTCAAAAAAACTTTTGTTAACGCCAAAATGTATTTTTTGTCGTTACAAATAAAAACAAAATAGTGTCGTAAACAAATACTTGACACGTCAGAATCGGATTTTTGGCGTAAAAAAATCTTTTTCAAACACTTAACATTAAGTTTTTTTACGCCAAAACTTGATTTTCTGACTTCTAAAATCGATTTTTTGGCGTCTGAAAATTGTTTTTTTAATGTAGGGATAAAAAAATCAATAAACAAAACTGATTTCTCGATGTCAATAAACATTTTTTACGTCAAAAATAGATTTTGTTAAGTCAAAAAATCATTTGTTGAATGAAGTCTGAATATCGCTGACACAATTTAGAATTAAAGAATAAATTGGCACAAATGCTGTTCTTTAACCATAATTAATTATTATCAGACGTCAATAAATAATTATTGGCCTATTTATTGACGTCAAAATTCAGTTATTGACGTCGGAAACTAATTTATAATTTACGAAAAAAGAAAATCTTATTTGACGTCAAAAATCGGGTTTGTGGACGTCAACAAATCTTATTCAGACACCTAAAATTAAGTTTTTGAAGTCAAAACTTGATTTTCTGACTTCTAAAATCGATTTTTTGGCGTCTGAAAATTGTTTTTTTAATGTAGGGATAAAAAAATCAATAAATAAAGCTGATTTTTCGATGTCAATAAACATTTTTTACGTCAAAAATAGATTTTGTTAAGTCAAAAAATCATTTGTTGAATGAAGTCTGAATATCGCTGACACAATTTAGAATTAAAGAATAAATTGGCACAAATGCTGTTCTTTAACCATAATTAATTATTATCAGACGTCAATAAATAATTATTGGCCTATTTATTGACGTCAAAATTCAGTTATTGACGTCGGAAACTAATTTATAATTTACGAAAAAAGAAAATCTTATTTGACGTCAAAAATCGGGTTTGTGGACGTCAACAAATCTTATTCAGACACCTAAAATTAAGTTTTTGAAGTCAAAACTTGATTTTCTGACTTCTAAAATCGATTTTTTGGCGTCTGAAAATTGTTTTTTTAATGTAGGGATAAAAAAATCAATAAATAAAGCTGATTTTTCGATGTCAATAAACATTTTTTACGTCAAAAATAGATTTTGTTAAGTCAAAAAATCATTTGTTGAATGAAGTCTGAATATCGCTGACACAATTTAGAATTAAAGAATAAATTGGCACAAATGCTGTTCTTTAACCATAATTAATTATTATCAGACGTCAATAAATAATTATTGGCCTATTTATTGACGTCAAAATTCAGTTATTGACGTCGGAAACTAATTTATAATTTACGAAAAAAGAAAATCTTATTTGACGTCAAAAATCGGGTTTGTGGACGTCAACAAATCTTATTCAGACACCTAAAATTAAGTTTTTGAAGTCAAAACTTGATTTTCTGACTTCTAAAATCGATTTTTTGGCGTCTGAAAATTGTTTTTTTAATGTAGGGATAAAAAAATCAATAAATAAAGCTGATTTTTCGATGTCAATAAACATTTTTTACGTCAAAAATAGATTTTGTTAAGTCAAAAAATCATTTGTTGAATGAAGTCTGAATATCGCTGACACAATTTAGAATTAAAGAATAAATTGGCACAAATGCTGTTCTTTAACCATAATTAATTATTATCAGACGTCAATAAATAATTATTGGCCTATTTATTGACGTCAAAATTCAGTTATTGACGTCGGAAACTAATTTATAATTTACGAAAAAAGAAAATCTTATTTGACGTCAAAAATCGGGTTTGTGGACGTCAACAAATCTTATTCAGACACCTAAAATTAAGTTTTTGAAGTCAAAACTTGATTTTCTGACTTCTAAAATCGATTTTTTGGCGTCTGAAAATTCTTTTTTTAATGTAGGGATAAAAAAATCAATAAATAAAGCTGATTTTTCGATGTCAATAAACATTTTTTACGTCAAAAATAGATTTTGTTAAGTCAAAAAATCATTTGTTGAATGAAGTCTGAATATCGCTGACACAATTTAGAATTAAAGAATAAATTGGCACAAATGCTGTTCTTTAACCATAATTGATTATTATTAGACATCAATAAATAATTATTGGCCTATTTATTCACGTCAAAATTCAGTTATTGATGACGTCAGAAACTCATTTATAATTTAGGAAAAAAAAAGCTTTTTTGACGTCAAAAATCGGCTTTGTTGACGTCTACAAATCTTATTCAGACACCTTAAATTAAGTTTTTGACGTCAAAACTTGATTTTCCGACGTCTAAAATCGATTTTATTTGGCGTTTGAAAAAGATTTTTTTAATGTATAGGATTCAAAACCAATATTTAATTGTTAACAAATGAAACTGGTTTCTTGATGTTAATCAATTTATTTACGTCAAGAATAGATTGTTTTTAAAGCAAAAAATTATTTTTTTTGCACAAGTTATAATTAAGCAGTAAATCAGCAAATGCTATCTGTTAGCTATAATTAACTATTTTCAGACGTCAATAAATTGTTTTTGGCGTCACAATTGTATTTACTGAAGTCAAAATCATTTACTGACGTCCGAAACTAATTTATAATTTACGAATTAGTTTTTCGTTCTCTTAGGATTGTTTCTTATATTTTAAATTCCCTAAACGATTTTTGTTCGCTAAGATATGATTTTTTTTGACGTCATTATATAGATTTACGACGTAAATCTCTGATTAAAAAATTCTGTTTTTTAGCATCTGAAAATTGTTTTTAAGATAGAAAAAAAATTCTATGTACGTGTTAATAAATAACTGATTTATTGATGTCAATAAATATTTTTTTTAGTCAATAATAGATTTCTTTAGGTCAAAAAATCATTTGTCGACCGACATCTGAATATCGCTTACACAATTTGGAGTAAAATAAGAAGTCGAGTTTTATGACATCAAAAATGTATTTATTGACGTCAAAAATTATTTACTGACGTCTTAAACTAATTTATAATTTACGAATACCTTTTTCGTTTACCAAGTATTTTATTTTGCTTAAACGATTTTCATACGCTAATATATGATTTATTTGACGACATAATATAGATTTTTGACGTAAATTTCTGATTGAAATATTCAATTACGGGATTTAATAGAGAAATATTTTATTTCAAATTTACACGTCAAAAAAAATACATTTGTGTCCTAAATCAATACTTGACCTCAAACTCGGATTAGTTTCAGACGCCTAAAATTAAGTTTTTGACTTTCCTGGCGTATCAATCGAATTTTTTAACCTCTGAAAATTGTTTCTTATCATGGAATTAAAAAATATATTTAAATGTTAAAAAATAACTGATTTCGTGATGTCAAAAAATCAAAAAGTCATTTGTTGACTGACGTCTGAACGCGCCTGAATGTCGCTTACGCAATTTAGAATTAAGTCGGATTTTTAACGTCAAAAATGATTTATTGGTGTATATAATGATTTACTGACGTCAGTAACTAATTTATAATGTACGAATAATTTTCTCGTTCTCTTAGTATTTTGTTTTAAATTGCCTAAATGATTTTTACTCACCAAGATATGATTTTTTGACGTCATAATATAGATTTTTGGAGTAAATTTCTGATCTCAAAAACTCAGTTACAGGATTCAATAGATAAATATTTTTATGAGTTTTGACGTCAAAAAATCTTTTACAGTCAGCTAAAATTAAGTTTTTGACGTCAAAACTTGATTTTCTGACGTCTAAAGTCGTTTTTTTTTACTTTTCCTGCGGCCCAACTGTTTGCTGTGATATCTACCCGTTTTTACCTACCTGTTTAAATGTTAAATGCATGCAGCAGATAAGCAGCGCTCACTAGTGGCAGCGGTAGGTTACTACCTGGTATCGGTCACACCTGCGGAATGCAACCATTGAAACAATAGGAATTTTTTATGCTTATTATTAGTTAAAATTTTTCGCAGGCGCCCAAGCTATGGCACTGACAAAACCACGCCTTATTCGTAAAAAACAGTTTTCTTTTGTATACCATCGTCATTATTTAGTATGTTTAAAAACCATTCATAAAATTGTACTATTTGCGGTGGTGCAACTGACAGCAATTCAGCACCTACAGTCGGTCGATAGCGAAATAACTGCAGATCCTTCTTTTATATTGTGTGACATGTTCTCGCAGAAAGCAAAAGTTGTTCCGATATTTGACGAACAGCCGATTTAGGCTCGTTTGCCATAACTGCTGTAGAAGCAAAACGATGTTGTTTCTTTACTACGCTTTGGTGGTCGGCCGCTATCCTTTTTGTACCGACGCTGCCTGTCGTACCAAAAGTTTAACACACTGATGCAGAGTATGTTCAAGGTGTTTGTAGCCAACAGCAACTAATGGAAATGTGGCACTAATTTCTTCCAGGTAGTCATATACGGAATATGTCCAAAACACGTCCAACATGCGTTGATTACGGAAAAAAGATTTAATTGGAAATGCTTTCTGCTCCAATTCATTTCACGTGTGAACTATTGAATACAAAATTTATATTGTGCTCTCTTGTTGGCACTCAGTAAAATTATGGTAAATTATTTCCGCATCCTCCTTTAACGAACTATAAACAGGATACCTATAAACATACGTACACAATATACGCAATACACGAATGTGCCGCCGATGCTAAAACCGGCAACATAATTTAGTGGACATTTTGATATACAAACAATCTTTAATGAAATTCTTGGTGTTCATTAATAACGCATTATACAGTGTGAGGCCGTACGAGGAGGTACAGAAAGGCGCAGTTCGCATGTCGATTGCTAGGGAAATTGCAAACCCCAGAATTATATAGTGTGCTGTAGAATTAACAAATGACGATACACTGCTGAACAACTGGGTTGGGGTGTTTTATACGCACCTCATACTCCTTAAATGGTTTGGGGTACCCCGATTTTAGGAAATTCCACCAAGAAATTACAATTTTGAAACAATTATTATAATCACGTTTTTAAAATAGCAAAAAATTCGTAATAAACAACTATTTAGGACGCTATTTTTCTGTAACATTGGGGATGCGGACGGATATCGTACACTAAGTGTTTGTCAGAATGGCAGTTGTAATTCTCATAGCTGCAGTAGGAACGAATTCGCAATTAATTTCCACGCTGACAGTGTATAAAATGAATTATTAAAGATGGGACTCGTCAGACGGAAAATTAACCGAACAACTTTTAATATTTTATAAATTCAGTATTTGTTCTTATGTTTAAGAGCAGGAAAAATACAAATTGACGTTTCAGAGGAGCAGGCTAATTGAATGCTTAATAAGGAAATTTAAATTTTTTATCTCCAGGAGAATTTTTAATTCCAATAGCTTTATTTTGATACTTCCTGCAAAGTGGAACTTATTTTCCTTTTTGCGTTAACTATGTAAGACTCTCTAAAAGGTACTATTTTTGTTTTTCTCATTTACCTTCAGAAAATAACTTTTTCCTTTGGAACAATTAAAGAAAATTAGGAAAAATATACTTTTATTTTACGTATACTCCATGCAAACTCACCTAAAACATAAAATGAAGAATTTCAATTATATTTTTACAGGTTGCGGTATTTAGGGTGTCTTGATAGATACAAATAAATAGAGGGGATGTACAACTTCCGACACGGCAGTATTTAGATAAAGGGGACCTACATATTTAAGATATATTTAGGTGATCTCTAAACATCACTCGTGGTTGATTTTCGTCTTTCCTCGCTATGCGAAGTATAGCTAGCGGAGGTTAATGTGTTGGTTTTCAAGGTCACGAAGATTTTTTTTAGCTTTGGGTTTTTCGCCAATATACGAGTTACGCTTAAAAGAAAGGCGCATTTATGGCAAGCATTTTCCACCTAAAAATTTAGACTAACAAACACAGTTAAGGGCATTAGGATACCGATATAGCGGGTGCAGCATTGCTGTCTGTGTGTGTGTGTGTGCGTGTGTCTGTATACACTTCCCAGCCCAGGCTCCAAATCACAGAACACTCAAAGTAGGCTCACAAGATTAATAATCACGCTGGTGTAAACTCGCAAGAAAACGACGTTGATCAGCCAAAAAATGGGGGTGGGGCTACTTCATTATAGGCTCACTACAGAAAAGCTTAGATTCGTATTCTACGAATGTCGAATTGTCGATGTGCGCAAGCGCGATTTTCCTATCACTTCTTAATGCCCCCCACCATCGATTTTTCATTAATTCACCAATTTACGCATTTCGGCTTCAAAATCGGTATGAACATGCTAAATTATAATAGAAACAATTTTCGATTGACAGAACACCTCTGGGAGGTTTCCTTTTAGGGGTCTCCGTGCCTATTTAAATGGTAATCACCAAAAATCGACTTTCGTCAAATTTAAAAATTGATTATGAGTTTTAAACGGATAAATACTGTTTGTAATTAGCCCGTTGTAAAAATTGTAAAATATCATAAATTATCAATAGGGTTGATTTTTTTTGAGTTTTTAAATTGTCGAAATACTCAATAATTTAAATAATAATATTCGAATTTTAGTTTATATTTTTTAGTAATCGTAATTTTTAAAAACCCACAAATAAGATAATTTTTTTAAATATTGAGTTTTTAAAATTTTCTGATTTTCAAATTTTTGTAAATTTTCAATTTCATGATTTTAAAAATTTTCTAGTTTTTCATGTTTTCAAATTTTTGAAATTTTAAAATCTTGAAAATTTCCAAATTTTATTAATTTACAGATTGATTTTTTATGTAATTTACCAATTATTCAATTTAACAATTTTAAATATGTAATATTTGGAAAATTATCAACCATTTAAAATTTTGAAAGTTTTCAAAAGGTTTGAAACTTTTCGGATTTAAAATATTAACACATCCCACACATTCCTTCTTTTTCAAGTTACAGAATTTTATTAAGCGGCGTTTAGGTCAGTTAAGGGATTAAAAGTATATTCGTTTTAACTCATTATTTTCTTTGTTTACTTATATTTTTATGCCCGCGTAAATAATATTTCTTATGTAGAAATGCGTTTTGAAAATAAAATAATTTTGCAAAGAAAAAGAATTTTACTGAAATTTGAATAATATGTTTGATTCACATGAGGTGGCGCGATCGCGTTTTCGTTTTACTGGAATGATAAATGGCCCAAGGTAAAACCAAAATGTTAACTAATACACGAAAGCAAACTGTTTATGATCCCACCTATTTGTCTCACATCCTTTGGTGCATGGCATATTTCCAGAGTAAAAAGCTAACGCGAGAGCGCCATCTGGTGTGAACGAATAGAAGCAAATTATATGAGATTACTAAAATTAGATTTCTAGACTTCTACAAAAAAACTTTTCAAATCGCATAATTTTTTTTCAGTTTTTTCTTTAAATAGTTGTTTGTGCGACTAGTGCGCAAAATGATAGTTCGAGGGCGCTAAAGGCATTTCTCGCACGAGTTGCACACAATATTTTTTCTACAACTGTATTCTAACAACAGCAATTGAGGAAAATTTAATTTCATTGCAAGAGAAAATGGAAATTTGATTTTAAGCTTGCACTTAAGTACTTCAGCGCACGCTGCTATAAGCAAAGTTAAAAAACGTTACTTTTTGCACCACCTGTATATAAAGCGCTCTTTTACTCCCTCAAAAGAGGGACTAAACCAGCACTTTATACGTACAAAAAATATTTATTGAAATAATATCTAAGTTAAAAACTAATATGGTGTTTAATCTCTTAACTGGCTCAAAGGGCGCTTCATAGAATTTCGTTAATTCAAAAATTCTTAATTTTCTGATTGCATTTTTTTAAATGTGCTAATTTTGTAATTTGAAAATTTCGTAAATATGTGCAAAATTTTTAAAATTGTTAATATTTTTTTAACCTTTCAAATTTTTGGAATTTTTTTAAATTTTCAATATATTTGAAATTTCGGATTTGAAATTTTTAAAATATTAAACATTCCCAAAATATTCTATTTTAAATTACAGAATTTTTCACTTTTTCAATTGTATTTTTTTAATTAGCCAATTTTTCAATTAAAATTTTCCGAATTTGTAACATTTTCAATATTTTCAAAAGTACAAAATTTGAAGAAAATTAGAAAAAGTTTCAAAATTAAAATTTTAAAAAATTTCGTTTTTAAAATGTTTAATTATAAAACATTCTCAAATTTTTATTTTCAAGTTACACATTTTACGACATTTTTCATAATATAAGGATCAAAATTTTCGGACTGAATATTTTAAAACATTCAAAACTTCAATATTTTCAAATTTTCAAAATTGCCGACATTTGCAAAATTGTTAACATTTGAAGGTTTTCTAATTATTCAGAGAATTTTTTTAAACTAAAAATTAAAGATTTTCGACATTTTTCAAAGTTTCGGCATTTTTCGAAAAATACGAGTTGGTTCAATTTGTGTTGGCCACGAAATCATTCGAGAGTCACTGTTCTTTTCCCTGGGGCTGTAATCACTTTATTTTTTTTGTCATTGCCAAAACATTAACGAAAACTAGGGAAACACATATGTTTGTGTCTTCGTGTAAAAGGGCAATTTAATGTTAATGCATGGTTACGATGCGCAGTTCAGGCACTTCTTCTGCGAGTAGTTCCTCATCTGATTGCGAAAATTTTCGAGTAAAATATAGTAAAACGTAGTTCCTCATCCAATTAGTTAAATGTTCTGATAAAATCAGAGAGTAGGGAAAAAAGCGGCGGGGGTATGCGTGGAAGGTCTCGTGGCGGTTTGTCGGACAGCTTTTTTAAAACTTCACCAGATAAGTCCGTTTTAATATTTTGTTCCATCTTCAAGTATGACGAAGTTATGAAATATGTTTCTTTCTCGTTAAGTCTGTTGCCTTGGTAAGTCTCAACGGTAAAGAAATGTGTCCAAGTTTTGGGTTCCGTATGGTTACGCAAAGCCCAATACTGAGTGGAATCCGTAAACGTTATTTCACGCTCCAAACTTATTTGCAATATTTACTTGCTTCTGTAAAAAAGTACAATTTATTTTAGTAATTTAGCTAATTAATTTTTTCTAGTGGAAGTTTCTTTATTCTTTTTCTTTTCGTCGTTGAAATTGTAGCTGTTTATCTATCATAAAAGGCAGACGACAGGATCAGCGCTGTCAGTAAAAGAACGCCTTTTAAAGTACTTATTAGCCAGCACATTGTTTTCAGTTGTAAAACAAAGCGTCATTAATAAGCACTTCTGTTTGCGTACAAAAATGCGGACGTTGCTTTATTTGTCCTTGTTTGGTGCGAATGGTGTTGGCGATAAAATAAGGACGCAAGATGCGGAAGAACGGCCACCACACAGGCGAAAGAACATTTAGGAACAATATTATGCAAATAATTCGGGCATGCAAATAAAAAGTGGCAGTCTACATTTGCAGACTTTAAAAGTCGTTGACTAATTCATATCAACTTGTATTGCTGGTGCTGAAAGCCCCGGGAACATGAAATATCGGCCGTCCTTTTTTTCCCGCATCGATTTGGGGGAATAGAATAAAGAAGGAAGCGCTTAACGGGGGCAATTTTTCCGGATTAACAATAAAAACTGTTGTCGCTTCTAAGAGAAAAATGCAGAGTTGTTCAATTAATATATTCAAGCGCCCTTTGCCCCCCACTTTCATCCAAACACAGAACATTATGCTTTCGGTTTTAATTTTTTATTCTTGAAAATATTCCGTGGAGATTAATAAGGCTTGAAATGCGATGTCTGTGTACGCGGCTTTCAGCGAGAATTAAAAATAAAGGGGCTACTATTAGGGGATGAGATATTTAGAGATATTTGCAGATATTGCTGCTGAAAAAAACCAAGATATTCGGAGGTGTAAATACCCACTATAATAAAATAAGTTAAAGTTGCAATTGTTTCAAAGATTACTTATTTTACGGTTTTCGGGCAATTTTTCCGATAAAATCTTCTTTATAGGTGGAATAAAAAATAACAGGCAAGAATAATTATAATAATTTTGGTTATTCTGTAAAGATAAAAATTTTGTTCTAGGTAAGTTTAAAAAGTTATTTACGATAATTTTCTTTCAATTCCATCATATCCGCAAATCATTAAAAAAAACAGAGTTTAAATTAAGTAGATCAAAATTGGTGGAGGCTCGAGTATAGTAATAAATAATTTTATCCGGAACTGTACAAGAGCGGAGAATTTAAAAGTAAATTCTATTCTCGAAAGGTGAATGATAATAAAAATGGGGTACAATTTTTCTCGAGTTTTAAGTTGAGCTTCGTAATTATTTCCAAGTCCCGCGGGGCACGGCAGTTCGGCAGCTAAACATCCTTGCACCTTGTTGTACAAATGCCCTCGCGTCTTCTTTCTTCTCCGGGATTGTTGGTAAGTGCAAAAGCGAGATGATGAGGACGTGTGCTTATTTTACACGTGTGCTGATTTACATAGCTAATGGTAATGTCTCCCGGTAGATGTATCTGGCTGGAATCATTTTTAACGAGTACTTTGTATTTGTATTTACTAATTTTTGTTCGCTAATTTGCTCTTTCTTTTGCTGTTATTACGATTATAATACGTGGAGCGACTTTCATACAGTTTTTTTAAATGTTTTTTAGGTATCGCCACATTTTGCTAAAAGCGGATTTTAAGCTAATATTTCCCTCTTTGTAAAAATGGTCAGCTTTAAAATATTTTTGAATTTTAGTTCTCAAGTTTCGTCAGTTTCAATATCTATGAACAACTTCCGATTCCACCTTAAACCTGAAAAACATTCCATATCTGAAACATTAAATCAGCTAACCTACATTGTACCATTTTCGATATTTCCACCTGAAAAAGTAGATGAAATAAGAACTTATTTATTTTTCGTAGAAGAAAACGTGTTTGCTTGGTTTGGGCATGATTATTCCACTTACACTATATCGACCAATCACTACGCCGCATTTGCCGTTTCAGCAGTCAATAGAAAAGTTTACCCCGAATATTTTTTACGTACGAATTTTTATTGCTGCAATTGCTGCATTTACTAGTTGTAAAAAGCTGAAGTGTCAACTTCGATCGGACTTTCTCAACTAAATATTAATGCTTGCCGTATTTGGAAAAGTGCAAGTTTTATATTTATAACGTTGTACAGTTCACCGACTCTAAGAAAACAAGCTGTATAGGCAACCCCTCCTTTCATCCATACTGCAGCTGCCAGTTAGTGACGTCAGCAAAAAAGATGTCGGCTTAGTAATCAATCATACCTGCTCCGATCCTAACTTGTGCAAGTCCAAAAATTTTGGTTAGAGTTTTTTTTTTAATTACAAGTATTTGGAATTTACATTTTCGGTACATACGGTAGCTAACCAAATTCTGAATTCGTCAGCCAACAAATTAGAGGAGGGGGGCGTGTAGCCCTACCAAATGAATATTTTTTTAAAAACTAAGTTTGGATTTTGGTTCTACTAGTCAAGATGAGTAATATTTCTTAAACGGTAGTTATTTATTGTTTCCCGTTATAAATAAAGGGGTGCCATTCTTTTATTTTTAAAACTTTATGGAGGGTGTCACAGTGGTATATAGCAAAAAAAAACAAAGTGTAGCCTATGTTCGCCCCTATAAGTTTACAAAGTTTAAAATAAAACCAGTTTTTGAGAAATACTATATTGAAAATTTCAAATATTTTGATTTACATTTTCTACAGTAGTCCGACCAATATGAAAGTATCTAAAAATAAACATTAAATTTTGTTTCTACTAGTCATGATGAGTAATTTTGCCTAAGAATTTTGATTTTTTTTTAATTTATAGAAAGCGCGACAGGGGAATTATAGTATTCAGCAAAAAACCAAATTGTAGCAAATTTTCGGTTTTAGCAACCTACAAAATTTGAACAAAATCGTGTGAGCAGTATTTAGAAAATATTTTTAATAGAAATTGTTGAAAGTCTGCAGAAGCGCCGTTTGCGATCGTTTTCATATTTTAGAAATTATTTTTGTTTTATCGTATACTGCCCACAAAGGGCTCTCAAACAAGTTGGAGTTGACCCCGATTAAACAGTACTTTTTGAGTAGATGGGGGTTAAAGTAGAGATTTTCAAAAAATCGTAGCGGCCGCCATTTTGAAACTAGAAAGTTCGGTAAAAAAAGTTTTCGATTTGCCTTAAAACTTCCAAAATTTAGTTTTAGAAACAAACGTTACCAAAAAAAGTACCTCTTCATTTAAATTTCATCAAAATCGGTCTAGTACTTTCGCCTTTAGAGACGCCACACACACAGACAGACAGACATTTTTTAAAAACATTTTTTTTGGGTTCCCTGCTCCCCAAAACGTGTATTTCCGTTGATATCTAGATTTTGAAATCAATACTTTTTTATACCGAAGGTATGGAGTAAAAATTCACTGAAATTGACAGTTCGATACATTAAACGACAAATTCACTTATACTAGACCACCCATGAATCTGAACAAGCCATCGGGTTAAGTTAGTCGAACTTTATGCACAGCAAATCGTGTTTATTTTTCGTAAGAAATTTTTTTTATGTACAAACTCTTATCGCGAAAAATTCTTAAGCAAAATACTTATTTGATTCATTTGTTAATTTTAAAAATAAAATGAATTTGGCAGTTCCAAATAGTATTCACGAAATAATCATAAATTATGATACAACCAGTGATTGCGATTTTAGGATAAAATTGTGGTGTAAGTTAACGAGTGCTAGTTAAGAAACTTTAACTAGCACGAGTTAGCTTACAATTTTATCAAAGATAAATCGTATCACCAGTCGTATTCGTCTCGACTATATTACTCACCAAAGAAGTAATAGAGGTTAGGAAGGAGGGTTTCGAGTTAGTTGCACTTAAAGCACTGTGACGGATGTGACGTCATCGCCGCCATATTCAGACACTTTTGGTGATTCATTTGTGCCGGTGATGTTTACAAATTTTGTTATTAAATATGGTTAGTTGTATTTGCTGTGGTTGCTCGAGTACTAAAATTAACAAGCAGAAAGGAATAACTTTCCATAGGTAAGTATTTTGCCAAATGTAAATATAAATTTCAATTTGACGTTTGAGGTTAAGACAGTGGCGGAGAGGTCAATATTTCTCTAACCCCAAATTTAGGTTTCCAAAGAATGCAGAAGTCGTCTAACCTATTTAATTTTGTTTAATGGGCAATAAAATAATTGTACTTTGTTTCCTTCTATAATAAATTGGCAACTAAAACAGCATACTCATGTTTTATAATTTGTTCGTTATGCCCTAAATATAATTTTCTGACACAGCCACTGGTGACACTTCCGCTACGTCACAGTTTGGCAGCCATGTTCAGACACCTTTAAGGTTTACTGGCCAATGTGCATAAGCTCCTTCCTAACCTCTATTACTTCTTTGTTACTCACATTAATTTTGACGCATTTTTGGTAACACTGAACTAGTCGGAAATTCTCGGGTGTTTTCGGGAATCGGCGCTCTTAACATGGTATTGTTTGCTTGTTGTCAGATGTTTTGTAGTGGCGTCCTTTTGTAAATTTATTTTTTTATTTTGACGTTCTTATTTACTGTTGTTGTAAAATTCGTTTTGGAGAAAACTCGCTAAGTGGTAGTTCATAAAAGTTTTAAGGGTATGTACATTATTTTGGTCTAAGATTTTAGTTCATATAACTTGTCAAACAAGATACAATTTTAATGTAAATTTATATTTCTTTTTTTTTAATGCATGTTATTATTATATTTATTATAAGTGTATACTAAAATTTGGGTCGGTCATGATTTAAACTATGATTTGAACACTCGAGATTTAAGTTAGTTCACTTTCACATTGTTGCCATCGGCCACCGTCGACGTTTCTCTTATTTTGCTTTTTGCTTGTGGACGACAGAAAATTGCTATTTTTAATTCATAAATTATGTTATAATTAAATATGATACTTACTTCGAGCCGCAGCAATACAAAACTGTGTTAAAATAATAATAAACACATCTAAAAGCCGGTATACATTAGTTTTAAACGCGCTAATTTAAAACTTAAGAGCGATTATCCGAAGCTACTGTGGTTTTAATCACTTATTTAAACAGCAGCATGCGATTTAATCAGTACAAAACAAACGCGATTCGTTCGTTTTATGAAAGGGGAGATTCATGATTGGTTAAATAAAATGTGAGTGCTATAGTCCAATCATACACCACTCGTGTACTAAAAAGTAACCTGGAAAAATTGTTCACACTCAACTACTTTTCGTATTTTTTTGCCCGGTTATTTTTCAATTCACTCGTGGTATAAATTGTTATTAATTATAGCCTGTAGATAGACTTGCCGTTTTTTTTTAATCAAATACAAATATTTCATCAAAGCATTCTCTTGTTATACAGAGTGTTTTGATAGATATGTACCCTCATTTAAAGGCAGATTCCTTAGCTAAAAATAAAACAAAAACGTTCGATAAACATGGGTCCGTAACAGCTTAGTTTTGGAGATACAGGATGTTAAAAATTTTATTTTTAATGGTTATTTAAAAAAATTTCAACGGTTTAAAAATTAACATTCTCATTAATTTCTACAAAATTAGTGATTTTAGAAGCTTTGGTGAAATTATTGGTGAATTTACAAATTTTTCATATTTTTGTACATTTAATAATTTTCATACAGATAAATACATTTATTTTTACTATAAAAATAAACTTGTGTTGCCGCCCCCTTTTGACTGGCAGCGAAATTAAGAGGAATAGTAACATTTAACAGAAAACTGTATAGTATATCAAGAAGCAAGACTGCAAGAGCCAACTTATAATTTAAAGATCGAAATATTCAAATAGGCACGGGACTTCCCCTAAATAATTTACGGGAAAGTCTCTGTGTACGCTAAATTCATTATGACCAGAAGCTATAAATACGACAGTTGGCTTTTTTCTCCTACTTAGTGAGAAATAGAATATTTTATATTATTGATATTTCTATTATTTTAGTACATTTTTGCTACTGAATTTATTGTTTAATCCATTTTAAGGAGAAAATCTGAAAAAATGTATGAAACATTTTGTGAAGTGTAATAACTGAAGAAAATCTGGTGAAATCCGGCAATTTTTTGCTGCAGTAAAGGCAGTTTAACGTATGCAGCATAACAGGTTGTATCGTGTTCATTAGTTTTAACATCTTAAGTAGGTAAAATTAAGGCAAAATCGTTAATCGACGCGAATTAAACAATGAATGATTGTAGCATGACCTACCTAGAAAAATATAAGCTGCTATTAGCGGTGTTGGGTTACGATTGCAAAAAGGGTTATTTTTTAAGTTTATATTTTCTTAGTTCAAAATTGCACATCTACACAATGAATTTGTACCGTAGCGGTTACTCTTTATATAACTGGTTTTGCAAAATATTTCCAAAAGAAGCACCTTCAACAGACACTAAATAAAATACTGTTGGGCAACCGCCACGTGACTTTTTTCTCATAAGTCCGCTGTTTTCTTTCTTAACCCCGGATTGAAATGTGTACACTACTTTAAAATTTTCAAAATTTATAAATGTTCAACAATTTTGAAAATGTCAAACCTGTGAAAACTTAAAATAGAACAATATTGCTAATTTAGAAAATATTGAAAATATGAGAATATTGTAAATTTCAGTTATGAATAATGGAAACCTTGAAAATGTTGAATTTGGTTTGGAAAGTTTTGTATCTGAACAATTGGAAAATTTCGTAATTAAAACTACAAAATTAAAATTTTTGAAACATTTTGGTTGGTGATCAAAAGGTCAAATTTTTTAGTTTCTTATGTCCATCTGTCTTATGGCCGCGGTGTTACAAAAATGGGGGTCACACTACCTCTAAATTCCTAAAATTATCTGAAATTGTAGGTGTACCCGTAAATTCCTAAATTATTCCTAACATTTAGGCAATAACACACAGATTCAGAAAATTATATTAAATATGAGGAAAGCACTGTGGCAGAACTTTCCTATGCGTAGAAACAGTTTATTATGTTTTTAAAAGTATTTTGTGTCAACGTTTTAGACGCCGACAGTGATTGTAAATCGCAACTCCTACTACGAAGCTTTAGTGAAGCTTTAGGCACACATCGGGGACATCATACCCGAGATTTTTATGCGAGAAAAAAATGATTTAATTTTATTTTTGGAACGAGATTTCTTGAAAGTAATGAAAACCAGAGACCAAAGAGGAAATTTGTCAGCCATAAATAGGGTGAAAGGAGAAAAATTAATCCACCTAAAACAGATAAAATAAAATTCAAAAAATATTGCTGCATCAAAAAAATCAACATGACCTACCTAGAACAATATAAGCTCTAATCAGCTGTGTTTGATTGTGATTGCAAAACAGGTTCTTTTTTATTTTTGTACTTTCTAAGATAAACTACAAAATTCCACTCCTCCACATACTGAATTGGTACCGCAGGGGTTAAACTCTTCATATAAGTAGTTTTACCAAATAATTAAAAAAAAGCACTTTAAAACTTAAAAAATACACGAGAGGCATGGGCAACCGCTACGGATCTTCTTTGCATAAACCCGCTGCTTTCTTTCCTAACCTCTGATTGAAACTTTCATATTATTTTAATTATTATGAAAAATTTGAAAAGTTTGAAAACTGACGATGAAACATTTTGAGAATTTTGAATAACCAGCTAAAAATGTTGAAAATTTTGTAAATTTCTTATATTGAAAATTTTGAAAGCTTTGAATCTGAAAAAATTGTAAATTTCTTAATTGTCGAATTTTGAAAATTTGAATTTTTTGTAAATTTGTATTCAAAAAAATATGTTAATGATGGATAAGTGAGAAACAAGTAAAAAAATTTCAAATGCTAGTTATAACCAAGAAAGAAAAAATTCGTGGTTTTACTTTTTTCAGCACTTTCACAAAATACAGACGTACCTCGAATAAGCCCGCTGCGTTCTTTCTTAAACTATGATTAAAACTTATTATACATTACTTTTAAAATTTTGAAAACTCAGAAATTTTCAAAAATTAAGAAAATTTCATTAAAAATTTTAGCTGGAACATTTTGAAAATTTCTAAAAACTTTGAGTATTTCAAGTCGAAAATATAGCCAACTTAAGAAATATTGAAAATTTTGAATATTTTATAGATTTCAGATACCTACTGAAAATTTTTAAAATTTGAATTTTTCTGGAAATTTTCCTGAGAAATTTGTTGGAAAAATTTTGGTTCATACAAATGCGTTTTAACCAAGACACAAGAAATCCGATGTTTCAGTTTTTTCAGTACTTTCAGAAGCGCGAAATACTCTGGGATTATTAGTGAAAATTTTGAATATGTATTGGAAATTTGGCAAAATATTGTTGGACAGCAACCTAAAATTAAATTAGATAAATGAATTGTGAAATTTTGTTTTTTCTTTTAAGAGAAAATAGTAATGCACCTGAAAAACAATGTTTCAGTTCAGAGTTTTTCTTAACTACAGTAGAACCTTAACGATAAGTTTTAGCCTGAAAATGTCTAATTTATTTTGAATCACTTTGTTTAAATAGTCACCATCGTGGTCAGGGTTAATAGAAAACTAATTAATAGCGTTGTAGCAATATTACTACTAATCACCTAATGCAACGCATAATCGTTTCAACGTTGTGCAGTGACTCATCATTTTAATAAGCTGTTTATATAATATTTTCTGATTGGTTATCAGAAACACGCAAAATTGGAGACTAATAAGAAAAGTTTTCCCGGAAATAATATTGACATGAAATGATGTAAAGTTTTTCGTATAAGAATAAATTGTATCCCGAAGCAATTTTAAATTTGTTATAGAAGTTTCAGGCTCATAAAAATTGCGATGAGCTTAACGATTCATTACGAAGGTATATTAAAAATAAATTTCTTTAAATTTTTCAGAGAAAATTTGCGCCTCCAAGGAGCGCGATCTCGTTGTTCCTCCTTGTTGCAATATTGCCGTCTTCTTTCGACGAATAAAGACAGAGACGGTCAAATGGGGTGTGAAATTCTCGCACTTCTCGTATACGTATTTGCCGACACCTGTTTACTATTTTCTCCAGATTTGCAAATAAATTGAGCTAATCATATGAAAATTTGCAGTAGATTTCACCCAATTTGTAAGTAATTTACGTTCTGTAGCTGCTGCTTTTGACTTGTCACGTTTTTAGAGTTTTTTATTATCAACCTGATTGCTTGAATAGTGCAGAATTGACGCGATATTTCTTGAATTTTGCTTTTTCTTGCTGCATATTTTTGACAACTTTAACTGAATACTAAGTAAACTTTATTAAAATCAAAAATTTATGTTTTAATAATCTTGGGCAGCTAAAAAATATTTTAAATTAAACGTATTGTATAAGACACAAATAATTCCTGTCCATAAATTTATTTTATTGTTTTTCCCACTATCATATTGCATGGATTACACCACATATTTTTAAAATGTTCTACATATCTATAAAATGCAGATAACTGTTTGTACTGCTCAACAGGTGCAATCATTTTATGGTTTTATCTATATTAAATCCGTATCCTTGCCGCTTGTCTCACCATTTAGTGGTGAGGGTCCCCCACTACTAGAACCCACATATTTACGCGTCCATTATACATGGCGCATATTTCTTTGTACAGTAGACCGCTACAGTTTTCAATACAGGTAAGCTCTTTTAGGGTAGCAGTAGAAGTGCGGGTTATTGGGAGCGTGTCCGCTCATCGCGTTAATGCAATCGATCCGGCGGGCGATGCGCCGGGTTGTAGTAAGTTTTGCAGTTTGATATTTAATAATAAGAACAATAATACTGAACTAATATTAATAGAAGAACTACAAGGTCTAAGGAAATATTTGTTTGATTCCCAAGGCGTGTAATAAAAACCAGTTAGAATGAATAAACATTTTTAAAGCTTCTGCCCGTTACAACTAGAACCCTTCGTCGCCTTTCTATTTCGGTCTAACTGTGTCTAGCGCTTTCATTCCCCGAACCAGCGCAATATTTGATAGTAAAAACAATAATCAACCTTCACGCCGCCGGCCGAAACTTAAGCCCGATATGTCAAGGAGGAATCCAAATAGCTGACATTAAAGTCAGTGGCGCCTAACTTTGTTTTTGCTTTTGGGGGCCAATTTCGATTTACGAAGAAAACGTCTCGGAACAAATTGGCTGTAAAAACATTAATGGAAAAACATACGCAGCTGACAAATTTTGTTTGAAAAAAAAACTCCGAGTAAAACATCCTCCGATAGGAAGATTCCTGAGAAAAAACACTCCTGTAAAATAATTCCCCGGGAAAAACAACTACAGAAAACACACCCCCAAAGCACGTGTATTTGCTTGTTAGTGGAGGAATGTATAAGTAAAAAAAAAGGGATAATTTCATTTTGGAATTATATGCAAATGTCTAACAAGATTTTTTTTAGTGCGTATTTATTAGATTTAATAACATTTTGAAAATCTCTGTTAAGGCACTCGTCTGAAAATAATAAAAATGTGCTAAGTTTAACTAACTTTTATCCCACTTTTTCGGAGAATTTTACAGCTACAGATTTTTGACAGGGATTTATCTTTATTAAAAAAAATTCGGGTTTTTTTGTATTTTTTCCAACGATTATATTTCCACGAATTCTTTTACCAGATTTTTTTTGTAGATTTCCAGATTCACAAGGTCCTTACAAAATTTCAGTCATTTCAGTAAGCACTTAAGGGTACAAATCTATAAATATATTAAACACGAACCCTTTCCTCCTGCCTCAACTTTTAGTGACGACCGGCTTTGCTCTTACATCTCAACACAGCTTATTTACTATGTTTCTTCGGTTCCGATGTTTATGTAACAGTCACGTAAAGTTACGCGGCGTTTTGACTTCAAAGGCCTAGCTATTTTAAAAGAAGTTATCAAAGGAACGTGGGGCGTAGCCCATGGGTTGTGCTGATATTTATTAATTTGCAATATTCTAATGTTTTACAAATTTTACCGAGAAAAAAAGCATTTTGGAAATCAGGGAACTTAAAAAGAGGTTTTCTCTTTGCAATATATGTTGTTCGTTCCTCCCGAACGGATGGTTACATCGAATTTCATATGTGGAGGTATTATCAAAAGTGAGTCCACAACGCTTTTTGTGGCTTGTGTTATTAGATAAGAAGAGAATTCTATAAAATTTAAAAATTTTAAACTTATATCGAAATTTTGAAATTTGCAAATTATTTTTTTAACAATTTACCACACAATTTAAGCAGAAAATCTGTATAATAAAATTTTGTTTTTGTCTAAAAATTTATGTTTTTTATTTAGTAATTTTTTTATTGTTTTGATCATTTTTTGTTATTTTTTTGTTGTTGGAAAAAATAAAATTTAACAGAGAAAATTCCTTCTCCACGGAAAAATGTGTTTTAAATCTATTAAATCTGAAAAAATAATTTCAAATCAGTTTTTGTGCATCATAAAAAAAGTTTCGAAAAATTTTCCCTAAAAAATAAAATATTGGCCAGAAAAATAAACGCAATACTACTTAAAAAAATGTCATTTATTGGGACAAAAATGAAATATTTATTAAAAACATGTTTTGAGTTTAATTCCACAATTGACTCAAACAGCGCTTTGTATTATTCGATTCCAAACTACACATCGTTATCTGTGAAATTAAATTATTGACTTAAAAATTATTATTAGTTATTGTATTCTGTAAGTTGAAAAAATATGTGATCTACATAACAACTGTTTAGAAAACTTTGTAATTTTTTTCATAGATGTAATAAAAGAAATCAAAAAGCAATGAATACTAAACTAGATAACCGGAGCGATAATAATAAATCCGTAATCCTAACCTCAAAATTCTTTCCCCCAGCGAACCGTATGATTTCCAATCTGTTTTAAAACTTTATAATTGAATAATTTTTCAATAAAAACAAGCGAAGCACGCCAACTTGTACCGCCAGCTTCGGGACTTGATTGAAAAAGAAATCCAATACCCCAAAGCCAGCGTTCCGGAAAATTGTCAGTACCGGAGATGTTATTATCAGTGCATACTTCTGTTTTACTATTCTTTTAATAAGTTGAATTTAATTGTTACCGATCGAACGAAGGTCAAAATGTTTTACATTTATATGTTTGTCTGTCTATGGCAAACACAGGGGTTATACTTCCCCTAAAATCCTAAAATTTTCTATAGCTGCACCCTTAAATTTTACAAAAAAAAACGCGTAGAACATTTTTGCAGAACTTTCCTATACTTAGTTACTGTTGTAATACTTTTTATATTTAAAATTATTTTGTATCGACGTTCGACGCGCCGATAATGGTTATAAATCGCACAACTTACCTACTACGAGTACGCTAGTGGCAGCATACGACAAATCGGAGACATCATATTCGAGATTTTTATGTGGTAAAAGAAAAAACGATTGAGTTTTATTTTTGGAACAAGATTCTTTGGAAATAAAGATTTGTCAGCCAAAAATGAGATAGGAGAGGAAAAATTAATCCCCAGCTGAAACAACTAAAATAAACAAATTAAAATTAAAAACGTATTGATGCATATAAAAAGAAAAAAATTAAGTTGTGAACCTTATTCTACTGTCACTCATGGTTCATAAGTAACAACCATAACATATATTGTATCCCAAACCGAGCTGTATTAGCCTATCAATCTTAAAAAAAAACGTGTGGTCAATTTTGAACAATATTTTATGAACATTTTTGCGAAGTTTGAAAATAATTTCATTTTTAGTAACATTGTGTTTTTCTATGGGTTTTATAATAATTAAAGTTAATGTCGAACTACCTTAACCTATGATCTTGATTTTTTTAAAGCTTTGTTTTTTTTATAATTTTCTTATTGCCTCTACATTCTGATGCTCAAATCAAATCAGTTTATTGGTGTTTTAACAAAAGTTTTACACAGGTCAGCAGTATGGTGGTATCCATATAAATACTATAATAATACAGTATAAATACAAAATAATTACAACTAGGGTTACCCCAGCACACAATGCACTGACAGACAGCGTTGATAGAACCGGCGAAATGTCAAGTCACGTGATGCATTAGTTCCAATAATGACACGCGACGTTATTGTAGAGGGCGCCCCAAGTGACGCGCGTCTAGCCGACCTTCATATATATTATAAATTAAAATAATTATTATTAAAAAATCGACGTAGAATAAAAATATAAAAATGTTTCATGTTCCATCTGAGGATAGAGGCCTTTCATTTAAAAAAAAATGGTCCAAATTGGTGAAGCGGTAGCCGCTGGAGGAAGGGGAGAAAAAAAACCCTTTGTGCTTTTATACACTGTGGCACATAAAAAGTCGGTTATGACATTCCTGCCTTACATTTTCATAAGTTTCTGGAGTGACATTTCTGTAAAAAACGCGTTACAGAAGTTTGCAGAAATATCACTCCAGCATCTTATGAAAATGTAAGGCAGGAATTTCATAACCGACTTTTTATGTGCCAAGAAGTGAATGGTGAACATTTCGAACACTTAATTTCATTTGTTTTTGCTTTAATTCTTAGTTTTTTTTAATAGACTTTTATTTCAAACGTTTGTCATTTTGTTATGGCTAAATATTTTTCTTTGAAACTCTAGGATCAGACGCAGAACTAAAAGACCTTTCAAATGAGGTGCCACTGGACCCCCCTTTCTATTTAAAAAAAATTTCAAAATGGCGCCCAGCCGCCATTTTGAATGATACATTATTTAATTATGAGCTAAAAAATGGTATTTAATTTCCCATTAAAGCACACCAAATTTTTTAGTAAAATATGAAGTCGTTCAAAAGTTAGTTAGGGGGGGGGGAGGGTTACTTTATGGACACAGTGTATATGTATGGATAAATTGAAAAGTTTGGTTAGAGGAATTAATATCACATTTATGATTTTTTTTATCAACCTTGCGCTCATATCAAATTTATCTTTGCTATTATTGTTTGGCATTTTATTTATTAAGTCCCTTAATTCATTAAAGCTAATCTATATACAAAAGGGTTCTGGCATAAATAATTATTTGTAGTATTATTTTCAATAATTCTCATTTTCCCAACTGGCTTAGGTAGGTGGTCTATTACATTTTTAGCAACATTTACAAAGAAGTTGTTAAATTCATCTGCGCTATGATTTTCAGTAGTAGTTTCTTTGGCACGGTTTGTTTTGTTCGAGTTTATAATTTGCCATAATGATTTTTGTGGGTTTTTGGAATTATGAATAAGGCGCTCATAGACATTTTGCTTATTTTTGATTATCAGTTCTCTGTAACGAGACCTGTAGGCATTAAATGCATGTAGTGATTCCGGTGAAGGCTTTACTGTATGGCAAGTGCGTAATGCCTCCAATTTCGTTCGCATCTGTGCGATCTCGTTGGTAAACCATACCGGTGTCTGTCTTGAATTTCCTTTTACTGTTTTAGTTTTCCGAGGCCTAGCAAAATCAATACTTTCAGTTATTACCTTGACAAACATATCTACTTTGAAAACCCCAGTCAACCAATTCCAGTTTGTTTATCAAAGTGCAAATATTTCTTTCTTGAAAGGGTCTAAAAGTAATGGCTTCACTGAAATTTGTTGACTGGTCTTCCACCTCAACATAAACGCCCTTATGGTCCGAGAGATTCAAATCAATAGTTCATCAAGATCGTGCCATCCTTTCGGGATTTATCAGGAATAACATACACTAATTAGGGTCGATTCTCACTATTCGTGCAAGGCGCGGGCTCGGCAAGCGCTCGGCGTGGGCAAGGATTTTATGGAGTATTCACACTGTGGCAGGTTACCAGCGGGTTTCAGTCGTGCTCAGCTTGTTGGACGGACAGTGTGACAAAGATGTTTTCAACTCTCTATCAGCATTTCGTCTTTCTCCGAGGTAAATGTCGACCTCTTCTGACGCTTCATCATGAAAGAATGACCAATTGGCTGTGGCTTGCCCGCCGCTTGTATTCACACTTCACGAGTCTTGTCTAACGTGCTCGGCTTGGGCCATGCAAAATATTCTTCCAGAGAAAGCACGCGGGCTTGGCTCGGCTCTTGGCGGGACCGGGCCCGACCACTGTGATTGCACATCGTTAAAACGCATAAGAGTAAAGGTCGATTCTCACTATTCGTGCAAGGCGCGGGCTCGGCAAGCGTTCGGCGTGTGCAAGGATTTTATGGAGTATTCACACTGTGGCAGGTTACCAGCGGGTTTCAGTCGTGCTCAGCTTGTTGGACAGACACTGTGACAAAGATGTTTTCAACTATCACATTAATAAAAATTGCGCTAATATTGGACGAGGAAGAAGAAAAGGTAAAAAGACCTCAAAAAAGAAAAAGACGTTACTGGGTACATCAAATCTCCAATGTTTACCCACAATTTTGCTTTGTGAAGCGCATCCGAATATTTTTTGTGGGAAAAATCGTACAACTCTTCGTTTTCCCCACATACTCTATCAGCATTTCATCTTTCTCCGAGGTAAATGTCGACCTCTTCTGATGCTTCATCGTGAAAGAATGACCAATTGGCTGTGGCTTGCCCGCCGCTTGTATTCATACTTCACGAGTCTTGTCTAACGTGCTCGGCTTGGGCCATGCAAAATATTCTTCCAGAGAAAGCACGCGGGCTTGGCTCGGCTCTTGGCGGGACCGGGCCCGACCAGTGTGAATGCACATCGTTAAAACGCATAAGAGTAATGAAAAAGAAATCTTGCCTGGACCGTGCCGAGCGCTTGCCGACCCCAGGCCTTGCACACAAGTGAGAATGGCCCAAGCCGAGCACGTTAAACAAGCGGCGGGCAAGCCACAGCCAATTGGTCATGCTTCCATGATGAAGCGTCAGAAGAGGTCGACATTTACCTCGGAGAAAGACGAAATGCTGATAGAGTATGTGCGGGAAAACGAAGAGTTGTACGATTTTCTTATAGAGTGTCGAAAATTCGCCTTCTTCATTACGCGTTTTTAGCATTTGATGTACCCAGTAACGTCTTTTTCTTTTTTGAGGTTTTTTTACCTTTTTTTTCTTCCTCGTTCAATATTAGCGCAATTTTTATTAATGTGATAGTTGAAAACATTTTTGTCACAATGTCCGTCCAACAAGCTGAGCACGGCTGAAACCCGCTGGTAACCTGCCACAGTGTGAATACTCCATAAAATCCTTGCCCACGCCGAGCGCTTGCCGAGCCCGCGCCTTGCACGAATAGTGAGAATCGACCTTTAATGAAAAAGAAATTTTGCCTAGACCGTGCCGAGCGCTTGCCGACCCCGAGCCTTGCACACAAGTGAGAATCGACCCTTATACACACATACTCAACCTATTATTTTCACCCGCACCTGCCCTACCATTTTCACCTACTCACCCACTCACCCTATCATTCTTACATACCCACCCACCAACCCAACCACTTTTACGCACTCACTAATCCTACTAGTTTACCCAACCACTCACACACACACACCTCACACAATTGTTACCCACAATTTTTATCCATCTACTCCCCTTAAAATTTTTACGCACCTAACCTACAATTTTTACCTGCTCAATTTTGTAGAAATTATTTTTTTATTTTAATAATTTTTTAGGCTAGAACATCCAAACGGCGCTTCATACCAATGGCCACTAAAACAGGCATATCTTATTGAATCATAAAAGTTAATGTATACAGATAATCTTTGCATTCTAAAGTTAAAAAAAACTATTATGTGTTTTAACTAAGTATATTGAAATGTTAAAAAAAATAATACTATTTTAAATGGGAATGGATCAATTGACTAATGGAATTTATATGTAAATTTCTATATTCAAGAAAAAGCTATTAGGGTTTAGTGTTTCATTTACTTATGTTTGTAACCATTCATTTTGTATCTTTTTATCTATTAATTGATATAAAAATACATACATTTTGTATCCTTATATCTACTAATACATATAAAGATAGAAAAAAATGGTTACAAACATAAGTAAATAAAAGATTAAACTCGAATAGCTTTTTCTTAAAAGCCTGTTACATTTAAATGTTCAATATTTTGTCATCATCACTATCTCCAATTGCATCAGATGAAACTTCTTCATAATCTCGTTCAAGTGTTGCCAGGTTGTCACGAGCTTCAGCAAATTCACCTTCCTCCATTCCTTCTCCAACATACCAATGTACAAAAGCACGCTTAGCATACATAAGGTCAAATTTTCTGTTTAATTTATTCCACGCTGTTGCAATGGCAGTGGTGTTCGACAACATGCATACAGCTCGTTGAACTCTTGCCAAATCTCCTCCGGGTACAACGGTGGGTGGTTGATAATTTATACCAACTTTAAATCCAGTTGGACACCAATCAACAAATCGTATATTGCTTTTGGTTTTCATTTGTGCTATAGATGCATTCACATCTTTTGGTACAACATCTCCACGGTACAATAAACAACAAGCCATGCATTTTCCTTGACGTGGATCACATTTTACCATCTGATTAGAAGGATTGAATAATTCAGAGGTAATTTCGGATACAGACATTCCTTCATGATAGGCTTTTTCAGCTGAAACTACAGGTGCATACGAAGCTAAAGGAAAATGAATGCGAGGATAAGGTACCAAGTTGGTTTGAAATTCTGTTAAGTCCACATTCAAGGCACCATCAAATCTCAATGAAGCAGTTATTGATGATACAACTTGACTGATAAGACGATTGAGATTGATGTAATCAGGTCGTTCAATTCCCAATTTTCTTTGACAGATGTCATAAATAGCTTCATTGTCTACCATGAAAGCACAGTCGGAATGGTTCAAAGTCGTATGAGTTGTTAATATTGCATTGTAGGGCTCGACAACAGCAGTGCACACCTACAAAAATATTGAATTATTTTAGCTTGTTAGTGGCCGTTAACAAAAAAAATTAAGAAATGCTTAAATTTTAACATTTTATAATAAGTTTAGTATGATTCACCTGTGGGGCAGGATAAACTACAAATTCCAGTTTGCTTTTTTTGCCAAAGTCTTGTGACAACTTTTGCATGAGAAGGGAAGTAAATCCAGAGCCAGTACCACCCCCAAATGAATGAAATACAAAGAAGCCCTGAAGTCCACAGCATTGTTCAGCTAATTTATACAATCGCTCCATGACTTTTTCGATCATTTCCTTACCAATGCTGTAGTGACCACGAGCATAATTGTTGGCAGCATCCTCTTTTCCAGTTATTAACTGTTCTGGATGATACAACTGTTTACATTTCCCAGTTCGTATTTCATCTATAAAATTAACAACATTACTGGCAATTTTCATGTTTAAAAAACCTAACAACTGACCTATGACAGTGGGTTCTAAGTCGACCATTATGGATCTTGGTACCATTTTTCCATTTTCCATTTCTGAGAAGAAGGTACCATAACAATTGTCACTAGAAGCCAGAAAGCCTTTGCTGCCAGGTGAGGTGCCATCTGGTTGAATACCATGTTCTAAGCAGTACAACTCCCAGGTTGCATTACCAATTTGAACTCCTGCTTGGCCAACATGTACCGATATGCACTCTCGCTGGAAGAAAAGTACCGTTAATTTAAAAACTCATAACGCAGTAGATAATTGAAACAAGCATCTTCTTACCATTTTGACGATTTGTTTACAAAAAATTTCCTTACTAATACTACTGAAATTCTAATAAATTTTGAAAAACTGCGAGTTAAATCACTCATAAAAATTTTGATAACATTTTGTTTCTATTTTTTCTCTATGGAGACCAACGACAACTTTCTTTTGAATTTTGTTCTTGGCATTCTTTGATTAATAGCTTATTGAATTTCTTAGGTAACTATAATGTTTTTAAAAATATTAAAATTTACAACCTAAGAAGAGTTGATGCAAAGGTTTTTTGATCACCTGTATAAAAATTTTCTGAATAATAATAGCTTCAAAGTTAAAAACTACTTTTTCTTTTTTTTATTGCTTTCTTTAGGTAAAAATGTATAATGATAAAATAAAAAATGGAAATTATTTAAAAAACATGGAGTTTTCTTGAGCAACATAAAAAGGAAGATAGAATTGTATTTACTTGTTACAAATATTTTGCAAAGATACATTCTAGCAATACTTTAAGTGAATATTATACACAGGATTAATTGTGGAAAAAGAAGTGAAAAATCGATGTCGAAGCCGCCTGTGGTCGTGTTCAATGGTATTTTGGTATTGAGTAGAAAACGTGAAAGTAGTATGCTCAACCACCCTACCATTTTTATCCCACCCACCCATCCTGCCATTTTATCCACTCGGATCCCTGCCATTATTACCCACCCACCCTACTATCCTACCTACCGCATCATTTTCCCACTCACCTAATCTACCGATTTTACCCATCGATCCACACTACCATATTTATCCACCCACCCAATCATTTTTCCCAACCTACCCACGCTACCAATTTTACCCACCCACACACCCTACCAATTTTACATACCAACTTTACCTACCAATTCACACTACTAATTGTACCCACCCTGCCATATTTTCCCAGCTTACCAGTTTTGCCCATCCACCTACCCACCCACCTACCCTGCCATTCGTACCCACCCTACAATTCGTACCCACCCTACAATTCGTATCCACCCACCCACCATACAATTTTTACCCACCCATTTACCGTACCTATGTTACCCACCTACGCACCTTACCTATTTCACCCATCTTACCTATTTCACCCACTCACACTACCTTTTTTTACCCACCCACCCACCCTACCTATTTACCCACCCACCCACCCTACCTATTTACCCACCCACCCTACCTATTTTACCCGCCCACCTACCCTTCCTAATTCTTAAAATTTCATTGAAAATCTACATTTCTAAAGCAACTATTTTTATCTTGGGTTTGATCCTGCAAAAATACTTATGCGCAATGAAGTGGAATTTATATATGAAAATATGGATAGTACTACAATACTTTGTTCTTTAAAAATGAGGTAGGTCCATTCAAAGAAAGAGGTTTGCCGTGGAGATTTTTTTTGCAACACAGTATGTAAGAAACGCAACGTCATCTTAATGTGACTCCTTAGCAGTCACACCACACATGTTACAAGTTCTACTATCACTCCGCTGCCTTTTACAGCTTATTTCTAATCTTCAAGTGACGTAGGTGTGGACTATGGTCCCAAGTTAAGATCAAACAAATTTCACAGAATACTCGAAAGAAGGCAGGATGGAGGTACTTAGATCTGAATTGTCGAAAGTTGGCTTTCTTGTAAGAATTTCTCTCATTTTTCTTCTTTCTTTACCATTTATCATTCTCTCATAAACAATTTGGCGTCGAGGGTTCTCATTCTACGCATCGAGATTTATTGGAGGTTATGGGATCATCTGGACACTTACATGACGCTTCTTCCGTTCCCATACTCTTCCATACGAACTTGTGTACCGTAAATGCGTATGAGAGCTTGTTACTTCTCCCTGATTGGTCAGTGTTTAGGGTAAGCACCATTAATCGTATTTAGTGATGGGAAAACACCGAGAATTTTTTTTGGTAAAGAAAACTTAGTTGCTTTTTTGAAAATTATATTAATTGTATGAACAATTTGCTTTAATAAACGTTGTTTGTTAAATTGCTGCACATACTTTGTTAAAATTCAATTTTTATTACGATTAGTTAGTTTAGTTGCTATGGTTACCTACTTTTATTTGTAAATAGTAGCTTATTTCTATTTCACGTTTTAAATTCAACAATTGTTTCGCGTTTTGGTACACACTTTTGCAGATGGGATTACATCAAAACTCTTGTATGAAATGCCTTTGATTTTCTAGTTGCTATAGTAACCAAATTACGCGTTACTTTTTACGCACCCTGTATAAATTCAAAAAAATATATAGTTAAATGTTCAACTATTATTAATAAGTTGCAGCTTTACTTTGTTGAAGTTTATATTGAAATTAAATAAAATACCTTATTTTAAATATAAGTAAAATGCCTTGGCGTTCTGCTCGTAATTTAAAATTCATCTTTGAAACTTTTACGTGTTTTGGTGTTTACAGTTCTACACAAAGATGTTCTGGACCAAATTTAAATTTGGGAATATTTCTGAATTTTTAATAAGTTTCCTCAGGGAAACCCCCGAACTAGAAATTTTCCCTTATGGAAATTTTCTCAGCACCCATCTCTAACTCTATTGCAATGGCGTACGATAACCAAGGCCGGTACCGACCGCCTGACTCGCGGAAACATTTCCATCGCGATTTGAACCAGGAATCGCTCAATATTTTGTGTTATTAGTCTAGTATTGCACTACGCGGCCCTACATACTCCTATCATTGTTCATACTTCCCCATTACTGTATAACCTTCTTCCTTTTTTTTTTTACTAATAATCCGTCAGAATTGTTTTTGGTTCCCAACTTTATATTTAAGAAACTGCTTGCACTTAGCAATATTATGAACCTTCCAACTTTTTTCCATTCAATTTTGCCGAAGGAAAGAATAAATCAGCATCTCCCTCTCGTTCCCTCATCAATTACCAATAACCATTAAAAGTAAAATTCCCCCAAACGACGGCCATAAAAAAATCGGTGCACATTTTCATAATCCCCATATTTCTCCTGCTGGCGAGGCAGGAGCAGCAACGAACGAAAAGAACTGCCGACTTAATTTCAAAACAATTTAGAAAAGAAATTACGTAAAATCCATCTCGGTACAATTCAAATTACGCGAACGATTATCGGGCGCGCCTTGGGGCGACTGAAGATCCACGGAGTAATACCTTCTGTCATAAATATACAGTTTGGGGAAAAAGCTCGTCTTTTTTTGGTAAAGTGTAGCGACCTGATATTTTTGCTAATTTGTAATAATCATAAAATGACAAATACGAATTGTAAATTTTTCTCTCGTGCAGAATAAAATGGATGTAATTATGAGAAAACTAAACGGGTTTTAAAAAAAATGCGAATTTTTCTTGTGAGGAAACCAATCGATTTATACAAGACCCCTTAATTGTAAGGCCATTTTTACGAGACGAGTTGGTAACCGGAAAAAGCCGGAGGCTGCGAAAAATAGCTATTAGTTAGCGGCAAAACGGGCTCGGATAATGGCTTCTTTGACTTCTTAGATGGATTTTTTAATATAATAATTTCAATAATTTATACGCTCGTTGCCGAGCTCGATTTAAATTAGGCAATAACCTGGATTAAGACGAGCAATTTCTTCATTTTTCTCCCTTCTAAAATATAATATATTGCGTTATTAATTATTAATAATGCACATTTTATTTTTGGATATTTGTTGCAGCTAGAACTAAAAATCCAAAAATATATTTTTCTTATTGTTTCAGATTCTCTTACCGACATCTCATGCGCATTTTCCGGTGGAACTTCTAAGGGTAAATTCGAGCAACACCCTCTTGGCGATAGCCGGTTCCAATGGAGTTTTAGTCATGGAATTGCCAGAACGATGTCCTCCACACGGGGCCTTCGCGAACAACAAGGAGATGATATACTGCAGGTGAATATTTCCGTTTCAGCTTGCTTGTTCATTTGAATCTTGAAATCGCGACTTCTTCCGCTTTTGGAAGTATAATAATTGTTGATACAGCGGAGTCAAACAGCGCACGAGAACATTAAAAAGTTAGGCGGCTGTACTAATGGGAAGACGCGAACAGGAGACGGTCATTAGAATTAACACCGGTAGTGAAATGATTATTTAGTGTGCTCAGTTCGGTGGCAGGATGTACACTTGAAGCGGTAGGTTTTGATTTAGATTTTTGTTTAGAATTACGAATATGCACCATTTTGGAAGTAGAGAAAACTAAATAAATATGTCGAGTTTTCAAGGTAGTGTGTTTATACCCATTTTACCGTGTACCCCTTGACTGGTCAGAGTAGGCAACACAGGTTGCATGTCATAGGTTGCTTGAGTATTATAATATAACGTTATAAATGAGAACAACTGTTTGCTGTGGGTACACCCCACACTACATCTTTTTAATAATAAACAGTCGAATGAGTGTTTATTTTATTCACAGAAAACGATTGTCCTCGTTTATAAAATTATATTTTAATAATAAGGCTACCTACTCTGACCAGTCAAGGGATACACGACAAAATGAGCACCCTGTATATTTGTAATAGCGCAACCCCTGTACTACGCTTTACGGCTTTTTTGTACACACTTCTTTTTAAAATATTACCGATTTTATCTGCTTCTACTGCAGAAAACGAAAGCTTTTCCTCCACGTTGCGCAGTCGCGCTACTTACTTAAGAGTTCATTATCGGATAGCAGGTTAAATGGTTTAACCCTTCTTCAGTCGCATTCATTTTAGATTAAAATGTACGAAAAAATCAAGAAAACTTAAAATCAATCTAAATTAGTTTTGTTTTTGCTGCTGTTTTATTTACCCGAAAACGTTTGTGTGCGTCAGCGATATATTTTCCAACCCGTATTGTGATGTTCCCGTTTGTGTTTATATGACATCATTCTAACCGAGCAAAATAGCAATTAAACAAACTCGATCGCTTCGTAATTATTAAATTGTAGTTGTAGTGTTAAATTGTATAACTATTGTTAAGTATTGGCGTTCTACACAGCACAACTTAATGAAAGTCGACGAAAATTGCTACCCAAAATTGAAATGAGCTCAAGGTCATAGTTTTTTTGACGATAGAAACCAATGTAATGGAAATATGCCAAAGTATTCAATAGAAGAAAAATATGTGAAGCACTGCAGATCTGCCCGCCGCCGGTATTTGCAGCCTCACGGCCTCGATGCGATATTTCCTCGCCGGAGTTTTTTGAATAATGCAAGCTATGAACAGGTTATGTTCCAATAATTCAAACAAACAGTTTGCTTATCTTCTACATATTAAATTATGCACTGTCTCATCGTAACACGACGACGGCCTCTTATATTTTTGTATTGCTCTCACTACTGTTCTGTAATTCTGTTATTTATGGCTTACTTCTATTCTGGCCGATCGTGAATGTCACATAGCACATTTGATATATTTTTTCAATAACACAATTAATATAATAAAAACATAAGAACATTATTACAATTTTATTAGAAACAGCGTTTGTTTATCGCGAGTTGTGTGATTACAACTATGAGTACTCATATGCGAACAAAATAGTTAGTCAAATAAGCAATAAAATAACAATTAAACCAACGAATTTTAACACTCATAACGGGAACAGAATAATAATTTTTCCTATAAACTAATTTCTGTTTGTTTCTAATACTAAAACTAAGCGGAACCTCACAGTATACAAACCAACATCAACATATTTTGCTTAGAACGTTGGAAACATGTCTAGCAGCTGCAAGAGTGGTTCTGTTTAGAAAATCGACACTTCATTGACCCAATTATTGGGAGCTCCAGTTAAAATAACAAACGCTAAAATTTACGATTACCTGAATTAAAGGAATCACAAATTAATTTACTTAACTAACTGTAGCTGAACCCGTGGACTACGTCCCTTGCTTTTCTCTTACTGGCAATGGTAGCAAATTTATTGAAAGGGATATGGTGATATAAACCTGTGTCGAAATGTAAGTCATGTAACTGAATGCGCGGTCACTAAAAGTTGTGAAAGGGGAAAGGGATACGGATTGAATATAAATACCCAAACAACTTAGCTGTGAACCTATTAGACAATAGACGTGAAGTGCATTAGTCTCAAAAGTTTAAACTCTTGGAAATGGCGACAATGGACACAGCCCTGTACTTGATGTCACAAAATTTACTGATTTTTAACTGCTGGTAAATAAACATAAAAGTCATTTAAAAACACTTTCAATTGTGCCAGGGGAAGGAATCTGGATTTAACACAGAATATAGACTAGGACGCCTACCTGCGGCCCGCTAGGCTACCAACAAGTTAAACAAAAAATGCTAAAGGCGTAGCCCACAGGCTCCACTAGTTTGAATTGAAAACTGTAGCCTTATACAATGGACGCTTAAGTATGTAAGTTCTAGAAGCGTAGGCCTTTTACCACTAAAAGTTGAGAGACGAAAGAAATTAGGGATTTAGTGTATAGAATAATAAATATCCTGTGTCGAGTTGTAAGGCATGTTACTGAATGCACTATCACGAAAAGTTGAGACAGGGGATAGACGTCTGGATTTAGTATAAGTAAGACATGTTACTGATTGCGCGGTCGCTGAAAAATGTTCCAGAGGGGATAGATTAGGATTATATATAGAGTAAAGACTAGTACGTCGACATGCGGCCCGCTACGCTACCAACAAATTAAACAGAAAAAGCTGGAGGCGTAGCTCACGGGTTCCACTAGTCTGAATTGAAAACTGTAGTGGTTTACTGTACAAACAAACATGTGCCTCATACAGTGGACGCTTAAGAATGTGGGTTCTGGTAGCAGGAGCCACTAAATTAGGGCTTTAGTATGTAGAATAATAAATAACCTGTGTCGGAATGTAAGGCATGTTGCTGAATGCCACTAAAAGTTGAGACAGGGGGAGGGAACCAAATTCAAACATGGAATATAGACTAGGAAGTCGACATGCGGCCCGCTACGCTACCAACAAATTAAACAGAAATAGCTGGAGGCGTAGCTCACGGGTTCCACTAGTCTGAATTGAAAACTGTAGTGGTTTACTGTACAAACAAACATGTGCCTCATACAGTGGACGCTTAAGAATGTGGGTTCTGGTAGCAGGAGCCACTAAATTAGGGCTTTACTATGTAGAATAATAAATAACCTGTGTCGGAATGTAAGGCATGTTGCTGAATGCCACTAAAAGTTGAGACAGGGGGAGGGAACCAAATTCAAACATGGAATATAGACTAGGACGTCGACCTGCGGCCCGCTACGCTACCAACAAAATAAACAAAAAAGCGGGAGGCGTAGTTTACGGCTTCCACTAGGCTGTATTGAATACTGTAGCGGTCTGCTTTACAACTATACAAACGAATATGCGCCTTATATATTGGACGCGTAAATATGTGGGTTGTAGTAGCGGGGGCTCTTTACCACTACAATTTTGTGACAGGTGCAAGGAACCATGATTTAATATACAGGGTGTAACAGACCCCCCACGCACTATCTTTTACGGCTAAACTATTGAACCTACACGGATGGCATAAAAAATTTGTGTTATAAATCGTAGATCTGCAATTTAGTAAAAATATTTATACATTTTTTGGGGATTCAGGAAAAAAAGGTAGTTTTGTGGCGGGCTTGGGGGGTTTCTCGAGATTTTCAAATACGAAGGTAGGCCAACTCATATCTCATTTAAAAGCTCTTTTTAAACCCAACAAGTTGAAATAAATTAAATATCGATAGCTGAATCCGTTTCAAAATGGCGGCCAATTATATCAAAAAGGCGGCCATTACGTAAACCTTTTCCCAACCGCACATTTGAACTATTGTACCAAAAAATTGGTACTGAAGATTAAAGCCCATTAAATTAGCTTTCCAATCATATACCACATGAGGACAAAAAATAAATGTTAGTACCCCTTCTCCTCCTCAAAAGAGCGGGAACATTCAAAAATCTTAAATAGGACAAGGGGTCAAGTGATACCTCATTTTAAAGGTCCTATTAAACTGAACAATTTTTATATTTGAAGTTTTTCGATAGCTCTCACCGTTACAAAATGGCGGCTCAATTTATAAGTCTTTTTCCTATTATCGGAGGAATCGCTCCCTCTGCCGCATCTAAGGCAGTGAAATAAAAAATTTTTTTCCTGATTTATAAACTTTATTCACATAACATTTAAATCCACGTGCGATTTAAATGTTTTTGAACGGCGCTACTTTTTGCCGGCGACATTTATGACACCGCTAGATTTTTGAGGCGCTATTTTGACCCCCAACCACTTAGCAGTTTTTCGACTATCACAACGCAATGTTTAAAATGACCGACGAAATAACTTATTACGAATAAATTTTGTTGAAAATCAAAGGTTTACACGAAGTGTACAACCAAAGAGTAGAATTGACGTAGGTAAGGAGTATGAAATGAAAAGGTTGTCGTCTAAAAGGGTTGAGGCGTATATTGGCCCCTCAACGTCGCCCTCGGGATTTACTTATATCGGAGGACGTTCCGCATATGGGAGACGTAAAAACAAAAAGGTTGTAAAACATAAGCAGAATTAGAAACTTTTAATTGACCTTTTATGTCGCGATAATCAACATTTAGGTTCATGTTGGGATTGGCAAATGGGACAGTACTCCAAAAAGTTATTAAAACATCACGCGTGAAACCCAAATTGGAATATCGAGTCCTGAAACGTGCGGGTCAGCACCACTCGCGGCATTTTTCGTTTGTAACTCGTCCCGGATAGTTTCTCCCTAAACGAGGGTGCATTAGACACACCAAAGGGCAAAGTTAATTGCTTTAAAAGTATCGCAACACCTGTCTCGGAATTTTCAAAGTTCCATTAGCCGTGTCATACAAATGGTGGTATATTATAATCTAGGGAAGATATATGTGCTTATAATTTAAACTTCTTAGCAATTTGGCCTTATTTATGTGTCACGTGCCTTATTTAAATGAAGCTAGGGTAATTTTAGTGCGACTTGTGGATAGTTCCTAGTCTTTTTGCGTGTAATCCATAACGACAAACGCGAAACGAGGATAAATAACCGACTTAAATCAATTTTAATTTGGAAAAGTGAAAAAAATGTTGCCTTTCGCAATTTTGAGCTTTTCCCGCCTTTGACTGACATTAATAAAATTGAGTTTTTATTTTTTATATTACGCCCGGGCTTATATCACTTCTAACGATGTTACAAATTCGGTGTCGCTGTTAATCTCGCGCTATATTACTAAAGTTTGTTGAGAATACATTATACCTTCCCATCTTGGCTTCTAAAGTGGCATTATTTAAAGTTGCCTGGTATAGAAATATTTTGTAATTTATTATAACTAACCGTTTGCTTCTAATTGCAGTTTGGAAGTTGCCGTGTATATAAGATTAGGCACCTTGTTTTGTATTCTGCATTAATATTGTCCCCTAAATATTATCATAACGGAGCTAAACTAGGCGATGCCTGCGTTATTTCACCACTGGCGAACTTTATAATACTTATGGTATATTATAATTCATTTCTGAAATTAATGAAATTATTAAATTTTCGTAATAAAAACTTTGATACAATTTGACAAAGGGATTAGTTGCTGGTATTGGAAATACAGGGTGTCTCCGAAATGTATGTACCAGCGAGCATCCGCGAGTTCTTGCGGTCAAAATAAATCGATTGAAGCCAATTTACTTATACAGAGTGTTTGCATATCGATTTACATCTTGTAACTTCGTTATTAGTAAAGATACCGAGAACAACTTTTTCATTTGTTTTAAATACCAATATGTATGGTACAATACAGGGTATTAATGAATTCTAGGGACAAACTTCTATGGCTTGCAAAACACAACAAACAAAACAACTTTTGTTAATAAATGTAAGGTCAAAAGGGTTTCCTTTCAGGGATAGAGCTTCTCAAAAATTCTTTAAGAAGCGCCTAAATGTAGGCAACTCAATTTACTACCTACTATTTGTTTCCATAACGACGGAAATTAATACAGGTTAAATAAAGCCCTCTTTCCCACTTTTCAAATTCAAATTAAATTTAAAATAAATTATTTAACAAAATGTTTTAAAACTAAGCAATAGAAAAAATCAAAATTACAAAGCAAAAATCAACTATTTGAAAAATTTACAATAACTAATACAGAAATTAACAAAATTATAGTAAATGTTTAAAATGTCGCTCCCCAGCTTCTACACACGAAGCACATCTACGAAGTAAATTCCTGCGCACCGCTCCAAATATACCAGGAGTCCAAATATACCAGGAGTCTGTTGAACTTCTTCACATGCAGCAAGAATACGCGCCGTAAGTTCTTCTACAGTTTCAACTGGGGTAGCATACACTAACGTTTTAACATGACCCCACAAAAAGAAATCAAGTGGGGTCAAATCAGAAGAACGTGGAGGCCACGGCACATGCCCTCCTCGACCTATCCATCTGTTGGGAAAAGTATTATTTAAAAATTCTCTGACTTACGCCGAAAAATGAGCATGTGCGCCATCGTGCTGCAGCCACATTTGAGATGGAACATCTTCCAAAAGTTCAGGCAGGACGTGGCGCAAGAAATTTAAATAAATTGCTCCTGTTAACCTTTGGGGTAGCATATATGGTCCAATGAGTGTATCGCCAACAATCCCGGCCCAAATGTCACTGAAAATCTTTGCTGGTATTCCACAGCATGGGGATTTTCATCGTCCCAAATGTGGCTGTTTCTGCTGTTGAATAATCCTTCTTTCGTAAAAGATGCCTCGTCACTAAACAGAACGTTTTCTTGTAATTCTGGATCCTCATTACACCGCCGCAGAAATTCAAAAATTTCTGGCAAAATTCTACCCTTCTTGGAAAATCTGCTTGAACCATGGCTTGTACCTTCTATGGATGGTACGGATGTAGCTGCTGCTCATGTCATACCTCCCATACTGAAACATGGTTTACTCCCATTTCATGAGCGATGGCTCTTAAACTAGTAGAAGGATTTTCACTCACTCTCTCCAAAACTTCTTCCTCAAAATCCACTGTTCGCCTTGTTCTGGTAGCTCCACAGTTGTGTCTGTTGACAACGAATGTACCTTCCTCCCCCAGATGACGTGAAACTACACTAAAGGCCTTGTGCGATGGATGATTCCTATTCGGAAAATGTTCTTGGTACAGACGAGCAGCTTCGCGTGCGTTACCCCAAGCAGCTCCATACATACACATCATGTTCATGCTGTTCGACAAAAGTATAATTCTCCATAATACAAAAATACGAAACACAGAACGAAAATAACGAAGAAAATAAGTATCAAAAAAATCACAGAACGTAAAGAACAAATTATAAAAGGCACAGAAGGAAACGAATGCAAGAAAAGTCAAAAAATATCGCATTGTATCAAAATTGACGTTATTTGAATGCATGTATGTCTACATCGTTTTTTTTCAAAATCCGTGTGACCTGTGCAAAATAATTGAAAATGTAATTTGGGTTGCCTATTTTCAGGTACTTCTTAAAGAATCTTTAAGAGGCTCTATTTTCTAAAGGAAACACTTTTGACCACACATTTATTAACAAAAGTTGTTTGCTTTGTTGTGTTTTGCAAGCCCTAGAAGTTTGTCCTTTCAATTCATTAACACCCTGTATATCAATTTTAAATTTTGTGTTATATCTCTGAAAGTAAAAGAGGTATTGAATGTTTTTAGAAGCCGTTTCTACAACACGGAAGGGGAATCATCGTGACTCATAAGGTAACCTTCCCCATTCAACCCCTTAGGCTCTAACTACCTTAACAAAAAGTTTTCAAATGGTAACACCCACCTTGTAATCGTAATCAGCCTTTACGTCCCACTGCTGGGCACCGGCACTCTTCTCTGCCACGTACTCTCCTTAGCGCTAAGGTGGAGTACGGGAGACCTACAGTTTAACGTCGAGTCCGAACGACTTAATTCCAGAGAAGGTTTCAGGCATTAAGACCCCACGGCTGCCTACACCGGATTGGGGAATGTGAGTGGCGGGTTGCGGCATAGATTTTTATTGCTGCATGGCTTTGGCGGGGAATCGAACCCTAGACCTTCAGCGTTAGAGACTGAGCGCCCAACCTCTGAGCTACCGCTACTCTCCACCTTGTAATACCTCATTGAAAAGCTCTTAAAAAAGTTATTCAATAGTAGCAAACATTTTTTTTACCTGATTCGTTTTGGAAAAACCATTTTTAATTTTTTCATATTTGAATGGTGAATTTTGATATCAGCGATGCGTCACATTTTGCATGTTGTTTAAGTTTAGAGCATTAGATTACAAAAAATAAAAATTTCATAAGAGTGCTATGGAAAGGTGACGTCATTTAATTTGTTTACTCCTATATCATCGTAATTTTTTGCAGTTTCTCTGATTTAAAGGAAATTGTTTTTTTTTTGGACATTGGTTTACTATAGTTTGTTTTTTTAGCTTTTATTGCCCAAATCATGTTGTACTTCTACACCATGCAAGTAATTCCAAAGTTCGTGAACATTTGAACTTTCAAAGAAATTATTTTATTTTAACGCGTATTTCTTACAGAAATACCGGTAACCCGAAATTTGAAGTAGCTTCAAACCGCAATTGAAAACGTAACCAAAATTGTATAGTATTTCAACCGTAACTAGGGCTGGACGATATTAAAACATATCGATATCGAATAAATATGGATATTACCGATATATCGAAAATTTCAATACATTGAACATATTGATTATATCAATTACATTGATATATCGATATAATCGATTTATCGAATATATTTGATCTATAGAATATATTAGGTTTCTCGAATATATCGATGCATTAGAACATTGATATATCGTTTATATCGATAAATTTCATATATCGATTAGGTATATCGATATATCGAATTTGACGATTATATGAAACATCGATATACTCGATAAGTTCGATGTATTGATTATATTGATATAATCGATATATTCGATATGTCGACAGTATCAAACATATCGATATATTCGATATATTTGATAGATTCGATATATTCGACTTATTGATTTATAGAATATATTCGATATATTGAATATATTCTATTTTTGAAATATATTGTATATATTGATACATTAGAACATCGATATATCGATTATATCAATAAATTGCACATATTGAATATGAGGATTTTGTCGAATATATCGATATACACGATAAATTCAATGTATTAATTACATTGATATATCGATGTATTCCAAATATCGACAATATCAAACATATCGATAAATTCGATATGTTTGATACATGCGATATATTCGATTTATCGATTATATTTTATTTATAGAATACATTCGATTTATTTAATATATTAGATTTATTGAATATATTGATTATATCGATACACTACAAAAAATTTATATATCGAAAGTATAGTTAAGTTGCATATATCGATTAGGTATATCGAGCATATTGATATATCGAATATTACCATTATATCGAATGTACCTATATAAATTTGATGTATTGATATATCGGTATATGCAATATATCATCGATATATCGGCAATATCAAACATATCGATATGTTTGATACATTTGATATATTAGATTTATTATATACATTCGATTTATAGAATACATTTGATTTACCGATTATATCGATAAATTTCATATATCGATTAGGTATAACGAATTTTCGATATATCGAATATGACGATTATGTCAAATATGGATCTACTCGATAAATTCGATGTATTTATTAAATTGATATATCAATATATTCGATATGTCGACAATATCAAACATATCGATATATTTGATAAATTTGATATATTCAATTTTTCGAGTATATTAGTATTATCGAATACATTCGATTTATTGAAAATATCGATAAATTACATATATCGATTAGGTATATTGATTTATCGAATATGACAATTATATGGAATATATCGATATACTCGATAAATTTGATGTATTGATTACATTGATATATCGATATATTTGATATATCGACAATATCAAACATATCGATATATTTGATGTATTTGATACTTCGATGTTTTCAAAATTCTATATATCAATGTAAATATCAGTCTATAGAGAAAACGATTCCCAGCTCTCACCGTAACTGATAACCGAAACGTTATTTTTTTCCGGTGCACGTCCCTGCCCGAAGACACTAGCTTCAAAATGGCAGCGACTTTAAATTTTAGAAAACTTTAACTTGATCGCTTATTTGCTCAAAAAATAGTGTTATTGAGCTTATCGGCCACACCGCGGTACATTACCATTTCTGAAAATGTTGATACAAAATAAGTATATTTAACGTGAAAATATCTAACTGATGTATCTACCTTTTTTTACATATTATACATGTAAGTGATGTACAATATGTACCAATAGATTCTAGAAAGATACCTGCATATCATTATTGTGTTTGCATTACTATGTAGATGAACGCCTGTGTGCATAGTAGAGGATGGTGTGAGACATGTAACTATCCAACGGTACGAACGCGCCGCTTTTGCAAAATGTTTTTAATTGTCAGCAGTTATCAAACTACAAACCAGTTGTCTCCTTAAATAATTATATAATATAATTGCGCCCTTAAATTGTTACGTCTGGAGTGGAGGTACCGCTCGCCCTCATCATAATTCCGGCATTGGTTGCAATTATTTTACGTTTTCAGTTTTTTACTTTTTTGAAATTTTAAATTTTAAGTTATCGATATTTATTATTTTTCTTTGGTGTAGGGGAGGCACTTCTTAAGCTATACACTTGTTTATTCCAGTTTAAAACCAAGCTCCACGCTAAGCGCTTCCACCTTCCATTCAGGAGGCCTGTGTTCTATTTCCTGACCCCGCCGGCTGTCTTGTATCAGGTTTTCCCGTGGTTTTCCTGGACTACAAAGTAAATACTGGAATAGTACTATCCACGGAAATCATCCCTTATCCAAATTCCTTGCTGTAACCCATCTGTTCTCGACTAACCAGGGGCGTAGGAGTCCCAATGACCCCTATAGCGGCCCGCCTCGCATGAAGATTGCACAGACAATGAAATTTCTGTTTTTTACGTTTAAACTGATTTTGCATCGGCATTATTCTACATGAAGAATATGCAGAAAAAGAGCTTAATATTCTACATGCACAATAACGATGTATAATAAGTATATTTTACATGTAACATTCTACATGCCCAACTCTAAATGTCCACCTTCTGTTTGGCAACGGAATTTCGAATTACATTGCAAGTGTGCACTTTTAGTATTAATCATTGGTTATTTTATTCCAGACTTCTAATATAGGTTACTGCAAGCGCTCACGCTGTCGATAATAAAAATCATTCGGATGATATCGTTCGGATACTTTCGAAACACTAATCAGAATATTCGGATTGTTTTAAGAATCGGAAACTTGCATAATATTTATTCGTATCGTTAATATCTACGATACTAACTAGCACCAACAGTTTTACTTCTCTTCCAAAAGATGGCACATTGACAAATCCATCTATCCTTGTCGGGTATCGAAGCCCGGTACCTCTGGCCCAAAGACATTTATGTATATACTGACACTTACAGCTAATAATACGAATCGCAAAATGTTATTCCCAGGGCGATTCACTGTAATTGACTTCAAAAAGTTTTGTTCACTTGATTTATAAAATATTCGCTTAATTCACTTATTTCCAATGATGGCCCACCAAAACAGGTCACTAAGGTTTAACGTTAATTTCGAATATTGATGCGTAAAAATTTCAAATGTGACTTTAGAATTTCAAATATAACATAAGACACCTGATGATGCTTACAATCCATATAGTACAATTCATGAGATATCCACAGAATATCACTGTGGATATGGGATATATCGATGACATCCTTATTAAGTACACTGGGCGTCATATGGATGTACATATACGTACATTTGTCGCAACCTTGTACATTTAAAGAATATCCATTGAAGGATGTTCTATGGATATCTTACAAAAAAGTTTTATAGGCATCCGTGAACGTAAAAAAATGGTTTAAGTAATTAAAAATGTTGAAATCCAATTAGCATTCTATTTATTTAATTTATCAGGTTACAACGAATAATAAAAAACAAAAAAGTAGAATATACATATTTTCAAGCACTTGATTTTTTTGATTGACTTTATCTTTTTTTTGTTGTCTTAGCCAACTTTCTAAAATAATTCGTTCTTGTATAAATTATTACAGGAAAATTAAAATGACGTCCCAATATTCAAATATTGATTTCCATTTTAGGTCCATTGACGTACGGATGTTTTTTGGACCTAAACTGGATGTTCATAATATATCCTGTGGTATATGGAATATAATTAACACACATATAGTACTTTTTTGTTAAAGTTTTACATCACGAACCTGTAATAAATCATATAGTTTGGTTTGATCTTCACTTTCAGTCACTTTTAATTTACTTCGTCCAAAATAAATGTTCACTTATTCACTTTATTTTAAATTTTTGCGCTGGAAGCCCTGTATTCGTTCTCTTCATATATAACCCGTAAGACATTAAAATGATATGAATTTTCTTTCATTCGAATAGCACTTCTTAGTTTCAGTTTTAGTAGGGAGAGCAACAGATTAAGAGTAACACAAGTCTAATTCACAACATTCTTATTGTTATTACTACATTTTATTTGTCAACGATTCCGTGTTTTATAGAGCAAAAAATCGCATCACAGAGTTATCAAAAATTCAACTCAATCTAACAAAAGGCGTTAAACAAACATTTAATGAAGTCAATCTGAAGTTTTGCCCATAAAAATAGACCAATAAAAGTTGGGAAATTTTAATACTTCGACACGCCATGTGATTGCCCGCCGAATTTTTCATTAGACCTGAGTTTTTACAGCGCCGTGCAGCATCAAATGAATTCCTCAGGTGTTTTAGGACCGCGGTTTACTACCGACCGGTGGTGGAGAAACTCCATAATTCAGTTACTAGTTGTTACACGTGTCGCTTACACTTTCATGCAAAACTTTTTCTTGGTCCTTACACATAAATGTCACAAATTATTCAACAAAAAGTTTTTTTTTCATTTATTTAAAATTAAAAATTAATTATTGCAGTTAGGTTTAATTAAGGATCTATTGTAAATGAAACAATTTTTTTTTATTTTAGCTTTATACGTATTTCAACGTGTTTACACGTCATTATCAAAAGCAAGATTAAAAGTAAACAGTTGGTGTTGCTATAGAAACAATAAATCTTCATAACTTGATCTTGGTTTTCTATATCTGCATCCAGTTGACTTGATTTCTCATTCCAAAACGTCTAATAACGGTGAATTTAAGAGATCAAGGTGTTCATTCATTTAAGGGTACAGATTTTAAAAGTTTGTGAATTTTAAATGCTGCTAGTATATACAACTTACGTGTGTCATCACAAAAATGTAAAAATTTTATAGTGTTATTAGATGCCATTGAATGATTGTGTTCTAATTATACTTGTAACAACGTACGTGTTCCTTGAACCTAATATCAAAATTTCTAAATGTTTGTCCTATATAAACCGAATTACAGTGCGAGCAATTTAATTTATAGATGCCTGATTTTAGTAAATTGTCTGGTTTTGCTTTAGCATTAAACCAAGTGTTTAAAATATTTTTTGTTGTTTTAAAAGTGATTTTACATTTATTTATTTTGTTTATAATTTTGGCAATTTTTTTCTGATTTATTGCCAAAATACGGTATTGACGCGTATTTCATTTTATTTGATGAAGTAGTTGGATACATTTTCTGAATAGCTAATTTATAATTTTTCTCTTTAATTAGTGTATCCATAAGTTGAGTTTAATTTTTTTTTAGTTTACAACGAAAAAATCAATATTTTGGTAAAACTACAAAGTCAATCCACTACTATCTCAGTTGTAATTTAATGAAGTTGCAGGCAATGCGGTGTGGAAGACAAGGGCAGCAAGTGATGCTTGAATTACAGAAGCAAAGGATAACCAATAGTATGGGGTGTGAGGGCATAGATTAATTAATGAATAAATAATAAACCGCGGGTAGGTTTGATTATAAGATATAGGTGGCTGTGGTTCGAGTGAAATAGGGGCATATTTTAACTTTGTTTATTATATATCAGGCGCCGACGTTTTCGAGTAATACCTGCAGCAGTGGGAGCCTTATCGAACCCCTTAATCATTCATTTTCGTTTCAGGGTTGCGGACGGCGGCGGCGGCGCGAGGAAGTATCGTTTCATAAAATTTAAATACGATAATAAATACCTATAGATAATAATCGGGGAAAATTCAATATTTGCTTTCGAAGGTTGTGTGTGTGTGTGTGCTTGCTTTATAAAATACCCGATGCGAAATGGTCGATTTTTTATCAGGACTGACCAGCGTGCTGAATGTGTATTTTTCCGTCTTTCACATTTTTAATGCCCCATTGGGGTTAAGCGATATCTTGCTTTGAATTATTATATTTGAATTCCACATCGATAACGGTTTTAATTTCTCGCTGTTTGCTTTCTCCAGTCATCGCACTAAATTCCCTTCGTCATAATGGCATTTTTCGACAATTATCTATTGCGTTATTACAGAAATTCTACCAATCTATTTGCTTGTTCCTCATTCATTGCTTGACAATTCGGTCATAAAAATTTACCACTCTTTTCCATTTGACTAATATCTTTTACACACGGAACTATTTTATAAATGTATTTTTTTTTGTTTACTCTGATGATAATATTGTTTGACCACCAACTTAAGGTTAGTGGTTATGTCTAAGTCTTTATAAACACCTACATTCATCGAAATGGATATTTATCCAATGAAATTTTTGTATTTTGGCATTTCGTCGTCATAGTCATTATATTTTCACAAATACTGCGACTCCAGAATCAAATTATTTTTAATAACACATCATAATGCATGGTCGTTTATGAAATACTAGCGGAACCGGTGGGCTACGCCCTACGCATTTTTTGAGTAATAAATAATCATACTACTTAAGTTGGTAATGTAACGAGCCGTGGATCCGCCCTAGCTTTATGAATTTTATTATATAGCGATTGCTTTAATTATACGAGGATTGTTCGAAAGGTACGAGGCCTAACAAAGAAAACGCAAGTTTTTGGGCAAAAAATCATTTTATTTTTCAATATAGTCTTTTGCTCGCTCAACGCACTTATTCCAGCGATGCTCCAAAGCAGCAATGTCGTCTTTGTAGGTCGATGAACTCAAGTTCTTAAAATAGCTATTTACAGCAGCGATTACCTCGAAATTGGATGAAACTTTTTTACCGCCGAGCCATTTTTTCAGGTTTGGAAATAGATTAAAATCGCTGGGAGCCAAATCTGAAGAATGAAGCACTAATTCGAATCTCAATTCCTGAATTTTGGCCATGGCGATTGCAGGCGTGTGTACAGGTGCGTTATCTTGATGGTAAAGCACTTTCTTTTTCGCCAAATGAGGCCGTTTCTCTTTGATTTTGTCGCTCAGTTGCTGCAACAAATTGGCATAATACTCGCCATTTATTGTTTTTTCCTTTTCCAAGTATTCGACGAAGATAATTTCATGAGAATTCCAAAATACAGTTGCCATAACCTTTCCTGCTGACAAAACCGTTTTTTCTTTCTTCGGTGGCGAAGAAGCTTTGTGTGTTCATTGTTTGAACTGTTCCTTGGTTTCGGGAGTGGAATGGTGCAAAAAGTCCTTCGGATTGCGGCGAAAACGTGCCAAAAGGTCGCGAGAAACAATCAAACGATTCAGATTTTGCTCCGGTGTGAGCAAACGCGGCACCCAACGCGCGGAGTATTTTTTCATTTCCGATTCCTCAGTTAAAATTCTGTGCACACTGTCATTTGATATGCCCACTAAGCCTGCTATCTTGCGCACTTTTACTCGACGGTCATACAATACGATACGGAGGACTTTTTCAATCATATCCGCAATAAAATATTTCTGTTAAAGCAATATAGAGCAACATCCGAATATGATAATATTTTTTTGGTACTTTAATATTTAAGGGGGCTACTGCCCCCCCCCCCCCCCCCAATTTTCGCTACAAAATTTAAAATTTGGTTTTTTGTTTTGTTTGCTCTAGGAGAATCTTTTTACAAAGAATCAAAAAATCGAATTTTTTGCCCCTTAATAATCTTTTTGTCCTTAGAAGAATTTCACATACTTTCTACAGCAGTTGTATTCTTGTACTAGTCGCTTAATGTTCAGTGTAGGCTCACTTTTTTATTTTAATAGATAGACTCGCAAACCTACGAGCAAAGTTGTAGGGCAAATTCTTCTCGATTGTATTTAAGAAAAAAACTTGAGTTTCCAATTTTAATATGGCGGCCACGGTAAAAAATAACTTTTTTTAAATGGAAACGTGGCATTTTGGCTTTAAAATCAGAAAGGTTTTGAAATTCTAAATACAAATTAATAAGAGTAATTTCTTGCTAAAAATGATACTTCTCGAGTTATTAATATATTTTCAAATATCAATTGCCGCGCTTCCGTTGATTCAGTCTTTCTTCAACCGCTTCAAGATGTTACAACTTATAAGAACTATTTACTTTAACTAGTCGTGTCTAGACAGGTGTATATCGAAAGTGTTGGAAAATATAAAACAATGTATTTAAATGTATAGGAAAGTCCAGGCGAAGTGTTTCGCTCATTTTTTTTATGTTTTGGAAAAAGATTCCTCGGGATTAATAAAACAAAAACCCAAGGACAAATGTGAACCCCAAAATTATGAATAAAGTATATTGCTGCACCTAAAAATTAAGTTCTGAATCTTATTCTACCATGAGTCATGAGCTTAAAAAGAAATTTTTCATTGTACTTCGTTTATTAAAGAGAAGGGCATTAATTTTCAAAAATTCATAGAATGCGTCACAGAGAAACTAGTGGACTGGGACACCAACAAAATTGTAGCCCATCCCTAGCTCTATAAGCTTAGAAAATTTAAAGAAATCAATATTTTTTTGACAATGTCCAAAATCTTGAAAATATTTTAACTTCACAGTTTTCATATGTACAAAAATTCTTTTAGATAATAACATTGGGTTCCCCTAACGCTGTTAATACCAAATTAATTCACGATTTGTAAACCCGAAAATTTACAAAAATCGTTGGGGCTGATATTTTAAAGCTAAAGTGCCCGTAAAAATGTTTTCGATTTGTCTTAAAGCGTTTTATCATATTTATGAAATTGCGTGTGTAAGAAACCAAACGAAACAGTTTCCGGTTGCGTTTCGTATACCAAATTTCATTAAACTCGGTTTCTTATATTTCGTGTTACACAAGCACACATACAGATCATACATGTTTTAATAACCAATGTTTTTGTTCCTGGAGGTTCAAATCAAGTTCTTCCGTCAAAATCTCATTATCGCAAATTTTCGGGAAAGTAAAAAAGCGTACGGATTCAGCTAGTTCTTCATCAATGCGAGGTAGTACTGTACACGCAGTTTTTTTATTTGTTATTGTTCACTGACCTATATACTATAGACTAAGCATCTATACGGGCGCGACCTTCAAAAATGGAACCAAAAAGGCGCCCATATTGATTGTAAGTTAGTAACTTTTGATGCTACGAAGTTTGCGTTACTGTAATATTAATATTAAAATTTCGTAAGCAGAAATCTAACATTAACTAAACCAACTCAACTATCAACAAACTGACCCACTGACCAAAGTCGTTTTCTTTGAAGTGATCCGTGCTTTTTTCTAAACAACCTGGTTTATTTACGGCTTCAGCCCATTTATTCAAAACAGTTGGTTTAGAAAAGGGAAATCTATAAACAATTCTATGAGAAAATTTGAACATGAAACGCAAAATCATGTGATATCGTAATGGGAAAAACACTTAAGCATGAAACAAGTTTCCTCTCACCTTACCTTTCACATTTTTACACGAAATAGTAGAACAAGCCACCATTGATTGTACTAAATTTGGTATATTTAATATTTGCCAGTGTTGTAGGTTAGGTTGTATACCGTAAGCAAGCTGATTTACGCGCCAACTAAAGCACTGCCAACATAGCTTAATTAAAAAATAAAATTACGAAGCAAAAGACGAGCAATGTGGCTCATTCAAGTCCACTGGTTTAGCATGGCATGCACAGTCTACGTAGTATATAAGTCGGTGGTTATTGTTACTCGAGCTCCCAACATTTGGGTCAAGTTTCTGATAAACACACTGAAAACGGTTTGTTCATCTCAGAGCTGCACGTAAACCTGAGATGGCCGTATTTATTTTACAAATGTATCGGCAATAATTGTTTAATATATATTTGTCCAATAACTGCTTTTGCGTGTACATATTCTAAGGAATGTCATGTTTTAGTAAGAATTTATGACACTTTGTTTTATTAAAAGTACTTGCCCGTGTTCTCTCTGCAGACCGCGTCCATGTTTAGACTTACAAAAATACGTTTGTCTCTTGGCGGCCGCGTCTTCACTCGTCAGCGTGTGCTGTAAGAAAGAAATGTATGCTCTATATAATAGACGTGTACATACGTCATACATAAAGGTTTAGTGCGACTGCGATGTCGAGTTTTCCAACTCCAACTCGCACTCGCAGATTTAAATGTTATGTGAATAGACTTTATAAATCAGTAAAAAAAATCTGTTTCGCTGCCTAAGATACCGTAGATGGAGCGATTCATCCGATAATAGGATATAACTTTATATAAATTGAGGCGCTATTTTGTAACAGTAAGAGATATAAAAAAACTTTAAATACAAAAATTGTTCGTTTTAATAGGACCTTTAAGATGAGGTATCACTTGACTTCTTGTCCTGCTTAAGATTTTTGAGATAATATCTTTTGAATGTTCCCGCTCTTTTGAGGAGGAGAGGAGGTACTAACATTTATACTGGCATTTAAACCAAAAATAGTTTTTTATTGATATCTTTATCAATTACGAAGTTACAAGCTGTAAAGCGATTTACAAACACCCTGTATATGTGGATTGCGGAAACGGGGGCCCCTCACTACTAAAAGTTGAGAGGGGCGAAAGGGATCTGGATTTAATACATAGATTGGCATTATACGAGGTGATTCAAAACATGTGGGATGCACTTTCACGATGGATTCAGAATCTGAAAACAATGAAAAAATGTTCTTTAAACTTGGTTCCGGAAACGCCTCCTTACGGTGCTACAATCTCCTGAAGGTGGAACAGTTTAATAACTTTTTTGATAACTTTTGCAGTAGTTGCACTAAAATTTTGTAATTTATCTGCGGACACAAAAACAAAAAAGGAAAGTTCGGTGCAGGTTCGTTCCCCGTGAAGGGGAGGGCCGCTACAGGAGTCTTTGGGATTCCACACCGGAGTCCTAAGCCTCTCTTCAGCCAAGGAATGATGATAAGGATGGGTTAGAGCGAGAAATTTGAATAGGGGATCGTACTGTCCCAGTATTGACATTTGCCCAGAAAAACCATGGAAAAACCTGAGCCAGGTTGATAATCACGAAACCTAGAGGAAATTCGCAGGAAATTCGCGCCATTCCAGAACAGATTCTTATTCGAGTTTTGGCCGATTTCACGCGTCGTTTAGGAGTATATGCATTACAGAAAAAAAAGAAAGAAGACAGTTACGGCATTTAATTTTCTACAAATGAAACTCCACCCCATTGTATAGATTCTAAATATATTTTAAGTTTTTTTGGAGTTTGAACAGCATTTTATTAATACTAGTGGTACCCCAGCACACAATGCACTGACAGACAGCGTTGACAGAACCGGCGAAATGTCAAGTCACGTGATGCATTAGTTCCAATAATGACACGCGACGTTATTGTAGATGGCGCCCCAAGTGACGCGCGTCTAGCCGACCTTCATATATATTATAAATTAAAATAATTATTATTAAAAAATCGACGTAGAATAAAAATATAAAAATGTTTCATGTTCCATCTGTGGATAGAGACCTTTCATTTAAAAAAAAATGGTCCAAATTGGTGAAGCGGTAGCCGCTGGAGGAACCGGAGAAAAAAAACCCTTTGTGCTTTTATATATGTATGGATGATATTCCTAGTAGTCATAGACACCGGGGCGAGGCTCACTGCATTTGGAAGAAAATATTACTATATTCCGCAATTTGAGACACTTGTGTTGTACATGTCTCAAGATATAGCAGACCTAGCTGCGATATAGCAGGCTGGGGCTGGGCTGGGAGGGGAGCGGCCGTAGCTCAGTGGTAAGCGCGCGGGCTACCAATGTAGCGGATGTCGGTTTGATCCCCGGCCTGGTCGTTCTTCCTCGCAAGGCAACGAGAAACCAGCGAGGTGGGTTTTTCCCCAAGAAAACCTCTCTGGAGAAGAAGTGCATGCACTTCTTGTGGTTCGGAGCCCACGTTAAACTATAGGTCTCCTATGTCTGACGCCGCGCACCAAACACAGGCATAGGAGAGAGGTAGCCAACGCCCTAAATAGGGTATGGTACTATAAGAAGAAGGAGGCTGTAGCTCTGTTAAACAGCGTTTCCGGACCCATGTTAATGCCAACTTTTTTCACTGTTTGAGATCCTGATTTTATCCTAACAGTGCGTCCTACATATTTCCAAGTTTCTACCTTCTTTAGCCGAGAAAGTATGGTAAGGATGGGTTAGATCAAGGAATTTGAATAAGAGATGATTTCCGTGGATGCTATTATCCCAACGTTTATTCTGTGGGCCAGGAAAACCACGGAAAAACTTGAGCCAGGACAGTCGGCCCGGCCAGGGAATGGAACCCAGCCCGCTTACCGCGGAGCCACCATTCTCGGCTTTAAACGTAAATGAACACGTATACAACTTAATAAGTGCCACCTCCGACACCAAAGTAAAATAATAATTATTGATAAATACATAATTGCGACTAGTGCCGGAATTATGGTAGGGGCGAGCGGTACTTCCGCCCCTGACGTAACGATTTAAAAGGCGCAATTTTATTGTATTCTTTTTTATGGAGACAACTGATTAGTCGTTTGATACCTGACAATTAAAAACATTTTGCAGTGCGGTACGTTTGAATAGAGAAATAGCGGCGCGTTCGTATCGTTGGATAGTCACCTCTCACCCCCTCCCCGTCTGCTATACACAGACGCGTTCATCTACATAGTCCAGTAAACACAGTAATTTTATGCTGGTGTTTTTCTAGAATTTATCGGTGCATATTTTACAATTTTACATATTCTACATACTTTACGCGTATAAAATGTATAAAAAGGTAGAATAAAAAGGTAGATATACCAGTATTATTTAACATACATTTTCTACATATTATTTTGCATATTCTATCCACTTTTTTACATTTAATGTAGAAAATAATATTTTACTTGCAAAGTTACAACCCTGTTTGACAACCAAGTTTTGTAATATGCCGGAGAACAGCGGCTGCTTTCAACCAAAGGCACCCAGATAGAAATGTCTCGCACACATACGTTTTGAAACTTTTGAGAAAGTTTCTAGAAAGCGATTCTGTTCGAAATAAAAAACGTGCAATACCAGAGTTATTGAACGAATGAGCGCAATTTGAAGTGTTGGTACAGTTTGCAGTGATTTATTTTTCCGATAAGTGCACATTTGTCCTGAACGGTTTTGTTAATAAACAAAACTGCCGCTACTGGAGTGATGTAAATTCTCATATTTTTAAAGAGGGACTTACTCAGTAGCCAGAAAAAATATATGTGTGGGCAGGTATCTTGCGGGACAGTGTTGTCGTTTATTCATAGAAGGAAATTTAAATGGGTAAATTAACTTGAATATTGTGCAAGGTTATATCGATCGTCTAATCACAGAAGCTGTAGAAAACCAACATGACAAACATGGAAACTCATTGGATTGGATTGGCAGAGGAGGACTAATCGAGTCGCCGGCTAAATCTCCAGATCTTACACCACTCGATTTTTTTGTGGGAACAGTTAAAATCTGTAGTTTGCAAAAGCAGTCAGTGGATGTTCAAGATTTAAGTAATAGAATAACAAGGGCGTGTAGGGCTATCTATCCGCCGAGAAACATTTTCAAAAACGTGAGAGTTAACCTAAATGTTCATAAATCACACTCGATTACAACTATTTATAAATCCCTAAAACTTTGATATAGTGCTACTTTCATGGCAAACCCATTCCGGTGTGAAAAGCGAAAAGTGTACTACAGTTTAAGTTGTAGATTTTTCCAGGAACCCTTTTTCCCGAAAATTAACAAATAAACACGGTCTCTCGTAATTAAACGACCGGTCAGATTATAAAATAACGAATTAACAAAATGGCTGGTAGGTGGAAGAAGAAAATATATTCGTATCTTAATATTGCCCCTATAGATTTGCATTGTTTTTTGCCCACGTGCTCCCAACGCAGTTAAGACGCCACTGTGTTCTGGGGGCGATGTCGACGGGGAGGAAAACAATTCCGTAAAGCTATACAAGAATTAAATGGAGTTTTATTCTCGAATTATTCCAGTAAACCCGCAAGATACGTGGATTCCCGCGCTCTGCCAAAACTTAATCCAACAATAATTTTATTGCTTTTTTATGCTAATTTCGAAATCTTACAGCCCAAGTTGCCGACTCGTATAATTCTGCATTATAACCTATGTATTCTTAATTACATATATTTGTGGTTGAATATTCATTTCGTGTGCCGTTAGAGCTTAAACACTAAATAGCATAGGAATACTTTCTTAAGCTGCGCTAAAGCAGTGTCCTCACCGTAGCACATTTTATAGAAATTTTTGTTATGATACGCTAATAAAACTAAATTGAAACTTTAAAAATTAAAAAAAATTCTAAATCTGGTCAACTTGGAGAAATACCTTTGTTTTCGCATTTTCCGTAAAAAGGGGAAAGGTAAAAATTCCCAAACTAAACTGTTTTCATTATCTTAATAAACATTAAATAAAGAAGCTCAAACCGCCCCCAATAATGTAAGCCAAGTGCATAAACCCGTACAGTGTTCGCAAAACGCAGCGGTCATAGGATATGTAAAGTGATACGGTTTTCAAATTTAGAGCGGCGAGCCGCAAGGGAATGGGGATCGAGAAACAAAAGAGTTATAGGGAAAGAGTAAAGGGTAGCCGGACTTTTAATAATTCCTACTGGCGAGACATTATCGGAGTCTCTGCTGACCACAAGCCTACACTGTCACAAAAAAATCCCCAAGTTTCAACCAACTTAGTGTATTAATTTTTGGGGCGGCTTGCAAAAGCAGTTGAATATTAATTATAACGTACAGGTTTTTCTTCGGAAAATTCCATAATTTAGAACAATGGAAATGTGCCATTTAATTAACTTGATCGGAATAAATTAGCTATTAAAGTAACAAAAAAAGAAGGTTTTTCTAGAAAAATTCGGTTTTCCTCGTGGGACACTGGAAATGTACAATTTTATATATTAAATCCGGATCCCTACCACATGTCTCAACTTTAAATGCCACTAGGTCTTCGCTACTAAAAGCCGCATCTTACGCGTCAATTAAATAAGGCACATATTCGTACGTACAGAGGCCCGGAACAGTTTTTGATGCAAATAGGAAAATTGGGTTTGTACTGTTTGTTTATATTATTGGAACTTAATCTGCTGATAGCTATCATTACGAAAACAAACTCCAAGGTGCAAACATCGGAGAGGCGGCAAATACCGGCGCGCTGCTGCCGGTAAAATCACATACCGTCGTGAAGGACTGCCATTCTATCTATTGGATTTTGGATGTGGAACATAAACCATTTTATCCCCACTCTTCTGTCGATGCGATTTTGTTCCCGTGTGATGCAAACAGTGATTCGATTTTTACGTTTTTATAGCCCTACTTAGGACCTGCAAGTACCTAAACTAGAAAAAGTTGAATTAATTCTTGAAGATGGTCGAGTCCGAAACGGGTCCTCCCTGAAGCAAAACTAGATGCCCCGGGGCAACTTTTGGCAAAGTCGGTTTGATAATCGAACGACAAGTGCAAACGCCGCTCGGGTGAAATTTCCAAAAAATGTAAAAATCGCCACCCTGGTGCGAGTTTCTTATGTTACAATTTTTAAACGTACAGCTGGCTCTATTAATGGCCCTTTGGGCTTTACAAAATGAGCAAAAAATCTGGATCGGGAGCAAATACAAAGAAAGACCACATCACTATAATACCCGCGGCGGCGGCGGGCACATTATTGCTTTCGATGGTTTTGGGCTATTAAGACGTACTTAAGCCTATTTTACATTTGTTTTTGCTTTAAAAAGCTTTTTCCAGCCTGGGCCGCTTTCAATTTCTAGCCCTAATGCAACTGCATTACGAATTTACATTGACTTTTATTAAATTGTGCTGAATAGAACGCTAATATTTAATAATAGTTATAACATTTAAGACTTCATAATTATGAAACTTTTGTTATTACAATCGAGTGTGCTCGATTAGGATGATGTCATATAAACACGTACGCAAACATTACGATACGCGTGGCAAAATCAATCCCTTTTTTTACAATTATATACATCATTAAAAACCTGATTTTTAGTCCACAAGAGCAAAAAATTTCGTTAAAATTCAATAAGTGAAGAAAAATCCTGGGCGTACTCAAATCCATTAAGTTATACGTGAAACATATTGGTCAAGAGAATTAATTTTTTCGATGAGAACTAGAAACAGTTGTTGTTGTGTACTGCAATTCTTAAGTTATTTATTCAACGGTGGTTTTCTAACTCTTATGAATGTTGATAATCCAAACTTTTTTTTCGTAGAACTTTCTCGTTGTGTTAATGAATTTACACGTTCTATTTTCATTAATTTATGATTGCATTTTACATTTCAATAGAAACACATATTTTTGTAGCTTCAAAAAATTGTTTCGTGACTTCTTTTAAAATTTATGACCATTTCTATTCTACGCTTATGAACCCTGTTTTATTTTATTTTACTATTACATAAGATTTAATTCCAGTTGACCAAATAAATAAGAACTACCTGTACAAGCTAAATGAAGGTCAAACATATAAATGTGTTACCATTGCTACTAAATAATTTGTTTAAAAGTTTAGCTATGCACCAACTATAATAGATTTAAAGGAATAATGCCAAAGTTGCTTAATAATTGATTGCCTCATAATTTAAATACTGGCAAAATACTAGACTAGAAATCCGGACTATATACATCATAGTCCGATTTTCTTATACAGGATTTAATACACACAGATAAAAAAATAATTTACGTAAAGCATGTTCATAATCGCAACTCCTTGCATATTAGCGAATATAAAATACTGCTGGATGCATTAAGAACGCATCTACCATCTCGAAACAGCGCATATATTGTTTTTTATAAGCATAAGTATACAAGGGGAAAAACGTATTTTAGTTTAAATACCAATTAAAAAGTCATGGTGTAAAGAGTGTAAATTTAGTGATGGCGTAACCAAATGAATTTAACAATCGAATGATCAATTCGAACAAAATTGTTCGGATGTTTCTATGCGGTAAAAAATAGTAAAAACGCTCTCTGTCCGCTTACTTCTCGAATGGTCCTATGAAGGAACTGTCGTTCTCATCGTCTTTTTTCGTGCCGCTCGGCAAAGGAGCGTAAACCTTCAACTTTGAATAGTATTTTTATTAATTTCATCGCTAATTCCGACTAATTTCTTAAATAATAGTTTTGTAATCCTCGAAAGGGGATACATTTTTCTGTTTTATAAATTAAGTATTATATAAATAATCGATTTTTTTGTAATGTTGTATCACTTGTTTTTATGAACAGTAATACAACATTATTCTAAATATTAATACATTTCTTTATATTTTCATATTTTTTATTGTTTGTACTTTTTAGAGCATGTAAATTTTAAAATAATACCTTGCGCAGAAATGACACGAAAAACAAAACAGTGCGACGGACACTGCAGTGTTTGTTATTTCTCATAGTCAAAATATTCTTATCTCGTTGTGCTTGCGCGGCGAAACAAGCCGCGGAGGCCGTCTTTATGCAATCGCATTGCGGAAATTCTGTCTCCATTAGTGTATTCGCATCATAATACCACGACTGGTGATGTCATCGTATCATATATTTGCAATTGGCTACTGTACGGGGTGTCGCACCGACGCGACGCTCGTTTCCGAAATGGTCAAAACCGGAAATTTAAAAATCGCAAAATCATTCGAATGATTTCTTTGTAACTTCTCGAGATAATTCGATAATCGAATGGTTCGATCATTTTCATTCGAAATATCTCATGGATAGTGTAAATCTTTGAAATTGTTTTTTTTTAACTTAGCAACCTGTGGCTTGCGGCAAGTTGTAAACTGTGTTTTAATAAAATATCCATTATTTCATGGTATGACTTCCGATTGACCATAGTTTCTAACATTTATTCTAACAAATATATCAAAACAAACTTAATTTAAACATTGATTTTGTTCTAATTTATTAAAACTTTCACAAATTGTCTCGTTGCGATTAAGTTAAGTGTTGCTGTGGAAAATTCTGCGTCGTCTTAAAAAATTAATCTTTGAAACTTTTAGCAGTGTAGGGCCGAAGAGAGGAGTGCAGTTACCTCCCCGTTTGAGTCAACTCACCCTTTGTGAAAAATCACGTCCGTGTTTGGCCTGGGATGCAAATTTAATGCCCATAATTTTACTTCCATACATGTGTACTTTTAAACATCAAGGGTTAAATCGTCTTTCCAACTAGTCTTCCTTCTTTCTCCCACTCGCAGCTAGTGCTGATTAATTTTACTCTGTTGTAAAAACCACGTGTGGCAAACACAAATCGTTTTGTTCAGTTGTTCAAGAAACCGTTTTTAAATACACGCAGACCCACCGTCTCTCTCGCGAGCTTTTTAAAATCAACCACTTGCATTTTAAAAAGGGATGACGTGTGGAAAACGCAAGGGAGCATGAAGCATTAATGTGTGTTTTGCAAGAAACGATTTTTGATAGGAGTTTGGGAGCCGAAACGAATATTGGTTAAATTTATTAACTTTGACATCAGTGGCCAGAGTGTAAAACAAAGGGGTGTTTTAGGAAGATAAAATCAATATGAATGAGCACAAAGGGTACGAATTTTAAATATTTTTTAATGGGGCCAGGTTTGTTTGCGTAGCTTTAAGAATTTTGGGCACGTTAAAATTTAAATTTATAATTTTTTTAATATTTAGGAAAATATATTGTCGATGATTTTTGTCATTTTTGGCCTCGTGCTGCTATTTTCTGAAAATCAAATTTAAATAAATTGCGTTTAATTTTGTAGCCTTTTTTTCCAATGTTAATTTTTTAATGAAGAAATGCTTATAAATAAATAAAAATGTATTATAACAAGTACATACAACAGATAGGTAAAGTCTCGGTTCCTGTGGGAATTGGAGAAGTTCCTGGGATTACGAGAACAGCGCTTCTAACTGCAATTATTAGGATTATAATATTGTTTAAATGTCTCGTAGCCACATTAAAAGAAGTGTAAAGGACTTAGCGAGGATTTACAGTACAAAAATTTTAACTAACCTCCCGGAGATTTGGTCGCTACTGCTTGAATACTGATTTTGCATGTCGTTGGGCGTTAATTCTCCGTACACAAGATTTTCTGGTTCGTTCTTTCCTCGGTTAATAATGTTAAAAAAAAAGCGAAAATTTGGAATGTTCTGATACGTCCCCGCCTTACTGCGCATTAAACTTTAAAATGAGATTTTTAAAATATAGTAGTTTGTCCCCTCTGCAAGCTCTAATTTTAATGACTAAAGAAAACGAACGGAAGTCGGGATAATTTTTGTGAAGTCGACAAACGATTAATTCACAAACGACTGCGATAATTCCGGCTGGATTTAAAACCGGACTCAAATCTACCGTAAGAGACATTAGTCAAAAATATGGGAACGTTTGAATGAATTTTACAGTTCTCGGATATTTCCTGGTCGCTATTATACCACCGCACGCTCGATGAACCAACCTCGTTTTCAGCTGCGTTTGCAAACTACAAGAAAGCAGGACGTAACCCAAAAATTTATTATTTTCTGTACCGTTTTGTAAGTTTTGTTTAAAAAAAAAACATTAGAACTGCAACAATATAATTGAAATGAAAAACGTGCAAATTTGACATTCTTGGTGTAGTTTACAATTTGACTCTTCTTTTTTACTTTCCTATACTTTTAGTATAGGGAAGTATTGATTTCATGCAAAATTCCAAAGATGAGATTTTAACGGAAATAGTCGGGGGGGGGGGGGGGTTCATGGACCACAAAAAAGTAATTTTTAAAAAATGACTGTCTGTGGGTGGGTGGGTGGGTGCTCCATATCTCCGGAACGGCTGGACCGATTTTGATGTGCTTTGGAATGAGGGGGTATATCAAAAATTCACCGACAAAATAAGCTTTTAAAAAACCGAAACCGGAAGCGGAAGTTAGACATGTTTTTTTGGTAGCATTTTTTTCAGAAACTGATTTTTGGAAATTTTAATAGTGGAGATTAAAGAAGGCCTTAGGACAAATCAAACGATTTTTACCGAACTCTCTAGCTTTAAAATGGCGGCCGCTACGAATTTTTGAACATTTCGACTTTAACGCCCATTTACTCAAAAACCAGTTATCTGATTGGAATCAACTACATCTTGTTTGGTAGCCCTTCAAGGGTACTATACCACGAAATATAATTAATTTTGAAAATATAAAAACGATCGCAATGACATCACTCCAAAATTTTGGAATTTTTCAAAAAAATATTTCTCAAAATCCGCCCGCACGTTTTTGTTTAAACTTTTTAAGCATTAAAGAAGGCCTTAGGACAAATCAAACGATTTTTTACCGAACTCTCTAGCTTTACAATGGCGGCCGCTACGAATTTTTGAACATTTCGACTTTAACGCCCATTTACTCAAAACCAGTTATCTGATTGGAATCAACTACATCTTGTTTGGTAGCCCTTCAAGGGTACCATACCATGAAATATAATTAATTTTTAAAATCTAAAAACGATCGCAATGACATCACTCCAAAATTTTGGAATTTTTCAAAAAAATATTTCTCAAAAACTGCCCACACGTTTTTGTTTAAACTTTTTAAGCTGATAGAGCTGGGAATCTTCTACAATTTGTTTTTTTGCGCATTGCTATAATTTCACTGTGACGTCCTCTATGAATTTTTGAAAATTGAAAATTGGTACCCTTTTATTTATTTAACGGGGGGCAATCAAATATTTCTGTTAAAGCAATATAGCTCATCATTGATAGCAAAATCCGATTATAATAATATTTTTTTGAAACTTTAATATTTAGGAGGGGTAGTGTTCTCCCTTTCCCCCAAAATTTTCGGTACAAAATTAAAAAATTGATTTCTTCTTTTGTTTGCTCTAGGATCTTTTTACAAAAAATCAAAAAATCGAATTTTTTGCCCCTTAATAATCTTTTTGTCCTTAGAAGAATTTCACATACTTTCTACAGCAGTTGTATTCTTGTACTAGTCGTTTAATGTTCAGTGTAGGCTAACTTTTTTATTTTAATAGATAGACTAGCAAACCCAAGAGCAAAGTTGTAGGGCAAATTCTTCTCGATTGTATTTAAGAAAAAAACTTGAGTTTACTGGTCGATATACGAGTTATGCCTAAAAGAAAGGTACTTTTATGCCAAACATTTTCAACCTAAACACTTTGACTAATAAGCAGATTTTAGGGCCTTGGGAAACCAATAAAGCAGACGCTGCAGCGGAGTCCGTGTGTGCGTATGTCCTTTACAGTTCAGACGCCTTAACGCAGAAAACCTAAATTTGGCTCAAAGATTGGTAATTCCACTGGGATGAAACCACAGAAACGAGGTCGGTCCGTTAAAACAAAAAAAGGGAGGGGAAGGATGCTCTACTTCAATATAGACGCACTTGAAAAACAACCGTAGATTCGTATTCTACGACCTTTGAGAGGTTTTCTTTTGAAAGTTTAGCTGAACCGCAACTTTTAAAATTTTCGAAAATTATCTGCATTTTCAAAAAAATTTTAAAAATGTGCAAACATTTTTTTAGTTTTCAAAATTTCAAACATTTTTAATTTTTTTCCAAATACAAAATTTTTTTTAATTTTGATGTCAATATCTTTAATATTCTACACGATTTTCAAAATTTTTAAAATAATTATCATTACAAAAAATTTTTTTGAAATTTTGAATATTTGCAAAAAATTTTCAATTTTTAAAAAAATAAATTGTTAAAAATTTAGAAATTTCAGAATTTCAACAATTTTCATTGACGATAGGAACAACTTTCCATTGAGACGAAACCTCCGGGAGGTTTTCTTTTGGGCGTTTACCTAAACCGCAATATTCGAAATTTTCAAAATTTTTGTAAATATTTGTAACTTACATTTTAAAAAATATATAAAAACTGAAAATTTTCAAAAAAATTCTAAATTTTCATAAATTGTCAAAATTACAAAAATATCGATAATTTGAAACTGGAAATATTAAAAAATTTAGAATTTTGAAATTTTTTGAAAATTTTGAATTCGTTTTAGTATTGAAAATTAATATAAAATATTTTCAAAATTTTTAACACTTGAAATTGTTTAAAATTTTCCGAAACTTGCAGAATTTTCATAAATTTTAGTGTTCAGTTTTCAAAAATTTTCTTATATTTTTCCCAATTTTCGAATTTTCTAAGAAAATTTCAATATTTAAAAAATTCAAAAGTTTTTTAGTTATAAACATTTCCAAAAAAATAATTTATCGAAAGTTAAAACTATAAATTTTCAAAATTTTACAAAGATTTCAAAGTACAAAAACAATTCTAAAATTTCAGTAAACACGAGGAAGGTTCCGAGCTTCCCAAACTCCCAAGGTTCACTAACAATTTTCAGATAAACATTGGTTGCAACTAGAAAACACTAAATGTCATAAAACCAGGCGACTACTTCAAAAAATAGGGGGTGGGGGTGCTTTGCTTTAATTTAGAAGCGCACGGCGAATAACATTAGATTGGTATTTTACACACATCAACAAGCTGATCTGCGCAACTACGATAATCCTATTACCCCCATTGTTATATTTTTTAAATTTTCAATATTTTTGAATATTCCACACAATTTTCAAAATCAAAAAAAAAATTTGTTTTGAAAATTTTGATTATATCCAAAAAGTATGCAAATTTTCAAGATTTTTGAAATTTTTGAAAAGTTCAATAATTTTGGAATTTTCGAAAATTTTGAAATCTTGTAAATTACGAAAAAAATTTTGAAAATATAAAAAATTTCTTAAGTATTGATAATGTGACAGTCCACAACCGTGCACATAGTACATAAACCAAACAATAATAGTAATAAAGTGCGGAGAGGAACACAACAAAGCTACAATAAAAAAGTTGTCGGGCAACCGTCAGCGGACCTTCCTCGTAGTTATGGAAATTTTTTGAATAATTTGAAAATGTTGGAAATGTTAAAAATTTCTTTACATTGACAATTTTAGGAAAATTTTAAAATTTTTACTGGATGTTTTATGGAAAATTTAGAATTTTCGTTTTTTCTAAGCCATTCTTAAAACTTTTTAATATGTATTACCTAAATTTTGTAATTTTACAGATTTTTAGAAAATTAATAGTTTTTGAAAATATAGAAAATGTTTTATTCGCAGAAATCTGAAATCGATTTTATAATTTGCGGATCTTTTAAAAATTAAAATTTTCAAAATTATGAAAATGTTTTATATTTTTGAAAATTATTAAAAATTGTAAAATATTTTGATGAATTTGAAATTTATTAAATTTAAAATTAACAAATATGGTTTTTGAAACTTGTATTTTTTTTGGAAATTTTTAAATCTGAATATTTTGAAAATTTTTAAACATTTAAATATTTTGGAAGTTTTTTAATTTGCGTGAAAATTTACACTATATTCAAACATTATGTACATTTTTTTAAATTTTCGACAATTTTTGGAATGGTAGAAAATTTTACAACTTTGGAAATATTTGGGTATTTAAAGATTTTTTGAAATTTTGAGTATTTTTGAAAATATTGAGAAGCATTGAAAACTTTGTAAGTTTTGAAATTAATATTTAAATTTTGCAGTTTTTTACTTTCCTATACTTTCAGTATAGGGAAGTATTGATTTCATGCAAATTTTCTAAATCGAGATTTTGACGGAAATACATGTTTTGGGCTTCCAGGATCCTAAAAAAGTGGTTTTAAAAAAATGTCTGTCTGTGGGTGTGTGTGTCTGTGTGTGGGTAACGCTCATATCTCCGGAACGGCTGGACCGATTTCGATGTGCTTTGGAATGAGGAGGTATATCAAAAATGCATCGACAAAATTAGCTTTTAAAAAGAATCCGAAACCGGAAGCGGAAGTTAGACATGTTTTTTTGGTAGCATTTTTTTCAGAAACGGAATTTTGAAAATTGGAATAGTGGAAATTATAGAAGGCCTTAGAACAAATCAAACAATTTTTTACCGAACTCTCTAGCTTCAACATGGCGGCCGCTACGAATTTTTGAAAATTTCGACTTTAACGCCCATTTACTCAAAAACCAGTTATCTGATTGGAATCAACTACATCTTGTTTGGTAGCCCTTCAAGGGTACTATACCATGAAATATCATTAATTTTGAAAATATAAAAACGATCGCAATGACATCACTCCAAAATTTTGGAATTTTTCAAAAAAAAATTTCTCAAAAACTGCTCACACGTTTTTGTTTAAACTTTTTAAGCTGATAGAGATAGGCATCTGCTACAATTTTGTTTTTTGCTCGTTGCTATAATTTCACTGTGACGCCCTCTGTGATTTTTTGAAAATTGAAAATTGGTACCCTTTTATTTATTTAACGGGGGGCAATAAAATATTTCTGTTAAAGCAAAATAGCTCATCATTGATAGCAAAATCCGAATATCATTATATTTTTTCGATAATTTCATATTTAGGGGGGCTACTGTTTCCCCTCCCCCCAATTTTTTTCGATAAAAAATTAAAGATCTGGTTTTTTGTTTTGTTTGCTCTAGGAGAATCTTTTTACAAAAAATCAAAAAATCGAATTTTTTGCCCCTTAATAATCTTTTTGTCCTTAGAATTTCACATACTTTCTACAGCAGTTGTATTCTTGTACTAGTCGTTTAATGTTCAGTGTAGGCTAACTTTTTTATTTTAATAGATAGACTCGCAAACCCAAGAGCAAAGTTGTAGGGCAAATTCTTCTCGATTGTTTTTAAGAAAAAAACTTGAGTTTCCAATTTTAATATGGCGGCCACGGTAAAAAATAACTTTTTTTTTAATGGAAACGTGGCATTTTGGCTTTAAAATCAGAAAGGTTTTGAAATTCTAAATACAAATTAATAAGAGTAATTTCTTGCTAAAAATACTACTTCTCGAGTTATTAATACATTTTCAAACATCAACACGCTTCCTTACTCGTGCCTCCGGTTCATTTCAGTTCGGCTGTTTTACATGTACTCAGTTGCAGGCGGAGCCAGCGTGGTAATGGTACGTTTAAGTTACGCTCTTCACGCTTGAAGTTTTTATAAACGCTGTTACTTTTACTAGCCGGGTCTAGACAGGTGTACATCAAAAGTGTTGGAAAATATAAAACAATGTTAATTTATAAGTATAGGAAAGTCCAGGCGAAGTGTTTCGCTCATTTTTATTTTTCGTATATTCTAATAAAATTATAAACAATGTTTATTCGTTTTTCTGAATTAAACTGTTCCGGTAAACAGATGTGCAGATCGGCTATTCCAGATGCGTATCTTACCAATTTAAAGTTCTTTTTTGAGCGCCTCTGTATTGAAGTAGAGTGCCTTTCCCCCATCCCCTTATATTTTGCATCAGTTACCTGCTTTTATGTTATTTAGCACATTCCAGGTGCTACCAATGTTTATTCATTGAAATCTCAACATTGATTTTGCACAACAGTTTTGGGTGGTAGCCGTTTTTGTCGATTTCTCAATTAAGCTGTTCAGGTAAACGACCAAAAGGAAACCTCCTAGAACTGTTTTTTCATTGGAAAGTTGTTCCCGTTTTCATTTATCATTATTATACCGATTTCGAAGCCAAAATTCGTACATTTTTGTAATACCGAAAAATAGTTGCTTGAGGGGAGACCGCGCTTGCGCAGAACGGCTATGGATGCCATATTTTTTTTTTAATTTACGCGAATTTATCTAAGTTATTTCTCTAGAAACACTTTGTAATACTTCACACTCACACCATTTGGAAAATCATTTGCATACAACGAGTCACCCTCAGTTAACGTTTAACTAACATTTCTCATCCTGCATTTCCCAAAATTAAAATTGGCGGTGCACCACTAATCGCGTGAGGCTGACGTTAACCAAAGCATGCACACATCCCTTTCAGGATCAGCAAGAAGAAACACGAGCTCATGTGCAATTCTCCTGAGGGACTGGGGCATAAATATGAGGTCGAACGGACATTTTGTATTCATAGCAATGTTTAATTCTTCGCGATGGACACCCCGATAATATAAGGGTTAATATTTCATGTAAATGCGGCAAGAAAATAAAAACTGAACGAGAAGAGTTCAAGCCAGCGTCGTTTACATTGTTGCACTGCAAATAATAAAACAGGAGTGGCGTTGAAAATAATTTTTGATTCATTTCAGAAGTGGGATTCAGCGTTGAGGATATTGTCGATTTATATCAATCCCCCTTTTTGACAGGGTTCTTTAAATAAAAAAGGACAAACGAAGTCTCTTGATTTATTCAAAAACTAGTACAAAAATGTTTCTGTTTCGTGTAAATTATGCAGCGACCGTGAACAATTTCGAATTCAGATCCCCTCTGGGATATCTGTCGTTGGAAGATCATGCAGAAGCAGCCTGCCCAATGTCTTAAGATGTTGGTAGGATTGAAGTGTTTGAGGTATAGGAATAACTGCAACAATAAATTATTCCACTAAGTGCATTTGATGGATATCAACCTATATTTCTAGCAGGCCGAGTATTTAATGTTTAAAAGTTTCTGATGAAAAGGGCCTACTCCCTAGAGTCTAATTGCGTGTTTGCGAGTATCAACAACAGATACGACAAAAATTGCATGTTCGCTGGCGATTCCGGTGTTTGATGCAGTTCAGTTTTACGACTCCTCATCTAAACGTGACGAATGGCGATTTGAATATTTCAAAGCGATGTTCTGCTGTTTTATGATAGAAATTGCACGGCCTGTGTTAATATAAGTTACGTTCAAGAATTTTATTTTTTTGCATTTTGTCCTGGTCCTCCGCTGTTAATTGCTTCATTTTGATAACAGATTTCATTGGTTGATTATCGGAAAGACAAAGTTGTTTCGTCATGTTTTATCCTAAAGGTGGTTAAACAATAATTTTGTCAACAGCTGCACCATGAGGAAATTTAAAAATAATCGTACTAAAAATTACGATAACTTGTTGCTACGCAGAAAGTTTGTATCCCAAATCCAAATATTTCTTATTTTTCAAACAAATGAGTAGTTTGCTTAAATTTAATAACAAATAATAAAACTCAGCCCACTTTTTCTATAAACATGGTTTGCTTGTTAAGGAGTGCTAGTTAAAATGATAATTACACGAGCGTGACACGCGAGTGAAATTGTCTTAAATTAACTAGCACGAGTTTAACGATCAATCCGGAACCGGAAACAGAAATTAGATATTTTTTTCGTATCGTTTTCTGCAAAAAGCAGAATTTTTATAACGTGAATACGAAGTCAATAAGGTTTTTTGAAGATGCTCGCTTCAAAATGGCGGCCGTTGGCGCTACGATTTTTTAAAAATCTAAACTTTGCCCCCTTATTACTCAAAGAATAGGTTGCTTAGATTTATTCACAAGTAATACAACTAGTCAGTCCGCTTTTCAATAAACATTAATTGCTTGTTAACGAGTGCTAGTTAAGATGCTAATTACACGAGCGCGAAACGCGAGTGAATATGCCTAAAATTAACTAGCACGAGTTTAACAATCAATCCGGAACCGAAAAGAGAAATTGGATATGTTTTTTCGTATCGTTTTCTGCAAAAGCAAAATTGCAGCCGCTGGCGCTACGATTTTTTAAAAATTTAAACTTTACCGCTTCATTACTCAAGAAACGAGTGGCCAGATCGGCATAGATTTTGGTTATTGTAATGACCCTAGGGGGAAACAATTTTACTATCTCTGCATGAGAAATTTTAAATTTTTTTGAATTTTTCAAAAACAGAGTTTAGTCAAAAACTGGCTATGTTACTTGTGAGCAGATACGTAGCGCAGAATACGTGTACAACCTGGACCTACCGGATTATACGGGCCAGCTCTTCGTTCAGCGCAGTGGAGGGGATAACGCCCAAGAAATGCACAGAATTATACACAGTAGGCAAACGCGTTTTTATTGTTGAATGCTAAAATTAACTAGCACGAATTTAACTATCAATCCGGAACCGGAAATGGAAGGTAGATATGTTTTTTCGTATTGTTTTCTGCAAAAGCAGAATTTTAGTAACGTGATTACTAATTCTGAATAAGGTTTGTTTTTTGAAGACGCTCACTTCAAAATGGCGGCCGTTGGTGCTACGATTTTTTTTAAATAAAAACTTTGCCGCTTTATTTCTCTAAGAATAGTTTGCTTAAATTTATTCACAAGTTATACAACTAGTCAGTCCGCTTTTCGATAAACATGAGTTGCTTGTTAACGAGTGCTAGTTAAGATGATAATTACACGAGCGCGACACGCGAGTGAATATGCCTAAAATTAACTAGCACGAGTTTAACAATCAATCCGGAACCGGAACGGGAAGCTAGATATGTTTTTTTCGTTTCGGCGTTATTACTAAGTCTGAATAAGGGTTTTTTAAGACGCTCGCTTTAAAATTGCGGCCGCTGACGCTACGATTTTTTGAAAATCTAAACTTTGCCGCCTTATTACTCAAAAAACGAGTGACCAGATCGGCATATATTGCTATGATATTTGGAGGTGTATGTTTTTACTGGGGTATTGTAGTTCCTGGAAGGCAATTTTTGGGATGCTTGCTACAATTCAATTTGAGATTGGAGGTTTGTGAAGGCTGTAAGGTTTTGATATTCTAACTTTTAAACTCAGGGTTGCGTATAATTGCTGTAATTTCTTGTTATAAATTATAATAATTTATATTTTTCATATTTGTGAGGTCTGTTTTTACTGAAAGAAAAGAAAAACACAATCAGATTGATACGATTTTTATTTATGTTAATTTTAATTATAATTTAGTTCAGAATTGTTCAAAAGGTTTAATTTATAAGAAGTTTTAGACTTACTTGTTTTGTGCATCGATTAATGTCATTATGGATGTCAGTGTCAATGTCACAAACGTATAAAAGAATACTCATTGTCATGAGATTTATTTGTTTGTTCAAAAAATGGGAATCAAGAAGGCAGACAAAAGAATGGAAAATTTGTTTAGTTAATTACGACTCGTCTTTGTAAACAAAGACAGAGAATTTTATATCCTCTGGATGAATAAAGAGGAAAAACGAGTTTAAAAGTAATGTAAAGGTGATAGTGAATATAAAAGAAGAAAATACAACTAATTATCAACGAATTGTGACAAATCCAGAAGAATAACAAGTATAAAGCGATGCAGAAAGTTTTTCCAGTTGTGATGGTGGTAACACCAAGTTTAAAATAATATAAAACAGACCAGAGGAAGATTCAAACTAAAGGCGAGTGTTTGTGGTTACTTAAGGAACCTGCAAACTAGCGAAGTAGAAGTTGGACATTCATCGTTTGCTCGAGTGAAGGATATCCCAATAAGGAGACGTTAAGATAAGTCAAAAACTAGCTATATTACCTGTGAACAGATACGTAGCGCGGTTGCAGAATACGTGTACAACCAGGACCTACTGAATTATACGAGCCAGCTCTTCGTCCAGCGCAGTGGAGGGGATAACGCCCAAGAAATGCGCAGAATTACACACAGTAGGAGAACGCGTTGTTATTCAAATAATTGACGAAATTCGGTATTTACCTCAACTGTGTTTGATACTATATACTGTAAATAAGTCGCAAACAATACTCAGCTATGATTATATGATTAGCACTTTGCCTTAAATAATTTTGTCGTAGTAAATTAATAACAGTTCTTATTACAGTAGCATAATTACATTAATTTGCCCATTACACAAAACATAAAGATATACATAAAATAAAAATAACATGTAGTTAAAGAAGCTTTTTTTTTATTACAATATTACAATTTGTTATTTACCTAATTTTCGGTTAAACTATAGATAGCTAATTTTCTTCGTTTTAATATTTAGTGTAGTATTGTTGAGCAAAATGTTTAAAAATGTAGTTGCTGTCTTGAGAATTTTGTTATTTTCCTTCTTGCACGAACAATTGTTGATATTTATTTTAGGTATTGGTATAATTTTTAATTTAAATTTATAAAAATAAATTGGTTTATTTATTTCATATACCAGTTCTTTATCCGATGTCAAATAATTTATACATGATTGAAAAGCCAACTTAGATTTAAGCTGTTCGCTAAGTAGCCTGCAATGTAAACTATCATCATAGAATTATTTTCTGAAATTGTGATTATGTTTAAATGTCTGAAATATTTATTTCTGTTAAAAGTGTTTTAATCTGAAACTCTCCATCTTGCGAAGATTTTATTTTCAATAGGCTCAAAAGTTATTTTCATATTGATGATCTCTCAAGAAATATTCACATATTAAAATAAGCGTTTCATATGTGTATGAATTAAAGCAATTTTTGTTTGCATAGTAGAAATTTTTTATTTCTAGTTTATCCCAGTTTAATTAATCAGTTTATAAATTGCCGAAGAAGTAAAATATTTAGACCTACTACCTTTATACAGGGGCGTTCTAAGGAATTTGGCGCCCCTGGGCTAAGAATTTGTAGCGCCCTAACAGCAGTGGTAACATTAGATTCTAGAATAAAACAGTACCGGAAAAAATCCTCGAAAACATATTTCCGAACAAAAGAGCCTCTTAAAAAAATGCACAAGAAAAGAAAGCTCAAAAAAAAACCTCGGTTATGCGTTATAACTCCCGAATGGATGGTCCGGTTTAGATAAACTTCGTAATGTCAAAATCAAAAATTCGCCAACAAAAAGAGCTTCCGCTTTCCGAAATCGGAAGCGGAAGTTAGACATGTTTTTTTTGGCAGCATTTATACTGGAAAACCAATTTTCTGAAACTAGAAGACCTTAGGGCATATCCACCTCTTTTTTTCGCAACTTCCTAGCTTCAAAATGGCGGCCGATAGGATTTTTCGAAAATTTTTATCTTAATGCAGTATTACTCAAAAACGAGTTCACAGATCGGGATGAAGTTTGCTATTAAAATAGCCTGAGGAAACCCTATGTCACAACCTAAGAGAAGTTTTGTACAAATGAAAACTGCGAAGAGGCTGTTTTCACCGGGGGGTGTTTTTCAGGGGATGTTTTTACCATGTTTTCCAGGGTGCTTTTCTTCCGGAGATTATTTTTCCGGGGCTGTTTCCTCCAGGAAGTTTTTTTCCGGACACCGTAATATTCAGACAAACCTCTACTAGTTCACACAACTGCTACAGTACATGTTCATACATGATTCTGAAGTGGGACAATATGCAGCGGTTCGTATCCTGCCCGACCACTAACGAACATTTTCTACTCAATTTTTACACAAATGCGCACTCAGCGCAGGCGCACTCACGCTGTCTTACAACCAGACCAGATGTTTTGTCTACCAACCTGATAGAGTGATAACGATACTAGCGGGATATGCCTAGCTATGGGCGCACCTACATATTTGTGATCCACTTATTATTATAATTAATATAGCTATAAAGACATATTTATTTAATGTAGTAAAGAGTAACTCATTGTAACGATATATTTTATAAGACATTGCCCGGCGCCATTTTGGGTCCGGCGCCCTAGGGCTATAGCCCAATGGTTAGGATGGTACTGCCTACATATGTATTTATTTCATTTAAAGTTTGAGACATCACTATGTAAAAATAAACTATCGCAAATATCGGCTCACCTACGGCTAGCCGCTATTAATTTTATTCATTTTGTACACTTTTTTTCCAATTTAATGGAAATGGTTGTAAAATTAGAAATAATAAATTATACAGAGTGGCTAGGAAAACCTTTAGTTATTAAATATTAAATCAAAACAACCAAAGCGTCTTGAATTCTGCGTTGTTGCCAGTATTCTAACTTAATTTTTCTTTACTAAAGCGCCATTTCTTGACCGCCGCAAAAATTTATATAATTATAAACACGAAATAAACTCAACAAAATATGTATAATAACTAATTTTTCAGTCGCCTTTTTTAATTGTTTCAAGACGCTTTGTACTATTGCAACGTGAATGTTTGCAATTGTATTTTGATCACCTCCTTGAAATTCTTTAATTGTGTGAATGCGATTGTCTTCTTCTTCTTCCTTGTTTTAACGGTACGGGAGATTGCAGTACTCAGACCTAATTGGCTCATTGCGCATCCACCGCTTGTTCAAGGATTGTCTATACAGACCAAAGGCCAGTACGCTGCTGGTGAATATATCCTGTAGTTCCTCTGGCTGTAGAAGGGGACTGCCAAGGTGTCTGAGCTTCAATACTATTCATTAGTCTGGAGCAATAGGTGAGAAGATGGGGGGAAGATTTCTCCTCTTTTGGCCAAAACCTACACTTAAGGACGTTGACTCCACCTATAGTGTTGGAGTATTGGTTGAAAGATGGTCTTGAGGCATTACGACGTCATGGCAGAACCAACAGCTTTGAGGGCTGTTCGACCGTCGGTTACATACATAATTATGCTTTTTGTTGTAACCCCTACAGAAGCTCTCTTGAACACATGCTAATACAACAAAAAATCTCTGCCTGGAACACTGTGGCGAACTTGCCAAGGGCAAACGAAAACCTTGCGGTAGCCTTACCGACATAACTCCTTGCGTCACAACCATCTGTCGTCATTAATCCGTATGTAAAACAGAAAAGATCCGCCAACTTAAAAAGGTCTTCAGTTCGAGTCCATTTTCTCCTGTGACAATATTGAATAGTTTGGTAAAGGAAAATACATGGGGCATGCAGTGGCTTTCGCATCGTATCGTAAGAGATAGGAGACGTGCATGTCCTAAGAACCCTTCTTCAAATTTTCACTGGCCATCATACTTCAACCTGTAAACTACCTTTCAAGTCTCTCCCTCAATAAAAATATAAAGAGGCACAAGGTTAAGAGTGTAGGTGCTGTGCGCATCGCCTTCGTAGCCCGAAACAAGCCATTTGGGGCGTAGTTTGATACATGACGTTGGGCTACCAGCCACCACACCAACGACGCATTTTTGACTATTGGTGTAACTATGACGGAGTAGATCCACCTTTAAACTTCTGGGTTTAGTCTCCAAGTCTATAAACTCAGATGGTTTTACTGACTCTTTGTAGTCGTTTGCCATGTTTTGTACAGGATACTTGACTACTCTAGAGGGACGCACCCAAGTTCCAAAAGAGCACCGGTTTGATAAAACCGTTCTACTGTGGTAAAAAGGAAAAAGACTACCTCAGTCTTAGTAGAGGGGTTAACTTTAGGGCTTTGGCCCTCAAATTCAAACTACAGGATTATCTGCATACACAGTAAGAAATTTTTTGTTAGATTGACTAAAATTTTTAGTTCCAGCAGGTCCACTACTGTTTTTAGTAACATTGACAAACAGCCTATTACTAACTTTTAAAGAATTTTATTTGGTAAATGTTGACAAGAAATAAAAGTTAGTTTTATCATTTATGCAGCAAAACTTACAACAATGCAAGAGTACTTATAATTATTTAGTTGGATAGAATTAATAATTAAGTAGTAAATTTAACATTTTTTTGTTAAGCTGAACAAAACATTTATGTCTATTTAATCAATGCAATTTGTAAGATTTACAAACATGCGTTGTTACCTTGAGAGTAAAGTATTGTAAGTTTAGCAACAGCTTTTTGTTAAGACTAACAAAACATTTATGTCTACTTAATACATGCAATTTGTACGATTTACAAAAATGAGTGGTTACAATGAGAGTACAGTATTGTAAATATAGCAACAACTTTTTGTAAGATAAACAAAACATTTAAGTCTACATAACAAATGTATTTCGCAATATCTACAAAACTACGTTGCTACCTTAAGTGCACAATATTGTAAATTTAGTATTTCATAATCGCTGATGAAAAAAAAGGTGTTTAAAAAAGTATCGAGAAATTTAAGGGCGTATAGTACTCGCTTACACAGTAAATAGTCTTAATAAACATATGTCCGAAAATGCTTCATTACTGAACTATGCCTGCTCAAAGAGGCGCCACTTCTTGGTTAAAAACTCAAACATTGTTTGCGCTAATTATTTGAAATTTGGTATAGACATTGTTACTGAAAATTTACTTTTTTACTTATTTTTATTTCCATACGACAACCAAGGGTTGCCCAAGAAGGGGGGGTTACACTTTTACAGTTAAAAGATATGGTGTATCCCCCCACTGGTTGACGTATGTAAACGAAAATAAGTAAGAAAGTAAACCTTCAATAACAATGCCTACACACCAAATTTAAAATAATTAGCGCAAAACAATGTTTGAGTTTTTGACCAAGAAGTGGCGTCTCTTTGAGCAGGCATAGTTCAGTAATGAAGCATTTTTGGACATATGTTTACTAAGACTTGTTTAAGCGAGTACTATTATACGCCCTTAAATTTCTCGATACTGTTTTAAAACACCTTTTTTTTAATCGGCGATTATGAAATACGCTAAATTTACAATATTGTGCACTTAAGGTAGCAACGTAGTTTTGTAGATATTGCGAATTGCATGTGTTATGTAGACTTAAATGTTTTGTTTATCTTACAAAAAGTTGTTGCTATATTTACAATACTGTACTCTCATGGTAACCACTCATTTTTGTAAATCGTACAAATTGCATAGCAACACAATACTGTACCTAAATAATTTAGTTTATTATAGCTGATAGGTTGGTAGAAAGTTGTGGTTAAAAACCACTTGTTAGGTATCTACCATTTTTCTTAGATCGACGTCCAGTCAACACAAGTTTTTACATTCCTGCACCAATTATGATTATTATTACTTAAATACTTTCTCTTACTTTAAAAAATTAAATGTTATTAAATTAGCCAATATCAATGTTTGCAGTAAGAGTGTATGAAGGAGATGCGAAGAAAAAAAAAGTTAGGTGCATATAATATTTATTTCAATAACACCGCAAATAACATGAATAACAACATATTATGTATAGGTACTTAAAAAACTAACTCAAATTTAGGAACAATAACGTTAAGATGTTCCTGTGTAGGTTGGTGTAGATCATAAGAAGCAAAGTGCAGTAATTTGTTTAAGTCTATTACTTTGGGAAATTAAGTTAGTTATAGTTCTTGCCCTTCCTCCTGGATGGGATAGTAAATAACTTTTTAAAACCTTAAACAAAAAAAATATAGAAATCTGTTTTTAACACTTTTTACAAGATATGTAAACAATGTTGCACTTAGTGGATTACAGATATTGACTTACTTCATTTGTTATTTTGTTATAATTTACAGCGGCAGTTTTTATCTTTTTTCTTAGGGATGCGACAAAAAGATAAACACTCATCATCAGAATCGTCAAAATTGTACACGACGTGTTGGAACTAACAGAGAGATTATATATAGTATCAGTACTACAAGTACTGGTACCTCCTGTATAGGCTTTTGAGTAAGTTGAAATTGGAGATGATGATGGTGCGGGCGAAGTTGATGATGGTCCAGGTAATGACGATGTCCCTGAATTTTATAACACATATACTTAATTATATTGAATGGTTGCAATAATATAAGATGCAGATTTAATAAGTAATAACTAAATAATAATCAAATATAACACACCTAAATCGTAAATGTGATCTATTGCAGTTACTATTTTTAAAATGACTCCTGTATGAGAAAAGTTTAAAAATGATTTAATAAAGTTGTCTTATTATTGCCCCTTCTCTATCATAAAATTCTATATCTTGCCCAAGAAGTTCAGGAAATGTCTGGTACGCTAAAAATTAAAAATACTTAAATAATCAGACATTTAGGTATGTATGGTTAAAAGATAACATTTAAGATAAAATAATAAAATTTATAAAAGTTGATAATCATGCTATGAATTTTTGTCAATACAAACCTGTGCTCTTTATAAGATCGTATTCTGGCGAGATCAATGTAGCCCACTCCAATCTGTCTTTATGTTTAAAACGGACGTGAAACATTGGAGAGGATGCTTGACTAATATTCTCACAAACATTTCCATTAGCTTCTAGCTCATTGGAAATAAATTTAGGAGTCTACAATTTAAATTTTGAAAATTCATAAGTAAAGTAGGTAGTCTATGACTTTTTTGTCATTTTACATGTGTGTTAATTCGCTGTTTTTTTCCATTTTTTGAATATAGAAAAACGGGACGTATTATACTATTTACGGATCTAACTCCCCCACCAACCACAAAAGATTTGGGAAGAATAGTCCGTAGTCTTGTATTTAATTTTCAAATATCATATTGTGTTTTCATTCCATGTCGTGAGGTACAATTTCTACACGTCATAACGGTAAAGTTGTGAAAACAAAAAAACAAGCAAAAACGTTCCCCTTAAATTTAAATTTAAAATTTTCTATTTTTGAACTGCTAATTTTATTGTGCAGTGACACGAAAAAATTAAAATTTCAAAAAAAAAAGGACAAAATGTGTCGCGATGACAACTAATCGCGGTCGCGGATCAATTTCTTCAAAGTACGGGGAATCCATGACAGGTAGGAACTCTGGCCAAACCGTTGATTGAATATATTTCAATCAGCGCCTAAACTGCTAATTATTGCGATATTAATTAATTTATTAGTTAGCAATATATGCATTGACAAGGTCAAGGACAAACAGCTTATTTCACGTAAAACGCAACCAACCCGCGCAGAGCTACTTCGTATTTTGTATTTGTAGTTTAAAACACGTACTACTCAAGCGGGAGGTAAGACAGAGACGCGCGCTACTCATGGTTTTGGAACTGCGCAACTACGCTTGGATTTCTCCTTACGTGAAACAAGTTGTACTTACAAGCACAACCAGGGGGTTCCCCTATGCTAGTCATAAAATTTTTAATGACAATAATGTATTGTTACATTGTCCTTAAAAAATATGAGGAACTATGATCATGCAAAACCAATTTCCATGATTTCTTATCAATTTATGTACACTTTTTACAAAAGGAATTGTTTAGTTACGTTTGTGTAAAATTTTAGTTAGGTTAATTTTTAATCAAATTATCTGATCGATGCCCCTACATTAACTTCCACAAAGTGAAACACTATAAACGAACATGAATGAATTGAAGTACTTACCATTTTATCACAAACTATCAACACTACACCACTAAATCGGCGGCGTGTATGTGCATGTGCAATGCAGACGGATTTGTTTTAAACAAAGACTGCTACAAAAGCGATTTTGGATTTGATTGCTGCCGATTTGTAACGTACCGACCCGATGGTCTGACGCAACTATAATTCTAAAAATGACAATACAAATAATTTTATAGGTGTCAGCAAAATATTGTGTCAAAAGTGCAACTTTTTTGTAAACCCAACTTCTTACCATTTAAATAGAACAAAAATGGTAGTTAATTGTAGAACACTGTAATGCGGTTGTAGTTATGATTGTAGTAACATTAATCAAATAAGCCAGTAGTAATTTCCAACGTTTCTTATGTAAAGTTATCAAAGTAAATCATTGATCTTACAACCAAATTCTTCATCTTAAAAGAATTATTTGTAAAATTTACTACTTAACGTAGTTACAATAGCGTTTCAATTATTTACAAATTTATAAAGTAAATTTTGCAACTAATAACATAAGAGTTACTACTCAATCATTTAACAAATATAGGAGTTGTTGATGTTGCTAATTATATTTGTTAAAATTAACTAGAACGAATTTACTCTTTACAGTTTCGTAAAATTAGCAAAATATTTTTTACTGTGTAGCCTTGTCTATATAAACCGGCTACTTGAGTTACGCGAGTACATCATCAAGGATGAGGTACTACACCATTTGATTTGATAGACTAGGACACAACCCAGCAATGAAGCATATCCGTCCCCCCTCCAGGCGGTGAAACCCTTCGGGACGCCATGATCGAGATATGCTCGATCAACGCGCCTGCCCTCAATACAAGAAAGAGAACAGGCTATCAGTCCTGGCATCAGGCTGCGAGCCCTAAGCCCCTACTGGTAGAGGGAGACTACCTAAATCTCTACTGATCACCTTCGCCCGTCGAACCGCACTAAGACGGCCCTAACCTGCACTTAGGCTATACCACTGCCACCACGAGTCCTACTCCGTTACCAAAAACGGGGGGTGTGAATCCTCCGCGGGCTCGCGTCCCCGTGGTACCAGTCAAAGAAAGTCACTGGTTGCACTTGTCGGAGCAGCGCGTGCCAAACAGCGCTACCCCTCCCAGTTAGGACCTCGCAGGTCCCAGCACTGGTGAGCTACGCACCGCCCAGACTGGTCGGTTACCGGCCTGATCATAGTGGCCGGCACCTTAACAGCGTCGGGTGTACATAAGTACGAACCCTCTGGGTCGACACTTAGATAGTGGGCGTGAGCAGGCAAAGTGCGCCTCACGCCTAGAATCCTAGACCCCAGTGCCAGCTGCACACCACTTCATCGTCAGAAAGCACCATCACTTGCCGGAACGCCTATTTATCCGGACAAGGAGCGGGGTTTCCACTTCAGCGATCATGCTGCCAGCTGCACACCACTCCATCGTTACAAAGCACCATCACTTTCTGGAAATTGGTTCGAAAATTCAATAAAGCAATTTTCACAAATTAACAATGTTACAGTTAATGTACCTCAGTACAATTAAGGCAAACGTTGTTTATTTTAGGCTTCTCTTCGTGATAATCTTTTTCGATTACCTGATACATGACTTCACAGTTTTTCTTTTTATTTACTTTGATGTGACTGAAATTCTTTAGTTTGATGTACTACGTTTCGACTTTTATCCCTGAAGATGATGGGTATTTAATACGTATTTCGCTTACTAAAAATTTTACTCCGCCCCGCTGTACCGTAAACTAAATAAAGCTTTTAAACTCGTATCTTTTATTATCATTTAAAAAATGTACGAAATACAAATGTATGTCCCGGTTACAATGCATCACACGTGCAAATCGTACACAAACCTGACATTAGCCGAATCAAAGGGGGTAACATCTGTTAAAAATAAAAGATATTAATGTCCTATCCAAAAAAATAAAAGCATGTACCCAGGGACTCGAGAAACAGACTAAATGATAAAAATGACTGGTACACATCTAATATATGATCCGACGTGCATCACCACGTGTGGTTTTCCCTCCCTCTTGCGGTGTTTTCCGTAAGCCGAAAAGGAAAAGGACGGCAGATACCGGTGAGCCGAATTAAATGTAAAAATTACATTGTAGCAACATTATATGACTTTTTGAATAAACTGCGGCTTCCCAACCCTCGATTCTTAATTACCCCATATTTTGCTACCCTTTTCTGTCATATATCATATCATACGTGTGCAATGAATTTTAATATATTCGTTATTCTTGCGCTACGTGCTTTAGATTCACGTGTAAACACTTAGAGGAGGTAGGAAAATTTTATTTTCGGATTTCGCGCGGGGAAGACGGAGTTTTCCTAAATAGGCAGTGTATAAATTTGCTAATTTAATGTGTAATTACTAATTAGGCAAGTTGGAAGGTCTAAAAAGGGTAGATAATACCTTAGGTACGTTTAGTAAGCACGCAACACACGGCTGCAAATAAAACATCCCATCATCAAAATTACAACAATTTTACATTTATCCTTGAATATAATTTCGAGGGTGTAAAGTTCTTCTAATTTATCGGCATAATGCAGAGAAGTTTGCCACATTTAACCAAACTTATCCATTACGGTTGATGTAAAAACATGTCCCATTACCATTTCCGGCGAACGCTGCGAATAAAAATCATAAATCCGAGACTTTACGCCACAGCTCTTATTTCCCTAATTAGAATTTCTTTTCATTATGGCCCGGGCATTTATTAAAAGGTTACGTAGCATAATTAATATGACGTGATATAAATGCAACTGTTTACGACCACCACTGACTGCAGCCTCTTCCTCCCGCTTTTCTTAAATTTTAATCTTTCGAATTAACTTACCATGACAGAAATTTGCACTGGACCTTTTAGTATTAAACTGAAAATATTAAATAGGAAATATACAAAAACATTCTCTATTATTACTTTGCTTTAAAGTTTTAAGCAAACTTTAAAATTCCACTCGTTTCGGATTTAAGTGCTTTATATGATAAAGTTCTAACCTCATTAGCTATTATAAGATCGCTAATACTAACATTTAGCCGCCCACAACGCTTGAAAAGCAATCATCATTGGTCTACCGCTCGTCAGGCCAGAAATGGTAGGAAGGGGACAGTGCTTCCCCCCGCCATTTGCGAATATAAAGGTAATAATTTCGATCTTTCAAAAATCCATACAAGGTGTCGCAGGGAAGTTATCGAATTGGGAAAAAATTAGCTCATCCCTAGCTCTACTAGCTTGCAAAATTATAAAAAAAACTTGCATCCCGTTTTTAGGAATTTTTCCAAATATTGGCTATCTTTAGGAAATTTTGCAATCAAATAAAATTTAGCTCTGCTGGGCTATTATAGCAGAAAGAAACGAGCTGCTGCAGCGCTCTAGGAGGAGTTTACTGTGTTGGTTTGCCTCAGACTGGAAGCTTACGCTTGATCTGGAAGCAAATTCTCAGGCGTTGGTAATAGGACCGATAAGCCTATGCTTGCAGCATATAAAACTCAATTTCCGGGGCGCTGCTGACCTCTAGAAGAAGCTCGCTACGCTCACTTGCTTTGTTGCTGCGCTGGGTTACTCTGCATTAAGGTCTATTCACACATATCAGTGACGTGTCAGTGCCGTATCAGTTCAGTGTCAGTAACATCCGTGATGTATCAGCGACGACTATTCACACATATCCGTACAGTTTCATCAGTTGTCAGTATTTATTTTAGCGAGATGGCTAAGTTTACAGACACAGAATTAGCCATGATTGGCATAATTTTGGATGAAGAGGAAGTGCATCAGTCGAATTACCATTTTCTCCCATTTCTTTTCCTATCTTGTTCCAAATGTCTTGTTTGAAACTACTGTCCATATATTTTGGATGGGATAAATCGATATTACAGAGTATTGGCGAACCAATTCAATAAGTTGCTCGTCAATCATTTTATTCACAATAACGTGACAAGCAAGCTACACGACAGCGTACAATACGTCAGTGAAATAGTAAAAATATCGTTGGCAACGATATATAATCTCACGGAGCAGATACTGCACTGATACTGAATGCAAAAATACGTCACTGTGTCGGGCTTGTGTGAACACGTTAATCTAAACTATATGCAACGATATTTTATTTTTCACTGACACTGACACTGAACTGACACGGCACTGACACGTGAATGATATGTGTGAATAGACCTTTAATCTTGCATTTGATTTGGTAGCAGGGCTGTTGAAGGAGCGTGATGTGTTGTTGCTGTTGTACTCCGAATCGTTTGCTTATGCTGATCTGGAAATCAACTTTTTTTTTCAGTCTAAACGCGGTTTATATACGGCTTTTATTAAGTTTCTGTTGCATAGCAATGCCTTCATATAACAAAGAAAATTGGCGAATCACTTTTCTATATTGTAACTGTACCGGCACTCCAATGCGAGCGCAGCAGGCCGCAGAGGGCACTAGTAAACAGGGATATGCCTGGGGCATTAGTCGCGTGGCTTAGGACGCTTAAATTACAGCTTTTTTTTCGTAGCGTATTTTTTAGTTTTTTTTTTCACGGCTTTGTTATCTTACATTCCGCAAATATATTTCTATTTTTTTACATTTTTGATGAAAGAAAGATAATTGATTTTATGCAAAGTTTCTAATAAAAAAATTTATTGAGTACCTACCTCAAGACTTGAGTTTTTGGATAAACATTTTTTTTCTTTATTTTATACAGTTTCTGTAATGAATATGTGAATGACGTTATTATCTTTATAACTGCGGTTAGACTTCTAATTTGCTTATCTAAATTGTTAATTATGTAAAACGATTATTTGATTAAAATGGCTTTATAACTGTTTTTAGAACCATTTATTTATCGATGGTTGTATCAACCTTCTATGTATTTTCTTGATAGCCGAAAAATGTGCGTTGTTTGTTAAACAGCTAATTTCCTTTTTTATTTAGTGTTTTGAGCATAAAAATCGAGGTAACTTGATATATAAAACAAAATACTTTTTGCAAACCGAAACGCTTTTTTAGAAATACCTGTAAATTTTTTTAATTCATACTAAAGAGGCAGTGTAACCCTCATTATATTAGGGGTTGTAATACTCAACGACTGTCGCACTGTAACGACAGCCTGGGGCATGGTGGGGCCAATGTACCTGCCCAAGTTTCAACTGAAAATTTTCTTGGTATTAAATAAAATCAAAAACGGAAGGACAAGTTTCTAGTCTGCCGCTTATTAAATATAGCTGCATGATTTTCCGCTTTTCAAAAATGCATAGAAGGCATCACATAAAAATTAGAGCCCTGGGACACAAACTAAATTGTAGCTCATCCCTAGCTAAATTAGCATATAGAATTTTTAAACAGTGTGGACAGTTTTATAGCATTATTTTTTTTTAATTTTGAATTTTTTCCACTTCGGAGTTTTAGTAGTTGCAAAAATTCTCGTAGCTATTAATACTACTAGTGTTACCCCAGCACACAACGCACTGACAGACAGCGTTGACAGAACCGGCGAAATGTTAAGTCACGTGATGCATTAGTTCCATAACGGAGACACGACGTTGGTGTAGATGTCGCCTCAAGTAAAGCGCGTTTAGCAGACTTACATATATACTATAAATTAAAATAATTATTATTGAAAAATCGACGTAGAATAAAAATATAAAAATGTTTCATGTTCCATCTGAGGATAGAGACCTTTCATTGAAAAAAAAATGGTCCAAATTGGTGAAGCGGTAGCCGCTGGAGGAACCGGGAAAAAAAACCTTTGTGCTTTCATATATGTATGGATGGGTGGATGTACCCTTACGGTATTGACAGTACTAAATTTCATCTCGATTTAGAGTAACAGGTGTTAAAGCCAAAATATTCAACAATTCATAGAAGGCGTCATAGAAAAATAAGCGGAATGAGACACAAAACAAATTGACGCTGATTTCCAGCTCTGAGTGTAAAAAATGAAAAAGAAATCGCGTTGCTAGTTTTTGTGCAATATTTTTTCCAAAATTTCCATAATTTTGAAATAATTTTTACTTCATAATTTTCAAGCGTTTTAAATTTTCGTCCTTCTGGAGCTATTACACAATCAAATTTGATCCCGATCTGTCTACTCGTTTTTGAGTAATAAGGCATTAAATTCATAATTTTCAAAAAATTGTAACGGCCTCCATTTGGAGCGTGAAAGTTCGGAAAAAACCATTTGCTTTGACCTAATGTCTTCTGTCAGATTCCGTTTTCATATCTAAAATATGGTTTTCCAGAAAGGAGCTACCAAAAAACATGTCTAACTTTCGTTTCCGGTTCCGAATCGTAAAAAAACTGGTTCAACAAATTTCGTTGTTCTAAATTTCATTAAAAACGGTCAATTATCGATTATTATGATCGATTCTTAGAATCGATATTTATAATCGATTATATATTAAAATTAATTCGATTAGTTTTTTCGTACCGATTTAATGTAGAATTGATACTTTTGATATAACACGACGGCCAGCAAAGTCGCCTGACTTAAACCCTTCTAATAAACTTCGCGTTTATTATAAAGAATAAATTATAATGTGTTATGTTAGAAGAACGTAAGTTAGAACGTTATTTCCGAAAAGTACTAGAATATTAGAATATGGCTCGAATGTATTTGAAATTCTTAAGTCGTTCCCTAAGCGTACGTGAAACCAACGGAATTTTTTATCATTCAGTGTTAATAGAATTTCTTATTATTTTTTAATTTATCTTTCTAATAAAAGATTATGCAGGACCCTGGCAATACACGCGGTTTGAAAAAGCAGATTTACCTTTTAATTCTACAAAAACATCTGATTATTTTACGCTTGGTATGTGTACCTCTAGCAATAAACTAGAGTGTCACTACTTGTCGTGGTAGATTTTTGGCCCGTGTCCCGAAATACATGGCTTGTGAAATTTATTAAAGTCAAATTTTGCTAAGCTGTTTCCCGGACGAACGCTGCGCAATAATATTTCACCAATTTACTTTAATTCCGCCATCGCACTTTTTAATTTTAATTTTGTTAATATATATTCAAGCTTCCTTCCGCTCTGCTTTATCGTGCTTAATTTGCCGTGAAAATGTTAACAATTTATTGTCGTTTAGCTGAAATGATAAATATTTGAATTTGTATGAGTGTAAACTGTAAAGTAAAGCGAAAACCTAAATCAGCGTCGTGTAAAAACTGTCCTTTTTATAAACTGGTAATTTATATTTCTGAAAGGACGGGAAAACATTTATTTATTTTTATGTGAAATTGTTTCTACAGGTAGATTATTTCATCACATGAACTAATTACTTTTTGATGTTTTTTGCAGAAGTCACAGTTTAGATGAACGTCTGCTTACTTGCCATCAGAGCATTCAAGTACGACAAGTGAGATTTCACCCAGCCAGTGAGAATAATACACACATTGTGGTACTTACTTCTGATAACGCGCTCAGGTATGGTTTCTCAGTAGTTTAATATTAATATTTTAATAATTTATTATTTTTAATTTCCAGGTTGTATAATATCGTAAATTCATCTGCAATTGCACTTGGTGTGTATGCAGTGGGACAAAGGCCCACGGGAGTAATGCCTGGCACCAAATCATTTTTCCTTGGCCTTCTTGGCGAAACGGCTGTTGATTTTGACTTTGGCCCACCGGAATTGCCCGAAAATCAATCTTCTGCAGAAGAGAGCTTTATGAAAGAAAACCGTAGTTTATGCAGTAAGTTTGTGGTGTAAACTTAGGAAACCAAATTAAAATTGTGTTTTTGAAGGTTCAGCCTAGATGTTCTAAGCTAATGTATTAATTATTTTCAAGGTTGTCAAAATTAGCTTTTGCAAGCGTCTATAGTAGTTAAAACCCTTTAAAGTCGCGTTACAAACTACGTCACTACTTCCGGTTACACCGGAAGTGAGGGCAACAACGTTTGTTTCTTAAATAGCTTCTATATTTACTTTCCCATACCTTCGGTATAGGGAAATGTTGATTTCATGAAAATTTTCGAAATCTAGATTTTAACGGAAATGCCCGTTTTGGAGCTCAAGAACCCAAAAAATGTCTGTCTATGGGTGAGTGGGGGTGGGCTGTGCCCGACACCTGTAATGGCGACAAAGTACTGGACAAATTTTGATAAAATTTTAAATCAAAGGTATATTAAAAATTGTAGCTCTAGGTATGCTTTCAAACAAAATCCAATACCGGAAGCGAAAGTTTGACATGTTTTTTATTGCCGTTTTTTTTCCAAAACTAAATTGTGGAAATTTAAGCACAGGATCTGAGACAAAAAATTGTTTCAGAGCCCTTTGTGGGTGGTATATGATGAAACAAAACTAATTTAAAAAATCTAAAAACGATCGCAATTGTGCTTCTCCACAATTTTGAAAATTTTCAAATAAATATTTATCAAAAACTGTCCACGCGATTTTTTTAACTTTGTATGCTGTTCGAATCGAAAATTGGCTGCAGTTAGTTTTTTTTGCTGAAAGCTATAATTTCACCACTGGCGCTTCCCATCAAAATCGAAAATGGGTACCCATTTATTTATTAAACGAAGTTTGATATAGTTATTTACGTCACTAGTCCGGGAAGTGACATATTAAAGTATGAGTTTAGATATTTGCGGACGAGGCGACGAAAGAAGCCGAGTCCGAAATTTCTAAACGAATGCTTTAATAATCACTTCACGGACGTGTATCGTACAAAATTTTATTTCATTACTGCCAAAACCATTTTTTATTTGAATATTTTCTTTTTATAAAAACGTCATTTTTAAATTTTATATTCTGTCAAATTAAACATACGCTGTTGGTATTTCTCGTTGCTTAGCTACAAATAGATGTGTTTGATGAATTTTTCTCCAAGCAGTCCGGGAAGGGCTGCTAAGCAACACTTCCCGACCTTGGCCTGTAATGTGCCATTTCCCGGACTCAAATCAATGACGTAAAGTGGTATATAGCGTACAGTATGAAATAAAATTAATTTTCTTCCACAAAATTGCTCATCATGACTAGTAGAACCAAAATCTAATGTTATAGTTTTTAGATACTTTTACACTTGGTAGGGCTACTATAGAAAATGCAAATTCCAAATGATTGTAGTCTTATAGAGTCAAACGTAGGCTTTAAATTGTTTTTTTTGCTGAATATCGTAATTCCACTGTTAAACCCTCTATGAATTTTTGAAAATCAAAAATTGGTACCTCATTATTTATTAAACGAGAAACAATAAATAACTTCTACTTAAGTAGAATTGCTAATCTTGACTATGACGCAACTGGTTTGACAGCTCTTTGCAGGTAGTATGCCATGAAACGAAATTGATAGTAAAAAATCTAAAAACCTCTCCAACATTTTGGAAATCTTTAAATAAACATGTTTCATAAACTAGCCACACGATTTTTTCGACGTAATCGTGTTTTTTAGTTATTTGTAAGTATTCTAAAAATTTTGATAAATGTATTATTGTATGAATCAGTTGAAGGACTCGGGTCGTTGAACTTAGACAAGTTAGCTGCTGAGGTCACGATAAACGATTGACTGATTTGTAATAAACGTTGAAGTATGGATGGAATGGAGGATTGCCTACAACAGTCAGTGAACTGTACAACGTTATAATTATAAAATTCACACTTTTGCAAATACGGTAAGTACGAGGGTAGATTTTTGTGTAATCTACCTGGCCATGAAACAAAAGAGCAAATTTGCGAATTGGGACTGGGGATGAAACCTGGGTACACCACTGGAGCCCCCCTTCACTAAACAAGAGTGGATTCACAAAGGCTCCTCACCACCGAAAAAGGCGAAAGCCCACTCTTCTGCAGGAAAATTGATGGGAACAATTTTCTGGGACGTTGAAGGAATCTTGCTGGTTGAAATTATGAAAAAAGAGTCTATAAATGGAGAATCCTATGGAAAGACAATAGAAAATTTAAAAAGAGTACTGGAAGAAAAACCACCGTATTCTTGCAGGCGAAGGAATTTCTTGCTGCATGACAATTGTTGGGTGCATAAGGATTCTGGCTTCACTGAGTTAAGGCATCCACTTTACAGCCCCGACCTGGTTCTTTGGTAATTTTTTTTGTCCAAACACTTAAAGCAAAATCTCGGGGGAAGGCGATTTGCTTCCGACGAAGAGCTAAAAAATGCCGTAAGGACTGTTTTGGAGGGCTACCAAAAGAATTTTTTTTTTTGAGGGGATGGGACAATTGGAAAGATGGTGGAATAAGTATAGAATGGAGTTGTATAGAAAAACATATTTTGTTGGAGCTCTACGTGTTTTCTTCCTTAGCTAAGTAGATTGCTTAAAAATTTACCCTCATATTAACATCTGGTACGGGAAAGTCTACTCGAAATGAACACTTCAGCTTTTTTTAATTTCCTATAGTTTCAGTGTGGAGAAGTATTGATTTCACGCAAATTTTCGAAATCAAGATTTTGGCGGAAATACCTGTTTTGTACCACCAGCAACACAAAAAAGTGTTTTTTAAAAAATGTCTGTCTGTAGATGGGTGGGTATATGCGCTTTATAACTCTAAAACGCATAGTCCGATTTCGATGAGCTTTGGAATATGACGGTATATCAACAATTCATCAGGGAAATAAGATTTTAAAAAATATCCGAAACCGGAAGTGGAAGTTAGGCGCATTTTTTTGGTAACATTTTTTTTTGAAAAACATTTTCTAAATCTAAAACCGGAATCGTATTAAAGCCTTTAGGGCAACTTTAACGCTTTTTTTCCGAGCATTCTAGCTTTAAATTGGCGACCGCTAACGACACACTGTTACTGTGTACAAACATTTTCGAACAATTAAAAGATATGAAGTGAAAAATATTAAGAATTTGGGAAATTTGAAAAAAAATTTGTTCAAAAACTAGCGCACGATTTATTTTAAATTGTATAAGCTCATGAAACTGAGATGAGCTACAATTTGGTTTGTGTCCCAGCCCACTAATTTATATGTGACGCCTTCTATGAATGTTTTTAAATTTTGGTTTTAACTCTTATTTACTCAAAAACGAGTAATCAAATCAGGATGAAATTTGATATTGGAAATGACTTAGACTTCGAGCTACACACGAGGGGGGCGAACGGGTCGAGTATAATTGGGAGGAGCTCCATCTTGTTGAAACATAATGGAATGGAATCATCTAAATCATCATCATTTTCTACAATTTCGGTGATCAGTGGATCAATTAAATCTTCCAGAATGTTAGGGTACTTGTCTTCATTTAAGTTACCATCAATAAAAATAGGACCTAGAATGTGCTCGCCCAGAATACCTACCCAAACATTTAGTTTCTCAGGTCTCCGAGTATGAAGAGCGCAGCAGTACTGAGAGCTTGGTTCTTCACCACATATAAAAATTATTTCGATTCATTAAGCTTCAGAATACACCATTTTAACAGCATAAATATTCACTTGAAAACTGTAGGCACTAATACTGCACTGGCCCGTAATGTAATGCGAACCAGTATTGACGAATTTTAACAGCGTCTGTGAGATACAGGTAATAATTTTTACCACACCTGACTACTTGCATACGTCTGATGTGATAAGTGTTGTGTATGAAGTTAATGGAAAATGAAAAAGCGAATTTAACTTCTGGATTTCTGGATTTGGAATTGGGAGTGTGAGTTACCTCACGCGCACTTGGGCCACAATAGGTGAGCCCATTGCACTACCTCCCCAGCAGCTCTCCTCATTGGACATCAACCAAGCCATCCAAACTTTTGGATGTACTTGAGGACATCCGCAATTGGAGTGTTGCTGATTTCGGCCATGTTGGGCCAGAAGTCTCCCAGTATGGATCCTCTGGTTGTTGCGAGTGCTGGGCAGTGACATAGGACATGTTCTGCCGACTCATCGTCCTCGTTGCATGCACGACAGTTTGGGCTGTCCGCCAGTCCCATCCTGTGCATGTGTTGCTTTAGGATACAGTGTCCAGATAAGATACCCACAACTGGTCATAAGTTCTTTTGGGACAGTTGCACACAGTATTTGGATGTTCTTGGCGAGGGTGCCGTAATAGCAGCCCTTGCTTGACGGCAACTTTGAGTGTTAACCCATCTTTGTGTGAAGCTTTTTAAGGTTTCTTGGAATAGCATAAAGCTTAATGTCTTCAGGGATATGGGAATTACGGGTTCAGGCCCCTAGAGAGGTTGTCCGGAGGCCAGTCTCGCAATCTCATCAGCCTTTTCGTTGCCGTAGGTTTCGTCATGTCCTTTCACCCATACAAGGGAGACGGCATTATCTTTTGAGATATCGTCGAGAGCTCCACGACACCGCAGTACCACTCCTGAGGTGATTTTGCAACTGCCTAGGGCTAGTAAAGCGGCTCTGCTATCGCTGTAGATACCAATACGTTGGTTCTTGATTTGTCGTTCAAGAATTGCATTTGCACCATGCATTGTTCCCACTACCTCCGCTTGGAAGACAGTGGCAATTTTGCCTAGTGGTATACTCTGGCGTAGGTTTAGGTCATCGGAGAAAATTCCGGCACTCGTTCACATGCTTTGTTTTAGATCCATCGGTGAAGATGGATATGTCCGTATGCTGGGTTGGTCCAGCATTCACATTAACACTAAAGTGTCTATTAAAGGCATATTGTAAAGGAAGGCAGTCCACCATAGCATCCAGAAGAGGAGTCTTGACGATTGCCTCATCCAGGATGCGGGTGTGTCTGCCTCCCTTGCCTACTGTGTGCCACAGCCCCTTGTGGCGCAGTCTCAAAGCAGTCCTTACAGCTACTTCTTCCACAAAGAGATCAAGTGGAGGAAGGCATAAGATCACCTCTAAGGCGGCCATGGGGTTGAGCGTATAGCACCTGTAGAACTGAGACAAGCGAGACGTTGCACGTGTCCCAGTTTGGTTGCTGCCGTAGCCTGTCTGACCCTGGACCACCAGACAAGTGCTCCGTAGCATAGCAAGGGCCTAATCACGGCAGTATACAGCCTCAAGGTGATTCTAGGGGAAAGTTCCCAGGATTTACCTAGAGCGCGGCGACACTGCCAGAAAGCCATGCATGCTTTGTTCGTTTTAGCTTTCCGGTGTTTCTCCCAGTTCAGCTGTTTGTCAAAAACAACTCCCAGGTATTTGACATTATCTGAAAATCTGAGAGAAGTGTTGAATAGGAGAGGTGTACGTAAAGGTCCAACCTTCTTTTTCTTTGTAAAGAGTAGGTACCACCTCTGTCTTCAAGGGGTTGACAGATAGGGACTGCGAATTTAACTTGCATTTAATTGTTTTTCTTTCAAACCAAAGACGAACATCGACATGTTTATAAAAAGCACAGTACACCAGTTTATTGAAAAAAGATAGTACTGAAAAACGAAACAATGAATTTTTCTTCACACCGTCGTATTCAGTTTTTTTGCAGCTTTCATTTGACATATCAGATGGGGTATGTTGCCACTTGAAATTTCCAAGTTGGGGTTGTTTTGGGTGAAGGGAGTTGATGCTGGAGAGACTCCGTTTTTGTAAATAGTGTTCCCCCTACATTTTAATTGAATGTAGAAAATTTGAAGTTAATAGCAAAATAGCTTTCTGAAATATTCTCTTCAGAAGTTTTTAACAGGACACCCAGTATATATTATTCAAAAATTAATAAACAGATTTTATGTTGCCATTATTGACCCGTAAGACGTTAATACTGAAATATATATAATAATATATAATAATAATATCTAATGTCAGGCGAAGTGCTTTGCTCATTTTCTGACAGACCAATAAATTCTCTATTCAGTCGCATGTATAATAATTACTCAAAAAGCTAAACGGTTAGCCGCCAGAGGCCGTTGAAGTAAGTTGCCCACTAATTTCATATGTAAGAATTTAAATATGCTAAAAACATTTTAAAGTAGTCACTGTCAATACGAATTTAAATATTTAATGAAAGGGTTGTGTTTATTTAGATTTTTCAGAGTGTTGAGTCAAAAAACCTAATTTTAACCCATTTTTAGCGGTTTACTTAGGTCTATTTTTCAGAACCACATTGCCTTCAGCCCAAGAAGATTTTTTTTTCGTTGAGGGATAGAAGAAGTAACAAATTTTTGTTCTAAATTTTTAAAAAAATATTTATATTGGAAAATATCTTGAAAAATAACTTTAAAATCGGCTTATAGCGAGAAAAATAACACAATAAACAGTTGACGTGTTGAAACAAAACACAAACTTTAGCAGTTAAGAATTACAGTTTATTTCTGCTTCTTTCCTTTAATGAGAAAACAAACCCTTCTTTGATGGAAAGCACCCCTGAAAATGGCTTGAAATTACGTTATATGATCAAGTAGGCTACTGAACAGTCTGAAATGTTTAAATAAAGACAATTTTCCATTAAATATTCGATTTTGAATGACACAGACCGCTTGAAATATTTTTAACACATTTCACTATGAAATTCATGGCTAGCTTGAATTTCTATTTCAAATCCCTTTTTGAGCAACTACAGAGTGGCTAGGAAAACCCCGGCCACTTTTCTTGCGGCGGTCAAGAGTTGGCGCTTTAGTAAAGAAGAAAAATTAAATTAAAATACTGGCAACAACGCAGAATCCAAGACGCTTTGGTTATTTTGATTTAATATGGGGCGTATTTAATAACTAAAACGTCTTGGATTCTGCGTTATTGCCAGTATTTTAATTTAATTTTTCTTTACTAAAGCGCCATCTCTTGACCGCCGCAAGAAAATTGGCCGGGGTTTTCCTAGCCACTCTGTATTATACATGACTGAGTAGAGAATTTAATGTTCTTTCAGAAAAAATATAAGGTGCCATTTAAGCAACAAAAGCTGGCATCACTTCCGGAGTAACAGGAAATAGTGACATGTTGTTTGTAAATTACAATACAAATGCTTCTAAGTACTATAGAGGCTTGCAAAACCTAATTTTGCTAACTCAAAAAATGTTTGAAAAATTAGCTTGGATCACCTAGGCCGAATAACCCGGTATAAGAAATTTGAAAACTAATGCAAAAATAAATGTAATTATGACTGTGATCACTTTTTCTATGTTTTAGGTATTTTGAAATCGTCAAACAGGACCTCAGTTGAAAAGAAAACCTTGGACAATGAAACATATCAAAAATCCTTCAACAAGCAATTTACCGACATGACATTAACAAAAACTTCAGCAAAGAATAAGTGGGAAGATTTGCAATGGCCTATTTATTTGCTAGATGGTGATGGTTTCATTTTAATGATAAATCTTGATCTAGACGATACGTGAGTTTTATTTTTTAAGAACTAAATCTTGAAAACATTTCCAAAAACAAATGAAACACTTACTTAATCTGCGTTAAATGATTCACATTCTGCTTTCCTCCTCCTTAAAAATTAGTAAGTTAGGTTGGTAAGATAATCAAAGAGCAATAATCAAAACGGGTAAAATAACAGTGAGGTCGTTAATATTCTGTAGAGCCATGAGCCCATATAGCCCAGATTAAGACAGAGGGAGGAAATGTTTTCCTATGTATTTTTGTCTCTTAAGTAGGAATTGAGCAGGCTTCAGTAAAAAAACTGATGCGTTGAGCAACGGGGGGCGGTTAACAAAATTATGGTTGAAGGTTGACTCCGGCTCGAATCATTTTTTAATAATCATTAACTAGACGTGTGTGGTATCACATGCAAGACCATAATGTCTACTTTTAAATATATGAAATTTTTATTCTAACTTATTTTAGACACTGGGGCCATCTTGGTTTGATTTACACAAATTCAAATTTCAGAGGACTTGTATTAAAATTCCGGCAAAGTCTTGATATTCACATAATAAAGCGGAATATTTTAACCTAGACAGATGTATTTTATTAGCATTCAAGTGCAAAAACAAATTGTTTGGGGATGTAAAGAAATAAAGCTAAAATTGTAAAGTTAATTCAGTCCAGTAAAGTTTGGCATCATTTTAGATAGTTTTTGAGTTTTGGTGAAATCTGAAAGTACAGGACGGTAATAATGCAATTTGCAATTTTTGGCTTTTTCAAAATTAACATTTTCAAGTATCTTCGTGCAATTTATGCAAAAGTTGTTATATTCACGTTAGGGAGCGTATTTGTTTGAGTAAAATACATTTACCTTCTCATCGCTTTAGCTCTAAGGGACCAGCAAAAAATATCCCATTAATTGGTGTTGGGTGGGTTCTCAATTCCGCAACATTTTTTAATTCTTTATAAACTTTAAAAATTCTTAATGCTTTTGTAATAAAGACCATTTTTATTAAATACAGGAGCGTATTGGGGTAGAATTTAACATGTCTCTTTCGACTAAATATTTAAGTGGAACGAAATATCAAAACTGAATAAATATTGTAAGCTATATTAATAATAATTTTCAATTTGCTAGATGTACTTCTTCATTATTTCGATTCCAGAATATGAAACTTGGAGCTTGGAGCAACTTGACGTGAGATGCTAGATCATGTTATTAAATTTAAGTTTTTAATAACCGATGTGTATAAATCAAAACCAATGCATTTGTGGTAACTAAAATTAAAGTTAAAACAGAGAATTTCACGTATTACACAGTGGACAACATGGCTTTCATATGATACCAAACACGACTGGTTTTTGGTTAATAAAAAACAATAATGGAACTAGGGGCGGAATTTTATTAACCGTCCCTAATGGGTTTTTTTGCTACAGCCCACAAAATTCTTATTCAGGAGACAAAACTACATATGAAAATGGGCATTAGAACGACTACCTCCTAAAAGCCACAAAGCTGGGTTTTTAGACCAAGCTACTAGAATTTGGTTGGTGTCCCATTCCACTAATTTTAGTCTTACATGAATTTTTGAAAATCTAAAATTCAGATAAGACTAAAATTTCATAAACAGGGAACGATAAAAAATTTCTGTTAAAGCTAAATTGCTTATGAGTGATAGTAAAATAAGATTTAGAACTTTCCCCCACCTCTTCTAATTTTTGACTTACAAGTTTTTTTCTTTAGTGTCTTTTCTTCAATTTAAAGAAAAATTGTGTCACAAAAAGTTTGATTGGCTACAGTAGGACATGCAGCTGACCGTACCCACAACTATGATTTCGTGTATGTGCCGTACGCTCTTGCTAGAGTTGTAGCAGTAATGTGAACCTATAGTCACTGTTATTGCTTAAAACGTTGAAGCAAAAATATTTTTAAAAATATGATTGGCAACAATTTGTAAAGTATAGGAAGACCAAGTGTTTCGCTCATATTTATAGTCTCCCCTTATGATAAGAGTTGTTAAATTTTTGAAAAATTTATAGAAGGTATCACACATAGTGGCCGGGTTTAAAAATTTCTGTGGGTTCGAAAAATTAAATGTGCTGTAAACGCATCTGGGACTAGAAGATGCGGAAATATTTTAACAGGCATACTTTTGTGACAAAGACCAGCATGTGGCAAAACTTCATTTAAGCGTCTCGCATGACATGAATATTCAAAATAAATTGATATGATTTTGTGATACCTATTGCTACCGTAAATTAAATTCTTTTATAGCAATTTATACAAGATGTTTGACTGAGCATGCCCCAGCTAATATTTCAGTTATTTTTTCAGAAGAATATAAGCTTTAAAAATGTTGTACATAACTTTCTCGTGGATGTAACCAATAATAATGTACAGGGCGTTGCTTTAAAAAAACTCAAGTTAGGTCTATAACTTTTCTATTTGATTTCTGGTTTATTGGATAAATCTAGGCTGTATACAGGATGTATCAAATTGCCTGTTAACTATGGAGATCTCGCTTATTTGAAGAGATACAACGAGGGTTAAATTAGAGAAAAGTTGAGGAATTATATGCCCACTAATAATCTGAAAAGATATTAGACCTATCTTGCCTAGTTTCTGAATAAACTAAAAAAAACTGAAATTTTGGATTTTTTGTTTTCGACTATAACTCATTTATAATTTATATTACATATTTCTAGTTAACATATTATTAGGACACTTTTCATGTTGAATCTAAATTTTGAATCAGATTTGTTATAACTGTTACTATAGCTCATTTTCGACTGCCATTTTTTTTCTAATGGTTGGCATTTTAATTTTTTTTATATTTGAATGGAGTTTTTAATTCTGATTTCAACGATGTCTCACACTTTGCATTTTGTTTAAGTTTTGAGCTTTTTATTACAGTAAATAATAATTTCATGAGTGCCATGGAAAGACCACGTCATTTAATTTATTTTGAAAAAATTCTAGTAGGCCATGAACTGATGGAAGTAAAACAAAACACCACTTTTGTTTACTTTGGCCTTTAGATAGATACATTAGGTACGCGAAAATTTCAGGAAACTTTGTTTTGAGCGTAGGCAGCAGATTAAGTTATTTTTTACAAAAACAAATTAATGACACAGTTACTAACACACAGGTTAGAGAGTTTATTTTATACGAGCTTCTGAGCATGTTTTACAAAGGTGTCAAATGTTTTAAACATTTATTTAATAATTGTTTGAATTAGTGTAGTTGTAGTGTTATCTGTTGTATTTATTTAACCTGTTATTCAAATTTGTTATGTCATTTTCAAACATAAAAACTGCAAGTGGAATTGTGTATGTTAGAAAGTTTGTCATAAATAAGATAACCTGCTGCCTACGCTCAAAGCAAAGTTTTCTGAAATTTTTGCATACTTAATGTACCTAAAAGTAAATAAAAACAGTGTTTTATTTTACTTCCATCAGTTCATGGCCTACTAGAATTTTTTCAAAATAAATTAAATGACCTGGTCTTTTCATGGCACTCTTATGAAATTTTTGTTTTCTGTAATAAGATGTTCAAAACTTAAACAAAATGCAAAGTGTGACACATCGTTGAAATCGGAATTTAAAACTCTATTTAAATATGAAAAAATTTAAAATGCCGACCATAAGAAACATAAAGTCTACAGTCGAAAATGAGCAATGGTAACAGTTATCAAATCCGATAAAAAATTTAGATTTAGCATAAAAAAAGTGTCCTAATAATGCGTTAACTAGAAATATGTAACATAAATGATAAATAAGTTATAGCCGAAATCAAAAAATCCAAAATTTCAGTTTTTTTCAGTTTATTCAGAAACTAAGCAAGATAGCTATAATTTCTTTCTAGATTATTAATGGGCATAAAATTCCACATCTTTTCTCTAATTTAACCATCGTCGTATCTCTTTAAATAAGTGAGATCCCCATAGTTACCACGCAATTTGATACATCCTGTATAGGCGAGGTTGTTTTACATAAACTTTTTTTTTTTAGAGAAAATTTTCTTTTTTGTAAAATATATTCTCCTTTTTGTACCTTTCTATCTTATTGTAAAATTCTTTTTTTTTTGTAGGAAATAATCTTTTTGTCCGTTTCAACGATTGTAGAAATCAATTTTTTTGGTCGAACTAGCCTTTTTTTGTAAGAAATATTTTTTTGTGTATTTTCACTCGATTCTAGAAATCTGTTTCTATTGTACAAAATCAAGCTTTTTTTGTATACAGGTTGGTTGTAAATCAACTGATCTCTTAGGAGGCTGTTAGTAAGAAAATGATAAAAGCAATACACGGACGTGCAATTCATGTTAATTAGCCATCAGTTGCTTACTATATTTTAAGATATCCTAACAAGAAATTCATAGGAGTTAGGTCAGGTGACCTAGGTTGACAGCTAAAAGCGCCTTGATTGGCAAATTAAAAGAAAAGTGCCTTAGTTTATTAACAAACTTTGTTGTGACAGATGTTACAAGTTTGTTTATCGCTTTTATTATGTTCTTAACAACAGCTGCCTACGTGTAATTGCAGTGTTTTTATAATCATTAGGTACTATTAGTTACGTACGTTGCTTTAAATCAAAATATCTCGCTTGATATTAACTTTAGGACTATAGTTGTATTATAGTTTCTTAAGCAGAATTTATCATAGAATCGAATTAGCATAAAAAATACGATTTAAAACAAATACAGATATAGTCGCTTCTGCTTAAACCGGAAGTCGGCCATTTTGTTTTGTATGATCAAAATACTCGACTATATAACATCTACTTATAGAGTTTTTTCCTATTGCCAATAATAAATGAGCAAATCAACTGGCACTGAATTTACAATCAACCTTATATCAACCTTTTATTGTATAAAATCATCTTATTTATTGTAAGCGAAAAATTCCAACTGTACGGGAACATCACTGAATATTTCACTTATTTCTTTGCATCGCCTTTCACTTCTTTAGTTAAAAACAGTTTTGAATAAATTTGGCTCATTTGACCGCCCTCCCCTCTTCTGAATAGGGCAATTATTTCTTTGGTTAATTTATTTAATTTTGCGGCTGATTAAATTTAGTAATGGAGCGTCTCTTGGGTTTTTTGTCAAAATGTAAGTAAGTAAATTAATATGGGTAACCCAACAGAAACTCTATTATGATCTTATTTCTCTGTATTACTCTTCGTTTTATTTCTTCAGCAAAACATCAAAGGTAAAAGGTCCCCTTCCAGTATTGCCCAAATATGAGAACAAATACACAAATCCCGCTTGTGCTATTTTGTGCCTACCATCCACTCCTCCTATACTGTGCGTTGCAACTATTAATGGAACAATCTTTCACTCTATCGTCTTACCAATAGACCTTGCTGATGAAAAAATGAGGGTATGTATTACCTTAATTGCCGCTATCTAAAACAAGCATTTCAAATTTATCGTTTTTTTTTCAGAATTTTGGAAATAGGACAGAATATTCCGACCCTCCAGATCGCGCTGTTTACGTTTTTGAGGGCTTAGGATTAGAGCTAGGTCTAGCTGCAGTTGAGTATAAACCGGATTATTCTTGTCCGGTTTTTTTACACGCAGATGAGTCTCGTCTAGGACATTATTTTGCAACACACGAAACTGGAGTTCACTCCATAACAGTACCAGCTCTTGAAACTTTGCAGCAGTTTGTAAAAGGACTTGAAGGTATAAGAAATTTTTCGTTTTTTTAAAATGCCCACTTCCTCGTGATTCTTGGAAAACATTTTATTTCTATGCATTTTTTAGTAGTTATACAGGGTGAGTTATTAGTGCCATATTGTTTTGCAATGCCTGTATTATAGCAGTTAGAAAAAAAAAATTGTTAGTAGAAAAGTTGCTTGTGCATATGCTAAAATTATTGGTTCCTATACAGGGTGTTTTGGTTTAACGGGACAGTACACAATTTTTTATTTTAAATAGAACACCTTATAGGATGTATCAAATTGTGTGTTAACTATTGAGATCTCGCTTATTTGAGGAGATACGACGATGATTAAATGAGAGAAAACTTGAAATTGTATGCCTAATAGTAATCTAAAGCAGTTATCTTGCTTAGTACTGTAGATTCCGCTTCTTTTTTTTTAATAAAACAGTTGTATACTGTCTCATTAAATAAAAAAACACCCTATACAGGGTGAGTCAATAGTGCGTTCTCCTTCGATATTGGAGAACAGTTTGAACATATCTTGCAATAGGAATTTTATTCTTTTGTTCTTTAATTTTTTTCATTTTATTGTTTGTCGTTACTTATTTATTGTACTTCTACATTTCTATGAATAAAATGATTTATTTTTCCAAGATTCAATACTACTTTGATGAATCCGAAAGAAGAAATGCCTAATTTTTGGCCAAATTTATGAATATTTGGAAAAAAGTCAAATTATATCGAAAAGGGTATTTAGGTATAGGACATACTTTACAAAAATGAAAGGTAATTAAGATCTGCAATTGATAATGTAAAAAAATACAGGGTGTTCTATTTGAAAAAAACAAGTTTAACGCCCTCACTTTCGTCAAGTTCACCCGTCTGTCACAAACAGCGTATTCGATATTTTGAGCTAGTTTTGTAACAAGTGGTAGGGCATACTCTGACAACTACTCACATGAATTTGTTTTGCTCCATTTCCTAACCGCAAGGTCACAATGATTTTTTGATGGGAACTCTGCAAAATCAGTAAATCTCAAGAAAAGTTAAATATCTTGGCAACCGTGCAGCCACATTCCAAAAACAAAATATGGTCTTGTAGCAATTTTGATGGTGCATTCGAATATGCAGTTGAATATAAAATGTCCCATTTAAAAAAATTGATCAATAATATGTGACGCAAAAATGAAACACCCTATAGAAGTGAAAATAATTTTGAATGATAGATACTATGACACCCTAAAACTTTTGTATTTGAAAAATTATCGTATCTCTAACGGTTCACCCAATATCGAAGGAGAACGCCTTATTGACTCACCCAATATTTTAGATTATGCGCTGCAGTACCCATTCTGTTCACAATTTTTTCTAATTAAAGCTGTTAGGCAACAAGATTGCACTAGTAATTCACACTTACACTACTTGAAAAACACCAGCAACTTAATAGCAGATACGTATATCAATAGCTAAGCTATCATCATCAGTTAGGGAATACAATTCCGAGATAATGGATCTCGGCTAGATTTTGGGCCCAAAAATCTCGGGATTTTTGGAACCAAAAACTAGCCGTTGTCTTTTACTGCAGAGATAGCAGCTGACTTATAAGTTTTAATTGACAGTTCAACGGACAATCGTGAAGTCGGAAAGAGCATTTTCTGCTGCTGAGCATTTTGTACCAACATCAGATAACCACTTGGTGATGCTTTTTATTTCTGCGCCATAATTTTCAAAATTCTAAAAAAATTGTTTAATATTTTACTTGTTACAAAAAACTTTTTTTTAATAAAGCTTAAATTTAGGTAATGCATAATATTGAATTTTTTTTAAATTAAATTGGGTTAGTCTCGAGAGATTGAGTTTTCGTCTAGGAATGATAATAGTTTAGCTATCGAAATACGTATATAGCATTAAGTTACTTATGCGGAAGGGTGTTGTGTTTTCCAAATTTTGTTACTCCACAGCTAGAGTTAAAGTTAATTAATGTTTTGTCTTGGCTTTTTGGTCAAAATTAGAAAAGTTGTGAAAAATATCTTCCTCAATCAGGATTGAAACCCGAGACCTCTAGGTATCTAGGCTAATGCTCTTAAGCTACCAAGTACAGTAGGATTTATGTAAACGTTTAACAAAATGGTGTTCTAGATGATAACCTTATGCAGCTTATTGTGAATCAACCAAGCACTGCAGATTATCTTTTATGTACCAAGATGGCATCATCAAAGGAAATAAATCCGGTTATAGGATTTGCCGTGTATTATGATCCCACAAGTATTATAACTTTATTAGCCAACGGACAGGTAGTTAGTTCGCTTGTGGTGTCGTTTACTTCGTTGCCTTGTACTGAAGATCTTATGCCGGAAGATATTGAAAATTTTAATTCTCCTTTAAAAAAGGTTTGTTAACCAATACTAAAAAAATTATGAAGCTTTTTCAACCAGAACTTTTCAGATGCTCAGTGAACCATTTGACCTGCAAATTCAGAAAATACTAAAACAGGCTTCTTCACAACCCATACTGAAAATATCCGGAAGCAATGAAAAGACGCAACAAGAATGTTACGAGGTAAGTTTATTTTTTAAGAAAAATTTCATGCAACTAAGACTGTTGTTTCAGCTCTTACAAAGAGCAGCACAAGTATTTAGAGAGGAGTACTTCAAACATCATGAGAAAGCCCGTGAAGAAATCGAAAAGCGCATCAAGGTTTTGCAAATGTTAAAGCGCTACCAAATTGGTGAATTAAAAAAACAGAAAGGAGAAAAACAGGCTTTACAAGAGAAAGCTGAATGTTTAGCTGAAAAATATGAAGATATCAAGGATAAACAGGAGGACCTTAAAAAAAGGTAAATACAATACAGCTTTGATAATCCGAACATGCGTTAACTCGGACACTCCAGTAATTCGGACATGCTGCAATTGGAACAGTTTTGTGCCATTTAGCTCTATAATTCGTACACATTTAAAAATCGTGTAAATTACGTGCCCCAACCGTTAATAAACTTGAGGGAATCCCCTAATTTTCTATAAAACATCAAATGCTTTACGTTTGCGTTTTCCTGGTGCGCCCATTCAGTTTGTTGATGCAGGTGAAACTACTTAGTACATATAAATTTTTAGTTAAGAGAATTCACAAATCTCTTTAAAGAGAAGTCAAAAATTTTAGAATTTCTTGAGAGTGGGAAATGTATTAGCTTTGTAGCCGAAAGATTCAATGTGCCAAAATCAACGGCATATGACATTAAACAGAAGAAAAATAAAATTACGAGTCTGTTTCAACCACATTTCAAGGACCAGGCATGTACGATTTTATGAGTTATAGTTTTAACCCGGATCCGGGTCAGGCGCGTTTTTTGCTCAGTGCGCCCGACACTGATCCGTGTCATACGCCGTTTCATATTTATTTTGCCCGTACAAAACGAGCGTGTGGCATACGATCCTGTGTGCAGGTATGCACGTAACCAAGGCATTCGGAAATCTAAAAATGGCCGTCGTTCCCGACTAAGGAAATATTGTTTGTTTTTAGATTATATTTTTCTCTTATATATATCTACAGAGTGGGGCAGCCCGCTGTAATTGGTCGATTGCAGGTTAAGTATTAGAGATAGAAGAAACTTTCTTAGATAAGAGTTGTTTGGGGTCCTGTGTACTATCAGATAAAAATATTTTCCATTATACAGAGTGTTCCATATCAGAGTGCGATAGCAAACCTATATTTTTTTAAATTAAACACCCTGTATATTTTTGCAAATTATTGTTCGCCTTTTAATTTGATTTCCGACTGTTTTTTTGTTTTTAAATTCCGTTGCGGTGTTGCCAAGTTATTCAACTTTTTTCTGTAAATTTGACATTTGCAGACCTTACTAGTAAAATCTGCACAAGCCGTAGTTTTACAGATTAAAGAATTTTTTTCCGAGAAATATTAGTTAAGACCATGTGCTATTTTTTAACCCTCGAGTCAGCTCCATGTCAGATGATGATGATGATGATGATTTTAAAGTTGACTTTGGTTATACAGGATGTTTGTTGCCGCGGTCCAAAGTTTTCTAACTTTAATGTGTCATAACTTGGCTTTTTCAAATGAAACCTCCAAATTTTTATTTAATTTTTGAATTCTAATGTAAATTTCCCATCAAACGTCTATTACATTCTCTATACCTATCTTTACTAGTTTTCCTTGTTTTTCGATTTTAATATTAATTAGACAATCTATTCAAGTTTACCGCGCACCCGTATAACCACACAATACAGAACCTATATCGAACCTGTATTTAAATCTTTAGTCGATACAGGCTTTCTGTACCCTATGGATAGCGCGACGATAGAGATTACATATCGATTGGGTATAGTTGTCTTTACTAACTCTGTATATAAGATGTAAAGCTCCTGTACAGACAACATATAGTTAAAGTACAGATGCAGTTAAGATTGCGTATAGAGCACATGAAGGTACTGTAAAGATACGATATAGGTTTTTAAAGATACTATTCCGATGCTGTATCGTCCAAATTAAGGTGCGGTATAGATAATTCAAGCAATTAATTTTAGATAAAAACAAAAAAATATTTTTTTACGCTATATATTTATTTAGCGGATATATTTTCTTTTATAATATTTTATACAACTTCTGTATTTTTTTAGCTAATTTCACTTACACTAATGTATTTATTGATAAATTTTTAATTTTAAAAATGCGCTACATACTTTACCTTAGCGGGGAATCGAACTGGCCATCTTTGGTTTGTGAGTCGGTCTCCTTGCACCCTGAGCTAATCTCGCCTCTTATAAGATTCGACCGCTAAATGTTTTAAGAGTATTACATTAGGTTATGATGGACAATATGATACAAATGTACTACCAAGAATTACAGGTTAGGGTTAAACCGTTTTCTTTTTTGCAGTAAAATTTATAGTGACGTTGCATAATATCTCGTTAATAGTGTAGAGTAAAATCATTTTATAAATAGTTGGTAAAGTGTATCGTTTGCAGCTTTGCTAAGTTTTTAATAAACTGATGCCGAAACAACAAAAGACAACTACGTAGTGTGCATACAAGCGAAGTGGGAAAAAGCAGATATAAACGACGTTAGATTGTATATAGTATTAAAATTTCAAGAAACACGTGAAAACAGACTATTTTGATAGAGTAAAGTATTAAGAAAAATAAACAGTGAAGAATTATAGGGGATAAAATATAAAACAGTTTTAGTAGGTTCAGACATTTCGAGAATCTTACTTCGAAATAATTGATGTCTTTGTATTATTTTACCACCAACTATTTTAAAGTACATTATTTCTGAATTTCCCGCCATTGCTGTCAGAATTGTAATTTCAAGAAAAAAATATCACGTAATTGTTCATGTTGATGTCGGTTCGTACTTTGTACTGCTGGCGCTGGGATAAGCTTTAAATATCTTTATCTTTTTGGTGAGTGGACTTTCCAAACAGGTCTGTTTATAAACCCCCATAAAGGTTTAGAGCTATTCTTCAGCCATGCATTGTTTAACGTCCGGCTTGGTTTTAGGTTTTACCGTTAAGAAAGTTTCTTTGCAATTGAGTCATTCTTATTGTGTTTCGCTGGAACTTTTAGCCGATGAAATATATTTATTTACAAAGTTTTTCCAATTACATGTTCAAAAACACTTTACTTCTAGTCCTTTAGGTGATTTTTTGGCCTTCTGGGGGGGTTAATTACCCCTATCGAAAATAACTCCACATTGGAGACAGCAGCCTTGGTTAATGATTATGTCATAAATTATTATTATAATTGTAGGAAGCACACAAATCTCCAAGGTTCCATCAAATTCGTAAACTTTAAATTCTTGATCTTGTTGATGCGCCATTTTTAACGTTTTTACACACAAGGCCAACAAAGAAAGATAGTGTTTAGATTGACGCTATACACAGCGGTTTTAGGCTTAAGATAAAACTGTAAAGACAGGCAGTATATATTTAGCGAATCTAGGAATAAAAAGCCGTGGAAAAAAAAGCCGGGTTATAAAAAGCCGGAAAAAAAAGCCGCGGAAAAAAAAGCCGGGGGAAAAAAAGCCGGCGGAAAAAAAACCGATGGTATAAATATTAAACATATTTAATAAATAAATACTTATTAAATCCCAAAATAACAACTACTACAATAATTTGTACAAACTTTATTTTATGTCAGAAGACAAAGTGTTATAATAATACACATTATTATACATTATTATTATATTATTATATTATAATACACACAATTATAGTAATACACATTAAAATTATAATAATCATCATAATAATAATATAGAGACTTACACATTTATTTAATTACAAATGTAATTGAGTAAAAGAAAAACACTCTTTACATTTCCCATTAGAAAGCAAACAGGTTTCTAAATTTAGTAGTAGTGGTAGTAGTTAGATGTAAGTCTCTATATTATTATTGATATTATTATAATTTTAATGTGTATATAAACAGTTTGTCTTCTGACATAAAATAAAGTTTGTACAAATTATTGTAGTAGTTGTTATTTTGGGATTCAATAAAAATGAAACTTCACAATTTTTTAGTCATTCTATGCTCCCTTAGTAGTGGATCAAATCATTGTTTTCTTTGCTTCAAGTATTTATTTATTACATATGTTAAATATTTATACCATCGGCTTTTTTTTTCCGCCGGCTTTTTTTTCCGCCGGTTTTTTTTTTCCGCGGCTTTTTTTTCCCGGCTTTTTATACCCCGGCTTTTTTTTCCACGGCTTTTTATTCCGCCTACCATATTTAGCACAGATTCGATAAAGACAAAATCGGTAATTGCGCTACAGGTGCGATATAGCCTGCATGAAGATATTGTAGAGATTTGTTAAAGGTACAACTGTAAAGACAATCAGTATATATTTTCTACAGATCCGATAAAGATAAAATCCCTGCTAGAAGTACCGGTGCGGTATAGCATAGAATAAGATGTGATACAGATGTGATAAAGATAAAACTGTACTGGAAACAAGTATAGATATCATATAGATGCGGTAAATATTTAATCTATACAGTTAAGGTATAGGCTAAAGTACAGCTCCGATACATATTACACCTGTATCACGTAATCTTTACCGCATCTTTAAATATCTCTATCGCCTAGGACATCTTTATAGATTTGGTTATACGGGCAGTATTACTTTAAAACTGTAACTTGTCCAAAAGCCCGTATTACACGTTGCTGCATGTTTTCATAGGTAGTTGGAAGTTCCTGATACATCAGATTTTTATGTAACCCCATAAGAAAAAATCCAACAGGGTTAGGTCTGGAGATCGGGCTGGCCAAGCCATCGGTCCTCCCTTTCCGATCCATCTTCTTTCGAATCTGTGATTTAACCACTCCCGTACTGCGGCGCTATAATGTGCAGGAGCACCATTATGTTGTAGCTACATATTTCTTCTAGTTATTAGTGGTACATTTTCTAACAAACTGTAATGTAATGTAATTGTTTAAATAAAATTAAAATCTTCTTTCTCAAATCACTTTTCATTTGTTTTAAAGTAATACTGCTCGGTAAACTTGAATAGATTGTCTAAATAATATTAAAATCGAAAAAACAAGGAAAACTAGTCAAGATAGGTATAGAGAATGTAATAGACGTTTGATGGGAAATTTACAGTAGAATTCAAACATTAAATAAAAATTTGGAGGTTTCATTTGAAAAAATCAAGTTATGACACATTAAAGTTAGAAAACTTTGGACCGCGGCAACAAACATCCTGTATAACCAAATTCAACTTTGAAACATGTGAAGAATAGCACATGGTCTTGACTAATATTTCCCAAAAACAAATTGTTTCATCTGTAAAAATAGGGCTTCTACATATTTTACTAGTAAGGTCTGCAAATGTCAAATTTACAGAAAAAAGTTGAATAACTTGGCAACACCGCAACGGATTTAAAAAAACAAAAAACGGCCGGAAAGCAAATTAAAAGGCAAATAATAATTTGAAAAAATATACAGGGTGTTCATTTTAAAAAATATAAGTTTGTTATGCCACTCTGATATTGGACACCCTGTATAATGCAAAATATTTTTATGTGACAGTACACATGACCCCTAATAACTTTTATTTAAAAAAGTTTTCTCTATCTCTAATACTTAACCTGCAATCGACCAATTATAGCGGGCTGCCACACCCTGTATATATATATAAATTTATTGATTTAGTTTACCTATTTACGTTGTCTATTATGTAATAATTTATTTTCTGAATAAATTTTAATTACTTTTTGAAGTTTTGATACTACAGTCTTTGCGTTTAGCATAAACAAATGCGTCATGGATCCGTGTCGGTCAGTATCGCACAAGAAATTCGTCACACAATGCGCATGGCACGGATGCGTGGCATATGTCCAAAGAGGCATAAAAACAAAATTTACATATGATAATATTAACAATAACTTTTCTGCTACATAAAGATAATAAAAAAGCCAAAAAAACAGTCCGCTCCTGGGCATGGAAGCGTTTTCACCGGACGCAGCAAAAGGGTTAAAAGATAAAACGGGCCTTATATGTAGGTTCCAAAAAAATTCTTCGTCAAGGTGAACATCATAAGGTGGAGAAGGCTTTGTATTCATGGTTCTTGCAACAAAGAAATCGGAAATTTTAAGGCAAAAAGCCAGATATACACCATTCCAAGAGAAAGAAGTTCCTAAAGATGGTCAACAAAATGAATTTATCAGAAAACCAGGTGTACAATGCTGACGAAAGCGGCATTTTAAAAACTTACCAACTACTGGGGTTCCAGAAAAGGAAAAGTCAGCTACCGGCAGAAAAATTTCCTAAGATAGAACATTTATGCCGTGTTCCAATGCAGCAGGCACCCACAAATTACCACTACTTGTTCTCGGTAAATCCCTTAACGCCAGATGTTTTAAAAACATCGAACTCCCTGTCGAGTATACAACCAGCAAGAAGGGGCGGATGACGCAAACAATTTTCATGGAGTGGTTCAAAACATGTTTTATTAAGCACGTAAAAAAATCTTTGGCCGAGAAAAATTTACCACTAAAAGTGCTTCTTTTAATAGATGACGTTCCCTCACACCCAACAGAGAATTCATTAAATTTTGATACAAACTTCAGAGTTATGTTTTTACCCCTCAACTGCACAGCAATATTACAGCCAATGGATCAAAATTTGATCCAAAATATTAAAGTGGCTTACAGAAAAAAATTATTGACTCATTTATTATCTCAAAACAATGATTTAACGAACACTTTGAAGGAGGCTGTCATGAACTTGGATCAGTCATGGAGAACTATAACTGAAAATAATATCAAAAACAGTTGTACGTTACTCTGGTCAAAAAGACAATGGGACGGAGAGGATGAAATTTCTTTGAGTCAGTTGAAACAACAGTGGGAATCTGAATCGGTAAATACAAATTTAAACACCATTATGCAAATGTTGAATTCTGTTGATCTCCGCGTTAGTTTTGAAGAAATCCTTAATTGGGTAACCGGACAAAATGAAAACATGGCAAATTTTACAGATCAAGATTTAATTGCAGAGGCTACAAAAGCTGACGATAATGCGTTGAATATTACCGATTCCGAATGTGAGTTTGTAGAAGAATCTTGTAACAAAATCATGCACAAAGATGCTGTTTGGTCATTTTCTCAGTGCATTTAATGGACGGAAGAAAATAACGTTTCAATGCAAAATGTTCTTTTATTAAGAAGACTAGTGTTTCCCCGCCGAAATTCGACGGCAGACTCAGTCACGTTCCAATAATGAGACGCGGCGTTGGTGCAGATGTCGCCTCAAGTGAAGCGCGTCTAGCAGACTTTCATATATATTATAAATTAAAATAATTATTATTGAAAAATCGACGTAGAATAAAAATACAAAAATGTTTCATGTTCCATCTGAGGATAGAGACCTTTCATTGGAAAAAAAACGGTCCAAATTGGTGAAACGGTAGCCGCTGGAGGAACCGGAGAAGAAAACCCTTTGAGCTTTTATATATGTATGGATTGAAAGAAAAAGTCAGTACAAATTTTTTCGAAAACACAAAGCAAAAAATTAGTTATTATTTCAAAAAAATATTGTGTGTGAATGTAGTGTGCTTTGTGTTTATAAAAATAGTCACAATTCATTAAAAAACTCTTTCTTACTTGATTTTTGTGTTATTTTCAAATATTTCTATAATCCGTAAAATTCGCAAATCCGGACGGGGGAAAATTTAATCTGTCCGGATTACCGAAGTTGTACTGTATTTAAATTGTTCGCATTTTAATTCGGTTTATATAGACCAGACTATTAGAAATTTTGATATTAGATACAAGAAACATGTACGTTGTTACAAATATAAACACCCGCATAAATCCAATTACGCTAAACACTTATTGAAACAATTGTTTAATGACATCTAATAACACTATAAAGTGTTTACACTTTTGTGATGATAAACATAAATTGGATATACTTGAAGCATTTTAAATTCACAAACATTTAAAAACTACCTTTAATGAATGAGCAAATTGATATCTTAAATTCACCATTATCGGAAGCTTCGAAGTGAGAAATCAAATCATTTGCAAACAGTGATAACCAAGATCAAGTCACCAAATTCTATTGTTCCTATAGCAACAGCAACTGTTTACTTTTTAATATTACCTTTGATAATGGCATGTTCAAATAAGTAATTATTGTTGAAGTAAAATAAAGTATTTTATTTAATATTAATTGATTATTCCACTCATAATATACCAGGTGATTTGGACGGATGCCCCAGGCTATTATAATAATTTAATTATTTTTCAGGATACTAATAATTAGCTTTTACATGCATTTATGGTACTTAAACACCTTTAAATTTGCTTTGTAAACAACGTATAACTACTTCTGGTTACACCGGAAGTGACCACTTTTTTTCTTAAACAGCACCTTCTGTTTTTTTGATAGAGCATTAAATTCTCTATTCAGTTATGTGTAATAATTACTCTAAAAGGTAAACGATAAGCCGTAAGAAAGCGTTGAAGTATGAATTCAAAGTTGGCCATGAATTTCACTTTTTATTTCAAACATCGAATATTTTTTTTTGTTAAGGTGAGGAAGAAGTAAACAACTTTTATTCTAAATAATAAATTGCTATTAAAAATTGTCCTGAAAAATAAACTTCAGGGAATATCAGTTGTTACAGGGTTCCCACTGACCCTGGATAACCTGGAAGTCATGGAAAAGTCAGGGAATTAAAATTTTAACCTGGAAGTCATGGATTTTATGCAAAATTTGGCAAAATTCTTAATTTTTCTCTTGATTTACATTAAAAAACTGATTTTCGTGCAGTAGTGTTAACATTAAAAAAAATTAAAATTTTTCTAATGAATTTTTAAAACTACCGCTTATAAAACAATTGCCGCTAAAGGTTTTTACAATATCATTGAGGTACTTTTCTTTTCCTTGTTAAACTCCAAGAAACGTAATATGGCTTATGATTAGGTGCAAGTGAGACTGCTACATACTGTCTTGTGAATTGATAAAAAACGCATAAACGTGATTATTTTTGCGTCTCTAATTTTATTGATTTTTTTTGTCGAAAGTCATGGGTAAGTATGAGTGTTGGTCATGGATATCCTGGAAAAGTCATGGATTCTAATTCTTGATAGTTAGTGGGAACCCTGTGTTAAAAATCCTAAATTTATACGTTCGATAAAATTTTTTGTGGGGTTGATGACTTATTCTAGTTATAAAAAATGTTAATTAAAATTAATATGCTTTATAATAGGAATAATTGGCTGAATACTCGGCAATTATTTTAAAGCTTGCCATATATTCGGATAAGTCGAATAGTTTTTTGAGTCTGCCGACTATTTGACATTTTGTGTACTACATGAAAAGTTGAAAACAATACTAAATTTCAATTTTTTGAACATTTTGATGGTATAATTAAGATTAAAATACATTAAAACCAAATTATAATTTCAGTAGCCAAACGGGAAGCTATCCATTTATGTAAACCAATTAACCCACACATTTATTACCGCTAAGTATTCAGCACATAACCGAATAATTGATTCGCGTTAGGTTATATTCAGTACTTAGCCGAATAGTTGGTCTAATATTTGGTACTTGGTTGAATATTTGGCCGAGTAATTGTTCTAATATTTGGTACTCGGTCGAATATTTGCCGAATAGTTGGTATTAGGCTATGAGAGACTGGCCGAATATTCGGCCCAATGCAATGTAGAATTAAAATCCTAAAGCTTTAAACCTACTAATTTTTAGGCTTGTTTGACGTTTTTAGTGTAAATTTTTATTTTAAATCTAAAGTGCTATAACCAGGCTCAAATCATTCTAAGAGACGAAGACGATAACAAACATTTGTATTTGTAAAAAATAACCTAAGCTGCTGCCTATGCTCGAAACAAAATGTCGTGAAATTTTCACATGCGTTTAACGTATCTAAACATCAAAGTAAATGAAAGTAGTGTTTAGTTTTACTCTACATCTTACATCTATCAATTTATGGCGTACTAAAAATTTTTTAAACATATTAACATGAGGTGGGCTTTCCGTGGCACTTTTATGAAATTTTTGTATGTCGTAAAATGCTCAAAACTTAAACAAAATGCAAAGTGTGACACATTGTTGAAATTAGAATAAAAAACTAGCCAAATATGATAATATTTAAAATACAGTCCATAAGAAAAAAGTTGACAGTCGAAAATGAACAATGGTAGCACTTACACCAAATCTGATAAGATATTTAGGTTCAGCATAAAAAAGTGTCCTAATATGAATAATGACAAATGAGTAGCTTTGATTATAAAGGGTATAGTCAATGGTTGCAGCCAAAAATTAAAATTTTTTTGTATTTTTTTCAGAAACTAAGCTAGATACCTCCATTTTCTTTTTAGATTATTAGTGAGCATAACATTTCACTTAAAAGTGCTTTAGATGCTTGCATTTACAAATAGGAACTATACTTGACTGAGGAGTCCTAAGAAGGACGGAACTCGTCTTTAGTTGTTCCAAGTTTTTAACTTTTTATACTTTTATTTTTGAATAGTTGATGTGTTAAAACAAAAAAACAAACTTTGGCAGTTTAGAATAAGAGTTTCTTTTTTCGCTTCCTTTAATGAGAAAACACCCTCTGAAAGGAAAGTGTTTCTGAAAATATACCTAACCGCTGCAAATGGCTTGAAATTACGTGTTTTTTTTTGACAAATTTGTCCACTAAACAATCTTAAAGGTTTAAATAAAGACAATTTTCAATTAAATATTCAATTTTGTAATGATACTGATTGCTTCGGAAAAGTTTTAACAAATTCTAACCCGAAATTCATAGCCAACTTCAATGTTTACTTCAACGTCCTCTACCGGATTACCGTTTAACTTTTTGAGTAATTTATAATTTTTTTTATATATTTGCCAATAACGTAGCTGACGTCTGGCGGTAAAATTTGGAACTACAGTAAGAAGAAAGACAAAGAGTATAGCCTCCCATTAAATGCAACACACTTGTTTTAAGTCAAAGTCTAAAAATTTATATATTTAAAATGACTTCTATTGCATAAAAATTTTGTTCGGTATCTCAGTGTAACACCTATTCTCCACTTCTTGAAATGCAACAAGCTTTCGTAATTGGTGCTCAGTTATTTTTTTCACTCCTGATATACCTGTTGAATAATAATAATTTCATTTTTCAGATGTGAAAAGCTTTTAATTCTTATATCACAGAGAAAGTCTGAACCATCTGAAGCGGAGAAAAAGTTCCTGCAGGACCTACAAACATCCCAAGAAAAAATAAAAAAATTTGAAACCAACATAAAGAAGTTACGATTACAAATGAAATACCAGGAAGTGCAGGTATTATTTAAAATATTTTTTGTGAGTGGGCTGTTGTAAAAATATGTTTTTTTCCCTAAATGTTTTTAGATGGAAAATTGGAAAAGGGAACAGAATAAAAGAGAATCAGGTCTTGGATCAATTCAGTCGGATGCCATTAAGAGTAATTTGCAAGATATGTAAGTTCGTTTGTTATATGTATTAAGAAATCTTTTTGCAATAGCAAAAGTGGGCAAAGCACTTTGCTTGGACATTCGCATACTTTAGATATTGTTAATTATCGTAATTGCAAAAAGCACGTTAATCGCCTAGGTCAATATACCTGACTTACAAGTTGCAATCAAAAAGGTTTTTTTTTTGAGAAAAAACATCTATAATTTGATTTTTTTTTTTTGAAAAAAGATTTTGGTATTAAAAAAAGCAGAAGCGATACAGTAAGTTTATCAGCTAAAAATTGGGTGGCAAGGAGAACCATGAAAACTTAATCATGACAGGGAAATTACAAAAGTAATGCCCTCTAATGTGCGGCGAGGAAAGTTGCAGAGCAACGAACTGATATTTGGGTGTGAAAGGAACTTGCTAAGTGAGTATCTACAATCACTACCGGCCTCTATGCACAGCACACGAAACGCCGTGTTGCAAAAGTAAACCAGAAAAAGATTTTGGTTTTAACTATAGCTAGGATAGAATAGAACGAAACATGTCGTGGTCGTACGCGAGGTATTCAGTAGTTTTAGGAGGGCTAAGAGGGTTTCTCGAGATTTTCAAGTACGAAGGTGGGTCAAGTCATACCCTATTTAAAAGGTACTTTTAAACCCAACAACTTTAAAAAAAGAAAATATCGATAGCTCAAACCATTTTAAAATGGGGCCATTAATATCGAGAAAAGCAGCTATTACATAAACCTTTACCCAACCGCACATGAACCATTGTACCAAGAAAATTTTTCGATATTTCTCACCTTTACAAAATGGTAACTCAGTTTATAAAACTATACTTCCTATTATTGAATGAATCGCTAGTAGGTATAGATAACTTCTATCGCTCCCTCTACCGCATCTAAGACAGTGAAACAGACATTTTTTTGCTGATTTATAAAGTGTATTCACATAACATTTAAATCCACGTGCGAGTTGGAGTTGGAAAACAACATCACAGTCCCACTAAACCATTATTATACCCGGTGGGAAACTATTAATGCATGTATTGGTTTTGTTGGCGAATAATATGTGCACAGTGTCGTGATTGTTTTAAAGGTAAGATGGGGAGGCGGGTGATGCTGGCGTCACAACTTGTTAGTCGGAAGGGGAAAATAGGAGTGCATGGTCGAGACAGGAAAGTACAGGTTGTAGGCAGCTTGGATCGGGCGCTGGCGCGCCTTCAATAAAAGCTGCGTGTTTTCATAAATATACCAAGTTCGCTTAAAAATCAACATTTGAAATTTCTAAAAATTACAACGCGTGCGTGACAATCGCGTCGCTTGCCACGCGAGAGGACATACACGAGTCGTAAGTTACGCTTCCGTATTTGTATAATACATGGCTCTTAAAAATAATTGAAAGGCCAGTGAGTAAAATACTGGTTAGAGTACCAGGCTCTAGAGCTAAATTCCCAACGCCAGTAAGTTCGAATTTTCTGCACGTCGGAAATTTTCTGTATAAGTTAAACTCGGCGTGTGTTGTGCATGGTGTGTATGTTGGGTTGCGTGTCTATTCGGGGTGGGGCATGTTAGACCGGTGAATAGCGCCGCTGAGCCCGGGTAAGGGAGTGGGATGGGAGTCATGGAGTTGTGCTCATGCGCAACCCCATGATTTCTTGAAACAAAATAATTGTAGGGAACCACAGAAACAAAATTGAAAACTGAATTAGAAAAAAGAATCACCATAGAAACAGGCAAACGGCGCTACTCAATGTAAGAGCGTCATGTAACTGTACAAAGCTTGCGACACAAAACATATTAGGTAATTTCAGTAAATCATCGAGGCTTGCTTCTTAGCAATTGTTTTTTTTTAAGGTGATTTTCTTTTTAGTTCTGCTGCATCATTTTGAGTAAACGTTAGCGGCATTTCTCGTGATTCTTTCTTCTAAGTCAGTTTTCAATTTTATCTTTGTGGTTCACTACAGTTATTTTTAGGAGCCATGAATTCTACAAATACGGAAGCGTAACCCACGACTCGTTTATGTCTTCTCGCGCGGCAAGCGACGCGGTCGCCACAAACGCGAAGGCACGCAAGAGCGCGCCAGCGCCCTGCGTGCAACCTGTACTTTCCTGTTTCGACCACGCACTCTTATTTTCCCCTTCCAACTAACAAGTTGTGACACCACCATCACCTGCCTCCCCATCTTACATTTAAAACAGTCACGACACGGTGCACATGCTATTTGCCAAAAACACCAACACACACACATTAGTAGTTTCCCACACCAGGTGTAATAAAGGATTAGTGTGAGTGCGATGTGGAGTTGACCAACTCCAACTCACATGTGGATTTAAATGTTATGTGAATAGACTATAAATCAGCAAAACCATTTCTGTTTCACTGTCTAAGATGCGGTAGAGGGAGCGAATCAACCGATAATAGGAAATAAATTTATATAAATTGAGCCGCCATTTTGTAACGAAAAACTTTAAATACACAAATTGTTCAGTTTAATGGAACCTTTAAAATGAGGTATCACTTGACCCCTCATCCTATTTAAGATTTTTGAGATAATATCTTTTGAATGTTCCCGCTTTTGAGGAGAAGCGGGGGTACTAACATTTATTTTTTGTACTCATGTGGTACATCGTTGGATAGCTAATTTAATGGACTTTAACAATCAGTACCAATTTCATTGGTACAATAGTTCAAGTGTGGTTGGGAAAATATTTATGTAATGGCCGCTTTTTTGATATAATTGGCCTCCATTTTGAAATGGGTTGAGCTGCCAATATTTTCTTTTTTTGAAGTTGTTGGTTTTAATGAGATACGACTTGACCCACCTTTGTATTTATAAATTTTGAGAAATCCCCCTAGCCGTCCCACCCCTAAACTACCCTTTCCGGAGCCCTAAAAAATTATAAATATTTTTACTGAATACTTCAAGTATGATTTATATTACAAATTTTTATATCTCATCCCTGCAGGTTCAACAGTGTAGCCGTAAAATATACTGGGTGCGTGGTCTGTTACACTCTGTATATCTAATTTAAATTCAAAAGTTGGAGTCGTTTCCGGAAAAAAAATGTTGAAATATGTCAAAGTGTGCCTATTTGCGTACCTATTGTCTATGCTAAGTTTCGTTACCATATCTCAAAAACTCCAAAAAATACAGTGTCTAATGTTTCTGTCGGCACCTGGTATAGTGATTAGGGCTCATATAGGTATGTATGAGCAAAAAAGTCAAAAGGCTTGGCCATCGAAAATAAACCTCATGCCGAACCTTAATTCATACAAACTGTCATTTAAAAATAATTTTTCACTTAAAAGATGAACTAACCGACAAGAGCTTTGTTCTTTTCTTGACATATTTTGTGCTCATACGAGAAAAGTAAATATATTTTCTATAAGTTAGGTAAAGTATTTGTTTGTTTCAGGACCAATAAAATTACAGAGATGATCAATGAAGTGGCGGAGTATAAAAAGCAACTAGGATTAAATTAGCAAATTAGTTTTGTATTTCCTTTTAATGTTTCTGTATAATAAATAATAATTTGTAACTGGTTTTTTGAAATAAAATAAATAAAGAAAATAAAATATACACTTTTGTTTAATAAACTTAAAAACATACAAAACGGGGTTACATACGAGAGATCATGATTGCCAACTTCAAACAAAAAAAGAACGTTTTCTTTATTATAATAAAAATTGGAATGACTTAATAATGTTCATCACTTTACACTTGAGTAAATTGTTTGTATAAAAATTAGCTGAAAATATGCATTAATCTGCAAATTGCACTCCTAAGCATATTTTTTTACATTTTTATAACTTAAATCTAAGAAAAAAATCACTTTGCATATCGTAAAATGGATATCATTCATATACCGTGTGTTAACGAAACATGACTCGTCTCCTTTTTCTTTATTAAAATAAACGAATAAAATTTGGAGTGGTTATTACAAACATAGACACCTATTATTTGATGCAAATGCCAATTTTCTAGCACTCTCGGTTGAGCCGAAAGTGATTTCAACTTTTTTATTTAAATAGAACATCCCCTATATTTTAAATTTTTGAGTTCAGATTAAAGTTCTGAGTAGAATGTTGTTGTTCAATTGGGTTTTACAGCCTTGAAAAATTTTTATTGGAATTTTGTGTGACAATTGCCATCATCATGTGCATAAACTTGTTTCCACGAAGTTACAAAAATCATTTTTGAAATTATAAGGTTATACATGTGTCCCAAATTCGAGTCTCAACTTTGGGATCTCAAAAACGATAAGAAGTACAAAATCGGTTAAATGGAGAAAGTTCTGCATAATTTTCGTTTTCCTCCTCAATAAATTTTTTTTCTACACTTACACATTATTAGGACACCTTTTAAAACTACACTTGAAAATGTGTTAAAAAACGTTCTAACTTCTTTTGTTTTTGAGATACAAGCAAAAACTTTTGTATTTCTTATGGGTGCCATTTTTGATGATACGCTCCTCAGATTTTAAACTTTTCAATAGTGTATAACAACCTATAAAAATGATTGTAATTAAGCAAACCTTTAGAGAAATAGTGACAAAGTAACAACTGACTCCATGGAAACAATTTTAGGTACCTCTTAGCAGGCTTTTTAATTGTATATACATTGAACAAGGTTAAGTAGTGACTTGACTCGACTGAAGATGGCGCAAACTGTATGAAATGATGGAAATCTGGGATGAAATGTTATTTCTCGCATAAAAGTGATCCTTTTTCCTTTGGTTTCAAAAATCAGTCAAACAGTGTTGCCAGGACTATTCCATAGACTTTTTTGATAGCTGATGGAAAAAGGGAAAGTTATTAAGTAAAACCGGAAACTATAACCTACTCCACCTATGTCTTCAAACTGCTTTTTGCAAAATAGGGGTTTCCCCGAGCAAATCTATTTAGTCCTTAACTGTTTCTTACTTTCTTACCCTTGCTTAATTCTGTAAAATGTTTCTTTAATAAAAATGTGAACATAATCTTTCTATTTAATGTCTAAATACGGTTGAATCTAATTATATCCTACAATAGTTTTTAATAAACAGAGGAGCAAGTTTCTAGGGAATTTTCAGTGAAATTTCTAGAAAAAAAATTTGATGTGACCTGGCAGCACTGCGGTCAAACGTCAAATTGTAGTTCCTCGATCATAATTTGAACAGTTGCATTCGCTTATTTTCCTGATTTAAAATAGCGTTTTTAGTTCAATTTTCTTTAATTCAGTGGCTTACTGTGTCATTCATTTGTTTTTGTAAAAAATAACCTAACCTGCTGCCTACGTTCAAAACAAAGTTTCCTGAAATTTTCGCATACTTAATGTATCTAAAAGTAAAAGTAAATAAGAGAAGTGTTTTGTTTTACTTCCATCAGTTCATAGCCTACTAGAATTTTCTCAAAATAAATTAAATGACGTGGTCTTTCCATTGCACTCTTATGAAATTTTTGTTTTTGTAATAAAATGCTCAAAACTTAAACAAAATGCAAAGTGTGACACATCGCTGAAATCAGAATTAAAAACTCTATCCAAATATGAAAAAATTTTAAATACCAACCATAAGAAAAAAAAAGTTGACAGTCGAAAATGAACAATGGTAACAGTTACACCAAATCTGATAAACAATTCAAATTCAGCATAAAAAAGTGTTCTAATAGTGCGTGAACTAGAAATATGTAGCATAAATGATAAATGCGTTATAGTCAAAAATAAAAAATCCAAAATTTCAGTTTTTTTTCAGATATCTGAAAAACTAGAGTGGCTACTTTAAATTTCTTTACAGATTATTGTTAGGCATAAAATTTGGCAACTTTGCCTCAATTTAACTAACTCTCTATCTCTTCAAATAAGCGAGATCCCCATGGTGGGCTCGAATTTGAAACAGCCTGTATATCACCTAATGGCAATTTATTTCAAAATTTATTACATAATGCTTGAAATAAAATATTTAATAATAATCAAGCCTCTAGTGCATTGATATAATCGGTTGCGAAGCCGTTTTTTGTATGGCTCCGTAGCGCGTAGCTAGAGAATTTGCTTCGTAAGCGAGAGGTTATGAGTTCAAATCTTGATGAAGTCTATCCTTTTTTTTTGTTTTTACAATTAATGTAAAAAGACAATCAGGTTTATAATATTTTATTTAAAATGAATTATTATTTTTTTAATGCTGCATAAGCAAATTAATTAGGGGAAACATCAATAGTTAACGATAAACTTTTTATAAGATAAATGGCGGGCCCATACATTATATTTTTTTTTCATATTTTTTATTATTTGTAATTACTGACAATAAGTAAAAATTTGCTGTTGCCTTTTAAAGAGACCTTATGTATTGTTCTGTTTTTTTTAGTAGCAAATAAATGGGGGGGGGGGGTCAAATTTCAAATGGGTTGCTCCCGCTATAACCCCCTAATGACGCTCCAAATAAATTGCACTGCTATTTTGCAAAACAGCTAAAGTTAAACATTTAATTTTAATCCTAACAGCCAAATAATTTTAATTTTACTTAATTATCTAAAAAAAGTTTATCGTTACCTTTTTGTTTCACCTTAATAATTTCATTATGTAGCATTAAAAATAATAATTTATTTGTTTAAAAAAATAATATAAACCTAATTGCCCTTGCACAGAAATTTAAAAAAAAGTAGACCTCATCAAGATTTGAACCCATAACCTTTCGTTTATGAAGCAAATCCTTTAGTTACGCGTTATGAAGACATCCGAAAATTGACTTCACAACCGATTATATCAATACACTAGTGGCTTGATTATTATTAAATAATTTATTTAAAGCATTATTTGTATTAAATTTTGAAATATGTTGCCATTTTTTTTGAAGTGCCATATCCTATCCTACAGGGCGTTGCCGAGAGGGTCCATGCAACATTTTTAAATTGTCGTTTGGTAATGTAAAAAAATGTTGCCTTTCCATTTAGGGTGACTGCAAGTAATAAAATTATTCTAGGTGTATAAAATACAGCTATTTTCTTTTTTGCATGTTAATCTGACATGTCCCACCTACATTGAAATACACTGTATACCTACGCATGGAACTTGGAATCATATTAGGGCGTTTTGTGTGCCAAACTCAAAAATGTAAAAATATACAAGGTGTTGTACTTAAAATAAGAAAATTCCGGTTAAAACAGAAATGCTAAAAAATTTGAATTTGCCTCAAATAATACATCTCTATGTACACAATAAGTGTATATAGTCAATAATAATACACATGTTCATGTAAACAGTTCACACTTTATTCGTTTATTTTGATAAATACAGAAAAGAGAACGATAATACATGTTTCATGTATATTTTTTACAAATTGCATAACTATTTTAGCTAAAATTATTATAATCAATAAAAAAAGTCATGGATATTTAAATTTAATTTCTTAACTTAATACAATTAGCGCTCAACTAATGGCCCCCAAAAATATTTGCTGATACACTCCTGATCTTCCGTTAAGAAAAACTGTCTGCCATGCTTGACAAACTCTTTTAAAGTAATCTTACCATCCCCATTGGTATCAATGGTACGGAATGAAAAAACGGCATCTACTTCATTTAAACCAAGACATTTGAAGAAAAGTTTGTAATCTTCTAAGGAAAATTTACCGGTATTGTTTTTGTCAATAGCCTGAAAACATGAGCATATGTAAAACTAACTATCGGAAAGTAAATGTATACCATATTACCTTAAAGAGAAATGGCAAGAAAGAATGTGCTTTCTTTTTAAGTGGCTTATCGTTTAGTACGTGATGCATATCTTCTAAATACCTTTCCACTGTGACTAAATTATATGGGGTAATTTCACCAAAGAGTTTTTCCCATAAGTCCTAAAAACAATAATAATAAAAAAAAAACAATTTTCTATGGTGTAGGTAATGTAGGTATTTTGAAAACAGTACCTACTGTTACAAAAATCAATTAGACAAAATTATTTAATCAGGCTTATCACTAATTAAGTTTACAAAATGACCACCAGAGGGTAGGGATAAATTAATGCTGGGACTTATTAATTGTTCCTATAAATCAATGTAAACATCTCACTACGAAATTTAAAATTACAAATTACATTTCACTGAGTAGAGATTATTTTATAACACAATTAAAATATACGGTTTCAACTTTTAAGCAGAGATAAAAAAACAGCATTTAAAATAAACATAAACGATAACTTCCAAATACTAAGGTACTAGACTCTCAACGGGATACAATACATAACCATTGTCATGGAAACCGTTCACTTGATATTCAACATATCCGATGTAAATGTCAACTGTGCTGTAAAACAGCTTATTATAATTCAATTTCTGTTCATGAAGGCGTCAAACCGGCTGGAATTTCACGCAGACTCGGCTCACATAATTAAAAAACTACACTGACGAAGCCGCCAGTAGGTATTTGAACAGACTAACCGTTTTTAAAATGACTGTGAGACTATTCGTGACAATCCTGGAAGAGGAGATTCAACTACTTCATCAACGAGAGTCATTCCAGCTGAGATTAAACGTGTGTGAGGTTGGAAAAGTCGGCGAATACTTTCATTCACGGCGTATAGATGACAACGTTTTAAATCGTGAAATGTATAGATTCGAATAGATAGATGGCGCTAGTAAAAATATGCCAAAAAGTGGATTTAGAAATCTGTTTTGACTAGCAAACATTAAACATTGCACATAACCACAGCATGATTTATTAATTCTTAATTCGCGACAGTAAATCAGGTAATTATGACAGAGACAAAATAGACCGATATTAAAATATTAGAGAAATAGATATACTGCAATACTTACAATTCATCTAAGGTCCGATATTTCAATACGCCATTAAGAATTCGACAAATCAAATTATTCCACAGTTTCATTTGCCAAATATCTGTATCGCGTAGTACCTGTTATTTGGAAAATATATAAATTTTAATAGTAACTTAGGACAAAATACATTTCGACGCTGATGAGCTATGGATTTACTATAGATACGAAAAACGAAACAATTTTAAGGAAGATGCTTAAGTTGTATCTACAGCCACCGTAAACATATTTAATTTAAAATATGCGAGTACATCACAAATTCATCGGGAATATTAGGTTAACGAAAAACCAAAACCGGAAACGGAAGTTGCTCTTTAGTTTTTTGTTTTTATAAGAATGCATTATACATATTTTTTGCTGAATGTATAGTTCAAAATGGAAATCGACACCATTTTTTCACAATGTTTGACGTTAAAGCATGTTTACACAAAAATCAGTGTTCAGATTGACATAAAATTTGATAGTAGTATTGTAAAATAATAACATTGTCTCCCCCTAGAATTATTACGATGCCAAATATTTCCAGACTTATTTTTAAGTAGACACTTATAATTTTCAGAACGTCGTTTCGGCCGCTGTTTTGTAGCTAGAAATGTTTAAAGAAAAGCATTCGATTTGTTTTAGCGCCTTCAAAATTTGGTTTTTGAAAACATTCTCACTAGGGATTATTGATAAAATCGACAATATCGATAATATTGTAATACCGAAAATAGTGCCATAGTGCCTAATTCTAACAGATAATAAAATTATCTAAAATCTGTGTCCAGCGAGAGTACTTTGCTTCTTTTTTTATCGTTGGATGGTTAGCGAGACGAACCCAGCAATGCCATCGAAAAAGGTCCACTCTGTATATGCAAGAAAACAAAAATATTATTACCTATTTTCTAATGTGATCTTTAAGCTTTGCCTCTACCCATTCTACTATAGTGTTCCAGGGTTTTCACAATGGTTTGCACAAAAAATACATTTCTGTTTTAATTCCGATAATATTACTTTTTCCTTATTTATTTGAGAACAACCCTATTTTCATCGGCTTTATTGTTCTGTAACTTGCTAAATCTTTATTAGTCGGATATTTTCAGATTTTCTGTACCGAAATATACGTGAAAATCTTGCAAAAGTATAACTGCCTATTTAAAACTGAGTTAACATGCTACTAAAAAAAATTTGTTTTCAAAATAGTGTTGGCAAAACTTCTGAGCTATGTTCAAATCTTTCTTACAGTATATTAATTTACTGCTCAATTTCGCTGTATCTTACATCCTTGAGTTTTCTTAAAATAAATACGTTTGTTATACGAACACTAATGCATTTCCTTATTATTTATATCTGCAGGCTATTCTAAACATCCCAGTTCAAGGGAAATTGTTTACAAAACAATGCACAATTTGGCGAAATTACTGATAAGCAACAGTTAAAACCAAAAGAACGTACTTTCATTCTAGCCGTCTATACCAAAATTGCTGAACTTTTTGTGTCTTGTTTGGGCTATTAGTTTTGGCGGCACAAACAAATTAACATTGGTCTTATGGGGAGGTACAAGTGCACAACAATTTACTTTATTACTCAATTGTTTTTCGTAAAAAATGCATCAATAATTTCTTCATGTTTGATAGAATATTCCTAGTATAATGAAAATTCCGCAGTTTAATGTAATTTAGAGTCAAATCCGGTAAAAGGTCTTCCAAAAAATGAAGAAATTCAAAATTTAAAAAAGTATTTCTTTAAATTATAAAATATCTTAGGTCTTCTGAAACATGTCTTTAAATACGCCTTAGGAAAAGAAAGCAGCATAAAATCGAATATTGTTCAAGATTATTATATAGTTGTTGGTAATAGCATTTTTATATTAAACTTCCGTCATCTTAAGCTTTGACCAATTCAAATCGCCGAATTTGTCTCTAAAATAGTGAAGAAACTCAACATATTTAAGGGCAGCAGGAATGATTCTTACTTCAGTCCCCCTGGATTGTCACAAACAGACTCACGGCCATTTTTAAAACAGTGAGGCCATTGATATACTTGCAATCTTGATTATACTTCCTTGAAACAGTGAGCCGAGTCTGCGTACAGTTTCAGCCGGGTCGACGCCTTTATTAACGAGAAATCTTGGCGGATATTAAATTATAATTGGCTGTTCCACGGTACAATTGCTATTTAATTGCCTTTGTTTAACAACAAGTGAACGGTTTCCATGACGACGGTTATGTATTGTTTCCTGTTTAGAGTAGAATACGTTCAAATGCAGGAATCACTAAATCAATTATGTTACTGCATAAATTACGGTTATGGCGTGAACTACCCTCGTAGAATGAAGCGGAATGTAACTTACTTTAATAACACTATGGAACTCTTTACTTTTATTATCACTGAGATTTCCTAAGTTAACAAATCTATCCGCTATTAGTTTAAAATCGTCATAGGAAATTACACCATCTTTGTTTACGTCTAGAATACCATGGAATGTGCGCATTTTTCTCCTCCAAAATTCAGATTCACCCTAAAAAACAGGAAGCTTTAAATTATTTAGTCTATTGACAATAAGAAGGAGAGAATTATTTTACCCTGCGTCCCAGAAGTTCATCGCTACCACTATCACTGCTTGAATGGTATTCTGAGTCTGAGTGTGATTTATGCTTATTTTTGTTAGCCTTCTGGGGTTTTATGTGTTTGCTATATTCCCTTACAGCCAAAGGTGTAGCCAGTCTTACTAAATTGTGATTCAATAACTTGGAACTGTCCACCTGCAACAAAAAATATTATTACAATTACATCACCGACACATTCCGTATAATAACGTTTGTAAAACTTTGTTAATGGTGTTGCCTGATAGGATTTTTCCCATCAATTATCTGATAGCTATGTACATTGGTACTATACTGGAAAATTTTCTTGAAAATTTCCCAGACTTTCTAATCTTTATTGCATTATTTTTACATTACAAGAACGTCATGTTTTTGAACTTACTGAAACCCATTCTTTTTTGAATTTGGTTTTTTCCACATTCTTCATTTTGGGGGCGTGCTGATAAAGAAAGTTCAAAAACGCTTTAGTGAAATAGATACATATTTGCGATACACTCTTATTAGGTATTGCTAGGGAACGTAAGCTAATTTAATGCATAACATATATAAATGTCAGACTTTGTTATACTTAAGAAATTGTTACATATAATATTTTGAAAATTATTTTTGTATCAAGGGTTTATGCGCCAAAAGCCGGGTGCGAAGATTTAAATCAACTTGATTTAAATCGTTGCGATTTTTTTATTTTAATCAATGATTTAAATCAAAACGTCAATTTATTGATCGTTTATTGTAGAAAAGCAAAAAAATGTAAAAAAGCAATTACAAGTTTAGCATCAAACGCAAACGTATGATTTTTTATTAAAAATAAAACAAATTAAACATAAAATAAATGGTCAATTCTAACGATTACATGGCTCATGCTCATAGCATAAAATTAGTCGTCAAATACAACATTACACTTTTTGTTAAAATAACGAAATAAAAACACCAGGCAGAAGTCTTCAGTCTAAAACTAATTTCTGTAACGTACAGATGTACAAAATAAATTCTCGTTTGTGTTTCACTGTTTTTTTTATTTAGGTATATTTAAACATATATTAGTCTTACACGTATTACAAATGCACAGATGTAGACGTGACACTTAAAAACATGCACTGTTTTATAAAAATAAACACAGGTTTCAAGACACCAGAAAAATTGATTCAAATCAAAAAATCTTGATTTAAATCAAAAACTCTTGATTTAAATCAAAAAAATCTATTTTTAGATTTTTTTTATAAAAATCGTGATTTTTTGCCAAAAGCGACTATAATAATGCTTTTCTCGACTAAATCGTAGAGCAGAGCGCAGACTAACGCCCGCTTTCAGTAGGACGTAGCTCCAAGCACGTGCGTCTATTTAGAAACCGCATTTTTTCTGAGAAAAAGCTATTTTGTGATTTTTTGGGGAAAAAAAGTTCCTTGCGATTACAAAAAAAAACAGCAACGATACAGCAAATTCATCAACCAAAAATTAAGTGGTGTACCAAATTGTAGCTCATCTCTTTTTCTATAAGTCTATAAAATTTAAGTTCCAGTTCTTTGAAAACTTGATAGTTTTCTTTCCTACAAAAATTCTCTTACACAGCGACATTGTGTTCCACTAGAACTTTTTTAACAACAAATTTCATCCTGATGTGTCAACTCGTTTTGAAGTAATAGATAGGGTCGGCGCTATGGGCAGGCCCCTGCCTAGGGCGCCACATTGAGAGAGGCGCCAAGCGCCCCAAGCGCTGTACTTTTTGTCCTTCGCTAGCTCTGAAAGTTACAGGCACGTAACTAGGGGTGGCCCTGGGTGAGCTATGGGCTACCTACAATTTTGCTGGCTCACCCGTCGAAATGAAGGAAAAAAATTATTGAATACATTTTTTTTGTTTAAAAATCAAGATAAAAATTACTAAAGCAAAACTTCTCGAACTTAAAATAAATAGAAACTCAGAGGCAGTCTCTGCAGAACCAATAAGAAATAGGAAGTTGAATTTATAAAATATTTAAAAATAATATTAAAATTTGCGGTAATCGAAGTGCTTGGTCCACTCAATATTGTACGTCTAGCTACGTGCCTGGCCTGAGGCCTGGCTTGTGCGTTTTGCAAGTATCAAAGAAAGAAGGAATTTTAGGTTCGTGTTTTGTGTTATTTTATATGTTGTTTATGTGTTAAATTTTTTTTATTTTATATATTTATCTATAAATAAATATTTGGTTTTAGTGGGCTTTGGGAAATAATACACTGTTAAACTTTCTTAATGTATAATTGGTAACGTTTCAAAGCATTTTTTGCTTCTTCTTCAGACCCTGTAATTATTTTCAAAATAATATCTTAGTGTAGGTACATATAATCTTAATTACCTTCTATTAAATTAAAGTTAAAATTGCTAACAGAACATTGTTTAAATACATTTACAAATTACATAGAACACAACGGACATATTTGTGTCAAGTCAATACATTTATGAAGTTAGCTACATTTATTTTAAAATACAGTTGTACAGTTTGCTTAAGTTTTGAATGTCTTGTCTGTTGTTAATTGCATTTTTCTCCTTTTTGATGTGGATCATTTCTTTAATCAACCTCCGCTTTTCATTATTTTCTTTTTCCAATATCTCTACCTTATCGAAGTCAAATTGATGTTTCTTTTCTTCTGCGTGTCCTTTTAATGCAGTTTTTTCTGTATTTTTACCAGCCAGGCTATTCTTATGTGATTTTATTCTGTTCTCAATATATTGTTTTGATTGTCCGATATATTTTGCTTCGCAATTTTTGCATGGTATAGAATAAATCGAATGTGTTTGTTTACCCTATATTCTAACACTAAATGTAAAATTAAAAATGTATTGACTTGACACAAATATGTCCGTTGTCTTCTATGTAATTTGTAAATGTATTTATACAATGTTCTGTTAGCAATTTTAACTTTAATTTAATAGAAGGTAATTAAGATTATATGTACACTAAGATATTATTTTGAAAATAATTACAGGGTCTGAAGAAGAAGCAAAAAATGCTTTGAAACGTTACCAATTATACATTAAGAAAGTTTAACAGTGTATTATTTCCCAAAGCCCACTAAAACCAAATATTTATTAAAGAAGAAAGGGAAAACAAAAATGTTCATCAATTTATCTATAAATATTTAAAAAATTAATAAATTTGTTGCGATTATTATTTTCCTTATTGCTTTGCCACTTCTTTTACTTTGTTGCTTTTTCGCAAAAAATAGCCAATTTAGTGCGTATTTTGCCTCAAAATTTGTAAAATTTTTAAGGAGGGACCCCAGGCGGGGGTACGGGGTACCCCCCAGGTCGTCCGGTCAGGGCCCTACCTCATACTACGGGGGCGCATTAAAATGTTTTGCCTAGGGCGGCAAAACGTCTGGCGCCGGCCCTGGTGATAGGCATTAAAGTGAAAATTGTCAAAAAAAAACGTAACGGCCGCCATTTTGAAGCTAGGAAGTTCGAATGAAAGCATTTAATTTGTCGCAAAGTTTTTTATCAGATTCAATTATCGCATTTTTTTAGAACTTTCAGGGGTTCAGTCCCCCCTCCCTCCCGTGAAAACTGAAAAAGATTACCCTTTCCCTTAACTCGAGTAATGTAAGCGATCGGTTAAATTTAGAAGCAAACGCTGAACGCTTTACAGGAGTTTGTTGCTATCGCTTTTAAACCATGTTGTAATTTGGCCAGAATCAAAGTAGATTGTCTACAAAACCTTATTACATTACATATTTGTCCTAATATCCATGAAATTAAAACCAATCAGGTGGTTGGTGGGAGTGATTAGAGTAGAGTAGAGCACTATAGTTGACCAATGCGAGAATCCCGGGTTCAATTCCCATAAAATAGTCCATACCCTATTCAGGGAGTTGGCGACCTCTCTCCTATGTCTGTGTTTGGTGCCAGAGATAGATAATTTGCACAGACAGACATAGGCAACCTACAGTTTAACGTGGGCTCCGAACCACAGGAAGTATACATGCACTTCTTCTCCAGAGAAGTTTTCCTGGGGAAAAATCCACGTCGCTGGTTTCCCGTTGCCTTGCGAGGGACAACGACCGGGCCGGAAGTCGAACCCAGATCCGTAAATTAATGAGAGCAAACGGGTAGTAAAATAAATGATTTTTCCTCAAATAGCGGAAAAAAATTCGAACATAGCTGATTTTTAGCAGAGATTCTCAGTTTGGCTTCTTGTTTAGTTTTAAAATTAGTTTTACGCGAATATATCATAAAAGTTTCTATACGGGAAAAATGGTCCTCTAAATAAAGTTATCGAGAGCGAAATTTCCTACAAAAAAGGGTTGGTTACATTTTGCCGTCGAAACAACCCTTCGGAGTCAAAAAGGCGAAAAAGTAGATTATTGTCGCGTAGAATTGGTTACTCCATGTTAATAATATGAAAAGGTGTGAAAAACTTGACACAAACTTCTATTAAGTTTAGAAGACTGGAATTTTCACAGAATGCTCCACTGCGTAATGTAGGCAAAACAAGACAAACGTTTGAGCACCCCAATCCAGTTTTTCGGCACCCACATGCCTGGCCACATTCTTTGATACAGCTGTAAAAAATGCCTGTAAAATACTATCTCTGCAGCAGGTGGTTTAGTTGACGGAATGGACAAGAAATTGTCACTTTCTTCACAGCGTAATTTCTTAAGGGATGCTCCGACGACAAAGTATGATTGAATAGTTTTTGTGGAAAATATTACGTTCTACAACTATGTTAAGATCAATTTTTCGTGTAAGTGCCATCGTTCGCGAGATATGTGCAAAAAACTGATGTTGGTTAATATGTTTACGAAATGGCGGCCGAAGTACATATCGGCTTATTCCGGATTTGTAGGGGTCCGTAAAGTTGGCAGGTTAATGAAAGCACTAACGACAGCAATTTAGCTAATCGTTAGTACCCTATCTAAAGAAGCAGCAATCACATTTCCGAATAATTAAAAAAAAAACACAATCACTTGCTAGCTGTACACTTAGCAGGCACACTTTAAGCATAAACGAAAAAATTGTTGAGGGTGAAGTTGGCAGGCAACTGATTTTTTTAATTGCTCAGTCATGTGTTTGTTTGCTGATATGTTATTTAAAGCACTAAAGAGCACTAACGAATAACTAAAAATCAGCAATAGTTTTTACGTTAGTGCTTAAAGTATGCCTGCGGGGCGTGAAGTTGAGAGGCAACTATTTTTTTAACTACCGAGACATGTGTTAGTTTGCTGATATTTTATTTAGAGCACTAAAGAGCACTAACAAAGCATTAAAAATTGGCAATAGTTATTTTCTTAGTGCCTGAAGTATGCCTTCTAAGTGGGATGCCGGAAGGTGATTATGTTTTTCCTAATTACTCGGAAATATGAATGTTTGACGAGTATTTGGTAGGGCACTAAAGGACTGTGACGAAGCATTAAAAATTGTCGCAATTGCTTATTTAGGGCTTTCATCAACCTGACAACTTCACGTCCAGCAGGAACACTTTAAGCACTAACAAAAAAAGTGTAAAGTTGGCAGGCAACTATATTTTTTTAATTACTCGAACATGCGTTTGTTTGCTTATATTTTGTTTAAAGCACAATAGAGCGCTAACGAACAACTAAATATTGGCAATAGGTTTTTCGTTAGTACTTAAAGTGTGCCTGCTGGTCAAGTTGGCAGGCAATTATGTTTCTCTAACTACCGAGACATGTGTTTGTTTGCTGATATTTTATTTAGAGCACTAAAGAGCACTAAAAAAGCACTAAATATTGGCAATAATTATTTTCCTAGTGCCTAAAGTGTGCCTGCTAAGTTTGATGCTGGCAGGGGATTGTGTTTTTTCTAATTACTCGGAAATGTGATTGTTTGACGATTATTTGGTAGGAGACTGTGACGAAGCATTAAAAATTGTCGCAATTGCTTACTTTAGTGCTTTCATCAACCTGACAACTTCACGCCCAGCAGGAACACTGTAAGCACTAACAAAAAAACTGTTGGATGTGAAGTTGGCAGGCAACTATATTTTTTTAATTACCTACTCGAACATGCGTTTGCTTGCTTATATTTTGTTTAGAGCACTAAAGAGCGCTAACGAACAACTAAATACTGGCAATAGTTTTTTCGTTGCCTGCTGGGCAAGTTGGCAGGCATCTGTATTTTTCTAACTACCGAGACATGTGTTAGTTTGTTGATATTTTATTTAGAGCACTAACAAAGCACTAAAATTGGCAATAATTATTTCCTTAGAGCCTAAAGTGTGCCTGCTAAGTATGATGCTGGCAAGGGATTGTGTTTTTTCTAATTACTCGGAAATGTGATTGTTTGCTGATTATTTTGGTAGGGCACTAACGAAACACTAACAATTGACGAATTTTACTGCCGTTAGTGCTTTTATTAACCTGCCATCTTCACTTACAGCAGCCACACTTTAAGCGCAAAAAAATTGTTGGGTGTGAAGTTGGCAGGCAACTATATTTTTTTTAATTGCTCAGACATATGCGAGGGGTAAACCGCGGGTGGAAGAAGGTGTACAAGGTAGTGGAAGTACGGTGAAAGTAAGGCGCAAAAAATGTGGAAGTAAGGTAGAAGTAAGGTGGAAGTACGTGGAAGTAAGTAGAAGTACGTAGAAATAAGTGGAAATATGTGGAAGTACGTGGAAGCACGTGGAAGTACGCTGAACTACAAGTGGAAGTAGGTGTACATAGTTTGTAAGCGCAGTTTACCCCTCGGATATGTGTTTGTGTGCTGATAAGTTTATAAGGGTACTAAAGAACACTAAGAAATACTAGAAATTGGCAATAATTTTTTCGTTCGTGCTTAAAGTGTGCCTGTTGGGCGTCAAGTTGGTAGGCAGCTATATCTTTTTAATTACCGTGACATGTGTTTGTTTGGAATTTTATTTAGAGCACTAAAATTGGCAATAGTTATTTTATTAGTGCCTAAAGTGTGCCTGGTAAGTGTGATGCTGGTAGACGATTGTGTTTTTTTTAATTACTCGCAAATGAGATTATTTACTGATTATTTTGGTACGGCACCAAAGGGCACTAACGAAGCACTAACAATTGTCGCAATTGCTGTCGTTAGTGCTTTTATTAATCTGCCAACTTTACGGACCCGACTTAGTATGTTCAAAAAGAAGACTAACTGATCATCTCTGCCAAAAATCAGCTTTGTTCGAATATTTTCTCCTAATTTTCCTGGACTATTTCAAAATATTAAAATAATATCTAGCAGTAGGACATTGGTTATAAATGTAAAGTAAAATAAGTGAAGTTTTAAAATGTGACTAAATATGTAAAAATAGGTAAATAATAAAGAAAATGTAACGGAGTATATTTATAGATTTCTGAAGAAGGCCCAGAGTGCACCGAAACGTAAAATAAAAAATAAAAAAAATTTTTTTTTGAAATTAAAAGTTTCTTTAGTTCCTAAAACCCACAAAGTAACGAAATCTTTATTCAGTTTGTAGTAATTGATTGCTTAAATTTACAATTTTGTCAAATTAATTCCGCTTTTTTCCCGTCCCTTCTGTGAGAAAGCTGATCCGCATCTTTCACGATGACGCATTTATGTTTAGGCTACTAAGTGACCCTGTATTTTATTACATTGCGCGTGATTCGTTATTCGGCATTCGCAAAACAGTATTTCATAAGTTCACATGTATTGTTTCATAGTTCTAATTAAATATTGATATTTTATTAAATAAGTGCTATTTAATTGAAGTATACACATCGCTGACATCTCAGAAGTGGGATAGATAAATTCACGCTTTTATTTTTTTTACACTTTAAACGGAAACGGAAGTAATTTGTGTCTGCAAACAATGCCACGACAAAGCAAGCCTAAACGAAGAAAACGCAGTAGCTCTAGCTCGAGTACAAGTTCGAGTGGACCGTCAGCGTCGGCAGCTAGGAGACGCACCTACACGCCTCCACCGAGTCCAAGGGGCCGCGATGCAGCAAGGACGGCACCCACTAGCAAGGAATTGATTGAATTAGGCGTGAGTACGGCGATGAGTTCGCTTCGTGAACGAACAGGTACGCATAATTTGGCAACTATGATTCCTACATTTGATCCTAGTGTTGATAGTATCGGTGAGTGGTTATCACTGATCGATGAGCATGCTGCATGTTATAAATGGGATGACAGTACAGTGAAATACCAAGCTTTGAATAAGTTGCAAAATACAGCGGCTACTTGGTATAAAACGTTTACTCAAAATGAAGTAGGGTGGTCGACGTGGAATTGGCATAAATGGAAACGTATTATGCGACTCACGTTTCAATCAACTCGCGATTTGTATTCTTTATTTATGGACGTTGCTAATCACGTCCCTAAAGAGGGTGAATCATTATATTCATTTTATTTTGATCATTTGGCGAAAATAGACAAATTAAAGGCCAATTTCTCTGATAGTGATAAAATTTCGCTGCTAATCGGTGCTATTAATGATGAGACTATTACGTCATCTGTTAAAGCGGCCAATATTACTGACGTGCATGCACTAGCCAGCTACCTCAGAGATCGGGTATTCACACAATCATATAATAGTACGGCGGTTATTAATACCAGTCGTGCTCCTCCGCTAAAAGAATTTCAGACGTACCACAACAAAAGACCATTTCTTAAATCCAGTCCGAAACCAGCCGCGAGCAATGTATCTTTCCGTTGTTTTTCATGCGGCAAGACTGGTCATAGACGGTCTGAATGTTACCATCGAAATACAACGTGCAATTTTTGCAAACGCCAGGGTCACATTCAGGCGGTATGTTCACAACAAAATGTTAATAAATTGCGTGAGCCTATAAATAGGGACGTAAAACTACTGAGTTCAAGCAAACATACTTTTTTTCAAAACATTATGCTAAATAACGTCGAAGTTCAAGCATTTATTGACTTTGGGAGTGATTCCTCCATAATTGAAACTAGTTTCTTGGACACATTTGGGCTTTCACCCTATTTGTTGGACACCCCTGTCAATCTTTGTGGATTTCTAGGTAACGGCGTTACCGTATCTGAAGCTGTTAACGCAGATGTAACTATAGGGAAGGTGACCCTTAATTGCATGCTTTATGTTATCAATGAATCTTTAATCGATGCTCCAGTCATTATTGGAAGAAATTTCACAGAAGACCCTTCTATTAATTATTCTCGAATAGGATCCACTCTAACATTTTCACAAGCTACTCAGCGTTCTACTAGCGGTGCTACTAGGAATACCTTATTACCTACCCCACAAATAAGTGATTTAAACGCGCTGTTAGAGGAATACCAAGATTGTATCACTGATACTTCATTTAAGTGTCTGGGAATGGCACATTGCTCTCCAATGACGATTGAATTAACGTCCCAAAAACCGATTTTCCGACGACCGTATAGGCTTTCTGAAAGTGAACGAGAACTGGTGCGACAGCTGGTTAAAGACCTATTAGACTCTAACATCATACGCGAAAGTTCATCTCCTTATGCCAGCCCTATGTTGTTGGTTGATAAAAAGAATAAAGAAAAACGTCTCTGCGTAGATTTTAGAGGACTAAATGCCCTCACAGTTAAAAATAAGTTTCCCTTACCACGTATCGATGATCTTATTGATCGCCTACACGGTTGTAAGTATTATACCAGCCTGGACTTTGCTTCCGGTTATTACCAGTTGCCATTACATCCCGATTCAATTCCAAAAACAGCCTTTGTTACGCCCGATGGGCACTATGAGTTCCTACGTGTCGCCTTTGGTTTGGCCAATGCTCCAGCATTTTTCCAAAAGACCATAAATGATATGTTTGGCAACTTAAGATTCACCAAATTAATAATCTATCTCGACGATATTTTAATTGCAACCGAAACAAAGGAAGAAAACATTCAAATTCTAAACCAAGTGTTTTCCATATTGCGCAGCCACAATCTTAAACTAAACTTACCTAAATGTTCTTTTCTACAATCTCACATCAATTTTTTGGGCTATGAAATAAATGCTAATGGCATATTTCCGGGACAATTTAAAGTTGAAGCAGTACAAAAATTTCCCCTGCCACAAAATGTTCACCACCTTAGGCAATTCCTGGGACTTGTGAGCTACTTTCGCAAATTTATCCCCGAATTTTCTCGAAAGGCCAACATTTTAACGAGACTTTTACGCAAAGATATCCCTTGGTTATGGACCGAGCATCATACTCAAGCCGTAAACACTTTTAAACAAACCATTACTAGCAGACCATTATTAATAATATTTAATCCTACTTTGCAAACAATCTTATACACTGACGCAAGTCGTGATGGAATTGGTAGCATTCTTGTACAAGTCACTGAAAAAGGCGAACAACCCGTTGAATTTTATAGCAGACAAACCACCGATGCGGAAAAGAAATTCCATTCTTTTGAACTGGAATTGTTAGCCATTGTAGTTTCCCTTGTCAAATTTCGACACTATTTGTTAGGCAGTCAATTCCTAATCCGCACCGACTGCAATGCCGTACGAAACACTCTTTCCAAAAATGATGATATCTAGCATGGTAAGCTATGTATTGTTACTTACATATTCTATACAGACTACAGTTCTTGTTGTTCCTGGATCAACATGTGTGATTCAGTTTCAAGGCACGTAAGGGTTGCTTACCCTTGCGGTCATATGCTTTCTTATTATTCTTATATGCATACATATTCTGGTTTTTGTTTTATATAATCCCTACGTTACTTATATAGGTTGCTAGTTCTATAGCGTGAACATGGGTCACCTATGGGCCTTCCAAATACACACCATGCGTGCTTGCTGTCCCTGAATACACATGTGGTGTTCAGACGTATGGACAACACGTTGATATTTATACTTTACTATACTATACTACTTGTACTGCACAGTGAACATGGGTCACTTCTAGAATTTGCCTAAAGGGCTTGCAAACATGGGTTGCTTGTCGCCTCTGACTAAACATGTGTTAGTTAGATTTCCAGACGACAAGAACATACTCTGTTCCGTACAATTTATACTAGCGTGAACATGGGTCACCAATATTCAGGCACAAAATGCATGCCATGCTTCAATAGGACTTTCGTCCTTCCTGATTGAACATGTGTCATTCAGCTAGATGTCCCTCGTGCATCTTTCTCATTTGCGTATTGCGTCTGTTTCAGAATCCAAATACCATTTGCGGACAAATGGCCGTCAGGATGGCCGAATGTGAGAAAGCTGATCCGCATCTTTCACGATGACGCATTTATGTTTAGGCTACTAAGTGACCCTGTATTTTATTACATTGCGCGTGATTCGTTATTCGGCATTCGCAAAACAGTATTTCATAAGTTCACATGTATTGTTTCATAGTTCTAATTAAATATTGATATTTTATTAAATAAGTGCTATTTAATTGAAGTATACACATCGCTGACACTTCCAAGTGTTTCCAAAAGTTGGCGCGCATGAGAGCGTACCAAAAAAATATTAATTGCGGTTAGATCTTCAAAGCCCCTTTTCTCATTACTAATTCATTAAATCAAATAATCAATTAAAAAAAAATGCTCAAGTATTATAAAGTGCATAAAACGGAGTGACTTCAATGCTAGTGCAGCATAATAACCTTCTCAAGTTATCAGATTTTATCTGAGAATGTGCATATTTTAAAATAAAGCCGATTAAATTTCAATTTTTTTTTGAAAATACTTTCATGTCTCAATTAACATTTTTTTTTAAGAAGAAAATGTAATCAAAACCAGGCAGTTAATTATCATTTTATGCTGGCCACTCACATACCGGCCGCCTGCAGGCCGCGGCCTGTAGGCCGCTAATCTGCAGTCCAATTTTCAACACACACATGCAGGTTTTCGACAGGTCGCTGCCTGCAGTTTTGGCCTGTTTTAACAAATCCGCGTGTGTGTGTTGCTAAATCGTAAGGTTTCGTCTGAAGGCAAGATCTTTAGCTCAGTTGGAAAATATAGGTTAGATCTGCAGGTTCTTTTCAACATGTCTGATAAAAATTCCCAGTTTATCACTCAATTCATTGAGATTTACCGCCAACATCCAGCTTTATGGAAAATAATTATTAAGCAACATTTTAAAATACTGATCATTCATGCGTAAGTAATTTTTCAGATCGTTTCCACTACATTTTCTCATTTTTTTCACGAGTTTCATGGGCGAAAACTTTTGACGTTCTAAAAGCCATTCTTTTACCCAAACTCTTCTTTTCGCTCTGTCTTCGTTTAACAATAACACTATTAGCAACAAACATAATTTTTTTTCTTGACACAAACTGCAGATTATGACTGCGGATAAACTGATGGTGTGTGTTCAATTTTAAGGTCGCCTGCAGGCTAGATCTGTCAGTCCACGACCTGCAGGCCTGGACTGTCGATGTAATCAAAATAGTGTGTGGCCGACAGCAGTTTTTGTCTACAGTCCCGGACTGTCAGATACGGCCTGCAGGCGGCCGGTAGGTGAGTGGGCCACTTTAGTCATCAAACACAAGAACCGACAAGGATTTGTCAATCATCTTATCAAGGTTTGTTTACATTCGAGAACTAGGTCGAAAGGGTCAACGACGTGACAGAACGCACGTAAACAAACTGGTGTGTTGGCGCAGGTAGGAAACACGAGAAACATGATACCAACTGCACGTACGTCGTTTGGACCAGGAAATTCAGTAAAATTCACAAAAAAACTTTGTTTTCGGATCTTTTTTAACTATTTTTTTCAGATCTTCGTACGGCGCGCCGTTTGGACCAGAAAATCAGATTTTGCACCTTTTCTGTAAATTTAATCAAAAACAAATAAATTTCTTAGTTTTCGGGTTTAGCAACTTTTTTCGGACTTCAGGTTTTCTTCAAATTCCTGCAGGTCAAGCAAATTTTGCAATAGAATTGATGAAAATACGTCTAATGTCAGTACTTTTAGTTTTGTGTTTGGCTTTTTATTTTTGGTATACTTTCGTTTGTTATTGTGCTTATATCCAGAGGCGTATCTAGAAATTTTTGATGGGGAGGGCAAAATCAGTTATGGTTATTAATGTCTTTCTGCATTTCTACAGTTTTTCATTGCCCCCATTTAGAAAAAAGATTCAAATTTCTCTTAGAAAAGTTTCCAAAACTTGATGAAGTAATTTTAAAATTTTTTTTGGCAGTACTGCTGAAGCCATAAAGAGGACATGCAGAAAACACGTTTAATAATTTACTCAAATATGATGTATTACAATTTTCATTTTCACAAAACAACTAATTTTTACTACATAAAAATATTAAATATTATAAAAATTTATGGCTTTGATCGTAAATTGTATCAATATTTCAGTTTTTTTACTCGGAATAAATATAAACAAAAATTATGGGAGGGGGGCACATGCTTCCTATGCCCCCCGCCCGCCCCCTTAATTTGCGCCTGTTTCCATATCAATCTATTAACAGTGCAATTATTATTTTTTTGTTTTCATTGTTTATAAGATGGTACCATCTCCCTCTACACATATAATATTTCTTCAGAGCAACACCGATATGCGTTGGCATCTTTTTCGTCTGATATTGATAACAAATATTAATTGAATCAAACTGTTTTAAATATGAGTTTTTTTTTAAATTTCCACGTGTAGTTATGACGCAGACAAACTAGTTTTAATGCCAAATTTTTTTATTATTCAGTTAACTTGAAGTTTAAACAATTTAATACAAATAACCAAATTAAACATACCAGAAAACATGAAAATTAAATTACAAAAATTAATAATTGCACAAAAATATCGTCACCTGAAACTCAATGTATATGAAATATGAATACAAACGAGCTCGCTATATAAATATTAATGATATGCTTCGACTTGTGTTAAAGGTCAAAATTAACAGATAATTTTATAAACAGAAGCGAATAACATGTCTGCGGTTACCGATATCTAATTTTGCGTTATCGCTTTTATGATTTAAATAATTTTGGTACACCAGAAAAATTTGTGCTGTTAAATTTATGCATGTTCAAACATATTCCTATTCGGAAATACAAACTAACAACAATTTGTAATAAAACAGGCAAATATGGGATAAAATTGATGCAGTAAGTATAGTGAAAAGGGGGAATCAAAATTAAAACGGGCCCCGGGGCACATAACACTCAAAAAAAAAGTAAAATTGTAGAAAAATAACAACGCAGAAAACAAAATAACAACAGAAAACAATTGGGGAAAAAACCACAAGAAAATAGAGCAAATAAGAAAAATAACACAAATTAGTACAAACAAATTTATTTGTAATAATTTAGATTTTTGATAACATAAACAAAACATTAACAAACTTACAATATTCCTTCTCGATTCCAAGCTGTTACTTTTCAATATGGGAAGAACCACGGCATTTCGCTCTAAAATTCCCAAAGATCGCACGCCGATTCTCAAAATCGAAATAACCATTTTCACAAAAATGTTTTTTCACAAATCTATTAACTACTAATAACTAAAATCTCGAAAACATGCCACGAGTAGCATAAAACCGCTTGTCTTTCTTGCGTCGGTTGTGTTGTCTATGGCAATGGTAGAAGTCAGTGACTTAAGCTCACTTTTTATTTTTTGTCCCCTCTCTTTTTAACTATCTGCTATAGAATGCTGTCCTTGTTTTCGATTTATCTTAAGGCAGAGTTGTTTCACCAATAGGATTAGTGGTATTGGAATATATATTAAATTAGGCGATTATGTAGTCGGTGGTACCGCAACACATAGATAGGGGCGCCAGGAAGAGGATAGTTGTCTCGTTCTGCATTTTATTGCTGTACTATAAGGGAGAGCATAGGCGCCAACTGCGGGGGTGTTCGGGTACTCAAGCATTCAGGAGCTAACGCAGGGTTGCTGCCATAAAACCGCCATTAAGTTACACTTAAAAATTGTTGAAATTATTCAAAATTCCCTTAATTGTTTTGGTAAAATTAAAAGATTTATTTGCAGTGGCGTAGTTATCATACGGCCAATGGTCGCAAGGCGATGGGGGCTCCGGTAAAAAATAAATAAACATTTCGACGAGGGGTTAATCATTTCAAAAATGAGTGTACACCGAATACAGATTTCACATGAATACAGCAAGTACATAATGAGTACGACCGAATACCTAACTAAGTACATACACAGCAAAAAATTCGTTTGTGTACTCAAGAATGCCTATGAATACTCGTGAATATATGGGAATACAAGAGAATACATACAAATATTGGATAGAGTACGCCTAAATACGAGAGCAGAAATTACTGCAATAAAGTTATAATCACGATAAACATTTATGTATTAATATTTACTAGTGTTACCCCAGCACACAACGCACTGACAGACAGCGTTGACAGAACCGTCGAAATGTCAAGTCACGTGATGCATTAGTTCCAATAATGACACGCGACGTTATTGTAGATGGCGCCCCAAGTGACGCGCGTCTAGCCGACCTTCATATATATTATAAATTTTAATAATTATTATTAAAAAATCGACGTAGAATAAAAATCCAAATTGGTGAAGCGGTAGCCGCTGGAGGAACCGGAGAAAAAAACCCTTTGTGCTTTTATATATGTATGGATGGATTAGGTACAGGTAAATGCTGTAGTACAATATAGTTGTAACAATATTTTATATATATTGTAATGATATGCGTGTGCATGTACTTTCTAGAAAACAATTCCCTAAATGCCCGCAATTCACGCAATTCTAAATTATATTTTCTATGAGACTCTTTATTAACTTTCTCAGGGTTGTTATTTAGCTTGTAAGGCAAGTTATTAATAAATAAATTTGAGATAGGATAAACACAAAACAATATCAACGTTACAACAAAAAAAAAGGTTTTATTTAATAAATCAATTTTCTAATGAAATTTGCGAAAATCAAATAAATTTTACTAAATACTATCGTCCTTTAAAAAGAGAACACTTATCTTAACGTCTCCTTATTGGGATATCCTTCACTCGAGCAAACGATGAATGTCCAACTTCTACTTCACTAGTTTACAGGTTCCTCAAGTAACCACAAACACTCGCCTTTAGTTTGAATCTTCCTCTGGTCTGTTTTATATTATTTTAAAATTGGTTTTACCACCAGCACAACTGTAAAAACTTTCTGGATCGCTTTATACTTGTTATTCTTCTGGACTTTTCACAATTCGTTGATAATTAGTTGTATTTTCTTCTTTTATATTCACAATCACTTTTACATTACTTTTAAACTCGTTTTTCCTCTTTATTCATCCAGAGGATATAAAATTCTCTGTCTTTCTTTACAAAGACGAGTCGTAACGAACTAAACAAATTTTCCATTCTTTTGTCTTCCTTCTTGATTCCCATTTTTTTGAACAAACAAATAAATCTCATGACAATGAGTATTCTTTTATACGTTTGTGACATTGACACTGACATCCATAATGACATTAATCGATGCACAAAACAAGTAAGTCTAACACTTCTTATAAATTAAACCTTTTGAACAATTCTGAACTAAATTATAATTAAAACTAACATAAATAAAAATCGTATCAATCTGATTGTGTTTTTCTTTTCTTTCAGTAAAAACAAACCTCACAAATATGAAAAATATAAATTATTAGAATTTATAACAAGAAATTATAGCAAAAATATGCAACCCTGAGTTTAAAAGTTAGAATATCAAAACCTTACAGCCTTCACAAACCTCCAATCTCAAATTGAATTGTACCAAGCATCCCAAAAATTGCCTTCCAGGAACTATAATACCCCAGTAAAAACATACACCTCCAAATATCATAGCATTTTATAGTTATTGAACAAAAAATAAATTATACATTCTGCAAAGAAATAAATAAAACTTTGTCCTTGGCAATACAACTTAAAGTTGTCACAATGTGTATTATATATTTATTAAACAAAAAATAAATTATAGATTAACAAAAAAATAAAAAACAAATAAAACAAACACAGAAATGTGTATGAAAAACTTCTCGAAAAACATTAGCGATATCATTAGGTGTATTTAATTTTAAGTTATCACTGCTGCTTTCACTGTCGGGAAAATCAGTCTTCGTTGTGGGCTTGGTCATCATCAATCTCCTCCAAGCCTACATCAGAGACCTCTGAATCATGATTATCACATGTATTTATTTGCGATATAAAGTCACTTTGAAATATCTTCACTTTTAACTGAAGAAACATTTCTTCAGCAGATTTTTTGGCAGATTCAATAGCGTTTTTGACGCTGTTGCAACAGACTTGGGCAATGAATCAAATGTATTATGTAGCAAATAGTTTTTCATGCCAAATATCCATATCCATACATATATAAAAGCTCAAAGGGTATTTTTCTCCGGTGCCTCCAGCAGCTACCGTTTCACCAATTTGGACAATTTCTTTTTCAATGAAAGGTCTCTATCCTCAGATGGAACATGAAACATTTTTATATTTTTATTCTACGTCGATTTTTCAATAATAATTATTTTAATTTACATATGAAAGTCTGCTAAACGCGCATTACTTGAGGCGACATCTACACCAACGTCGCGTCTCCCTTATGGAACTAATGCATCACATGACTTAGCACTTAGCCGGCTCAGTCAACGCTCAGTCTGTCAGTGCATTGTGCGCTGGGGTAACACTAGTAAGTTTTAAATGACCTGGCAAAATTTTGAAATTAATTATATTTTGGTGATAAATCCCATAAAAGTCCGGCCGAGATGTATTTTCCTGAAGGAAAGACTCCATATCTTTTCTGCCAAACTCTTCCATGGCTTCGATGTCGTGATTTTCCATTTCCTTTATCGATACGGCTGTATCAAATCCGCAAAATGTCATTAAATTGATCATATACCTTGGAAACGTGCACTTTAAATAATATTGGAGACGCTTCCAGAAGTCATTTTCTGAATCATTATTATTGGCTTTATTAAAATGACGCTCGCAAGTGTCCTCAGATAAGGGTGCTATACCTCGAGTTGTACACTAATCCAATTACATAAAACAAAATATATTAATAATGATTTTCTTTTACAGAAAGCTTGCCGGTAGCTCGCCTTATCTCTAATATTTTTATAGTCCGACATTTCATTTACGATTTATAGATACTTCGCATATTACGGTTTTAATGCTTTTAACTCGGTTTTTACTGTTTGTTGTTCACTCGAGTGTTCACTGCATTGTTGCTCACTCGACTCCCTCTACTCACAATTGTAGCTGATGTAAGGTCTGACTATGCTCAATTTCTTCAGAACTAGTCTAGTCTAATCTGCTAAAATCGGCCGGAAAAGTTATGATTGGATTAACCAAGGTCGCACAAATACAAGAGAATGCACGATGAATACGCGAGTACACTAGGAATTCACGCGAATATGGTTGAATACACAGGAAGATGTGAATGCAGATGAATATGTATTCGAATGCTCTGCTAGTGTACACCTGAATACGTAAATGATTAACCCCTCGCATTTCGAAATATGGGATTACAGATAGATTATAGGATTTTTTTTCAATTTTGTATAAAAGTTATATACAGGGTGTTAATAGAACATGGCGCATTCCCTTGTTTTGCTTTTATTAATTATGAATATATGGATTTTAGAGTATTTTATAGACCACAAAGACGCATTTAACGAGTTGTACTTTCGATTTCACCAGAAATTATATTAACTTTCTCTTTTTAATAGAACATCTTGTACATTTTTGCACATTTGGAACTAGGATTCAATTCCAAGTCCAAGTTAAGTGAAGATTTGATCCCAAAAAAAATATTTTAACTTACTAGCAATGCTACTGGTAAGTGATTTCATTTGTTTCAAAAGGATTACTAGAATCAAGAAAGGTTTGAAATAAATTTATATAGAAATATTCAAATTCCAAAAAAAAACATAGGTTTTGGATATCATTAAAGCCCTTGAAAAATTCTGTATTTAAAAAGGCGTGTGGGCCACCACCTTTCCATTTGAGAATTAAAGTTACTTTGAAAAATACTATTTTGCAAATTTTCAAAAGTAATATTTCATGTGGTGGGTTTTCTAGGTTGTACATTTTATTTTTTTGGGTGGGTCCAAGCACTCTTAATAGTAAACAAAAATTAGAAAAAATAATTTTTTGAATGTCAAAACTTCACTCGATTGGCACAAATAGACCCAGAATTTTATCCTAATCCAAATATTCAAAAATATACAGAGTGTTCCATTAAAAATAAGAAAATTGATGTCATTTTCGATGAAATGAAGTGAAAATAATTTTATTTATTAATTCCAGCTTTACTTCGTTAAAGTCCATATTTAATGAGTATCTGTATATAAAAAATACTTAATCACTTTAACAATATCTATTTATTTAAACCTTATACGTATTTCGGCATGTTTACATGCCATTGTCAAAGGTTATATGAAAGTAAACAGTTAGTGTTGTTATAGCAATAGAACTTTTTTACTTATCTTGGTAATCGTCTGCAGATGACTTGATTTCTTATTCCAAAATGTCCAGTAGAGGAGAATTTAAGAGATCAATTTGCTCATTCATTAACGGTACAGTTTTTAAATGTTTGTGAATTTCAAAAGCTTCTAGTATATCTAATTTACGTTTATCATCACAAAAGTGTAAACATTTTATGGTGTTATTAGATGTCATTGAATGATTTTGTTCTAGTAAGTGTTTAGCGTAATTGGATTTATGTGGGTGTTTGTATTTGTAACAACGTACGTATTCTTTATACCTAATATCAAAATTTCTAATTGTCTGGCCTATATAAACCGAATTACAATGCGAACAATTTAATTTGTAAATGCCTGATTTTAACAAATTGTCTGTTTTTGATTTTGCATTAAACAAAGTGTTTAAGATGTTCCTAGTTGTTTTAAAGCTTACTTTATATTTATTTGTTTTGTTTATAATTTTAGCAATTTTTTCTGATTTCTCACCAAAATATGGGATCGAAGCATATTTAATTGTATCGAACGAAGTTAGGATATTCGGATAAATTTTTTGAATGGCTAATTTATAGTCTTTTTCTTTAATTAATGTATCAATAAGTTTAGTATTATAACCATTACTGTATGCAATTTGTTTAATAATTGAAATTTCTCTATTATAATTAATTTCATCTAAAGGGACCGTCAAAGCCCTATCTATCAGGGACCTGTATGCTGCTAATTTATGTGTTTTATGGTGACAAGAATCGTGTGGTATTGTAATGTCTGTTTGTGTAGGTTTTCTATAAACTGAGTACTCAAATTTATTAGTTGAATTAATTTTTATGTTTAAATCTAAAAAGTTAATGGACTTATTTTGTTCAGTTTCTAGTGTAAATTTTATGTTTGGGGTTAATAAAAATTAAAAATTCATTAATTAAATCAAATGAACTATTAAAACATGCTAAAATGTCATCAACATAACGAAACCAAAATATAACTTTCTCAGATTGATTTGATTCGAATATTTGATCTTCTAGATTTTCCATAAATATATTAGCCAAAAGAGGTGAAATTGGACTTCCCATGGGTAAACCATCTTTTTGGAAATAAATTTTATTATTAAAAGTAAAATAATTTTGATTGGTGCAAAGTTCAAATAATTGAATCAACTCAGTCCGTTTTATTAACTCAACATTTTTGTTAATAAGAATATCATTTAACAAAGGAATACACTCTTGAGGAGGTATTTGGGAAAACATATTAGTAACATCAAAACTAACTAGCTTGCTTTGTGGTGGTAAATGTAAGTTAGACAACTTTTTGATTAATTGGGAAGAATTTTTAACTGAATATTTTGGTTTATAATCAAAACTGGTAACTATATTATTTAGTATTTTTGCTAGCATATGGTTGGGTGCATTTATGTATGATACTACTGGTCTAATGGGCATGTTGGGTTTGTGTATTTTTAATAAACCGTATAGTTTTGGTGGTTGTGGATTTGGATTTATTATTTGTCTTTTTTGATAATCTGTTAAACAAACCTGGCAATTTTCTAATGTTTGTTTTAATTCTTTTTGATAATTTTTGGTAGGATTACTAGTTAAAGTTTTTAAGTTTGAATTGGTTATGAAATCATTAATTTTTTGTAAGTAAATGTCATTGGGTAATATAACTAACGTGTTTCCTTTATCTGCCTTGACAGAAATCAGATTATTTACTGAAATTTTTTCTTTAATCGATTTAAGTAATAAATTATTATTTATTTTTTTTTTGATTTATTGGTATTGATTGACATCTCTTTTAATAAATTAGCAATTTGAAATTTTGCATATAGGAAATGTCTTTCTTTAAGAATCAGTTCAGAATTGACTGCTAAAATTTCTTTAATATTATTGGTAAATTTTGGAAAAGGGGCAAACTTAAAACCCTTATTTAGGAATTTTATCTGTTGGTCATTGAAATCTGTGTTTGATAAATTTAGAAAACGAGGATGAAAATTTATTATTGTGTCAGGTTTTGTGTGTGGTTGAAGTGCACGTGTGTGTTGTTCTAATCTGGAAAGTTTATTTTTCTGTATTGTGTATTTTTTAAATTTTATTCTACTAACTAATTCTCTAATGTCATTGTCAAATACGTCAAACTCAATTGGATGTAATTTGTGAATGAGTTCTGTGTAAAGTACCTTTAAATAAATGTGCAAATTGTCTCTAATTCTAAACTATCTTTTTGATTCTTCTTTCCCAAATACCTCCTCAAGAGTGTATTCCTTTGTTAAATACTATTCTTATTAACAAAAATGTTGAGTTAATAAAACGGACTGAGTTGATTCAATTATTTGAACTTTGCACCAATCAAAATTATTTTACTTTTAATAATAAAATTTATTTCCAAAAAGATGGTTTACCCATGGAAAGTCCAATTTCACCTCTTTTAGCTAACATATTTATGGAAAATCTAGAAGATCAAATATTCGAATCAAATCAATCTGAGAAAGTTATATTTTGGTTTCGTTATGTTGATGACATTTTAGCATGTTTTAATAGTTCATTTGATTTAATTAATGAATTTTTAATTTTTATTAACAGCTTGCACCCAAACATAAAATTTACACTAGAAACTGAACAAAATAAGTCCATTAACTTTTTAGATTTAAACATAAAAATTAATTCAACTAATAAATTTGAGTACTCAGTTTATAGAAAACCTACACAAACAGACATTACAATACCACACGATTCTTGTCACCATAAAACACATAAATTAGCAGCATACAGGTCCCTGATAGATAGGGCTTTGACGGTCCCTTTAGATGAAATTAATTATAATAGAGAAATTTCAATTATTAAACAAATTGCATACAGTAATGGTTATAATACTAAACTTATTGATACATTAATTAAAGAAAAAGACTATAAATTAGCCATTCAAAAAATTTATCCGAATATCCTAACTTCGTTCGATACAATTAAATATGCTTCGATCCCATATTTTGGTGAGAAATCAGAAAAAATTGCTAAAATTATAAACAAAACAAATAAATATAAAGTAAGCTTTAAAACAACTAGGAACATCTTAAACACTTTGTTTAATGCAAAATCAAAAACAGACAATTTGTTAAAATCAGGCATTTACAAATTAAATTGTTCGCATTGTAATTCGGTTTATATAGGCCAGACAATTAGAAATTTTGATATTAGGTATAAAGAATACGTACGTTGTTACAAATACAAACACCCACATAAATCCAATTACGCTAAACACTTACTAGAACAAAATCATTCAATGACATCTAATAACACCATAAAATGTTTACACTTTTGTGATGATAAACGTAAATTAGATATACTAGAAGCTTTTGAAATTCACAAACATTTAAAAACTGTACCGTTAATGAATGAGCAAATTGATCTCTTAAATTCTCCTCTACTGGACATTTTGGAATAAGAAATCAAGTCATCTGCAGACGATTACCAAGATAAGTAAAAAAGTTCTATTGCTATAACAACACTAACTGTTTACTTTCATATAACCTTTGACAATGGCATGTAAACATGCCGAAATACGTATAAGGTTTAAATAAATAGATATTGTTAAAGTGATTAAGTATTTTTTTTTTATATACAGATACTCATGAAAATAATTGCATTTTCAGCTCATAAAATTCGTTGTAATGTAACATACCAAAACTGCATTTCTTCTTCTTTGACTTCTTCATAGGTCTAGAATCTGTTTATATGATATTTTCTTAACATTAATTTTCTTGGGGTACTGACTGCCAGCTGTCCCAGCGTTTTGGTGGTCTCCCCGGAGGTTTCTAGCGTCTGGTTTTCCGATTCGTGCAATTTTTAGTAGTCGGTTATTTCCCATGCGGTCTGGCTTCTGGATTAAGAATTGGGAGGGTGAGTTGACTTACGCGCACCGAGGCCACAATAGGTGGGCCCATTGTGCTATCTCCCCAGCAGCTCTCCAAATTGAGCATCACCCAAGTCATCCAACCTTTTGGATGTACTTGAACACATCCGCAACTAAAGTGTTGCTGATATCGGCCATGTCAGGTCAGCAGTCCCCCAACATGGTTCCTACGATTGTTGCGAAAGCTGGGCAGTGACATAGGACGTGTTCTGCCGTCTCTTCGTCCTCGTTGCATGCGCGACAATTTGGACTGTCCGCCAGTCCCATCCTGTGCATGTGTTGCTTTAGGATGCAATGTCCAGATAAGATACCCACAACTAGCTGCAAGTTCTTTCGGGACAGTTGCACACAATATTTGGCTGTTTTTGGCGAGGGTGCAGTTATACCAGCCCTTGCTTGACGACAGCGTTGAATGTTAACTCATCTTCGTGTGAAGCTTTTCAAGGTTTCTTGGTATAGCGTATAGAAATTACGGGTTGTGGCTTCCAGAGAAGTTGTTCGGAGGCCAGTCAAGCAATCTGGTTAACCGCCTCAATGCCGTAGTCGTCGTCATGTCCTTTCACCCATGCAAGGGAAGCGACATTATCTTTTGAGATATCGTCGAGAGATTCACGACTCCGCAGTACCACTCCTGAGGTAATTTTGCAACTGCCCAAGGCCAGTCAAGTGGCTCTGCTTTCACTATAGATACCAATATAATACGTTGGTCCTTCATTTGTCGTTCAAGAATTGCATTTGCACCATGGGTTATTTCCACTACCTCCGCTTGGAAAACGATAGCAATTTTGACTAGTAGTATACTTTGGCGTAGGTTTAGGTCATGCGGTTTACGTCTTTTCCTAGTCCATTTTGCTATATCTTCGGTATCACATGCTGTTCGTATCTCTTTGTTTTGTACCCCATCTAACAGAGTTGCTCCATTTATTGTTTTTAATATTTTTATTTCTGCCTTCCGTAATGCACTCTTGGTTTTTAGTTTTTACTGTGTTGGGTCGAGTTTCGGCTGCGTAGATACACGTTTTGTATATTCGGGATTTGGTTTGTATTGTCATGTCCCTATTTTTTCATGTTATATTCCGTAAGCATCCCGATATCTGGTATGCTTCAATTATTTGGTTGCGTACTTCTGCCAACACATTTCAGGAACTTGATACTGTTGCGCCTAGGTAGTTGAAAGACATTACTTGGTTCTCTAGCAATCGTGATAAACTTTTATATAGATATTTTCATCCGATATCTTTCTTCGGCTGTTTTTGTAATTCGTTTTTAGATTCTGCTATAGGGCTACACCATCTGCGTAGCATACCATGCTAACCCGACTATTTCCTAAACAATACCGACCGTTTCCGTTTTTTTTGTTCTATTATTTTGTCCATTATTAAACTAATCTCCTTGCCTCACTGCACATGTCATTCGTACTTCTTCTGTTAGAATGTTGTTGACTTTTATTTTAGTAGTATTATTGGCATTTAGTTTTTGTTATTCGTTCGAGAATACCTTTTTCACGTAGTATTCCTGCAACGTCTGCTAAGTTGATCTGTCAAAATGCTTTTGTGAGGCCAACAACGCAGATTTATGCTATTTTATTGTGTTCTATTGCTTTCTCGACACTTTGTCTTATTATAAATATGGCATCTGTTGTGGACCTGTTTTACCTGGACATTGTTGCTCTTCACTTAAGGGTATTGTCAAATCTATACGAATTGCAATGATACTAGTGAACAGTTTCATAATAAATTTAAGCAACCTCGGTAGTTGGGAGGTTGATTTTGCTGCCTTTTTTTAAATATTGGTACTGTGATATTTTTGTTCCACTATTTTGAGATTTCTAATTCATTCATTGTCCGTTGAAGCAGTTTATGTGTCTCTCTGACTAATACCTGACCGCCTTGTTTTAGGAGCTCATTGCGGATCTCATCTTTTCCTGATGCCTTCCTGTTTTTAATTTGGCTATGGCGATCCACGTGTCTTCTTCCGAGACTGTTGTTGTTTGTTGATTTTCCTCTGGGTTAATTTCTTCTGTTATTTCTAAGTTTTCATCTTCATTAACTACTTTGTCTCGAGTGTAAAGTTCTTTAAAGTAATTGACCCATTATTATTTTTTAATGTTTCGTGTTTGTATATATTCATTAATTTATAGGTTTTTTCCTCCCTCTTAGCAGTTTCCATAACTTTTTTTTGACCCATATAGATCATACTCTATGTCGCTTGTAAATTGCCTCCAGTGCTTTATTTCTGTTATTTTGTAATTTACCGCATTTCTTATTTAAGTTGACATTTGTTTATATTTGGGGATAGTTTGTTGCAAATAGCCATAAAAGTGGATACAGACAATTCGATTAACAGTAACATCCAATTAATTTGTTAAAATAATTTGAATTATGATTACAATTTAAGTGCCACGTTTGTGGAATCGGTTAAACTGTTAAAAATAATTAGCACAAACGAAAGACAAAAGAAAAACAATGACGTCGACAGGAAATGGGCCGTGTTTTCCTATCCTACTACTCCGAACTTTAATGAACTAGTAATTAAACATTCTGCACAACAGAAAGAAAGGCGCATTGATTTTATTTTTAAACAAATTAATTAAGGCAAGTCATATGTGTGCCAAACCTTAAAAAGGTGTTAAAACGTTAAAAACAAGTCTTAAAGAATATATAGTCATTACTTGTCACTTTACTGTTCAACTTTGAAATTATACTCATTAAGAAATGTAAAACATTGCAAGTTTCTAAGGGTATCTTAAATTCTTTTGTACTAATGTAAGACAATAAAATGGCATTGGCAGCAATTAAGTTAAATTAAGTTAAGTGGAACTATTTTATTTTGTCAGTTAGAGTGCTTGATTTCCGTGTCAATAACCAATCAAATTAACTTGATTAAGGTGACTATACGACTCACATTGCATTAAAATAATTGAACCAATCACAAACTTCCCCTTTTATAAAATGAACCAATTATGTTTGTTTTATACTGATTAAACTGCATGGTGCTGTTTAAATAAGTGATTACACCCACAGTAGCTTAGGATAGTCGCGTTTAAGTCTTAAATAAACGCGTTTAAAACTGATGTGCCGGCGGAAATTAATACAGGATAAATAAAGGCCTCTTTCCCACTTTTCAAATTCAAATTAAATTTAAAATAAATTAATTAACAATATGTTTCAAAATTAAGCAATAGAAAAAACCAAAATTACAAAGCAAAAATCAACTATTTGAAAAATTTATAATAACTAATTCAAAAATTAACAAAATTATAATAAATGGTTCAAAATGTCGCCCGCCAGCTTCTACACACGAAGCACATCTACGAAGTAAATTCCTGCGCACCGCTCCAAATATACCAGGAGTCTGTTGAACTTCTTCACATGCAGCAAGAATACGCGCCGTAAGTTCTTCTACAGTTTCAACATACACTAACGTTTTAACATGACCCCACAAAAAGAAATCAAGTGGGGTCAAATCAGGAGAACGTGGAGGCCACGCCACATGCCTTCCTCGATCTATCCATCTGTTGAGAAAAGTGTTATTTAAAAATTCCCTGACTTCCGCCGAAAAATGAGCAGGTGCACCATCGTACTGTAGCCACATTTGAGGTGGAACATCTTCCAATAGTTTAGGCAGGACATGGCGCAAGAAATTTAAATAAATTGCTCCTGTTAACCTTTGGAGTCTATCGCCAACAATCCCGGCCTAAATGTTCACTGAAACTCTTTGCTGGTATCCTTTTTGAATCACAGCATGGGGATTTTCATCGGCCCAAATGTGGCTGTTTCTACTGTTGCATATTCCTTCTTTCATAAAAGATGCCTCGTCACTAAACAGAACGTTTACTTGGAATTCTGGATCCTCATTACACCGCAGCAGAAATTCCTGGCAAAATTCTACCCTTCTGGGAAAATCTGCTTGAACCATGGGTTTTACCTTCTGTGGATGGTACGGATGTAGCTGCTGCTCATGTAGTACCTCCCATACTGAAACACGGTTCACTCCCATTTCATGAGCGATGGCTCTTGAACTAGTAGAAGGATTTTCAGCCACTCTCTCCAAAACTTCTTCCTCAAAATCCACCGTTTGCCTTGTTCTGGTAGCTCCACAGTTGTGTCTGTGAATGTACCTTCCTCCCGCAGCCGACGTGAAACTGCACTAAAGGCCTTGTGCGATGGATGACTCCTATTCGAAAAATGTTCTTGGTATAGGCGAGCAGCTTCGCGTGCGTTACCCCAAGCAGCTCCATACATGAACATCATGTCATGCTGTTCGGGAAAAGTAGAATTTGCCATAACACAAAAATACGAAACACAGAACGAAAATAACGAAGAAAATAATTATAAAAAAGCACAGAACGTAAAAAACGAATTAGAAAAGGCACAGAAAGAAACGAATGCAAGAAAAGTAAAAAAATATCGCAAAAATATCGAATTGTGTCAAAATTGACTTTATTTGAATGCGTGCATGTCTAGATCGTTTTTTTTTTCAAATTCCGTGTGACCTGTGCAAAATAATTGAAAATGCAATTTGGGTTGCCTATTTTCAGGTATTTCTTAAAGAATCTTTAAGAGGCTCTATTTTCTAAAGGAAACACTTTTGACCACACATTTATTAACAAAAGTTGTTTGCTTTGTTGTGTTTTGCAAGCCCTAGAAGTTTGTCCCTACAATTGATTAACACCCTGTATACAAATACAACCAAAATTTGGGGCATTGTTCAATATTCCATTAATTGTTTTATTTATGAGCAATATTTAAAAAAAATGTTTTTGTCTATTTACTGACTTTGAACAAAATGAGGCATTTCAGCATTTCTCAAGAAAATACTTGAGCACCCTTGAGCTTTTATGAAACTCGGCGCCCATGGTGAAGAGACAACAAAAAGCCAAATCTCTTAATAAAAACTTCGGTTGCAGTTGTAATATGTAAAAAGTTGTAAATACAAAAGCAAATTCGACGAATAAATGCGCAAGTTTTAGCAAGTGTAAAACATTCGACGAAAAAATTGAAAACCTTTGGTTTTAAATGTAAAATAAAATGCGGACAAAAATACGCATAACTTTCCGTACATCTACGCTTAAAATATACAAAATTAATTTTTCTCCAAATGCGAAGAATAGCAAAAATTTTGAAAATAATTCACTACCACTACACATATAAAATAGTTATACTTATTATTTTTAGGAATAGCAAATTGGGAAAGTAAAGTACGTGTGCGTAAAAACAGTGCGGTTTATATTTTATTTGATTTTTGGTTCTGATAAGTGATAACTGATAAGGTAATATTGTTTTAATACTCTGCGTTTCCTAACGGTAACTGAGATCATTTGCTTTTCATTTCAAAAACAGGTTAGTTGGTATTTTTAATTACTTATTTAACGATGTCACCTAAAAGCACTAAATAGCAGTTTACGTTTTGCTGGTTGCCTCTAATAATTTACCGACTCGAATAAAAGTTGGTAACTAAGTTCTTAGAACAAATCTAGATCACTTATATTCAGATCATTTTAGAGACTTGTAGCCAAAAGATATCGCCAAAGTAGCGAAAAATCGCCAACACTTTTTTTGTACCAACGTTTACAATAAATAGCATAAAAGCAACTATATATGTAGTAGTTCTTAACACGAAGCTCGAAAATATACCGTGTGTTCAAAAAGTAATTACATAAGGGTTGGCCATGGAAAATAAAATTTCTGTCTTTGCATGCTTTAGAATTTAACTGTCATCATTCTGTCAGTGTCACTACAAATAACAAATTACAAGCTTAACCTAAAAATTTTAAGTGACATTATGTTTTGTTTGTGTCAATTCTAAAGAATGCAAAGACAGAAATTTTATTTTCCATGGCCAACCCTTATGTAATTACTTTTTGAACACATGGTACTATAAACAGTGATGTTGAAAAGAATATAATGTTTCACCTCCCACTAGGTTTTTATATAAAAAAATTCAAACTAATTTAATAAAAACGTTTGACAATCTCACGCCTCTTTATAAGAGTTGCGCATAGATGGCGGTCTTAAAAATTAAAATTAATCGTAGCGGCCGCCATTTAAAAAAAAACGCTACCAAAAAACAGGTCTAACTCCTGCTTCCGGTTTCGTATTTTTTTTAAAAGCTTAACTAGAACTACAATTTTCGATTTACTTTTTCATTTAAAATTTCATCAAAATCGGTCCAATACTTTGGCCTTTACACACACACCCACAGACAGACATTTTTTAAAAACAATTTTTTTGGGTTTCTATAACCCCATAACGGGTACTCCGTCAAAATCTAGATTTCAAAAATTTTCATGAAATTAATGTACACTAAACAGTAATTACTGTACTAAACATAATTTAGAAAAAAATAATTTGCTGCACGAAGCATCGACAAATGAATAAAAATCATAGCACACACAGTAATTTTTTTTTAAATTAAAACTTACAGACGACTCAATTTTTTTTTAAGTTGAAATATCTCTTAGAGTGTTCGCCGTGCGAAAAAGACACAAGAATAACTTTTTATGGCAGAAAAGTTAAAAAGATTATACACAAAAGTTACTGTAGAAAACCCAAGGACATCTGTCAGTAACCGCTGCTCCTTAGCGAATTTTATCAAATTATCATTTGGTATACATGTAAATTCACTTGGTTAGTATGCATACTACATTTCATCCAAATCGGTCAAGGGTGTTTTTCAGTATTCATAAAAAACATTTTTAGAGGCCACTTTTTAGGGGCCAGTACTTCAATTAAAAATCGAAATTGGGGAAAACAGAAAAATACGGGTCTTTTAATTTTTAGTGGGGAACGTACCCCTAAAGTAACCAACAACAGAATTTAAAGACCCTATATACTGGATGCTCACTTTATTGCTTAACCCCTTGATTCTTCAGAGTAGGCAACACATGTTGCATGTCCGGGGTGGCTCTACTATAAAAATGTAAAAAAGAGGTTACACGATAAAATGAACACTGTCTATACCTACTGCTTTTAAGTTTTTAAATCTGATTTCTAGTCTTGGTGTACTATTCTTGCATTTTTTAGGTATCGCGGCGCGCGTAAACGGATTCGTTTGCTTGGCTTTTCCCGCCCGTTGAGTGTGAATATTTGTTTTGGTTATTTGCTTAAAATAACTTTGTTAAATTGTAACCGATCTCGTCTGCCTTTTTCTCCTAAGGGGTCCTTAGAAATCTACTTACTTCAAGACCTTTGTTGTCGAGTTCCAGGAATTTGTCTGTTAGCATTCTCTATTGTCGGGTTCGGACGAAAATGAACTCTATTGCATAACAGACTTCCCTAGTGGAATAACAATATCTACTTTTTATTGTTGACTTATTTTATCTTATCTTATCTTCCAACTTATCTTGGGGGTTATATCTATGTACTCTCTACTAGAAATTAACATCTACCATTTCCACTGTATACTTAGCTTTAACTGTTTGCTGATTAACCGGTTTCCTTTCATCTGTTGTTAGATCAGCAGGTAATCCAGGTGTTCCACTCAACCTTGCAGGTACCGCTTACTTCTTTGTTTGATAGTTTTTGAGAACTGGTGCACGTAACACACTAATGCACCTGCTTTGCGCTGACCAAGCAAACAACCTCCGTGAGCGCGCGCTACGTTACCTGTTTTACCTGATATGCTACCCCAAAGGTACTAATTTACTAACACTAATGGGAGAGATCTACACTAAAATTGTCTTTTCAAATTGTGAAAAACTCAGTCTTACATTTAATAGCTGAAGTGGCGTCGTTACACATGTGCACTCGGCCACTGTCCGAACTCCAGTATAGCAATAATAAACAAACAAAAAATCCCCGACGTTATATAATCACAACACGGTCTGGGAATACTTTAGAAAATTAGTAGAAGAAAAACTAACACTACCACTAACACAAAAATAGATATTGCGTAGAATACAGCCAAAATTCTAATCCGGACTATCCACATGGCTGTCTGGAAAACAACGCCAGGAATCCCAACAAACTTTGGAAACGGTGAGTTTCAATACAAGTAAAAGAAAAGATTGCTGACAAGCAACATACTACTACAGAACAAGAAAAAAGTTACTGTCCTGCTGCCTTTCTGGACGTCAGTCAGCCATTGGATTAAAAAAAAAGAACCTACCACACCTGTACTACACAGTCGTTTAATCACATTTTATAGAAAGGTACTTCCAAGTGATTTTCGGGGGAGATAAATTGCAAGGGAATGTCCTGGGTCCGGGCGGCACAGCAAATTTTATCAAGAAAAAGAAAATCCGAGTAATAACAGACCATAGAGTTACCGGAAACCCAAAATACTTAATAAGACATTTAAAAGTGAAATACATAGCACTCGTGCACTTGTTCTCTATGGCCGGCTGACACAAATAAAACTGTCCAGTAGGAATAAAATCAGGTTAGCGTACTCTTCACTCCAGCGAAAGACCCACAAAGGTTCAGGAGGAAAAACCTTTTCAGCAGCAAATTTAAATATATAAGGTGGTATTTGGAAAAAACGAAAAATGTAAAAACAAAATTCAAAATAGTGCAGCTTAAAAACTACATTAAAACAAATTATAGTTGATTTGGATTAAGCGTTGAAGGGTTGAAATATTTTGTAATAACCTTTAACCGTAGCTTTTAAAATAAAGAAGAAACCTGGCCATTTTTGCCAACCAATGGGAGGGACATTTCTTAATTATTTTGTTCAGCCTACGGCGACGTCGCAACGCCCCCGGCATTAGCCAAACACCGAGCCAATTGCTCCTCGGCGACGATGTCCAACACCCTGGAGCCTGAAGGGGCTCTGAGAGGCAATAAGACCACACACCAGAAGATCTCCAAGAGCCAGCCTGGAGATAGCAAACCTGCTGCATTCGCCGCCGCCAGGAGTCACCGCGAACTGAACCCAATTTCGCCGTAAACGATGGACTTCTGGTGAAGGAATTAGTGCAGCAACTCTCACGTCTTCAAAATTTGTGTATGAATCCTGAGGATATCTTAGTTAGTTTTGATGTCGAATCCCTGTTCACTAAGGTTCCTATTCCTGATTCCATTTCTTTAATCCAGGACATATTTTCCTTACACAACCAACCCACTGACTTGTCCCTCCTAGTAGAAAATTGCCTAGCTTCCATCTATTTTCTATTCCGTGGACAGTATTACGAACAAGTGTCGGGTGCTGCCATGGGTTCCCCACTGTCTCCTGTCGTTGCTAACATTTTTATGGAAGCATTCGAACAGGAAACCCTAGACTCCGCACCTTTAAAACCTAAATGTTGGTTCAGATACGTCGATGATACCTTCCTTATTTGGCCTCATGGACGGGATTCCCTTTCCGACTTTCTGTCACACCTAAATTCCCAACATGCTAGCATCCATTTTACTATGGAGATTGAATCCAATGACAACCTTCTTTTCCTCGACGTCCTAGTGAGTCGTCGCCCTGACGGCAAACTAGGACATTCCGTGTACCGCAAACCTACACACACAGACGGCTACCTACACGCACATTCCCATCATCATCCCGCCCAGAAAAGTTCTGTCATCAATTCCTTAGTTAACCGAGCCTTTGCCATTTCTGAACCATCCTACCTGAAAGACGAACTCAATCACATTACGACTGTCTTTCAAAACAACTACAACAAACGAGACATCCAACACGCTATTACTAAAAAGGCCCAACCCTCAAACACCGAAAGTACCAATACTCTTACACCACCTACCTCTATAGCAGGCATGGGCAACCTTTTAAGTAGCTGGGGCCAACTGAAGATCCATTTATGTATCGCGGGCCGTAAATAAGATAGAAAACTACATTTTTTTGTAAAAATATTTTTAAAATATATAAATACAAAAAAGTATACGGAAATATATTCAACAAAAAAAAGAAATTTTTTAAAATGCGAAAATTCAAAAAGTAAAAAGTATACATAATATTTCACTTTCGCATAAAGCCGGCGTAGTCCGCATTTTTCTCTCAAACAAAAGAAATAAATCGTTACTGTCGTATATTTGTATCAGTTTAAAATAATAATCGGTCTTGCGGGCCGGATTGGTGGTTAAATGAAACATGTCCGGCGTGCCGGAAAAACGTTGTACGCGGGCCGCATACGGCCCGCGGGCCGTAGGTTGCCCATGCCTGCTCTATAGCATTTCTACCTTACATACACAAAACTACCGACCGCATCAGCAGACTACTTGAACAACAAAACATAAAAACCGTTTTTACAACCTTTCAAAAACTTTCCAATTTCCTTACCTACCCTCCAATCCTGCGGTGTGTATAGTGTACTTTGCTCCTGTGGGAAAGCCTACATCGGTGAGACGAAGAGGCCGATCAGCGTTCGAGTTTCTGAACATAAACTCAATACAGGCCATAACATTCAATTTGACAAGACCAAAATCCTAGCCCGTTCTTCCACCTACCTCAACCGTGTGATCCGTGAATCCATAGAAATACACAAAACTCCTAACAATATTAACCGAGACCCTCCACAATGCCTACAAACTACTATTTCCGACTAAACCCAAGCCCTGCCCTGCAACCGCTACAGCCCGACAGCCAAGAATGTAGCGTTCACGTTCGATTATTACATTACTTGAATTAGAATTCATGTATATCAAAAGTGCCGACAAAAGTGTGGATAGAGCGCGCCACGAACCGACTAGAAGCGCATGATACGGTAACACCGTCCACACTTGAGCATTCGTGCCACATTACGTCAGGCTACTCAAATGTGTAAAAGTCCTTACATGCATTTCGCGTGTTACATCCTTCTGTAATTTCAATTTTATACTATTGCTTGGATCCTTATATATAAAGACCGAACTTTTAGAAGCAAAAGAGCAAAAAATTTCGTTTAAATTCACTAAGTAAACAAAAAAATAGGCGTGCTCAAATCCATTCAGTTATACGTGACACATATTGGACAAGAGAACTAATTTTTCGGATGAGAATTTAGAAAAAGTTGTTGTTGTGTACTGCCATTCTTAAGTTTTCTATTCAATGGTGGTTTTCCGTCCTTTATGAATGTTGAAAATCCAAACTTTTCTTTCGTAGAAACTTTCTCGTTGTATTATTGAATTTACACGTTCTATTTTTAGCAATTCGTGGTTACTATTTTACATTTCAATTAAAAAACATGTTTTTGCAGTTGTATAAAATTGTTTTGTGAAGTACTTTTAAAACTCATGGCCATTCCTATTCTACGACTATGAATCCTGTTTTATTTTATTAAGGTATTACATAAGCTTTAATTCCAGTTGACCAAATAAATAATAACTACCTGCACAATGTAGATTAAAGTCAAACATATACATGTGTTATCATTCTAAGCTTGTAGATAATTCGTTTACAATAATATATATACGCCAACTATACATACATATACATTTAAAGAAATTATGGCAGAAATTATTATTAATTGATTGCCTCATAATTTAAATACTGACGAAATACTAGACTAGAAATCCGGACTATACTTATATAAAAGTAAATTTTTGCTCATTCTATCGTAGGTACCTACTATTTTTATTTAAAAATTAACATTAAAACACATCTCATAAATCTGATAATATTTACAAGTCCTTAATAGAAAGAATCTCAAAAACAGCACCATTCTCTTGCAATTGCTCAATTAAAGAAGTCTTTGAAAAAACTGCTGCACTTGAATAAACTCCACCTCTGCAAAAGTAAAAGTATTTTACTTCTAACGACACTGCTACATACAAGGTTGGGCAAAAGTACAGAACAATGCAAATATCTTAAATACGGCAACCGCGATTTTGAAAAAATGTTCTACATGAAGGTTCGAATATACGGCGGATACAATGAAAGCATCGGCGGTTTAAAAGAACTTCCGGTTTAGCCGGAAATGATATCAACTTTTTTATTTTAAATAGAACATTCTGTATATTTTTTGATATATCGATAGAACCCTTTTTTGCGGGTTCAGTGATATAGGTTTCATGCCTTTATATTTAATAATTCTAGAGATATTGAACAATCATGTTTCGTAATTATTATCTAGCAGCTCATGGAAACAAAAGAATGAGAAGCTTAAACAGTTATGTAATGTTGTCAAATATGCTTGGTTCGTGTTGTGTTGTTTTGATGTTCGAGAGATTGAGCAGTGTGGTTGCAGTAATCAATTAATTAACGAAATTAATTAAAACTGCTGAATTTAACATCACAATTGGTTCAATTAACAGGCAGAAAACAAATTCAAATTTTAATTATGGTTGGTTTCGGTGAGCGTTGTAGAACTCAGCAAGAAGTTTGTACTTTATTTAACAATTTGCAATATTTCTGTTAATTGAACCATTTCTGATGTTAAATTCAGCAGTTTTAATTAATTTTGGTCAATTAATTCATTACTGCAACCACACTGCTCAATCTATCAAACATCAAAACAACACAACACGAACCAAGCATATTTGACAACATTACATAACTGTTTAAGTTTCTCACATTCTTTTGTTTCCATGAGCTGCTAGATAACAATTACGAAATATTGTTGTTCAATATCTCTAGAATTATTAAAAATAAAGGCATGAAACCTATATCACTGAACCCGCAAAAAAGGGTTCTATCGATATATTAAAAAATATACAGAGTGTTCTATTTAAAATAAAAAAGTTGATATCATTTCCGGCTAAACCGGAAGTCCTTCTAAACCGTCGATACTTTCATTGTATCCGCCGTATATCGGAACCTTCATGTAGAAAAGTTTGCCAAAATTGCGGTTGCCGTATTAATGATATTTGCATTGTTCCGTACTTTTGCCCAACTCTGTATAATAATGACAACATGAATCATTTCACATTGCCTACAATAATTAATAAGATAACTAGGGTAATCAGTTCATAGTAATTAAAGTAGGTAACCAATACAAAATAAAAGCACTTCTTCAAGAACCTAAAAGTAACATACTTACTTAGCAGGTAACTTTTTTGCTTCAGTTAAAATCACAACAGCACAAAGTGCAAGTGCAACACAAGTGAAGCCATAGCCCGGATTGGTTCCACTTACTCTTCCAACTATTGCTTTATTAGGTCTTGTCTTGTACTGATCCTCTCCCTCCAAAAGTTTTTCACTCCATCCTACACCCTCAAATGTACATGAAAATCGCTGACGCTCTGAAGCCTGTTCTGAGGGTTCTTCGTGTGAAATAAATCCAGCAGTAAATAGCTTCGGATGCTAAATTTCCAATATTTATTTAAATAATCTCATCAATATAAATAACAAATTACCTTAAGTAACAATTTTCTACCAAATTTAAATTGAGAAAGCATGACAATAATGAAACCAAGAAAAGCAATGCCCAAAAAAGTTGCAAAGGAATTTAGCATTAAATAACAATAAACTTGAACAGGTCGCTTTCGTTCGTGCTCATAAAAATAGCGTTGTGAACGTAACAACACATCGATCTCTGGTGTATAACAAGGTGTTGCCCATTTGTTAGGTTCTTTGCGAAATGGTAATCTAAAAAAAAAAGATTTAACTTTCTAAAATGTGGAACGCCGTTTTACCATTTAATTCATAAAACGTTAGCAAATCATTTAAATTCACACGAATTGAAATTGTGTATATAATCTTAAAAATTCGTAAAGTTAACGAAAATTTAATTTCCGTTAACGGAAATTCATTTTCTATGTTATGCCTCAGTAACATGTAAATGAAAATTGTAAATTTTATTATAAGAACCATTTCTATACATTATAAATATAATGCATCTGATTTAAACTCTAACATTGAAATTTTAAAAGACGATAACATTAGAAATAATTTATTTCATTTGCCTACTAAACATAAAAAGAAATTGTTTTTTTGTTAACGGAAATTGAATTTTCGTTAACTACAATTCAATGTCCATTAACGAAAATTAAAGAGATTTATGTAACAGCATAGCAAAGAAATTGTTAAATCTTTAAAATGTGTATACCATAAAAATTTGCATGTCATTAAATTACCATAGCATGGAAATTTCAATTATCGAAAGTAGCGCCCTCCTTCGCGGAACAGATGAAGTTCTACCATTTACCCTCAAACAACCTATATTAGAATCCCGAGTTCTGTAGAAACCGTTGATACAAGTTAACGCCATCTCTCGTCCGTGACTGTCTCTAAACGTGTGCATTATCTTATAATTAGCAGTTTAGATCCTTACTACAAAAGTGTGTCCGTATTAATCCGGTTTTGAATTAATTTAAAATTTCCCGCCATATGTTATAATTATTTTGTGTTATTAAAAAGAAAAAATTCTCATCATGCGAAACTTATTCTAGTACTCAATATACAAAGTGCCTAGACTATTCAAGAAGTACACCTTCCTCGACTTGAATGAAGAATATTAAAAACTAATTAAAAATTACATATAGTAGAACATCAAATAAAACAAATTTGAATAAACAGTTAAATAAGAAACTATATTTTTATCTCTTTTTAGCATGTTTATAATTTTTATAAATTATTTAAATTAAACATTACCTACCTCACTTCTTTGTTATTAATAAAGATATCGAAATCAACTGCACAACGGCATATAACTTTTGTTTTTTAAATGGAACACCCTGTATATTTATAGAAATTGAAATCAGCGCTAAAAATACTTTATGATGGTAAACTTAAATCGAAATTTTCGAGTGCATATTTTTTTAAATAAAAAAAAACATTTTGTTAAAGTAAACCATGACTTATGTACAATCACTAACAAATGCTCAAGGAAGGTAAAACAAACGTGCGTTTGTTTTATACTAATTAAAATACATAGTGCTGTTTAATAAGTTATTAGCTTAGGATAACCGCGCGTAAGTCTTAAATTAACGCGTTAAAAACTGATGGGCACTGAGTTTTGGGTATATTTATTATTATTTTAATGCAGTTTTTTATTGTTTCGGCCAGAAGTATCATATTTAATTATAACATAATTTACAAATTAAAAAACTAATTGTTTCTGTCGTTTACAAGCAAAAAGAAAATACGAGAAACGTCGACGGTAGCCGATGATAACGATGTCAACCAACATGAATCGCGAGTGTTCAAATCATGACCGACCCAAATTTTAGTGTGAACATACAATAAATATAATAATAACTAGCTAATATGCAAAGACCGGACTTTTAGTTGCAGAAAAGCAAAAAATTTCTTTAAAATTCAATAAATAAACAAAAGCCATGGGCGTACTCAAATTCATTAGGTTATACGTAAAACGTATTGAGAAAGAAAACTAATTTTTCAGATAAGAATGTAAAAAAATTGTTGTTGCCTACTGCAATTCTTAAGTTTCTTAACCAACGGTAGTTTTTCTTTCCTTATAGTTCAAAGTTTTCTTTTGTAGAGTTTTGTCGTTTTATTAATGAATTTACACGTTCTATTTTCATCAATTCGTTGTTGCTATTTTACGTATCACTTAAAAAAGTATTTCTGCAGTTTCATAAAATTTGTTTCGGCAAGTACTTTTAAAGCTCATGACCATTCATATTCTACGCTTATGAACCCCGATTTATTTAATTTTACTATTACACAAGCATGAATTCCAGTTGACCAAATAAATAATAACTTATCTACACATGTTACATAAAGTCAAATATATGGATGTATTACCATTATAAGCTCGTAGATAATTCGATTACAATATAATATATGCGCCAACTATATAGTCAAAGAAATTTTGCCAGAAATTATTACTAATTGATTGCCTCATAATTTAAATACTGACTAAATACAAGACTATAAATCCGAAGTATATATACTAATATGCATTAAAACATAAATATATATTTACATTAAAATTGTATCTTGTTTGACAGGTTATATGAACCAAAATCTTAGACCCAAATAATGTACAAAACCTCAACAATTTTATGAAATACCACTTGACGATTTTTCTCCAAAACGATCCATCTTTACAACACTTCACAGCAATAGTAAATAAAAACGTCAAAATAAAAAACTAATTAAATTGCAAAAGGACGCCACTACAAAATATTTGAAACCAAGCAAACAATACCATGTTAAGAGCGCCGATTCGCGAAAATACCCGAGCATTTCCGACTAATTCGGTGTTATCAAAAATGCCGCAAAATTAATGTGAGTGATATAGTCAAGACGAATACGACTCGTGATATGATTTTTCTTTGATAAAATTGTGATGTAAGTCAACTCGTCAACTCGTGCTAGTTAGGATTTAGGTAATTCCATTTGTGAACTTACACCACAATTATATCGAAAAATCGCAGTCGCTTGTCCTATTATTTATGAGTAATTAATAACGTTTGGACTGTTCGCAAACAAATACTATAAAATATCGACTTTGTACAAAATTTCCTAAGGTTATTTCTTTCTGTCTCATAATATGTATTCTCTTGTTCACCTTCATTTATATTTTCATTACTAATGTCATGTAAAGCAGATAGATTGTTTATAACAATATACCCGCATCCGCATCCGTCGATGTTATTTCTACGTTTAAAATTATATTTTACGCAGCAGAAAAGTTTCCGTTAGTTATTAATCGCCCAACTTTGTGAATATTTCTTAGTATTCTCATTAAAGTAAAATGTACCTGTGATGGCATTGTTGCACAATTTTTAATTGGTATCAAAAGTAACCGTAAACAAAACACATATGTTTTAAATTTAATTTCAACTTACGAATACGACCAACTACAGTAATGAACCTAGTAGAAATATGTGGTAAATAGTGGCACTTTATCTATTTCGCGATGGAGGGCGCCACTGTCGTAATAGAAATTCGAAATTTCCAATTTCCATGCTATAGTTATTTGGTCACATGCAAATTGTTTTGGTATACGAATTTCAATAACATGCAGATTCTTTTATGGTATAGGAATTTTTTATTAACACGCACGTGCGCTAACGTGCGCGAACAGCGTGCGTTGCCATTCGTTGCATCATTTTGGTTTTTAACGATCCCGCGCACAACGGCGAATGAGTTCTTGTTTTCAGTGCTCCGCTTGTGCGTCAGTGTGCGTTAATAGTATACGACAAATCAGTAATAAAACGATCAGTGCCAAAATGTCTGTGGAAACTAAGAATGCAGCGTTTATTTTTATGTATTCTTCAATTAAAAAAAAAGAAATATCTAAAAAAGAAGGGTAAAAAGGCGTTGGTGGATTCCAAAGTATCTCAAATTTCCGATATTCCTCTATCAATGGAAGACAATTATTACCACTCCAATCCATATTTAATAAAATAATAAATAATGCGAATTAAAGACTTTCGACGCACAACGATGTTACAGTAACCACAAACACGTTCGAACTGAGCATTCACGACGCACGTTGTTCCTTTGAGCAGCGCCAAGAAACCGACAACAATCGGCTCGCGTTCGTGGCTGTGCGCGCACAAGTTAATTGGTTACGCATGCTCACGCATGTTCGCGCACAGACGTTTACACTTGAGCATTTATCAAGGCTCAGCCCGTGCGTGTGCGTGGCCGTTCTAGTCTAAACGCGCCTTTATGGTATACATATTGACGAGTTAACAATTAACAATGCTATACTAATTTCTTTGTTATACGAATGTCATTTGCTCAAAAATTGCTTTGTATTACGAATTGTACTCATTTTTGTGGTTTGCATTTGCTCATGATTTACACTTTTTCCTGGTGTACAAATTTTTATGTTGTATATATGATTAACGTGTTATAAAACTTTTAAGTTATACCTTTGATGATATACCTTTATAGATACGCAACCAATGTAATTCGTTTACGCTTTAAGTTGAAGACGACTACGCTAAGGGGCGCTGTGCACCTCTAAAAGTATTCATCCCTTAGGCCTTAACCTTGGCCTTAAGTAGGTAGTAAACATAGCTTTAATTTTCATGTTGACCAGACAGACCTTTTAACAGAATCCAATCGACCAGCATATTTTTATTTAAGAGTGTTGTTTATAACTTGCTTGGTTGACTGCTTTCTAGATCTTTCAGTACGAACAGCGCCAACTGTCGCTCTCGTCTACTACTATTTCAAGAAATGTAATAATTCGTAAACGTTGCGGGTCTATACGGGTATAGTCAATGGTTATACTCTTTTCTGTTGTTAATTGATTCTTGTGATAAGTGATTTTTTTTAGTTATGGTATTTTAATTTAATTTTTGTTAATGGAAATTAATGCATTTTTATGTTTAGGTATACAATTTCAATTCGTTTGAATTTAAATGATTTGCTAACGTTCTATGTATTAATGGTAAAACGGAGTTTCATACTAAAAGCTGCAAGTTCAAATCTCATGTAAGCTTCTGCATAAATTTGAAAGTAGCAAACAGGGAAATACATACCTCGGAGAGAGTTTGGGCTGCAGTTTTGGTAATGAATTTGTATAAGGTTTCGTTTGTAAAGCAATTAATTTTCTTAAATTTTTTAGCACATTTATAAGAGATTCCCAACTACCATAATGTATGACTGGTCTGCTAAAACCCCCTTCCTCATACATTTCGTCATATGTCTCCACAGAATTTAAAGTTCCTGTTGGAGTTTCAAAATTATTACTTTGGCAATATGGTTATTGCTATAATTTAATAAAAACAAACCTTTAAAATTTTTTTCCAAAAAAACTAAACCTAAATCAGCCGGGATACAGCCCACGCCACAAGCACTGACAACGTACACACCTTTTTCTTCGGCAGCTTTACAATACTTTAACTCAATATCATTTAAAAACAGTGGTTCTATACTAACATCAAAATGGTGTGTTCCAGTTTCTATACAAGATTTTATTACTATCTCACCATACAGTTCATAGGGCCCACAGCAGTTAACAATTACTTTAGCTTGAGCTGTCATTCTTTTTACAGACGCCTCGTCATCGCTATCGGCTATTATAATAGGAATGGAATTTATATCCTGCTCACCTAAAACATAAAAATTGTTTATGGCAGGTTACAAATAATCAGCAATGTCTTACCAATTCTCTTTGCAGTCTCAGATAGAACATTTTTTAATTTTTGTTTAGATCGACCGGCTACACCCCAAGTTAGGTTTCGTCCATTGGCTTTTGCAAATTTGTTTATATGTGGAAGAGTATGCCTGCCTGTGTAACCTGTTGCGCCATACACCACAATGTCCAAACGATTTGGCATCTTATATTCTTAATAAATAATAATGTATAGGTATATTCTAACTTGAGCAATAATCCAAGCTTAAGTAAAAATTGTAATGAATAGTTTCTAGTGTTTTACTTTTACTTTACCTTGGAGGTCAAAAATTTAAGCAATAATAACTGAGAAGAAAATAACCGGTTTGGAACAGGTTATATACGTACTCTTTGAAGTGGAACGCACAGACAAATTTTGTAGATAGTCGTTTATGTAATGAACAATGACCCAATAATATTATTTGAAGGTAATCCAGTTTGCAAATGAATGCAGCTATCAAATTTACCGCGCAGTATTACTTTAAAACAAATGAAAAGGGATTTGAGAAAGGAGATTTTAATTTTATTTAAACATTTGTTTTGTCAACCGTCATAATTATCATTATTACTCTCATAGCAATCTGCACGTTGTTGTTAAAACCCATCGCCAAAATAGGTGGTCTGTAAACGTTTGAGGTGGCATTATCGACACGCAGATGATTAATCCATATTTCATTAATCGCACATTGACCGGACAGACATATTACAACTTTCTGAACAATGATTTTAGTGAACTGTTAGAAGATGTACCACCAATAACTAGAAGAAATATGTGGCTACAACATGATGGTGCTCCTGCAGATTATAGCGCCGCAGTACGGGAGTGGTTAAATCACAGATTCGAAAGAAGGAAAAAGAGGATCGATGGCTTGGCCAGCCCGATCTCCAGACCGATCCCCGTTGGATTTCTTCTTATGGGGTTACATAAAAAATCTGGTGTATCAGGTACTACTAACTACCTATGAAAACATGCAGCAACGTGTAATACGGGCTTTTGTACAAGGTACAGTGGAGATGTTAACTAGAGTACAAGCATAATTTCGCGAACGAACTGGTTTGTGTTTGTATAACAAAGGTACACATTTTGAACAGCTATTGTGAATAATCACAAGCTGTAATTTAATGTAATTGTTTAAATAAAATTAAAATCTTCTTTCTCAAATCACTTTCCATTTGTTTTAAAATAATACTGCGCGGTAAACTTGAATAGATTGTCTAAATAAAATTAAAATCAAAAAAACAAGGAATATTGTAGAGATAGGTATAGAGAATGTCATAGACGTTTGATGGGAAATTTACAGAAAAATTCAAACATTAAATAACAATTTGAGCGTTTCCATTGAAAAAAACAGTTATGACACATTAAAGCTGCAAAACTTTGGACCGCGGCATCAAACATCCTGTTTAACCAAATTCAACTTTAAAATATTTGAAAAATAGCACATGGTTTTGACTAATATTTCTCAACAAATATTGTTTAATCTGTAAAAACACGGCTTGTACAGATTTTACTAGCAAGGTGAAAATGTCAAATTTACAAAAAAAAAGTTGAATAACTTGGTAACATTGCAACGGAATTAAAAAACCAAAAAAACAGTCGGAAAGCAAAATAAAAAGCGAATAATAATTTGCAAAAATATACAGGGTGTTTAATTTAAAAATATATAAGTTTGCTATGCCACTTTGATATGTAACACCCTGTATAATGGAAAATATTTTTATGTGATAGTACATATGACCCCGAACAACTTTTATTTAAGAAAATTTCCTCTATCTCTAATACTTAACCTGAAATCAACCAATTTCAGCGGGCTCTATGCAGTGTGTAACAGACCACCCACGCACTATCTTTTACGGCTAAACCATTGAACCAACATGAATGGGATACAAAAATTTGTTATACAGGGTGTTAATGAATTGTAGGGACAAACTTCTAGGGCTTGCAAAACACAACAAAGCAAACAACTTTTGTTAATAAATGTGTGGTCAAAAGTGTTTCCTTTCGGGAATAGAGCTTCTCAAAGATTCTTTAAGAAGCGCCTAAATGTAGGCAACTCAATTTACTACCTACTATTTGTTTCCATAACGACGGAAATTAATACAGGATAAATAAAGGCCTCTTTCCCATTTTACAAATTCAAATTAAATTAAAAAAAAATAATTAACAAAATGTTTCAAAACTACGCAATAGAGAAAACCAAAATTACAAAGCAAAAATCAACTATTTGAATAATTTACAATAACTAATTCAAAAATTAACAAAATTATAGAAAATGTTCAAAATGTCGCCCACCGTTCGCCTTGTTCTGGTAGCTCCACAGTTGTGTCTGTTGACAACGAATGTACCTTCCTCCCACAGCCGACGTGAAACTACACTAAAGGCCTTGTGCGATGGATGATTCCTATTCGAAAAATGTTCTTGGTACAGGCGAGCAGCTTCGCGTGCGTTACCCCAAGCAGCTCCATACATGAACATCATGTCCTGCTGTTCGGCAAAAGTGTAATTCGCCATAACACAAAAATACGAAACACATACCGAAATTAACGAAGAAAATAATTATCAAAAAAATCACAGAACGAAAAGAACGAATTATAAAATGCACAGAAAGAAACAAATGCAAGAAAAGTCAAAAAGTGTGACCTGTGCAAAATAATTGAAAATGCAATTTGGGTTGCCTATTTTCAGGTACTTCTTAAAGAATCTTTAAGAGGCTCTATTTTCTAAAGGAAACACTTTTGACACACATTTATTAACAAAAGTTGTTTGCTTTGTTGTGTTTTGCAAGCCCTAGAAGTTTGTCCCTACAATTCATTAACACCCTGTATAAATTGTACGCGATTCAGTAAAAATATTTATAAATATTTTGAGGCTCTGGAAAGGGTAGTTTAGGGTTTCTCGAGATTTTCAAGTACTTAGGTGAGTCAATACATACCTCATTTAAAAGACCTTTTAAACTCAACAACTTAAAAAAAAGAAAATGTCGATAGCTCAAACCGTTTCAAAATGGCGCGGCTAATTGTATCAAAAAAGCAGCCATTACATGAACCTTTTCCCAACCGCACATAAACTATTATACCAAGAAAATTGGTGCTGATCATTAAAGTCCATTAAATTAGATTTACAACAATGTACCACATGAGGACAAAAAATAAATGTTATTGCCCCCCACTCCTCTTGAAAGGAACTGATTATTATCTCAAAAATCTTAAATAGGACAAGGGGTCAAGTAATACCTCATTTTAAAGGTTCCATCCAACTGAACAATTTTTGTATTTAAAGTTTTTTGATATCTCTCACAGTTAAAAAAGGGCGGCTCAGTTTAAAAAAAAAATACTTTCTATTATCGGATGAATCGCTCCCTCTACCACACCTAAGGCAGTGGAACAGAAATTGTTTTGCTGATTTATAAAGTCTATTCACATAACATTTGAATTCACGTGCGAATTAGAGTTGAACAACTCAACATCGCACTCGCATTAAACCTCTATTATACCCTGTACTTTCCTGTCTCAACTACGCACTCTTATTTTCCCCTTCCGACTAACAAGTTGCGACACCACCATCACCCCCCTCCCCATTTTACACTTAAAACAATCACGACACGGTGCACCTCCTATTCGCCAAAAACACCTTAATGCCTTAGATGCCGTAGGGGTAGCGATTTATCCGATAATAGAAAGTCATTTTTTATAAATTGGGCCTCCATTTTGTAACGGTGAAAAATACCGAAAAACTTTAAATAAACAAATTGTTCAGTTTAATCGAACCTATAAAATGAGGTATTACTTGACCCTTTGTCCTATTTAAGATTTTTGAGATAATACGTTTTAAATGATCCCACTCTTTCGAGGAGGAGAGGGGGTACTTACATTTATTATTTGTCCTCATGTGGTACATCATTGAACAGTTAGTTTAATGGACTTTAATGATCAGTAATTTTCTTGGATACCGTAGTTTATGTGCCGTTGGGAAAAGGTTCATGTAATGGCCGTTTTTTTCATATAATTGGCCGCCATTTTGAAACGGTTTGAGCTATCGGTATTCTAATTTTTTTTTGTTTATTTGATTAAAAATACCTATTAAATGAGGTACGACTTGACCCACTTTCGTATTTGAAAATCCCGAGAAACTGAGCTCCTAGCCACCCCCACACACAAAAAAAGATTTCCCCTTCTGGATCCCCAAAAGCTGTATAAGTATTGTTACTGAATACCTCGTGTACGATTTATATAACAAATTTTCTATCCCATCCATGTGAGTTCAATAGTTTAGCCGTAAAAGACAGTGCATGGGTGGTTTATTACACTTTGTATGTATATCAAAATACGTCACAAAAAAACAAACGTTTGAGGTTTTCAATGTACAAAGAGAAGTAAGACCACTATATATGCATACTCTATCAAGGTGGGTACTTACTACATAGATCATTCATATAATGAAAGATTTTCTGTAAGACGCAGAGAAAAATCTTTTTGCGCTCTCCATTTGAGTCAGAGCATCAGTGTAAACTTTGAATCGATTATGTAGTAGAGAAGTTGTGAAACATTATTAATAGAAATTTAACTTTCTATTAAAAAACTGTTGGGAAACCGCCACGAGACTTTTCTCGTATTTACTGCAGAAACTTTACTCTAACTTTTGAAATAACTGAAATACAAGACCCATATTTTAAAAAAAATTCAATTTTGGCGCCTCCCTACTGAAAATCAACTCACTTGCCTCTTAAAACCACATACATAATGAACCGGTTGTTTCAAAAACCGCATAACACCACATACAGCCTGATAGAAACATTATAAGGTTATATGAGGTTTCTATATATATTTTCAGTAGGGCTAACTTAAAAACAAAAGAGGATAACTAAAGTCCGTTTCTGCTATTGACATCCCTACTGAAAATCACCTCAGTTGCCTCATAAAACCTCATACAAAATGAACCTGGTTGTTTCAAAAACCGCATAAAACCACATACAACCTGATGAAAACATTATCAGGTTATATGAGGTTTCTATATATATTTTCAGTAGGGATATACTCAAAAAATTGGCCCATAACATCTCTATCAGTTTTTTTCTAACTGCAATAATAACTAAGATAGCCTAAACCAAGGATAAAGCTGCATTAAAAGAAGAAGTACAAAACTTCTTGAGAAGCGAATTAGAGGTAAAGACATTTACATAGATAGCGACTTAACACACAAGGTAAGAGGGCGCAAATTAGGGAAAAAGCAAAGCAAGAAGCAGAAAAAGGTGTGAAAGTTAAAATTGGCTACCTCCTCCGGACAGAACGGCGAGAAAAAACAATTACGGTAAGACCAACAGCAAATAATTCAAACAAAGGTACACTCAAAATAGCAACACAGAATGTTAGGAACTTAAAGGAGATGGAAAAAGAACTTGAGAATTCTGATGAGGTGCTAAAGGAAACTAAACAGTCAACTATAAAATATAATGCTAGGTACCACTTTACACATGCAGCCAGTTTTCGTGTCGGAGTTGGCGTACACGGACGATATGGTGTTGATCACCAACAGTGCTACAAATTTACAAAAAAATCTTAACATATGGCACAGAGTGTTAGTGAGCAAAGGCATCTGTTAACAAAGGAAAAACGAAGGTAATGAGGGTGCAACTGCACGATTCTGTTCCGGAGCAAGCCAATGCAAGAATCTGGGTGCAACTATTGGCTGTAGAAATTTAATAACAGAAGAGCTGAACAATAGATTGGGAAGAGCCAGTAGGATACTCCAAGCAATGAATAAGAACTTCCTGAGGAACAGACAAATTTCCAAGAAAACTAAAATGACCGTGTACAACTCTATATTTGTGCTTACACGTCTTGGTTGGTATCAGAAAAGAAACAACAAAGATTACAGACCACAGAAATGAAATGCCTTAGAAGAGTGATAGGAGTAAGCAAGATAGATACTAAATAAGAATAGAAGCAAAACAACTACCTACGCTGGTTTACGCACCTGGAGAGAATTGCCGACAAAAGAATACCCACAGCGCATGGAAATCCAAGAAGCAAGGAAAACGCCCGAGAGATTGAGTTGGAATAAAGCAGAGAACAAGTCTCTTGAAATTAGAGGGGCACACAGGCACGAGGCGGAGAGAAAGGTGCAAGACAGAATGACATGGAAACATTTTTACAAGACTATGGTTTACTTTTCTAAATAATATACAATTGTGTAACTTATTTATACAGATACTTCACTAATAGAACATGTTTAATTTTATATTAACAGAGACACACAATCTTTTTGGATATATTGCATTAAAAACATGGAATTTCAGTGTAAAAATAAACAATAACTACCTAGCAATAATAAATTCAGGAGTATAGTTACATTACTTATTAAAGCAACAAGTATCAAAAAATTTTCATAACAAATTTAATTTTTCTTATATTCGATTCGTTCAACTTTTACGTCATCACCAACTAGCTGGTAAACATAAGTTACAACAGTAGCATTCTGAATATCCATTAGTACAAACGAAGGTGTAATTAATCTAAAAAAAAAACCTTTGATAAATATATTTTCCTATTAAATTATATTACTTACGTATCCAAAGCATTGTAAGCCCCCGTAGCAGTACCAGGATTAATGTAAAATTTATTCTCATGTTCATATGCTTCAAATTTATGTGTATGGCCCGATATTAAAATATCAACATCCAATTGTCGCTGAATTAATGCAAGAGACTCAGGATCACCCCAAGGTACAACCTGATGGCCGTGGGACAACCCAATGCGAAATTGTCCGACAGTTACCACTTTCTGTTCGGGATAGTTCAAGTTCTACAAATTTAGGCGTGATGACTTATAAATCAGTGGAATTGCAATACTTACATCATCAAAATCGCCACGAACAACATGAACATCGCTGGCTAAAGTTTTCAGATAATCATAAGATTCTTTCGTACATAAATTGCCTGTACATAAAATGTGTTGAATTCTACCTGGTACTAACAGCTTTTTAAACTTAGCAGGTAAGCTACTACACCTGTGCGGAATGTGTAAATCTCCCAAAACTAAAACTAGCTGAAAATAAAGTTAGGTTATGTGTCGACAGTTTATTTTTTTTTACATTTACTCAGAAATTTTGTACTTACCATTATGTTATATTTAATATGTACTATTGAAAAATAAAGGTATTCTTAATTATCACTTAAAAATTAAAATTTCTGACATACAGGGAGTAAAACAACCTGAACCTGACAGTAGATACGATGCCGATACCACGCAGTATAAACATACAGCATAAAATACTGTTTACTCATTTACTGATTGGTTGCAAAACCGCGCCATTATTTAAACGTTAGTAGATAAATTTTATTTAATGAATACTGACTATAAAATTCATAACTATAACTATTTCCTACTACTAACATTCACTAAAGTTGCAATAATTTTTGGGTGTAGATATAAGTACATCTTTTGGTATATATAATAAAATAAAATGTCTGAAATGAATAAACGAACTTATAACAGCTAGGCTTCCGGGTTGGACCCGCGTCATCGGTGCATGAACTGCCGACGTTTCGTCCTCGGTTCCACGGGACATCTTCAGGGCTGTGGTCACTTCGGGATCTGGAACACAACTCAGTTGTGTTCCAGATGTATGCAACCGTAGCAGCATGTTTTAGAAAGAAAAAATTTTAATTTTCATGTTGAAGTTTCAGTTGCAAATGAAATCAAGCGAAAAAGGTTTGATTTAATGCAATAAATACATAACATTACTTGAACTCTTTGACTATACAGGGTGTCCCACAATACGTGTTCCCAAATTCGCCAGCTGATACAACATTCAATAATAAGCAGAAAGTGTGATATAAAAATGGTCCGACAAACGCTTAGTTTTCGAGGTACAGGGTGTTTAAAGTATCGAAAAAAATTGTTTAACATGAACGGTCGACATATTGAACACTTGTTGCAATTGATTTTTTGTTTTTGTTGTTCTTGTTGTTTTATTAAAATATCGTTGAAATTTTATAATCGGAAATTTGAGATTTTTTTTCGAATAACGTGACTTGAAAACGAAGCGTTTTACGAAAAAATGAATGAGATGGCGATATTATATCAACTGAAAATGCAAGAATGTCAAGATTTCAGATGTTTTAAGATTAGGATACCCCTACATCTACGACACTGGTTAAGATATTAAATGTGTAAACTGCCAATAATAAAGATCGACTAGCTCAAACGCTGTGCCAAATTTGAAGATTTTTGAAAAAGCCTTTAAAGAAATTTTTTCTGAAACATTAAAAAGGAAGCATTTGTCGGCTCATGTTTATATGAAACTTTTTGCTTATTTTTGGATGTTGTATCAGCTGGTAAATTTTGGGACACTCATTGTGGTATATGCTTCGCATGGACCGCTAATTGTCTTTTAAAAGGTATCGGCCACAGCTGTGGCGCAGTCTGTGGGTAAACGTCAAAGCGTAAAGTAGTATTCAAAAACAATTAGTTCTTAACTATAGCCGTTTATCCACAGGCGTCTGGAACGTTCCAATAATGTTTTTTAAACATCTCGGCTGGTACGTTCCACCCTGAGACGTTCCAAAGATGTATTTTATACGTTCTACTGGAACGTTTCTGAGGTAGCACATTGTAGTACGTTCCTAAGACACTTTTTGGAACAGCTTTGGAACGTTTCATAAAATGTTCCATGTTTCAATGGAACACCTTTTGAGGCTGTTCTAAGAACGTAATTTTTCTACCTGGCTTAGGATCCATGTTTATTAAGATTTGTTTTACTTTTAGGTCAGGAATTCGAATACCGAATGAATTATGTCAGTTTTTTTCTGGGACAGCCTAAATTTAAAACTGTTGTCTTATAGAGGTTTTAAAATGTGAATAGGTATTCAAAATAAAAATGACAAGATGAAATAAATTTGATATTGTTTTCTGATGTCTATCGATAACAATACTATTTTATATAAAAAATAAATTCAATTCTTTCAGAGCAGTACATATCAACGCTATTACTATGGGGTGTAGGCCCGTATCGCTACTACGTAGGCGACGCCTATGACAATCATATGGCCAAGATGACTGGAAGGTATGGTGTTGTCACTTGAGTTTGATATGGGCGTCACGAAATGTTTTGCGGAGAGATGGCGCAGTAGGTACTAAAAAGACGTTTGCGCGTCAAATTTGAAATCCGCACGCAATGCTATTCTAACCTGACTTTGTTCATACTGTGATATTATACTGTCATAACTCAAGAATTATAAGAACATTATAGTGACAACTATTCTCGATCATATTTTCCTATAATTCAATATTTATTGCAATATTGAAAAGGTTAATATTTATTATAGCCTGAAAATTTATATCTTCACACTAATTATCACTGTAGTTATTCAACTTCGGGAAAACGATTGTTAATGCGAGGAGGCGGTAAAACTTGGTTTTGATTTTTTTGGGAAATTCGAAAAAAATCAGATTTCAATGCACTCAGTTTTGACATCGATAAGACTCCAAATGGCTTATTGCAAAGTAAAAACAGGAAAAAAAAAAAATCGAAAACAAAATTGGTTCTGTAAAGCAATTTGATGCGCCCGTTTTGATGTTTATTATGTGCATGGGTCACGGTGGAATGCTACAGTTTATGTAGTTATAGAATGGAATGACTGTAAGGCATTGTAATTAAAAAAAGAAACATGAAAAAAATTGATAATTGACCCATATGAATCATACTTTATTGCTTACTCTACATATTTCCTTAAACACTATAGAGTACTAATTTTTATTGCAATTATTTAGTGAAAGTAGGCAATAGCAGTAGTAAAGTATAAAGATGTAATCGAATTAGAAGACAACGAAGTAACTGCGCAATTTTATCGTAGAATTAATGCAGTGCTATAATGTCGTTTCGGTTAACAGTTGCCTACGAGGGTACCATCTACCTGCACATATTATAATTGTGTAACATACAAACCGCATAAGCACAAAATGATAAATGTAATTTAAAACATTAAAAATAGAACAGAAACAAAAATCAGTAGGTACATAATAATACATTAAAATTGTACTGTATTGACAAAATCTATGCGGACAGTCGCTCTAGACATAGTGCATCTCTTTAACATTATAATTAGTAATAAAAACAAGTATTTTAAGTACTTCAAAAGTTTATTATTTACTTGTGTGCGGATAGCGATTATCTTGCAAAATTTCAGAAGGGCTCCTGCCTATTACACAGATCACAATAAACATTGTATAATATTCATCTCAAACCTAAGATTTAAATATCTAAGGGTAGCCTGTATAAACCAGGATTAAAACACATAAAATACGTAAAAAAACATGAAAACATTAAAATCTACGTTAACTAATTTAGTACTTTTTTAGCATGTTAACTTAAGCATTAGACAAGCATTCCAATAAAATATACTTGATATAAACATAAATTCATTAAAAAAATCTTTTACATTATAAAACAATTAATGCGTTTTGCAAGTCTGCAAAAAATTATAATTAAACCATAAACCATACATGACTGCATGTCTGTACGCTTTGAATAAATACAAATGCAGCTTTCACTGAACAAGTAGTCACTATTATATTTGTCGTTGTCCTACTATGATGGCACGTCGACAAGGTAATCATAACACGGGGTTCTCGACCTGGTAATTCTGCCACTGGGATGGTGACATACCAGTTGCAGTTGAGGAATCAACGCATATTTTTGTGGTTATATGTGGCGATGCACACAGGATGATTGATAATATGTTGGGATGTACTTTCAGTACAGATTAAGAATCTGAAAATAATAAAAAGTTCCTATAAATATTTGCCCAAAAACTCTTTGTTACTGGGCAAGTTGCAGTCTATAGAAGTGGGAACAGTATTACCTCTTCCATAGATTTAATTTCATAAGCAGCTTTTATGGACACATGTTTATAGAATTTACTCTCAAAGTTTTGTGTAAACTATTCTATTCTATCGTATTAAGAAAACACTTATTAGACCTTCATGGCAATTTAATTTTTGAAAAGCATGATATTATCTCGAAAATTGTTAGATTTAGAAATTTTCAACATGAAAACATGTTTTTGGGCAATTTTGTATGGAGAATAAGATTTTTCAAAAACATGCTAAAATCTAAAATATGTAGAACATAATTACGTGACCCCCCCCCCCCCGTACGAGACACCTCTGGTGTTCTTATTCAAACCAAAATTATTACAAATACATGAATAACTAATTACGTGAATAATGCTCACATATGAAATTTTAAAATTTGAGTGCAATTACTGCAAAAGTTATCTACAAAAAGTGATTAGCCTGGTTTATTTTCAAGAAGCTGTAACCCTATAATGAAGGGTTTTCAGGCCCATGTTTATGAGAATTCTTTCAATTATATTTAGATTCTGAATCTATCCTGAAAATTCGTTCCACATGTTATGAATCACACTGTACACCATTGGTTTGGCAAACGAAAATTGTGCAGACTTCATTTAAATGAAGTAAAGGGGCTCTTTTAACTCTTCCTTTATTCGTGTTGTTATGAATCCTAAAAAATATTGCAATCATTATGAGAAACATAATTAAATAGATATAACTATTTAGAAATTGTAGAGTATGCTAAATTGTAGTTAATTTAGCATTAGTGTAATTTTAAATTAAACCATCTTTTTCCATTGTAACATGTAGCTGCGTACTAAAATACAAAGGATGTTGATTGTTTAAATTACAGCAAAAGGAAATTTTTATATGCTGTGATTATTATCAACAGTGATCGGAAGTACAATTCTTTTAACTGCCTGAAAATAATTAATTTAAGTATTTCTCAACTTCTTAACTGTGTTTTTACTAGTTAATTGTTATTCTACATACATATTTGATTAAAATTAAAACAGTACTTACTCCTCTTTAATTTTCTGCTGGTAGTCTGTCTTTTTACTAAGCTGAAGCTTCTACTAAATTGAGTTTTGTGAATTACATTGGTGTGTTAATTAATAAATCACCGAAGTATGCTTTTATTCGTTATTATTTTACTTTTTGAACGAATCGAATTGTCTCGTCAACTGTCAGAACATTTCAGGAGGGTAAGGTTAAAATTCACGGGCGCTGTCAAAGCGATGTACCTTCACTGCTGCCCTCTCGCGGCAATACATTTGTGGGTCCCTCCCAAAACAATGTAAATATTAAAAAGTGAAAACACCAATATATATATATTAGCTATCCATGCATCTTGCATATGGCATTGGCATTTGATATTGACAATAACCTCACAAACGTAGAATAGTTTGTAGTGTTGCAATCCCTGAATTTCCACTTAAAAATTCGAAATTTGAAAATTAAGTATAATGGCCAGGTATAGCAAAATTGAATTATTTTTGGATAATCATTCAGACATTTATTACTCTCCTGGCCAGACAATATCTGGGAAAGTGGAATGTGTTTTTACTTTGCAAGAGAATTTTGGATGTAAGTAATAAGTAAATGAATGTTGTACTATTTTAATTAAAACCATTTAAAATACAGCTGTGAAAATCATATATAGTGGTAAAGCTGAAACGAAGTGGACCGAAGAAGAAACATATTATGACGAACTTCACAATGAGGAAAAAACTAGAGATGTTGAATACAGTGATGAGGAGGTTTATTTTAATGTAGAAGACGTTTTGGTAGAAGGTATTGAAGTTTTTATTTTTAAAATTTAAAGGTTTTTCGAAATCTTGCAGTTGGAGATAATAACAGACCTGTACCTGGTATCAAACATACCTATGCATTTGCATATGTTTTACCACGAGAATTGCCATCTTCATTTGAGGAACTGTATGGCAATATTCGATACAGAATTAGGGCTGTAATGGACCCTTTTTCGATGCCTGATCATGAATCGGAAATAACAATCATTGTGGTTTCTCCTCTTGATTTGAATCGTTTACCAAACTTAAAAGTAAATAATATTGTTGTACTATATATAATTTTATTATTTTTAATCACAAAATTTAAATTTTTAATTAGATACCAGTTGAAACATCAGTAGACTCTACTCTATGTTCCTTTTGGTGTCAAAATGCAGGACTAATAACTTTTACTATGTCTTTAGTAGCTACTGGATTTGTACCTGGTCAAGAAATCAATATTGGTGCCTTTGTTGAGAATATGAGCAGCGTTACCATAGAAAATGTGAAATTTGAAATTGTTCAAGTTAGTACCATAGATTTTTATATAGGTTTACTAGATACAGGACTCAAGCTTCTGAACAAACTAATAAGTGAAGCCGGGCGGACATTTTGTAAGAGGTCAGAATGTCAAATTAAAATGCAAAGTAGCACGAACTTGGAAACAAAAAGTGCTAAACTACCACAGGTTTAAGATTACTGTTTTTACGTATAAATAATTGTTGGTTGTAAAAAAACATGACCTAACGAACGAAAATACAAGCTCTAATCAGCCGTGTTCAGTTGTAATTGCAAAACAAGTTCACTTTAAATTTTGTATTTTCTTAGATAAACTTTAAAAGTCATAGGTGAATATCAAGGAGGATTCAAGAAAGGACGAGGCACCGCGGATCAAATTTTTACGGTAAAGATGATCCAATGCAATAGCTACGAGCAAAATCTAGGGCTGCATATGTTATTTGTTGATTTCCGCCAGGCATACGATACGATAATCAGGAGAAAACTCTACGAGGCCCTTAAAAAGCTGGGCATTCCAACGAAACTCATAAAATTAGTAAAAATGACCCTAATAAGGACCAGTTACAAGATTTTGATAGATGGGCAGGTTACGGAAAGTGTTACTGGAAACAAAGGTGTGAGGCAAGGAGACCCTATCTCGACCGTGCTGTTCAATTTTGTCCTAGAAGCAATATTGAGGGAAAGTGGTATTGAAGCGAGTGGAATAATCTACCAAAGAAGACATCAAGTAGTTGCATATGCAGACGACCTTGTTTTAATTACAAGATCAAGAAAAGAATTAGAAAGGATATTTAGGAAACTAGAAAGCACAGCAAGAGCATATGGGCTAGTAATAAACGAGAAAAAAACGAAGTACATGGAAATGCGTCAAATCACTGAGAGAGAGACTGTGGTCAGCTTCAAGGTGGAAGGAAGAGAGTATAAATTCGAGAAAGTAAATAGTTTCGACTACCTGGGGGTGACACTAACAAATACCATAGATGAGAGTGTAGAAATCCAAAAACGAATTACAAAGGGTAGCAAGGCGGTAGGTGCTATCAGTAATATATTGAAGGCCAAAGAAATCTCTAGGGCCGCGAAATTAAGAATCTACAAAACGATTGTACGACCATCCGTAACATACTCAAGTGAATTATGGGCAATGACGAAGCAGATGGAAGTAAAACTAGAAATATGGGAGAGGAGAGTTTTAAGGAAAATACTGGGAGGAGTGAAAACAGAGGATGGCGAGTCGGAGTGGAGACGAAGAACTAACAAAGAGGTACAGGAAATTTATGGCGACCCACCAATAACGGCGTTCATAAGAGCCCAGAGGGTAAGATGGCTAGGGCACGTCAGTCGTATGCCGGACAACAGACATGCGAAGAGGATGCTGGAAGGAGGAGCTGGTGGAAAGAAAAAAAAAGGTCGCCCAAAAAAGAGGTGGCTGGACGCTGTGCTGAAAGATGTGAAGAGAGCAGGAGTGGAAGATTGGAGAAACAGAGCAAGAGACAGAGGCGGATGGAGAAGAGTAATTAGTAAAGTTAAGGAAATGTAAAATATTAAATGTAAAAGGTGAAATGTAAAATTAAATGTAATCAGAACTAAGCCATGGGCCTAGAAGGCCTGCAGTGCTGAAATATATATAAACTTTAAAATGCCACTTATCGTTACATCGAATATGCACCGCAGAGGTTAAACTATTTCATGCAATTGGTTTTACCAAATATTTAAAAAAAGCACTTCAAACCTTAAAAAATGTACGACAAAAATGATTTGAACGTATGCAAAGCTGAATGCCATGCTTAACCTACAAATCAAACAGGAAATGAAGAGGGTAGTACTATCTGAGCAAGCTATGACATGACAGTGGCATGATTTAGTGTGATGAGTGAATTCCTTTGAGGTAAATGAAATAGGTTCCGGAAGTGCTACTCTGGTAATGTGTCTTGCTTTCTGTATAACTCTTGTGAGGCATAATGAGAATGCAGATAGAATTGTATCATTTCTGAGACATGGAACACTGGTTCTATTTCAGGACGTTGTAAATAATTGTTGGGTGTAAAATGATTGCTGCAAATAATCGTACAGTGTGTAGGTTTAAAATGATTTCTGTTTACAGCTTTTATCCATTTGTTTAAACGGTCTTCGTTTAACCAAAATTTGTGTTGACAAGTAACATAAAGAGATTACACATATTAATAGTAGTAATAGTAGGTACCATTACATGTTTAACACAAAATATGTTACAGTTGTGTGTTTTTACGATTTTTATAACCCATCATGCAACACACTTGCGGCACGCCTCGAAAATTAAGTTTCACAACTAAAAAATTAAAGTTAATTGTTTATATTAAACTATACTAACGTTGAAATGCAAAACAAGGTTTGTTTATTCAAATTTCGCCGCCAGGTTTTTTTCCACATGTAACTCGAAAACCAAGTGGGTTAACAGGATAGGGTTTGCACAGTTAGATCATCAAAATGTAGGGTAAAAGAAAAAAGGTAAAGTTTAATTTAATTCCAAGCAGCCTTACAAAACTTCAAAATTTATTTGGACGCTCACAAAGGACGATTCTACGACATAGAGCCGGAATTTCACGCAAGGACCATACCGGGAATTTTGTATGCATTTATAAAATCGAAATTTTATAAAATCAATCGCATTTTCGCAACTTAAAATTTTTTTTAACGCAAAACACAGTTTGACCTCTCATTTAGACTAGGAATTCTTGATCTAAATAGCGTTAGACAACATTTCTTGCAATAAACCGGGGGGTTTCCAATATTATTGCCTAATTTGACCAGATCGACTCGGATCTTCACCACATTTATATGGCACACATGTGCATCATGAGTATATTCGACTATTTTTTGAATGTTGCCGAATATTTGGACAAGACGAATAATATTTCGAGTTTATTACACGAAAACAATACTAAATTGCAAGCAATTAACCCACACAATTATTAACACTAAGTATCAGTGGCGGCTTGTGGGCTTAGAGACAGCTGAAGTCTTATTTTTAATAAGAAATTTGGCCTTTCTCAAACGGGGGGTCTGGAGTACCAACACCCATGTCCTCCGAAAAACTGTTTATCTATTTTAATTTTTAGCAGTACGTTGGGGGTGGGGGATACATTGTCATGGTAACCACGTAATTTTGAGTGTCGATAAAGGAAGCCACATAAATCGCTCTACTTCAATATGTAGTAGTGTTTTATGATCAATAATGCACACAGACGTTGAAGTTCTACCATCGTGGTTGATTAATGAATTAATATAGCTTTTAAAAATAGATACCCTTAGTCATAAATTAATGAAAGCGCAAAGCGACGTACACGATGGTTCATAAGCGCCCATGTCGTGCGCAACCTATACGTCCCTTTCTCGACCACGCACTCCTAAGTACAAAACAGTGTTTGAATTTGTAAAATGTCACAAAACTGACTGACCTTCTACAAAATGGCGTCTGGCATCATTTTTTTGTATAGTAGTTGTGTATCTAGTAAACCTGTATAGGTTAAAATTATAACAGATTGCTTAAACAAAAGCATGTTATTGTTTCAGAAATTTGAATATATAGCGTTGGAAAAGAGAAAAAATGAAGATAAACAGATTGCTGAATGTACGGAAGGTGCTGTAGGAGCTCATGGTGAGAAATCTTGGACCCCAATATTAACAATTCCAACGTACCATCCTGTACTAAATTTGATTCCTTGTAGCATAATTAATGTAAAGTACAGTTTAAAGGTGAAGGTTTTATATGTAACTTGTTATTTAATTTACGTATTTATATATTATAGGCACAAGTTGTATTGCCTTTTCCACATAACGATTTGTTTGATGAATTAAAATTAATGATCGGTACTGTACCACTGTCAGGAGTAAATACCAGCTATCCTGGACCTCCATCGCTACAAAATACATCAAATTCTTACGCTCCCACTGCACCTGTATTGGAAAATGCTTCCTATGCACGTAATTCTTCTGGAAATATATATAATGTCTCCGATGGTTCTGAAGTTCCTCCTTATCCATCGGGACCAGATTTATCTTCTGGTATGAAACTATTATTTAATTTATAAAAGAATTTAAAATTATAATTTTATATTTAACCATATTGGAGATTCACAAAATTGTAATCATTGATGGAAAATTTACTAAGACAATTTGAAGTGAACTGTCCCTGCGTTAATTTGTGAAAACTCAATTGCACAAATCAACGCAGGCTACGAAGTGAACAAAACAATTTTAAATAGATGAAGCTTACCTGCTCAAAAATGCTGTCAATTTATTTTATTCATTTCTTACTGTTAAATATACAGGGTTGGGCATAAGTAGGGAATAATTGCTATAATTTGGTAAATAACATTTTATTGAAAAAGTCCTCGAAGAGGTATAGCGATTTTAATATTTTGCAATGTTTTGGCGCAGTTAAAGTGTTTTGCTTTCCCATAGCTTTAGTATAGGGAAGTATTGATTTAGTGAAAATTTTTGAAATCTAGATTTTAACGGAAATACACGTTTTGGGAACCAGGAACCCAAAAAAAGTGGTTATTAAAAAATGTCTGTCTGTAGGTGGGTGTGTGGGTGTGTGACGCCTCTAAAGGCGAAAGTACTAGACCGATTTTGATGAAATTTTAAATCAAGAGGTATATCAAAAATTGAAGTTCTAGTTCCCCTTTTCAAAAAAATCCGAAACCGGAAATGGAAGTTAAACATGTTTTTTTGATAGCTTTTTTGTTGTTTCCAAAACTAAATTTTGGAAATTTGAGCACGGAATCTGAGAGAAGAACTTAAAGCAAATCGAAAACTTTTTTAATAAAATATATAATATATAAGATTAATTTCAAAAATCCGAAAACGATTGCAATGGTGCTGCTTTAAAATTTTGAAAACTTTAATAAATATATTTTTAAGAAACTTTCTGAGCCGATAGAGCTTGCAGTGAACTACAAATTTGTTTTTTACTAATCTCCCAAATTTTACTCTGACGCCTTCTAGGAATTTATGAAAATTTTGAATTTGATAAATTATTTATTCCAAAACACAAAACGGATGTTTTCTTTAAGTTCTATTAAATTCCACGATTTCTCCTTTCTGTTTTTGAAATCTCCCCAGAAAAAAAGTCAAGGGGGTGAAGTCTGGTGAGCGTGCGGACTATTCTATCACACCTCTTCTTCCAATCCAGCGATTGCACGTAATGGGACGGAGATCTTAATTGTTTCGTCCTATTGTAAGAACAATATTATTTTCAAACAAATCCAAGTGTTTTTCGCCAGATCGATGCAAATGGCCCAATAATGCGTTCTAACCAAATTTCCGCCCACACGTATAGTTTTTGGAAGTTTTGGGCATAGGCTTCTTGAACCCAGTGGGTTTTTTCTCTAGAGCAGTAGTGGCAGTTATACCTATTAACTGTCCCATTCAGAGAAAAAGTTCCTAGTCAGAAAAGACGATTTTTCTTATAAAGTTATTTCTATTATTGCAAATTTTTTTTTTTATCAATGTCATCTTCTGCGAGCTCCTGGACCAACTGTATCTTATACGGATGGTACTTGAAAATGCTAGCAACAGAACTCCAATTCACCTGTTTGTTCAATGCCATCTGCGTTGTAGAAGTTTGCAGATTTTCTTTATTACTTAGTAAGGTCCAAAGCATTGTTTTCTTCTGTTGCTGGTTTTTGGAGTATGTTTGACTTTCCATTTTCATTGAATTTTTTTAGAATTTAGCCTACAACCGATTGGATTATTGGATTTCGATTGGAATGAAACCTTTTGTTGCGTTTTTCGACGGACCCCAAAACCTAGCAGCATTAGAATTTCAATTTTTTCTTTTTTGCATAACTTTTACATTTTATAACAGGAAATGTTTAAAGCATTGTAAAATAATGGACAATAGTATGAATAACAATAGATCTTGCTATCAAATGTATGACATAACCAAATAACAAATGCCTTTTGTTATATGCGCCTTGCATTGCTGGGCTAGCCTACCTTGAAATAAACATTTACACGTTTTTTCAAAAAAAATTGTCATGTAAGACTTTGAACGTTTTAGATAATTGAAAAGAAAAAAATTTCTCTATCTAACAATGCCAGATACTCCTTATTTTTACAATTAAACAGAAAGTCCATGACGTCATTGCTCTGACGTCATCGAAAAGAAAAACAATTTAATTATGCTGAAACGTTGCAAAATATCAAAATTGCTATACTATACTATATATACCGTCTGTCTATAAAGTAACACCCCCCCCCCCCCAACTAACTTTTGAACGACATGATATTTTACCACAATATTTGGTGTGCTTTAATGGGAAATTAAATACTATTATTTGGCCAAAAACTAAATTTTATATCATTCAAAATGGCGACTGGGCGCCATTTTGAAATTTTTTTTTAAATATAAAGGAGGGTCGAGTGACATCTCATTTGAAAGGTCTTTTAATTCTGCGTCTGATCCTAGAGTTTCAAAGAAAAATATTTAGCCATAACAAAACGGCGGATTTTAAACAAATAGACTCACTCAATTTAAAATTGTTTTGATTTTTTTATCCGGGGTCGAGTGACACCTCATTTGAAAGGTCTTTTAGTTCTGCGTCTGATCCTAGAGTTCCAAAGAAAAATATTCAGCCATAACCAAATGGCGGATTTTATACAAATGGACTCACTCAATTCAAAATTGTTTTGATTTTTTTATTCAGTAGTCCACTTTTTTATTTGCAGTACAAAATTTTCCCAGAAATAACCCAGGTGGCTGGAAATAATATTGAAAACGTTATGTTCCAACAAAACGGTGCGCCGCCTCATTATTATAGGCCTGTTTCTGACTTTCTCAACGGACATTTTCTTGGAAGACGGATTGGTCGGCGGGGGCCTGTAGAATAGTCGGCTCACTCCCCAGATTTAACTTTCTTAGATTTTTTTCTATGGGAACATCTGAAATCGAAAGTGTACAGAACCGGTCCAGAAACAATTGAAGAACTGAGCAGCGCATTACAGAAGTTTGCAGAAATATCGCTCCAGAAACTTTTGAAAATGTAAGGCAGGAATTTCATAACCGACTTTTTATGTGCCAAGAAGTGAATGGTAAACATTTCGAACACTTAATTTAAGCTTTAATTTTTATTTTTTTTAAATAGACTTCTTTATCTTCAAACATTGTCATTTTGTTATGGGTGAATATTTTTCTTTGAAACTCTAGGATTAGACGCAGAACTAAAAGACCTTTCCAATGAGGTGTAACTCGACCCTCCTTTCCATTAAAAAAAAAATTCAAAATGGCGCCCAGGCTCCATTTTGGATAATACAAAATTTTAATATGGTTTGAAAGATAGTATTTAATTTCCCATTACAGCACACCAAATTTTGTGGAAAAATATCAAGTCGTTCAAAAGTTAGTTGAGCAGGGGGTTACTTTATAGACACAGTGTATACTAAACTATATATTTTTTCAATGAAATGTGTTTTGCTGTATTATAGCAATTATTTTGTACTTATGGCCAACCCTATATTATAAACCTTAAGCATGTTAATAATTTTTTGATTTTTAGCACCTCCATCATACGAAGAAGCTCAGCAATTAAAACAAGCAGATGTACAACTTGCATAGTTGTCTAGTTTATTTTTTCTTTACAAGAAAGCCGTTTCAAGTTTCCTGTGTATGAAGAATTCTGCAAGAAAATCGAAGTTATTAAAATGATGAATACTCAGAGCTTTAATAAAAGCAGCCTTACATTTTTTCCTTCCAAAAGACTTTAGCTTTACTTAGAATTGTACTTTGCTTATATATACTCATAATAATAGCTTTATTTTTGTTTATTGATTATACAGATTTTTTTAAATAATAAATTACTATGAATAATTGGTCTAAATACTCGCAAGCTATTCAAATTTGTATTACGAGGGTAGTTCGCACCAAAACCGGAATTTAAACGGTAACATAGTGAACTTAGTGATTCGTGTAAATATTTGTTATGCACGAAAGCATACATAACCGTTGTCATGGAAACAAATCACTTATTATTCAACATGGTAAATGTAAATATGAACTCTGCCGTGAAATAACATATTTTAATTCAATTTCGGTTTGAGATTTACACAGACTTGGCTCAATAGTTTCAAAAAACTGCATTCGAGAAGTTGCAAGTGTGTTGTACAAGAGAAAGTTAATATTCTAACAAAAGGAAGCTGCCAAGAAGAATATCTAGTGGCAAATGTAATATCTACTGCTGGTGTATGTGTTACAATTTTGCCCGAAGAAGATGAATCTACTACCACCGCGAATGACTCTCAGTTGTCTTCAGAGAGTAGCTCTTCTTCTCCATCTTCATCAATATCTTCAAACAAACCGGCAAATATAAACGAAGAAGATGGATTTATATACTTATGTGGCTGGATCGCTAGAAAATTTAGAAATAAACATCCCCATCTGGGCTGTTACCCGAAGGATACCAAACCAGAACATGCTGCAACAATAAGTTGGCTGCAACATTTGTCTTTTGGTGGCTTGACTCAACCAAGTACCGAATGGTTCACAAAAGCACAATATTTTGAAAAACAGTTTTTAAAATTTCACAAGCAAAAAGTAGAAGTTCAAAAAAATGTAGTCAAACGACTTACTAATATTATTAAGAAAAAAAATAAGGATGTACCAGAAGAAATAATAAGAGCCTTTGTCGTGCAAAGAACGTATATTAGAATAAAACGCTTAAATCACCTATCACCACAAGAATCTGAGCTGAAAAGAAAACATTTGAGAGAAGCTAGAAAATTACAAAAGAAAATGAGGAAAATTGTAACATAAAATAAATTCTTATATTTAAATTTTACGTTGTATTTATTTTAATGTGGCACAACCAGCAAATACCTTACTTGTAATTACATTTTTTTTGCAAAAACCCTAGAATATGTGGTTAATTTCAACAGTTTTATGTTTGACCAGTGTATAATCTACTTTTCTACGTAAATTAGTTAAGCAAATAAGCGGTATTTGAGTGGTATTTCAAATAATCCGCTACAATTCAGTACAGAACTACTGTGTGTTAGACGGAATAGCATAATAGAAAAAGATGCAGTGGGTCTATTGTGACGTATTGCGCGCTGATTGGTTAGAGGCATGATGCGGCGACCGTATATACTCTATTAACCGTGGCCGCACATTAGGTACCAAGTATCCAGAATTTACTATAGCTTGACCTTCTATGAACGCCCTTGAACCAATATTAATGTAAATTAAAATATCAAATAAACTTATAGAAGATATTTAAAACAGATTTTATCTCAGTAACCTAACACAGTACATCAAGCAAATATATATATAGCACGTTGTATTCCTCTTAAAATTACCCCGTTTCTAGCCGTCATAGCACATCCATTGCAGCGCCATCTATATTCAGTTCCGCCCTCGAATAAGGTTTGATGGGTTTATTTCCACAAATAACGGGGTCGTGAGAAAACAAAAACCTGGACACCCTGTATACTGGGTCATGACAGTTATCGCCAGTGCCGGATTAACTATATTGGGTGGCTTCGGCTTGGTCGGGACCCTTCGTATAAAAGAGTAATAATTTCAAACTTGTTATAGTGAGAACATATTTGCCCACCAGTTAATAATGTTTCTAATTCTTCCATGTTAATTAACTAATCGCTCTATTTTTCTTTTCAGTTTTCGATTTTGCACAGGTCTCAAGTTTTTGTTTATTTTAATAATAAAGTAATTTAGTAATTGACAAAATTTAAGAGGTTTAAAAGGCTGCACTGAAATATTTTAAGGAACTAATACAGTTTGATTTTAATAGTAGGAAAATTAATTGAAATTACTCGGAATGAATTATTAAAGACATTTTAACAATTTTAAATCAAAAAATGAAAAATAATAAATATAATTTAACAGTTTGATTACTCTTCAAACGTTGTAATGAAGATAAAAAATAGATGTTAGTACCCTTTCTCCTCCTCAAAAGAGCGGGAACATTCAAAAGATATTATCTCACACCTCCTAAATAGAAAGAGGGGTACCTCATTTTAAACGTCCCATTAAACTAAGCAATTTTTGTATTTAAAGTCGTTCGATAACTCTCACCGTTACAAAATGCTCAATTTATAAAAATTTACTTCCTATTATCGGAGGAATCGCTCCCTCTACCGCATCTAAGGCAGTGACTAGTGATGTGAGGCGCGAATATTCGCAAACGAACATTTGGAAACTTTCGTAAATATTCGTTACTTTGAAAACGACTATTCGCTTTTCAATGCACTTTAAGTGCGATCGTAGCCCACGCGGGATGCGGGCGGTGTAAATGCACGCATTCCTAGCAGGGGAAGTACACAAGTACCCAACGCAAAAGGTCAAAAACAGGTTTATGCACGTTGCACGAGCGCAGTGTTGTTTACTGTGGCGCAGTACGCTTTTTTATTTTTACATGCTTAGTAAAATTTTAAATATACCACATTTAGATTTTGATTAGGTACCGCATTATTTATCGCAAATTATGGAAGTGTGATTCAAAATTTTCTAAAGTTTTATAAAGTCCATTCACATAACATTTAAATCCACGTGCGAGTTGCGATAATTAATTCGTGTCTTGGTGTTTTTGTCGAATAGGATGTGCACCGAATAGGATGTGCACCGAATAGGATGTGCACCGTTTCGTGATTGTTTTAAATGTAAGATGGAAAGACGGGTGATAGTGGTGTCACAACTTGTTAGTCAGAAGGGGAAAATGAGAGTGCGTGATTGAGACAGGAAAGTACAGGGTATAATAAAGGTTTAGTGCGAGTGCGATGTTGAGTTGTACAACTCCAACTCGCATGTGTTGCAAATGTTATGTGAATAGACTTTATAAATCAGCAAAAAGTTTCGGTTTCACTGCCTTAGATGCGAATAACAGTAGGAATTAATCGGTACATTTAAGTGTAACAAAATCGTAGAACAATCAGAATTAAGCATTAATCATTTTTTTTGTAATAATAGACAACAGTTTTTTCAAGAATTACATTAAAGGTAATAAATAATACGCAAAAAGCAGTGTATTCCTATTCATAATGCGAACCTAAACTACCATAAATTGTTAAGAAAACTTTATATTACGTTCCATGTATTCACCGTTTACTATCATTGTATAAAATGTCAATTTTATAGCAAATTTCTTTTGAAAACGGATTCTACTTAGACGTAATTAATGTTTCCTCCTGATTCAATGACAACAGTTAATCAATTATCTGCTGGACTCCACTTATGAGGAATGAATTAGTTTATGGGTGGTATGTTTAATGTTGCATAAGCTCTGAAGTTAATTTTATTTGTCCCACACTGTACACACTTAACATTTCTAATGAAATTGGCACAAAATATGTAAGAAAAATAAATTATTGTGCTGTTATCGCAAATAGGAATATACAAAAATCTTGCAAAAGATGTAATTCTGAATTTTTATTATTTTATTAGAAGTAGTAAAAAATGCAGGCATTTTTAACACTTTATCGTGCATACAAATCCATAATTCAGTTCGTATTATATTACCACATTAAATAAAATTATTTTCTACAAAATGCAAAATGATAGGTCGAACTCTGTTTTTATATTGCTCAAAGTTACTAATTTCATAGTCAAACGCGTTTGTTATACTTTTTTCAGATTCGGATATATCTGCGAAATCGATAACCTCTTCTTTTTCGGTAAGCATAACATGTATTACTAGTGCTGAAAAAATTAGACCATATTTTGAGTATCGTTTCCAATGTTCTTGCAAAACAGAGTATGGAAACATCTTCTTTGGGTCGCTTCCAAGTTTTTGCAAATGCGTGGAAAAGCTGTCGTAATACAAATGGAGATAGTGGTTTAAATTGTTTATTATTTCCTTGTCACTGCACGTGTAGAAGAAATACGATAAATCCAATACAGGCGACCCGAGTGTTGTTATTTGGAAATCAAAAAAACGTAGATTGGACGGTTTATTTTTTTCATTCTAAATAAAAACAATAATAAAGAGGGTTAATCAGAAACACATACACATTTAGAATTATGCAACACAAAAATTATCCATCCATATAGCACAGGATATCCATAAGATGTTCATTTTTAGTACATTTTATGTGCGCATGTCCTTAGACATGCTATGAATGTTCAACGGATTTCTAATGAATATCCATCTATGGACATAAAATGGATATCAAATCATGATATTCAGTGGATGTTTTTAACATGTTTTTTAAACAGATTATAGCAACTGTTTCAACCGTAACTTGCGGACCTATTACCGCCGCGAACAACTTGTTGGACGTTTAACGGCTTTGTGTGTTGTTTTTGGTGAGGTAGCCGATAATCCTATTAGTTTGGTCGTGTTCTGTGCGTTTTTTTGGTGAAATTTAATAAAATCGCAAATCCCAAAGCAACGCAAGAAGATTGTGAAGAAGCTGTCGAGAAATGTCAGCATAGAGCGAAAGACCTTAGCGTTAATAAAGAAAGAAATCTTTAGAGATTTGCTTCTATATTACTGGGGTTTCTCATCAGTTATCATATTTTGTGCTTGGTTAACAGATTGCAATCGTTTTTAATTAATTGGTAAGGCAAATAACTGGATTAGAAATAAAATTACGAATTTTTGGTTTAAGGCTAATTATAGTGTCCTACGTAATATACAGAGGATTATAAAAGTTTCAAAAAATGTTTAGGATAAATTTGGGCAAAATTAATTTCCAGGATTTTAAAACACAGGGTGTTCCAATTTTATTGTTGTGACTTTGGGGGTGCGTTCCGCACAAATTAAGAGGCCCGTATGTTTATGTTTTTCCAATTTCGATTCTTAATGGGCGTTCTGGCCCTTAAAAATAGTTTTTTTTTGAATACTTATGGAAATCCTTGACCGGTTTGGATGAAATTTAATATACATACTAACCGGGTGAATTTACCTGTATATCAAACAATAATTTTAGAAAATTTGCTAAATGGCACCATTTACGGACAGATGCCTTCAGTTTTTCTACAGTACCTTTTTTGTGTACATTTTTTAAATTTTTTTATAGCAATATCAGATGCAGAATTTGTGTCTTAAAAAAAGTTATTCTTTGTTTTTTTTTTTCGTACAAGGCGCATCGTTTACGGGTATTTCAACTTTTATGAAACATCGAGTTGCCATGCAAATTTCGATAGGTACTTCATATTTTGTGGGATAATACCTCGGGGTGGAATCAACACAATAAAGAAGTTCATATAAACATCTGTGTCCTTACAGAGTTACAGCTTCCTTTTTAAGATGTTTATGGTTTAATACAATGGCGGACGCAAATAGCCTATAACTTGTTTCAATGTAAATTAATTTATTGTTTTAAAATAATACAAAATATGGATAAATACATTGAAAAAGTTGTACGAACTGTAAAACCTCTTGCTTTTATACATTTTTGACACCGCTGAATAAGAGAGTTAACCGCAGCGTTTAATTACAACGGATTTCTTGTTAAGTCATTGCTAACGTTTTAAATTCGTAGAAGTAATTCACTGCGCTATACGAAAAAAATACAAGAGTACCTTTTTTTAGAGAACCAAACTCTGCATCTGATTCTTCTATAAATGTTTAAAAAAATGTGACACAAAAATGTTACTGCAGAAAAACTAAAGGCATCTACCCGTAAGTGGCGCCCTCTAGCGAATTTTAAAAAATTATTGTTTAGTATAGGTACACGTAAATTCACTTGGTTAGTATGGATACCAAATTGCATCCTAATCGGTCAAGGGCCTTCTTAAGTATTCACAAAAAAAGCAATTTTTGGGAGCCACCTTTTGTATGGGGCGCCAAGTGTAAAGTGAAAATTTTCAGTGTATTTTGCGTTATTTACGGCAAATTAACCCAATATTTATTATATATACACACATTTAGTTGAATACTGTTTATTTTAATAAATCTTTGTAGATTTAAATAAATCTTTAAACATTTAATTTAGATATTCCAACATTTAATAAGGCATTAGAAATTTAAACAAATCCTATTACATTTATTTTTAATTTTGAAATATTTAGTAAATCTTTATGTATTTAGATAAATCTGCACATATTTGTTTTAAATCTTTCAATGTTTAATACATTTTTACAGATTTAAATAAATTTTATCAATTTAAATAAATCTTTACACATTTAATTAAATCTGTGCAGATTTAAATAAATCTTTACAGATTTAAATAAATCTTTATAGATTTAAATAAATGTTCGGGCATTTAATCGTAAGCTGTTACATTTAATGTTAACTTGTCATATTTATTTGACCTTGGTAGACCCAGCCTACATAGAAGACCAACACCGTTTACACTGGTGGTAACGTTCAACAATTATGAACACATTTCTCGTATTTTAGAAATTTGTACAATTAAAATCAATTTAATCATAAATAAAGTATTTAACAACACGAACTTGCATAATTTTTTATTCATGTAATGACAGTTTCCTCAACATTCCCTTAAAATGTAATTTTCAGTTTGTTTGTTTAAAGCATCGAACACTCCCACCATGTCCAGCCTTGCGCCGCCGTCCTACCGGTGTAAACGGTCTTGGTCTTCTCAATCGGCCAAGATTACCAAGGTCAAATAAATATGACAGGTTAACATTAAATGTGACAGCTTAGAATTTGTAAACATTTATTTAAATCTGTAAAGATTTATTTAAATCGGTAAAAATTTATCTAAATTTCCGAAGATTCATTAAATATTGAAAGATTTAAAACGAACATGTGCAGATTTATTTAAAAACAAAGATTTACTAAATATTTGAAAATTTAAAATAAATGTTTTAAGATTTACTTAAATTGCTTTATTAAATGTTGAAATATTTGAACTCAATGTGTAAGGATTTATTTAAATCTACAATGATTTATTAAAATAAAAAGCATTTAGCTAAATGTGTGTGACAATTTGCCTTAAATACGCACCCCCAAAGTTACCAACACTAAAATTGGAACACTGTGTATAATATATCCATGTAATGGACAATTTATGCATGTCCAAGGTTGTTACAAACGGTCATCCTAACGGATGTCCTATGGACGTCCACTGCGTTTGATTTTGGTGGTCCGGTGGACATTAACAATGTCCAGGTGGCTATTCACGGAACCTCTCATGGCCATCCTTGTGCTATGTGGGCATTGCTTAGATCTTTAAAGTCAAATAATGATAATAGCAATAGTATACAGTTCACCTACATCATATTTAAACATCATATTGTTCGTCCAACAATCGCCGTGCAGAGCAACTGCATAATTAGCAACAGGTTCGCGCAATTCTTTAAAAAAGGAATTTATGGTCGGTAAAAATCTTTCATAAACCATTATAACATTCTTATCGGTTTCCGGATCAAGTGATCTTTTGGCGTTAACACATTGCTGATTAAAGTTTTCTATAAAGACAGTGCATGGAAGCGTCCATACTCGCTCATTACCAAACTTACATGGTTATCATCCATTGGTATTTTACGCTCGTAAAGTTTATAACCACTTTCTTTTAGATTTTCTAGAATTAATGTTTCAGGTATATTTGCTAAGTGTGCTTTGTAGAATTTTGGGGTAAGAGAGCACGGCACCAACCCTTTTTCCAATTCCATTATTTGAAACGTATTTAACACAGTATCGTACATATACACCTCTCGCCGATATAAATTTGCAACTGCTACTTCGCTTCTTAAAGCGTCACTGTCGGAAGCAGTTTTTATAACCAAATTAACAATTTTATTTTTACCTATTTTGTCTTTACCCACGATTCGTACGCTTGTTATGTTACCCATATATCCTTCACCTTTCATCGAACCACCAACTCTTTCAATGTTATATTTGTTAAAATCTTCTTCTGTTGCTATTTCATGCAATAATTTTTCAATTTCGTTACTTGAAGTGTAGATATTATTTATTTGTTCACTCATTTTTAATAGCGTTAAATTGTCACTTGCTTTATAAATTAAACACTTAAACACATGTTCCACATTAAGTTTGTTCGTTGATTAAAGTATGTAGCGCTTGTACCAACTCTTTGTGGGTTTTAATCTCATGTATTTGATTACGATTAGTAGAGATAACGTTTATTTCAGAACCGAATGTAGCAGCGCGATACGTTTCATTACGTAAGTAGAAGCAGCTCGCGCTGCCAGATGCTGATTATTATTGTGCAATATCCATCATTGCGCAATATTATTGTATGTTAATGACCAATACTGAATATTAATAAAAGCAATTTGCAAAAGCCCAAAAATTCTTTTAAAGCATGTTAACTGGATAGATGCACATGTTGTGTATAAAATACACAAAAGAAAATAAAAAAAAATTAGTAGCTTAAAATAGATAATAAATAAATGTAAATGACAACAAAACCACGTGATGTGAAACGCATCTTTGATTGGTGTGACGTCACGAATCACGGACGTCCTAATGTCGTTTACATTTACGCTTGGCTAGCTGTGTTATTAAACCACTTCCAAATTTATTTGTTTTACCAACTATAATGGCTATTTTTTTGTGATAACAGTATTCATCAGAGGTAGTTGTATATTAGTCTAGGCAATGGAGACTAAATAAAGGGCTCACCTGGAAAAAATAGGAGGATTTAGTTTCATAGGCTAACTTTATGTTTTTTGGATCGCTGATTCCGAATTTTTCACTTCCCAGCAAAAAATCTCACCGGAAATACCTCTATTTTGAAAAAATGGCGCCAATAACGAGTTTTTTTTTCAAAATAACTCAATTTTTGTTCATTTCTTTTTGAAAAATGGCTTGAAAATCTTAAAATATACAAAAAAAAATAAACATAACAGGTTCTATGTAAATGCTTATTTGAAAGATCAAACGCAAAGGCACTAGTGCGTCGTTTTTTTTTTCAAGCGGACATTTTTTGTATGCAAAGTCTTGTCAGTTATATTTGCAACAAATGAGGTCATTAAAAGACAGAATGTCTCAAAACGAATATGAAACCTTCACAACTAGTAGCAATTTCACCATTCGTCGCACTAAAAAATTTTTCAGCTAGACTTGGTAATTGAGCAATCGCTTATGAAAAGTATGAAGAGCTCAGGTGGTCTTACTCGCGGAAGAGGCGTTTCAGAAGCCGTTTTAACCACATGGACCCTCGGCACTTATTTACAAAATATCTGTGATTTTGTCGAACAATTTTGCCACGTCGCTTACAAATCTTCCGAACAACATGTCAAACTCAGCGAAACGAGAATCAATCGTGACAAAGAAGATACGCTAAAGATGTTTGCATGGTTAGACCAACACCCTCCTTTCACTCAGAGAAAAGAAATGATGTCTATTAGTACAGGGGTTGTCGGCAATGAAACAATAAATTGCCATTTGGCTCAAGAACTTGGTTCAGTGGGCATTTCAAAACTTGAAGGTTCCGATTTTCAAACCGTCAAGCACAAAATAATGAAAGGTGCAAGCCACTCGGCACGATGAGGTCAGGAATCACAATCGATAAAGAAACTGTGGCCGTAGACCCTTCTCCTGATTTTTCGAAGGATTTGTATTGCAAAAAAAACAGAAACTGAACTAGAAAAGTTTCTGGAATATGAGCTCTCTCCGTTCCCATTATCTCTTTTAATGAAGCAGGTCTGCGCAAGGGAACCAAAGCATCTCTTTATAAGGAATTTAAGCCGCTTGCTGCTGAAGAAATCGAGACAGAAGATGCGGTATATGTTATCGACGGCGGATTCCTTCTTCATCGCGTTGTTTGGCCTCGAAACGTACCTTTTTCTTCAATTTGTGATGCATATATTGAATACGTCCGATCAAACTACACAACAAACTGCGTCGTCGTATTTGACGCCGAAAATCTCAGCACCAAATTCGCGGAAAGAGTGAGAAGAGCACGAAAACACTCGTCAGTCGATATAATTTTTGATGATACCCACAATTCCTCAAGACAAATTTTTGTCAAACATCAAGAATAAAGATCGTCTCATATCAATGCTAAAGAGTAAATTTGAGGCCGAAAACTTAAAAGTACGTCAAGCCAAAGAAGATGCGGACTGCTTAATTGTTAAAACGGCGATTGAAGAGGCGTCAAAACATACATCAGGAGTGATAATTGTTGGCGAGGACGTAGATTTATTGGTTCTTTTGATAGGTCTGTGTAAGGCCTCAAATCTAGAAGACAAAGTAATTGCTGAAAACATTCTATTTTTGCATGCATTCAGCGGATGCGATACAATATCTGCTTTGTTTGGAAAAGGTAAAAGAAAATTTATTGGTGTATTGATTAATAATCCTGATTTACTGCCATCTGTCAAGCATTTTCTCACACCCAACGCAGATCCGCAAGCCATTGAAAACACGGGCAATCAATTCCTACTTCGCTTGTATGGCTGCAGTGCTGGAAATTCAACTTTAAATGCGTTCAAGCACAAAACCTTTATTAGAACGGCGTACAACAGCAAGCATAACATCGCAAATTTGCCTCCTACCGAAGCCGCAGCTGAACAGCATTCATACCGCACATACCATCAAGTGCAACTTTGGCAGGGGAACAGGTTAAAAGCTGAAGAATGGGGCTGAAAAAGAACACACGCAGGCTTATCTCAGGTCACTACTTCTATGCCTCCCGCTCCATCGGAGCTTTTAAAGCTCATATCTTGCAAATGCAAGAAAGGTTGCCGAGCAGCATGCGGCTGCAGGAAAAGCGGGCTGCGATGTTCGGTGATGTGCCTTCACAACACCTGTGAAAACGCTCCAGACGAAGACATCGGGGACCTGATGGAGAATGACGAAGATAACCCCGATGAAATAAATTTAGAACTGCTAGGTGAGCAGATGGACAGGGGAAAAGACTCACTGGAGCAATCTGACGATGACCCAGGAGAAAGATCAGACACAGAAAACGACCGAAAATTTGATAGGTGAGTTGATTTTTTTTCATTCTTCTCCCTTTTCCTCTCTATGCCTCTCACTCTATTTCTGTCTCTCCCCCTCTCCCACTCAATCCATTTATCTCTCTCCTTACCTGTCTTAGACGTAAAAAAGTGTTAAAAGTAATAAGTGTGCAACACGTAGTCAGTAGTCCAAGGCTGACTTTATTGTCTCTTTAAAAGAAAAAAAAATTAGGCAGATTGGATATTTTTTCATGAAGTATCGTGACCTTTTTCCTCGTGTTTCAGAAGCTGATAAAAGTGATTCTAGCTCAGAAACGGAGGCTTTTGATGAGCCTGGTCCTTCAACAGCTGTAAAACGGCGCCGGAGGAATTAACTTAATAGTGAAAAATTAGGTTTATAAGTGAAAGACTTGAAATAAACTTTGCAACATTCAATTCTAAATATTTTCATTATTTCCCGATTTACAAGCGGTTTCAAACTTTGTCCACAAATTTTTGTAAATTGTTAAATGTTTTTAGCTTTTGTGGCTTCCTCTTATCAATTTATAGTGATCATAAGTTGTTTTTTCTTAAATTAACAAAAATAAAATAGTTTTGAAAAAAAATCGTTTTTGGCGCCATTTTTTCAAAATAGAGGTATTTCCGGTGGGATTTTTTGGTGGGAAGTGAAAAATTCGGAATCAGCGACCCAAAAAACATAAGGTAAGCTTATAAAACTAAATCCTCCTATTTTTTCCAGGTAACATTCTCTATTGCCTGGACTATATGCGGAGCCAAGGGTAAAGTAAAAATTTGTGTATTTTATGGTATTTAAGACAATTATTCCATAACTAATTATAACTACACAGGGTTTCACAACTGTTTCAGGGAATGAAACTTAAAAATGGGTGTCGTATGATAATAATTAGAGATGAGTACTATTTAATTTGTTTTGGCATCTTTGCGCGAGTTTATTGTAATAACAATAATAATAATAATAATAATAATAATAATAATAGGGCTTTATTGGTATAACTATATACATAAAAAAAGAGAAAACTAATATAATATAAAGAGAAAATAAGCAAGAAAACCAATTGGCGGAGTTCAGATAAAAATCTGCTTTTCAACTCAACCATTTTCTATAAACTACTTACCACTCTATCACAACTTAACAATTACAGTTAAACATTTACATCCAAATCGAACACTATATCTAAAACACACACGCACAGTAATAAATGTCCTAAATAAAGCATTTATGCTATGTATTATTTATGAATTTTGAATTTAAGTTGGAAATTGAGATTGTTGCTGGAATAAAATCTGATAGTAGCGATTTCTGAAAGTGTGAACTGATTTGAACTTGAGTTCAAGAGGCAGCTGATTGTATATGATAGTAATATTAAACGAGAACGATCTCTCAAACAATACTGACCTGTGAGAAGGGGTGGATATTAAGTCTTTTCTTCTAATATTGATGTTATGTACATCAGTTCTAAATATTATCTTATTATATAAGTAAATTGGAGCTTTAGTATTAATGATTTTGTTAAACAGGACAGCAGCATGTAACCTCCTTCTATTTGACATATTAAGCCATTTTATCTCTTTCAACTTATCGCTAACATGCTGATATTTTCTGATGCCAAAAATTAACCTAATACAAGCATTTGGAATTCTTTGAATTCTGACTTTAGCGAAGTGATCCAAACAAGGCCCATATACAGTATCACAATAATTAAAATGTGAAAGAACTAAAGACTCGCATAGCATAGTCTACATTTTATTATTCAAAAGTGTTCTATTATGATAAAGTAATTTTAGACTACAAAAAGCATTGCTGATCATAGATGAGACATGTTTTTTAAATCTTAGGTCTACATCAAGATGGAGACCAAGATTTTTTGAACAAGTATTAACCGGTATTTTATTGTTGTTAATGCAAACATTTAAATGATTAAAAGAAATATCCCGCGCTTTGTTCTTACCAAAGAGCAGAACCGATGATTTATTAGGATTCAGTTTTAAGTGATGAGTTTCAGATACATATGCCAGTCTATCAAGATCTGAACTTATAATACTATTAGCTAAGTTAATGTCATTAGGATAAAATGAATAAAGTATCTGCGTATCATCTGCATATTGGTAAGATTTACACGAATCAAGGCATTCACCAAAATTACTGGTGTAAATTGTAAAAAGCAAGGGCCCCAAAATTGAACCTTGTGGAACACCACAGTTAACAATAAGGGGGTCAGAAATTTCCCATTTACAATAACTCTTTGGGATCTGTTGGTCAAATAGTTTCTAACAAATAGTATAGCTGTATCATCAAAGCCCGTATAGTGCAAAATACTTAAGAGAATTTCATGGTCGATAGTGTCGAAGGCTTTAGGTTTAGAGTAATCCAAAAGCACAAGTGCCGTGAGTTTATTCTCATCTGATGCTATTAAAATGTCATCTACAACACTAAGAAGAGTAGTTGGACAGCTATAACCTGGCCTGAAACCTGATTGCGTCGTTGGTAAAATATTATAGCGGTTAATGTATTGTCTAATTTGAGAGTTCATAACTTTTTCAAGCACCTTGGATAAGACTGGAAGCAGACTTATTGGTCTTAAGTGTGCAAGTTCAGTAGGATGTTCCACTTTACTTATAGGTTTGACATAAGCTTGTTTCCACAAGGATAGGAAATAAGATTGCTCTATGCAACAGTTTATAATGTGAGTAATCACTGGTAATAGAAATGGACAACATAAATTTACTAGCGTTATATTAATATTATCACAACCCGTAAATTTACTAATATTGTCCATTGTTACTAAGGAGAAACTAAATAAGCTATCTATATTTTCTTTAACTTTACTCAAATAGGTGTTGGCAAGGTTTGGATTGGCTTGAAAAGTTAACTTTACTGCATCAATATAAAACTGATTAATTCTATTCGAATCGCCTAATTCATTAGGAATTTCTGAATGACTCTTCTTAGTATGTACATTAAGTGCTCTTAGCTTATTCCAAGTTGCCCTTAGATTACCCCCACGCACTTGATAATCTAAGTAAGCTTTTTTTTCCCGTCGTATGGCTAGTGTAGTAAAATTACGTAATGTCTTATAATTATCCCAGTTTTGATTACTTTTAGTTTGTTTAAATTTTGAATAGGCTTTATTTCTATGGGATATCATAATCTTAATTACATCCGTAATCGATGGACATTGGGGCTTAGTATGCTTAACAGTTCTATAAGGAGCATGGGTATCGATTAAAGCGACCAAGTTATCATTTAGAAAGGTAACTTTTTCATCAATACTGTTGATGTTATAAATAATATTCCAAGGTACCTATAAGCTGTAAAGCTTCTATAAACACACGACTATTAAAATTTTTAAAACATCTGTAGGTATGATACCTGGGCATATTATTAGCAGTTTCAATGTCAGTAACACAAAATACCAAACAATGATCAGTGATATGATGCAAGGAAAAGACTCCAGGCTCGGTAACTATCTGTTTGAGATCAAAAATGTTTAGCGTCACTTTCAATTGTTGCAAGTAAAGATCGGCAGCTAAAAAATTTATATTGCAGTCGCCAAGACAAATAAAATGATCTGTCAAAGCAGTCATGGTAATAAAACTATCTTCTAAAGCAGATAAAAAATCATAACAATTATATTCCTGCCGTCTATAGACAACTCCAACAATCATAGATAATTTTTTACATTTAACTTTGATCCAGAGTTGCTCTATTGAATCATTACTATTTTCTATATGAAGTAAATCAAATTTAATACTAGTTTTAATATAAATACCCACGCCTCCTCCCCAGGTGTCAGTAATACGGTCTTTGCGTACAAAATTATATCCACAAATATTGACTACATCAGAAGCTATTTCGTTGGATAGCCAGGTTTCAGTAACCGCCAAAATATCATACTTTGAATCCAGCACATGTTGTCTGAAATCACAAAAATTACTTGTTAGAGATTGTATATTAATATGAGCAATGTTTATGAAATTCATGTTTAAATATTTAGATGAATACAAAAGTCAAAAAGGTGTTCCTATAAGACAAAACGATTATAAATACAGAGTATATAATTTCATTATAATTAAGTAAAATACAATAAAATAAATTGTTATAGCGTTTCTGTGCAAATAAATTATTTGAATGGTCGAAACAAGACCAAGAACAAGACACACAATTTAACAATCAAGCCAGTACAAGGCGTAGAATGATTTTTCAGAGACAAGACACAATTCAGATGCAAATGTCAACCCGCGACCAATTTATATTGATCAGTGAACTAAGGTAATGTAGTAAGTAATTAAATAGATAATAATTTCGAGTAGTAGCTACAATATACGTTATACAAAACAGAAATTAAAGAAATAATTTTTACTTAAACTAAAATGTAAATTGCAAATTAAATTTATCTTAACGTACAAACGTTGTTAGATAAACAATTTAGAATCAATACTTTCTTTAAGCAAGAATGCAACACAAGATACGTAGTGCAGCATTTCCTCCCTGACGAGATTACGATTGTGGGCACTATCTCACAGCAACATACGCGCACATGTAATTCGCTTGTCATTCTAAATTTATCTTGCTTTTCATGTTTTACTACTTAGCAGGAGTATTTGAAAGTTAAACGTCTCCAATGATGACATGGCCACCTTTGATGCATATTTAAAAAAGCGAAGTTAATGTCAATATCTTCAAAATTTAAAGACGCATACAAATTTTAATTGCGGATTCGAAATCTGTGTAAAAAAGTGTTTTAATAATGTTAAAACCGCTTTGCGCTATCTTTGATAATAACCAAATTATACACAAAAAACGAAAACTGAAAATTTTTGTTTTTTCAGTGTTGACTAGAAATTGAAAAAAAATCTAGGATTTGATTGTGTATCATAGTATTATTTGAGATGCTGAATAACTCTTCTCATTTAACCGAATCTCTATCTTTTACCGTTTACGAGATCCCCATGCATGGACACCCTGTATACATACATTTGGCTAAATACTCCATATTTCACTAAATCCCGAAACATTTTTTTCTCAGGTTCCTCCAGCGGCTACCGCTTCACCAATTTGGACCATTTTTTTGTCAATGAAAGGTCTCTATCCTCAGATGGAACATGAAACATTTTTATATTTTTATTCTACGTCGATTTTTCAATAATAATTATTTTAATTTATAATATATATGAAAGTCTGCTAGACGCGCTTCACTTGAGGCGACATCTACACTAACGTCGCGTCTCTCTTATGGAACTAATGCATCACGTGACTTATCATTTAGCCGGTTCTGTCAACGATCAGTCTGTCAGTGCATCGTGCGCTGGGGTAACATTAGCATTTAATAATTCTTTACAGATTTAAATAAACTTTTCAACATTTATTTAACAATGTTTAAACATTTAAACTAAATATATGCAGATTTATGTAAGTACATTAAGATTTGTTAAATATTCCAAGATTTAAAATAAATGTTTCAGAATTTATTTAAATTAATAACGATTTATTACAAATTGGAATAATTAAATTAAATGTTTTAAGGATTTATTTCAATCGATAAAGATTTATTAAATATTTAAGCATTTAAAATTCCTAAAGATTTATTTAAATTTTTAATGATTTATTAAAATTTGAAGCATTTAGCTAAGTATGTGCATATACAGGGTGGTCCAACACTTATTACGCCCCCATTTAATTCTGCAAGTAAAGACAGAATAAAAATTGTAGAAGTATTTTGGTAACATTTGTCTTACTGTTCTGCAAACTTGAAAAAAATTATAACCAATACTATAAGCGCTGTGACGCTCTCGTCGTTTTTAAAAATATCAACTTAGTAATTTTTGTGCTCATGTGATAGAAACCTATTTTTTTTCTTTTTAACAATGTTAAATTTGTTTATAACATCTAGGCTTCCGGGTTGGAGCCGCGTCATCGGTGCTTCAACTGCCGACATTTCGTCCTCGATTGCACGGGACATCTTCAGGGCTGTGGTCGCTTTGGGATCTGCGACACAACTGTTGTGTTCCAGATCCCAAAGCGACCACAGCCCTGAAGATGTCCCGTGGAACCAAGGACGAAACGTCGGCAGTTCATGCACCGATGACGCGGCTCCAACCCGGAAGCCTAGCTGTTATAAACAACGGCCTCGAAAACCTGCAACTTAGATTAAATTTGTATACCTCATATAATAGAATTTTCGAGAAAAACGCGAAAAACTTCTTCATCCTAGCAATCCCTGAATTTAGAAAATAGTCAACAATCAAATACAACAAAATAAAACACAATGCGACTGTGCTGTTGTTTAAATTTAGGGCCTATTAATATAAAAACGATGTTCTGGATTTTTCTTGAAAATTTTATGTAAGGGTATACAAGTTTTATATTATTAAAAAGAGAAGAAAAATGGAATTAATGCAAAAAATAGATAACTCCAACTTTTTAAAATGAAAATTGCATTACAGCACTGTCAATTACTTAAAAAAATATTTGAAGTAAACGGAAAAGCAGATAAAAATGTACAAAAAACTTTCATATTAAGCATTATTTTGTAAAACCAATATTTACGCCTCCAGAACCTATATTCCACACTTTTGATGAACCGTGTATAATAAATAAACTTTTACTAATAGACCTTACTGACAGTACTAGCATTTTGTTTTTTAACTGCTAAGAAGTAACAAATGAATTTCAAAGCACACTGCTGCGATTATGGTAGGCTGAAGTATGAATTCAGGGCCTGCTAGAATAAAACACTTTTTAGCGCTTTTCTTGGAAATTTTTGTATGTGAGGGTATACAATTTTTATACTAATGAAAAGAGAAAACGATTCTCTATCAAATAAGCGCAAAATTGGGTAATTGACTATTTAAAAAAAATGACGATAGCGTTACAGCGCTTACAAATATTTTTATTTCATTCCTTACGCTATATACCACTTTACGTCATTGATTTGAGTCCGGTAAATGGCACATTACAGGCCAAGGTCGGGAAGTGTTGCTTAGCAGCCCTTCCCGGACTGCTTGGAGAAAAATTCATCAAACATCTATTTGTAGCTAAGCAACGAGTGATTTAAAATGAAATACCAACAGCGAATGTTTAATTTGACAGAATATAAATTTTAAAAATGACGTTTTTATAAAAAGAAAATATTCAAATAAAAAATGGTTTCGGCAGTAATGAAATAAAATTTTGTACGATACACGTCCGTGAAGTGATTATTAAAGCATTCGTTTAGAAATTTCGGACTCGGCTCATCGCCTCGTCCGCAAACATCTAAACTCATACTTTAATATGCCACTTCCCGGACTAGTGACGTAAATAACTATATCAAGTATATAAAAAACTAGGTCAAACGTTACCAAACAACTTTTATTAACATTTTTTTTGCTATCTTGATCCGTTTTGTAATTAAATAGGGGCGTAATAAGTGTTAGACCACCCTGTATGATAAATATTGGAACAATTTGCCTTAAATACCGTAAAATACACACTAAATTTCACTTTACACTTGGCTTCCCTTAGTTGTAAACATGGATCGTGATTTATTTGTATAATAAACATTTTATCGGGTATTTTAACACTTGTGATGTAATAGAGGGGCGCTATACAATATTTATAATAAGTTGTCTTTAAAGTTGAAGCCATTTTAAACCACAAATTCGCCCACAAGTGTTAACGTTGATAACGTTTGAACTTTGGAATTCTTTTGGCGCTATTTTTTATGAAAAAATTTTACTGCTCACTTAAGTTTCTCATACCTTTCCATTTATAAACATATTTTTTTTTAATTACACAAGTCTTTATTATTGAGAAAAAAGTTTGTGCTTGCATATCATATTACATACATACTCGTATGTTGTGCAATACCTACCTAGCAAATAACTGAGACTTTCATCACTTTAGTACATGTCCCCTGAGCTGGGTACATTATTTTGTTACCTGTAAAAATGTGTTTTATTTATTTCTACGGCCGTTGGAATTCGGGAATGGGACAAATCGCCGTCGTCGATTGGCCGTAGGTACAATTCGCCGTCGACCCGATTCGCCGTGTCGGCCCGATTCACTATCGCTAGCTAAAACTTTATTCTGAATATTGTCTTTCCGTAAAACAGTAATTAGAATATGGCAACATTTATATTCATAATCCATCCATGCGGAGGCCGCCCATAAAAGGCTTCAGTTGGAATTGGAAATAGATAACCTAACAAATTGGAAATTTATAAGTGGCTTACGCAAGACGCAGAAAAGGCGGGATGTTTATTGCGAACAACCTGTTGCTGGCAGGCCTCCACCTCCACATAAACTACCTCCACTTTTGAAGTTAAAAAAAGATAGGGACGCCGACGACAGTTTTTACTTTCCTATACTTTCAGTATAGGGAAGTATTGATTTCATGCAAAATTTCAAAGTTGAGATTTTAACGGAAATTGTCATAGGGGGGGGGGGGTCTATAGACCACAAAAAAGTAATTAAAAAAAATGTCTGTCTGTGGGTCTGTGGGTGGGTGGGTTACGCTCCATTTCTCCGGAACGGCTGGCTACAATGACATCACTCCAAAATTATGGAATTTTTCAAAAAAATATTTCTCAAAAGCTGCCCACACGTTTTTGTTTAAACTTTTTAAGCTGATAGAGCTGGGAATCTTCTACAATTTGTTTTTTGCGCATTGCTATAATTTCACTGTGACGCCCTCTATGAATTTTTGAAAATTGAAAATTGGTACCCTTTTATTTATTTAACGGGGGGCAATAAAATATTTCTGTTAATGTGAAATAGCTCACCATTGATAGCAAAATCCGAATATCAAAATATTTTTTCGATAATTTCATATTTAGGGGGGCTACTGTTCCCCCTTCTCCCAAATTTTTTCGATAAAAAATTAAAAATTTGGTTTTTTGTTTTGCGTGAGAATCTTTTTCCAAAAAATCAAAAAATCGAATTTTTTGCCCCTTAATAATCTTTTTGTCCTTACAAGAATTTCACATACTTTCTACAGCAGTTGTATTCTTGTACTAGTCGTTTAATGTTCAGTGTAGGCTAACTTTTTTATTTTAATAGATAGACTCGCAAACCCAAGAGCAAAGTTGTAGGGCAAATTCTTCTCGATTTTATTTAAGAAAAAAACTTGAGTTTCCAATTTTAATATGGCGGCCACGGAAAAAAATACCTTTTTTTAAAAAGAAACGAAACGTGGCATTTTGGCTTTAAAATCAGAAAGGTTTTGAAATTCTAAATACAAATTAATAAGAGTAATTTCTTGCTAAAAATAATACTTCTCGAGTTATTAATATATTTTCAAATATCAATTTCCGCGCTTCCGTTGATTTCAGTCGGAATATTTTACCCAACCTTATGCTTGCAGCGCAGCGGTCGGTCTTTCTTCAACCGCTTCAAGATGTTACAACTTATAAGAACTATTTACTTTAACTAGTCGTGTCTAGGCAGGTGTATATCGAAAGTGTTGGAAAATATAAAACAATGTATTTAAATGTATAGGAAAGTCCAGGCGAAGTGTTTTGCTCATTTTTATCGTTACTTTAGAAATTGTTAATAACGCCGATATTTTACAATGTCTTGGAGGCTTAGCACATAATTAGGAAATGTAAATAATATATGCTAGCAAAACTTGTAGGGTACTCTCCCTTTTTTTCTTTATAACTCTAAATGTTTCCTCCGCTGTGTCGGCCTCGGAATTGGGAGGTGCTCCGGGAAGAGAATCCCGTAAAAAACAAAAGAAATCCCAAAAAAAGTCCCGGAAAACATTCTAAAAATCCCGCAAAAAGCAGCCTTGTAAAGAATTAAAAAAAAAAATCTCCGTAAAATTACCGTTGTTAAACATTTCCCGACAAAGCCCCATAAAAAAAATCTTTGAAAACAGCGGGAAAACAACACGTATCTTTTTCAGGGAAAGCTCCTTTTTAACTATACAATGATCCACTTGCTTCTGTTTAGGGGATTGTCCCCGTCAAAAGTGTTGCAACTCGTTCCGTTGTATTGAACTTACCTGCATTCGTGCATTTTTGTCCTTGTACATGTTTCTAAAATTCTAAAAAACTATTTAGGTTTAGCCGGCTTTAGTGATTATAGGTTCTGGTTCATAAACATTCGCTCATAACAATGAGATGTTAAAGTCCGATATAGAAGAAGAAAGCAGATACATATGCTGTGTGAGATAATGATATAATTAATACATGTTATTCAAACGTAAATATCGAAACCCACTCAACTATCCAAGGTGTTTGGATAATGTAAGCTGTGTTAAAGAATGCATCACTAAAGTTGTCAGTGCGATAAGTACACATTTCCCAACTGCTAGAATTAAAGCAAGCTACACATAACTAAATTATACCAACATAAGTAACAGTAGCAGTATAAAAATCAATAAACTGACCCAACATGCAAAGGGCCGCCAGCGTGTTATAGGCATAAATATTTTTCGATATGCAAGATTTAGAGGTGTTGTTATGGCGAGACAGTTAGGAATTTAATACAAAAATTATATTGAATTAATGACTAGTATTGTTGTCTCGTTGAACGTGTTTTTATTTTTTTCGCTATACTTAATTGAGATTAGTATTTTTATTCACTTCTAGCTTCATCCGCCGACGGAGAATATTCTGATGGCGGATTTGCGAACAGCGACAGCGAACTGGCGACTGCCTATCGGCGACGGCTAACCCCTCTACTGTACGGCTAACAGATTCGCACTGCTATAGAAACAAACAGTTGAACTGACAGGTCGCAGCGAGTCAACTTTGTTACCAAGTTCACTATAATTAATGTCGTTATTAAACTATTATAGAATATTAGTGTCCGAAGATTTAATTGAAAAACAATTTGTATAATTATTTCAATTAATATTAGTTTCTAAAATACAATAATTTTTTTATCTAAACATTTTCCTAACAGTAATCATCTGTTATAGTATTTATAGTTATTTAAGTATGAAGGAATGTAAGGACGTAATAACATCCGAGGTAGGCGAATACGAGCAGAGGCGGAGCCAAAGCTTGTCGCCTGCCGAGGATGTTATTAGTCGATACATTCCGTGTTACTTATTAAATTTTTCACGCTACCGGCAATGTAAGTAGGCCTACAGGTAGAAATTTAATCATATTTTTAAAAGTTCGTTTTGACAGCTGTCATCGGAATTATTTTTTAAAAGCCCCATTATTCTAAGTTGTCTGTGCTTGTTACCATATCAACGAACAGTTAAAATCAATATTATTTTCCTAGGAATGTAAGTGACACTATTAAGTTCCGTCGTCAAGGGTAACTAGTACACGAATGTTATCAGCCACTTACGATCCCTGTAGCTATGGATGTAAGGCCTACTTACATTGCCGGTAGCGTGAAAAAAAAGTTTATTTCGAAAAAACGACCAATAGCAATTTTAATAAGAAATTAAGTTAAAATTTATTTTATTAATACAAACTACAGAAATCATCAAGATACAGTGGTCGCCTTTTAAAATCCTACTTACAGAACAAATGGGTTCAATACAGGTAGATGGTTTAGGAGTGTAGTTGGAAGCATTAACATCGGTACTTATCACTGCTTCTATTATTATTTTTCAATACCTTCTTTAAGCTTCAGACTACACATTTTCATGAAATGTTTTATTGAATTTTTTTCTTATTTTAAGACACAGGTAAAGTTACCACAGCTTTATTTCCATTTTCTGCAGCACACGTTAAAGCGCCCCTGCTATTTTTGTCCTTTATCTCCAATCCTGATCCTTTGGACAACAGCAAAATTAATGCGGCTTTGTGTCCGTTTTCTGCTTCGCACATCAAAGCAGTCGTGCTATAATTATCTCTTATTTCAGAACTCGATTTTTTGGACAAGAGTAAATTTATGAGAGCTTTATGCGCTTTTTCTGCAGAATACATCAAAGTACTTCTAATATATCTGTCTCTCATTTCTAATCCCACTTCCTTAGACATGAGCAAAATTACCACAGCCTTACGTCCATTTGTTTCAGAACACATTAAAGTAGTTCTGTTACATTTATCACTTACATCCGATTCCAATTCTTTTGATATGGGTAAAGTTACAATTGTTTTATCACCATTTCCCTCGGCACATGTTAAAGTTACTCTTTTATTTTTGGCATTAATTCTTAAGTCTGATCCTTTAGATAAGAGCAAATCTGCTACATCTTTGTTATTATTCCATATTGCCCAATGTAATGCACTGATACCTTCGTTGTCCTTCACTTCATAGTTAGCACCGTTGGACAAAAGGGAATTAGCTATAGCCGTGCGTCCCTTCTGTGCTGCGTATACTAACGCGGTCTTTCCATCTTCATCTTTAGCTTCCAAATTCACTTCTTTGGATAAAAGTAAATCAACCGTAGCTGTATGCCCTCTCCATGTTGCCCAAAGTAGGGGATTCTTTTTTTCATTATCTATTGCTTCGATATTCGCTCCTTTGGACAAAAGAAATCTTGCTATGGATGTTTTTCCCTTCTCCGCTGTGTATATTAAGGCAGTTTTTCCGTCCTCGTCTCTCACTTCGAGTTTTGCACCTTTGGATACCAGTAAATCCACAGTGCTTGCATGACCATTCCATGTTGCCCATAGCAATGAACCCATAGCATCGTTGTCCTTTGCTTCAATATTTGCTCCCTTGGTCAAAAGCAAATTTGCTACGTCTCTATTTCCATCTTGAGCTGCCAGTATTAAAGCCGTTTTTCCATCGCGATCCTTCATTTCCAAATTTGCACCTTTGGACAAGAGTAATTTAATTAAATCTGTGTGGCTTTCCAGCACCGCCCAGTGTAAAGCACCGAAACCTTCGTTATCTTTTGCTTCAATGTTTGCTCTTTTGGTTAAAAGTAAATTTGCGAGATCTTTGTATCCGCTTTGTGCTGCAATTATTAAGGGTGTTTTTCCGTCTTCATCCTTAGTCTCTATTTTTGCTCCTTTGGACAGAAGCGATCTTACTTTCCCTGTGTTATCATCCCAAGCTGCTTCCAGCAAGTCACGATCTTTTTTGCTAGCTCTTTTGAATCTTCCCCGTACATGTGTTTGTGGTAAATCACCGAAGACATCTTCAGCTGGTTGTTGGTTGCTGATATCTTCAAAATGTGAGAGTAATTGTGGTAATGGTAATGATGGTTTATTGATTTCAGCTCCGCATATTGTTCTGCCGTTTAGTTTTATTCGAATTATGTTTGGTACGATACCTGTTGGATTGTATTTTACAAAAAACTGTATCGTTGTGGTGTTGTGAATGTGAATGTTGTGGATTAAAAACGTCGTATTGTCTGCTGATGATGGATCTCCAAAGTCGCTCTGAAAAATATAACAAATTAATAAAAATAACAGTCGCATAACAACAGGTGTAGGTACATAATGTAAAGTACCCGTAGGCCAATGGTTACTAAATTACCATACGGCGCGGCGTAGCACTGGAAATGGCGTCGAACATGTAATAAACGTAGTTCACGAAGAACCGACAGTTTCGGTAAGAAATTAGATTAAAGTAGAAATTTGTCATATTCTTCTCGCAGAAGACCTTCAAATACACCCTTATAAACTTTAAATGTGCCAGAAATGCTACCCCTAGATTATTTAAAGAGAATGAGATATTCTAATGGTTTCACCATAAATAGGTGACACGACCGTACCGCCCTCTGGGCACAATTCTTAAAGCTCTTATGGTTCCGATCTAAACTGGCCGGTTATATGCGTTCATTGCTTTGCTTTGCAACGTTTCCTCGCTGCACTATAGAGGGCTTTACTGTTGTAATTCGCCTTTAACTCTAAAACTTAAAACCTAAAGATGTACAATACTACCTATTCATGTCGTCGCCGATTTTAAGTGTTAACACGTGTTTTTATGCTTTGTATACTGTAGGTCCAGGAGGGGTGAATTACCTAAATCGGTGTGGTCGTTTGCTATATTTTTATTGTTATTTATTGCCTTTTTAATTTCTAAATTTTCCAATTTATTTAAACGGTTGCCCTTGTTTTCTACGTGTAAAATTTTTGTATCTGTGTGTTTAAAAAAATTGTTGTTTGTAATACAATGTTGGGAGATGCCGGTTGATTTATGATTGTATTTAATTGATCTGATGTGTTCTTTAATTCTTGTATTAAACTGCGGCCAGTTTGTCCTATATGTGTATTGCATCACAATTAGAACAGTCTATTTGATAGATACCATTGTTTGAATATTTTTCTATTGTGTCTTTATTGTTTACTAGATGTTCATGGAGTTTCTCTCTTTCGGATTGTGCATAGCTACGTTAATATTTAATTTTTTGAGCCTGTCAGAAACTTTATAGCTAACTCTACCTATATAATGGTCAAAAATCAATTATATAGGTAGAGTTAGGTATAAAGTTTCTAACAGGCTCAAAAAATTAAATATTAACGTAGCTATGCACAATCCGAACAAACTCCATAAACATCTAGTAAACAATAAAGACACAATAGAAAAATATTCAAAAAATGGTATCTATCAAATAGACTGTTCTAATTGTGATGCACTATTATAGGACAAACTGGCCGCAGTTTTAATACAAGAATTAAAGAACACATCAGATCAATTAAATACAATCATAAATCAACCGGCATCTCCCAACATTGTATTACAAACAATCATTTTTTCAAACACACAGATACAAAAATTTTACACGTAGAAAACAAGGGCAACCGTTTAAATAAATTGGAAAATTTAGAAATTAAAAAGGCAATAAATAACAATAAAAATATAGCAAACGACCACACCGATTTAGGTAATTCACCCCTCCTGGACCTACAGTATACAAAGCATAAAAACACGTGTTAACACTTAAAATCGGCGACGACAGAATGGGTAGTATTGTACATCTTTAGGTTTTAAGTTTTAGTTTTATTTGTAAACTCCTGACGATAACCGTTATGGTTGAAACTCGAGTCGAGTAAATAAAACCAACAAATTGTGAAACAATTACCAAGAGTTTTATTTTATTAATAAACTATTAATTTTTAATACTTAAGTATTTAAACAGGCAATTTTCTAAAATCGGGCATCTACAAATTAAATTGCTCGCACTGTAATTCGGTTTATATAGGACAAACAATTAGAAATTTTGATATTAGGTACAAGGAACACGTACGTTGTTACAAGTTACAAACACCCCCATAAATCCAATTATGCTAAACACTTATTAGTACACAATCATCCATTGACATCTAATAACACAATAAAATGTTTACACTTTTGTGATGACAAACGTAAGTTGGATATACTAGAAGCATTTAAAATTCATAGACATTTAAAATCTGTACCTTTAATAAATGAACAAATTGATCTCTTAAATTCACCGTTATTAGACACTTTGGAATGAGAAATCAAGTAATCTGGACGCAGATATAGAAAATCAAGATCAAGTTGTGAAGATTTATTGTTCCTATAGCAACACCAACTGTTTACTTTTAATCTTGCTTTTGATAATGACGTGTAAACACGTTGAAATACGTATAAAGCTAAAATACGAAACCTGTTGAAGTTCAGAATTGTTTTATTTACAAGAAATTAAAATGAACTTCAACGAAGTAAAGCTCGAACTTATAAATAAAATATTAAATGACGTTTGTCAGAGGTTAGATTGTACCAAGATAGTAAAGACGTGCGTTTTACAATCCATAGCCTCCCAAGACTGAAAAATGTTTTCGAACACACTAGTCTATTGTAATAATTTGAAAAACTATTTGATATAAAATCCTTTTATAGCCGTCTTATAACGTTTGCAAAAACAAAATAAATAACATTACCTTGTACATTGAATTTAACGGGAAAGTTGAATGCTGGGAATTTTTATCTTGTAACCTAGGTTCTGCAACAGATGGCTTTGCAATCGAGCCTAAGTATAAAATTGGTTGACGTTTGAATATTCATTCGATTTTGAAACCATTTAATCATTCTTGTAATTTCTGATTTAAGTTTACAACGAATTTAAATAGAATGTTTTTAAAAGCAAATTTAAATTCAAATTTTAACATATTTAATAGTTAACCTTGACTGCATAGACCATCTGCTGCCGCACCTAGGCAACAACATAAAACACCCCACATGTACCTTACTTGTTTTGTGCGTCATTAAATATCATTCTTTGGGGGTTATATAAATGACAATAACGTTTTGATACTTTGACAAGTGCAAAGTGAAACACTCTTTGATGATGGATGTTATTTGTCTAAAAAACAATAGATCAGGGAAAAAGACAAAGGAAAAAAAATTTTAGTTAGTTGGGGCTTATCCTGTAAACAGAGACGCAGAATTTTAAACTCCTGAAAGAAAAGAGAAGGAAAACCATTCTTATTGAATGAAATTAGTATATTCTAGTTAGATAAAATCCTTAACAAAAACGGATAAAGTATTTTAAATCATATTAACAGTATTCAAAAGAAAGTGCAAAAGCAATCAAATACGTGTTTGAGGCTACAGTGGAGGAAGCTGCGAAATTACATTAATGATCTTGATTAAATAAGTGGTAATAAGATTGTTATTTTGAGCTGAATAGTGTGTTTTTTCAGAAATAATCTAACAAGAGAAGACAGCAATAATATACAACAGTTATCAAGTCAAGGACCACAACAGTAATTGTGAAGAAACTAAGATAAGTGTCTGTTTTAACAAAATCAGAATTTAAAAATTTCTTAATCCCATATAGAGTAGTATAACTTCAAGTTTTGACATTTAATAAATACTCTTGTAACGTGATATTTGATTGTGTGTTTCTGTTTTATTTATCTTATCCTATTATTTTTTCCTAAAGCTTAATAACGACCCTGAGATATAAAAAAAAATATTAAAAATAATTGGTAATTGCGAGATACAAGCATTCAGAAATTGTCTTAAGGTAAGTGCTTTGGGGCTGTATTTTGTAGGCTTATATCATAGCAGTATACACAAAAATAGTATTTCTAGTGACGATTTTTGAAATATTTAGTTTAACGCCTATTTCCTAAAAAATGATTTTAGATAGATTGGTGTAATGTGTGATGACGAAATAGTAGGTACTAGGAAAATGGTCTGATGAAAGACAATTATGCAAATTCAAATTTATTTTTTAACGTCATAATTTGTTATTGTGACGTCAACAATTGACTTTTTTACGTCTGAAAATAATTTGCTCTATTGTATGAATTTAAAGACAAGTTGTTTAATTATTTGTAAAGAAAACGAATTTTTTAACGCGAATAAAAAAATGTTGGACTTCATAAATTAATTTATTAACGTCAAAAATCGATGGATTAATGAATTAATTAATTTAAACTTAATTGTTTGACGCCAAAGAATTATTTATTGACGTTCGATAAAATTTATTTATGTGTGATGTTTGATAATTGTCGCAGGAATTTAACTAAATATGGTACCTATAACGTGGCACAAAAGAAATGCGTCAAAATAAAAATTACTTAAAAATTTTTTAACGGAATGACTCTTCTTCTTCTTCTTAGTTTAGCCGTTCTCTATCCTCTGGATATAGGCCTCCCTCATGCTTTTCCAATTTTCACGATTTTGTGCGACTTCGTACCAGTTTAAACCTCCTACTTTTTTGACATCGTCGCTCCATCTCATCTGGGGTCTACCTACTTTCCGTCTTTCACCCCATGGTCTCCATCTAATCACTTTCCCACTCCACTTATCTACTCCTCTGGCCACATGTCCTGCCCATTCCCACTTCAATGATGCTGCCCGTCTAATGACGTCCTCTACTTTTGTGTTTTGTCTTATCCAAGTGTTAGTCTTATGGTCTTTCAAAGTGATTCCTAGTATTTTTCTTTCTATAGCTCTTTGATGAACTTGTAGCTTGTTGATTATTGCTCTTGTGAGGACCCAGGTTTCCGCTCCGTACGTCACCACCGGCAGTATGCACTGGTTATATAGTTCCGATTTTAGTGATATGGGTATTTGCATCGTCAATATATCTTTCAATTTTCCATATGCTGCCCAGCCTTGTCGTATCCTTCTGTCAATTTCTAGTTCTTGGTTTTCTTTTCCAATTGTTATTGTTTGTCCAAGGTATACGTAGTTGGAGACTCTTTCTATTTGGTGGGTGCCAATTTTGATTGCCTCATCATCGTTTTCATTTTCTTCTACATTTGCCATGTATTTTGTTTTGTGGAAGTTCATTTCTAAGCCTACTCTTTCTGAAGCTGTACGAACATCCTTCAGCATACTTGTCAGTTCTTCCTTTGACTTCGCTATGATCACAATGTCATCGGCAAATCTTAGGTGATGTAGAGGTTCTCCTGCGATGTTTAACCCCCTGTTTCTCCAATCGATACGCTTGAAGGCATCTTCCAGCACTAGTGTAAATAGCTTGGGCGACATATTATCGCCCTGTCGCACTCCCCTTTTTATTTTAATTTTATCGGTGTACTCATGAAGTTGTACTTGTAATGTAGCTTGTTTGTATATTTGTTCGATTAAGTTTGAATATCTGTAATCTACTCTGGCGTTTTTAAGTGCTTGCAGTATCGCCCACATTTCCACTGTGTCGAAGGCTTTTCTATAGTCAACGAAAGCTATCCAGACTGGTATGTTGTACTCAGTTACCTTTTCTACTAGGGTTTTCATTGTTTGTAAGTGTTCTGTCGTACTGAAATTTTTCCTGAAGCCTGCTTGCTCTTTCGGTTGGTAGAAGTCGAACTTTTTAGTTAGTCGATTTATAATAATTCTAGAGAACAATTTGTAGATCTGGGATAGCAGGCTTATCGGCCGATAGTTCTCGAGGTTGTCCTTAATGCCCTTTTTATATATTAGGACTACTTTGGAATTTGCCCAGGCTGTAGGGATGTTTTCTTCGTGTAGACATATATTAAATAGTTTCTCTAGTTTTGCTATTAGGACTTTACCACCTTCTTTTAACATTTCGCCTGCAATTTCGTCCTCTCCTGCAGATTTCCCATTTTTTATTTGTTTCAGGGCGGCTCCGATTTCTTCTTTGCTTATAGATGGTATGTCTTCAGAGTTCACATTTATTATCTTCCTTCTCTGTTCTTCAGGTTCTACGTCACTTGCCACTTTTGAATTGTACAAGTCTTCATAAAATTGTTTTACTACATTTAAGATTTCATTTCTGTCCGTTATTAGGACGCCGTCTTTGTTTGTTAGCTTAACTACTTCTTTTCTGGTATTGGTTTGTCTCCGAAAGATTTTCATACCTTTGTTTTCTTCCAGTATTTTTTGGGCTAGTTTGGTTTTATACTTTCTTATGTCTTCTTTAGCCATCCTTCTCGCTGTTCTATTTGTTTCTTCGTATTCAGCTGTATTCCTCTTGTTTTCACTAATTAAAATTCTTCTCCTTTTTAACATATTTTTTGTTTCGTCGCTTAATTTATTGTTCTTGGTAGATTTCGCTATTGGTTGTATGTACTCTTCTGCAGCTTTTTTAATTTTATTTGTTAAGTCTTCATTTAGTTCGTTTATGTTTTGGTTTTCTTCTTGATGTACTCTGAAGTTGTTTTCTATATTTATACGGTATTTTTGTGAGTTTTGTTTTAGCATTTCAGTATCTAATTTCTTATGTGTGCTTTTTCGCATTTTTATGCATCTTTCTAATTTTTGATTTATATTGACTGTGGCTCTCACTAATCGATGATCACTTCCTGTAGTAAATCTCGCTAACACATTTACGTCTTGTATTATGTGCATACTTTTCGTTAAGACATAGTCGATTTGATTTTTGGTTTGTCCATCTGGACTAATCCACGTCCACTTTCTGTCATCTTTCTTTTCAAAGAATGTATTTGCGCTATAGAGTTTTTCTTGTTCTAGAAAGTTGATCATCATTGTGCCTCTTTGGTTTCTAATACCCAATCCATGTTTTCCTATGTACTGTTCTTTGTTATCATTTTGTTTTCCGATTTTGCTGTTGAAGTCTCCTATTATAATTACGTGTTGTGTTTTATTTTCTTCTAGGGCTTTCGATATGTCCTCGTAGAACTCCAATACTCTTTCGTCTTCATAGCTTTTTGTTGGGGCGTATACCTGGATAACCTTTAGTGATGTTAGTTTATTTATTTTTATAGTGACATATATCACTCTGTCAGATATTGCTTTTATTTCTTTTATGTGTGTATATAGTCTTCTATGTATCATTATGCCTACTCCACCATTGCTCGAGTCTTCCTTGTTCTTGTGGAATAGGATGTGTCCCGATTTTAGTCTTACACATTCTTCGTTCCGCTTTCTGGTTTCACTTATACCAAGTATGTCCCACTTTATGTGATTTAGTTCATTTTCCAGTTCTTCGAATCTTTCTTCGGATTCTGGGGGAGGCACAACTTTGACAAAGAGAAAGCCAAAGCAAACTAAAATGTACATAGCGACGTACGTCTTCTTGATACTAGGGCCCCTCTTGATACTGGGGCCCTAGTCTAGTCAGCTTAGTGGGCAGTACCTATGCTATTGGCTACACTTTACTTTTTCCTCAACTTACCAATTTCTGCCGTTTTATATACATTTTTGAAATTTGGAAATAGGCTCTTTATTTTCGTGTCTCTGGTGTCGTTTAATGTCAAGCTAGACTTAATATCAAATGTTTTTGAAAATATAAACGTTATTTTTTATTACGTATGGAAAAGCCCAGGTGAATTGCTTAGTCCATAATTTCTTTCTGAGCATTCGTGGATCAGTCATAGTCACAACATTTTACTTATAAATACGAAAAAATACATACCCAGAATTCTTCGACTGGTTTGTACAATAGCACATGTAAAAATATTTCGCTGGATTGTTCTGGTGCTGTTAGTGTAAGTTGTCTATACCATACATTATGTTCTGTTGCTTGTCTATCGTATTTTAGAACTTCAGAACATGAAGGAGGATTTTCTGATACCGTTAATCCCAAGAAGATTAAGATTATAGTTGTCTGCAGCAACATTTTAATTAGCTGGAACAAAAAATATTTTATAGGCGCTATTTTTCAACTCCTAGAAATAATATTAATCCCGTAGCAACTCTATGTGCACCTTACGAATATCACTTAACAAATGATAACCCCGGGCCAGTTGTGCGCGCAATAGCGAATCAGCGCCCAGGAGGGCGGGGTCATGGCAGGGATATTTGGTAACATCACAAAGGAAATGAAGTGCCGCTCCGTATCTCTCTTTTTCTCTCCCTCTGCGTCACGGGCACATTCTGTCATGCTCTCGCACAACATTCTACAAAACTACGTGACAATGAACAATAACACAATTTCTTACACGGCTTCGAATTAAAAACCGTGTCCGGAGTCAAAACGGTTTTTATCTTCCTCTTCTGCGTAACAGACCCGAGTTGTCCCATTCTTTCACGATGTACTAAACAAATTGCGCAACAGTAAACTCGACCCAAAAATTGCAAAACCGCGGGAATAATGTTGACAAAGAACTCGTCACTCCTGGTGACGGAAGAGTATAAAACCAGACGCAAGAAAACAGGAAAGGCAGTCTTTATCTTCAGATCGAACAAGACCGGTCATAAGGTAAGCCATCAGACTGAACCAAATCTACAGTTCCTGGAATCAAGCTCAACGCCAATTTTCGCATAGTAAGCTCTAGCCACGATACCTTGATCGAGCTACAGTTACCCTCTGAAGCGAAGTTCCACCGTTACTCGTAATTACCCTTCTTAATATTTTACTAAAAGAATCCTAAGCTAGTTCTATCCTGTTTGTTTTACAGAATTTCCCAGGTTAAGCAAGTTGACCATGACGAGGCAGAAGACGGAACTAACCTCTGCGCAGCAGGCCAGTGCTCCACCACCTCTACTGTGAGAAGAGGTTCCAAACGCTTTTCGGGGCGAGGAATCACCAGGTACCCTTAGCGTGGAACCGCCAAAAACAGGTCCTCTCCGGTCATCCTCTACAGGTCCAGAAGACATCCGCCCCGGAGAACTCCAGTTCCGCCAGTAATTAACCCGTTTCCTTCGGCGCCTCTTTACTTGGACCACGATAAAGAGAATCACCCCACAGGATTCAGCTGCCCACCAAGCGGTAACAAACACAGTGTCCTAGAACTCCACCCGGACCCAAGGAAATAAACCGAATTTGCAGCCAAGTTTCTTTAGCCTCTACTCGCAGCACAAGTGGCCTACCCAAGGCCCTGAACAGCCAAGAACTCCCGGAGTCATTACTGTGGGCTCCTCAGATCTCCGCTACCTGCCGAGAAGCTGAAAAGCAACCCGTGATCATCCCCTGAACCAGTGTTAAAAGTGTAGTGAGCCCTTATTTTAATAACTTTGTGTAAAAACGTAATGACCAACAGAAACATTCCAATAACTGTGTACTATTTTTTTTTTGTAACCTTTTGTGTTCTACTGCACTAAATTCTATTTGTATTTCTGTCTGTTCTATTTGTAATTTTTTGTCGCCCCGTTTCATAGCTTGCTTACTAGTACTAACTGATGAAGGGAAACTGTCTAAATATCTACTAATTCTGCAGATCAGTGGTAGAGCCGAGCCGTACTAAGATGACCCATTACGAGTCCTACAACTTGACCAAGAGCAAAGGCTTTAATTCCCCCCACGGAACTTGGTTCTCGTGGTACCAGTCAAGAAAAGAAAGAAAGGTTGGACTTTTAGGAACAGCTGTAATTGCCCTCCCAGTGCAGTTACAGACGGGATGGTAGCCGGTCTGATCATAGCGACCGGTACCATAAAGACGTCGGGAATGTGAGCTCCTGGATCGACACTTTGATTAAGGGCGTCAGCAAGTAAAGTGAAACCTTAGGGTCGAGGTGCTTAATGTCAGCAAACATGCCACTACCTCCTGAATCTCACATTTACCTACCCATCGATGGCCTCTAACCACCTAGTTTATGGCCTAGAAAGATTTATAACCCCAGAGTCTTCCACACACAACAACTGGGACGTACGCATATTTATAGCGCCGGCTAGGAAGCGAGCTACTACAAATATCGGATGTACAGACTGAATCTATACCTAGGAAAGGAACTCGCGAACAAATTCTGAATACACGGCAACTTATCGAAAAAGTCCGCGAATTAAATGTAAAGATGTACCTGCGCTTCGTAGACAATCACAAGGCTTTCGACTCCGTAAAATGGAACAAACTCTGGAATGTACTTACCGAAATGAGAACCCTATCACACTTAGTACAACATAAAGGAAACTATACGAAAATAACAATACTAAAATAAGAGTCAATAATTCACATTCGCAGACTGTTAAAAGCTTCCCCCTTCTTTTTAACATATACACGGATTATGTAATGCGGATAACCTTAAAAAAATGGAAAGGGGGAGTGATCATAGGAGGAGGACGTATAAACAACTTGCATTATGCAAATGACACCCTCATCATAACCCATGAAAAATAATAGCTACAGACCATCACGAACAGATTAATAGAAGCCAACAAAGAGCATAGCTTAAAAATAAACAAAGCCAAGACCAACGTGCAGTAACAAAACTTACAAAGATATGGAAAGACAGCATCATAACCAGAAACACCAAAAAATGATTGGTACACGCTTTGGTATTCTCAATAGCAACTGACGCGGCCGAAACATGGACAGTAAAAAAACCGACAAAACAAAAATCGGTTTTGAAATGTGAACTTACAGAAGCAATAAATCTATTCTAGAAAACCTGAGAATCAAAAAACGACTAAACATCTCTACAGCCCAGTCATATTTAAGATACTTTGGGCACATTACCAGAAAAAACGATGAAATGGAAACGCTGGTAGTACAAAGCAGAATGGACTGTAAGCAACCACGAGGAAGGTCACCAATGCGATGGGGAAATCAGATAAAAAATATTACAAGAAGCCACTTAAACCGTTCAGGATAGAGACCTGTGGAAAGAAACCATTAATTTAGCAACGTAACTCACAATGGCACTATACCCCTACGAGGGGCTACAGGAACGAAGAGAGGGGGAGCGAAGATTTGCATTTACTGCTCAGGTGCTTGGCGCTCAAACTGGGGAGCTGGTAAGCACTCCAACTCGTAAAATCACCCACCCTTGAACCTCTTTAAACAGAAGTGGACGTATACCAAGTTGAAATCACCTAAGTAACCGTTGCCAAGGCGATCCTGCGCAAGGTGTCTTTGTACGCTTCTCCCCTAAGTAAGGGTTCTTGGTCGTCTAGTCAACAAGAAGAAGAGTAACGAACTGAAGTCTCTAGGACAGTCCTGCCCTTATGAATGACCTAGAGTCTAGGTCATTCATAACCCCTTCTGGTCACAACCCCCACAGCGGTTTTACATCGGCGCAGTGGTTGTAATAACCCCCCCCCCCGTTGGTCATATAAGCCTTACCTTCTATTTTGGTCATAACACCTACATTGGTGACAACGTCTACTTTTTGTTTTGGTCACAACTATCAATTTCTTTTATGGCCACAGTTATTTCTAACTGCTTTAATTGATCTTTGTGATAAACATGGTGGTTGTGAGCACTGATCAAAGGAGTAATTGGTGATTGTGACCAAAGTGGGCGTTGTGACCAAAATTGAAGTTGGAGGTTATGACCAACGTGGAGATGATGACCATCACTAAATTGAATAAAATGCACTATGGGGGCTGTGATGAGGGCCCATGAACTGGATAAGAAGAAATACAAATTTTTGGTACGAAAGGCAAACTAAAATTTTTAAATTAGAAAAGCATTAATTATTAAACTAAAAAATATGAAGACAAAAAGAAAATAACGTTGCAGTAAATAAAGTCAATTAAATTACACAAAAACAGAAAGAGTATAAGATCGAAAAATATAATAAAAACAAGAAATGCAAAAATAGGAATGAATAAAGAGAGTTTAGTTAGTGAAATAGTTATTTGTGTACCAAGGCCAAAAAGTGGATTTTTTCGGCCGAGTCTGAGTTTAATGGCCGAGGCGAAGCCGAGGCCAGAAAGCAGACAAGGACGAAATAACACTTTTTGGCAGTGGTGCACACAAATGTTTTTAGGCGACCTTCATTATAAAATTTACAAATTTGTTAGATTTTTATTTATGATTTATTGATATAATTATTTATAACAACTGAACAATTGTACATATTTGTGAGTCCTTCAGAAACGTTTATATTTTATTACAAATTTGTTAGATTTTTATTTATGATTTATTGATATAATTATTTATAACAATTGAACAATTGTACATAATTATTAGAAAATTCGACTACCAACACGTATTTATTACAGTTTACAGCAAGATTGACAGCTTGTTTACTCTGTTTTATTCAGAGATATTATGACATTGTCGGTAATGTCGGTATCATGATGTAAGGTAGAAAATTATCGATAGATGGCGCCACCCTTAAACGGATAATAATGAAAGCGGCCAAAAAACGGTTACTTTTTAGCCGCTTTTGAGTACTAAAAATTCAATTTTTTGTTAAGGTCGCCTAAAAATGTATTTTTTCAACAACTTTATGTATATTTCATAAACAAAACTGCATTTAATAAAAATGGTAGTCATATCAAATAGTTTGCAGATAATTATTAAACTTTTAACCTTTTAATATGAACACTGATATAGCTTTCTAGTAAACAATGCTGGGGATTTTTTAAATCGCCAAAAACAAATTGATGTCACAATTATTTTCTGTTTAGGCATTTTTCGTCTTATATGAGGATGCTCTATTCTCCGAAACTAATAACATAATATTAATATTATACCATACAGTTTTTATTGTAATCATTTATCTTTCAATATTTTGGTTCTATAATCACCTGATCAGTCATACTCATGATGAACAAACCAGTTCTTTCATGCATAACTTTGATTTAACATAACCGTAACACTAAATTTAATTTAAATGAAGTAGGAATCAAATTATTTTAGTAATTTAATTAAAAATTTACGTATTCACCTCAAAAATAATGTAACTATAATAGAGGATTTCCAAACTTATGTTTACAAACAATTGCTTGATTTGGTTTAAATTGCTTAAAGTATATGTCAAATATTAAGTCTTCACAAGTCATACCTTTAAATATCACAGCTATCTAATGTTGCACTACAAACTAACGGAATGGTTATAATACACTGCACAAGTAAGTTTGAATTTCATGCAAATTCAGCACCAACCTTTCTTTGGTGTTGCGATCTTTAGAAATGTTATAATAATGTATGTGACAACCCATACACACATATTACTTGCCGCGGGATTTCCCGACAAGTAACTATACGAAATATAAATTCCAAGAAAGTAATAGTGGAATTTCCTTCGCGTTTTCACCTTTTCTTGTTTAATTTTTAGTTATTTAAATTATGAAATGTGTCATTCAGTGGCGTCTATGTTGCAGTTGTTACCGGGCTTAATTAGACTTTTTCTGTAACATAAAAATATCGAACATATTTTTTCATATTTTATGACTTTTTTCTTAATTTCTTTTTTTGACGGAAATATATCGCCTAGGTCTCATCTTTGATTGATTCATACATTTAAATTGTCACCGTAGCCCTTCCAACGGTCTATATTAGCTCATGAAAAATCACATTTGAATTGGAAATGAAAAAGCTGCCGGGCAACCGCCACGTTTTTTAGAAATTTTAAAAATTAAAATTATTTTATTTATCTATCGATAACCTCGTATACCCGAATGTGTCGAAGACTTTCACTCCGGGTAGGCTTTTCACTTGTGTAGTAGAAGGTAGTGGGGCTCGGTAACCATTCGACGTTGGGTTACAATAATTAACGGCGTTTTCCTTGATTACTGGCTGACCCAGACAAGTAATAAAGTCACACACAACAATTTTAACATACAAATAAACACATGCGTGAATAACATTGAATGAATGTGCATGAAGGGTGGCATACTCTTTAGGAGAGTAGTGGTTTAAAGTCCAAAATTATTTTATAATATACAAGTTTTGAAATTTTTTTCAAATTTTTTACTTTCCTATACTTTCAGTATAGGGAAGTATTGATTTCATGCAAAATTTCAAAGATTTTAACCGAAATAGTCCGTCCATGGACCTCAAAAAAGTAATTTAAAAAAAATGTCTGTCTGTGGGTGGGTGGGTGGGTTACGCTCCGTATCTCCGGAACGGCTGGACCGATTTTGATGTGCTTTGGAATGAGGGGGTATATCAAAAATTCACTGACAAAATAAGCTTTTAAAAAAAACGAAACCGGAAGCGGAAGTTAGATATGTTTTTTTGGTAGCATTTTTTTCAGAAACTGAATTTTGGAAATTTTAATAGTGGAGATTAAAGAAGGCCTTAGAACAAATCAAACGATTTTTTACCGAACTCTCTAGCTTTAAAATGGCGGCCGCTACGAATTTCGACTTTAACGCTCATTTACTCAAAAACCAGTTATCTGATTGGAATCAACTACATCTTGTTTGATAGCCCTTCAAGGGTACTATACCATGAAATATAATTAATTTTGAAAATATAAAAACGATCGCAATGACATCACTCCAAAATTTTGGAATTTTTCAAAAAAATATTTCTCAAAAACTGCCCACACGTTTTTGTTTAAACTTTTTAAGCTGATAGAGCTGGGAATCTTCTACAATTTGTTTTTTTGCGCATTGCTATAATTTCACTGTGACGCCCTCTATGAATTTTTGAAAATTGTAAATTGGTACCCTTTTATTTATTTAACGGGGCCAATAAAATATTTCTGTTAAAGCAATATAGCTCATCATTGATAGCAAAATCCGAATATCGTAATATTTTTTTGATACTTTAATATTTAGGGGGGCTACTGTTCCCCCTCCTCCCCCAAAATTTGCGGTACAAAATTAAAAAATTGATTTCTTCTTTTGTTTGCTCTAGGAGAATCTTTTTACAAAAAATCGAATTTTTTCCCCTTAATAATCTTTCACATACTTTCTACAGCAGTTGTATTCTTGTACTAGTCGTTTAATGTTCAGTGTAGGCTAACTTTTTTATTTTAATAGATATACTCGCAAACCCAAGAGCAAAGTTGTAGGGCAAATTCTTCTCGATTGTATTTAAGAAAAAAACTTGAGTTTCCAATTTTAATATGGCGGCCACGGAAAAAAATATTTTTTTTTTTAAATGGAAACGTGGCATTTTGGCTTTAAAATCAGAAAGGTTTTGAAATTCTAAATACAAATTAATAAGAGTAATTTCTTGCTAAAAATAATACTTCTCCAGTTATTAATATATTTTCAAATATCAATTTCCGCGCTTCCGTTGATTCAGTCCGAATATTTTACCCAACCTTATGCTTGCAGCGCAGCGGTCGGTCTTTCTTCAACCGCTTCAAGATGTTACAACTTATAAGAACTATTTACTTTAACTAGTCGTGTCTAGACAGGTGTATATCGAAAGTGTTGGAAAATATAAAACAATGTATTTAAATGTATAGGAAAGTCCAAGCGAAGTGTTTCGCTCATTTTTTTATATACTTTTTAGAATATTTATGTTTTTAAAAATGTTCTAAAAAGTTTAAAGATTTTCTTAAATAATTGACAATTAGGACTTATTTAAATTTTTTGTTATTTTGGTAAATTTTTAAAAATTCAAAATTCTTTAAATAGGTATTTGCGAAAGTTTTGAAAATATCAAAATTTTAACAAAATTATTGAATTATTTATATAATTTAAATAAAATACTTGATTTTTAATTTCTCGTAGGTAATAATTTAAAAATTCTTGGAAATATTTAGCAAATTTTGAAAATTATTTAAAATCGCCTTTGCATTTCTACAGTCCACATTTACTAAGGCTCTGAATTGAATGTTTGCCGCTACCCGGGAATTCCATTGTTATCTTTTTATATTTTAAAATATTTTGTGTATTTTAATTGTAATTGTTAATGTTATTGTAATTGTAATTGTAATTGTAATCGTAATTGTATTTAAAAAAAATTAAGAAAAATTATTATAAATTAAACAAATTATTAAATTTAAACAAAATTATTAAAAATTATTGCAAAAAATTGATAATTTTTATTTTAAAATTATTTAAAACTGTTACATTTTGATTTTAAAATTTGTTTTTGAAAATTTATAAATATTTGGAAATTTCGAAAATCTGAAAATTTTGATAATTTTAAAATATTTCAAAAATATTTCATATATTTCAAAAAATTAAATACTTGAAAATCTTGAAATTTAAAACTTTTTGAAAAATTTAAGAATGTGTTTTGAACAGTTATCGAAATATTTTTAAATGTTTTAATTTTTAGTATTTTCTAATTACAAACAATATTTATTCGTTAAAATCTAAAGTCGATTTTATAGCTTGTGATCATTGTTTTTGTTGGCGACTATACCACTCACATTTCATTGAACCAATCACAAATTTCCCATTTCATAAAACGAACCAATCGCGATTGTTTTATACAGATTAAACTGCACGGTCCTGTTAAAACAAGTGATTAAACCCACAGTTGCGTTGGATAATCACTCGTAAGTCTTAAATTAACGCGTTTAAAACTGATGTGCACTGAGTTTTGCGGGTATATTTATTATTATTTTATATAGTTTTTCATTTTTTCGGCCAGAAGTATCATATTTAATTATATGATCTAAATACAATAATTGTCTCTTTCGTCCACAAGCAAAATGCAAGAAACGTCGACGGTAGCCGATAATAACGATGCCAACCAACGTGAATCGTGAGTGTTCAAATCCTGGTTCAAATCATGACCGACCCAAATAATAAATATAATATTGACATATAATATATAATAACATAACAACACTTCGCAGCAACAGTAAATAAGAACGTGAAAATAAAAAAATAAAATTGCAAAAGGACGCCGCAACAAAACATTTGAAAACAAGCAAAAAATACCATCTTAAGAGCGGCGGTTCCCAAAAACACCCGAGCATATCCGACTAATTTGGTGTTATCAAAAATGTCTCAAAATTAATGTGATTGGTATAGTCAAGACGAATACGACTTGCGATACGATTTTTCTTTGATAAAATTGTGGTGTAAATTAACTCGTGCTAGTTAAGATTTGGGTAGTTCTACTCGCTCTACGCGACCGTGGATTTACTATCTTAACTAGCACTCGTGAACTTACACCATCATTTTATCGAAAAATCGCAATCAATTGTATTATTTATGATTACCCAACTAAACTGTTCAGGTAATGGACCAAAAGAAAACCAAACAGAGGTTTTTTCTCAATAGAAAGTTGTTCCTGTTGTCATTTAACATACCTATATTCATATCGATCTTAAGCGGAAATTCGTAAGTTTTTAACATCTAAAAATGGTTGTAAGCGACTAGTAGGTAGATCGCGATTGCGCTATTTCACATGCGTAGAATTCAAATTAGTGTTTCGCGAACTTCCTGTTCTTGTCTTGCTTTTACTTGTTCTTGTCTTGTTCTGGTTGCAAAAACAAGAACAAGAAGTAGGTGTGCAAAGAACAAGACAAGACAAGACTAGCTGGAGCAAGAACAAGATTTCTTGCTTTATGTAGATACATAAAACAAAAGTTTCAAAACGCCGATTTTAACGCTTCTGCAACTGGGGTGTGTGAAAACAAAATGATACTGTAGTGCAAAATAATAATTTATAAGTTTTGTTGCAATGTAATATGGGCAATAAATGAGCTATTTTCATAGACCCATGATTAGGCAATTAAAAATCTAACATGCACATTTTGTAGGTAGGTTCCAATCTGATCAATAAATTCAAAGCCAGTAAATTGTTCTATACATTTAATATAGATAACTCTTAATAAGCTGCGCGGTTCAAGTAAAATGCAAAAATCAGTAATATCAAAACCAAGTTTTTTCGCAAAACTGCTATCACAGTATACTTATTTACACAGTAGCGAATGCGCCCATATAACGCCTGGTAAGCTGTAACTAGTGGGGCTCCAAGCGGTCGACAAGTTAAACTATCGTTTAAATTATGGCGGGTTGTACATTCCAATCCAGTTCGTTGTTGTTACCATATTTTTAAAAAGCAAAACAGAAAAATTACAAGCTACATTATATAATGGTTTTTAAATAATACAAAGATAATGCCAGTAATGTGATTTATTAACAAAATAAGTTTTGATTTGTACATTAAACAGTGATTAATACCTATATTAACCAGGCTTTATTATTCGAAGCGCTGGTAGTTTTCTTTTACACAAAAGTGGTTTAGGAGGGTTTTTAATTTGAAATATTGTTGGTACTGCGTTGTGAACCAACTTCTTCTTCTCTACATTTATAAACTGCGAATCTTCAAAATGCAGCGTACGCAAAGTGCAGTTTTTATTCAAATATCTTACCTCCTTTTCACGTAAATCTTCACTTCTACAGTTTACAACCCACTGTTTTGATCTAGAACGACGAGAAAGTCAAACTTTAATGTATTAATATTTATCAGAATTTATTACCTTTTTGGATCTTTGAGAAATGTAAAAAAACTAAGGTTAGGATTCTTTCCTTTGTTGTTTTCGCAGTTCACGGCGAAACATGCACTTCCTTTCGAGACTCTCATAATAGATTGGTATATCACTAATCAATTTTTTATGAAAACCCTGGCAAACAGCTCGAAAATTGTTCTTATAACGTTCAAAAAGCAGAGAAACACCACTACCGTTACCTGTCAGACTGTAGTGTAACTTGTTCGCCGCTTGGTGCTATAATTACCATAAATGACCTTTGCTTTCGCTACTGTATGAATAAGTATACTGTGCTGCTATTTTAGCTGTCATTTCTGTACAATAAAACCATGGGGAAATCGAAGCAGATGTAAAAGTCAAAAACTGACAGTTCAAAAAATAAATAAATAAATATCGCTTTTTTTGTTTTTTTTTATTTGTTTAATATGTGCTTCATTTGGAACGCACCGATAAAATACAAAAATTAAATTGTTACTGCAAAGAAATCAAATAAAATATAGGCAAGTATAGTGTATGTATGTTAATCTACTAACTACCAAACGCGCTAACAAAATATAAAAGTTTCTTAGTCACTACTACGCGGTACAAAGGCGTTTAACGAGTAGGTGCACGCGACAGGAAGCCGGTGCCGCTTTATTGAGACTCAATAGCTCGGGGAATCCTCCAACTAGCAAGAACAAGAAATAAACAAAAGTCTTGCTAGCAAGACAAGAATTAGGCTAGCAAGAAATTTTCAAGACAAGAAGTTGTTTTACTTCATGTCTTGCTTAGCAAGACAAGAAGTTGCCGAGCAAGACAAGAGATCTTGCTTTGTGCATCACTAATTCAAATCTAAGGCGCGTCTATATCGAAGTAAAGCACCCCTTCTCCACCACCGTATTGTTTGAAGCAGTCGCCCGGTTTTATGTTTTGTGTTTTTTAGCAGCAACCAAACGTTTATCCGGTGCATCCCTTATGCACCTTTCGGTCGTTTTTTTGGCGATTATACAATTAACCTGTTCAGGTGAATGACCAAAGGGAAACCCTCCCAGAGATGTTTTCTCAAAGTTGTTCCTATTGTCGTTTAACATGTTCATACCGATTTTAAAGTTGAAACCATTGAATTAAAAAAAAAACAAAAACCAATGATGGTGGTAATCACCGGAAAGTGGTAGGAAGATCATGTGTAGAATATGAATCTAAGCTTCTTTTTTTAAGTAGGCAACACACAATGCAACCCCCAGATCACTATGCATTTCTACCATTTTTTTAAAATTGAGATCAGAATTGTTTTACACTACATGTATCTACTAATGATTAAGTACAAATTTAAGGTTACTTTAATAACTCAAATTTAATATTTGACAACAATAACTACAATAACTTAATAGGAACATAGTACAAAAACTAACTTCGCAGAGTATAATTCTTCTACGCATCGAACCTCTAACACGAGCTAACATTTCCGGTGTGATAGAGCGACAACATTAAATTATCCTTTTGCGTAGATGTTCTTCATTTCGAATGGGCACTTCATAGACATCATTTTTTACTTTGCCCCACAAAAAGAAGTCTAGCGGAGTCAAATCGGGACTACGGGCAGGCCAAGGATGCAATGCACCTCGTCCAATTACGCGTCCCTCAAAACATTGGTTAAGATAATTTCTCACATCCCTATGAAAATGCGGAGGTGCACCATCATTTAAAAACCACATGCTATTCCGTACGTTTTGAGGAACTGTTTGGAGGAGAGCCGGTAGTTCATTAGTTAAGAAATTTAAATACTTTTCACCATCTAAATTTCCATTAAAGAAATGTGGACCTATTACAAAATCGCCAATAATACCGCACCAGAAATTCTCTGAAAATGAGTTATTCTGATCCAGCGGGGATTGTCTTGGGCAGTTATGTCGATTAACCATGCCGTTGTTTGAAAACCTCGCTTCATCACAGAATAATACCATACTTAAAAATTCCGCATTGCCGTTTAATTGCCGTCTAAGAAATTGACAATACTGAACACGATGCTTATAATCCCTATCTTCAAGATGGTGTATGGTATAAACATGGTAGGGGTGAAATTTGTTCGCCTTACGAATATTGAAAACAGAACCTTTGCTAATGTTTAAGGCATTTGCAATCGCTCTTTGACTTGTATGGGGATTATCCGTAACCATTTCAATTACAGCTGCTTTGTTATATTCAACCGTAACTTGCCGTGCCCTTACTTTTGGTTTTGAAAATTGCCCATACTCTTGTAAATTCAGAAGAAACATTCTAAATGTTTTGTCTGTTGGAATTCGTCTACCTGGAAAGCGTTGCGCATACAAAGTACTGGCAGCACTCGCATTTTTTTGACATTCGCCCAGAATTAGATGCATGTCCACTTTGTCAGCGTTGGAATACATTTTGCACCAAAGATTAGTGATCGATAATCTTTGTATTGCTCCATTCAAGTAATGTGGCTTAACGAATTTGATTAGTAAACTGTCAAGTTAATGCAAACATGATTTGCTCTGATCTTAATTATAGAAATATTTTGTTTTAAAATAACAGTCGGCAGTGACTTGTATTGTGTGTTGCCTATTTAAAAAAATTTAGGCTCGGAGTTTTAAAATGGGCACTCTGTATTGAAGTATAACACCTCTTCCCACCACCCTTTCTCTGATCGAACCAGTCTCGTACTTTGCAAATTTCATTCCAACCAATGTAAACCTACGTTGGGTTTTATGTGTAAGCCGTCTGGGTTGAAAATGTATGAAAACACACACAGAGACATGGCAAAACCGGGTGTTTCGGTATTCTTGGACGTGCATATCCGCAAAAATCTCAATTTTTGAAAATTTGACGGTAACAATACCTTCCTCTAGCTATACTCCGTATAGCAAGGAAGGTACATTTGATGTAAATTTTTATTTTTTTGCGGTATTTTCAATTGTTGCTTGTAAAATTTTAGAATAGGCGACAGTCATCGATGGCACCTGTAACAATACCTTTGAAGGTGTTCATCCGGCAGTTGACCTAAAAGAAATGATATGCCCAGAAAAGTGTTGTAAGATATTTCTTTCTATAAAGGCACACTACATTTTTAACAGTTTATAAAAACGAAAAGATCGCGTTTTCGTGTAAAACTGTTTTGTCTTTGTCCCAGTGATCTGCAGTGGCGGAACAAACACCCCCGCAACCCCCGCATTGCGGGGGGGGCAGACAGTTAGGGGCCCACGCGTCTAGGGTACCATAACAAAAATAAAAAATAATTTTAAACTTTTTTGTAAATTTCAGTTTACTTTGTTAAAGTCCATATTTAACAATTAATAATAGAACCAATGTTAATTCTTCAACTAACTTTATTAGCTGAAAAATTAACAATGGTTTTATCATTAAACTTTTTGCATTTCTCAAGATTTACAAATGTTTTCCCCTGCATTTAGTTGTTTATATAATTCGTTAGTTATTTATGAGACGTTAAATATCGCGTGGCGCCAGCGCCACTATTTTGAATCTTCTACAATACAGTATTAAAAGGTGGGGCAATTTACAAGTGACAAAAAACGAGGGTATAAAATACACACTTAAGTCGTTATGTACAACTAGGTGGTCACCACGATGGCATTCGGTATCGGCTATAAGGTACAACTTTGTTTCCATCCCCAAAGTTCTCAATAATATTATTTTAACGAGCAGAAAAAGAGACGAAATAGACGAAGCTACAGCTATCCGAAAAAAAAAGAAACAATTTCAATTTATTTTTATGTTAACATTTCAATGTGAAATTTTTGGAAAATATTCACTTGTGTTCAAAAAGTTGACAAAAAAGTGATGCTAGCTTAGACTCGGCCAATGAACAATTAAAAAATACTTTACAAAGAGTTAAAAACATGAAGGACTTTGCTAACAAGTGTAACGCTGACAACCAAGTGCAAGTAGCACACGCATAGACAGAGTTTCTTAACTGCATAATACCATCTGGATGTAGGATTAGAAGGTGGAAGGTAAAATATTTACACGCTCTTAGATCACAGGAAGAGCCCATTCCGCTACCCTCTGTTGGCAGCTTCCGTACCTGCGCATTACTCAAGCCATCCAACCTTTTGGACGAGCAGATTTCAGTGGTTGGAGTGATGCTGACGATGGCTATGTCCGGCTAGAAGACCTCTACCGTGGATCCTTTTGGTAGTGCAAGAGCTGAGCAGTGGCATAGTACATGCTCTGCTGCGTCTTTCTTACGATTACAGCCACGCTAGTTAGGGCTATGTCTACTAGTTGCTTTACGTATTTTTGCTGGATCCGGGCCGGCGCCATGGGCAGGCGCAGCAGGCCCCCTAGGGCGTCACATTTAGAGGGGCGCCAAGCGCCCCAAGCGCTGAAGTTTTTGTCCAACGCCAGCTCTGACAGTTGCAGGCACGTAACTAGGGCTGCGCCTGGGTGAGCTATGGCCAACCTAAAATCTTGCTGGCTCACCCGTTGAAATGAAGGAACAAAATTAATATTGAATAAATTTTTCTTCTTAAAAATCGAGAAAAAAATTATTAAAGCAAAATTTCTCGAACTTAAAATAAATAGAAACTGAGAGGCAGTCTCTGCAGAACCAATATTAAATTGAAATTTGAATTTATAAAATATTAAAATTTGCGGTAAACGAAGTGCTGTTATTAAAACATACTTTTGCTCGTCTCTGTTCATAACCCACCCAATACTGTAGTAGTTAATAAATTTGTAGCGATTATTATATTCTTTATTGCTTTGCCACTTCTTTTTATTTGTTGTTTTTCGCAAAAAATAACCAATTTAGTGCGTATTTTGCCTCAAAATTTCCAGGGGGAAGTAAGCTCAGGGGTACGGAGTACCCTCAGGTCCCCCGGTCACGGCCCTACCTCATACCTACGGGAGCGCATTAAAATGTTTTGCCTAGGACGGCAGAACGTCTAGGGCCGGCCCTGTGCTGGATTTCTTAAATTTTAATATGGTTGAAAATTCTTGTTAATCCTAGTAATCCTTCATATAGTTTATTGAACTGTTTAAAGTGTATAATATAATTTGTAGTTCACTGCAAGCTCTATCAGCTTGGAAGGTAAAAAAATGGTGTTAGCAGATTTTGAGGAATATTTTTTTGAAAATTTTCAAACTTTTAGATTTTTCAATATTGGTACACGTGCTCAGTGGGGAACGTTCTGATCTTGTTATCACAACGGAAACCTATCAAATAGAAATTCCGCAAAATTTTAACGCTACAGGTTTTGAAACATTTTACAACAATGGCAACATAAATAAAAACGAAGAGGTGATAATATTTATACACTTCGTAGTAAATGATTCAGAGAGTAAAAGTGGTACTAAAGTAAAATAATTTTTTTAAGAAAATAAAATTTATAATCTGTTTAAAATCTATTTCTTGGGATAGTGTTATGATTCTGCAAGATGGAAATGTTGCGATTACACAGTTGTTGAATCTACTAATATCTGCCGAACAAAAATGTTTTAATATAAACACACTAACCGCAAAAACAGGAAACCAAAGACATGGATAACAAAAAAAAAGCAAATAGCAAACGAATTTGCTCATTATTGCCAAATGAGAAAACACATGGCTCAAGCCTTGTGCAGCAAATATAAATCAAGTAAAAACAAAAATATGAATCCCGATACTAACATAACTCAGTCTACTACTTTTTTCCCCTAAATTCTGTAACTGATGAGTTGGTGACAAAGAAACCATAGCTTACACAAATTATTTAAAACCAGACAATGATAATTTAACTACAGAAAATATTAAACAAATAAAACATTTTACCGACAAACCTCTTCGCCACATTTGCACAAATTTTTGGCGTCATTAGTGATACAAATATTTCTGAAGGCGGTGTGTCCCAGGGCAGTGTGCTTGGTTCAGTACTCTTTATAATCTATATAAATGATCTTCTGCCATTATCTGAAACTAATAACATTATCTTCTATGCCAATGGTACTGTACTGTTTGTCTGGGGAAATTTATGGGACAATATCTCAAATAAAATAAGTACCGATATGTCAGTGAAATGACTAAATAAAAATGTGCTTGCGCTAAACATTGATAAAACAAAAGTTGTGTCCTTTATATTCTATAAAAAAATAATCTACCACACATTACCTCTATAAAAATTAAAGATACCGAATTTTTTAATTATAACCTTTCATTCCATCCATTTTGGAAAGCAGGTTTTTGAGTTCAGCTGTTAGTTGATTGAGCTTCCTTTTGTCTTCAGGGTGCTTAGTTGTTTGCCACCTTCTACGTTGTTTGCGTTTTTCAGCTATTTTCTTTTTCACTTCAATGGAACATATTGGGTTTATATTATTTAGCATTTTCTTTGGTGTTGACTGCCAGGCTGCTTGTTGTATTATTTGATTGAAATTTTCTACTGCTGCTACTAGATCTTCTTTATTTTTAAGGGGTATATCGACTGATAAAGTTTCTTCAACTATTTCACTGTAGAGGTTCCAGTTCGTGAATCTGCTACTAAGAGTAGGGGGATTCTCTTTGTGCAACACTTGGGTAGAAAAAGTCATTATTATTGGTGAGTGGTCAGATGAAAGGTCTAAACAGGATTCAATTTTGCAGTAGTTTGGATTGATGTCCTTTGTAATATAAAAATCCAGCAGGTCAGGTATTTTGTTCATGTCTGAAGGCCAGTAGGTTGGTTCGCCTGTGGACAAGTAGTGGAATCTGTTGTTCGTTATTACCTTCATCAACTCTCTACCTTTCGTATTTGTTAGTCTTGATCCCCAATTCTCGTTTTTGGCATTGAAGTCTCCTCCCGCAATAAACCTGTTACCTAATGTTTGGAAATATTCTTCGAGAGACTTTTTCCGTTGTTATATATTTAAAAATGGCTTTTAAAAAAATATAAATGTAAATTATGATCCAAGGTACAATGGTCTCCCCTACTTGTGTTCTTTCATGTGAATATTGTATTTTTATATTTTTATACGAATGTTGTTTATTTCTTGTTCGCATTTTTACATGTTTTTTATAATACATTTTATATAAAATTTTCTTTGCAAATTAAATAAAATCTTTGTAAATAAACGTTTTTTATGCAATTTATTTTCTTAAAAAGATGTACCGATTTATACTTTTTTGTTTATTACTTCGATTATAATGCTGGACATTATGCAGTACAATTAATTTGTAGGCCTAAGCAAGGTCACTAAAAGGTCACTTTGCACATGTTCTAGAGGGTTTTATATAAATGCACGTTAAGGTTAAGATCAATAAGGGACAAATTTGTAAACTGTGGTGTTAGGGGTTATATTTCTAAATAGTTTTTCAGCTTCTGAATTTTTCAATATTAGACGGTTAGTGTCAAAACAACACTTTTAAAAATAAAATAGTAAATTTAGTTTTTAAAAATAAACCGTCGAAAGAAGGGGATAAATTGCTACATTTATTAAAAAATTTTTAATTTTGTTATCCAAAAATTAATGCCGTCTCATATATAAAAATTTATTATTTCTAAATTTTCCATAAATATATTAGGCAAAAGACGTGAAATTCGACTTATACAATGACAAGACAAAAATGTGTTTTTTTTTGTTAAGTAGATTCTCGAAAACAGTTTTTATAGACACAGTTTTAGCTTTAAGGGTTATCCTACTCAGCTAACTGCTAACACATCTTGTAATTCTGCTTGAATTAGAAATGGTTTTTCATGTCACATTTCATACGATTTTAACTCAACAACGAAAACATCTTAAATTGTCGGCTTCTTTTTTCCCAATTTTCAATACGTCGTGCTCATAACAGATAAGACCGATGCGGTTGAGGATAGCAGTTTTATTAATTTTTGTCAGTTTCATGTGAAAAGCCGATTGTGCTTGATTCTTGATTTTACTTGTCGGTGCGGTTGAGTGCGGATTATTATTTACAACATAAATTGTAATATTTTAAGATTGTTTTGTTTGACCCTAACATAGTCAGATGTTCTTAAAACGCATTTAAGTTGATCGCGACCAGTTTGAGAAAACTTTCGTTGCGGCGCTATTTCGTATAGCTTCCGTCCGCGTCGTTATAAAAATCGGAAACCGCCCCTGCTTAAAAGTATCATAAAACTAAGCGATGATGAGTCACTACCTGCACACCATAACTTAAAGAATATGCACGAACCCTATGGTCTTATTCTGTAGTGTTTTAGAGAGAGAGAGGGAGCACCGAGACAAGGAAACTACTAAATGCACTATTTCAAGGATGTGCTGATTAGCTCTAATATTGTTTTTTGTTCACAATTAATATTGGAAATCTGTCCAGGAATTTGATTGTTACAAGAATTTATAAATTTTAACAATTGTTAAAACTAAAACATGTTCTGTACTGATAAATCCAACACCATCAAGAAATCAACTGACATAACCTAATATTATATGGTTTTTATCGATATTTAAATAAAATACTGACGATTGACGATCAAGTGCATTTTATAGGTTCCTTTTCTTGGATCTCTGTTACATGTACTGCAAAATTGAGACCTGCATATCATAGCAACAAGCGGTTCATGCATCCTCTTCATGTTATACATAGCTACCGGGTCGCTATTAAAGATGGAACCAAAGCTCTCCTGCTAAAACGGTTTGAGATACAGGTATGAAAATTGGAAGGCTTCCATTTGAAATTATTTCGCATATTTTGAGGTTAAAAAAAATTTTTTGACACATGATTTTTGAGCGCGGCCGCAATCTTGAATTTTTTTAAATGGCAACATGGGTTTTGTGATACATCATTAGAAAGCTTATTTTTTTCTCTTTCTTACTACCCTAATCATGTATGGTGTTAAAGTAGAAAATAATGGAGAAAAATTAGAAAAACCTTTGCCATATTTCACGAAATTAAGGTTTATTTGACACGTAATACAATAGTTGTAAGGAAACAAACCATATGTACTGCGTTTTTTGTCACTTATTAAACTCCTGCTGATTGTGTTTTGTTTATTTTTGACGTTTCGTTTTGCAAAGGTATCTAGATTTAAAGTGCAATACATTAGCCAGCCACGCATACGGCATTATTTTCTACTTTAACACCATACATGATTAAGGTAGTAAGAAAGAGACAAAAATAAGCTTTCTAATGATGTATCACAAAGCCCATGTTGCCATTTAAAAAAATTCAAGATGGCTGCCGCGCTCAAAAATCATGTCAAAAAAAATTTTTTTAACCTCAAAATATGCGAAATAATTTCAAATGGAAGCCTTCCAATTTTCATATCTATATCTATATCTGGACTTCCGGTTAAACCGGAAGTCCAAATTAACACCGTTATATGTCGTAATATGCATTTTTATGTGTGTGTTACCTAGAAAAAATTTGAAATTAATAATTTAAAAATTGAAAATGGCCGATTGTTACCTGTTCTCGCGGCCACACGGTATATTACTTCGTGGTTTTAATAAATAATACTTATTTACGTTGTTTCAAATCATTTCAAATTTTTAACTCGCATAAATGCTGATCTCAATAATATAAATTTAGTAATTGTACCCGATACTGTATTGTACTCTTACTTTTAATTGTTTAAGTCTATACTTTCAAATCAAATTGCATTCATAATCTCTTTTACTTAAAGAAAAATCTCCGGCCGGATATTTCATATTATCCGGCCAAACCGAATATTCGGTGAAATGGCCGGATAGGCCGGATAACGGATAAAAACTGAATATCCGTTGCATCCCTAGTACTGTACGTTTAAAATAAGTTTGTTTATATTACGTAGTATACCTACACAGGGTTATATGATAATATAAGTCAGTGGCACTGCACATGAGGAGTTTGGCCTGCAATGCAGATCACCGTACTTTCACTGGGTAGGCCGCCCGCCAGACAATAAGTCTCCAATTTGAACCCATGACCTTTTGCGTAACAGCCAAGTGCTCTAACTACTCAGCCACTCGTTAAATGTTAAATTTGTTTAATGTAATCACGAATTCAACAAAAATTACTAATATTTTTCTTTGGTTGAATTTTTGGGCCTATTTCCATTACATTTGTTTTTTTATTAAAAAAACATGCTTGGGCCTCTTTCAATTTCGGATCCCAGTGCAAATGCATTGGCGTAGTTACGCCACTGCACACACGATTGTAAAATTATTTGTAAAAACTCGCAAATGTTTGAAAATAGTTTTATTTTATAATTTACTCTCCGATAGCCATTCCGTCGTCAAATTTTATGTTAATTTATCAAGTTATATAAGAGTAAACAGGGGTTAAAATGGAAATCTAAAAGAAAATCCGATTTGCTAGTTTGTAGCTTTCGTATATATAAAATTCCGTGTATGTACGAGGATCGTTCGAAATGTACACGGTCTAACAAAGAAACGCAAGTTTTTGGGCAAAAAATCATTTTATTTTTCAATGTAGTCTCCTGCTCGCTCAACGCACTTATTCCAACGATGCTCCAAAGCAAGGCTGCCCAACCCCAGGCCCGCGGGCCACATTGTGGCCCGCGAACGGTTTATAAGTGGCCCGCGTGAACCAGTTTCAAAATTCCCGCCAATTTGAAAAAGTGTCGCGCGCCGCGGTAAATCAAACGATGCGCCTTGCGCGCGGTCACGTGATTAGCTATCCCGCTCGGAAACTGACAGACCTTTTGTTTTGTTTTTAATTAATTTAGCCAACGAAAATATTGACCTTTTTCCCATACTCAAAGATTTGAAAGAGAACCTCAATATTACCAACTGTACTAAGTACGAAGCTAAAATTAGATGCTTATTACAGTCGTTTGAGAGCAGATTCCAGGACTTTGAAAGTACAAAACAAAATTTACAAATTTTTGTTAATCCTTTCACAATCAGTTTGACCGGAATAATCAGTTATCCTGCCAATATTCAGTTGGAACTCACTGAACTGCAAAATCATTCTGCACTAAAAAACCTTTTTGCAGAAAAAATATCTTCAAAGTCACAAACTTTTTCAGAAGAATTTGGACATTGGTGCCAAATGAAGACTTTCCTGCAATAACTGACCTGGCCTTTCAATTTTTAAGTCGTTTTGGATCAACATATGTTTGTGAAAAGTTTTTTTTCAAATCTTAATTTTGTAATAAATAAATACCGCACATCTCTAACTGAGCAACATATATCTGATTTGTTGTTACTGTCAACATGTGACCTAACGCCTAACATAGAACATTATTAAAACAAAAACAATGTCAGAAATCACATTGATTGTACCAATTACTTAGATTTAGATTTTCGTTACATAAAATTTTGTTTCTTTATTTGGCAGTAGATGCTATTTATTTTATTATTTTAATAAACGACAATTAAATTTCAAAATGTTGATTTTTTGTTGCACCAAACAAGACTTTAAAAAGCTTAGGTAACAAAAATAGGAACCGTCAGTAATCAGTGGCCCGCCAGTGATTTTTAAATCGTCAATTTCGCCCAACTGTTAAAAAGGTTGGGCAGCCTTGCTCCAAAGCAACAATGCCGTCTTTGTAGGTCGATGAACCCAAGTCCTCAAAATAGCTATTTACAGCAGAATTGGATGAAAATCTTTTACGCCGAGCCATTATTTCAGGTTTGGAAATAGATAAAAATCGCTGGGAGTCAAATTTCGCGAATAGGACGAATGCGGCACTAATTCTAATCCCAATTCATGAATTTTATACATCGCGATTGCAGACGTATATACAGGTGCGTTATCTTGATGGAAAAGCACTTTCTTTCTTTTTCGCCAAATGAGGCTGTTCCTCTTTGATTCTGTCGCTCAATTGCTGCAACAAATTGGCATAATACTCGCCATTTATTGTTTTTCTTTTTTCCAAGTAGTAGACGAAGATAATTCCATGAGAATCCCAAAATACAGTTGCCATAGCCTTTCTTGCTGACAAAACCGTTTTTGCATTCTTCGGTGGCGGAGAACCTTTGTGTGTCCATTGTTTGGACTGTTCCTTAAAACGTACCAAAAGGTTGCAAGAAACACTCAAACGATGCAGTGTTTGCTCCTGTGTGAGCAAACGCGGCACCCAACGCGCGAAGTATTTTTCATTTCTAATTCTTTAGTTAAAATTCTATGCACACTGTCATTTGAGATGCCCACTATGTCTGCTATCTCGCCCACTTTTACTTGACGGTCATCCAATACGATACGGAAGACTTTTTCAATCATAACCGGGGTAGTAGCGGTTTTTGGGCGTCCACTGCGGGGTTCGTCCATTGTGCTCACACCACCACTCTTAAACTCGCCAATCCAGTTCTTAACCATTGAAAACGAAAGAGCGGACTACAAAAATGTCGAATCCAACTCTGCTGTGATTTCGGTTGGTGTTAAGCCTTTCAAATGAAAGTACTTTATCACTGCTCGCAACTCAGTTTTTTCCATTATTTACGAAATCACTCGAGACGGTCACTTTGGCGCACTGTCAAACACAAACTAATTGACAGATCGCTCTACACTGTCATATTTAACCTAAGAAAGGATGGTTCTATGGTTCTGAAAAATGGCAATGCAAATTCCGCCGAATTAGCGCCATCTCTGTGTTAGGCCACGTACATTTCGAACGATCCTCGTACATAAAATAATGATTCCTAAAAAACAAAATTTTGGTGGTCAATACAAATAAAAATTTTATACCTAGTAGAAAGTAAAGCAGAATTGTTTTTTAATTTTTCTCGGTTTTATTTCCCACTGCCATCACACTGCTATAAAAATCTTTAAGAAAATCGTCAAATGTGTATCAGAAAATTCTGTTTTTACAGAGCCCCTAAATTATTTATAGCATTTTTTATTATCTACAATTATAATTACTATCTTCGTTTATTTAGTTAAATCAGCACGAAACACCGTGCAGTTAAACACAACTATATGGTTGATGAACATTTTTGTTACCAGATACTTCCAAAATTGGTTGTTGAAAATTGAATGTAAGAGAAGCGACTCTACATTCTTTTAAATATTGCGCCCTCCAGTGTGTTATGCTTACGCGCAGGATTCCAGAACTCTGCGTCTTATACACTAACATAATATTTGAAGACAATCCCTGAAAAGTTATTATCTAGGGACTGGCTTGCTATTGATTTTGGTCTCATTTGCTGATTGGCTATTTTAAATATTTGCATGAGCGCCCACTGGTGTGGGCACCAGAACTAATTCAACTGTATTATTTAGGTTCATCGGATAGATAAACTGTGTTCAGATTCTGTATAATGAGCACTGTACCCTACACCTCAATTACCTAAATACATTGTTTAAAAACCCCGTGGTTGCTTTGTAAACTTTATTTTTGTGAAAAACAGCTTTAAAGGTGATCTTACGTAATATCTTAGGGAATGCATTAGGGAAGTTTTGTAACCAAAACAAATAAGTTCAAATCTAATTAGATATCGTAGTCAATTGCTTTGACAAACTAATTAAGAAGAAAGTGATCGAACTATGAGTTATTTTAGTGTACTCGTATTTGTGTTGCAGATTTTAGGATTTTCAAAAGGTGGGTAAATGTAGGTATAAACTCAAAACAAAGTTAATAGAGGCGCTTGAAAATTAAATTTTAATTTGCTCTAAAAATGTTATTAAAGCTTAATTCACAAGCTAAATTACGAATTGTAATAGATCTGAATACAGATTTTGTTGAAAGATCCAGCACGTACATAATTATTATTATTATTATTATTAAACATTCAATTCTCTACTTCTTCATGATTTTTTAAAGTTGAGAATTTTTATATTAAACATTGAAAAAAGCTTTTTTTAACTGAATATTTGCAAAATCTTTCGAAAAAGTGGGCAAAGGAGCTTAAAATAATAGTTTAAAGCTTTAGTTTTAATATTTTAAAAACTATTTAGCGTCAAAAGGTTTTTCCCAACAGTTACTGTAGGATCAGAATGCTCTTAACATGCTCAGCTACGTACATAGACAGGTCATGTGTCTTCGCGGCACTCGTTTACACTCAGAACACATAAAATACATACGGTGTGATGCAAAATTTCTCCGACAAACTTTTGAAAGGCGATTTCTTAGGTGAATTTAAGAGTTCCGATAAACGTATGTCGTAAATTACTTTCGTAGGTAGTGTTGAGTAAGTTACTCAATAACTAATTACTAGAGCGCGGATTTTAAGCATTTTGCTTATGCACTGTTATTGTAAGTAAATGAAAATGCTTTTGTATCTCCACGATTCATGAAAAATGTAATCATTTGACACTGCTTTTGTTTTGTTTATTTTGCTTATGTTCTCGTTTTGCTCCTTAAACTGCTTATATGTGCTCATTTTAGCTTTTATGCAGCTAATCGGTGTTTTTTTTATAAAGAAGTTAACATTTGCAATGGTTGGTTTAAAAATCTAGTGTTGAAAAAAAATTAATTAATTTACTATTTTTCGGTTTAAACGACTCAGCGAATAATTTACCGAATGTTTACACCCCATTTTACAAATCTCCTGCTAGACCACACAAACATCCCTCGGAGAATCACCAAGTTCTGTACTTTGTCTTTTGTTAACGACAGCAATCCGGAGCATTTCATTGTGTTGTGATGTTTTGTGAATAATTTTAATTTGAAATTATAAAATGTCTAAAGTGAATAATAAATCCGTACCGGCAACTTGACGTAAAGATTTTCCTGAATTGGTTATTGAAAATAACAAAATATTTTGCAGAAGCTGCATTTTAATGCCGATTTAAAAAAATTATGTTGTTTTCCCACAACAGGCTTAAGTTAAATTTTTAATAAAAACATGGTTTGCACGGCAAGGAAATTCATAACAAAGTATAGTTTTATTTGTTATGCGTTAATTACATTTTCTAGTTTTTATTTTGAATTAGAATATTTGTAACAATTCTTATGCAAAACAAATAAAAAATTTGAGCTTTTTTTTATTTTGCTTATTTTGTGATGCTTTTTGTTCTGATTTATCAAGCTACCTATAAAGGCTTTTTTTTCAAAAAATATTTTCTTATAAATCCGCGCTCTGCTAATTTCAAGTTACAATGTAAAAGAGTAACTTAATAAGTAACTAAGTTACCGAATTATAAACGTAACTGAGTAGTTATCAAAGTAGCCACATAATAACACGTTCCTATTCAAGCTAGTTTTTTACAGCTGTCAGTATTTATTCATGACTACCAACCCAAGTATGTCCAGAAAAATTTTGCAATAACTTCCGTTCAAAAAGTGGCATATTCTGGGTATGCGGCATCTTTTTACTTTCCCATACCTTCGTTATAGGATAGTATTGCTTTCATGAAAATTTTCGTAATATAGATTGTAACGGAAATACGCGTTTTGGGGCCCAAGGAACCCAAAAAAGTGATTAAAAAAAATATCTGTTTGTGCGTGGTGCGTGGACGTGTGTATAGGTGTGTCACGCCTCTAGAGGCGAAAGTACTGGACCGATTGTGATAAAATTTTAAATCAAGAGATATAACAAAAATTTTTGTTCTAATTAACCTTTTCAACAAAATCCGAAACCCGAAACGGAAATAAACATGTTTTTTTGGTAGCGTTTTAAGGCAAATCGAAAATTTTTTTTTACTAAACTCTCTGGTTTTAAAATGGCGACCTCTACAATTTTTTTCAAAAACCTCGACTTTAACGCCCATCTACTCAAAAGTAGTTGTCTGATCGGGATCATCTACAACTTGTTTTAGAGCCCCTTGTGTGTAGCATACAATAAAGTAAAATTAATTTTGAAAATCCTAAAACGATCGCAATGCCGCTGCTTTAATATTTTGAAAATTTTCAGAAAAATAGTTTTCAAAAATTACACACACGATTTTTTACTTTCTGGGTCGATAGAGTTTGCAATGAACTACAAATTTATTTTTTCTTAATGTCCCAAATTTAACTCTGATGCCTTCCAAGAATTTTTGAATAGTTTAAAATTGAATAATTATATATTCAAAAACGCAAACGCCGATTGTTATAAACGCTTATCAGCTCAATAGACTATTTTAAAGTACTTTATTAGAATAAGTAAGAATTTTTAACTGTTTTGAAAATTAAGAAAAAAAACGATACTTTTTAATATCAACAACGCGTTTTCTGGCAGTTACGTGTTTTTAACGACGCCCATCAATTAGCTGTAGTTAAAAATTATATTTTTCATTCTGTGCATATTTTTGATCTCTAAACATAAAGCTATTATAGCAATTTTTGTCCGCATCCGAAGCGGAATTTGTAATTAGCCGTAGAGCGAGGCACTTACCTTGCTTTCGTGCAGTTTAGTCGCTGCTACTATACGTACAGTTACGGTAGGTGGACTGTACAATATTATAATTTAAAAAATTACACTTTCCAAATACAGCAAGTATTAATATATAGTATGGGAAAGTCTACTTGAACTTAACACTTCAGCTTATTGGTTTCATCCTTTTGAGACGCTTGACAGTTTTGAATGAAAAAAGTAGTTTTATTAGCTGTTTGCCTTATTTTACAATTATACATAATCTGAACTAGAAAGTAATGACTTCGTTTTATAATATTTAATGGTGTTTTTCTTTTTACTTTTTACTTCCTATACTTCTACTCAGGTAAGGAAAGTTATGATTTCACGCTTTGAGATTTTAACGAAAATACGCGTGTTGGGGTACAAGAAACCCAAAAAAGAAGTTTTTAAAAAATGTCTGTCCGTGGGTGGCTGCGTAGGTGTGTTTGTTTCCCTATATCTCCGAAACCCCTTGCCTGATTTTTATAAGATTTGATTCGTGGAAGCTTTATAGTTGCAGGTAGCTTTTCGTAAGGTCGTTCATTAAAACCGGAACCAGAAACGGAAATTAGACCTGTTTCTTGGTATGGATTATTGTCTAAACACGTTTGGATACATAGCGTTGTAGTTCATCTAAAGACAAATCAAGTGTTTTTTTCCAAATGCTGTATCTTAAAAATGAAGGCTGCTACGAAATTTTGAAATTTTTACCTTTAATGCCCGATTACTCAAAAACAAGTACCCAATCAATACAAATTGTTACTCCTTCGTCGCCTCATCCGGAAACATCTCGACTCGTTACTGTAATAAGTCATCTCCCGGCCTTATAACGTAAAAATATTTTTGAAAACATGAAATTGTAGAGTAGCTTATCAAACTTTTGACATTTTCAAAAAATTACTCCTAAAAAACTGCACACCATTTCTTTAAAACTTTCTAAGCCGATAGAGATTGCAATATACTATGTGCCCACGATGGTGTCTCGCCATAGTTTTCTCTGGGCTTCTAAAAATTCTGAGGATGTGTTCACTGTATAAAAAGTTGCCTACATTTTTCAAATACCATCAAACTGTTTGTTACGCCGCTGCGCGTTTTTTTGACGTTTGCCGTCAAATCAAAAAAATTCAATATGTCTATGCTGTAGAAGGCACATAAACATACCTTCGTGGACAAAGTTTTTTGTAAACGTTACATATTAACACAAGAAAAAAAGGCGTATCCCGGTATCCGCTGGCTCAGGAGGTATACAGGCTGCCCATTTTATCGTGTAGCCTCTTGAATCTTTAGAGTAGGCAACACACGTTGCATGTCATAGGTGGCTTTACTATTAAAATATACTTACTTAGTTACTTAATCTTCCCTTTTTTACCATTACGGTGTCACGGCAATTGTTGTTTTTTTTTTAGAATTATATTTTAATAGTATAGCTACGGATGACATGCAACGTGTGTTGCCTACGCTAAAAAGTTAAGGGGTTATACGATAAAATTGGCAACCGGTACACAGACACCTCAGCATAAAAGCGGAAAGTCGAAGTGGATATTGATATTCTATAAACATGGAATAAATGAGATATCTGCGTTTAGGCTGAGTTGCAATTCAGAGACGGTAGAACAAAGTTTTATATTCAATTTTTGGATACAGTAATCTTTAGGGTAGCTTTTCTTCTTCCTCCCCCATAATTTACAGCTGCCGTGTTTCACTTTGTGTTCTTTGGTGCTATTTAATTTCAAGCAAAATTTTTTTCCCCACAAATACCACAATCGATTTTTAGTGAAAAAGATAATTATAGGTTTTTACTGCTCGTATCATAAGCGCACTGTTGCTGGATTATACGAGCCCACTAATTGAGTGATTTAAAAGCTAACACAGCTTAGAATATCATGAGCATGTACATGCTGATCTTATGCAGTAACTCTTAAGAACGTTGTGACCTAAAATATTTTTGAAAACATAAAAGGTAATTATTTTGGAAGTATGGAATTGTCCCACTTTGCTTGTAGAACTGCACAAAACCATTGTTTGTTTGCACTATTTGATATGTATGTATGTACACGATACTTCAAATAATTGTGGATAGGTTGTAGAAAGAAAGAAAAATATGAATAAACGATAAAGTATTTGTATTCGTTTTAAAAGTAATCAGAATTAAAATATATACAGGGTGTGTATAAATTGGCTAAAGAACTACACCTGGCGATGTTGGTTATAAAATTCTGAGTCGAAAATCTTAATACCAAAATAGTGTACCATGGTTCCTGGGTATGCACGGAATCTTCAATTTTTGAAAATGAATTCTTTTAAATAAAAAGTGTTTTAATTCATTATTCGTTGACAGAAACACCTGCAAATTAGAAGAAATAAGAATTGTAATAAATTTTTTTTCATTGATGTTGTTTTTCAGCCCCAAAAGCGTGTTTTAAACATTTCTTCGTTAGCTTATTATCGAAAAAAATACATATAGTCCAGGCACTGAAGACATAAAAGGGGGCTTTCGCTACAAAAGGTCAAGGAAAGTTCTAATTTGGTAGATTTGTACAGTTTGGTGTCCTCATTAATATTCCGAGTTTGCGACCTTGAGCGACCGCCGCTCGCGCCGCCATATTGGAAAAATGGTACCGGAAACCAGTTTTTCGAGAATATCTTCTCTCCAGCGCCACCTAGGTTAAAAATAGCTATTACAAAAATTATAGAGCATGAAATGTTCTGCAACTTTTGTAGGAAACATTTTTTAATCAGATGAATAGTTCACGAGTTACAGTCATATGGGATCGCAACGAATCGTTTGCATCGATCTGCACAAACTACGTACAGTACGTGCAAAGGCATTATGGTTCTAACACAGTCGTTGTTTTTGACGGGTATCCAATTAACGCACCTACCAAAAGTACAAAGAATGCAGAAAGACTTCGCCGTTCAAATAAACAAACTTCCGCTGACGTACATCTCGACGAGTCGATGGTTCCAACTGTTTCGCAAGAAAGATTTTTCTCAAACGAAACAAATAAAATTCGCTTGATTTCGATACTAAAGAAGAAATTTGAGAATTCTAATTTCACAGTAAAACAGGCTACAGAAGATGCTGACACATTGATCGTTAACACGGCGATCAGTATGTCCACATCGTTTGATTCCGTATTCATAGTAGGAGAAGATATAGATTTTCTTGTCCTGCTAACAGCACTGGCGAGAAAGCTTTTTTAACCATTACTTTGGGCTCCCTACGTTATCAAAATTTTGCAAGATCCGTGACAAAGAGTAAATTCAATCTTGCTGCATTACCCCCTACAAGATAAGCTGCACGGCAACATTCCCTTCAGACCTACAACCAAGTTCAGGCTTGGTATGATATACACGAGAGTCCAGAGCAATGGGGTTGGGAAAGAAGCAAGATTGGGTTTACTCCAGTGAAAATAACAAAAGATCCGGCGCCCGAAGCACTCCTGAAATTCATTTCGTGCAAGTGCAAGAAGGGGTGCGGTCGAGCCTGTGGGTGCAGGAAAACAGGCTTGAAGTGTTCTGTTATCTGCACATGCTGCCATGGAGACGCGTGTGAAAACAGCGCAGAGATTTTTGCGGGCTCTGGAGAAGAAGAAGAAGACGACGACGACGAGAATGAAGACCTGACCGTTGCGAAATTATTGGCACACGAGGTCGAAGAAGACAACGAAGATGAAAACTTGAAAGAGGAGGAAAGAAATTTGCAAGAAGATATTGATGTCAGTGAGCCTGGACCATCTAGGGCATCGAAACGGAAGAAAAGACATCAGTAAATAACGAATCGTGGATTAGGCCTACTGGGGATACCATATGAAAAAAAACGCGTCTCTCACTCTACCTCATGATGGTACGGAAATGAGTAAAAAACGGTGGTACGTATTAAGTAATCGGTATTTACTGAGCATAACTCCCCTGTAACTCGTGAACTATTCATCTGATTGAAAAATATTTCTTACAAAAGTTGCAGGAAATTTCATGCTCTATAATTTTTGTAATAACTATTTTTGACCTAGGTGGCGCTGGAGAGAAGATATTCTCGAAAAACTGGTTTTCGGTACCATTTTTCCATTATGGCGGCGCGAGCGGCGGTCACTCAGGGTCGCAAACTCGGAATATTAATTAGGACACCGAACTGTACAAATCTACCAAATTATTACTTTCCTTGACCTTTTGTAAGTCAGAACCTACCCATTGCCTGGCCTAATATGGCAGCATTGTAAAACATTCACGGAGTATTGCGATGTAACGGACATCCTTAGTTACCGTGCATTATAACAAAACACCTGTGGTGTGTGAATCCAATGTTGTCAAATGTACGTACCTTTAAAATGGTTCCTGAGGACAGAGGAAGCATTGTCCAACATTTTGGTATTAAGATTTTCGACTCAGAATTTTATGACCAACATCGCCACGTGTAGTTCTTTCACCAATTTATACACACCCTGTATATTGCAACGTGAAGCAATTCGAAACTCATAAAACCAGCATGAGATAGATACTGTATTGTATAGGGAAATTCACATGCATGTTTCCTTAAAAGCTGTCATAAATAAAAACCCTGTCATCGCCAATTATTCAATAAAGGGCGGCTAGTAATTAGTAAACAACCCTCTTGAAGTTTATTGCTTGTTTTTATCTGCAAAAAGCTTTTATGTATAAATTCCGCTCTTTTATGCAGGTGTTCAAAATGCAATAAAAATTGTCAACACCAAATATTTAACCATAAGAAAAGCGGGCTGCAGCTGCAAACTATTTCTTGCCTGCAACTATCGTGCAACCTTCCTTTTAGTGCATTTCTAAGAATCACGGTTACCTCTTCAGGGACATACCAGTAGTTACACAATGCTTTGTTAGTTTTTTTTGATTTATTAGCTTAAACTTCCAGTACTCGATCGACCCAATTGATTCGAATTTTGTAATTATCGACCATAATGGTAATTGCATCAATTGCATGGCCTCCATAAAATTTGTTACGTAGGTATTGATGGCTGTTTGCCACTGAAAGTGTAATTATGAAATTATATAAATAATTACTATCGTATTAATGCTTCTAAAGATGCAATCAAATTACGCAACCAAAAATCTACTTTTGATGGTTAAGGCGCTAAATCGATTGGGTTTATTGAACAAAATTCTTGTCCGTAATTAATTTATTTTTGGAATTATCATGCGGATATATTTACGGAGACATACTGTATAATTAAGCTTTGTTATTATTAAATACACTGGAGAATATTTGCATAAATATATGTTTTTATGTAACTAAATCTTTCATTAAATTGCTTTGCAAATCTCCAAATTCTTGAGACATGTTATTATGATTTGCTACAGATCGGCGAGGCTGTGAGTGTTTACCATTTACTCAGTGCCTTACAATTTTAAGTATTCTCTCACTTTTTGATGTTATACAATGAACAATTATGCCTAGTTAATAATGATGCTAGGAAATAACTACTAGAATCAACGTTAATGTTCCAAATTATTAGTTAAACAACAAATACGTAACTCTGAAATCATCTACTAGAAGGTAACTGTCAAATACTTACCTTAATGAAGCTTCTGTAAAATTAATTTTCCTTTCGCTAGAAGTAAGCGTTTCTTTACGGTTTTACTTGCTAATAACGAGCGAAGCACTTCACCTCAACTTTCCTATACTTCAACAATCTTTAATCTTTCATATTTTCAAAACTATTTTAATCAGCGATGTATTCTTAAAATACTTTATAGCGTCAATACGTATTTCAGCATTTAGAAATACCTATAAGGTTTAAATATTGTTGAAGTATTCATCTTCTTTTTCTTTCAGCATTGTAAAACAAAATTCGTTCACTAATAATAGATTTTACGTTCAATGATCCTTAGTTACCGTGCACTATAACAAAACACCTGTGGTGTGTGGATCCAATGTTGTCAAATGTACGTTCCTTTAAAATGGTTCCTGAGGACAGAGGAAGCATTGTCCAACATTTTGGTATTAAGATTTTCGACTCAGAATTTTATGACCAACATCGCCACATGTAGTTCTTTCGCCAATTTATACACACCCTGTATACAGGCTGTAAATGAATTGTAGGGACAAACTTCTAGGGCTTGCAAAATACAACAAAGCAAACAACTTTTGTTAATGTGTGGTCAAAAGTGTTTCCCTTCGGGGATAGAGCTTCTAGAAGATTCTTTAAGAAGCGCGTAAATGTAGGCAACTCAATTTACTACCTACTATTTGTTTCCATAACGACGGAAATTAATACAGGATAAATAAAGCCCTCTTTCCCACTTTTCAAATTCAAATTAAATTTAATTTAAAATAATTAACAAAATGGTTCAAAACTAAGCACTAGGAAAAACAAAATTACATAGCAAAAATTACCTATTTAAAAAATTTACAATAACTAATTCAAAAATTAACAAAATTATAGTAAATTCTACACACGACGCACATCTACGAAGTACATTCCTGCGCACCCCAGTTTCAACTGGGGTAGCATACACTAACGTTTTAACATGACCCCACAAAAAGAAATCAAGTAGGGTCAAATCAGGAGAACGTGGAGGCCACGCCACATGCCCTCCTCGACCTATCCATCTGGTGGGAAAAGTGTTATTTAAAAATTCCCTGACTTCCGCCGAAAAATGAGCAGGTGCACCATCGTGCTGTAGCCACATTTGAGGTGGAACATCTTCCAAAAGTTCAGGCAGGACATGGCGCAAGAAATTTAAAGAAATTGCTCCTGTTAACCTTTGGGGTAGCAGATATGGCCCAATGAGTCTATCGCCAACAATCCCGGCCCAAATGTTCACTGAAAATCTTTGCTGGTATCCTTTTTGAACCACAGCATTGGGATTTTCATCGTCCCAAATGTGGCTGTTTCTGCTGTTGAATATTCCTTCTTTCGTAAAAGATGCCTCGTCACTAAACAGAACGTTTACTTGGAATTCTGGATCCTCATTACACCGCCGCAGAAATTCCTGGCAAAATTCTACCCTTCTGGGAAAATCTGCTTGAACCATGGCTTGTACCTTCTGTGGATGGTACGGATATAACTGCTGCTCATGTAGTACCTCCCATACTGAAACATGGTTCACTCCCATTTTATGAGCGATGGCTCTTGAACTAGTAGAAGGATTTTCAGCCACTCTCTTCAAAACTTCTCCCTCAAAATCCACCATCCTCCACAGTTGTGTCTGTTGACAACGAATGTACCTTTCTCCCGCAGCCGACGTGACACCACACTAAAGGCCTTGTGGGATGGATGATTCCTATTCGGAAAATGTTCTTGGTACAGACGAGCAGCTTCGCGTGCGTTACCCCAAGCAGCTCTATACATGAACATCATGTCATGCTGTTCGGCAAAAGTACAATTCGCCATAACACAAAAATACGAAACACGGAAGGAAAATAACGAAGAAAATAATTATCAAAAAAATCACAGAACGAAAAAAACGAATTATAAAAAGCACAGAAAGAAACGAATGCAAGAAAAGTCAAAAAATATCAAAAAAATATCGAATGGTGTCAATATTGACATTATTTGAATGCATGTATGTCTAGATCGTTTTTTTTCAAAATTCCGTGTGACCTGTGCAAAATAATTGAAAATGCAATTTGGGTTGCCTATTTTCAGGTACTTCTTAAAAAATCTTTAAGAGGCTTTATTTTCTAAAGGAAACACTTTTGGCACACATTTATTAACAAAAGTTGTTTGCTTTGTGTGTTTTACAACCCCTAGAAGTTTGTCCCGACAATTCATTAATACCCTGTATATGTCATATATTTTTTAGCTGAGCTCAAACTGGACATAATGCTTCAGAATTTTAATGAAACGGAAGTGCCTATATCTAATGTTCTTCACGGAATTCCTGGTACAAATTTAATTTTAACCTGCAAGTTGGTAAACACTACAGCTACAGCAGACAGCAATACATCCCGCTACTTCGATAGAAAAATATCGTGGGGCTGGAATAGAGCAAATGTGCAATTTAAAAATGTGACGGATCTGCTTAGATTGGCTAATGACAACTCAAAACCGCTATTACAGTTCCTTAAAAAAAGTGACCTTAACCAAGCCAGCATAGCCTTTCCTTCATTGTCTCTCGCAGATTCAGGGCAATATTTTTGCATAAGTTTTAAATACAAGTTATTTAATATAGTGGCAATAGATGTAGTTGGAAGCAAAAATTTAAGGAAATATAGTAATACGCTGCTAAGGCCTAAAAGATCTAATCTAAAGGATTCGGTTATTATTCAAAAACATTTCTGCAATAATGATATGTTTGTTTGTAACTCACGCACATCCTGTGTGAAATACGAGTATGTTTGCGATAACGTGACAGACTGTAAGGACGGATCAGACGAAGACGAGTATGTTTGTGGAAAAAATCCATGTGAAGGTGTGTATGCTTCAATTTAATATTTTACTGTGCTGTTACCTTTTTCTTTTAGGCAAAACTAAATGTTCCACTGGTCGTTGCATCTCGCAATGGCTTTGTTGTGATTACAATCAAAATATTAGTTGCATATTAAATCCTGGACCTTCATGCTGCTCTGAACTTATGCGAGGTGAGTAGTTTATATAATAGTTGTAATTTTTGTACCTCCAGGCCAATTTTTATATCAAATATGTTTGTTAACTTTTCAGCTTACTGTTGGCTAACAAAAAAATAATACAAAAACGGTATGTACACTGAAAAGTTATTTACAAGCAAAATTTCAAGTTCTAAAACTGACACATACTACTAAACGCATACCAACAAATATACCAAGAAAGGTGGTTTAGCGGTAAACGCGTTCGCTTTTTATTCGGGAGGCCCTGGGTTTGATTCCTGGCTCGGCTGACTCAGGTGTTTTCCGCGGTTTTCCTGAGCCAAAAACATGAATACTGGAACAAATTCTTTATCCAAATTCCTTGTTCTAACCCATCCTTACCATATTTTCTCGGGGAAAAGAGGCTTAGAACTCCGGTGCGGAGTCCGACAGACTCTTATAGCGGCTTGGCTCTTTACGGGGAATAAACCGACACCGATTTTCTTTTTCAACAAATGTAACACTACCCCAGTAGCACAAAATATTATTTAAATATTTCGAAACTACATTGTAGAAATATTAAATGTAACACTTCTTTATATTACGTTAATATTCAAAAGAAACATTTCTAAAACATTAATTTAAAGATGTTTACAATATTTGACCTAAATGTTGGCCAAATATTTGAAAAATATATTTATATGATATTTGTCAAAAATATTTGTTTAATGGTGTTTGAAAATATTATTTAAATATTTCAAAACTACATTGTAGAAATATTAAATGTAACACTTTTTTATATTACGTTAATATTCAAAAGAAACATTTCTAAAACATTAATTTAAAGATGTTTACAATATTTGACCTAAATGTTGGCCAAATATTTGAAAAATATATTTATATGATATTTGTCAAAAATATTTGTTTAATGGTGTTTGAAAATATTATTTAAATATTTCAAAACTACATTGTAGAAATATTAAATGTAACACTTTTTTATATTACGTTAATATTCAAAAGAAACATTTCTAAAACATTAATTTAAAGATGTTTACAATATTTGACCTAAATGTTGGCCAAATATTTGAAAAATATATTTATATGATATTTGTCAAAAATATTTGTTTAATGGTGTTTGAAAATATTATTTAAATATTTCAAAACTACATTGTAGAAATATTAAATGTAACACTTTTTTATATTACGTTAATATTCAAAAGAAACATTTCTAAAACATTAATTTAAAGATGTTTACAATATTTGACCTAAATGTTGGCTAAATATTTGAAAAAAATATATATGTATATATATATGATATTTGTCAAAAATATTTGTTTAATGGTGTTTGAAAATATTATTTAAATATTTCAAAACTACATTGTGGACATATTGTGTAACATGTTACGTTAATATAAAAATAATATATAAATAATATTACATAAATATTTTATTTATGTTAACGTAACGTACAATATTTCCACAATGTAGTTTTAAAATATTTAAATAATATTATCTAAATTCATTAAACAAATATTTTCAACAGTTTTTCAAAATCTTTTTGTCCAAAATATAAATCAATCCGATGTAAAAGTACACACAATGTTAAAAAAAAACAAAAACGTCCTTCCTGGTAGTTTATTATACATACATTATTTACATTATATATACATTTACAATTAATTAACATATATCTCCCCGTGCCTCTGTCCGTAACGGTGGTGTCACTGAAAATTAAAATATAATATAGTTAACTGTGTACGCGAGTATTAACTATTAATTAGTTTATTTTGGGCATGGTTTCACAAAGTTACGTGACACATTCTTACATTCCGACATTCATAGTAAAAAAATGAACTTGGGTCGGGAATTGTACATGTAAGTGAAGAAATTCTGAATAACTTACGAATAAATGAGACCAACCTTTTTGGAAGTGGCCAGGAATGCCTACACTGACTTTTTCATTTTCGTGTCGGATGTGCTTACGAAACGTCTGCGTGTAACAGCTAAAACTGCAAGCTGTTTTAGTTAACAGATTAAGAAAATCTAACAAAATACTTACAAACAATAGCTTTAAAAATGTGCAAATAGCAAAATGGCAATTTCCAGTATTGCAAATTCTGGAATATCGCAAAGCCTTTTCGTTGCCCAATAACTTGGTCATTTGTAGGAATATGTGCGCTTTCACCGCCTGCCAAATGGAGAATCTCGACCTATAAATATAAATAAATACACTAAAACTACTAAAAAATGTAAACTTAACTTACCTTATTTAAAGATGTAACGCTAACGAGAAAACAAATTATCACTTATGGGAAGGAACTCTGCTCGCAGCACTGGCTCACTTGTAAGTTATTCACAAAATTCGCAAAAACATAGCCCCGTAACCACCACCGGCAAAGGTAGGGAGTAAACAGGTACTTTGTGACCAAAACTGAAATTTCCTAGAATCATTTCCAAAAGTAAAAGCCTTTTTTCTGCTCAGGTAGGCGGCACGTTGCCAGGGATATTGCTAGGCGATTGTATTTGAATCATACATTATCTTAAATATTTACAGAAGGTTATTTTTTGTTCTATCATTAAAAAGCATCCTAGCATCTACATGATATCAAAATCGTGTAATAAAATACGCCCAGCAATAATATTATATCTCATTTCTTAATAGACTTACTCCACTACACTAAAAATAATATTATAATAAATAATCATGCCTACGTTTCTAGTTGCAAACTTCTTCACGCACTCCATTGTATTTTATAAAAATTATTTTTCTTGAAACTAACTTTCACAAATTGCATTTGTAAATATTGATTTAATTATAAATAAATCTCTTTATTTAGCCAATTATAAATTTTGGTTTTAAAAATTTTAATAAAATAATTTTAAAGAAAATTAATTTGTGTTTAGCAAGATAAAAAATTTTTTTTTTAATTATGTGGGTTTTCCGTTCCTTATTGTATTAGAACTTTTCGCTCTACTACTGTTTCTCTGCACGCATATATAATAGCCTAATATACAACTAATATTTCTTTGTAATATTTAACAAAAATAAGCAAAATATTTCAACAAATATTAACCTCATCTTTTCTAAAACCAAGCCATCCAGTAGACAAAGATGGCCATTAGCAGAAAAGTAAATACACCAGGTACTAGAATTACTCGGAAATATACATAAAACCGACATCGATGCTGCGAAACGTAGCCGACAAATATCTCTTTTAACTACCTTTCGTATTACCAGTACATAATCAGATTTTTCATAAAATTACTACCACCCAGTAGTATTTCTGAAATAAATTTCCTCAAAAGGACAAAACTATGAAATTAATACGGTAGAATAAACGGGACGGCTTTAAATTTTTACAATCTAGTTTAAATAATCAAAGAAAAACATCTACGAAAAATTTAAGCAAAACAGTTCAAGGCAAAAAATAAAGAGGAAAAATTAGCCATGGGAAAAAATCAAAAATATAAAATGTATTTGTTTTATTTTTATTTTTAAATCAAGATTCTAAAACCAGTACACCAAGTACATACACTGCACGAAAGTAGGATGCAAGAAATTATACATTAACATGAGGAACTAACCCTTGTGTCTTTTAATTCATCAGTAAACATCCTCATTCCAATATTTAAAATGTTACCTGCAAATATTGGTTAAATTTTATGTATTAATATTTAAAAAACAATTTGTATATTCTCAACAGCGTAATATTATCTGAAAATGTCAAAGTTATGTTTTTTTAATGTTACCTGCAAATATCGGTTAAATATTATGCAACAATATTTAAATAACATTTTGCAAATCTGAACTGAGTAATATTATCTCAACATGTCAAAATTATGTTTTTCAATATTACTTGCAAATATTGGTTAAATATTATGCGATATTATTTAAATAACATTTTGCAAATCTGAACTGAATAATATTATCTGAACATGTAAAAGTTATGTTTTTTCAATATTACCTGCAAATATTGGTCAAATATTATGTAATAATATTTAAATAACATTTTGTAAATCTTGACAGCGTAATATTATCTGAAAATGTCAAAGTTATGTTTTTTCAATATTACCTACAAATATTGGTTAAATATTATCTAATAATATTTAAATAACATTTTGTAAATCTTGACAGCGTAATATTATCTGAAAATGTCAAAGTTATGTTTTTTCAATATTACCTACAAATATTGGTTAAATATTATCTAACAATATTTAAATAACATTTTGTAAATCTTGACAGCGTAATATTATCTGAAAATGTCAAAGTTGTGTTTTTTCAATATTACCTACAAATATTGGTTAAATATTATCTAATAATATTTAAATAACATTTTGTAAATCTTGACAGCGTAATATTATCTAAAAATGTCAAAGTTATGTTCTTTCAATATTACCTACAAATATTGGTTAAATATTATCTAATAATATTTAAATAACATTTTGTAAATCTTGACAGCGTAATATTATCTGAAAATGTCAATGATATGTTTTTTCAATATTACCTGCAAATATTGGTTAAATATTATGTAATAATATTTAAATAACATTTTATAAATCTCAACACCGTAATATTATACAAAAATGTCTGAGTGATATTGCTTAAATATTACCTTTCAATATTAATTTCATATTGGTTATTAATATTTAAATAATATTTGGTTTACCTTATCGTAGTAATATTTTGAAAAAAGATGTAAGTAATATTTTTCTGATATTTGAAACTAATATTTGTCATGCAGCAGCGCGTAATATTTAGGTAATATTTTCTACAACTTTGGTTGATAATATTGTGGAAAAATATTCTATTAACGATGACTTAATATTACTTACAAATATTTGCTATACAGCAAGTTTAAATATTAGTTTAATATATGTTATATTATAATAATATTTAAAGTTCACAAATATTATAATGATATTTGATTCATATAATAGCAATATTTTGTGCTACCTGGGTAATAAGGCTCTCACAACAACCCCAAACGTACTTATATTAATATTAACTATAACGCCACTTTGTTGCACCACGAAAGCCATGCAAATGCACCCTTGACAAAATGTTTTCAACGCCCTTCGTGTAGCGGAACCACCCACTAAATTTAATCTTAATTTAAACTTACTTATAATTTAGAAAACCTTGATCCCCATCGTTGTTATTCAGCCACTCCTGATACACTTACGCTTTAAGTTTTAAAATACTAAACTACTCAAAAGAATTACGGGGTGAAAATTTCATGCTTGAAGTTTTTTTAGGGCCGATGGCATTTTAATGAAACTTGGTATACGCATTGTCGAAACAAAAAACCTGTAAGACCAAAGAACAGTCGCATCTTATACCCATCCCAAGGAGTAGAAGAATCCCTCATGACCTGAACTTTTCATTACTTCTCCCCGGTCGAACACCATCAGCATACAGCAAAAACGGATATATTCCATTCCCCAAGGGGCTAGACGCTAGTAGTCCCGCAAATTCTCCAAAACACCATTCATTAACGGCGTACACTCGTACGGAGACGGAGCGGAGCGTTCATCAAATCTAACACTATCCCTTAAAATTGAACCGTTTTGTCCGGTTTCTGTATCACCGTGATGGCATCTCCCAAGTGGGTTATTTCTTCCGTAATAGGCGCCCTTTTGTTGTCACTCCTGACCGCCATATCTTCGAGTTACGAGCTTCCACATACGTTATCCACAAGAAATTGGCTTTTTAAGACAACCGCATCCCGTTTACAATCATTCGCCACAAGAACGCTTGAGTTATATCACCTACGCGCGCACAAACATCACCGTACAGCTTCGTCCTGCGGAGGGTTCCTGCTCTTCTAACATAGTATCCTTAAAATCCCTTAAAAGGGAAGTTTTTCTCGTACCCTAACATAAACACGTTACTTTTTCGCGTGTATGCATGATGGGGAACATCTACAAATGTTCTGCCTATCAGCATGGGTACAGGTTGCGCGTCGTGCGGTACCGCTAGCACTGGAACCTTCTCCACCAGTACACCATTCACTCTCATCGAGCACTTTACAACACCAATCGACTTTACCGACGGCGGCGGCGTCGCCAATTGTCCGAAAGCAAATACGTCATTTTGAGTAGGTTGGAACTGTAATCTCTTTTGCGCCGCTACCGACCGTTTAACAAAACAACCTGTCAAGCCCGAATCTACTATCCCACACACTTCCACCTCACCGTCAATCACCACAGTCTTCATGTAGATTCTCCGCAGTCTCCACTCAGGCAGCCTGCTGCCTGTTTATCGGCAGTTTAGTTAGATGGTTCCGGACAATCGCACGATAAATTACTACCAGTACCGCAATTATAACAACGCACTCCACCGCGCTAACTATCGTTTTCCAAACCGTCATGTCAGTCCCGCAACACTCAAACCGCCACCTGCTTCTCGTCTCCACTCATCCTCGCCTTCACGTACGCTCGTCCTTTGTTCTATAGGGTCCAGTCGTTGCAACAATGCACTTTGCTTCTGGCCTACGGTCGGATTATAAGAATCCACACTACCGCCACATCACGTGTATTCAACCCTGCAAAAATCTCCTCTTTAATCTCTCCAAACGAAAGATCTAGTTTTTTACATTTCTATTAATATATCTATACAATCTATTACGTAGTTTTTTTACACAAGGCGACTTTTTACGTAGAAATAGGCTAGTGCCGTTTCACTCCGCCCCCGTCGACGTGCTTTCATCCGTCCTATAGAACCGACAATTTGTCTGCTCTAATACTTGCTTTTGAGCTTCGCCTTGAAGGTGTTTCAGGTTGTAATTAAGTCAAATTTTAAACTGTACCAAAATTTTGCTGGCCCAATCAGATGCGCTCGTGCAGTTTGCAAAACATACTAATCTGGCCATCAATTTAATTTCGCACTCGTCTCAACTCATCAGTCAGTCATCTGAAGCACTCGTCATCTTTGTCTTCGTCGAAACACTTAATGACCTTTGAAAGGTCTGGCATAGCATGTAATTCGCCGTGACTTGCGTTGGCTGCAGCCTCAAGGAAAGTGCCTTGCGGGGTTAGCCTCCCCATTACAGTGCACAGCATTTTATTTCCGCGGCAATTTTATGCCAATACCTTTTGTATACAAATCCAATTAGATGTTACTCTACCTTGCTGTTGTTCTTCATCTCCATTAAAACTTGTGAAATCTGATGACCCGCGTTGCCATTTCCTTGGAGGCGGGTGGGGCCTTCTTCACTTTTGCTTTCAATGCTACCATCTCTGGGAATAGGAACACTCATGTTGACGTATTGGTTTTGATGTCATCAGTCACCGTTAACACCGCACTAACTTGCTTCAACCCACGACGCCCAATTGCGTAACACATTTACATCGCGACTGAGCAACGACCCGCCAACGTCAAAACAGCATGCTAATTGTTTAACACATCAAATCAAGTGGGAATTGGACAACTTTCGCATAGACACGTACAAGCAGTATGTAGCTACTCTGGAAACTAGCGATTCTTTTTTTTTTGGAGGTCAACTAAGAAAATTGTGCAACAACCAAATTAAATGTCTGCGCTCAAGCTTAACAACGCTACATATTGCAGTAACAGAGAAACATGTCAAATTATGGCGAAGCAATTGAAGGAATCATTGGTTACAAGATCTGAAAACCAAGAAGTTACTGATGAAATAGAAACCCAACACATCCCACTGCCGAATACAGAAGCAGCACTCACCGGCCCTTCTAAAATTTGATTAATTATTAAACAGCTTCCTAATAAAAATCCCAGGCTGCGATTTAATCTCTAATATACCGATTAAAAACTTGACGCCCAAAGCACTACCCTTCTTGACAACAATTTTTTGCATTTGTCTCATGAATGGGTTCTTGCATCTATATATACTAATATAGAACACGAAAACATCTTACCCATTTTCGAGTTGGATTTCGGAAAAAGTATTCCACAATACATCATTTACTACGGCTTACAGAATTAACCTCTGGCGGATTTAAAAGAAAACAACGCACTGTCGTGGCTTTTCTGAATGTTGGAAATGCTTTTGACAGGGTCTGGTTAAATGGTTTGATACACAAAATTATCTCTGAACATTCTGCAGATCTCGTTAGCGTTATATTGTTCTTTGTCACCAAACAAACCTTATGTTTCAAGTATCAATTATATATATCAAAAATATTACAGCGGGTGTCCCACAAGAATCTGTACTTGGACCGATTGTGTTTAGCATTTTTGTGAACGATATACCGACGTCGGTGGATTCTAGCAACCCAGTGTTTGCACATAACACAGCTGTTAATACTTAACACCATTGTATAGCAGTTGCTGTCTACGATCTCCAAATTCCTTTAAACGTAATATCAGAGTGCTGCAATAAATGGAATATTAGCCTAAACCCAATCAAGAGTTTACGCTTAGATGGCCTTTGAATTCACTATGTCTTCAAGTTTTTCAAGAAGATATTCTTTGGAATCCACCTGACTAGACTGTCGAGTATCTGGGGGTATACTTTGGTAGGTGAATGGCATGGGGGTATCATATTAACAGAAAGTTAAATAAAACTTATGCCAAATTATCCCTATTGTATCCAATTCTTAACCGTAAATCTCCACTTAAAATTTAGTGCGCAATGACTCTCTATAAACTGAGACTTAAGACCGTCATTTCTGTATACATGCGTCATATGGTGAACACGTAGCCAAGTTCTTATCAACAAGATACGAGTGGTATGTTCGAAGTAAACCAGCAATGTCACGTAGCTTGAATTGCGAGAGGGTCGTGACAGGTCTAACTAGGAAACGCAAATAATGTTTACATAATCAATGGTTTATTAATCTAAGGTATAAATGAGGAAGAAACAGTACTTACATTATAGACATGAACTGGAATCTGTGGCTAATGAACTACGGCAATGAGAGCACCATCATAAGCGGCAATATTTAGGAAGGTGTCGGACTACAGTACGGGTAGCCAAATAAGCACCTTGCTGATAACTTGGCCACTGGCAGCTTACAACTACTACCCGCTAACTTACAACTGCTAACTGATCCCCGGATGTCAAATATGCGTCTTATGTACTACTTAGTAGTGCGTACTTTTCTATCTTTGTACCAGGCTCAGTGGTGTAAGTTCAAATTTCGAACCATGAAGAAAAATGTTTGGAAGTAGACTTCTATTAAGTCACTCTTCGAAATAATTTAACATCAAAAGCCCTACATGCAATATAGTGTTTGCATTTGCTACTAAAACAATGTTGACAAGCGTGTGTGGAGTTCCCACCCGCCTCGTGGAGAGTAATGCCACGTTTTTGATTGGCCCTTCCATCAGGCGATGGTGGGGTTTTTAAAAACGGTGTAAAAATCAAGTTGAATAGTATTTTATTAACCACTAGGCAAAATTGCCACTGTCTTCCAAGCGGAGGTAGTGGGAATAATGCATGGTGCAAATGCAATTCTTGAACGACAAATCAAGAACCAACGTATTGGTATCTACAGCGATAGCAGAGCCGCTTTACTAGCCCTAGGCAGTTGTAAAATCACCTCAGGAGTGGTACTGCGGTGTCGTGAAGCTCTCGACGATATCTCAAAAGATAATGCAGTCTCCCTTGTATGGGTGAAAGGACATGACGGAACCTACGGCAACGAAAAGGCTGATGAGATTGCGAGACTGGCCTCCGGACAACCTCTCTGGGGGCCAGAACCCGTAATTCCCATATCCCTGAAGACATTAAGCTTTATGCTACACCAAGAAACCTTAAAAAGCTTCACACGAAGATGGGTTAACACTCAAAGCTGTCGTCAAGCAAGGGCTGCTATTACGGCACCCTCGCCAAAAACAGCCAAATACTGTGTACAACTGTCCCGAAAGAACTTACGACTAGTTGTGGGTATCTTATCTGGACACTGCACCCTAAAGCAACACATGCACAGGATGGGACTGGCGGACAGCCCAAACTGTCGTGCATGCAACGAGGACGACGAGTCGGCAGAACATGTCCTATGTCACTGCCCAGCTCTCGCAACAACCAGAGGATCCATGCTGGGGGACTTCTGGCCTAACATGGCCGAAATCAGCAACACTCCAATTGCGGATGTCCTCAAGTACATCCAAAAGGTTGGATGGCTTGGGTGACGTCCAATGTGGAGAGCTGCTGGGGAGGTAGTACAATGGGCCCACCTATTGTGGCCTAAGTGCGCGTGAGGTAACTCACACTCCCAATTCCAAATCCAGAATCCAGTATTTTATTAAAAATGTATTATTAGATATTAAGTATTTATTTATGGTTCTATTTGGAATATTTAAAATTATTTCTAAAATAGTTAAAAATTAATTAAAATAATTGTTCATGTTCAAGTATTTGTAGCTGCACGAATACTTCAGTTGGATTGTTAATACAGGCGGGTGGGCCCCCTATGCTTTGGCTCCCTCGGTAGTTAGGTCATCCACCCGCACAACACACGTGCACAAAGGAATTTCGTCCGGGATCAAATACTGGCAGTGTTCACAGTTCACTGCCGGGTTCATAGTTCTTGTAATTAATGTAACATATAATTTAAGTCCTACAATTATTATACCATATTACTTTCGTGACAATACAAAGAAGACAACGGATCTGGCACGGACACACTAAACGGATGGGAAATGGTAGACTACCAAAAGAAGCTGTAAACATTCAAAGAAATAAAAAAAAGAGTACGACCCAGAAAAACCTAGATAGAAGACATTAGAAAAGAAGTGGGCGATATGGGCATATCACACAAAATATGGTTGAGTAAATAAGAAGCCTAGGAATCGGAAGGTGGCGATAGACGCTGTAAAGACACTATTAGGATAGACAGGGTGCCTATTTTATTGTATAACCCCATGACTTTTCAGACTAGACAACACACGTTGCAGGTCATGGGTCTCTTTAGTCGTTTTTCCTCTTAATCGAGGAGTCGTGATTCATATACCATATAATATTTCGTATGCCAGTTGGTTCTTGTGATGGTCTCGTTCTATTGCGTTCAATCTTCTGCATTTCCTATATTCTCTTCTAAAGTGGCTCTTGTGGCTTCCGCTATCTGATTGATCCAGCGCTTCGGTGATCTGCCACAAAGTCATCTTTCTTCCACTTTCCCTTGTGTTTTACTTGGGTCATGGGTAGCTTTACCATTAAAATATAATTTATTAAGTAAAAACAACAGTAGATAAAAAAGCACTTTCGTTTGACATTTCATTATTAAAAAGATGTTCAGTGCCCTAAACCTACAACAAACTGTTGTTCTCGTTTATAAAGTTGGATTTTAATAGTAAATCAGCCTATGACATGCAACTTGTGTAGCCTACTTTGAAGATTCAAGTAATTACAGGATAAAATGGGCACCCTGTAAATGCTGTGTAAAGTTTAAGTGGCTCCATCTCGTTGAAAACAAAGATTTAGATGTAGACTTTCTAGTCACTTTCTGGTTCGTTCGTGGAATGAAAATGAAAAATTAGAGGACAAGAAGCTCACTGTCCCTAAAATTCGTTATTGATCTGTTGTACACTGTACGAGTTTTTTTTACTGCACTATCAAATATACAGGGTGATTTTATATACAATAACAGTTGTAATTGATACCATAATATAGCTTAGTAGATTGGTCTTGAATAAAAAACTTTATTTCAGTATGCTTACTATGCCATACTAATTGTATATTTTCTTAAAAAAGCTAAATAATGTAATTTACTTTCGCTTATAGCAAACAAAGCTACCTACATTACCAGCAATAATTTAGCTATAAACACCGTTGGGCTGAAGAATGATGAATGGGCTACCTACAGGAGAGGTTTCGAAGGAGGTAATATAACACTTTCCGTTATTAATCTTTAATATTATTCAGAAAGGTTACGTGTCGATTTATTTATACACACTTTATTGGTAGGTGAATACAACAACTGGAACGATTTCAGCAATCCAGCTTTAAAGAATTCGCCTGGTATGTGTTAGAATCATTATCATCATTACATTAACACTGATTATTATTTTTTTATAACAGGTCTCGTTACAAAAAATAAAGTTAATTATAATCCCAAAGTAAATGGCTCATCTACTAGTACAAAAAGAAGCGTACAGAGAAGTAAAAATATGTAAATAATTCTATACATTATAAACAGAACAAATTTAATTTTAGAGTTTCTATGGATACTCTTGTCTCCTATAATCGTTATGGTAATTGTAATTGGTTCTCTTGCGAAGATGTGGGAAGATAAGTGTAAGAATGTATCATCTACTACTGAAATCATCAATCCTTCTTTTGGTCCTAATGTAGAACAAGAAAACAACAGACATTTGGATTTACCACCCTCGTACGATGAAGCTATTAGAATAAGTAGATGATTAGGTAGTGGTGTCGCTAGGGGACTTCCCCTAGCTCAAATCCAACATACCTGTATTGTTATTTTGTAAAATATAAGTAGATTTTGGCAACTTATACGGTTCAATATTTAAAATTTTAGCTTCAGAAATGTACATCGAAAGACTTTAATCAACCTTCATATTATGATATTCAAGAGCAACTTGATGTAAATAAAAATTAAGCCTTTATAAGACTGGTGAATTTTTCTATACATTAAGTTGCTCTATGAATTTAAATTAGGTATAGACGATTTCGATTAGTTAGTGATGCAGTTAGAGATATTCCCCTAAGGGAAAACCAAGATAGTTGTGTTATTAATTAGAAAAATATATACAGAGTTTTAATGAATTAAATGGACAAACTTCCAGGGCTTGCAAAACACAACAAAGCAAACAACTTTTGTTAATAAATGTGTGGTCAAAAGTGTTTCCTTTCAGGACAGAGCATCTCAAAGATTCTTTAAGAAGCGCCTAAATGTAGGCAACTCAATTTACTACCTACTATTTGTTTCGATAACGACGGAAATTAATACAGGATAAATAAAGCCCTCTTTTCCACGTTTCAAATTCAAATTAAATTTTAAATAAATTAATTAACAAAATGTTTCTATTTGAAAAATTTACAATAACTAATTCTAAAATTAACAAACTTATAGTAAATGTTCAAAATGTCGCCCGCCAGCTTCTACACACGAAGCACATCTACGAAGTAAATTCCTGCGCACCGCTCCAAATATACCAGGAGTCTGTTGAACTTCTTCACATGCAGCAAGAATACGCGCCGGAAGTTCTTCTACAGTTTCAACTGGGGTAGCATACACTAACGTTTTAACATCGCCTCACAAAAAGAAATCATGTGGGGTCAAATCAGGAGAACGTGGAGGCCACGCCACATGCCCTCTTCGACCTATCCATCTGTTGGAAAAAGTGTTAATTAAAAATTCCCTGACTTCCGCCGAAAAATGAGCAGGTGCACCATCGTGCTGCAGCCACATTTGACGTGGAACATCTTCCAAAAGCTCAGGCAGGACATGACGCAAGAAATATAATAAATTGCTCCTGTTAACCTTTGGGGTAGCAGATACGGTCCAATGAGTCTATCGCCAACAATCCCGGCCCAAATGTTCACTGAAAATCTTTGCTGGTATCCTTTTTGAACCACAGCATGGGAATTTTCATCGTCCCAAATGTGGCTGTTTCTACTGTTGAATATTCCTTCTTTCTTAAAAGATGCCCAGTCACTAAACAGAACGCTTACTTGGAATTCTGGATTCTCATTACACCGCCGCAGATATTCCTAGCAAAATTCTACCCTTCTAGGAAAATCTGCTTTAACCATAGCTTGTACCTTCTCTGGATGGTACGGATGTAGCTGCTGCTCATGTAGTACCTCCCATACTAAAACATGGTTCACTCCTATTTCATGAGCGATGGCTCTTAAACTAGTAGAAGGATTTTCAGCCACTCTCTCCAAAACTTCTTCCTCAAAATCCACCGTTCGCCTTATTCTGGTAGCTCCACAGTTGTGTCTGTTGACAACGAATGTACCTTCCTCCCGCAGCCGACGTGAAACTACACTAAAGGCCTTGTGCGATGGATGATTCCTATTCGGAAAATGTTCTTGGTACAGGCGAGCAGCTTTGCGTGCGTTACTCCAAGCAGCTCCATACATGAACATCATATCATGCTATTCGGCAAAAGTATAATTCGCTATAACACAAAAATACGAAACACAACGAAAATAACGAAGAAAATAATTATCAAAAAAATCACAGAACGAAAAAAAATCGAATTATAAAAGACACAGAAAGAAACGAATGCAAGGAATGTCAAAAAATATTACAAAAATATCGAATTGTGTCACAATTGACGTTATTAGAATGCATGTACGTCTAGATCGTTTTTTTTTCAAAATTCCGTGTGACCTGTGCAAAATAATTGAAAATGCAATTTGGGTTGCCTATTTTCAGGCACTTCTTAAAGAATCTTGAAGAGGCTCTATTTTCACACATTTATTAACAAAAGTTGTTTGCTTTGTTGTGTTTTGCACGCCCTAGAAGTTTGTCACTACAATTCATTAACACCCTGTATAATAGGAGTATATTTGAACGAACCACGATTTATTTTTGATATTTGTGATTTAAAAAATGTACTTTATTTTCGTATCTTTATTAATGTTACTTGAATAACAGAAAACACATTCGAAATATAAATAGATTATTAAATATTTAACATAAATTTAAATTTAAATAAAACCTTAAACTAAATCTTGTTGACTAGTTCTTACTCTTAAATATGTAGTGTAAATTATTTTCCATATTGCATTGGCCAAAACATGTAGCTTAGCTGAAACTCACAATAAAATTAAATGTTGATGTTTGAACCATTTTAATTTAATTATGTGTTTGGTGATTCACAGGTAGTAGATCCAATATATCAATGAGACTTCCATACTAAGAAATCAGTTTTTAAACTATTTAGTACGGTTGAGCAAATGTATCCCTTTGAAACCTGTCGGGACATATGTGTCCCAAAGAAAACAAACAAATCTGGTGGATTTAAAAGTAACGCATTCTCAATATAATTTTGTCCCAACAATCTTCTATGTATCCAGTTTATTCTCGTAAGTTTTGCTCATTTTCGGTAGAATGCATGCACGTGTTTACTGCGTTTTAAGATAATAATATACGGTTGAAATAAAACGAACTGTGCCTTGGAAAACATTGCAAGTAAGTAACGAATTAACTTATAATAGCTGGCAATAATTAAATTTGCAAAGTAATTGTTTTTTACTAGCAAAAATGGAGGTGGGACATACGTATCCCAGCAGTTATTTTGCTAGGACATATATATCCCACCAGTTCTATAACACTGTAGTAGTAATGTGTTTTCTCCACAGTCAAACCGATACGTAATTTTTCTACCTGAGTAATATTATAGTTTTCTATGTATATTTGCTTCTTTTGTTTCGTTCTTTACTACCTGCCTCAGTGCTTTTAATGAGTTCCTAGAATTTTATTTATTTTTTCATCAAAAAGTTTTATTTTAAATTAACAGCTTTAACATTTTATTTAACTAAAATTAGGTTATATTATTAATCGTCTTATTGTTCGCAAGAGTTTGAAATACTGGGAAGTAACGCACTACATAATATTTTATTCATGAAAAACTAGAATTAAAAACTTGGTAATGCCATATTTATTCACATTTAGGTATAAGAACACACATAAGGCAGCAAAGTAGTCGTACAAAAGGCACAAAAGTCTTTATAAAAAATAGTATATCATATATTAAACTATAGTAGCTTTAACACTAGAAAAATATATACATTTATATAAATAGAAGAATGAAGATCGATCTAGAGCACAACAGAGTAATTTAAATATTGTATTTTGGACGTATTACAAATAAAGATAGCGGTAGAAATTAGGTATACAGAATCGCGTTAATTCGTACTATTACATGAAAATTCCTGTTCTATGGTTACAGGCGGTGGAAGATGTCTTCTAAGATACAGCTTTTCTGGAATAACGTTGATCACTTTGAGCTAGGTACTTCAAATTTGATATGCGGTCATCCTTAATAAGTTTCTAGGTAGTATACAATTTTCATCCTAATCGGGTTTGTGGAACTGGTCATTTCACGGTCACGTTACCTGATAAGAAGTTCTGAAAAGTAGAATAGTCAGGTGACCTTGAAATAACTTGTTCCACGTAACCAACAATAACGAAAATAACACAGTATGTAGCAAATTATTAAGGATGACTGCACATAAAATGTTAAGTACCTAGCTCAAAGCGATCAACAGTTATTTAAGAAAAGCTGCATCTTAGAAGTCATCTTCAATTACCTCTAACGCTTCAGGGAAGCATTTTCGGAAACATGTTTAAGGGATCATTTTGTTTTATTTTTCAACGTATAATATGCCTCTTTGCTAAGGGACAGAAATGTCTGAACACACCGTATTAATCAGAGACCCAATAATGCCATAGTTATTGACTGGCGTAGGCCGTGTCGTTAGTTAACGAATACACAACATTTTTTTCTTTTGGTCTTTATTTTTCTCCGTGAACCCGAAAAACGAATTACACTTCAGTTCACAAACTGAATATTGGCGTAAAACGAGTTTGACTCCTTATTTGGGTTCACGGAGAATAACACGAACCAAACCAAGAAAGTCTGGGTGTATATGTTTAATAACAATAATAAATATGTCTAAACTGAATTGTGAAAAATAACATGTGCAATGCCACATTTATTCAAATTTACACCTAATACGGCAAAATACTAGTAGTGTATATTGCTCGGAACAACAAAACTTCAAATAAGCGAGTTGGTTGGTACTTTGGAGTTAAAAGCAACGAAGTAGCCAGATTTGTAGAGCACGTTTTCCTTACTCTTAAACTAAAATTTTCCTGTCCGAAAGAGCACAATTCAAAAAATAGAGGTTACGACATGGCCAGAAAGTACGTGTCAAACACTACTAATACATTTATTTTGGTTACACTTGTTTGTGGCAGTTATATATTTCCTTATATTTTAACAACGCGAAATGAATTGCAGTTTATGAGCAACGAAACTAAAAATGCGTTTTTCTCGGTTCGGCTGTCTTCAAAAATCGATTATTTTTAGCTAGGCTTTTGCTTTCCAAACTATTATCTCGTTAACCGTTTGTTTTAACAAAAAAACTACCTCTTCTTTTGTAATACTTGCAACATTAATGATGCTCGAAGCTTGTGTTTCAGATTTTTAAGGCTAATAATAAATGAAAGAGCCAAAAATCTAAAGTAACGCATAAATTACGGTGGTTTCCCAGCGTCGACACGCTCGCAGTACTTCTATTGCTAACGTGGCGTCCCCACTACATTCTTTCGTTCTGCGCGTTTACCGCACCCCACGCCGTACTTTGCGGACATGTACGTAACTACAATTTTTTGAATTGTACCCTTTCGGCTAGGACAATTTTAGACAAATTTTAGTTTTAGATTAAATAAAGCATGCTCTACAAATATGACTACCTACTTCGTTTCTTTTAACTTCAAAGCGCTCACTGAAGTGAAAATAAAATCCCTCGAGCACTCAACTATGGTAATAAGGCAAGAGTCAATTACAGTATTTTTAACATCAATAAAAAATATAAACATTTATAACAAATTTAGAACATTTTGGCGCATAAAGCTAATGCAGCTTTTAAAGCAGTAGAACAAAAAAGCTCGTCAATGGGTGCGTTCAGAGGACATCAGCAGCTGAGTTGCTGACTCACTAATACCATCTGAACGTCATTGCTGATGGCATGCTGCAACAAAGTAGCTTAGTAAATATTTAGTTAAAGGTCCTCTGAACGGACTCAATATTGTTACAACCTAAGTATGCAATATAGAATTCATTCTTCCCCACCTCCACCTCCACCACTATCTGCTCCTTCATCTACACCACAATTATTTGTACTGGTATCTTTACCTCCCTCATTGTGATGATTATTTTCTACACGACAATCGCTTGTATTTCTGGCACGTGTGGCTTCTTCATAAGAAGGGGGCAAACTGCTAATGCCATCGTCGTCTTGACCCAAAATTCTAATACTAAAACAATCGTTTAAGTCCAGACAATGCGAAATGTTCGTTTGCGTGATTGCATTATTGTGAGTATCATTATGTAAGTTTGAAATACGAGAACTCCAGCCATCTTCAATAGTAACAACACCATCAGTTTGCGAGTTTGTACTGTAGTTATTATTTCTAACTCTAGTTCTTGGTAGGTTACAATGAACATTTACGGGTTGTACACTTCCTTTTGATGACGGTCTTCTGATATGCGAGGGGCAGATGTCGACTTTAAGGCATAATTTTACAAATAGGTAAAATATGCCAGGAAGTACAAATACACCAACTAAAATGAAACAAGCTGTATATAGGGGAACTCCTCTAATGCGCAATTAGATTGTATGATTTTTTATTGAACTATTTTAAAATGACTTACGCCATTACCATCACCAACTCATCAAATTTCACTTACCTAAAAAAATTAAGGTAAGAACAAAAGCGGGATTTTTATAATACAGAAGACCTAAAAATTGTAATTTCGTAAATAATATGAATATTTATATGATTTAGAATGATTTCATTACTTACCAATTTCCCCATCATTATTTTTGTAGTGTACTGCATCATCTAAAAAAGTATAACCAGTTAAATTTGATATACGTATTACATCAAATATTATGTTATTATTTTAATTTTTACGATAGATGGGTGGTATAACTATGAGAAATTTATTCTTAGCAATTTTCGTTACGTAGATTCTGGTTGTGTTTCTTAATTTTATATAAATCAGCACTGCGGGCCAATAAGGCCCATGGCTTGGTCCCGTTCACTCCAGGTTTGGCTTATTGCTATGTTCCGGAGGGTAGTGGGGCCCTTTGGGGCTTTAACCACTACACCCCCTCAGCTTACGCCAAACCCTTGGCATCACATTTAGTCGTCCATTTACTCATCCATCTATACTCCGTGGGGAATTCCAACCCCACTAACGACTGCCGCATTGTTAATGCGACATCCGGGATCACCTATTAGAGTGCCGTTCCGAGAGCACCAAGCGCCGTGTTGACTCGGCTTTCGGACACCCATTCAAGTACTGACCAGGCAGAGCTACGCTTAACTCTGCTGATCGCACTCGAACGGGCATTCTAACCGCGCCAACTCGGGACTCTAAATTACTAGTTTTTAATTCAACAGCCAGTCTATTCTGGCCATTTTGATCTCATGTCAATGAAAGTTAGAGTTACAAGATGTTCAAACAAGATGTTCAAAATTAGATGGGCCATAGTTTATTGTTTAAACCATATGGACACATCCTTCTTGAATGCAATACAAAAAAATATATTTGGGTCTCGCAAGCAAGAAGGTCGTAGTTGAAAATAATGGCAGGTTTTTAAAACTATTTCAGAAATCAGCCGCTAAATGACAGCAAGGCCAAACGCGGTGCAAAGGCCGTATATAGGTAAGTAAGCATTCTTGAAACTGTGAGCCGAGTCTACGTAAAATTCCAGCCGGTTTGACGATCAACGAGATATGTTTCCTAATAATTTTGTTGCAACTTCATTCCGTTAATGCGGTGTTAATTGTTACGTGGTAATAGATAATATTAGACAGCAAAATGTATATGTTTTAACCGTTACTATTAATTTATTTTATAATTAATGTAACTTAACAATTATTTTTTTAGACACTTTAAATAATAAAGAAATAAAATTTGATATGTAAATGTATAATGATTTAATAGATGGCAGCACGTAGTGGCAGCTAATTGTGGAACTTAAATTTAATTAGTCACCCTGGTTGGCCCCCACGCTCTCTGGTAAGTAATATTTAAAAACAAACTTATCGTGCTGTTTTAGTTTTGAATATAAACAGAAGTCGTATATATGCGATAGCATTAAAACATAAAACGACGAACGCTGATTTTATTTTTAACATTCATACAAAAATGGAGTATCACCGGTTGCCTACATTTAAGCGTTTTTATGTTTAACTGCTGGTGCCGTGTCAACATCACAGGTTGTCTACACAACAGGCGCTAACTTTATAGAGGAATTTAGGTGAAAATACAGTCTTAGCGCAGCCAGGCGGCGCACATCCGCCATTATGTGACAAATTTTAAACCTAGCACCATATACACAACACAATTTTAAATAAACTTACACCTTTTCCATTTCCAAAGCATGAGATTTGATAGTAAAGTATTTCAGAGCGAAAAAAGCCAGCTTTCATATTGAACATTGATTTAAATTTGAGACGTTCTCGTAGAACTTTACCATGTGAAATTAAACTATTGCAAATGTCGGTTCCCCAAATTAATTTATAACAAAATAGTAAAGGAATAATCTATTCAGCATTAAAAACTGGATCTAATATGATTTACTCTTTCAAGTATTATAACCATTTTATCATAAAGATGAGAAAACCCGTTTAAGAAGTTAATTAATGGTAATTAATAGCGGCTAGCCACTACCTTCATAATTAAAACAATCGTTAGTAAGATTATTTTTATATATTATAATTATTACTATGTTTATTAATAGTTATTTTAGCTATAAGGAATGTAAGGACGTATTACCATTTGGGGAAAGGCAATATAAACCGAGGCGAAGCCGAGGAATAAATTACCTTCCGAGTATGTTATATCCTTACATTACCCGTTGTTTATTAAATTTTGCCCAATACCGGAAGCAATTAGCTTAAAATAATAAGAAAATATTTGTAAAATTTGACATCTCTTACCAGAACTATAATCAGAATTTTGTTTTAATTATTTCTATTTTGTAAATATGTATCATTATACTATTATTTTCCTAGAAATGTAAGTTACTAGTGGGAAAATATATTTATTATTAGTTATTAGTTTGGTAAATTTTTTAAACGGTTGTTATTATGGTAAATGATTGTAATATTTAAAAAAGTAAATGAATTATTATACGGAGTGTTTACGATGAACAAATTATCTATCTACTATTTTGCTGCAAAATAATCAAGCCAATATTTGCAGCAATTTTTTGTTTGTTTTTACGTTGTAAAGTCTTAAAACTAAATCAATACGGTGTAGGTGTGGTATATGCGTGTAGGTACCCGCATTTGCATACAGTTCGATGTCGATTAAATTATTAAATAAATCTATAAGAATAGGTAGTTCACGAAAACCGTTCAAAATAGTTGAAAAACACAACACTTCTGTATTAAAATCAACTTCTCTATTTTAGTCAATATTAATACAGGAGGCTCTGTAAACAACACTAATGTTTGCCAAGTAATGGCGGCCGATACCACGTGCCTATAGATCAACCAATCAAAAGCAAGGCACTCTATTGTCTGTTTTTCTGTAAAGTCACCGTAGCGCTAATTACAGCGCAGCGTATTGTCATCTAACGATCAATAGATGCACCACTGAAGATATAAGAATAATATAAAATTACAGAAAGATTTATGTTCTGTGTTTACAGTAATCTTAGCTCTCCAAACGGTGCAATGGGACTACAGCTATGATTCTCATGATTTTCTAAATTTTTGTACCATAATAACTCACTGGCGTAGGTACCTATGGGTAAAGTAAATTGGTTTTAAAAAAACTAGGTTAACTCGTTATAATTGAATTGGCAGAAACTGCACCCAGTTATAAAAAAAATTATTTCCTTATATTATAGTACTCTTGCTATTTCTAATAATTTCTAATAATAATTACTGCAACCGTCGCTGAAGCAGAACGGTTATTTTCATCATTGAAACTTACTAAAAGTTGCTAAAATTATAAACAAGACAAATAAATATAAACCAAAAACAGATCCTAATTTGTTACAATCACCCATTTACAAATTAAATTGTAATTCGATTTATATAGGCCGGACATTTAGGAATTTGATATTAGGTAAAAGAACACGTACGTTGTTACAAATACAAACACCCACATAAATCCAATTACGCTTAACACTTACTAGAACACAATCATTCAATGACATCTAATAACACTATAAAATAACATTAAAGGGGGATTACACAAGTAACGCCCTCTATGATGTGCGACGAGGAAAAGTTGCAAAGCAACAAACCGACAAAGTTGTAATCGAAAGCTGCAAAGCAAGGTATCAGCGATCATACCGGTCTCTAAGAACAAAACACGAAAACGCCCGTGTGGCAAGAAATATAAGATTTGGTTTTAATTATGGTTAGAATAGGCCACTACATGTTAACTTCTTATTTGAACTCGTCAAGTGGACACAATTCTAACCATAATTGAAACCAAAAGCAAACAAACACATATGTGCCTTTCTGGCATGTATCCGCTTGCTTGCTTTTGTTTCAATTATGGTTAGAATTATGTCCACCTGACGAGTTAAAATAATAAATTTCCTATACTGTAAAATGTTTACATTTTTGTGATGATAAACGTAAATTAGATTCACTGAGAGCTTTTGAAATTCACAAACATTTAAATTTAAAAACTGTACCGTTAATAAATGAGCAAGCTGATCTCTTAAATTCTCCTCTATTGGACATTTTGGGATAAGAAATCAAGTCACCTGCAGACGGTTACTGAAATCAAGTCACCAAATTCTATTGTTGCTGTAACAACACTAACTGTTTACGTTTTAATATAACTTTTGATAATGGTATGTAGACATGTCGTGACACGTATAAGGTTAAAATAAGTAAATATTGTTGGAGTAATAAAGTATTTTATTTATACTAAATAAATATGGACTTTAATGAAGTAAAGCTAGAATTTATAAATAAAGTGAAGGTTCGGTAGATTTACATGTGCAAACAAAATTTCGAATTAAACTGCAGATTATAAGAAAATACTTTTATTTGTTATCGTTTCTGGTAAACGTATTTTTCTTAATAAATAAATAAATGTTTTAGATAGATAAAAAAAATGAACAACAAAGAAATTTGAAGAGAGCATAGAACTAGCTTGCGGCGGGCTAAAGAAAGAACCGATTAGTATATTGTATTAATCAAATTTATTTATTAATAAATAAAAATGTGATAATTATCTATTGTATTATTATTATCAATATTTCTTATAAAATTGAAATCTGGAATTCTTTTAGGATGTGCTATGAACATCAACTGAAGATGTCTTATGGATATCTATTTAGGATTGCGTGAGGATTCAACGACTAAAGTTGTGACAAACAACTACCTATGAACGTCCATAGGAAGTCCTCGGGATGTCCTTTTGACATCCATAATATGAGGGACGTCTATAGAATGTCCTGTAGACATCCTTCTGCTGTATGTGCAATAACAGGCAATTATTGTAAACAAATTCTTGTTTAACTAGTTAATGGTACAAGAATTTAAAATTATGAAAATCAGAATTGTAGCCCCGTCGTTTGCGAGTTGAGATTACTGCAATTTTAAATCATTCGCATATATTCAGTGGTGCATTTATAGATTTTTAGATGAAAATGCCGTATAATCATAGCCTGTTTTTACACAGCACCAAGCGGTTGACTATAAATAACGCCTAAATGTAGGCATCCGGTGAATTTTGTAACTGTATTTTTAAATTTCAATAATTGTTACTAAGTACCTTATTAAAACACCATTATTGCATACTGTAAACTAATGCTTACCATATTTTCTAATAGCGTAATCGTCAGTTGCAGCTGCAAAAAAAATTAAATCTATGTAGAATGGAACAGCTTCATAATAATAAAAAATGCAACGTTATTCGTGGCATTTGCAGTTATAAAGATTTTCTTCCTTGGCCAAAGTAAAACAATGTGCAAATTAAAATCATTAAAGTATGCTTACGTAAAGTTACAGCCTCGGTGGTCCATTTATTGTATCGATAATTCCCTAATAAAACATTTAATTATCAAATATAAAGGCATCAATATATTTATTATATTTACGATTGTAGTTGGACTCCCAATCGCTCAGTAAGAACTTAATTGAATCACCAGACCCGAAACCTAAAATCATTTACCTTGGGTTTTAAGGTTATTATTTAGCTTATTACAATTAGGTACCATCATAGCGCTTTGATCTCCCTGTGAAACCCATCTTGAGTTTCGTTATTGTCAAGCACACACCCTTAATCAGTATATTTAGAGTTTGATTTTTTAAATTTACGTAGGTAAGTGAATTTCAATCGCCAAAACCACAAATTGAAGAAAAAGAAACGTAAATTCGCTCTCCTACAAAATAACATGGCAGCTAGACAAAATCAATACTTTAAGAAGGGATTGGTTTTATTTTTAATAACGGATTGCTTTCATATATTTTAGCATCTCTGTTTTCTTTTGTCTTAAGTATTCCAGGAAAGAAGAAAAAATGCTGTCGTACAAACCCTACGAAACCTTCCTCGCTTTCGCTCGCTGCGTTATTGCTGTAAGCAGTGTTATGTATGTGTTTTATTACGTACCTAAAGAAGATACATGAAAATATTACCAACTGATCTATTTGACCGGATTTCTAGTCTAGTATTTAGTCAGTATTTAAATTATGAGGCAATCAATTAATAATAATTCGTGGCATAATTCCTTTAAATATATAGTTGGCGCATATGTAAATTTTAAACGAATTATTTACGAGCTAAGAATGGGAACACATCCATATGTTTGATCTTACGCTAGCTGGTGTAGATAAGTTATCATTTATTTGATCAACTGGAATTGATGCTTGTGTAATAGTAAAATAAAATAAAACAGGGTTTATAAGCGTAAAATATGAATGGTCATGAGTTTTATAAGTACTTCACAAAACAATTTTATGAAACTGCAAAAATGTTATTTTTATATTAAAATGTAAAATAGTAGCCGCGAATTAATGAAAATAGAACGTGTAAATTCATTAACACAATGAGAAAACATTAATAAGGGACGGACAACCTGCAGCGTTGAATAAAACACTTAAGAATAGCAGTACACAACAACAACTTTTTCTTAATTCTCAGCCGAAAAATTAGTTTTCTTGACCGACAAAATACCTTTAAACATTGAAAATTACCATTCAACATCGCAACTTGTTAATGGAACAAAACTGTAAAAGTTGGCCGGTGAACAACTGACTCGATTATTTGTCGACTTTAGTATACTTGCAATTTCTAATAATTGTGAGTAACCAGGATTGCGATGCAATACTTGATCAATAATCAATACATTGCGACAACCTGATGCCAAATGGCAATAATAAAATCAACGTGGTCAATTGATTCTAATAGCGACAAATTTTTGCCTATCAATGATTTTATAACTTTAGAAATATTATCATCAGGACAATAATACTTAATCGGCTTATGCCTGTTAGCTGTTTGTGAACCCATACAAACTAACGTTTCGCAAGACATTGCCGCTTGCACCTTTAGGGTGAATAGAACTCTGAATTCAAATCCGGGAAGCGGAGGTATTTAAACCCCTTTGAGCCAGTCGGGCAGAACGGCGGAGTTCTGGTTGGCTGTCACCGTTGGGCAAAGACGGATCCGGTGGAGCGTGATCGTGAGATAGATGATGCTTATGAGTCCTTAGAGGATAAACTACTGGAGTTCAAGCTTGACTTAGTCTAAAACCATCCTCCCTGTCTATATTGTTAGGTTGTTTCTCAATTTCAATTGCTTCACGTATGATAAGAGCGAAATAATGAGGTACTCTGGCGAGTACCCGAGGATTGTCAAAGTCCATCTCATGCCCAGTTAAACCAGTTTGTTCAGCCACCGCAGGTTTTGTGATGTATCTGTGTTTGCAATCACCTTTGTGCTCTCGTAATCTTAACTCAATAGAACGACCAGTTTGTCCAATGTAGTTTGCGCCACAAGAGCAAAGGATGTTGTAGATCCCGACTGATTTTAAATTTGATCTTTGATCTTTTGTGGATCTGAAACCGTTTCCCAAAGTTTCATTAGTCCTAAAGACTGTCTTTATGCTGTACCTTCTAAGAACATGCCCAACCTTATCAGTAATGCCTTTACTGTAAGGTAGTAAACTAAGTCTTCCGGAGGTCCCAGTTCCTCCTTAGCCTTGGGCTGTTCCGCATTGCGGATTGCTCTGTGAATTTCTGTGGCTGTATAACCGTTTTGTTGTGACGACATCAAGAGATGAGTTTCCTCTTATAGGTGTTCTGCATGTGAGATTCAGACTGCTCTGTCTGTTCGAGGTTTTAGCGCAGTGACTTGCTGCATTGGGTGGTGATGCGAGTTTGCATTTAAATACCGGTCTGTATGTGTTTTCTTTCTGTAAACTGTGTGCCCCAAGCTACCATCTAGTTTACGTGTAACATATACGTCTAAGAATGGAATACTGCCATTTTCCTCTACTTCCTTTTCTGTTATTCTTCTTTCTTTATCTTTCTACGTTTTTTGGATGTTGCCACGGCGACGTAACACGAGGCAGTCATTTTTTCTTTCTCTTTATATCGTGTGGTTTTTCAAAGAAGCTGTCACGGATACCTTACACAGAGCAGTTATCCTTTGTTTGTCTTTCTCTTCTGATTCTCTGCTTACATCCTTGTCATTGATTTTTCTTCATTTTTTGGTCTTCTTTAACAATTGCTATAGAAAAAAATGTTGTATTCCACACGACGATAAAATTTCATTATCTTCTCGATGCTTATTAGCGTCTCGGCTGACGCCTCGACGCTAAAATCGCTCTCGAAGATAAAGTGCAATTTTATCATCTTGTACAATAAATAACTATTATTGCACTTAATTAACTTCGAAAATCAAAAAAAAACAAAAATAATGGTTCGAGTATTAGTTTTTTTTCATCCTCCCATTTTGTAGAAGCATTACACGTCTTTCATAAAATCTGAATAAAATAGACTAGACCTATTTTCATGCGTATATTTTAAAAATATTACAAATTACATATCATCACATTTCAAAATTTAAAGTCACTTGGGGGTTTGCAAAACTCACCATTAGTATATTTACCTTGGAAATTCCAAAAACCCAATAAACCCCATGATACATGAATAAGTCCAACATTGTTCTTCTGCGGAAAAACCGTTTTAGCGTATTAGCTGTCTAACGATGTTGCTCCACCTCCATTGTAATTGGAAATAACCGACGTAATAACCAGTGGCGTAGCCATACAGTAAATGTCTTTGCTGTACAGGGGTTCTCTAGCATAATGGACTCATTGCCTCATTGGGGTTTTCTTTGAAGAATACAACAAGTTTTCATTCAAGTGACTGTTGTCTATTGTACCTTAAATATTGTTAACAAACAGAGATCAATTCAAAGGAATGAAACAAAAACTTAACCTTTTTAGATTGTTAACACCAAATAGTCTTTTGAAAATCGTAAACTTTATAAAAAAAAAATATTCAGACCTAGAAGAGAAGTTATCTCTCGGATATTCATTGCTGTTTATTAATTCAGTGAATAAACTGAATAGTTGAAGAATAGAAACTGATCTAAGTGAGAGTCAATATGCAGAATCCTCAAACCAAAAGGCGGTTTGCGGATTGGCGGCTACTTTAGGCATTCCGTAGAGCAACGGGCATGTTTCAGATTCGTATTCTATGCCATCCTATGTTCAAAGATATCGTAGAGCTTTGCGGATTCCAACCGGCCATTTTATTAAAAATATCCTAGCGAGCATAAACAGTAGCGTAGCATTCAACTATGTACTCAATAAAAAAGGGAAAATTAAAAAAAAACGTAGCCGGCGCTAGGATTCCGGCAGGCATTCTTCACCTGCGCAACCACGTCTGATAATATTAAAAATGTTTAATTTTTTGTGTTGTTATACTATTTGACTGTCTGTGCATAATATCTATCTCCGCGCACCAAACACAGACATAGGAGGGAGATCGCCAACGCCCTGATTAGGGTATAGCACTTAAGAAGAAAAAGGATACTAGTTTACTATTATTAAATAATGAAAAAATTGAAAGCGGAGTCTTATAATTCTTTATATTGTCTAATCTACCAGGAATTCCGCAGAAGAACTAAAATATGCATTTATTCCAAGAGCTGCCTAACGTAGGAGGCAAACTGGGTAATGTTTTAATGCGTTCGAGAAAAAAGAATCTAAAAAAATAAGCAATCAAACAAGAGAAGAAAAAGATAAATGAATAAAAAACAGGAATAAGAATTAAAAAATGAAAAAGAAAGAAAGGGAAAAGAAAAAGCAAAGAAAATGCAAAGAAACTGGTCAAAAAAGGTATAGTTCGTTTAATCACGATATTTTGTTACTGAAATTATACAATTATGGAGTTGGTAGAGTGGTAATTGAGTGGCTCTTCTTCCACCTTTCTAATAAAAAACAAAAAGTAGTTATCACGCTTGAAGGTCTTGAATACCACTCTGAATTAAAATCTGATAATACTGAAGTTCCCCAAGAGAGTATCCTAGGGCCTCTCCTTTTTATTATTTTTATCCATGACATATAGGAAACTGAACGTTGATTTTTTAACCTTATATACAGATGGTACTTCTGCTATTGCTTCGGCAAACAATTTTAATGATTTGAGTACTGTTACATCTCACATTATGAAAAAAATGCAGATTACTGTAATAATAATTGCTTCGTACTAAATGCTGCTAAGACTGACTTTGTATTTTTTGCAGTAACCGATCCTCAATTAAGTCTTTTTGTTAAAACAGATAATAAATGTCTGATTCAGAATCAAATTGTAAAATTTCTAGGTGTGTATTTAAATTCAAATATGACGTCATGGAATGCTCAGGTAGACAACATTATAAAAACTTTATCATTGCACCGTTTTGTAATCTGGAGACTTAGAAATACGGTCAACAAAAATACCCTTTTGTCATACTACTTTGCGTATGTATATTCAATATTCAATTATGAAGTAGTGGGCGGAAGCTGTAATTTTGCATAGGGTTGCAAAAATCGTAGCTACGCTACTGGTACTAATTCGTTTCGTTGCATTTCGCAAAAGATCGCCTTGTTCGCTTTCCGAAAAGTGTTGAATTAACCTCTCTCTTGTGTTTTCGTGTTTTGAAAATGTTGCACGGTAGATAGTATAATATACTGTTGCACTAAAGATGACAATACAGTCATAATTTACCAACATACAACTCCAAATTTAAGAATGTTTAAAATGCTTTCTATTTTACTGTTTATAAGTGTAGTAGACGTCTATGTTCAGTGTAGTAAGTGGAAAAGGTGTACTTAAACCAACAAAATATATTTGATTTATTTTAGGTGAACCTAGTCTCTTAATTCTTAGAAATATTAACGGTATTGAAGAACCTGCTCCATCAGTTTTAGTGATTCGGAGTGGAAAAGATATTTCGTTGATTTGTAAAACCGTTGGTATCAAAAACCAAAAACATTTCGACAATCCAGTAGTTTGGAGCAAAATAACAAATCGTTACAAGTAAGGAATATTAATATTGGGACATAACTACTGTTTTGTTGTCCAGCATTACAACAGTATTATTATTTTAGTGTAGATTTCAGAACAAAAATGAGAAATGGACCAAAAATAAGATTTTTAACACGACTGGATCATCAAAACTTAGCTTTATGCCTGTGAATATAAATGATCAAGGAATTTATTGTTGTACAAACATAAAATCCAACGTGTCCATAAACTTATATCTAATTGTTCAGCCTTATAAATCCGAAAAGAAGACTCGAGGTGAAAGTAGATGGAAACGTGCCGAACATGATTATGGTAAAGTACTTAACTACAAAGCAGCTTATTCTGTTCAAGATACTTACATTATTTTTTAATTGTTTTGAACCGGTAATAGGTGAATTATTTTATGATTGTATAGGTTGTTTTTTTTTTGTTACAGGACAAGGTTACCCATGGGGAATGAGTAAGTTTGTTTATGTCTTGCAAATATTAAAATTTGTAAAATTAGTTTCCCTATACATCTAATGTTTTTAGGGACCCCTGAACCTGAGTTGCCAAGGATTAACAGTCCTGATCCTATAAGGGATTTTCTTGATTATCATCAGAAAAAAAATAAGGCGCAATTTGGATCTGGCAGTTTACTCTATGATCCAACATCTAATTTTGGATCTAAGTACGGTAAGGAAATCTTTACATTCAACACTAATTTAAAATTTTGTTGTGTCTATATTGAGGGGTATCTCACTAGTAGCAATAGGTGTACAAATTTTTGGCAATAATTGGGAAACCATTTGGCAATCACGGCAATAAGTGGGCAATCCAAAATTTATTGCAAGCAATAATGTTTGCTATATACCGATTTGGTGAGGGGCAGCTTAAACCCTGCCATAGCTGGCCCATGTTTCCCCACCCACTTTGCTCAGAACAACGCATAACGGCTACACAACGGGTAACCCCCTGACCCCAACCCTTATTTCTAAGGGGTTCTCAACCTTGATGAACTAAAACTTGCTAAAAATTATGTCACCATCCGATATTCGAACTCATGTCCAAGACCGTGGCAGCTACAGCGTTAACCACTACGCCAATCTCGCGGCCCTTTGAATTGTATTGCAGCATTAAATTTTTATTTTATGTATGAATTTGTGTTTAAGTAAAAATTACTTTGTAATGCATGCAGTTCAAATAAAGTATATAATAAATTAATACTTTCTATTCTGTTCTAAACTTACTGCCAAATTAAGCATGTTAATGTACCAATTGAAAAATCAATATTGATTTAAAAAACCAATTGATTTAAATCGATTTTTTTAATGTAAATTGTTTATATAATTCATGATTTAAATCACTTATCTACTAATGCAGCATATACAATATCACGAGAATTATTGAAAATGCATTGAAATTCGCGGCTGTCTTCCGCTACAACGTCGGCAATCGTGGCAATCAGTAGGAAATTACGTCAATCATTTATTACACAATAATATTATGCAATTAGTATACACAATTATACCTAGTGAGACACCCCTTGGTCTATATACAGTGCGAGTGTAAAGTCGAACGAATTTGATAAAATTAAAATGGTCGAATTGTTCAGAAAATCATTGTACATGTCAACTTTATATTTTAAATACGCATCTTTTCTAATAATTGTCATTTTTCGATCGACTTTTGTTTTCGAACTATGACTTCATCGACGATTTTTTTAAATTGCATGGTATATAACCTTTGACAATGGCATGTAAACATGCCGAAATACATATAAGGTTAAAATAAATAGATATTGTTAAAGTGATTAAGTATTTTATATACAGATACTCATTAAATATGGACTTTAACGAAGTAAAGCTGGATTTAATAAATAAAAATAACAATTCAATTTAACCATCATCAAAATTTTAATTCTTGTGTTTCGCTTATACATCACACCATTTTTATCAGTAATAAATAATATCAACAAAATATAGAAGTAACAAATGGAAACGCACAAAATAATGTTGCACTGTCAGAATTCTTTCATTTGTTTGCATTTTAAAACAATGATTAATTGTCAATATTTCATGGCTAACTCAATTTTTGATGCGCCTTTTTACATTAAACTTGATTATCTCGAAAACTGCCAATATCAATCTCATACTTTGACATATGGCTGAATTCGAAATTTCAACCTCTATCCAAATATGACAGCAAAAATTCGCAAACAAAAGATGATCGAAAACTGATAATTATAATACTAGGCTTTGTGAAAACAAAATTAAATGTTAATATAATTTCCTTCTCAAGAATTTTTATTGAGAAAAATTTAATAATGATTATTTTAGGGACCCCTAAACCTGACGTGCCACAAATTAATATTGCTGATCCTATAAGGGATTTTCTTGACTATCATGAAAAAAATCATCCCCATGGTGCATCTGACAGTAGAATCTATGGTCCATGGAGCATTGATACATCTAATTTTGGATCTAATAATGTGCCTGCTCAGTACCGTAAGGAAACCTTTATATTCAACACTAATTTTAAAATTTTATAGTGTCTATGTTTAATAGTAAACTTTGTGAAGACAAAATTAAATGTTTATATAATTTTTTCTCCAGAATTTTTATTGAGAAAAATTTAATTAATAATGCTAAGAGTTTTAATATTTTTATAAATATTTTCAATCTTTTAAATTCATTTTTTAAATTTTTTTACGTCATGTAAACTGCGACACACTGTATATGTAGGTATATGTTTCTTTATCATTTCATATGATTTATAAGAGCCAATTTATGTACTTGTAGTAATATATTAAGCAAAGTTCCAAATTACAGTTTTAATTTAATATTTTTATTGTTGTAGTACACAGGGTGTTTTGAATTTCTGTTCCATAGCAAACGGGCATATTCTATGTTTAAAAATAAGACGAAAAGGCCCTGCAGGACCTGTAACTTTTCATAGAAGAATTTTTGGAAACATGTTTGTAGAACTTTTAAACCTTTAAAGCTTAAAAATTTTTGAAATCGTAATTTTGACGGAAGTTCGTGTTTTGGACCTCCAGGAACCCAATTTTTTTTTTCAAATGTTTGTGTGAGGTTGGGTGGGTAAGTGTGTGGTGCATCATAGTTATTGAACGGATGGTTGGATTTCGATGAGCTTTAGAATCTTGGGGTATATCAAAAACTCACCAGCAAAAAAAACGAAACTGGAAGCGGAAATTAGACATGTTGTTTTGGTAGCATTTTTTCCTGAACCTAATTTTATAAATTTGAAAATGGAATCTAATAGAAGACTTTAGGGCAAATCCAACGCCTTTTTTCGAACTTTCCAGCTTAAAAATGGCGGCCGCTACGAATTTTTGGAAATTGTGACTTTAGCGCCTTATTACTCAATAACAGGTTAACAGATCGCGTTTAAATATTTTATCGTAATAGCCCTATAGAGACACAATATTACTGTGCACAAAAATTTTCCAAAAGTTAAAAGCTGTAAAGTGAAAAACGTTTCCAACATTTTGGAAATTTTCAAAAAAAAATTGTACAATAACTGGCCACACAATTTTTTTTTTTTTTTTTATTGTGTGAGCTGATAGAGCTGAGTATGAGCTACAATTTGGTTTGTACTGCAGCACGCAAATTCTTCTCTGACGCCTTCTATGAATTTTTGAAAATTGAGTTTTAACGCATATTTACTCAAAAAACGAATTATAAGATTGGGATAAAATTTGATAATGGAAATGCCCTAAGGGTACACAATGTTACAAGCCACTAGGACTTATGGAATTACTAAAACTAGAACTATCAAAATTTTGACTTTTTCAAAACCTCTGCTCAAAAACTTACACGATTTTTTTGTAGTTTTGTAGACTTATGGAGCTATGTATCGGCTAGAATTTGGTTCGTGTTCCAGTCCGCTAACTTCTTTGTGACACCTTCTATGAATTTTTGAAAATCGAAAATTTTTTACCGCCTTATTTAATAAATGGGGGCCGATAAAAAATTTCTGTTTAGGCTAAATTGCTCATGAGTGATAGTAGAATAAAGTTTTTAAATACTACAATATTTTGAGGGTTAATTTTCCCTCTCCCATCCAATTTTTGGTGAACTTATTTGTCCTTCTGTTTGTGGGTTTCTTTAATTCCAAGGAATGTTTTTCCAAAAAATCGATTTTTTTTACAAAAACTTTGGAAAAAATTCAGCGTTCTATCAGTTTACTTTACAATATCACTCGCTCTCTCTATCTGACGCCCATGCGTTGACCGAAGTCTTATGGCGTGTGACCGAAGTACACCCACCTACAACTACCGGTCGACTTTTGCTTCACTATATTCAATGTTAGGGCGTAACACATTAATAATAAGATAATTTTTTAAAATATGAAAAGTAACAATATTTTTAAATTTTTAAACATACAGTATGCTCCCGCTTTATTATATGATAGGAACTTTCGAACACCTTAAATGGAATCATTAATATATTAATATTTTAGCTTCATGGCAAGATACTTCCCACAAAAATACATATTGGAAACCAGGTGAGTTGGTTCTTGGTTTAATTAATTAGGTTATGAATATTTTCAATGATAGCTGTATTCTGTTTAGATTATAGCGTTTCTTATTTTGATTTTAGGTCAATCAACTGACGATTTTGAAAAAGAACATCACTTTAACAAATCTCGTAAGTACTTAACAAAGTAAAGTAAATTTTTAGGGACAAACCAACAGAAAATGTGTTATACAGGGTGAATAAAAAGTAAGGAACATCGATGCTACAGCCTTAAATAATAACTTTCCAAAAAAAAAAGTTTCCTATCAAGTTTTTTGCCACAATTTGGCGTTTTTCATTTTTTTTCAATTATCATAAGTTTTAGCTATGACGTCATTGACATTTTTTTTAAATGGCAACCTATACTTTTTATGGCATGACCAGTTAGTGCTTTTTATTCTCTATACAGCCATGTAAAAATATCATGCAGTTGCATAATAAAAATTTCAAGAAAAATCACGATAAACATTTATTTTTGTCACATTTTTCATCAGGTACACTTATTGCAAGATAAACAAACGACAGTAGTAGGCAACTGTTTGAAAATGTTTAAAATTGAACAAATGCAAATCTGCAATGTCAATTCGGTGACAGTTAGCATTAATAAGTGAATAAAATTTAGTCTGTGTCCTGTGTTAAATAATTTAATAACGACCCACAGTTTGTGAATTCTATTATCTTCTCCGACGAAGCCACGTTTACCTTTAAATGGAGCTGTAAATCGGCACAATTCCCGTTATTGGTCGCGACATAACCCACATTGGATGGAAGAATTACACACACAGTATCCACAAAAAGTGAGAGAGTGGCGGTAGCTCAGAGGTTGGGCACCCAGTCTCTAACGCTGAAGGTCTAGGGTTCAATTCCCAGCCGAAGCCATACAGCAATAAAAATCTATGCCGCAACCTGCCACTCACATTCCCCAATCCGGTGTAGGCAGCCGTGGGGTCTTAATGCCTGAAACCTTCTCTGGAATTTAGTAGTTCAGATTCGACATTAAACTGTAGGTCCCCCGTACTCCACCTTAGCGCTATGTGGCAGAGAAGAGTGCCGGTGCCCAGCAGTGGGACGTAAGGGCTGATTACGACGATCCACAAAAAGTAAACGTCTGGGCGGCAATTATAGGAGACAGAATTCTTGGTCCTTTTGTTAGATGTTGTATTTCCAAATGCAGAAAATCCGGACACGCCGAACGATAGAATTTGGTTGCAACAAGATTCATGTTCGTCAATATTTAGATGGAAATTTTACAAATAGGTGGATAGGAAGAAGAAGACATATTGAGTGGCCAGCGCGATCTCCGGATCTAAACCCACTTGACTTCTTTTTATGGGACCATCTTAAAAGTACAGTGTATACAAACAGACCAGACAATTTGGAAAATCTAAAAATTCTTATCTGCGAGCATATACGAGCAATATGAGCAATATCACCTGCTACAGTTCAAAATGCAGTTTGAGGATTTTCTTTCTTAAATTGATGTTAAATATGATTTGAAACTAGTTTACTGATTTGTGGACCTGCTATTGTCGTTTGTTTATCTTGCAATAAGTGTACCTGATTAAAAATGTTGCCAGTGACAAAAATAAATGTTTATTATGATTTTTGATAGGAAACTTTTGTTAAAAACTTTTTTTCGTAAAGTTATTATTTAAGGCTGTAGCATCGATGTTCCTTACTTTTTATTCACCCTGTATAATAACCGCCAAAAAGTCTGCACCATATGGAAAATTTTTTTTATAGTTTTTTTAAATGGGTTTTGACATTCAAATAAGCAAAATTTCGATAGTTAACAAGCAATTTGTTACATCCTCTATACGGCTATTAACGCCTTCTTACTCAAAAACGAGTGGACAAAATCAAATTTGATATTGTAGTAGCACTAGTGGAATACAATATTACTATCTATGTACGAGAAATTTTTAAATGCACTTAGACAATGTTACAAACTTCGGATTGATTGATTTGGTTTTTGGAAGTCTAAAACGGTGAAGTAAACAATGAAATTGTGATGTCATCAAATGTCTATGATGTGCATTGGCTGACTCGGTACCCCAACTACAATCTTAATTTTCCCTGTGACGCCGATGGCATCTTTTTTTGACTGGTTTCACCGAAAATGAACCCAACTTTTGAGTTTCGAATGGGACACCCTGCATATTTTGACATGTTTGGACATTTAATTATTTAAGAGTAAAGTTTTTTTTTAAAATCTAAAGTGCTATGACCGGGCTCAAATTATTCTATGGGACGAAGACGATAACAGAAAGGTACCAACATGATTTTTTTACAAGCATTCTGGTAGGGCAGGGTGGCCACTTCTCTGGAAAACCGGGAAAAGTCAGGGAATTTCGATTTTTTTTATTTTGGTCAGGGAAATCAGGGAATTGTACCAATTTCAACGTAAAGTCAGGGAATTTCACGAAATAGTCAGGAAAAATTCTGTAAAATACAACTTTTTTAATATTTTTATTTTTGCCTGCAAAACGAAATTTTTGTTACCTAAGTATATGTTTATGAAATTTATATATTTCATTTGGTTTTTCCTTAAAGTTTAGATGTTGTATTTTGTTATGCTTGTTGAAAAATTTCTATTTGCTGTAAAATAATTTAAGTTTACTTTGCTAATTTTTATGCTGGGTTACAATTTTTATTAAAAAAAAACAGTTGAAATTGGCTTTTGTACCATAAAACTGAGTCAGGGAAGTCAGGGAATTTGAAAAGCAGTTTTAAGTGGCCTGGCCACCCTGTAGGCACAGGCATTCATAGAGAGCGAATAAAGATATTGTGCTATGCCGATGACGCTATAATAATCTTTGAAACTGAGAACGATCTTCAACGACTCTTACACACGTTTAAACTAACAGCATAATATGAGCATATCCGTACAAAAAACGAAAAGCATGACAATATCCAGAGAACCTTTAAGATGTAAACTTGTTGTAGACAAGCAACGAATCGAACAAGTTATGAAGTTCAAATATCTAGGTATTGAGATCACGAGCCAAGGCGACTTGTATACAGAAGTTCGGTCACAGACAAACAAAGCCGCCTCAATATCTGGGTGTCTAAATACCATATGGAAAAATAGAGACATGCTCCTCGATAGCAAAGTAAAAATATATAAAACATGTGTGAAACCTATAATGACTTACGCCGCCGAGACAAGAACTGACACATCCAGAACTAAAAACGCAGTAAGAACAACTGAAATGAAGGTACTAAGAACAATGACAGGGCACACACTGCTAGACAGAATAAGGAACGGTGACATAAGAGAAAAATGTAAAACAGAAGACGTAGTGAGGTGGACCCGACAAAGACGAAGATACTGGAATGAACACGTGACGCGAATGGAAGATAACCAGATGACTAAAATAGCAAGAAACGGAAAACTAAATACAACCAGATCACGTAAAAGATGGCGCGACAGCTGGAACTCCATGTCCCAAGAAAATGCCAGTCCTTAACAGGTGTAAACCTAAACTACGAAGAAGTAGAAGACTTTTTTGTAAATTATATGAATGCCTGTACCTACCTGAATACTCGTAAAAAATCATGTTTGTATTTTTTTGTTATCGTGTTTGTCCCTTAGAATGATTTGAGCGCAGTCATAGCACTGCAAATTAAAAAAAAAAATTGAAAGTCGTTAGTAAGTATGCATAAACGTTTCAAAAATAATTGTCTCAGGATTTCAAAAATGCCAAAGTATACAGGATGTCTCATTTGAAATTCAAAAGTTGGGGTCATTTCCTGTCAAAAACGGAAGTCAAGAAAATGTGTCAAACATGTCAAAACAGTACATATGTTAAGTTTTGCTGCCATATTTCAAAAACTGGATAAAATAAGGGCTGTTTAATGATTCCATTGACACCTGGAATATACAGGGTGATCATGGGAACCGGGCAACTATTGCCAACTTTTTTATTTTTAAAAATATGAAGTCAGTTAAATTAGGAAAGAAGTGTAACATTTTCTTCTGATTACGATAGTGAAAGCGAAAAACGATTGTGCATCACTTTTTCGAGTGATTTTTGAAAAATCTACTTTTTTTTTAACGGTATGCCCTGTTATTTTTTTTTATTTTTGAGTTGAATATTTTATTCTCTTTATAAAAGTACCAGGTCAAAATTTGATTAAATTAACAAATAACGCCATATTTTAACTTTTAATACTTTAATAATATAATTGCAACAGACGTGAAACAAAAGGTGGAATTTGCTTGTTTCATCCTGTATTTTTTAACAGCCCTACATGCACATAATGTTACTATACAGAGCGCATTAAAAGTATGGATACACCGATTTTCTGTCGTTAATATTCGTTTTAGAAAAAAATGTTCCTCACAAAAGTTGTTTATCAAATTTTTATCTACATTTTGACATACAAAAAATTTTTTTTGTTAATTGCTTTTGAGTTACGACGCCACGCGATATTCTTATAAATAGGAACCTATTAATTTTTTTCCTCTTTTTGATAGGGAATTTTTTTTTCTTTATGAAAAAAATTTAAAAGTAAGGGAACAAAAAATTTGCATGTCAATACATATTTAGATAAGAATTTCCTGAAACACTTTATTACAAAAAAATTTTTATGAAATAAATATTAACGAAAAAAACGGTGTCTCCATACTTTTAACTCGCTTGCATTTGTTTATCGCGTGGCTTTTGTTTACCTTAAACCCGACAGTTTTCCATGGCGTAGTTGATAAATTTTAGATTAAAACATTAAGCAGTGTTTTCTCGAAAAAATTGTTATGTCACCCCATAATACTTTTATACATCATAAAGAGAAAAAAATTTTGTATCAAATAGTTGAAAAAAATCAATAGGTTCATATTAACAAAAAACATTTCTTTTATGTCAATGTGTAGACGAAAATTTCATGAACAACTTTTATTCGAAACATTTTTTTTGAATGGATTTTAACTACAGAAAATCGGTATCTCCATATTTTTAACGTGCTCTGTATATGTATAAGTATTGAATGCATGAAAACAGTGAAGTAAAACTTTCTGTATTTTAGTTTTAAATTGTAGTTTATTTAATAAACCGCAGACAATACTACATTTTGTTAAAACTTTACTGCTCAGCAATGATAGTAGAATCAAGATCGAATTTTAAATTTTTGATGTTTTAATATTTACGACAGCTAAGCCCCCCTCCCGATTTTTTTTAGTGACGAAGTAAGTAAAAGTTTTTTTTATCTCGCACAACATTTCAAGAAAATCAATAAATCAATTCGAAAACACTTTTTCAGTTCTTACTATAAGTAGAGTAGCAGATATAGGTATTGCTGCCTCTAGATATAGGTATTGCTGCCTCTGTACTGGTCGCTCTGTACTTGCCTTAGCGGGGACGAAAACACAGTGTTATAGTCACGTTTGGCGCTAAAACATTTATACAAAAGTACTTTTAAAAATATGATAAGTAACAATACCTAAAACATAGAAAAATCCAGGTGAAATGCTTTGCTAAATATCTGTATTTTTATTTCAGAAACTTCAGAAAACAATAACACCATGTACTATTTTTGGGGTAAGGAAAAATTTATAAAATAAAGTTTGCGTTTTTATTTGCATTGTTTTTTTGTAGCTGCATTCAGTACAATTCTGGTAATTGGTGTACTTATATATATAATACATGTCTTCATTTCACACCGAAAAGGGTCCAGGACAATAGAAGTACCAAATAATACCATACCTTTACCCTGGCCTTACACTAACCCTCCTGCAAATGGCACTGTAGAAACAGTAAATTCAAGCAATCGTACACCTACATCTGTAATAATACATGGAGATGAAAGTGATGAAGGGACAAGGATTTTAACTACTCTCATTTCACCAGCGAATGCTACTACCGATAGGGACAGTATACAACCAGCCCATTTGGATATACCGCCATCTTATGATAATTCTACAAGAGATTCAGGTTACAGGTCCAAAGATAAGCCAAGTGCTCCAATGATTAGTAGTTGCGATTTGCCTCCTTCCTATGATGAAGCTTTAGCTAATTTTACAATGCCTGCACCTTCTTACTCTCCATCTGCACCTTCTTACTCTCCATCTGCGCCTCTTGCATTAAGGAATTCTTCTGCTTCTGTACCTTCTGATGTTACAAGGGGTTCCTCACAAAATATGCAACGTGCACCCCACATATCTGTTGATGACCTATAATCAATTCAATGTAAAAAAAAAGTAAAGTTGGTGGCACTACACTCTAAGGAGGAGTTTGGCCTGCAATCCGGTGGGTCGGGGCCACCGTACCATCGCTTCCGATTCCCAGCCGTCTCGCACTTCTTATATGAAGTACGGGGTGGTGTGGTAAGCACCACGCCTTAGACGGCTGCCTTACTTCCCTCACCCCTCGAGGGGTTTGGTTCCCAATTTTTAAAAAGCGACTGGGTAGGCCGCCCGCCAGGCATCCAGTCTTCGGGTTTGGACCTAAGACCTTCCGTGTAGCAGCCAAGTACCCTAACCACTCGGCCACTCTGGTGCAGCAATTCAATGTCCCTTTAGTCCAGTCAAATTAGACAAAATAAAAACATTAATCGGTAAAGATCTGAATTTTGGTATACATGCTTATTACGGCTTCCCATTGAACAAACTAAAAGTCCCCGTTAAAAACTGTTGCGCTCGAGCCGCCATCTTGGAAGAAAGGTACAATTTTTCAGTTTTTTGCCTATATCTCGGCAGCTATAACTGATATGAAAAAATAGTTCAGATAAAAAATATAGTTTATTAAATTGGCTATAAAAAAGTATATTAATATTTTTTTTGTATCTCCAATACTTTAGCTGTAATCCGACATCGAATAGAGAAGAAAGTCTCCTGAGCACTTGAAACTGTTGTGCAAATGGTTTTTTGCAGCTTCATGACCTGTAAAGATTATGAATAAATGACAAATCATTAAATTCAGTGAAAATTGTGCTAGTATTTCTTAGATATGTGAAAGTTCGTTTATTCTTACCAATTAAAATCGTTGCATGCCACTCGTACTAGGTGTAGAAGTCGTCGTACTCAAGTTGGCTGTGAGGCGCATTGAAAGGTTCCTCATAAAACTCCTTCTCAATAGAACTCTCGTCTTCAATGCCGAGATTTCTGTTCGAGTTCAAACACGCGATACCTTGGCAATATCCACAAATCGCTGTGCATTTTAGTCCGGCTTTCCGGCATCCACAAGATGAGGTAGATACATCCCTTTTTACAATTGCATGAGAGTAATGAGAGCACGGAATCTGGAGCAGGAGCCTTCAGGGTCAAGGAAATCGTGGATTTTCCTCCAACCCCACAGTTCAGGAGATTTTTCATATCCACGCCATTTCTGGACTTGCAGATAAACACGAAACGAGTGTTGCTGGGCGGCTGCAGCCATAGGAGGTAACAATGCTAGATTTGGCTTACTCTTGTACGCGAATTTTCTGAAGGTGTGATAACAATGTCGGTTTAAAGATCTCTCACTAGCTGGCACATTATATACAGATAAGAAAAAACGTTCTCCAGCGTGAGCAATTTCATCGTGAGTGGCATTAGCGTCATTGAAAATTCTTACGATATCTTGCAAATTATTTCGTTGCTCCAACAATTTTAATTTTAAACATTTTCTTTGTAGTTTCAGAGATTAAATTTCAAAAAATATATTTTACCGATTTTACAGTGACAGAAACAAAAAAGGCAAATCGAGGGCAAAAATATAAATAATTTTGCTATTCAACGTCGGATTACAGCTAGAGTATTAGAGAAAAAAAAAATATTAATATGCTTTTTTATAGGAAATTTAATAAACTACATTTTTTATCGGAACTATTTTTTCGTATCAGTTATAGTTGCCGAGATATAGGCCAAAAACTGAAAAAGTGTACCTTATTTCCAAGATGGCGGCTCGAGCGCAACAGATTTTGACGGGGACTTTTAGTATGTTCAATGGGAAGCCGTAATAAGCATGTATACCAAAATTCAGATCTTTACCAATTAATGTTTTTATTTGTCGAAAATTGGTTTAATTTGACTGGACCACTTCTTCTATGCAGGGTCCTTCAAAAGTATCGAGTAATGGTTGTGGTGGCGTTTATATTGGTTTTACAAACCAATACTGTGTAGAAGTTTTTATTACATTTTTATCTAGCTACATACCTAAAAAATTATTGACCAATGCTGTAAGTGCTTGTTTGCTAAACAAGATCTTAAAACCGTACATTCAAGTCATAATAGCATAAGAAATCTTTTAGGAAACCCCAAAGACTGAGTAGACAACATGGATAAATCGGGCATATATAAAATTTATAAAATTGTTTTTTCCACTTTTTATTATTTACAGAATTTTAAGGGTAGTAAACTTTTTCAAAATGCTATTTTTTTATTTCCATTTCTTTGTGTGATCAGCAAACCGTGATTCTGTGAGAATTTTTTAGTAGTGAGAGAAATATTTTTACAAGGAAACTTTTTTCAAGAGAGAAATATTTTTATGAGAGAGCACTTTTCAAGAAAGAAATGTTGGGAGAACATTTTTCATGGAAGAAATAATTTTTTGAGAGAACTGTTTTCAAGAGAAATACTTTTATGGACATCTTTTTTCCAGAAAGAAAGAAATATATTTTTCTTAAAAAAATGTCTTTTTGAAATATTTTTATTGCGTTGAATAAATAATACACAGCATATTCACTATTCAGAAAAATAGATAATATGTAATAAAAACCATTTATATAAATTATTTGTTTGTATGTTACGTATATTTACGCCAACAGAACCCATTATTGCATACTTTTGAAGGGCCCTATTTTGATTAGTTATAAGCAATTATGTGATACATTTTTTGTGTAACTAAAAGATTTTTTACACTTTTATGAACAATTTGAAGTAGGTATTGAATTTGTAGGTATTTCTATGTAGCTACCCTATTTATTTTAGATTTTTTATATTTTATTACGTTCTTTCATAGATTTGACATAAATAATGGCTCATAGTAAAAAAATCCAAATGCAATTTTATCTTGTATTATTATTTTTTTATATTAACATCGGTTCAGTGTCCATCTTTCATATTCATTTTTTTTTTGTTTATTTGAGAACAACTTTATTTTTGTTGACTTTATTGTTCTGTAACTTTTTATTAGTTGGATATTTTCAAATGTTTTGTACCAAAGTATTCCTGAAAATCGTGCAAAAGTATAACTACCTCTTTTAAAATTGAGTTAACATTCTGAAAACAATTTTGTTTTCAATATAGTATTGGCTTCTGAGATATGGTCAAATATTTCTTACAATATAGTAAGTTATTGCTTCATTTCGCTTAATCCTTGATCTTTCTTAACATAAATCCAGTGATACCTTTCCTTATCATTTATAGTACAACTTTATATCAGCACACTATTCTAAACATCCTACTTTAAGGGAAATTGTTTACAAAACAATTCATAATTTGGCGAGATTACTGATAAGCAACAGTTACAACAAGAGAGTGTTTTACTCTAGCCATCTACACTAAAGTAGCATCCAAAGCCCACTTGAGTCTTGGCCCTTTTTTTTAACGTCTCTTAGAATTATAACTGTGATTAATACTCATTTTTTCTCTATTCTTCATTCCCACACCATTCTCTCCTACTACTTGTTCCTGCCCCTCTGTCTCTATCTTTTTATATATTTTTAAACATAATTTGTGTAATTATGATCATAAACAAGTGCCAATTATTATAATAGCTTTTAACAAAGATATAAAAAACTTTAGATATATAAACAATCAAACAGTAACTCGATAAGAACGCCTTAATTGTTATTTAATATTTACTGTTCCCTTTGTCTCTACAAATAAATGTGATTGTAACTTATTTTTCTAATGATATGTATTAAATTAAACTAATAAAAATGTAATATTGTGAGCATTGTTCTATTACAATATTTGGTTAACGTATGTCGGATTGGTTTAATTTTGCCACGAAATAAATTTTTGATTTTGCCACTTGGAAAAGGTAGATACAACAAAAACGCGTGTAGGCTAATCCGTGATTGGCAGACATTACTTATGCCATCTATTGAATTAATATACACAGGGTGGTCCAACACTTATTACGGCTCCATTTAATTCTGAAACGAATGAAGATAGAGCAAAAACTGTTAATAAATGATTTTTGGTAACATTTCAGCTACCTTTGTGCATACTTAAACAAGAATTTTAACCAAAGCTGTACGTTCTATGACGCGATCGTCATTTTTTTAAATGGCAACTTAGCAATTTTTTGTGCTCATTCGATAGAATTTTTTTTTTCTCTTTTCAACGATATAAAACTTGTACACTCGTACATAACAAAATTTTTGACAAAATGGCTAGGCTTTTATTTGATTCAGGGCTTGCTGCTACGAGAAGGTTGGAGGGAATTTTGTTATGGAAAGATATAAAAGTTTAAGGTCATTGAAAATAGAAAAAAAAACTCTATTGAATAAATGCAAAAAATACAGCGTGAACAGCAATATTTTGACTGCAAAAAATTCCTAGGTTACTATTCATAACAAATGACAATCACGCCACAGCGCTTAAAGCATTGGTTAATATTTATTTTTAAGTATAGGAAGGTACGCAATACGTTCCCAAAAAACTTTCATTAACATTTTTTGTCTAGATACATTTCAGAACTAAGTAGGAGCATAATAAGTTTTGGGCCACCCTGTATTTAGATATCAAGTTTTTTTTTTGATAATTTCAAATGTTAGAAAACATAATAGTTCAATCAAATTGGACTTTTTAGAGGAAATAATTTATAAAAGTTTAAACTTGTGATAGGTATGGGTGAATACTGTACAAATAAATACCTAAAGAGTTCCCCTGTGACCGAGTGTGGCTTCATCCCTTAAATTCAAAAAACGCTCCCTAGCGGTGGCCCAGTACTGTGTTTTGCAATTATCTCGTAAACGGTGCATCGGATGAAAAATGTTACATCACACAAAACTGTATACACAATAAAATTCTAACAAAAAAGTTCAAATGTATTTCTGCTGCAAAAGCTATAAGTTCACGCTCAATCGAGGCAAGAAGATGGGGGTGAAGTCTAGCGCACTGCTAGCTTATATTTCAGGAACTTTGCCTGGAGAAGTTAAAGTCATAAACCTTCTGAAACACCCTGTATACCAGAAAAGAGCTTTTTGCAGGTTCAGACTTAAAAATCTTACGTTTTGGCCATACGAAAATGGTGTACTGCTTTTACAAACAGTTTAAGGACGTATCGGAACATAAAATATTGTTTAAAAGTTCGATTTATGGTTTTTTAAACTAAAAAACCCAACTCAATACTTTACGTTCTAAGTGGAACAAACAGTAACATTTCTTTTTAGAAAAACAATTAATTTTCAAACGGCTAACTAATTCATCCGGTTCCTATTTCCAACAAACATTCTTTGTATAATGTATTTATCGCATTCCTCTTTTCCCCTTCCTTCCAGGTATAGTGCGATGTTGAGTTGTACAATTCCTACCTATAAATTTCTAGCAGCCAGCAAACTTCATGCCTTGATTGAGCGTGAATTATAATTTTTACGGCAAAAATACATAGAAACTTTATTCTCTACAGCTTTGTCCGATTTAACATTTTTCATCCTATCCACGGTTTATAAAATAATTGCAAAATCCTAGTTCTGAGTCACCGCTTGGGAGTGTTTTTGGAATTTAGGTGATGAAAGCTAGCACCATTTTCCCAAGGGTAACTTGATGGATATTTAATTAGGAGGTATTCACAAGTACCCATGTCGAATATGTAAAGTTTGTGATTTAATTCACTCAAACGACCTTTCTCGAGCTAAGTTGACTGGGCTATATTTGTTATTACATTTTACATAAATTGTGGCATATTTCAATAGTAACGTTTTAAAACATGGTTATTTCGGTAAATATGATCTCTTGGCACATAATACTTAACACCGCATTGGGCGCTGCTGACATACAGGGTCCGTGGAAACCCTGCCGTTCTTTGATAGCTCTGTTAATATTAAAGATGGAGATAAAATTTAAATAAAAAAGTTGTTGTCAATTAACGGCTGCATATCTTAAAAATGTTATCAATTATACTGGGTGTTTGGTTACGCCCGTACAGCATCTTAGTTTGTTATTTCAAATACAACGTCTTGTATATTATTGCATTTTTAGATTCTAAATTTAATTGCAGGTATAAAAGTATTAACGTTTAATAATGTTCAAAGTAACGGTTTTTGAGTTATTAGTATTTTTGCAAAAATTTGACATTTGTTGACTAATATTAAAAAATTATTATTTGAGATACCAAAAACGTTTCCAGTTTGCCGTCTGACACAAATTATTAACACATTATACAGTATTCAGCGGTATGTTAAAAAACGGCACAAACTTTTACAGGGTGTTCATAATTAGTCGTCCATTTTACAAAACTTCAAATGTCAATAACTTGTTTTTCAAATGGAACACCCAGTATTTTTTAACACAATCAAATGTAGAATGTAAATTCTTTTTTGATTTGATACAAGGTTTTGTATACTAAAAACTAATATTTATATATTTATACTGCTTTAAAAAAAAATTATAAATTGCAAATTAAAATTGGTGTGCCATGAAAACAATATAAAAACTTTATTATATTATGCTTAAAGTGACAAAAAATTGTCAAATTATTTTATCTAAAACTGCTTGGATAAGGACTTATTATGTCATGCATTTGCGTTAAGTAATGAAGTTTATTATCGCACTAGAGAGGTAATGAATTCATTACCTAACTGATTTTATTTACAGAAATAATGGAAAAAAGGATGAGGTCAGCTCTGACGAGTTTTTTCTAATAATTTCCTATTTTTGATTGTTAATATTTGTTGAAGCTTCCATATTTTCTTTTTCTCCCAGAATTTCTTTTAACAAATTATGAGCAGTCGTACATAAAATTTTGTATGTCACACGTGGGTAAAGCATCATTATAGTACTCGTATGATTACACGACTTGGTCCTTTCACACTCGTATTATAATAATGCCTTTATCTCACTAGTAACATAAATAACTATTTACGTCTTGCTGTACATGTCGAAAATTTATTGAAATATTTTGTTAAAATGAAAATTTTAACGGTGCTATAATTAAGTTTTAATTTATTTACAAGAGTCAGGAACAAAGCTACATATTTAAATTTAAAAATAACTATCTAAGAAGAGCCCAACAACAAAAACAATAATTCAAACAAAAACAGCAACAACAAATAAATTTATTAATAGTCTTTTTAGCCGCTATTAATGCAGTAAATGTCGGAAGTTACGTCCATTTTCCTTTAAACACACAAATGCGATTTTTGAAAAATTCTTAAACATTCTCTAAACTTTGCGGTGATACTAACTGTTAAAGAATTTTCTAACTTGCATAGCTTTTGTGGTGGTTGGAAGTTCACGATATACTACGTTTTTAATGTAATACCATAAAAAAAATATATGGGTAGAGATCGGAGGACCAAAGTGCCCAGTACACATCAAGATGGCAAAATAATTTGACATTGTTTTGGCACTTGGAACATAATAAAAGAAAGTTTTCGTTTTGTTTTCATGGCACACAAATTTTAACTTGCAATTTACAAAAAAGTTAAAGAAAGTACAAAAAACAGAAATATGAATTTTTGGTATAACAAATCATACGTCAAATTGAAAGAGAATTTAATGCTACGTTGGACTATCTTAAAAAATACTGGGTGTTGCATTTGAAAAACGAAAGTTAATGAAATTTAAAGTTTTGCAAAATGGACAATAAATTATGAACACCCTGAGTAATAATCTGCTGTTTTTAACATACCACCAAATACTTTATAATGTAATAATAATATGTGCAAAATAGGGAAACGTATTAATTTTTTAATACTAGTCAATAAACGTCAAAATTTTTGCAAATACTCAAATAACTCGAAAACCGTTAACTTTAATATGATTAAACGTTGATAGTTTTATACTTGTAATTAAATGTAGAATCTAAAAATGCAATAATATACAGAGTATTCTATTTAAGATAACAAAGTAAAGCGCTGTACGGGCGTAACCAAACACTCAGTATAACTGATAATAAATCTGAGTTGTGCAGCAGCTAATTACCAACAACTTTTTTACTTAAAGTTTTTCTATATCTTTAATATTAACAGAGCTAATAAAGAACGGCAGGGTTTTGAGGGACCCTGTGTAGCGGCTAATTTAAGGAATAGCCTTAAAAAACCCTCCTGTTCTGTATTAATATTAATATTTGTTCTTAAAGAGGAACATTTTTTTGTTCCTGAAAAGCAAAAAGAGGGACACTTTTTTTATGGGCCAGTCCAATACTGTTTGCTGATCAATAATTTCAAGGAGACAAATGTAGGGTAATATACTAGTAGGTACATACTAATATTTTGAAGACAACTAATGAATATAATGTGTTTGCAAATATCGTTAAAACAATGATCTGGTGGTTTTTAATCATTGCGGCTGTTTTAATAAGTTTTATGACAACATCTGTTATGTGTAGTAAGTATAATAATTTTAACAAGTACGAACGTAAAATTTAGTTGTGTATTCTTTATTAGGTGGTGTTAATTTTGAAATAGTTAAGAATATTGATAATTCAAGTTCATTGGTTTCTAGAATGATAAAAATAGAAAATGGTAAAGATGTTTCTTTGACCTGCAAAATTATTGACTCCGAAAGTAACAATTATTTCGATAACGAAGCAGTATGGGTCAAGAAAGAAAAAGGATTAAGGTAATGTATTAAAACATTTCGTTTTCAGACAAACAAGTGATTTTGTAGGTTCAACAAAATCCTTCGATCATCTAATTTGCGTTTTACTCCCATGACAATAAAAAACCAAGGAAGATATTATTGTGCAAGTTTAAAACACAACTTATATAAAGGTATTTATATTGCTGTTAAACCTTCTGATGAATTCAACATAACTTCGGAATGGAGAGGGAAACGTGAAAATGGTAACTTTAATAGTTTGGAATTTTATTTAGTGTACTTTTTTTAATTATTAAATTATAGGTGTATCGAATCAGAATAATTTTACATCCAATTTGAGAATACTTCAAGTAAGTTCAGAAAACTTTCATTCAATTTAACATAAAACCTTGCTATTTATAATTATAGGAAATGTTCCTTTACTGGCTACCAATTGGTCTAATCCTTTTACAAGCAAAGGGCGTAAGTATTTATTTTAATCCATAACGGGTTTTACTCATAAAAAAGTCTTTAGTTAGTGCTCATAAATTACTAGTAAGGGGCGGGTGGCGGAGCAGCAGCTAAAGATATCAGCTTTAGGTCGGCTTCACCGAACATGTCAGGTTCGATTCTTAGCGCACTCTACTCTAGGTGTTTGTGTTCATCTGTGCATGTTGGATGGAAGCAAATAACCATAGTAGTTGACGCCCCCATAATGCATGTTCAAAAAGGAGTAAAAAGTTATCTTTTTATGTCAGTCCATTGCTATACTTAAAATAGGGTGAGTTATTTAAGTGTTGTTTACTAATGTAACTATTTCTAAACCAATTTTTAGGTTACCTGGGATGTAAAAGCAATCCCAAAAATTAGTTTTTGGAAAATTGTAATAATAAAAGTTTTCCTCATATGTTGCAAACCTTTTGCCGAACACTATACATATAATATTAAAAACCATTTTACGATTAATTTCTCAGTAATAAACTGAAACATTTTCGATTTCAAACCACGATCTATTATATTCGGCTAATTCTCTATTACCTTTCTTGTCACACTCATTACTTAAATATATCTTTCTTGTTGCACTCATTCGTTGCCAACGTTTGCTGCCTTCTTAGTCTTTGTCATTTAAACATCTAAATATAAGTATAAAGTAGGTACGAAATAAAAAAGTCTTATCTCATTATGAAGAAGAAAAATGTTAAATCTAATTTTTCTGGAAAATAGCTAGTCGTACAGAAAAACTTAAGAGTAGGTACCATTTTATGCATTTTTATTATAGAAAATCATATTACTGACCTAAATTGGTAAAAGAATGAAGATTACAAAAATAATAAATAATAATGATACAGACCCCCCCCCCCCCCCCGTTTGGGACGCCCCTGGTTAAATAATTTTATTTGGATGCTGTTGGATAGTAGCACATAATAGTACTAAACCGTATGCTAAATTTCATTGTTTTATGTTAAAATAATAATTAAAATTTCGTTCGCCCCCTTCAGGGGGCCGTATCTCCTTTCAGAAGCATTTTAGAACACATGTTCATTAAATTTTTTTTTTCTTAAAATGGTCTAAGAAATCACCTACCAATGTTTAAAGGTAAAGTTTGGACCACCCTGTATACAGGATGTTTATTTTAACTGTGACACTGTAGGGATCTCGGAAACTATAAGAGATACAAAGTCGGTTAAATCAAATAAAAGTTGCCTAATTAGTGGAACAATGTAATGGTGATTTTGTTTTTCCCAAAATACCCATAGTAAGATACGAGAAGAAGAAACCGCAAAAAACAGAATTCCTTTAAGGTAAAATATCTCTGTTCATAGTAAAAATACAAAAAAATCGTAAAAGAAAAAGTTGTAGATCTATTCAAGCTGTATTAAGAAAAAATATTTTCCCAGCTGTGTTTTGTTCAGTCATTTCAAAAAACGCAAAATTTGTGTTACATTTTGAAAAAATACAATCCTTTTCTTAATACAACTCCAATAGATCTACAATTTTTTCCTTTACGATTTGTGTCTATTTTCACTATGAATGGAAATATTTTACTTTAAAAAAATTATTTTTTTTTCGAATTCTTGCTCCTATCCGTTGTATCTAGTAAAGCTGTGGGTGTTTTAGAAAAAAACAAAATCACATTAATGTGTTTTCGTAATTAGGCGACTTTTATCTAATTTAACCAATTTATATTTCCTATAGTTTCCGAGATTCTTATAGTCCTAAAATTTTCAATATAGCCATTGTGAATTTTACTCAGGTAAAGATGTTTCCCGTTTTGTTTTAGTAACCATGGTTAATAAAATTATTTTGTTTCTGAGATATGATTTTCTCAAATCCTGAGGTGGAAACCCGTATTTCTCTGCAAATATTCTCCTTATTAAGTACCTACTATAAGTGCACCAAATTTGGTTTCCATCTGAATTATTATAGCTTTATTAGCTTTTGAAGTGTTTTTGTTTAAACACATGGTCTCCCTATTTGATTCATTTTTTTCATATTTTTTCAAACACTAATTCTATTCAACCGCATGAGAAAATACTTACATTCCCATTTAAGAAAGTTATCAATGACATCACTACTCGGTTATACATTACAGAATATTTTGTGCAGTATAAAGTAGTTTTAGTAGTGGTAGGGGGCGATACTAAAATAGCTCACTCTGTATATTCAATAAATACGGTTTCATTTGCACCCTTTTAAATTTATGTTTTAGCTCCTGATATAAGCCGCTTCTTGAAAAAGACGGTAGTTAAATACGGTAAGTAAATATTCAACGAAATGCCTAAAACATTTCTAATCATTTTTTATTTTTCAGACACTAAATACTATGGATGTAAGTAATCACTTAACAATAAAATATAAATTTTCAAGTATCTGTATACAGGGAGTATTATTCACGATGCACGTCATTGGTATCTTGGAAACCATAAGAGCTACAAATTTGGTTAACTGGAGAAAGAAGCGTAACTTTTGATGCTGATTAAGATGTCGTTTACAAAAAACACAATTGAACATCTCTGTTTTTAAAAGTTATTTCATAAAATAGTTTTGCTTTAAACTCCCTGTATATTTTTGCATACTCTTAAAGAAAATTTAATTGTAAATAAAAACAGTTCTTTATAATGCAATACAAAACAAAACATGATTTACCCCCCTTTTTTTTATTTATTAAGATAAAAGATGAAATTTGGTATCAGTAATATATCCATAAAATTCAATTATTTGATGATAATACTTTAACACTTCCGGTTTCGCCGAAATTGACCATAACTTTCTTATTTAAATGCAACACTCTGTATATTTTTACATATTTGGAATCAGAATAATATTCTGCATACGGTATTGTTTTTATTTATTTTTTTTCTGTGACATGTCTAGAGTGCTAAGACAGGCATGAAACCGTTCCTCTGCAGCCAGGCGTTACCATAACGCGATACGTTATTACATTTTTAACCTGTGAAATTAGGTTTGAATTAGTTGTTAAATAAGGACGTAACTACGGTCAACTACAGTTGTTATACTTTCAAACAAAAGAACAACAGGACATTCAAAACAAAAGGGGAAAGCAGTTTAATAATAAATACACATTAAGTAGGCAGTAAATAAACAGCAATTGAAACTGTTTCAGTTATAATAATGATGTAGAACTGAATTTTGCGTGCGAATCAGTTTAAAACGTTTCCGTTGTTTTAATTGGATTCCATTGTTTATAAAAGTCTCAATGCACATAAACTATTTTTCGTCTTTTGTTTGTTCAAATGTTTCAAGCTGATGTTCGCGCTAAATTTAAAATTCAATTCTACATTATTATAAATAAAACGTTCTCAAAGGCTGTTTATTTACTGTCTACTTGATTTGCATTTGTTTTTGTTATTAAACTGCTTTCCTTGTTTGTTTTGAATGCCATGTTATTCTTTTGTTTTAAAGTATAATGACTGTAGCTGATCGTAGTTACGTCCTTATTTAACAACTAATTAAAACCTAATTTTACTTGTTAAAAATGTAATAAAGTATCGAGTCATGGGTATGTTCGCAACCGTTAGAAAGTGCTCTTTCTGAAAAACAATATGAGCCACTGTTCCATTTGAAATTTGAATTTTTCTCAAAAAAAGTGGTTGCCAAATTTTTAAAGCAGCCGGGATCTACGGATTCTGACAGCAAATGATAATAAACAGTTTTATGATAATGCCTGGCTGCATAGGAACAGTTTTATGCCCGTTATGGCACTCCAAATGCGAAACAAAAAAAATTAAATAAAACTTTTAATGATGTCAAAAAAACAAATGAAATACACATTCGTATGTAAAAACATACAGGGTGTTGTATTTAAAATAAAAAAGTTATGGTCACTTCCGGCGAAACCAAAAGTGGTAAAAAATTGCTAATACCATCACATAATTGAAATTTATGGATATATTACCCATACCAAATTTTATTCTTTTATCGTAATAAATAAAGAAAAAAAAAGGGGGTGAATCATATTTCATTTACACCCGCTATAGTACATAAAATAAAAATTAAAAAAGTGATTAGGCATAATTTGTTAAATGACATAAATAACCACAAATAATTTTATTACTAAGCTCAAGCTTTAGGTACTTCTTTGAAGTATTAATTTAAATAAAATAATAACTTCAATAAATTTATTTGAACCATATTTGTATTTCAACATGTTTACACGTCATTATCAAAGGCAAGATTAAAAGCAAACTAACCAATATAATTAAATAAGTTTCGATTCCATATTTGGCTGTAAAAAAATAGGAAAAAAACTATAATTAAACAAAGAAAATGTAAATTAAAAAAATTTTAACCACTGTCTTTTTTTTAAGTAAATTTTCTTTCGCAGTATTCAAAAATATACAGGATGTTTCAAAAAAGCTAGTTTATGCAATAACTCAAAAAGCCAACGTTCAATTTTTTTTTCTAATTACACTTTTTCATTCATTTAACCAAATTTATAGCTCTTTTGATATCCAAGGTACAAAGGGTGCATGCACGCATTGAAAAATACACCCTGTATATTAATAAATGTTTACAGATCAAACCCTTTCCGAGAAATTAAGGGAATATGCTCGAGGTAAGAAGAAAGATAACTCAATATTATTTAAATACTTATTCAATGTTTTTTAGTGATAGCTCCTCTAGTGGCAGTTGCACTAATAATGAGCACTTTGCTTTACTACTTAATGAAGAAATTTTACATGTGCGCAACTTCTCGTGAACGAAATTCAAAAACGGAAGTTGCTTGCCAACATTCCGCTTGTGGCCAATACTGCATGTTACCTATGAAGAATAATGAAAATGGTGGTTTTATTAACCCCACGTATAATAGGAACAACAACTGCAATCAAATGGGCCAAGAAGGCGATTCTTTTGCCAATAAAAACGATGATACGTTTATTTTCTTGCCTTATCTTTTTGAAGCATAAGATTTATTTCTTTGCAATATAAGCGGCTGTTTCTTTACTATTTTTAGTATGTGAACTCTTTCTGTTCGGATTTGTATTTATGTTTAAGCTTATGATGGACTGGTTGTAGTTTTTCGGTTAAAGAAGCATTTTTGCTTTCGGTTATTTTAAAATTTTTAATGTTAACTTTTAAGTATTTGAGTAATTGTATAAGTCTCACTTTTCAGTTTGTTTCCCCATTTTGCGCATCCAATATAGCTAAAATTATAGGAAAGTCAAAATCGCACATAAACCACTGCCAGAAAGAGGGAGAAAAAGAGAGACAAAAATAATATGCAACACAATGTTTTCAACAATGAAAATAAAAAGTTAGTTTTTATTTTGTCAATATTAACTGAATAGAAATTCAACCCTCCATAGGTTATGAAACCTGAAAGACGGGTTTGCTCTTATGACTCATCTGTAGATTTTAAACTAAAAATTGTTAATGTGGCATTACAAGGTCTGTAAGAAACATGTATTGTAATTAAATGTATTGTAACAAAACAAATAAGATGCCCGACCAGGAAGTATAGCGAGTCGATTATGTGGCTCTGAGAGCTATGATTCCAGAATCAGGTCACCTTAGGTTTATGTGCGGCTGGACGCAACCCCTTCGGCCAAAACTACGAGATATACTTCATGGCCCAAAAGGTCTGTGCCAATAGCAGTAGATCTTATGGTGGTTCGGAATCCACCTAAAGTATTGTTGGTCCTCTCTATCTAGAACAGCTCTACTGTTAGGAATAAATTAAATAGACACAACATCAGCTGTAAAAAGGGATACATACCCAAGTAATGCAAACCTAATAGCCCACATCTACTTACAAAAATAAAATTAAAAAATCAGATTGTTTTTGAATACTTTTTCGTTTTTAAGCAACTTATTTTCGATGGCCTTTTGGCTCTAGCACTAGAAAATAGCAATGAAATTAAAGTTGGTGTGTAATGCATATTTACATATTTATATGACTATGTACTAAATCAACACTGAAGTAAAAGTTAAAAAAAATGTAGAAAGCTTTAGTTAAATGTCTTCATAGTTGAGGCTTTCTACCACAATGCTTCTCTATGTTGGTAAAATTTATTGCAATTTATTGCGCAAATCATGATCATTTTGCCAAATTTTATTCGAAACAAAAATTTGTAGAAAATGATAGAATTATGCAAAACAAATACACAGGGCGAGTCATTTAAGCGTCACCTCACTATTATTGTCTAAACTATTAAGAATATCAAATTTTTTTCTTAATAAAAGTTGTTAATAATTAACTGCTGCATTACTTAAAATTATTGCCAATTATACTAGGTGTTTAGTTATACCTGTATAGCACGTTACTTTGTTATTTTAAATAGAATACCTTGTATATTATTGCATTTTTAGATTCTACATTTAATTCTAGATATAAAAATGTAAAGGTACTACAATCTTAAAATTAGTAGTTTTCGACTTATCTGACCATCAAAAAATTTCACTTTTGAAGTTTTACAAAATGGACATTAAATTATGAACACCCTATGCAATAAAGTGCTGTTTTTAAACATTCTTCGGAATATAATATGTTAATAGTCTGTACATACATAGCAATGGGTGAACATTTTTGGTATCTAAAATACTAATTTTGTAATATTAGTTTACAAACGTCCAAATTTTTAAAAAAAGTCAAATATCTCGAAAACCACTAATTTTAAGATCATAATATGTTTACAGTTTGTATCTAGAATGAAATAGAGAATCGAAAAATGCAATGCTATACAGGGTGTTCTATTTAAAGTCTCAAGGAATGTGTTGTATAGGCATAAATATAGATTGGTAGAACTGATAATAATTTTAGGTTCTGCAGCAGTTAATTATAAACAACTTTTGTTAAGAGAAGCAATTGATATTATATAGTTTAGGAAATAACACCGAGATGACACTTAAATGACTTACTCTGTATATTCTAAGACATTTTTTTGGTCATTAAAATATTTTTGGCAACAATTTTTATAAAAGAAAATGTTTCATATAAGAACCATTAAATACTAATTTTGTATGCGCTTCACTGTTAACTTTTGCTTTTTTATTGTTTTGTTTCCGTAAAACTGTAAACTGCAAAATTTATCTACGTTTTCTTAATATTACTTAAATATATCTTGATTAGTTTTTCTGTGCTTTTTTTCCTGAAAAAGCGTGGGGGTACGCAAATGCTGTGACTGGGAGCGACTTTTCTCAAGTTTTTGTCAGAGAATAGACTTTAAAAATATATTTTTGTATTAATAAATAGGTGTTGGTATGGCGTTCCCCTAGAATATAATAATTACATAAACCCCAGGTGTATTATTTATATTTTATCATATGCTACTACGCTAAATAACTGTGTCAAAAAATGCACAAATCACTGTATTGCCAATATAAATTATAAGCAGTAATATCGTAGGTACTTTTTTGTAATTTTATGTATTAGTCAATAATTGTAATAAACTAAAGCAATAGAACTTATCATTCTTTTTTTTTACTTTCCCATCCTTTCAGTATGATCGCAAACATTCTTGATTCCGAGACGGAAATACATGTTTTGGAGATCCTAGGCAATTTATATTTCTGCCTGTCCTATGAAGCGCCGTTTTACTTTTTATTAAACATGTTACATACATTACATAAAAGAAATTGCAAATTTGTTTAATATTCAAACAATTATAACTTAAACCATTACAGTTATTAAAATTTGTTTTTTGCTTCACTAAATAATTCAAAATTAATAAAGCAAAAGTGCAAAATCAAACAATGTCAGAATGCTGCTATTTCCATACCATCGCTAACTTGCAAAGCAATAACTCCAACCGAGATTCGACCCATCAACTATTTATGCAGTAAAACGCTGTACAGTCGCATGTCCACCTGAGCCACTACGAAATTGCAGGCAGTCGCTAAAACATGTAATATAAACTTAAAACAGTCAGACCGTGCGGATGACGTTTCGTGTGGATCTAAAAATATTTTAATGCTCCACGATAACGTGGAGCTAGACATGGTGTTATTTAAAAATTTAAAATGAATAAAGGAAAAGTGCAACATCAAACTAAATTAAACAATAAGGTTGCCATTTCCAGGCTGTGTCAGTAAATTGTACAGAGAGATAAAATAAAAACTTGACTTTTTTTTTATTAATAAGTTGTAGCTTTACTTCGTTGAAGTTCATATTAATTTATTGTAAATAAAAAAGTTCTTAACTTCAACAGGTTTTTTTATTTTAGCCTTAAACGTATTTCGACATGTTGACCAGTTGTGGTCCGCCCTATTAGGCAGGGTAGGGTAATAGGGTAGTAAATAACGCTAATTAAATTGATGGTACATAATGGTGATATACAAACCAACAACATGTACTTTACAAAGAGTAACCTATGCTACTTCAGTCGCATCTCTTTCCAGTGCTTTCCCTCCGACAACTCCTGATAAAAAATTGCTAAAAGGAAGCTGCTTCTGCGTGTGTGTGCAGACTGACTATTAGCTCGGTATCTTACAAAATACAGTGTTGTAAGTTTTCATTTTTTTTGACAATTTTAAAAATTGCAATGGCTTCGAATATTCTACTAAAATATCTCATGTCTCATAACCTTTTTGTTTATAATTAAATTCCAAAACATGCCATCAGGGGCGTACGTGTAGGTGATGGGGTCATTTTTTCCTAAAAGACACATGCACGCCACTGTTTTTTAATTTTTGAAAATTGCTTTTTGAAATCCTTATCTGAATAAAAAACCAGTTCAAAAATTTATGTATTGTAAATAAAGCAATTCTTAACTTTATCAGGTTTTTTATTTTAGCCTTTATACGTATTTCGACATATTGATATGGTGATTTTGAGAGGCAAGATTAAAAATAAACAGTTGGTGTTGCAGTAGGAACAATAGATTTTCATAACTTGATCTTGGTTTTCTATATCTGATCCAACTAAAATTAAAAGCAATTCAGCGGCATGAAATCTTTTTTTTAGGTAATATTGTCCCCACTACACACACCCCGCCCTCGTAATATTTTTATAAAATATCCAAAAGAAAACTCTGTATCACAAAAACTAAGCTGTTATGAACACATGTTTACAGAAACTGTTTGTCTTTTTTTTAGGTAAGGAATTGGCCTCTGAACGTGGGACCATGTTTTTCGAAACACCTTGTGTAAAATATACATGTAGCATATGTATAGGTTTTTTTATTTGTCTAATTTTCTACATTATAGACCCTTCTAATAAGACTTTTAGCCGGTTTTAAATAAAGCAGTTTATTTCTTTCTAACAATTTGGTGAAATTTAGTAAAATATAAAAATTTTTTGTCTGCGAGTTTATTGAAATTTAAATTTTTGACTGGTTATACTGCGTGACCCGTGTTTTTATTTAGATCTGTATCAGATCAGTCGGAGTCAGCAGCAATCATATGCAGCGTGCAGAATACATTATGCTACACCACAGAAAATAAATTTTACACTTTTGTGGTGATAAACGTAAGTTAGATGTACTAGAACATTTGAAATTCACCAAAATTTAAAATCTGTACCTTTAGTGAATGAGCAAATTGATCTCTTAAATCCACCATTATTGTACGTTTTGGAATGAGAAATCAAGTCATCTAAACGTGGATATAGAAAACCAAGATCAAGTTATAAAGATTTATTTTTCGTATAGCAACACCAACTGTTTACCTTGCTTCTGAAAATGACATGTCAACATGTAGAAATGCGTATAAGGTTAACATAAAAAAAACCTGTTGAAGTTAAGAATTGTTTTATTTACAATAAATTAATATGAACTACAACGAAGTAAAGCTAGAACTTATTAATAAATTGATGTCATCTTCGTTAGAAGAACCAAAATGTACAAGATCATGATCACACATGGTGTAGCAACACAGAATGCTTGGTTTAATCAACAATGTCAAAAAAAGAAACTCATTCCAAACTACATTTAGTTATGAAGATTTATTGTTTCTATAGCAACACCAACTATTTACTTTTAATCTTGCCTCTGAAAATGACAGGTCAACAGGTCGAAATACGTATAAAGCTAAAATAAAAAACAACCTTTGAAGGTGAGACTTGTTTTATTTATTTACAATACATTAATAAATATTTTGTTATACATAGATATAAAATTTCCACTGAACAATATTAGTAACTTAATATACAAAAGCATTACTCTTTTTTGGTAGATTTATTTTCTTTCTCTTCCTTTGATTCTGGGCGTACAACCACCATATGATCTTCATAGAATTTAATAACGATTTGCGGACATTTAACGTTTGCCTCCTCTGCAGGAACAAGATCACAATACTCGAAGTCCTTCCACTTCATTAATAATAGCAAACGGCCAGTGCTATTGGTGGCTGCCACAATTTTCTCCGGTTCAAGTTCCCGGGCAAATCCATAAATTTTCTTCTTGCCTGTTTGCGCTGAAGCTGATGCTGATGCTGCAGCAGCATCAGCTCGGCTCTTTGCACGAACGGCTTCAAATTCTGAAATAAGTTCCCCACAATCCAAATTTTGCTCAGGCTCCCATGAGTTGTCTTCTTCTCCATAATTTTTCCACTTCAGAAGGTACTCTACATTGCCAGTCTTTCGGTTGACTCGCTGATCCAGAACCTTTTCGACGATGTAGTCGCTTTCTGCAGAACCGCTACTCTTTTTGCCTCTATTTCTCATGTCGGTAATTATTCCACACAAAAATAAATTCTAAAATCAAGAGCGAGCTGGATTTCAGTAGCTGCTATGTAGATTTAGAAACTAATACACGTAAGTGAGGTTATAACTCCGTGATTTTTAGATAATTGGTAGAAGCATAATAACAATAACTGAACCTGTTTTTAAGGTGGCATCACAGAATAATTCCTTGTCGCGCGCGATATAATTTTGTTGCGACAAATATTCCAAGTTTCTTCACAGTTGACGCAATAAAACATATTATAACATAACAAAACAATTTTATCTACGACTGCTTGAATAAGGACTTATTATGTCATTCATTTGCGTTAGGTAATGAAGTTCATTATCGCCCTAATGTAAAATGTAATATAATGAATTGTAATGTAATAAAATAAAATGTAATTCATTACGCAACTCGTTTTATTTACACAAACAAAACTGAAACTTTGTTTATAAGAAAACTAGCTGGTTGCCATAGTATTGCACAAATCGAATCTATCTCGTTCCTTTGATTTAAAAACAAAGGTATTTTAAACAGTGACTTGAAATTTGCAAATAAATTAATGCGAATGTCAAATATCATTTCAAGCAAAAAATTCGCATTTAGACAAATTTTAAGCGGTCGTAGATAAAATTTTGTATATCACACGTGGAATAATGCATTATGGCACTCGTTTTATTACACGACTTATCTACGACCTCGTCTTGCAACTTTCAAACTCGTGTTATAATAACGCCTTTATCCCACTAATAACATAAATAACTATTAAAATTGAAAAGAAAATTAAAAGTATTTGATTATGTTCATGTGAAAACTAAAGGGGGTTTCCTCATTATTATTATTATTATTATTATTATTATTATTATTATTATTATATTTGATTATGGCAAATATTTATACAAAACTCTTAACCATGATATAGGCGTCGAGAAAGCACAAACTCGAATTAAATAGTTTTTTAATAATTTTTTTCATCACAAATAAGGGAACAAACATGGATAATTAATTCCTTATGATTATGTAAGACAGCAACATAATATCCACACATATACCAATCTGCTTTTCCAACCATCACAACTTCAAAACAGTTATAAAACGCAGCATAAAACATCAAAACACCCCAAATTACAGTTTTTGCAGGTAATCAAACAGGGATCTTGGCAGCTACATATGCATGATGAAATGCAATAGAATGGTTTTAGAGTAAGATAAAAATAAGCTGTCGCGCTCAAAACATGGGAATAGTATAACTTCACGCGACAATGGCCTAGAAAGAAATTTTATTTGAACTCGTTTGGTGAGTGGTTGCTGATATGTCGCGCGGGATAGAAAATTGTTCTGTGAAGCCACCTTTACCCTAGCAATTTCTAGCGATAAATCCACTACAATAAAGTCGTGGGCATAAATTATATATAGTCGTTATTATGTTTATTATTTGAAATATTCCAGCAATATTGCACACGCAGATGGTTAACAAAACGTTTAGCAGCAAGAAATTCGTTTTCGTGAGCCGGGGGCGGCGGAGGAAATTAAAACTGTTATTTTAATAACTTTGCCCCATCGGCAATATTTTTTATTGTTTGGAATATCCCAGCAATATTACACAAGCAGGTGTTTATCAAGACAAGAAAACGTTTGGCACCGAGAAATTCGTTTCTACGCGACCCCGGGGTGATGGGGCGAATTAAAACTATTATTTTAACAATTTTGTATCAGCAATTTTTTTTATTATTTGGAATATCCCAGCAATATTACAAAAGCAAGTGGCTAATAAGACAAGAAAACGTTTGGCACCATGAAATTCGTTTCTCCGTTACCCGGAGACGGCGGCGGGACGAATTAAAACTATTATTTTAACAAATTTTGTCCCAGCATTTTTTTATTATTTGGAATATTTCAGCAATATTACATAAGACAACAAAACGTTTGGCAGCAAGAAATTTGTTTTTCCGTGACCCGGGGGCGATAGATAGTAGTAGCGGGTTTTAAAATCTTATTACACCTACGAACGTCGACATTGCAAATACACTTATGTGTTTAATAACAAACCCGTTTTTACTCGGGCGTTACACCTGAAAAAATAGTAATTTAATGGGAACAGGCAAGACATGCAAAAACACTAAAAACTACACATAAGGGAAAAGCCAAACGTTTTCTTGTGTTCTTACCTACCTGCGTGTCTAATATTGCTGGATATTCTAAATAATAAAAAAAAATGCTGAGACAAAGTTGTTAAAATAATAGTTTTATTTCGCTTCATCGCCCCCGGGTCACAGAAAAACGAATTTATCTCTGGCAAACGTTTTTTTTTCTATTGTTAGCCACCTGCGTGTATAATATTGCTGGCATATTTTAAATAATAAAAAAAAAATTGCTGGGACAAAGTTAATAAAATAACAAGTTTTTGTTCGCCCCACCGCTCTCGGGTTACGGAAAAAAAGAATATTTTGGTGCCAAACGTTATCTGACTATACTAATACTCATTTGTTTCAATGACAATATCAATTTGTCATTATGTTTTTGACACCGGTACGTACTTAAAAGCATTTTTCTCGAAAACAATGCATCCTACGCTAAAGAGATTTATACCTTTTTTGAAATCGGACCAGCGATGACAAATATGTCGTCAACAAACGTACATCAATGCGGGCCCTATTTGGGGGCCCGTATCATCTTTATAAATTGATGTACAGTAAATAACATAAAACAAAGGGGGCCTCTTTATTTTTAGTGTTCTACATGTGACTAAAGTTTTGCATCATAGTTCTATATCACTCTGTATAACCTATTATACGGCGTTAAAGCTATAAAATTATACTCGCTTCTACAGGGTGTTAATGAATTGTAGGGACAAACTTCTAGGGCTTGCAAAACACAACAAAGCAAACAACTTTTGTTAATAAATGTGTGGTCAAAAGTGTTTTCTTTCAGGAATAGAGGTTCTCAAAGATTCTTTAAAAAGCGCCGAAATGTAGGTAACTCAATTTACTACCTACTGCTTGTTTCCATAACGACGGAATTAATACAGGATCTAGATCGTTTTTTTTTTCAAAATTCCGTGTAACCTGTGCAAAATAATTGAAAATGCAATTTGTGTTGCCTATTTTCAGGTACTTTTAAAGAATCTTTAAGAGGCTCTATCCCTGAAAGGAAACACTTTTGACCACACATTTATTAACAAAAGTTGTTTGCTTTGTTGTCTTTTGCAAGCCCTAGAAGTTTGTCCCTGCAATTCATTAACACCCTCTATATACAGGGTTGGGCAAAAGTACGGAACAATGCAATTATCTTTGATAAAATCTTCTACATAAAGGTTCCGATATACGGCGGATACAATGAAACTATCGGCGGTTTAAAAGGACTTCCGGTTTAGCCGGAAATAATATCAACTTTTTTATTTTAAATGAAATACTCTGTATATTTTAGAACTCTTTTATGTGAGTTCAGGGATATACGGTTTCATGCCTTTATTTTTAATAATTCTAGAGATATTGAACAATAACGTTTGCTAATGGTTATCTAGCAGCTCATGAAAACAAAGGAATGTGAGAAGCCTAAACAGTTTTGTAAAGTTGTCAAATATGCTTGGTTTGTGTTGTGTTGTTTTGATGTTTGATAGATTGAGCAGTGTGGTTGCAGTTATCAATTAATTAACCAAATTAATTAAAACTGCTAAATTTAACATCAGAAATGGTTCAATTAACAGAAGGATTGAAAATTGTTAAATAAAGTACAAACTTCTTGCCGAGTTCTACGACGCTCACCAAAACCAACCACAATTAAAATTTGAATTTGTTCTCTTTCTGTTAATTTAATCATTTCTGACGTTAAGTTCAACAGTTTTAATTTATTGGTAAATAATTGATTACTGCAACCACACTGCTCAATCTATCGAACAACAAAACAACACAACACGAACCAAGCATATTTGACAACTTTACAAAGCTGTTTAGGCTTCTCACATTCTTTTGTTTTCATGAGCTGCTAGATAACAATTACGAAACATTATTGTTCAATATCTCTAGAATTATTGAAAATAAAGGCACGAAACCTTATATCACTGAACTCGCAAAAAAAAGTTCTATCGATATATTAAAAATATACAGAGTATTCTATTTAAAATAAAAAAGTTGATATCATTTTCGGCTAAACCGGAAGTCCTTTTAAACCGCTAATACTTTCATTGTATCCGCCGTATATCGGAACCTTCATGTAAAAAATTTGGTTAAAATCGCTGTTGCCGTATTAAAGATATTTGCATTGTTCCGTACTTTTGCCCAACCCTGTCTATAACCTAGTAAGTTTAGCTCTGTTGTTCGAGTTGCACTTTTCGCATGTGCGGCGTCGACGGCTGGTAGCTTATACCACAGTAGAAATACCGATTTAAACTGTACTATATACCTTATATACACAAACAGTCAAAAATTAAATTTGAAAATGTACAAAATCCAGACGACGTGCTTTGCCCAGTTTTATCTATTTCTATTTAATTATAATGTTAAACTGATTATTTACATTTAAAAAAATGAAAATTTAATCTTGGATTCAACTTAAACAAAAAAAAACAGCGATCACTGAAAAACTTTCACAAACTTTATTCCAAAAAAAACAATCCGAAATGTACAATTATTTATGTAAATTGGGTTTTATGACGTCATGTTGTAGATTAGATAGAGAACGATGAATGTCCTTGACCAGTTTAAAAGTAAAGATATTTTTGATGTCAGTTTTTAGGTTAATGTTTAATTTTTCTCATTAGAATGATGTATTTGTCTGTATCGCTTAAAAATTCGTAAACATTACAATACTATAATATGTTTCATATTACATAAAATTTATGACTTTTTTCATTGTTGCCGGGAGGAGTTGTACCTTACTTTAATTTTTAGTTTTTTGTTTGGAATTGTGCGTTTTACAAAAAGTTATAAAATACCAAAGATATGTGGAAAGGGCACCGTGTGCTCCTACTTTTAAGTTTTATCACTACTGCAACATGTAAGTACCTACATACAAAGTAACGACTAACAAACTAATAAAAATAAAGTAATTGGTATCCAACGCTAGGCGACTTTAAACGGGCAGAGTTTTTGTAAAACTCGCTTGTATAATTGTGAACTAGAGACTATTTGAAATTTTCTTCAGAAAATAATTTTGCACTTCTAAGCTCCAAGAACGCCAAGGTATTTATTTTGATATGATATTTACAAATATTGATATTTTACCTAATCTTTATATTATTTTATTATACTTTTTATATTACTGCGTAGCTGTAGGTACTACATAACCTACCTGCTGTGATAAACTGGTTACTTACAACATATTACAAGAAATAAAACAAGGTATTTGACGCGCATTCTAAAAAGATTCAGATAGGAAAGGAACAGGTTTGATGTTACAGGTACCACTTTGCAAATAGAGTAATTCGTAGTAGTAAATGACGTCAGAAGTGCATCTTTCCTTAACCTACCTTGTACCAAACTACACATCTCGTGAATTCGCCTAATAATGCTTAACACTTCGCGTTTACTTATCTTTACGCATGCGTATTTTAGCGTATGCGAATTCAATAATTCTACACTGAAAATGTATCTACTCATTTCTTATTTATTTTATACTTAAACTTTAACAATTTCTAATTAATATCTAGTTCGATAAGATTGGTCATAACAAAGGTTTTTTTACACTCTAATATGTATACCGGATGTACTTTTTCATGCCGATTCTGAAAACATTTTCAATTTTTTTCTATCACGTCAGAATTTTAAGAAATTTTCATTAATAGTTTTCTCCTAAAATATATTAGTTTTTTAGTGGATTTGACATTTTCTGTTTTATATTCTTTGAGGCTTTCGCGGTTTCTCGAACTGTCAATATTACAATTTACTTTCGGCTTAGACCGCGCCGTCATTTGGGAACTTCTTTCCCAGCCTAAGTCGTCCACTGCTGGACATAGGCCTCCCTCATGTCCCTCCATCTACTTCTGTCCTGTGCGATCTGGATCCAATTTCCTGAAACTCTTTTTACATCGTCGGCCCACCTCGTTGGGAACTACACCCAGCATAATCAGGTAAAGACCAACCAGTAGCTTGTCTGCCTTTACAAGCATTTGTTCTAGAAGTCTGAGCAATATTTGTTCGTAGGCCCTGCCTGCCTAAACAGGCTGGGTGTAGTTCCCACATGACGACGCGGTCTAAGCCGAAAGTAAATTGTAATATTGACATTTTCAGTTTTACCGCATTAGTGTTAAATACTGAAAGAAATCTTGTGTTGCCTGACTTGTTTGAACAAATTTGAACAAGTTTTGGCATGTTTTCTACGTCACAACTGTAAGCCACGCCTCTCTTTGCTTTTAAACCAATTATATTTAGGAAATTCGTTGATATGCGATTATGCGAATGGCAGTGTATAGAAGGTACGGAAGGATTATTACGAGTATTAAAATTGAATTGAGTCAGTTTGTGATAATCTGTTGTGTTTTATATTGACAATGTCTCGTAAGTGTATAAATGATCCGAAGTGGTTTTTTTTTATGTTTGCGGAGAATTAACTGTTCAGCAGCTTAAGCGAAATATTACGCATACAATAAAAAAAGCATACTACTACTACTTTGGTGTTAAAATTAAAAATCAAGGCAAATCTTGAACTCCTAAAATTAGATGTGCGCGTTGTGCTGCTACTCTAAGAAGCTGGTTGAATGGTAAGAGCACTGCTATGACGTTTGCGGTTCCTATAATTTGGAATGAGCAAACGGACCATACGACGAACTGCTACTTTTGCTGCACCAAAATCTTCGGGTTTTCTGGCAAAAATAAGAAGAAAACTGCTTATCCCTTAGCCTTCTGCTACTCGTCCAGTACCTCATTTGACAGCCTTTCCGGTACCAACATGTCCAAACGTTTTGAAAGTAGAACAAGTTGATACAGAAACAGAAGGAGCAACTAAAGAACTGTCAAACAATGATGAGGAATTTTTACCATCTCAAGAAGACAAACCTCATTTAATAACTTAATTAGACCTAAATGACCTGGCTCGAGATTTGAATGTTTCAACAACTCAAGCAGAGATACTAGGATCAAGATTACAAGGATGGAAGTTGTTAGCTTTAGATACGCGTATTTCAGTATATCGCAATCGTCAGAAAGAATTGTCACAGTATTTCTCCACTGAAGAGGGTCTTTCATACTGCAATAATATCGACAATTTAATGCTTCCATTAGGCTATGAACACAACGCATAAAAATGGCGTCTATTCATCGATGCTTCGAAACTGAGCTTAAAAGCTGTTCTTCTACACAATGGAAATATTTGCCCTTCAGTTCCTGTTGGACGTGCTATTCACATGAAGGAATCCTATGAAAATATGGCATGTCTTCATGAAAAAAATTAATTACAGAAAGTGTAAATGGTACATTAGTGCTGATTTAAAAGTTGTGGCAGTTCTGCTTGGTTTACAACTTGGATACACGAAGCATTGTTGTTTCATTTGTAAGTGGAACAGCCGAGCAAGAAATTCTCATTATATTGTTAAACTTAAACAATGGCCACCAAGAGAGCAGCATATTCCTGTTAAAAAGAACATAATCCATCCGGCACTAGTTGAGCGTGACAAAATTGTCTTACCACCGTTGCATATAAAATTGGGTTTGATGGAAAACTTTGTCAAAACCATGAACAAAGAAGGACATGGATTTCAATATATCAAACAAAAATTTCCCAATATCACCGATGCCAAAATCAAAGAGGGTATTTTTGTAGGGCCCCAAATTAATCTATTAATGCGAGATACAGAATTTGGAAAGACTCTAAGCGACTTAGAACGTTCTACTTGGAATGCTTTTAAAGCGGTAAAACAAAGTTTTTTGGGAAATGCAAAATTTGAAAACTACAAAGAAATTGTCGGTGAACTTCTTAGGAGTTATCAAGCATTAGGTTGTAACATGAGCCTTAAAATACACTTCTTATATTCCCAATTGGATTTTTTTCCTCCGAATCTTGGTGACGTTAAAGATGAGCATGGAGAACGGTTCCATCAAGACATTGCCACTATCGAAAAACGCTACCAAGGGAACTGGAAGAGCGAAATGCTTGCTGATTACTGCTGGACACTGATAGAAAGTTCCACAGTCCTATACAAAATGAAAGTGAAGAGAAAAAAATTCTAATTGTAATGCAATAGTGTACCTGTTAGTTGTTATGCGTAATATCTTTTATTCATTCTTTAAGTTAATGTTTCCAAAACCTGATCTACTAGAAGTAATTTATTTTTAAGAATGTAATTAGAACTATAAAACAAAGATAAATTGTATGTAGATAGTAAAAACCTAATAAAAAGTTAAAAATTTGTTGACGAATGTAATTGATCATTTCACCAATCAAGCAAGATTATTTGGTGCAAGGTGACCTGTGGCGGCTCGCGAACATTTACTAGGGAAAAGCGGTACAAATTTATAACAAAAAAATTTACCTTTTAATTAACAGTTCTATAAATTCAATCCACAGTTGTTAAAATTCGAATTTTCATTTGGTTGACATGGATATCTTAACAATATTTTACTTTGTCGCACTAGTGCGGGAATAATTTACTTTCATAGGCCATATCGTATACCTTTCCTTCTGATTAATAAAATGGCCAGTCACGACATCGTTAATTTTTTAACTACTTAAATGTTTAAAATATTTAACACTGCTGGTTGTTTGGGATAAGACAAATAGACCAAAATCTATCCTTACATAAATAAAACAAAATAAAGCATTTTTTACTTAGCATCTGAAAATCCAGCCCGTAGATTTATGATCATTTTGTGTTAAACTATCGCACATGTTATGAATTTTTATTTATTGCAAGACTGGTTAATTTGTATGTTAGGGCAAGAATGGAGTTATAGTTCTTATTTGAAGCTTTACCTCGTAAGTAAACTGTTGCGGATTCTTTATTAAACTCAAACTATATTTTTTGTATTAAAGCTGATATTTCCACCTGTGTTTGCGCCTAGTTGGTAATTCCCCGGAAACGATTGTTTATACGATAACATAAATACTGCAATACTGCAAAAAGCAACGGTGCGACACCAAAGACGCGCATATCGGTACTTTTGCCACGCCGCCATTTCTTATGAAAAACATCGCTTTTCTGTAGTAAAACTTAAACGGTGTTATACGTTTTAGAAAAGTGGAATATATTATGTACCTATAATATTGTTTACTTCGCGTGCTTGCTAGGGAAAGCGATAGAATGCTGAATTTTAAGTTTAATCGATTTTTTCATTTTTTGAAAAAAGATTCTTTGGAATTAAAGAAACCCGAAAACGGAAGGATAAATTCGTCCACCAAAAAATGAGTGGGAGGGGAAAATTACCCCGTCTCCCACAAATATTGCCGCATGTAAAAATTAAGTTGAGAACACAATTCTACTATCGCTCATGAGAAATTTAGCCTAAACAGAATTTCTTTATCGGCTCCCATTTATTAAATAATGAACTTGGAATTTTCGATTTTCAAAAATTTATAGAAGGTGTTACAAAGAAGTTATCGAACTGGGACACAAACCAAATTGTAGCTGATCCATAGGTCTAGAAGTCTACAAAATAAAAAAACGTGGGGAGTGGGGTCAGTTGTTAAACAGTATGTTTTTGAAAATGTCAAAATTTTGATATTTTTTTCATTTTAAAGTTTAAGTAGTTTCAAACATTCTAGTAGTTTGTAACCATGTGTACCTCTGTAGGACATTTCCTGTATCAAATTTCATCCTGATCTGATAACTCGTTTTTGAGTAAATAGGCGTTATTCTCAACTTTTCAAAAATTCATAGAAGGCGTCAGAGAGAAGTTTGCGTTCTGGGACACGAACCAAATTATGGCTCATCTTCTGCTCTATAAGCATACAAAATTTTAAAAGAATAGTGTGGCTAGTTTTTGAGAAATATTTTGTTGAAAATTTCCAAAATTTTGGAAACTTTATCACTTTATATTTTTTAAGTTTTTGCACCTTTTTGAAATCAGTAACATTTTGTTTTTATAGGGCTATTCGGATAGAATATTTGAACGCATTTGTTTTTGAGTAATAAGACGTTAATGTCAAATTTTTAAAAATTCGTAACGACTGCCATTTTAAAGCTAGAAAGTTTGGAAAAAGCGTTAGATTTGCTCTGAAGAATGCTATCAGATTTCGTTTTCTAATATATAAAATTTAGTTTAGGAAAAAATGCTACCAAAGAAATCATTTCCGGTTTTGAATTATTTGTCGGTGAATGTTTGACAATTTTCTGAAAAATTAGAAAATTATTTAAAATTGTTGTAAAAATTTCAAACTTCATATTTTATACAGACTGTTTTTGAATAATTTAAAAATATTGCTTTTATTTAATTTTTTTGAAAATTTACTTTTATGTGGAAATTTTAAAACATTTTTGAAATTTTCTGTAAATTTTAAAATTGTTTCTAAATTTTCGCAATTATAAATAATGTAAAATGTATCAAAACCAGAACTATGTCCAGATTTTTTACAACATTTAATTAATTATGGTAAAATAAAGATACTTTCCAAAACAATTTGAATTTCTCGTCCTAACTGAAACGGTAAGTTATTTTTTTATCAACATCTTTATATATTTCCGGTAGCAGAAGTTATTATTCATAATAATTTTTTTTTCGTGGCGATAGTGACCAGGGGTTAAAGCCATATATCAGGACCGGAAGCTGAAGCACGATCTTTAGGGGGGGGGGTGTTAATGCTGGTGACCGGAGGCTGAAGCTCGATCTCGGAACCAGAAGCTAAAGCATTTACCTTCTAACCGATATTTTCTTCTACTTCTTCTTTCTTCTTTAGCCATCCCTTATGCCCTTAAAGGCGTCGGGTGGCTAGGGATTGGTTTTATCGCTATGTTCCAGGAGATGATGGAGTCGTTCAACTTTTAAACTATCACGCTCCATCAGCTTATGTCAAACCCCTATCAGCCGTTTTTTCGTACTTCTGTATTTGAGGGGACTTCCAACCCCTCTAACGACTGCCGCGTTGTTAATGCGACAGCCGGGACCACCTATTTGCGTGCTACTCCGAGAGCACGAGGCGCCGTGTTGACTCGGTTTTTCGGATACCCATCCAAGTACTGACCTATGCTTAACTTTGCTGTTCGCACTCGAATAGGTAATTCTAGCCGCGCCAACTCGGGATGCCAACCGATATTTTCAATTCTGAAGATAAACTTATTTTCGCCGTTCTTGCGTCTGGTTCGTTGCCAGAGGCGACGAGTTTGCAACCCTCAGGAAGCATGTTGCTAGCTTTTTACGATTTTCAATCCAGGTACGATATTTAATGCGTAGCCGTTAAAAAGTGTTAGTGTTTCTCCTTATTACGTAATTTCTTTGAATATCGTGAGAGAATGAGTCAGTGTGGTTGCGATGCAGACGGGAGGGACGGGTAGAGAGGACGGGTTGGATGGAGGGGGAAGAGGTAAGGGCGAAAGGGGTGGAAAATAAGGGATGGAGAGGGAGGGAAGGAGAGGAAGAAAGAGGAGGGGCGAGGTAGGGAGACGGAAGGAAAGAGAGAGAGAGATTGGAAGCGGTTTTCATTTCCTTTGTGAAGCTTAACTTGCATTGGTTGCAGAACCGCGCCTTCCGAGGCGCTGATTGGCTGAAGTGCGCACTACTGGGCCGGGCGGCGGTACCATTGTTTTTCGAACCTCGTAGTGTTCACTCCGAGTCGTTGCGAAGTTAACGTTTTTATCCATTTTTCAACTTAAAAAGGGGACATTCAAACCTGTATGCATGTCAAAAATATTCCAAAGAAATATCGCTTTTAAGCACTACATCTTACAGATACAAAATTATTGTAATGTACTTCCAGTAATGCCACATAAAATAGTGCAACCGGTACAGCAACGGAAAACAAAACTAGCAAACAAAAGAATGATTGCTATGGTAACCAACAATCACTAGATCAAATTCAAGTAAAACACAATCAATGTTTCATTCCTATGATCATATCCTACAAAGAAAATCAGTTATAACTATGTGTTCCTTAGATATTTTTAATGTGGGTGTATGTATACTATAGTCGAATCAGAAGAATGTGTAATTTGTGAACTATTACAGCCACTATGTGTTTTCCAACAAGCTCCACGCAGTATATTAAATAAGATTTAAAAAGCGTCAACAACTGTTAACTTCGAATTCCATAGCATTATAGTTTTTTAATTAAATGTTATGCTTATGATCTATCAAATTGAAGGCTTTAGCTAGATAAGAATTTACAATGGCAACTCATCTATATATTAAATCCGGATTTGTTCCCCCGTCTCAACTTTTAGTAACGACAAGTCCCCGCTACTGGAAGCAAAACCTTGATGCGTCTATTATACAATTATTTCTATGTAGTGGTATGTATCAGGGCAGTCCCGTTTTCGATGCAAATAGGAAAATAAGGTTTACACTGTGTGGTTGTATGATTGGAACGCGGCACGCTGATGAGCCTTCATTAACAAACACCTCCGCGGTGGACGCATATTAAACCAATCAGCGGAATTATCGAAAAGACGTGCGCTTTCAATATACGCTTAAAAATGTGTTAAAATGAAATTATTAATGAAAAATAAGACATTTCTTAAGATATGTACAAGTAAAAGCAATAATTGGACAAAATTGAACAAGCAGATATTGATCAATTATATTACAAACTCAAGCGGTTATGCGGGAAAAATAAATAAGTTAAGAATTATTAATTAAAAAAAACATAGTTCTAATTCTTAAAGAAGTTGTCAGAAACAAAACTTGACCCAAATATTGGAATCTAGCGTTACAATAACAAACGTGCTGCAAACAAATATTTTATAGTTGGTGTGTGTACACTAACCAGCTCGCATTTAAGAATACGATTAAAAGATATTAATTAATAAATCTTGGACTTTAATCCGCAGTCCGTTTAACTACCTACTTAATTAGTTACTTAAAGAAATATACAAAAAAAGCGTGAGGCGTACCTCTTGGCGCGTTAGTGGAGTAAGGTGGATGGAAGCACTGGTATCAGTGTTACAAAATTTTAAGTTTAAATTTGATTGCCTTATTTAAACCTTTCTCCAACAACCAATTAAAGCAAACCAAAAGACCTTTTATGAGAAAGCCCATGTTATTTAAACAAGCTTATTTTTCCAGGCGATCCATACCTAGTTATTACTCGGACAGACGATGAACATAATGATGTTATACCTCATAACATTGTAGAAACGGTTGGTTCTAATCTTTCTCTAACTTGTACATTCAAAGGACTTGATGAGACACACAGTAACTTAGCATGGGGGCGGAGATCCAAAGAATTATGGTTTCATAATAACTTAATGCTTTATGTGTTAGTTCTGAAATGTATTTTATGTGTAGGTTTGAAAACACAGCCGATTTGAGGGAGTTGGTACAAAAAGACTCGAAACAAATTTTAGACCTTCAACCGAACAAATCACTTGAAATAAATAGAGTTACCAAAGTGTTTGAGCCTTTAAAGGTAACAGACCGAGGTACATATTTTTGTATGAGCTTGAAATATATGTTGTTTAAAATTGTACGCATCAAAGTCAATGAGGAATTAATATGTAACAAATACCAATTCAAATGTGAAAATGGTAAACAGTGCATTAAACCACACGAAACATGTGACAACATATTTCATTGTATTGACCATTCGGACGAGAAATGGGAACTTTGTCGTAGAGATTGCGAAGGTAAGTGCTTATCATAATAATGTAGAATTGAGTTTTATAGTTTTAATATTTCTAGAAGGCATTCGATGTGGTGATCGTTGCATTCCAACTAAATGGTGCTGTGATATAAAAACTGATTCTGATTGTTTTATTACTGTTAGGAATAGTTGCTGTCCACCATTGCCAGTTCGTAAGTATTATATTATTTTTCTTAAAAATAAATAACTGCGGTTATGACAAATTTAAAAAGTATTTTAAAAAAATACTTGCTTGTATGTGCGTGTAAATACTATAAATGAAATCTTCAAATCTAAGAAAGGTCTTAAAAGCAACTTTGTGTAATGCTTGACCACATTTAGTTCACTTGTCTTTGAATAGGGATTTATCAACGGCCGAAAATGCGGTATAAACAGTAGCAGGTTTACAGAAGGATCAAATGCTAGTTACATTTTATTTTCTGGTAGTGTTTACCACAATTTATGTTGGAATAACAAATAAAACATTAGAACCTTAGTTTTAGTTGATTTGTTTTAAATTGTTTTAAAATAATTGTCGAACAAATGCGCATGCGTGAAATACGAAGCAAATGGAACCAAAATATGTGGTTTATTGTCAATATTGCAATTTACTTTCGCATTGACCGCGTCGTCATTTGGGGATTACACCCAGCATAGTCATGTAAGGACCGATCTGTAGCTTGTCTGGCTTTACAAGCATCTGCTCTAAAGGTTAGAGCCATAGTTGTTTGTGGGCCTTGCCTGCCTAAACAGGGCTATGTGCTTAGATTATTTAAACCTTGGGGCTGACAAGGATTTGGTCTTAACGTGTTTTGTTTGCCAGGACAATAATACCTAATTGCTTAAAAGCGGAGGTATTTAAACCCCTTTGAGCCAGTCGGGCGGAACGGTGGAGTTCTGGTTGGCTGTCACCATTGGACGAAGACGGATCCGGTTGAGAGTGATCGTGAGACCGATGATGCTTACGAGTCCTTAGAGGATAAACTACTGGAGTCCAAGCTTTACTGAGTCTAAAACCACCCTCTTTGTTTATTTTGTTAGGTTGTTTCTCAATTCCAATTGCTTCGCGTATGATACGGGGGAAGTAATGAGTAACTCTGGCGAGTACTCGAGCATTGTCAAAGTCCCTCTTATACCCACTTAAACCAGTATGTTTAGCCACCGCAGAGTTTGTGATGCGTCTGGGTTTGCAATCACCTTTGTGCTCTCGCAATCTTAACTCAATGGAACGACCAGTTTGTCCGATGTAGTTTGAACCACAAGTGCAACGGATGTTGTAGATTCTGGCTGATTTTAAATTTGATATTTGATCCTTTGCCGATCTGAAACCGTTTCCCAGAGTTTCATTAGTCCTTAAGACTGTCTTTATGCTGTACCATCTAAGAACATGCCCTATCTCATCAGTAATGCCTTTACTGTAAGGTCGAAAAGCTAAGCCTTCCGGAGGTGCCAGTTCCTTCTTAGCCTTGGGCTGTTCTGTATTGAGGATTGCTCTGTGAATTACTCTGGCTGTATAACCGTTTTGTTGTAACGACATCAAGAGATGAGTTTTCTCTTGTTGTAGGTGTTCTGCATCTGAGATTCGAACTGCCCTGGTTGTTAGAGTTTTTAGCACAGTGGCTTTCTGCATCGGGTAGTGATGCGAGTTTGCATTTAAATATCTGTCTGTATGTGTTTTCTTTCTGTGCGCCCCAAGCTACCATCTGGTTTACGTGTAACATGGTCGTCTTAGAATGGAATAATGCTATTTTTTTTACTTCCATTCTGAATTGGATATTATTATGAATTGAGATTAGATGTTCCAGAAATTGTTGTAGTATTTGGCGTCCGTGAGACCAAATGACGAAAGTATCGTGTACATATCTGAATCAGGATTTAGGTTTAAAATCACCTGCTGCCAAAGCTTTGGTTTCAAAGTCTTTCATGTATATGTTTGCAATAACAGGTAGTAGCGGTGAACCCATAGCCGCTCCTTCAACCTGTTCATACAAGTTGCCATTCTAACTGAAAAAGGTGTTTTTCAAACATATTTTGACTAATTGGCTTAGATCTGTATGTAGTTTATATCTTAAGATCCCTAGCACACCATCTACTGGCATTTTTGTGAAAAGGGAGACAACGTCAAAGCTGACTAGAATGTTTCCTTCACACAGCAGTAACTTTTTGATTTTGTTGGCAAAATCGCAGGAATTCTTTATGTAAGATTCTGTATTGGCACTAAGTGGGCGAAGCTTAGTGGCCAAGTATCTTGCTAAAGCACGTGTAGGAGAATTTATAGCACCCACAATAGGTCAGAGTGGAACTCCAACCTTGTGTATTTTGGGTAAACCATAATACGAGGGGTGACAGAGTTTTTGGGTATGATGCGCTGTTTTTCCGTAGTGTTAATAGTATCAGAGCATTTAATAGAATAAGTAACTTCTAAAATGAGAGCGTTAAGCGAATTGCGATTAAGCCTTCTGTAAATGGAATCGGACTATAGTGCTTCCATTTTTATGTTGTAATCGGAGGTGTTCATCACAACAGTAGCATTGTCTTTATCTGCTTTAAGTATGAGAACATCTTTGTTCTCTCTTAGTAACTTCGTTGCTTCTTTCTCATCTTTACTGGTATTTGAGCGAGGCGGCTTCGCTCTATTTATTATGTTTGATACATCCTGTCTTATGCTTTCAGAAATTTCTGTAGGTAGCTTGTGAATTGCTGTTTCTACGCCAGATACTATGTATTCCGCGAAAGCCTCAAAGAAGGTGGTTATTGTCGAGCGTTTTGTTTTTCTCTATTGACCAAGCTGGTGTATACTATTTGAAACAAAATAGGATTTGGTGCCAATATAGTTCTCGCACAAAAATAGTACTCACGGTGTCTACGTGGTCACTACGTAACACAAAACTGCTTTATGCTACGCAGTCTATTAGTAATTTTTATAAACAATTTTTCGTGGAAGCAAGACATGATTCGTGCACATCAGATAAACGAAGCAACGTTAGAACAAGTTGAAACTTCGACATTAACGTAGAACAGGGCAAACTATACACATAAAACTATTCTTTCTCTATACTTTCTCACAAATTCAAGTAAGTACTGATATAAACAGAATGAAACCAAATACTTCTAAATAGAAAAATATCGCTAAGACGATGCCTGACGTTAGAGTATTATACCTAAACAAGGAACGCCCAAATTGTGGGAACGTGCCTCATAAAAATCAAAAAGATTGTCCGCTAAATTAAAGGTATGTTCCGCGTGTAAAACGTTGAATTATTTTATGAAAGTATGCATTACTTCGGGGAAAGCTTGTATTAAAGAACAGGAAAAACTAGAGTATCAATGTCCAAGACATGTGCGTATCAAAGACGCGACTGAAGATTCAGACAATGATGACAATGTAACTTTCTTGGTCATTAGAAAACACTATAACAATACGAAACACAATACACTCTACAAGTAAAGTGATGAAGATGATTATGGTGAACATCAACAACAAAGACATTGTGGTTGCATTCAAAAGACTCAACTGTTGACTAAAAGTCTGCTAAATGTTTAGTTATGATACCAAAAAATTACTCAACTCTTCCCGGTGATTGCTGCCAATTTTTGGAGAGTTAATAAATTACGCTAATTTGCTACTTAAGCCAACTGCGAGCGCGCTGCATTTAGCAGACAAGGAGCGCTCGCTAGTAGCGGTAACGTTGCTACCCTGCTGAATGCAGCCTTCAGTTGCACCTAGCAGACCTACCTGTTGACTAAACTTCTGCTGAATGGTTATGATACCAAACAATTACTCAACTCTTCCCGGTGATGGTTGCTAATTTTTGGAGAATTCATAAATAGCACTGTTTTGCTACTTAAACTAACTAAGAGCGCGCTGCATCAAGCAGACAAGAAGCGCTCGCTAGTAGTGGTAACATTGCTACCCTGCTAAATGCAGCCATCAGTTGCACCTAGCAGACCTAACTATTGACTAAAATTCTGCTGAATGCTTATGACACCAAACAATTACTTAACTCTTTCCACTGATCGCTGCCAATTTTTGGAGAATTGATAAATTACGCTATTTTGCTACATAAAGCAATTTGAGTGCACTGTGTTCAGCAGACAAGGAGCGCTCGCTAGAAGCGATAACGTTGCTAACCTGCTGAATGCAGTTCTCAGTTTCACCTAACAGACCCAACTGTTCTGCTGAATGCTTATGGTACCAAACTGTTACTCGACTCTTCCCGGCGACGCGACGGCTGCTAATTTTTAGAGAATTTATAAATTACGGTTTTGCTACTTGCATCAACTACGGGCGCGCTGCATTAAGCAGACTAGGAGTGCTCGCTAATAGCGGTAACGTTGCTACCCTGCTGAATGCAACCATTAGTTGCATCTAGCAGACCCAACTGTTGACTAAACTTCTGCCGAAACGATTACCAAACGATTACTCAACTCCTCCCAGTGACGGCTGCCTATTTTTGGAGAATTAAAAAATTACGCTATTTTGCTACTTAAAGCAATTGTGAGCGCGCTTCATTCAGCAGGCAAGAAGCGTTTGCTAGTAGCGGTAACGTTGCTACCCTGCTGAATACAGACATTAGTTGCACCTACCAGACCCAACTGTTGACTAAACCTCTGCTGAATACTTATGATACCAAACGATTACACAACTCTTCCCGGCAATCGCTGTGCATTTTTGGAAAATTAATAAATTGCGCTATTTTGCTACTTAAAGCAATTGCGGGCGTGCTGGAGTCAGCAGACAAGGAGTGCTCTTTAGTATCGGTAACGTTGCTACCCTACTGAATGCAGCCTTCAGTTGCACCTATGAGACCGAACTGTTGACTAAACTTCTGCCGAATGCTTATGATACCAAACAATTACTTAACTCTTCCTGGTGATCGCTGCCACAATGATAGTCCTACACCTATAAAAAAAGCCGAGGACATCGTCAATGGAGATTTTACTGATTATTTCAGGTTCCAGTTCTGGTACTCCAAATGGGGTGTCTGGCTGTCAATCATAATGTAGATTCTCTTTTATCCTCCTTCCAGTCGTCCCGTTCTGGTATTTTCTGGAAGTCAAATAAGGGTTTTCACTTTATCTGAGTGCATCTGTAGGATGTAGTTTTTGCATATTATTTCAAAAACGTCGGATGATCTCCTGAAGAGCCAGAGTATCTCCCGTTTCTTTTTTTCCAGTCGGTACGCCCCTAGTATCGCTTCCGCTTCTACTTGTAGATGAATGGGAGGAAGATCTAGTAGGACTTGTAACGCGGCTGTTGAGGTAGTAGACATTGTCCTCGCTATTCTATGCAGGCTAGTTTTTGTAATTAGTTTTTTATTGAAACATTTTTGCCTTGTGCCACCACACCAAGGAAGAATATGTGATTGTTGGGACTATCACTCTCGTGTGCAGCCAATGTATCATGATTGGTTTCAACCCCCACGTTTTTCCAAACATTCGCCATAATACCCTTGTGTCATTGTTTGTGACATGTTCTCGATGCCGGTTAAGGGCCAATCTGATGTCTATGAAGACGCCTAAGTATTTGACTTCCCCCATCATCTGTAGTTGTTCGCCGACAAAAAAAAGTTCCCTGTTGTTGATTGTCCTTCTTCCTGTTACTGCCAGAAACGAAGTTTTTCGGGGTTAACCGATAGTCCTTTTGCTTCGCACCACCTTTCCACAGTTTTAAGGCTAATAGACCGAGCTGTGTTATTTTATTAGTTTTAAACATTATCTTTCAGTATCTTATTTGAAAAACTTTTTCCAGTGATTTAATTTAAAGCAATGTGTTTAGGGTTACCTACTTCATAAATACATATTAATTCATCTTAAAGTTTTTCAACTCACATATTGCTGCTATTTTTAATATTAATTTAGATACAAGTCATAATTTGAACCTATTTTTGTTGTAATGATAGCTAAAATAATAGCTGGTACTATGTTATTTAATTTATTTATTTACTTATGTGTTTATTATCTTATTTATTGTAGATACTAATATTTTCGTTGAGTCTGATGATAATAATAATGATTTTCGTGGAAATAACAGTAAGTATTAAAATAATTTTTAAACTTAATAAAATGGTTAATTTAGGAACAATTTGATGCAATAGATATGCTTAATTCCACACTTACTTTACATTTTTATTTCAGAATTCAAAGATTCAAAACCAGCTCATAACATTATCCTTTTCATAGGTAAGTAACTATAACAAAGATAAACTTACCGACTACTTACCAATTTTACATTGTTCTAGCTTCAGCAGTTGTTATTCTGACAGTGTTCATAGTAATATTCTTTGGTGTAAAAGAATGCTCACGTAATTCAAATAATCAAAATCAAACGGCCATGCCATCAATAATACGTACAGATGATAATGATAACACCATGATTTTAACTTCTCTGCCGAATTCAGCCTATAATATGAACAGTTCCCGAGAATATCTGGATCTACCACCTACATACGATGACTCTACTAGAAATTCACCTCAGAGCTCTTTTCACAATAGTTTAGAAGACATTAATATTGAACCGGTGATTCAAGATTGCAGTTTACCACCTTCATATGATGAAGCATTGGCTAATATACCATCTAGTATTCCATCTTTGTCAAATACACCTGAACCCCCACCTGCATTTCTTGATGTTCCAAGTGTTTCATCTCAACGTGCTACCTCAAGAGATATTTAATCGAATTACAAAAAATGGTGTGTTTGCTGTTTATGTAATTGTTTAAGTACTAAGTTATTTAAGTTCTGAAACTTAAATTATAAAGACTATTGTGTTTTTACACAATTTTGGGACCTTTTTTATAATTCTCTGTAATAGTACTTGAGCTTTCAGTAAATAGTTAAGAGTATTATTTGAGAACGATAAGAATTTGAGTTGTACAAATTTACTTATGTATATATCATATATGTTTTGATATTTAAAAAAAATAAATGAGATAAATCGCTAGTATTTGATATACACAATACATAATTAAAATTTTCATAAATCTTTAAACAACTAATTTAGATACAAATATCTGTCTGTCTGAAATTCCGGGGATTGAAGCAATATCGATTATTTGTGCTAACCGAAAGAACCATTTTCCTAGATGTAAAATTAAAATTGCTCATAGAAATAGTACTGTAGCAACAATCGTATTTTAGTAACTTAGCGACTTGGTTGCTATTTACATTCATCAAAACAATTTCATCCAAATTATTTGTAAAGTGAAAACTCGCATTAAAACTTTCTCCTCCAAATAGTGTTTTATTTAATACTACGAAACTAAACTTTATATTATTGGTGACCCCGACGTGATTTGAACACGCAACCTTCTGCAAAGGGGGGGGGGGTACTAATGTAGCAACAATCGTATTTTAGTAACTTAGCGACTTGGTTGCTATTTACATTCATCAAAACAATTTCATCCAAATTATTTGTAAAGTGAAAACTCGCATTAAAACTTTCTCCTCCAAATAGTGTTTTATTTAATACTACGAAACTAAACTTTATAGTACCAAAGCCTCGAACAGGACGGCCCATATGACGACGGCCATAGCACGAAACAAGAATAATCGCAAACGAAAAAGATATATTAATAATTCCATGTTGGAATGTAACATCGTAGAACTATAAAGATGATAACATTATTTTGTGTATTGCATATATAGAGGGCGTTTGTGTATACGCAGAGTTGAGATTTTATAAGCCAATCTGTTCATGTTTGTTGTTGATGCTGTTGTATAGTTATAATGTGCAATGTTCAATAAAGTATTCATCACTTTCGATAATATTCTACATATTTTAGCGACGAGGGTGGGATTTTCTTGTTAATGAAACAACTAAGTGGTGCAAAATCAGGCTTACTTGTGATGCGCAAAATTGTTCCACAAGGTAGAAACAGAAAGAATGGGTAAAAAGTACAGTCTAGAGGTCCTCAACTCACCCTGCGTTCCCATAGTCAGGGTTGACCCTCGTGCTCGAAATAGCCGAGACCATCTCGCGCTGCTATAGCCGAGCTAACCAGATCGAAGCCGTACAACAGCCAACATCCGGGATTTATGGAGAAACCTACGCTTACGCGACAGAAGACCATACACGCAAGGAAGCGACCACGGTAGGAACCTCCTTCGAGAATTCTGCAAGAGGCCACTGACGCCCCTTTCGCCGCTGCCGTCATCGTCCGTCAAACCCGCGAAGAAGTCCCGGACGCTACAGAAGCCGCTTCTCTTTGGGACTCCCAAACACACGCCACGGCCCCATTGGCGGATCTTGATTTTGTGGGACCCCAGGCGCAACCTGATCTGGAGGCCCCCTATTGACCCTTCTAATAATGGGATGGTTCACTAAAATGAACAATGCAGAAAATCATAACGTTTTTTATTTTTGGAATCAACAAAAACATAAACACATAAAAATACGATACACAAATAAAAAAATATTCTCAGGTACTAGAAAAAAATAATGACATTCCCATTTAAAAAAAAATCACATTCTCAGGTAAAAAAAATTAATTTTCGTGTTTGAGGATAAGGCACCCAACGATTCTGAGGCCCCCGCTTTGCTGAGGCCCCAGGCACGCACCTCATTCGCCTGTGCGGTAATCCGCCACTGATTGGGAGATTAATTATTATTATTATTATTATTATACCATAAAATATTCCTGTTTCAGCCAAGTCGCTCATCAGTAATAGTAAAATAAGACTTATAATAGCTATTTATGTAACCAGTTAGGAAATGCACCATTTTGTGTAACGAGTGAGATGTTTGCGGAACGAGCGAAGCGAGCTCCCGCAAAATCACACAAGTTACACAAAATCGCATTTCCTAACGTGTTACAGACAAGATTTTTTCTAATTTTGATAAACAGAAAGGTTCTTTAAACTTTAAATCGGGGAAATTATTAATTTCATGAATTGTATAGAAAATCAAGTAGGTACCTACGCTTATTTTGTTTGACAGTTTGAAGTTTATAGAGAAGTGTGTCGAGTTAGAAAATATCCGAAATGTTTGATTCAAGTTCAGATACACCAAGTGATATCGAAGAGGCCGCACAAAATGCACTATCATCCGTGATTCCGATAAAATCAAAAGCAAAATATGATTTAACTTACGATCCAAATCCACAACCACCAAAACTATACGGTTTATTAAAAATACACAAACCCAACATGCCCATTAGACCAGTAGTATCATACATAAATGCACCCAACCATATGCTAGCAAAAATACTAAATAATATAGTTACCAGTTTTGATTATAAACCAAAATATTCAGTTAAAAATTCTTCCGAATTAATCAAAAAGTTGTCTAACTTACATTTACCACCACAAAGCAAGCTAGTTAGTTTTGATGTTACTAATATGTTTTCCCAAATACCTCCTCAAGAGTGTATTCCTTTGTTAAATGATATTCTTATTAACAAAAATGTTGAGTTAATAAAACGGACTGAGTTGATTCAATTATTTGAACTTTGCACCAATCAAAATTATTTTACTTTTAATAATAAAATTTATTTCCAAAAAGATGGTTTACCCATGGGAAGTCCAATTTCACCTCTTTTAGCTAACATATTTATGGAAAATCTAGAAGATCAAATATTCGAATCAAATCAATCTGAGAAAGTTATATTTTGGTTTCGTTATGTTGATGACATTTTAGCATGTTTTAATAGTTCATTTGATTTAATTAATGAATTTTTAATTTTTATTAACAGCTTGCACCCAAACATAAAATTTACACTAGAAACTGAACAAAATAAGTCCATTAACTTTTTAGATTTAAACATAAAAATTAATTCAACTAATAAATTTCAGTACTCACTTTATAGAAAACCTACACAAACAGACATTACAATACCACACGATTCTTGTCACCATAAAACACATAAATTAGCAGCATACAGGTCCCTGATACATAGGGCTTTGACGGTCCCTTTAGATGAAATTAATTATAATAGAGAAATTTCAATTATTAAACAAATTGCATACAGTAATGGTTATAATACTAAACTTATTGATACATTAATTAAAGAAAAAGATTATAAATTAGCCATTCAAAAAATTTATCCGAATATCCTAACTTCATTCGATACAATTAAATATGCTTCGATCCCATATTTTGGTGAGAAATCAGAACAAATTGCTAAAATTATAAACAAAACAAATAAATATAAAGTAAGCTTTAAAACAACTAGGAACATCTTAAATAATTTGTTTAATGCAAAATCAAAAACAGACGATTTGTTAAAATCAGGCATTTACAAATTAAATTGTTCGCATTGTAATTCGGTTTATATAGGCCAGACTATTAGAAATTTTGATATTAGGTATAAAGAACACGTACGTTGTTACAAATACAAACACCCACATAAATCCAACTACGCTAAACACTTACTAGAACAAAATCATTCAATGACATCTAATAACACCATAAAATGTTTACACTTTTGTGATGATAAACGTAAATTAGATATACTAGAAGCTTTTGAAATTCACAAACATTTAAAAACTGTACCGTTAATGAATGAGCAAATTGATCTCTTAAATTCTCCTCTACTGGACATTTTGGAATAAGAAATCAAGTCATCTGCAGACGATTACCAAGATAAGTAAAAAAGTTCTATTGCTATAACAACGCTAAATGTTTACCTTCATATAACCTTTGACAATGGCATGTTAACATGCTGAAATACGTATAAGGTTTAAATAAATAGAAATTGTTAAAGTGATTAAGTATTTTATATACAGTTACTCATTGACTAATTATATGCCTCGCCCCAACTTTTGAACTATTATTTTGTCTTTTCTGTAGTGTTTCTGAGTTCCAAAGCAATCTTGCCTAAAATAATAAAAAAAACGGTTTAGTAGAGGCTTTGTTGCGACATTTGCCCATTTTTGCATAATTTCCTTCAGCGGTATTTCGCTATGAAGTAAACGTAATTCGGAGAAAAGCAGTAAAAATACGGTTGCTCACAATAAATAACTTGCAGCTGCAGAAGGGGAAGCTTTTTGCGGGTTAAATAATAGGCGTTGACAAGTTTTATTGCTTTTTAAACATCTACATAACAGGCGGAATTTAAACGAAAACAGTTTTTATAGATAAAAACAAGTAATAAAAGGTTGTTTATCGCCCTATCGGATATTGGCCGCTCGTTGTCCATTAACTAGTGATAACAGGCGACTTTATTTACGACATTTTTTTAAAGTAAATATAGCTAGAGATTTTTGAAGTGAAACTTCTTCAAAATGTTTGTAAAAAAGAACCTGAGGGTTTTGATCAATTTTACTTGTGGGTAACATCAAATAATGTGTGAATTAACATTTATATCATAAAAATTTTAGCACTGAATCTGAGAGAACTTAAGGCAAATCGAAAACTTTTTTACAACTGTATAATATTTTTACATGGCTGCATAGAGAATAAAAAAGCACTAACTGGTCATGCCATAAAAAGTAGTATAGGTTGCCATCAAAGAAGTAATAGAGGTTAGGAAGGAGCTTATGCACATTGGCCAGTAAACCTTAAAGGTCTATTCACACATATCAGTGACGTGTCAGTGCCGTGTCAGTTCAGTGTCAGTGTCAGTGAAAAATAAAATATCGTTGCATATAGTTTAGATTAACGTGTTCACACAAGCCCGACACAGTGACGTATTTTTGCATTCAGTATCAGTGCAGTATCCGCTCCGTGAGATTATATATCGTTGCCAACGATATTTTTACTATTTCACTGACGTATTGTACGCTGTCGTGTAGCTTGCTTGTCACGTTTTTGTGAATAAAATGATTGACGAGCAACTTATAGAATTGGTTCGCCAATACTCTGTAATATATGATTTATCCCATCCAAAATATATGGACAGTAGTTTCAAACAAGACATTTGGAACAAGATAGGAAAAGAAATGGGAGAAAATGGTAATTCGACTGATGCACTTCCTCTTCATCCAAAATTATGGCAATCATGGCTAATTCTGTGTCTGTAAACTTGGCCATCTCGCTAAAATAATTACTGACAACTGATGAAACTGTACGGATATGTGTGAATAGTCGTCGCTGATACATCACGGATGTTACTGACACTGAACTGATACGGCACTGACACGTCACTGATATGTGTGAATAGACCTTAAAGGTGTCTGAACATGGCTGCCAAACTGTGACGTAGCGGAAGTGTCACCAGTGGCGGCGTCAGAAAATTATATTTAGGGCATAACGAACAAATTATAAAACATGAGTATGCTGTTTTAGTTGCCAATTTATTATAGAAGGTTAGAGAAATATTGACCTCTCCGCCACTGTCTTAACCTCAAACGTCAAATTGAAATTTATTATTTACATTTGGTAAAATACTTACCTATGGAAAGTTATTCCTTTCTGCTTGTTAATTTTTGTACTCGAGCAACCACAGCAAATACAACTAACCATATTTAATAACAAAATTTGTAAACATCACCGGCACATATGAATCACCAAAAGTGTCTGAATATGGCGGCGATGACGTCACATCCGTCACAGTGCTTTAAGTGCAACTAACTCGAAACCCTCCTTCCTAACCTCTATTACTTCTTTGGTTGCCATTTAAAAAAAAATGTCGATGACGTCATAGCTAAAACATATGACAATTAAAAAAATGAAAAACGTCAAATTGTGGCAAAACACTTGATAGGAAACTTTTGTTAGAAACTTTTTTTCGTAAAGTTATTTATTAAGGCTGTAGCATCGATGTTCCTTACTTTTTATTCACCCTGCGTATAGATTTTACGTCATACGAAAAAATATTAGGTTCGGAAAAAATAATATACAGGCCGAGTCAAGCTATACGCCTTTTTTTTTAGTGAGTTTATTATTAGGAATTTATTAAAAATGTTTGGTGTGCATATGTTTCGAAGGGTGCTCTACAACCTGGCGCAGTCAGTTTTTTGATTGCACGTCAAATGTCAAAATAGCGATTTTCAACTGTTTATTTTTAAATGGAACGGTACGACTTTTTTTGGCTTAAACGATGCTGTATGATGTTTACAATATCATCCTTACTGAATTTTTTCCCAATTTTCACGGTTCAGCCATAAAATATGCATTTATTATGTTAGTCTAGTAGGCCGAGACCTATGATGTATTTGCACAAAACGATTTAATGGTTGTCAGTATGCATAGTGAAATCATTATTTTAATAAACATAAAAAAACAAAAGCTCAGGTATTTAGATTACATTAAATAATAGTTACTTCAATATTAGGATAACATCGAATGAAAACTATAAGACTATAAACTAAACAAAATTTAAATAAAAAACTAATTAGTTTTTATCCAACAAGAAACTCGAAGAAGTAGAAATGTTTACTTACAAGCAATTGTTTCATCAAAAGTTTACTTATTTTATGCAAAAACATGGTGACGCGTGCGTACGTACCCTCCTACTAGACTAACATAATGAATGCTTATTTTACAGCCGAATCATAAAAATTATGAAAAATTCAGTAAGCATCATATTGTAAACATCATACAGCATCATTTAAGCCACAAAAAGTCGTACCGTTCCATTTAAAAATAAACAGTTGAAAATCGCTATTTTGACATTTGACGTCCAATCAAAAAACTGACTGCGCCAGGTTGTAGAGCACCCTTCGAAACATATGCACACCAAAAATTTTTAATAAATTCCTAATAATAAACTCACTAAAAAAAAAGGCGTACAGCTTGACTCAGCCAGTATACGAATACCAACTTGCATGCAGTTCGAATAACTTTATGAACTATTTTTGCCATATTGAATCCGGCATTTTGAATTTAAATTTAAACCCCGAATACGTACGTAATTAGCGGCCACGAAACCCCACAACCCCCAACTATATTTGTGGACATAACCGCTACCTTTGTCACAACTCTCAATAATTATTTTGGGCCAGCGGGTGGTTTAGTGGTTAGAGTCCCAACCTCTAAAATTAGACTCCCAACGGCAGTAGGTTCGAATCCTCTGTCCGTCGGAAATTTTTCTGAATAAGTTAAATCCGGCGTGTTCATAGACGGTGTGTGTGGTGTGTATGTTGGGTTGCATATCTTTTCGGGGTGGGGCGTGTTAGACCGGTGTACAGGCGTACAGCGCTGTCCGCTGAGCCCGGGTAAGAGGGTGGGATGGGAATCATGGAGTCGTGCTCACGGCCGGTCTCATGATCCTTTAAAAAAAATTATTATTTTGGTTACTATGGCCACCATGCTTAGAACGACTACTTTTGTTTTGATCAAAATCATTTGATCAGCTTAGAAGCGCCTACTAGTATTGGTACTGCTGCACGTCCACCGCAATACAAATATTAATATAAATAATATAATTGACATATTTGCTAAAACCAAATAAAGAAAACTTAATTTTATAGTTTAGACAACGTAACTTGTTTAAAAAACACAACACCTTTCTACACAAGTGACTTAATACCAGATACGTATTTCGACAGTTATAAGCTATCATCACCAGTGGCAAACTGACACTGTTAGTTTACCACTATTGATAATAGCTTAGCTGTCGAAACACGTATCTGGTAATTAGTCACTTGCGTGGAAGGGGGTTGTGTTTTTCAAGTGTTGTTATTCCACAGTTCGAGTGTGTTTAAGGTACCTTACATTAAAATTTATTTATTATTAAGTGATTACAGTGTATACCTGATAATCAAAGACTGGACTTTTAGTCCCAAAGTAGCAAAAAGTTTCGTTAAAATTCAATACTTAAGACACATTGTTTGGTTCAGTGTTTTATTGTTGAGCTAAGCCAAGGTCCACAGTATAGGGATCTTAGAGCTTAGCCCAGTGGCGGATCTTGATTTGTGGGGCCCCAGACGCAACCTGATCTGGAGGCCCCCTATTGACCCTACTAAGAATGGGATGGTTCACTAAAATGAACAATGCAGAAAATCATAACGTTTTTTTATTATTTTTGGAATTAATAAAAACATAAACACAAAAATAAGATCGGGAAATAAAAAAATATTCTCAGGTAATAGAAAAACAAATAATCACATTCCCATTTAAAAGAAAAAATCACATTCTCAGGTAAAAATTTAATTTTGGTTTTTGAGGATAAGGCCTCGCAGAGATCAGTCTTCCGACCAGCGCCACCTACGACGGCGTTGATCCACGGCGAGTTTATCCACTAGCGTCTGGTGTCTTCGCCCACAGCCGATCCTATCTTATTCTAACTTTCATAACTTGCGCACCTCCTCGGCATGCGGCTGGATTGTCTGTAAAGCTATCGCCGTCAGCAGAGATCGTAGCTTTCCTTAATCACACGTACGTGTTTTAAAATTGAAGACGTCAGTTGTATATGTTGCTTTAAAAGTTAAATAATGAAAAAGACGTACAATATAAAATAAAAATTATTATTTATTAATACCGCTGCTGGTAGTCAAAGGGTAAAAAAATATTTTTAACATTACTTCTTGTAAAAAATGAAAATCAGAAGTTACTTTCGTTTTGTATTTTCTACGCTATACCGTGTATGTTATAAATTAAAAAAAAGGGGGGTTGTTGTTTTGTATTGAATGCAGTTTAATATCAATGAAAAAATCGGCTTTAACAATGCAATTTCACTTTACAGTTACACTTTCATTAACTTGCTTTACTTTCGATGTAAATATCACACACTCCCACAAACAACCACATTGACAAGTTAACACTGCACAATACCCGCCAATATTAGACGAGGTTGCGCAAGTCAGACGCTAGCAGTTTATCCAGCAGACCCGAGGCGTTTCCACGTGCGAGCCGCTTTCCGCCCAAGACGGGAGCGCTCCAGCAGTCCGAACGTGCAAATGTAACTTGTGTATAGTATAACTACGCGTTATTGTTCATCTGTTTATGTATGTGAATAAAAGTTGATTAAAACTATCAGACTGCTCTTTCATCAGCACCTGAACGCTACAGACCTAAGAATCTTCCACTATGTGTTTAATCTATCATAATAAGCAAGGAGATGCTAAAATTTACAACTAGTATAGTTCCCATTTGTAAATGTAAGCATCAAAAGCACTTAAGTCGTGCCAACAATAACAATAACAGTGATAGATGTCCCTAGAGACATCTATATAATGTACGGCGAGGTATGAAGTAGCAAAGCTGTAATCCACGATGCTTACATTCAGAAATAGGAACTATATCTAACGGAGGAGTCTTAATAAGGACGAAACTCGTCTTAGGTTGTTCCTATTTGTACATGTTAGCATCTTTTTGCTTATTATTTTGATGTATTAAAATACTGTTCGCATTTCTGTACTCAGGGGCCATCTGGCGGTTTGATACCGGCTTATCAGGGTTCCGAGATTTTTGCGTGGATTGCAGCTTTGCTACTTCATACGTTGCCGTGTATTGTATAGATGTCTCTAAAGACATCTATCACCGTCAATCTACCGTAGTTTAAATAATGTCTGCATTTTTAGTTTTTTTTTACTTCGAAAATTGGCAACCCTACTTAAATTTTCAATTTTAACCGAGTCTTGTCTTATAATAATAACGTAGTTTCTATGTAACGCGGTAGATTAGCGTCTTTTCATCGCGTTAATAATTTTTGTGAAAAGTTTTTCAAGCGTCTCTTTCCCGAAATTTATCCATCAAGAGACTGAGCAAATTTTAAAATAAAATGTTTCTAGGTACTTCTTCTGAGCCAGTCCAATACTGTTCGTGTAGGTTTTAATCAATAATTTCAGAGAAATGATATGCGTGTAAGTTTGGGGTTGTTACTCCTATTGTGAAGGTAATCAGGGAGCGAAGTTTTTGTTAAAATGTGGCGCAATATTTATAATAATTTGACACAATCAATTCAAATTTGCGTGAATTCTGAAATAGTGATGTGTAGGTAGTTATAATATTTTTGAAACCATGGGTTGGTTTTTAATTATTATAGCCGTTTTAAGTTACCTAACCACGATTTCCATATGTAAGTATTGCGCTATAAATACCTATATGCCTAAAAATAACCTTGGTTGTATTATTAGGCGAAATAATTTACGAGATCGTTCAAAATACGAACGATTTAAAATTTCATGTGTCTACAAAAGTAGAAACAATAAGTGATAGCAACGTTTCGTTAACCTGTAAAATTGTTGATTTTGAAAGCAAAGACTATTTTGATAATGAAGTAGTTTGGTACAAGAAAAGAAAAGGATTGAGGTAATAAATTAACATGTTTTGTTCTTAAACGACGTTTAGTTTTACAGATATAAACCTGAAATTCTTGGAACAGCAAATTTAAGCTTCACTCCCATAAAGTTAAGAAACCAAGGAAAATATGTTTGTGCAAGTTTTAAGAAAAACTTGTACAAAATTATTCATATTATTGTTAAGCCATTAAATACGTTAAAAAATTCTTCGGAAAAGAAAAGGCGAAAACGTGCAAGCGTTAACTTAAGTAAGAGATTTTATTTTAATTTGTTATTTTGTTGTAAATTTATAAAACTTTTTAATTTTAGGTGTTCCGTCTCCCAACCGTCATGTTTACGGTTTTGAAAATACCACAAGTAAGCCTTATTGTAACATTTAAAAATAGATTATAGTTGACTAACAAATAGGCAACTTCAAATTCTTTTAATAAAAATTGAATTGCATAAAAAAGTTTAAAAATTGAACGAATCAATTTGTCTGAACTCTCGTACACTTAGTTACTTATCATATTTTCAAAAATATTTTTGCGTCAATAATTTAGCGCAAACAGTGACGATAAGATCGCACCCGTCCTTTCTACCACTGCAGCAGGAGAGCACATTAATATGCCGCAGGCGCTACAAGTTAAAAACCGAAAAATTTGAGAAAAATACCCGCTTTTTTATGTGTACGGAAAAAGATGTGCTTGGGAATGAAGAAAAGATCTGAAAAAAAGTTTGTCAGCCAAAACTTGGAGGGGGGAAAGGAGAAGATTAACCCTCTAAACATTAAACATTTTAAAATTTAATTTTCAAGTCTTATTCTACTATCACCGTGAGAAATCCAGCTTAAACAAAGAATGTTTTATTATTCCTCGTTTATTAAATAAAGGGTCATTAATTTGCAATCTTTAAAGCTTATATAGGGTGTTACAAAGAAAATATATCATTGAAACCAAAACCACATCTTAGCCTATCTCCAGCTGTAGGTGCCTAGAATGTTTAAAAAAATTGTAACACTTTAGGATAATAGATGTAAGTTGTATTATACACTGAAACGTTTTATAATACAATATTTAACAAGCATTAGATTGAACGACAGGAACGTTGAAATATGGTTAATTTTCAAAAGTACAGTAAATAAAACACAAAGTTAATTCGCACGAACGAAAAATACGTTCTGCTGTAAGGGATCCGTACACTACGTAACGGATTTCTAGGTCGCATGTCTAGGGGGCGTCGGACGGATCTTTCGGCATCTATCTGGAGCTGCGGTGCTTTGGTAGGAGCTGGGCAATGTTGCGACGTTTTGAAGAAAGAGTAAGGTTATGGGTTGCGGTGCTCTGCTAATAGCTTGGAGTGCTGCTGGGTTCGGAGCAAGAGCGAGGTTGTTTATTTTGTATTTCTGGAAGGAACTGGCTGCAGTACAAGTGTAGGATTGTGTGATTGATCCAGCAAAAGATGGCTGTAGGAGTTTAGTTTTTAGGCCGTCTCGGACTGTTTGAGCGATTCAGATGACTGTTTGAGTTTTGGTTTTGGGACTGTATTTGGAGGTTATGCTTTTTTCAATCCTGAAAACAAACTGTACGCGCTTGGGTAGGTGTTTGTGAAAGACCGTTTGAGCGATCCAGCAACAGATGGCTGCACGAGTTTTGATTATTGGTTCATATTTGAAAGTTAAGCTCCGTTCAATTCTGAAAACGAATTGAACTCTCTGTCCAATATGCCGCCATTTTATACCCCGTTTGACCGTCGTAACATAACATACATTTGCAAGTGTAGTAACCGCAGCAAGAAACCGAATCGCTTCGTTTTCAGTTTCGCATGTTAATTAAAACAAACGTTTTCAGACGGGATGATCTTAATGTTTTCCAAAAAGCGGAAATCATCGTTGCCTAGGGAACAAACATTTATAGTTGTAGCGGCTGTAGCAGGAAACGGAAATCGTCTGTTGCTTAGTGATGTAATCGGCAGACAGTCCTGCATATCTGCTGTCACTTTTAGTGTCAACTAATTGTTATTTAGTTATAGTTGAATGTGTTTTAAGATACGGTCGAGAACAAAATTTATGGATCGTATCAATCGTTTAGTAGGTTTTAAGCAATTGTCATTTTACTACGCCGTATTCATGGTGTTATTGTGTCTTCCCAGGGCTATTAGAGTAACTACACTATATGCGGTTGTTCCTACTTTTGTGTAATGAGCCGCTAAAATCAACATTTTTCAAAAAAATCGTAGTAGCCGCTATTTTGAAGGTATGAGTCCGAAGAGAAGTGTACAAAATTTGGCTGTAAAAAAACTGATACCAAACATGTTTAAGGCTTCTGGTTTAAGATTTTTTCGAAGCTTATTTTGTCGATGAATTTTTGATACACTCCACTACGTATTTTTGTGCACAAAATTGGGGAGGTATAACTGGAGTGTTACACTAAAATTTTGTTGTCTTAAAAACGTAAGTTTCAGAAATAAAAATAATAAATGAACGGAAATGGACGGAATTCTTCTCACCAATTTTTAAACTGCAGCTTTGTCCCGCTAACAGATAGCACCTGACTTCAAGTTCAAACCAGATTTTGAATGTAAAAATTCTTTAGATCATATATATAACGTAGGTCACGCCTTCTTTCTTCACACCTGTGCCAACATAACTAACAAGGATAGCGTTATGTTTACATGAGAGAGCTTGCGCTCAGACATGTTTTCATTGTAGAGCATACGCTTAGCTGCGTGTTGTGTGGTGTGGTTAGTGCGCGCATGTTTGGTGATGTTACGGCGTGTAAATATGGTCATATTTGTTTGGTATGTGAAGAGTATAATTAAAGTGCTACCTACTTTTTGCATATATGAACAAAAAAAAATTCATTGTAAGTAGAGAGTTCATATCATCTAACAAACACGTGATAACGCTATCTTTTAACTTTCTGCAATTTTATCTGTATTTGAATGTTCATATGACCTACTAGGCTGTTCACCATACTTATAATATTTTAGTTTGAGAAAATGGTACGACGCTCCCAGGATCTCAACTCTCGTCAAAATTTTATTAAACTAGAAATATTTCTTAGTTTTAACAAACTTAGCTTTGTTGGTCACAAAGCCGGAAGCAATTTAAACAAAACCTGGTAGATGCACAGGTTTTTTTAATTTTCTCACGGATTTGTATGAACCTTTAAATTCTGAAAGAATAACTCGCGAACTCTAAATAAGTGCTACTGATTGATTGATTGTTAGGGGTTAACACATTTATTCGGCTCCGAATCTTATGAATTACAATTTCTAGAGCTATCGCTTATAAGCATATTGCATTCATTGCACGCATTGTTTGCAAAGAACAGTAATTTATCAATAGTTCAATTTAGAAAAAAAAAACTGAGTTTTTAATTTTTCAATAATAATATGAACAAAAACCCAGTAATTTAATTCTCAATAGTTTAGGCCCGTGCGGTGGGCGACTTTTAAATTTTCGGTTTCAATAACAATTCAAAGTTTTTAACAAGTTTTCTGAAATTATTACAAACGAACTATGATTGCTGAATTATTCAAGTTTGCAAAATAAATTCACCCCGAGCGGCCGGGTTTGCTTTCGTTTTGTATAAAATGTGTTTGGCGGGTTTTCGGATAAATATTACAAACAAACTGTGATCGTTTCGATTATTATTAAAGTTTTCAATAAACTTAACACTGACAAGTAAAGTTCAAGTTGCGGTTTAAATAAAATTCAAAGTAGTTGGCGGGTTCTCCGGAATTATTACGAACGAACTTTGATTTCTCCAATGCTCAAGTTAGCAATAAGACCGGATCAGCAGAGCTAGTTAACTGTTTGAACTTCAGGTGGAAAGTTCCAACCTTTCTGACTGAGCACTCCCACTTTTGAAATGCGCGTTCAAACTTGGAATAATTTAGAGGGGCGGGGGTTAATGAAAACTAGTTTTGAGTTAAACTTTACAGGGTACTAAACTGACCAAAATTTATTTTACCGGCCTAAAATAAGTTCGTTGCAATACTCACATTGCAAAGCTTATCCCGATCAGACAATCCGTTGCGTAGATATGCAGCAATACTTAGGGGTATTAATTTTCCCCTTCTCTCATAATTTTTGGCTTATGAATTTTGTTTTTGGTTTTTGCTTTTCTTTAGTCCCAAATAAATCATGGTACAAAAAACAGACAGAGAGATATTTGCAGATATGATAGCCAACTTTCAGTAGTTGGAGCGGCACCTACAGCAGAAGAAGAATCTGTTTCTATTAATCTAGTTAAAAGTAATTTTTTTTAAGTATTTATAATGATAGTATTATTGTATAAATTAGTTCGAAATCCATTTTAACAAAATTACATTGAATTGTCGGGTAGCTTATGACAGATTTTCTAAAGTTACTTATCTGATGATTAAATTTTGTTTTTGTTCATATGGATTGCAAACTAATTTATAGCATCATTGTCTTTTTCTCACCAACGCATCACTGTTGCATCGAATATACATTACAGTTTCTGGTTCCTTGTCGCATAGTTTGCAAGTAGGGTTAGAATAGGCAAAATCAAATAGGGTTAGGCGTAGATTCCTACTCTTATCAGAGTATCAAACGTGGCGCTATTGTCTTTCGGAACTGGGCGTACCTTTGGGGCGCTATTAGAAAGGAAACTAATTAAGGGAAGGGACGACGCTATTGCCACTTTGGTTGCGACAAGACACTCTTTTCAAAGCTATTATCCACTTTTGCGAAATCGACTGCTGTTATTGGGTTGACTTCTCGGACGTATCGACACGCGGTGCTGTTGTCCTTTTGAGAATCAGGCGTAACACAAGGAGGAAGCAGAAATATAAATTGCCTAGGGGCGCCAATAATACAAATCTGGCTCTACTGCCCTGCGTAGAAGGTTGATATAAAATTTCTGGTTCCTTGTCGCATAGTTTGCAAGTAGGGTTTCCATTAAATTTCTGGATCCTCTAGAGGTGCTCCTTGGCAGTGGCAAGCCTGTGGTGATCCTGAGCTGCATCTTGCTAAGCAGTAGTAGTTCTGCAATTCTGTTCATGCAAGGTCGGTTTATGAACGCCTTGCTGTGATTGTGTCCTATCCTGTTATTCCAGTGTGTTGTGTGCTCATCTCGCATCCAGTCGCTGACATAGCGACGAAGTGCGCTCCTTCACACTCACAGGACAGGTTCTGATCTGTAGTAATCCGCTGTTGATCCCTGCCTTGCGAGTTCATCAGCTTTTTCATTGCCAGCGATCCCTCCTGGATGATGACCTGGAATCCAGAGCGGTCTCACCTTGTTTTGCCCCGTCAAGTCATTAAGTTCTTTGCGACATCCCTATACCAGTCTGAAAAAGGCTTTAAGGCCGCCTAGCTATCGGACAAAATGTAAACATACTATTATTATAAGTCCTTCTTTTGTTTTCGCGCGCACATTGTAGGATCGATTAATCTTCGTTTGAAATACGGAGGCGTACTTGCCCAGAGGATAGCTAAGACTCTCCTTTACTTTTTCGCCGTATATGCCTGCTCCAGTACCCTAACCCATCTCTGATTTTAAACCGTCCGTGTACCAAACTAGATTTCCGGAAAGAAAACCCTTTCTAGGTTCTGTCCACTCTTTGCGGTCCTGGATTATTACCTCAAAAAGTGTGTCTACAAGATGCTTCAGAGTCATATGGTCTGTTCTCATTTCAAATATAGGACTTTCTATGCTACCAATGAAGCTTGTATGCTCTGTACCTGTACTTAGTTTGTACGTTAAATTTTGTAGCCTGTATAGTCCCAATCGGCCATCTTCCCTTATCAGAATATTAAATAGGGTCAGGTACAGAAGAGTTTTCATAGCCGCGGTAGGCGTTCTTCTCGTTGTCCCCGTAATACCAAGACAAACCAGCCATTAAATCTTGCTTAATCTTAATGTGGTGGTTTCCTGTTTGACCTTGGTCCACCACACCAGGGCTGCGTATGTTATGGCTGGTCTGACCACCCTGCTGTACAGTCAGTGCACCATACTTTGCCTTAGATCTCGTGATTTGCAATAGGTTCGTCTTACTACCGATAAGATGGTCTCCGATTTCCTAATGATTTTTCCAGTATGTTGGTTCCAAGTAAGTTTAGAGTCTAAAATAACCCCCAAATACTTTACTTTCCTTGATAGATTAATTAGTTTGCAGTTAAGGTGGAGAGGTCCTGAGTCCTCTACATTTTTCCTTCTTGCAAATGGTACTATGGTGGTCTTTTGGGGACTGACAGTGATGCCTTTTCTGTCGGCCCACCTTGTTATCACGTTCAGGGCTTGTTGCATACGTTCCCCGACTATATTGCTAAACCTTTCTTCAACTAGAATGACCAGGTCATCCGCGTATCCTAAGGGGGAAAATCGTTCATAACTGAGGTTCCTTAACAGCCCGCCCATGACAAGATTCCATGGAAGAACATCCCCCTGCTACCCTGACTGCCAAGGTCTCTTTCAGTAGTGAGGTATACACTACCCTACCTTTTAGCATGCAGTCTACCGACCTGCAGCAGGTGTCCTCCAACCACAGGTTCCTGGTGGCTGTGGTGTTAGAGTTAAACGGTGTGTTGTTGAAGTCTCTTTCTATGTTCAAGAACGCCCCTAGAAGGTACTAACCTTTACAATCATGTCTCTTAAAATAAAAAAGTACTAAGCCTGCAGATACTGAATGTTAACAAAACATATTCTTTATTTATATATTTTCACAAATAAGTATTTAACATAGACATAAATTCCTATTATTTGACGTAGGTACAGTTTAATTCTTTTGCACTTCTGATTTCACTGGAAATGATCTTAATTTTTTTCATTTTAAATGCAACACTATATTTTTACATTTTTGGATAATAATAAAATATTAAGTGCGATATTACTCTTTAAATATAAATTTTAGGATCTAAAAAACTGTCAAGACTCGGATAAAATGGTTACTATGAAGCTAAATATTAATTGAAAAATAAAATCGTAATTTAAACGTCGTGTGAGAGATTCAAGTTACTAAAAAGCTGTTTTCAACTGTTTTTATTAAACGATATTGGCTCGTGAAGTATAATTAGCTTGTATTTATTCAAGAAAATTAAGCGACTGCTTAATCTACGCTCAAATTTGGCAAATAATTTGAGAAGCGAGTAACGTTTGGTATAATTTGTATATGGAACACTTTGTGCACTGTTGTTGCGGAAACATGAGCCTTAACCGCTCATTTAAATACACGGACTACACGATAATGAAACAAGTTTCATGTTGCATGCAAAGAGTTGCATGAAATTGGTTTCTTCAGAATGTCACCTGCCTAATAAGGGTCATTGGTATCGGTTTAAGATTAAGTGTCATTACCAGAACCGGATCTGCGAACAGGCGAACCCAGACAATTGCCTAAAAATTCCCTAAATCGTATTGTTTTTTTTGTATAATTTAGTTTCATTTAATTTTAGGCATGTACTCTTAGGGCATCTGCACACATTTTTGTAGATAAATGTAAGTAAACCATGACTGATTCTGTAGGATCATTGAGATCTGACTGTTAGATTATAAAGCACTCCTACTGAAATTAAATTTTGTTGAATTATTACAAGTCTTGGACTTATAACATCAACTTAAAAAAAACACTGTGGTTTTTGACCTACTAGGAACAGAATAGGCAAAATCAAATAGGGTTAGGCGTAGATTCCTACTCTTATCAGTGTATCAAACGTGGCGCTATTGTCTTTCGGAACTAGGCGTACCTTTGGGACGCTGTTAGGAAGGAAACTAATTAAGGGAAGGGGCGACGCTATTGCCACTTTGGTTGCGACAAGACACTCTTTTCAAAGCTATTATCCACTTTTGCGTAATCGATTGCTGTTATTGGGTTGACTTCTCGGACGTATCGACAAGCGGTGCTGTTGTCCTTTTGAGAATCAGGCGTAACACAAGGAGGAAGCAGAAATATAAATTGCCTAGGGGCGCCAATAATACAAATCTGGCTCTACTGCCCTGCGTAGAAGGTTGATACAAAATTACTTTTGAAAATATTATAAGTAACATTTTTTAAAGTTTAAAAAAGTCTAGGTGACTTGCTTTGACTATTTTTATAAAACTTTTCATGTTGTTTAATTATTGTTAAAGGACTATATTTTCATAATTTATTTATTTATTTATTAATTTTTATAATATAACCTTTGACAACGGCATGCAAATATGTTGAAATACGTATAAGCTTAAAATAAATAAATATTGTTAAAGTAATAAAGTATTTTATGTACCTATAATTAATAAATATGGACTTCAACGAAGTAAAACTAGAATTAATATACACTGTGTCCATAAATTAACCCCCCCCCCCCCCCCCCCCCCCCCCCCAACTAACTTTTGAACGACTTGATATTTTTCTACAAAATTTGGTTTGCTGTAATGGGAAATTAAATACTATTTTTCAGACCATATTAAAATTTTGTATCATCCAAAATGGCGACTGGGCGCCATTTTGAATTTTTTTTAAATGGAAAGGGAAGGTCGAGTGATACCTCATTGGAAAGGTCTTTTAGTTCTGCGTCTGATCCTAAAGTTTCAAAGAAAAATATTCAGCCATAACAAAATGACAATGTTTGAAGATAAAGAAGTTTATTTAAAAAAACTAAGAATTGAAGCTTAAATTAATTAAATTAAGTGTTCGACATGTTTACTATTCACTTCTTAACACATAAAATGTCGGTTAGGAAATTCCTGCCTTACATTTTCATATGTTTCTGGAGTGATAATTCTGCAAACTTCTGTAATGCGTTGCTCCAGTTCTTCAATTGTTTCTGGACGGGTTCTGTACACTTTCGATTTCAGATATTCCCATACAAAAAATCTAAGAAAGTTAAATCTGGGGAGTGAGCCGGCTATTCTACAGGCCCCCGCCTAACAATCGATCTGCCAAAAAAATGTCCGTTGAGAAAGTCAGAAACCGGCCTATAATAATGAGGCGGCGCACCGTCTTGTTGGAACATAACGTTTTCAATATTATTTCAAGCCACCTGAGATATTTCTGGGAAAATTTAGTCCTGCAAATGAAAAAGTGGACTACTGGATAAGAAAATCAAAACAATTTTGAACTGAGTAAGTTCATTGGTTTACAATGCGCCATTTTGTTATGGTTCAATATTTTTCTTTGAAATTCTAGGATCAAATGCAGAACTAAAAGACCTTTCAAATGAGGTGTCACTCGACCCTGGATAAAAAAATCAAAACAATTTTGAATTGAGTGAGTCCATTTGTTTAAAATCCGCCATTTTGTTATTGCTGAATATTTTTTATTGAAACTCTAGGATCAGACGCAGAATTAAAAGACCTTTCAAATAAGTGTCACTCGACCCCCCTTTCTATTTAAAAAAAAAATTCAAAATGGCGCCCAGTCGCCATTTTGGATGATGCAAAATTTTAGTATGGTTTTAAATATAATATTTAATTTCCTATTACAGCACACCAAATTTTGTAGAAAAATATTAAGTCGTTCAAAACTTAGTTGGGGGGGGGGGGGGGTTACTTTATGGACACACTGTATAATTATTTGGTACAAATATGATAAATGTTTTATTTATTTTCAATTTTCTTGAAAGTATCCTAATTTAATTCTAGGAAATCTGCCAATCCCATTCCCTACTGATAAACAGCATAATTTTGACTGGAGTCATAATTCACACACTTTGCGTAAGAATAAATATTTACATTTATTTAATTTTACTGCATTTAAATGCATATTCTTTTCCGTTTTAGCTACGGAAACGAAGCATTCATTTAAGGAAAATCAAAACCATTTATATGATTACAGTAAGTACAATAATAACAACTTAGTAAATTCAAAACTAAATGTTCATCCTTTCAGGCAACAGTAATTACAAGAGTAAGTATTATAACAAGTTAACAAAAATGCTTGTAGTATTAATTAAGCTCAATTTTATAGGTAAAACATATTTCGGCAAAGGAAGTTCTTCTTATGCTGGTGGTAGGGTTCAAACCATATTCAAACTCAAACTAATATTCATATTTAATTATATAATTTTTTAGTAATAACTGCTGTAGTTGGCGTAATCATTGTTGTGGGTGCAGCGTTGTATCGGTTGATGAAACATTTCGATTTATACGCAATTTCTCCAGAACGAATTTCGGAAGTAGAACCAGCATGTCAACATCCCTCTTGTGGTCAATACTGCACATTTGTTGGCGGAGAAAATATTCAAAACCATAGTGCTCTTAATGCAAGTAATGGCAATGACAGTGGCATTCCTACGATAACAGTCTTGCCATCTTTGGTTGGGGTGACAAATAACAGTACAGCAGAAGGAAATGCACAAATACATACTATAGACTTACCTCCTTCTTATGATAATTCTGTGAAAAATTGTGATAAATATGATCCGCCTCCGTCGTACCGCGAGGCTTTAAGTTATATGTCGGTTAATCAATTAGCAAATTTTCATGCAGCAGCACAAAGTAATAATCAACATTTATCTCATGATACGTGATTGTTTATTTTATTGAAATTATTAACTTAAGTCATAGCTGTTTTTAAATCCAAATGAAACATATTCGTGAATGCCTATTTTATCTTGTAACCCCTTGACTCTTCAAAGTAGGCAACACAAGTTGCATGGCGCAAGCGGCTATGCTACTAAAATATAACTTTATAAATGACAACAATAGTTTGTCGTGGGCATAACCTGTACATCTTTTTAATAATAAAAAGTCAAACAAGTTTTTTTTTATCCACAGCAAACCATTGTTCTCATTTACAAAATTATATTTCAATAGTAAAACAACCTGTGACTGGCAACGTGTGTTGCCTACTCGGAAGAATAAAATGAGCACCCTGTACAAATTCCCTGAAAAGTCAAGGAGTTACACTATAAAATAGGCACCCTATATTAAGATCCAATTTGTATACAGATACAATATCTGCTCTGTGATACCATGTAAAAATTAAAACATTCTTTTTGCACAGCTTTGCTTATAAAAATCTAATCTGCTGGTATTTTTAATAAACTATGTTGTTAATTATACAGCATGTCCCAGGATTAAGTGACCAATAAAGAAGACTTATTTTTGATTTTACGAGAAAAACTCATTCTGTAAGTATATAAAAAGATTTGGCTTGTTCTGAAAACGTTTTTCCAACTGCGCACTCTATCCTGGGACAGCCTGTATAATCATATAACGCCAAATCAACAATCTTGCTTAATGTTGTTGTGATTAAAGTCAATTTGTGACGATTAAGTTACATTAATTGTTTTCTTTTTATTACAGGGTTTGGATAATAATATGCGTTCAAAAAACCCAGCGTATCATATGCAGTGCATATGGTAGAATCGCTAAAACAGTGGCATCCAAAGCCCATTTGACCTTTTTTTTTGAACGCATGTTACTTAGCTTCCTAAAAAAATTATTAGTTTTTAATAAGACCACTTAACTTTTTTTTAAAGCTAGGCGGCAGGGCGACAAATTGGTCAAAAGTGTAAAAAAATGTTGGCGAAGATTTAATGTTTTTAAACGCTTTATTTGAGTTAAATGAAGAATTACAAATAAAAGGTCTTCTATGTACTGCGAGGAAAAGTTGCTAAGCTGCAAACCGGTGAAGATAAAAGGAATCTGCTAAGCAGATGTCAGGAGTCAAACCGACCTCTATGCACAAGCACGAAAACGTCCTTGCAGCCATATCAAAGTATTTCTGGTGTATTATGTGCCGTCGCTTTTGGTTTCTACTGTGGATAGGATTGAGGCCACCTAAAGAGGTGTAATGAGACCGAAACGCATCGTGATCTATCCTCGGCATAGTTGAAACCAAATCCCCTACTTTGTTTCATTTAGGTGTTAATAGAGACACTTTAATTTTTCCCCATGCCCCTACATTACCGCTAGATACCGTGATGCAGAAAAGGTACGAAAAAAGGTTTTTTGACAATAACTCGTTTGCTCTTCATCGTACTGTAAAAATAATTTGATATAAAATTAACGATGACAGCGCAGACGGCAGCGCACGGGTAGATTCTTCGGCTTGTCTAGGGCTGCGGTGCTCTGGTAAGAGCTGGTGGCGCTGTGTGGTTTGGCGAAAGAACGGGCTTATTATTTATCTTGCAGCTCTGGAAGAAGCTGGGTGCAGTAACACTTTGCACTCTGAATCAGCGTAGGACCGCTTGGTCGATCCAGCAGCAGATGTTTTTACACGTGTCTGTGTATGACTGTTTTATCAATTCAGCAAAAGATGGCGGTAGAAGTTTAGTTCTTCACGGGGCGCGGTGGTACTTGACTCTACGTAGAACTTTTTTTATCAATCTACCAAAATATAGATCTAGAAGTTTAGCATTTGGGCCGTATTTGGAGGTGAGACTCTTTTCAGACGTAGCAGCTGTAGCAGGATACGAAAGTCGTCTGTTGCTTAGTGATGTACCAGGCAGACAGTCCTGCATATTTTCTTTCAGTTTTAGTGTCAACTAATTTTTGTTATGTTATAGCTGAATGTGATTTAGGGGACGACCGAGAGCAGAGTTTATGGATCGTGTCAAATTACACAAGATTATACTCTCAGCTAACGTAACTGTAACACTGTAATAAATTAGATTTGATCGCAACTTAAGTGCGAATGGGATAGTTTTTAAATTATTTTGTATAACATTTTTGCATTCTGTCGATCAGAATGTGTGAAAAACAACTTTGGCTGTTTTGGTTGTCTCAAAAAAATTCCTAGGTTTTCTTTTTGTTACCCCACCTGGTGGTAGTTCTTTATTCCTTCTTAATTATTTCTGAATACCTTCTTCTATGTTCAAAACTTTGATTGCTTGTACAATTGCTTTAAATGTTGTGTCGGCCAGAGTATGTTTGTATTTGGAAAACTTTCGTTTAACATTCAACGTAACAGGGTATTATTAGCGCATTTTGGAAACTCTTCTACTCTTATTTTACTGACAATTGATGCAAAGCCACTTGCAATTTTGACTTTTTGTGTTTATCACAAAAAATTTAATTTTTATTATTGGATTTCTACAATTCTTGAGAAATCCCTGGTCCAGCGGGTGGTCTAGTGGTTAAAGTCCCAGGCTTTGAAACTAGACTTCCAACGGCAGTAGGTTCGAGTTCTCTGCCCCTCGAAAATTTTTTTGAATAAGTTGAATCCGGCGTGTCCATGGATGGCGTGTGTAGGGTGTATGTTGGGTTGCAGGTCTTTCAGGGGTGGGGCATGTTAGACCGGTGAATAGCGCTGAAGTGCGCTGAGCCCCGGTAAGGGGGTGGGATGGGAATCATGGAGTCGTGCTCACGCACGGCTCCATGATTCTTAAAAAAAAAGAGAGAAATACCTAACAAGCTCCTAAAATCTGAAAATATTTAATATCGTGTATTTACAAGTAACTTAGTGATTTGCAGTTTTTACACGTTGAACAGTCACCACAACAAAGTAATTAGATGAGTGAAAATCGATATTTTCTGCACTGGTCATAAATTTCCCAATTTCGCGCAGCTCCTGCACCGTAATTATGGGTTCTACAAAAAAGATGTATAGAGCTTTTTTTGTAGAGAATTTTGTTACCGTTAATTTTATTTAAAACTATTTTTGCCGTGCGACAAAGAGAAAACAAGTAATTTTCGGAAAACCGTTTTTTCTACCTTTTCTATATCACCGTTAGCGCCGACCTCGGGGCTTGAAATGTCTTTAACGACACCCAAATGAAACGTTGAAAATCATTAATTCCTCGACAACATTTTTTAAACTTTAATTTGTCTACCAATTGGTCTAAGATAAAATGTAAAAATTTGAATGTTGAATGTTTATAAAATCATTACTAAAACCAAAATAAGGTCTGCCATTTTTTTGCTTATTAATAAACTTAACAAAAATAAAACTACAAAAACATTAAATCCAAAATTATAATTTTATAGCGATAACTGATAATTGCATGTTAATGAGCACATTAGATTTTTTAAGCCACATAATAAGATTCTTATTACAAGGTAAATCATATCTGTATGTTTTTTTTAATTACAGTGAAAACACTTTAAAGCATAAAAGTAAAACAATAAAGTAAAGTCATACCTATAGTAGAGAAGATATGAATTAAATTAATTAATTAATAGATAATAAAGCTATTGTTGCCTTGTTCAAACCTTTTGATATGTTAACTTGTTTCAATATGTATTACATGTAAAGCAGCATGGCAAACAATATCAGATTTAATAAAAAATATAAAATTAAAAGCATTTTCTACTAAGTCTCCTTAAAGAAATTGGAATTACTAGGTGGAGCGAAAAAAGCTTTAACTTTGGTAGTTATTCATGTTATCCTATCGTATTGCACATTGCACTCTTAGTTTTTTAGTCAGACTCCTTTTACAGTGATGACTAGTCAGCCAGAAACCAGTGTTTGAACAAAGCAAAAAATAGATAGTAGATGGTGGGGGGAGGGGGGAGAATCGTATCCGAATCCGGTCCGATGTATTCTATTTTAGATCCTATCCTACTGTATTCGAGATCCGATCCGATTCTGAATCATTCCGATATTCGATCCGACATTGGATCCGAACCGATGTTGGGTTCACTACGATGCTGATTTCGATCCGACCCTTTATTGAATCCATGCCGATATTTAATATAATACTTAATTTTTTAAAAATAGTTAAGCATCCTAAAAGCTATCAGGAGGAAGATTCAGAAATGCTGGAGCAAGATATAAACCACAACGCAGTAAAGCTATGTGAGGAAATAATTAAAAGAAAAGGGATAAGGTAGACCTATTAATAGATAACATTAGGTTTTTGAAAGAAAAAATGAGATGCAAAAATACCTTCATAACTACGCAAGTATAGTCAAAACGAACCAGAGTCAACAGCAGCAAAAAAAAATTGAAGTTAAACCTAAAGAGCAAGTTGAAAGAAGTGGCGAGGAAATAATAAAGAGTATAAAGGGGAAATCGAATCAAAGGAACTAAAGTTTGCAATGAAATTTAGAAAGAAAACTAAATAAGGGGGCGTGGTATTAGTGTGTGAGGATAATCAGGCTAAAGGCAAAATTGAGAAAAAACTAACTGAAAAGTTAAGTGATATGTTTGAGCGAAAAGAATTGAAGTAAAAGAAACCGAGTTTCAAAGTATATAGAGTAAGTAATGAAAGCGATGCCAAAGATTTATCAAATAATTTACCAACCCAGAACAGCATCCAACATTATGAACAGAAAGAATTGTACACAAACAAAGAGCCGGTGAGTACAACCATTGATTATATTATTTGGGTTAGGTTAGGTTAGGTTAAATTACATTAAAGGTTAGGTTAGGTTAACCTAACCTAACCTAACCCAAATAATATAATCAATGGTTGTACTCACCGGCTCTTTGTTTGTGTAACCAATACTTCAAACAACGGTACAACTTCAATGTAATTACAGAAATAGGCCCAACGACTTATAGTGTGCTTAAAAAATATGGAAAAATCAAAGTAGGTTGGAATAGCAATATGAAAATTGGAAGAGTTCTTCAATATAAAGCGATGCTATAACTGTCAAGGTTATCATCACCTGGCAAAAGACTACACTGAACATACAACTTGTCCATTCTGTGCCGAATGACATTCAGGGGAATATTGTAATGCAGCAAAAGAAAACTGCATTAACTGTATTACTGACAATCAAAGAAATAGTACCCATAACAAAATAAATCACAATGTGTGGAACAAGGAATGCTCTCATTACAATAGGCTGGTAAACAGAGAAAAAGAAAAACTAAAATTTTTAATAGGTATAACTGGTAATAGCGTGCAAAGTGGAATAAAAGAAAATGACACAAAAATAGAGTACAACGTAGTATAAAAGAGATGAGTGGCCAAATGAAGTACAATACGTAAACCAAAGTCTAGTAGAAAGTGCGAAAAATAACAACGGGCTATACGTGTTAAATCAAAGTTCATTAAAGAGCGAAAAAACAATAAAAACGACAGTAGTGAGTTAGGTAGAGTAGGATTAAACAATGTAGATTTAAACAGTTTGTACAGTGCAACACCAATAGCTAAATTGAGTAGTACCGCGAATAGAGCAATAAGTCAACAAACAGTAGCTAAATACAAAATAAAAAATAGTTTAAAATAATGTCCCATTAGCATTAGAAATAAAATGGAACAAATTATAATAATTATACATAGGAAACTAATTAAATAGATATACAAATAGTAACTGAAACATGGATACAAGTAGAGAAAGAGAAGTATTTTAAAATTAAAGAGTATGAAAATGAATTTGAGAGTCGACCAGGAAGAAATGGAGGAACAAGTACATATAACGAGCAGTATTTCATATAAGAGAATCAAATCAGAACACGAAGAAAGCTGTAATGTACAGGGTGTATATAAATTGATGAAAGAACTACACGTGGCGATGTTGGTCATAAAATACTGAGTCAAAAATCTTATTATCAAAATATTGTACCATGCTTCCTCTGTCCTCAGGAACCATTTTAAAGGAACGTACATTTGACAACATTGGATCCACACACCACAGGTGTTTTGTTATAATGCACGGTAACTAAGGATGCCCGTTACATCGCAATACTCCGTGAATGTTGGAACAAATGTATGGTAGAAATGGTACTAAATGAAGCAAAAAAAAAAGATTTTTGGAGTGTACAGACCGTCGGATTCAGATCTAAAACTATTTGTAAACCTAATGGACAGGATTATAAAGGAAAACTCAAGAGATACCATAATACTAGGAGATATGAACATTGACCTGTTAGCAACCAACCCACCAGCATCTACAAAAAGATACAGGGAGGCTATAGATCTAAATGTCTATAGAATAGTTACCAGATTGAATACAAGATATGCAACAAGGGACAGTAGTAACAGGGGAACAATTATTGATTACATAATAACAAATGCAGAGAGAAATACAGGCAACTCGGTAATATAATACGTGGACTTATCAGACCACAAGATGTGACAAATACAATGGGAGTACAACGATTAAAAAAATAAAAAGATAGAGAGGAGTATGACAAAAGCTGACTATGAAAGAAGGAAGGGTTCAAACAAAAACATGAAAAGAGACATAATATAATGTTAGCAGAAATAATCAAAAAAGAGAACAATTGGATGGGAGAATTGACACTAAAAAAAAAGCTTTGTAACTCTTTTTTTTCTAGAGGAATGTGACGAAAAAGAAGTAGAAAACTTTATCTAAGAATTGAAGACCAATAAAGCGCCAGGGGTAAATAGGATAAATGCGAAAGTTGTAAAGAAATCAAGTAACATAATAACACCAATTGTCACACACTTTATTAACAAATCATTTGAGATGGTAAATTTCCGGAAAAATTGAAGAAAACTGTAATAGTGCACATACATAACTAAGCAGGCAAAGATCTATGTGAAAATCAATTTTATCTAAAATAATGGAAAAGATTATCAGTGCCGGATTAGGTAAATAACCTAGAAAAGATACAATTCCTCTCAGAAGGCGTAGCACGAATATGTGATCCGATGTTGATCTTGCTTTGCTATTCTCCAAGCAATGACGCGGTATATCGCCGTAGGTGCATGAAAAGTACATTTGAAAGGATTTTATAGACGACATTTAAAAGTGTTACACCCCTATAATTTTAAGAGTTCAGCTGGTCCCCTTTTTATGTAACGGACATATGATTTCAACGATCCACTCCCTAGGTATTCGTGTAGCTATGACCTCCAAAAATAAAGAGTTTGGCTGAGATCCGGTCTTCTCCAGAAGATTTTTTTTTAGTTTTTCATATGGCATATATTAACTTCTTCTAGTGCGAGTGGTTCTACCTCTTCTTCTTATTTTCGTTCTTCTCCGTGTATGGGTCTTAGTATTATTTCGTAATTTCCCCCACTATCGTGTTCCAGCAGTTCTCCGAAGTGCTCTGTTCATCTTTGAGGAATGTCATCTTTGCTGGTTGGTAAATTCCTATTTGCATCTCTGCACATATTTGTCCTGGGTTTAAAATCTTCTTTCGTTCTATTTATATTCTGATAGAACTTTCTAGCCCCGTTTTGACTTCGGGATAGTTCCAGTTTTTCTTCTTTCTTCTGTGTAAGTGTTTTGTTTTCTTCTTTTCTAGCTGATTTATATGCCTCCGTTGTTGCTCAGGTGTTATGCTGTTGCATTCTTCTGTACTTTTCGTTTTTCTTGTCTGTAGCTTCATAGCAGTCCGCATCGAACGAATCGGTTCTTCATGGGGTTTTGGTCTGGCCTAGTACTTGTTTGGCGCTGTCGTCATTGCCGATTGGCATCTCCTCCATTCATCTTCTATTGATGCTTTCTCTGCGGAGCTTTCTACGTAGGTTTTAATTTCCGTTTCATACCTTTATGCTTTCTTTGGTAATTAACGCAACTTCGTATTGTATCTGATCTGCGCGACGGCCAAGGACCCTCACTTAGGTGAGAGGCGTGAATAAAGATACCTTCTGTAACGGCCACTTCGATGATTTCAACTTGGTACGTCCACCTCTCTTCGGAGAGGTTCAAGGTTTACCTTATGAGACCATGGAAACTGGGTGACTGATTTTACGAGGTGAGGTATTGCTAGCCCTTAGTATGGATACCTAATACCTTAGCGGCAGCGCGTCCTCTATAACGGGATCCCCGTTCTTTGGCCGTGGCTATAAATTTGCCTGCGTCCCAGTCACTACGTCGAGGTGACCGCTAGGGGTTATAAATTTGCCTATATATTGGGTGGTTGGAGACCGGCGATTTAGGCAAGTGAAGGTGAGCTCCAGGAAAGAGTGGCGCGGCTGCTGTCATTAGGGACTTGGGCCCTAAGGATGAGGGGCACTTTGCCTCTTCACACCCACTATCAAAATGTCGACCCAGTGGGTTTGTACTTACTGGCTAATCTGAGCGGTGCGTAGTTGATTAGGATTGCGAGTAGCCTAAACTGATAGGAGTAGGGTAAAGCTTTCGGCACGTGCTTGTTCCAAAAAGTCACCAATGGCTTCTTTGACCGATACCATAGGGACCAAGTCCGAGTCTGGGGCTGAATAGCAGCCCCCGTCTTGGTCACGGTGTAGGACTCGAGGGGCAGTGGTAAACCTATACAGGCTAGGGCCATCTTGGTGCGGTTCGACGGGTGAACTGCGTTTTTAGCACGGGCACTGAACTGCAGAATCAGTAGAGGTTTAGGTAATCTTCCCCGACCAGTGGGGACTTAGGTCTTGCAGCCTTGTCTTGTTCTCGTTAAACCGTTGTTAACTTGAGCGTATCTCAATCCGGCCCGAAGAGGGACGTGACTGATAAGACTCACGCAAGGTACCGCCACGTTAAACTAAAGGGGTAGGCCGTAATGGCCGCCTCATATTGGATCTGTATCTGATCAAACGTGCGCCCTTGCTTTTTTAAACGTTGGGTATTCTTGCCCTTAATTTAGTACCAACTAGATGGTGGTCCGGGTCAATGTTAGCGCCTCTAAAACTTCTAACGTCTATTAAGTTTGAGAAGTGCGACTGTCTATCAACACGTGACCAATTTGGTTACTGGTATTTCCATCTGGTGGGATCCATGTTATTAAGTGAATTCTTTTGTGTTGAAACTCAGTACTGCCATTGACTATACCCTTAAAGGTATATAACCAAAGGTACTGCTTAGAATTATGTTTTTCGAGCTGTGAAATTTATAAGTCTGTTACCGATTTCGTTTGTGACGTCAGATGGAACATGAAACATTTTTATATTTTTATTCTACGTCGATTTTTCAATAATAATTATTTTAATTTATACACTGTGTCCATAAAGTAACCCCCCCCCCAACTAACTTTTGAACGACTTGATATTTTTCTACAAAATTTGGTGTGCTGTAATGGGAAATTAAATACTATTTCTCAGCCACATTAAAATTTTGTATCATCCAAAATGGTGGCTGGGCGCCATTTTTGAAATTTGTTTTTAAATAGAAAGGGGGGTCGAGTGACACCTCATTTGAAAGGCCTTTTAATTCTGCGTCTGATCCTAGAGTTTCAAAGAAAAATATTTAGCCATAACAAAATGCCGGATTTTAAACAAATGGACTCACTCAATTCAAAATTGTTTTGATTTTTGTATCCAGGGTCGAGTGACACCTCATTTGAAAGGTCTTTTAGTTCTGCGTTTGATCCTAAAATTTCAAAGAAAAATATTGAACCATAACAAAACGGCGGATTGTAAACCAATGGACTCACTCAGTTCAAAATTGTTTTGATTTTCTTATCTAGTAGTCCACTTTTTCATTTGCAGGACTAAATTTTCCCAGAAATATCTCAGGTGGCTTGGAATAATATTGAAAACGTTATGTTCCAACAAGATGGTGCGCCGCCTCATTATTATAGGCCTGTTTCTGACTTTCTCAACGGACAATTTTTTGGCAGATCGATTGTTACGCGGGGGCCTGTAGAATAGCCGGCTCACTCGCCAGATTTAACTGTCTTAGATTTTTTGCATGGGAATATCTGAAATCGAAAGTGTACAGAACCCGTCCAGAAACAATTGAAGAACTGGAGCAACGCATTACAGAAGTTAGCAGAATTATCACTCCAGAAACTTATGAAAATGTAAGGCAGGAATTTTCTAACCGACATTTTATGTGCCAAGCAGTGAATAGTAAACATTTCGAACACTTAATTTAATTAAGTTAAGCTTTAATTCTTAGTTTTTTTAAATAGACCTCTTTATCTTCAAACATTGTCATTTTGTTATGGCTGAATATTTTTCTTTGAAACTTTAGGATCAGACGCAGAATTAATAGACCTTTCAAATGAGGTGTCACTCGACCCCCCTTTCTATTTAAAAAAAAATTCAAAATGGCGCCCAGTCGCCATTTTGGATGATACAAAATTTTAATATGGTCTAAAAAATGGTATTTAATTTCCCATTACACCACATCAAATTTTGTAGAAAAATATCAAGTCGTTCAAAAGTTACTTGGGGGGGGGGGGGTTACTTTATGGACACAGTGTATATGAAAGTCTGCTAAACGCGCTTTACTTGAGGCGACATCTACACCAACGCCGCGTCTCCTCCTGGGGTAACACTAGTTGTACATAAACACAAACTTGTTCCTCATAAGCAATACTGATGAATGGCCTTGCTTCCGTTGTAAAAGAGTAAACACTATTTATTTACATTTTTTAGAACTCGTATAAAATACTTTGTACAATTGAACATTGTGCATTATAAAAAACCATGTTAACATAACACGCCATAACTATTTTTTACGGAATGCCGCAACTCTTTCCCATTTCATAATGCAAATCACAGAATTGTGAGAATTCCCAGATATCCACTAATTAAAATATTTATTACCAGGAATTCAGTGACGTCAGAACGTCTAAGATTGGTGTTGTTTATTAGTTCGTTTTCAGTTTCTTTTTCCGTTAGGTGCTGCAAAGAATGGTAAAAAATGCACTGAAGATGTCGAAATGGTTTTCAGTGCTCCTAGCTTTAAGTTCAATTACCATTTCCAAATGTAAGTATAAAATTTAAGATTTTAAATGAAAGAGTGAGGTTATACTTTCGCTTAATGTTGCGCAATTGAATTCAATTAATATATTTTCCATGCAGGCAATCTAACTATTGTTCAACTTGGTGAAGATGGTTTGGAAATACCAGTGTCGTCTACCATAGAAGCAGTTGAAGGCTCCGATCTTTCGATAACATGTATCCTAAATAGGGACCCTTGGGATGCTCAATTAGTATGGGGCCGAAGAAACAAGGAGTTGAGGTTCGATTATGCTTCAGTAATTTTTTTTTTATTTATATATCTAATACTTACAGGTTTAAAAATGAAACCGATTTGTTAAAGTTGGCAAAAGAAGGTTCCAAACCACTCTACAATCTTTTAAAACATATCAATCCATATCAGTTTGGTAAGTCTACCAAGGATTTTATACCTTTAAAATTATCAGACCGAGGTGCACACTTTTGTGGAAGTTTAAAGTATAAGTTATTTAAAATTGTTCATATCAAAGTGAAAGAGAACGAGAAGGACGAAACTCTTTTTGATTCAATATGTAACAAAGATAAGTTTAGATGTGCTAGTAGTGGAATTTGTATTAATCTACATTACAAATGTGATGGCAAATCTGATTGTTACGACGGTTCGGATGAGCATTGGAGTCTATGTAATGGAAACCCATGTGAAGGTACATGATTGTTGGTGGTATGTCGAACTAGGATATGCATTTTTAATGTTTTTAGGGAAGATTCACTGTCCAGATGGACGGTGTATTCCAACTACTTGGTGCTGCAATAAGCACACAGATGAAAACTGCACTGTTGCTATTAGACCTAGTTGCTGTCCAGCCCTGTCAGATCGTAAGTAGTTGATATTTAATGCTAGACGTTATTTTAAACTTTTAAAGATTATAAAATTATTCCTGATCGTTAAGTAAAGCATTTTCAGTAATTAAAATTTAATGCTGCTCATCCTAGCCCAGTCCTACAATATTTGTATTATTGTTTTTGATTATACAACAAGACCCTGGTTGGCAATATGTCCTTTACTATTTAAAATACAAAAAACTTTTTAAATAAAAGTTTACCACATAACGTAAAATTATGTTCCAAGTAAACAGGGGATTCCATATAAGAGTGGCATATCAAACTTTGTTTCTTTACTAGAACACCGTGTATATTTTTGCATATTCTTATTCGTCTTTTATTTGTTTTTCGGAATATATTTGGTTTTTGGAATTTTGTTGCCTAATATCATGCTATTCACTTTTTTGAAAACAATTGATAATTGCAGACCTCTGCCAATAAAATCTACACGAACCGTAACTCTGCAGATTAGGGGGTAGTAGTCGAAAATGCTGATTGAAAAAATGCTGGTTTTGGTTTTTTTATATCAATTTTATTTTTGATATATCTTTTATTTAAGTTAGGGTAAGTTAGGTTAGGTAAGATTAGGTTGGAGTATAAGAGTTATTATTTTGTTTTTTATTACTAGAATAGTTTGTTTATTCCAAGTCCAGAATCCCCTCTATACAGGATACGTCAAAAGCCCTCCGTTCTTTGATTGCTCTGTTAATACTAAACGTACAGAAAAACTGTAAATACAAAAGTTGTTGGTAATTAACTGCTGCATGTTTCATATTAGGGCGGACGGTACCGGCTACCGGGTTCGATTCCCGGTCAAGGCGACTTTGGATGTGTGTTTAATTTTATAGTACTCTGTTTAATTTTGTTTATGATGTTATTTACGGTTCAAATAAAGAATTGAAATTCAGAGTGACTACATAGGGATGAATAAATGATTGTAGAGCGATTAATCCACAGTGTTTCCCACTTTCCGTGGAAACAACCCTACAAAAAATTGTCAAGTTACATTTAAAACCTGCACAAAGTTCCTAATAAATTATTTGATTTTAATTAACAAATTTTCTCGAAAATTTAGTGATGTAAGGATATGCAAGTTTAAGTATATTATGGAAGAATCTAGATAAAAAGCTGCTTGAAAAAAAAGATCTGAAAAACTTGAACTTACAAGACGATTTTTTTGTTGATTCTGTAGGTAAAAGTGTTTTGAATTTGTTTCAAATTTTAAACAAATGCCAATTAATTCACATCTTAATTCACTAATTTAAATATGAAATGGAAAATTAAGCAATCTAACATTTCCAGATGTATAAAAAAATAATTTTTTACACGAATTAAAACAATGTTCATAGTTTCATGCAGAAACATGAAAAACAGGTGTAAAATGTTAAATTCTTCGAAAAAACGTTGAGTAGCGTGACAACACCGCAACGGAATTTTTAAAACAAAACATATTCAGAAAGGCAATTGAAATGCGATATGAATATGCAAAAGTGTACAGAGTTTTATTTTAAAGTAACCATAAGTTTTGTGTGCCACTCTTGTATAAAACCCTCTGTATAATCGAAAATAATTTTGACAATGTGGTCCTTTCTATTTTACACAGTGAAGAAAATATCAACCACCATGGTCTTATTCATCCGTCCTGTGTCTAACTTTTGTTAACCTATTTCTGCTGTTACGACTCATCACCAACCCCAGAGGGTAGACTAGTACAACCTACTATAAATATTATTTTTTAATACCTGCAGAAACAGTTATGTTCAAATCTGTAATAATTATTTCTGTAATGATTAATATTTCTACATACTTCTCATTTAATATTTGAATATTTTTCAACACAAACGATAAATTCCCTAATAAAACAACACAAAAAAATTCCCCCAGACTCCTCCAAATTTCACTTAGTGTGGTTTCCTTGTTTACCCTCAGGTTCTCATATTTAATTCATTTCTCTGCTAGCAGCCCTGCCTTTGGTTTATAATAGGGCTGGGCAATTATCAAAACGCATAATTGATAATCAATCATAAAAATATAATCGATTATAGGATTTTTTCAGATTTTAATTTTATTGACTAAACGATTAATCGTATAATAATCGTTAAATCGATTATTTTGCACAGCCCTAGTTTATATTTACACTAGAGGTTAAATTTAATTACCATATTTTTTTATTTTAGCTTATGACCCCGTACACTATTATAATAATCAAAATAATGACAAAGAAGTGCCTAAAAGCAATGGACCTAGATATTTATTTATAACAATATGTAAGTATTCACCTTTAACATTAAAAAATGTAATTTATGCTAGTTACTGTTTTTATCAAGAGATTTTTAACATCCTAGTGCACTAAATTGCTGAGTACACTAAACGAATCAATAAATAGCAATCACCTGCAGAATGGTTTACTGGCATGTACGGAAATACTCGACGTAACTTGACAACTAGTTTAAACGAGTACTTTTTAATTTTTGCTGCACGTACGAGCATTAAGTTGTTCAAGAAAAAACTGCTTGCGAGTATTTAGAACGAGTGCTTTTTTTCTAGTACAAAATTCTAGTCAAGTATTAGAGTGCTGTTAAACCAAAGCAAGGGCTAAACAAATGAAGTGTTTTTGTTTAGATCCATGGCTGGGTTACTTTAATTAGTTTTCTTACATTTTTCTCAATATCTTTGTTATATAATAGTATGAATGTTTTATATAGGGTGCCCATTTTATTCTTCGGAGTAGGCAACATGCGTTGCATGTCATAGGTTGCTTTACTATTGAAATATAATTTTATAAATGAAAACAACGGTTTGCTGTGGGTATAGCCCACTGAAAATCTTTTTAATAGTAAAATATCAAACGGAGGTGTTTTGTAATCCACAGCAAACTGTTGTTCTCATTTATAAAATCCATACATATATAAAAGCACAAAGGGTTTTTTTCTCCCCTTCCTCCAGCGGCTACCGCTTCACCAATTTGGACCATTTTTTTTTTTAATGAAAGGTCTTTATCCACACATGGAACATGAAACATTTTTATATTTTTATTCTACGTCGGTTTTTTAATAATAATTATTTTAATTTATAATATATATGACGGTCGGCTAGACGCGCGTCACTTGGGGCGCCCTCTACAGTAACGTCGCGTGTCATTTTTGGAACTAATGCATCACGTGACGACATTTCGCCGGTTCTATCAACGCCTTCGTGTATGTTTTATGATCAACGCTGTCTGTCAGTGCATTGTGTGCTGGGGTAACACTGGTTATATTTTAATAGTAAAGCAACAACCTATGACATGCAATGTGTGTTGTCTACTCTGAAGAGTTAAGGGGTTACACGATAAAAGTGGGCACCCTGTATTATTGAGACAAGAAAAATCACTTACTGCATTAGAAAATGTTTTTATCTCATTTAAGAAAATTGTCGATGGCGTCACTGCTACAGAAGATTTTAGAATGCGGCATAAAGTAGCTTATTAGGCAACAAACAATTTTTATTAAGAATAAAATTTGATATTTCGTAATAGCTTAGGGAATAGTAGGGGGGGCAGTTATTTATACCTATCTCGTAGAGAATTTAATTCTCTTTTTAACAATGTCAATTCTTAATTACCTTGCATTACGATTTTTATGAAAAAAAAAACCATTACGTTGCAGTAGGCCCTGAACAGATATGTAGATTGGCACATAAACTGTAGAAAAATGCGACGGCAAATCCAGATAGGTTAAGTGTTTTGACTGTTATAAATACCTTTACTTATTTATACACAGGGTGTTTAAAATTATTGTGTCTATTTATTAAGAACAAAAAATCTGTCTGTATTATTACTATAAAACTTATATCACATACGTAACAAAAAAAACTAAATTTATAGCGAATTTAAGTAAAAACGTAAATTAAAAATGAGCGAAACACTTCGCCTGGACTTTCCTATACTTATAAATTAACATTGTTTTATATTTTCCAACACTTTTCATGTACGCCTGTCTAGACCCGGCTAGTAAAAGTAAATAGTTCTTATAAGTTGTAACATCTTGAAGCGGTTGGAGAAAATGACCGACCGCTGCGCTGCGCTCTGCAAGCGTAAGGTTGGGTAAAATATTCGGACTGATCAACGGAAGGGCGGAAATAGATATTTGAAAATGTATTAATAACTCGAGAAGTATTATTTTTAGCAAGAAATTACTCTTATTAATTTGCATTTAGAATTTCAAAACCTTTCTGATTTTAAAGCCAAAATGCCACGTTTCCATTAAAAAAAAAGTTATTTTTTACCGTGGCCGCCATATTAAAATTGGAAACTCAAGTTTTTTTCTTAAAAACAATCGAGAAGAATTTGCCCTACAGCTTTGCTCTTGGGTTTCCGAGTCTATCTATTAAAATAAAAAAGTTAGCCTACACTGAACATTAAAAGACTAGTACAAGAATACAACTGCTGTAGAAAGTATGTGAAATTCTTCTAAGGACAAAAAGATTATGAAGGGGCAAAAAATTCGATTTTTTGATTTTTTGTAAAAAGATCCTCCTAGAGCAAACAAAACAAGAAACCAAGTTTTTAATTTTTTATCGAAAAAATTTGCGGAGAGGGGGAATAGTAGCCCCCTAAATATTAAATTATCGAAAAAATATTATGATATTCGGATTTTGCTGTCAATGATGAGCTATTTTGCTTCAACAGAAATATTTTATTGCCCCCCGTTAAATTAATAAAAGGGTACCAATTTTCAATATTCAAAAATTCACAGAGGGCGTCACAGTAAAATTATAGCAATGAGCAAAAAACAGAATTGTAGCAAATGCCTATCTTTATCAGCTTAAAAAGTTTAAACAAAAACGTGTGGCCAGTTTTTGAGACAAATTTTTTTGAAAAATTTTAAAATTTTGGAGTGCTGTCATTACGATCGTTTTTATATTTTAAAAATTAATTATATATTATGGTATAGTACCCTTGAAGGGCTACCAAACAAGATGTAGTGGATTCCAATCAGATAACTGGTTTTTGAGTAAATGGGCGTTAACGTCGAAATGTTCAAAAATTCGTAGTGGCCGCCATTTTAAAGCTAGAGAGTTCGGAAAAAAAACGTTTGGTTTGTCCTAAGGCCTTCTTTAATCTCCACTATTAAAATTTCCAAAATTCAGTTTCTGAAAAAAATGCTACCAAAAAAACATGTCTAACTTCCGCTTCCGGTTTCGGATTCTTTTTAAAAGCTTATTTTGTCGATGAATTTTTGATATAGCTCTGCATTCCAATTTTCATCAAAATCGAAGTATGGGTTCGAGAGATATCAGCGAGATGACGTACCGTACCGCACGAACGCATTCGTAAAAATGAGCGAAACACTTCGCCTGGACTTTCCTATACTTATAAATTGACATTGTTTTATATTTCCCAACACTTTCGATATACACCTGTCTACAACTTTGCTCTTGGGTTTGCGAGTCTATCTATTAAAATAAAAAAGTTAGCCTACACTGAACATTAAACGACTAGTACAAGAATACAACTGCTGTAGAAAGTATGTGAAATTCTTCTAAGGACAAAAAGATTATTAAGGGGCAAAAAATTCGATTTTTTGATTTTTTGTAAAAAGATTCTCCTAGAGCAAAGAAAAGAAGAAATCAATTTTTTAAGTTTGTTGCGAAAATTTTGGGGGGGAGGGGGAACAGTAGCCCCTCTAAATATTAAATTATCAAAAAAATATTATCATATTCGGATTTTGCTATTAATGGTGAGGTCCTTCACATTAACAGAAATATTTTATTGCCCCCCGGTAAATAAATAAAAGGGTACCAATTTTCAATTTTCAAAAATTCACAGAAGGCGTCACAGTGAAATTATAGCAATGATCAAAAAACAAAATTGTAGCAGATGCCTATCTCTATCAGCTTAAAAAGTTTAAACAAAAACGTGTGGGCAGTTTTTGAGATTTTTTTTTTTGAAAATTTCAAAAATTTTGGAGTCTTGCCATTGAGATAGTTTTTCGGTTTTCAAAATTAATGATATTTCATGGTATAGTACCCTTAAGGGGCTACCAAACAAGTTGTAGTTGATCCCAATCTAACAACTGGTTTTTGAGAAAATGGGCGTTAAAGTCGAAATTTTCAAAAATTCGTAGCGGCCGCCATGTTGAAGCTAGAGAGTTCGGTAAAAAATTGTTTGATTTGTCCTAAGGCCTTCTATAATCTCCACTATTCAAATTTCCAAATTTCAGTTTTTGAATAAAATGCTACCAAAAAAACATGCCTAACTTCCGCTTCCGGTTTCGGATTCTTTTTAAAAGCTTATTTTATCGATGAATTTTTGATATACCTCCTCATTCCAAAGCACATCGAAATCGGTCCAGCCGTTCCGGAGATATGAGCGTTACCCACAGACAGACACACACACCCACACACACACCCACAGACAGACATTTTTTAAAAACCACTTTTTTAGGATCCTGGAAGCCCAAAACATGTATTTCCGTCAAAATCTCAATTTTGAAAATTTGCATGAAATCAATACTTCCCTATACTGAAAGTATAGGAAAGTAAAAAGGATAACTTAAATTAAATGTTCCTCCTTCCTCTAAAATACAGTTATGAATTTGTTGAATAAAATGTCTACGTTCATTCCTAAGCATTTCAGGGGTAATGTTGTTGAATGCTGCCCTTATTTCTCTCTTTCATGTCCTCGGCTGTTGTAGGAATAGCTTTATAAACAGCATTTTTGACGTAATCCCAGAGGAAAAAGTCCATGGGGATTAAGTCCGGTGATCTTGGTGGCCACGCGACTGTACCGCTTATCCACAAACCAAAAGCTTGGTTTAAGTAATTTTTCACTGTAACTATTTGATGAGGGGGTACACCAACATGCTGTAAGGTTATCGACTGTCGTAACTCCAAATTGACGTCTTGTGTCAAAAGGTTCAATTCATTCTGTAGAAACTGTAAATATGTGACTTCTGGTACATGAACGTCATTTCGTCTGCAACTACACCTCCTCAAACATTGAATGAACACAAACGCTGATTATCTACTTCTCGCATCCAACGAGGGTTTTCAGTAGAGTAATAGTGCATGCTACGCCTATTTACTTTTCCATTGCTTTTAAATGTAGCCTTGTCCGAAAAATTTTTTAGAAACAATAGTTTCATCCTGTCGCATTCGATTTACTATCCAGCACAAAAAATTATTCGCTTTTGAAAACCTCTTCCGTGTAATTCTTGATTGAGGGAGATGTGATATGCATGGTAATTATTTTTTCTTAGCAGTCGTCCTACCTACGTTGACTGATATTTAGCATCCTTGCTATTTGACGTTGACTTACATCGGGGTTTTCTTCCACGGCAACCAAATCAAAAAAATTGTAGTTTTCAAGATTGTTTCTATGCTTATTAGGGTACTTTACAATACCAGTTTTGAAAATCTATGCAATAACTTTCCAAAAGATAGAGATTGGGGATGCTTACGATCAGGATAGCGATCTGCACATAATAGTGCTGCTACGTGAATATACACCCAAAATAAACACCCTGTCTATTAATTCCTCTCGAGAATAGTTTGAACCATCCATTAAATTTAATAAACTCAAAGCACAGTTGATGATGCTAATAGTGCAATAGAACAACAAGCTCAACTTCAACAAATGCAAAGTCGTTGCTGTGATGACAGACATTTGTTTGTTTTCGAAAACGTTTCAGTGAATCACCGAATTAGTATGTTTCGGTGCAAAGCCTGCATTTAAGCTACTCCTCTGTTAACATTTAGTTAAATTTATTATGAATTATTGAATATCGTATCAAAATGAAAATAGCAATTATTTGTACATCTTTAACTTTACTTATGCACAATTAGGCAGTTTTAAATCAAAACTTATAATTATTTTTAACATTTTATGTGGATACATTACGTGAAAAAAGTAGGTACAATGATTCAAACACTCTGTGTACAAGTAAAAACGCCAGGTATTGTGTTAAAATAATTAATTAATGTGGATTTGCCATCTTTTTTACAATTAATATATCAAAGTGCAATTGTAATATCTGTTCATAGCCTACTGCAACTCAATAATTTTTTTCTTCTCAAAAATCGTAATGCAGAGTGTTTAAAAATTGACATTGACAAAAAGAGAATTAAATTCTCTATAAGATAGCGATAAAAAACTTATAGCGTGCCATTAAAAAAACACAAATGAACATCACTGCTTTGAAACAATTAAAGGTAGAAAACAACCGAACACGTCAAAATGTAGAGGCAGTTCTACTGTGCAACTGTTGTTACAAACTTTTTTTTTCAATTTGTTATATTAACGCAATTAGGATCAAATATACAAATAAGTGCCTCACCCTGTATACTTACGAGTAAACACGCACCCTGGTTGCTATGACGATTCTGTAGGGTTTAAGTGAGAGAGCACCAAGACAAGGAAACTACTGAATGTACTCTTTCAAGGATGTGCTGATTTGCACTGATATTGTTTTTTGTTGACAATTAAGATTACAAACCTGTCAAGGATTTTAATTGTAATTACAACAATTTATATTTTTTAACAATGTTTAAAACTGAAACATGTTTTTTCCTTATAAATCCGACACTGTCAAGAAATCAACTGACATAATCTAAGATATATGGTCTCTATCGACATTCAAAATAAAATATTGACGAATAACCATCTAGTACTTTTTATAGGTTCCTTGTCTCAGATTTCTCTGTCACATGTATTACAAAATTGAGATCCATACATCATAGCAAGAAGAGCATCCTCCTTATGTTATACAGGGTATGTATAAATTGGCAAAAGAACTGCACGTGGCGATGTTGGTCGAAAATCTTAATACCAAAATATTGTACCATGCCTCCTGGGTATGCACGGCATCTTCAAAGTTGGAAAATGAAGTCTTTTAATAAGTGTTTTAATTCATTATCTGTTGACAGAAAGAGCTGCAAATTAGAAGAAATAAGAATTGTAATAAATATTTTTTCATAGATGTTGTTTTTCAGCCCCAAAAGAGTGTTTTAAACATTTCTTCGTTAACTTATTATTGTAAAAAATACATATGGCAACATTGTAAAACAATAATTATTCAAGAGTGATGCGACTCTAAATTACTTCTGTCTTGATAACGTCAAAGTTTGACAAGTGTCAAAATTTGTAATTGGACTTGCTCTATCATCGTTGCTTTTCTCGTAGTTACTAGTATGAATTATTATTATTTTCGTTTTCTTGTTTCGTTCACTAACAATGGATTTTACGTTCAATGATTATGCTGATATATACATGGTATTTGATTTTTGTAATGGAAATGGCGATATGGCAGAATGTGAATATCGTGCACGTTATCCAAACCGGAGGAATCCTACAGCAAATGTTTTTCCAACATTCACGGAATATTGCGATGTAATCACTGAACTATACTTATACTGGAACGCGCGCGTGGCCCTCCAGCCCGATCCGAGAGAGAGGGCCGCAAGGATCATCTCTGTCCTACTCTCGAGAGTATGCGCATGCGTAGAGCAGTCGATTGTCATGATTTGACAGCTTTACCGCTGTTTTCTCCCTCGTGCGGCGCATGCGCAGAGCGGTACGAAAAGGACAGGAATGATCCTTGCGCGCTATCTCTCTCGGTTCGCTTCTTTTCTATGGCAGAGACCGCCAGTGCGCGTTCCAGTATAAGTATAGTTCAGTGGATGTAACAGACATCCTTAGTTACCGTGCATTATAACAAAACACCTGTGGTGTGTGGATCCAATGTTGTCACATGTACGTTCCCTTAAAATGGTTCCTGAGGACAGAGGAAGCATTGTTCAACATTTTAGTATTAAGATTTTCGACTCAGAATTTTATGACCAACATCGCCACGGGTAGTTCTTTCGCCAATTTATACACACCCTGTATATTATTTCGTGGTAATGAAATAGAACTTTTTCTTTTTTTTTTCACAGCACTTCTACTTATTTTAATTTACAGTTTATAGAAAACGAATCAAAAAACACGATAAACCGTAGAAATTTTAATATTTGGTATACAAAACCCTATAAATTAGAAAGAGAATTTAATTCTAAATTTGATGATGTTAAAAAATACAGGGTGTTCCATTTGAAAACAAAAATTGTTTACGTGCAGTTTTGTAATATAGACAATAAGTTATGAACACCCGGTATTTTTAGAATACTGCTGAATACTTTATAATGTGTTAGTAGCATAAGCGTGCCCAGCTTAATTCATTAGGTAGTATGGAAATCGTAATAGCCTACAAATGGGGGGGGGGTACTCTGTATTCTGTAGTTATAAGGGGTGTCCAAGTTTTCCCCCCATAAAATTTTGAAGAATATGAGACAAAATACACAATTTTACGTACCAAATTGGCTGTTTTTCCGATTTATTGATTGTCACTTCACCTTTACCCAACTCAACGAGCATATCTTGCAATTAAATTAAAAAACAACACCACTAGGGCGTGTCATGGCACACTGGACACATCCCTTATGCATGCATGGTTAATTAATAGTTTGTGCAAAATAGCGATGTGTGAATGTTTTTAGTATCTAAAATAATAATTTTGTAATATTAGTCTTCTTCTTTATTCAGCCTCTATTCGTCCCTACGGTTTGCCATTCTTTCCTGTTTTGGGCTGTCTACATTCGAAAAAAGTCAAATAACCTGAAAACCACTAATTTTAAGATCATAGTACCTTTACACTTTTATATCTAGAATTGAATGTAGAAAGTAAAAATTCAATGATATACAAGGTGTTCCGTTTAAAATAACAAAAAAATACGCCGTATACGCATAATTAAACACCCCGTATAAGCGGTAATAATGTTAGGTTATGCAGCAGTTTATTATTAACAAATGTAATTTAAAAAAAAATTGATTTTAATAGTTATAAAATCAAATAATGCTGGAGTAACACTTAAATGACTCAACCTGTATACTCAATGCTAATATGTATAATTTTATTTACAGGTGTGGTCAGTGCACTTTTATCATTCGTCCTTTTTCTCTTCGTAATATCAAAAGTGTGTGGTTTTGATACAAAGCCTAACCGTTTAAGAAATAACAACTCCTGCTCGTCAAGAAATCAAACTACCACAAATTCAAATTATATCAGATGTGAACATTCTGAATGCGCAATTAGAAGAGAGTTTAATCCAAACTCCACTTGCCTGTATCGTACTGCCCCAGATAATAATAATGAAGTTGCAGATCCATTAATAGTCATTACTAATATCAACCTGAGAGGGAATTCACCCATTGATATTTTCGATCATCCTCCACCTTATGCGGAGGTCGTTGCTTCTCCACCAAACATTGATAAATATACTTTGGATGATCTGATTAATGCACCACCGCCACCTTATTCTAGTACAAAAAGTTTTTGTGAGACTGAAATTGGGAATGGGAACAATGTACGTGCTTCCGATTATGCCAATAATGCTTCCAATAATTATTGCAATAATCAAAGCTTACGCTGTGATATTGGTATTACCGGTGATAGAAATAGTAGTGAATAGTGAGTATGTTGTTATTTAAATCGACATTGGCAAATGAAAAAATAAATGAAACGGAACGTTTCAGCTTTTGTTTTTTCTGTTAGTGTTTGCGTCAGCTTGTTGTAGTGCAGTTGGTTTTTAACTTGATTTAATTATGCATTGTGCCCATATTAAAATTCATAATTTTATCAATATTTTTTACTAGAAATTAAGTTTTCACAAAAAGAAACTTAATTAAATTATCATTATATTTATGTAGGAAAGATAATTTAAGTTTAACTGGTGTAAGCTTTATTATTTTCTGCTTCGTAGCTACTTTTTTGTGTTGGATACATAAGATGCCATTGTCGAATGCTTAGTGCCACAAATTAACAGATGTATCTCGAATTAGGTTTTGTATGAATAGCTTAAAGTTTGTATAATACCAAATACCACTCATATCGTTCAAATACAAATATATTTTTAAGTTCTTCTGACATAGTATTAGATAATATATTTTATTCCAGTAAGTTTTGTAAATAGAAGCATATCGATGCATTAAAGACGATCAAAATATTTTTAGGATGCTTGTTTGTGTCGTGTTAAATCGTAACATAGAAAAGTGTTGTACGAGGGTAGTTCATGCTGAAACGGGAATTTACGCAGTGATATGGTGAATTTAGTGATTTCTACGATTATTTGTTACTCTACTTCAAGCAGGAAACGGTACATAATAGTTGTCATGGAAACCATTCGCTTGTTATTCGACATGGCAGATATCAACTGTTCCCTGAAACAGCGTATTATAATTAAACACGTTAACGAAGGCAAGAGTTCGGTTGGTCCAGTTGTAGAGCATCAGGCTCACAATGCGTGAGTTCTCGGTTCAAATCCTGGAAGAAGCAGAAATTTTTTCTGTAATTCTGTGGATCGGTATCGAGCTGGGTTACAATTAACGGCGCTTGCCTTGATTACTGACTGACCAGGACAAGTAACAAAGTCATAAACAACAACATACAATTAAACAGATGTGTGTGAATGGAATTGAACCAATGTGCATGAAGGGTGGTATAAGCTTCAGGAGCGTAGCGGTCTAAAAGCCAAAAGGCCCCACTACCTCCTATTACACAAGCAAATAGCGTACCCAGAGTGAAAGACCTCGACACCTTCGGGTATAAGAGGTGAAAGATTAAACAAAACAAAACGAAGGCGTCAAACAATTGAAAATTTTAAGCAGACTTAGCTCACAGTTTCAAGAAAGAACACTCGGTTTGCTTCGGTATTCCGCCGATGGGGTGGGCTCTTTTGAATAGTCGGTATTCGCCGCAGTAGCACAATGATTTGGTATTGGGCACGCCGAATTTCGTATTACTAGTTGTTCCAATAATTTTAGTACAATGTTTTATTTTACGGAAAAATTTTACTTAGATATGTGACCAGTGTTGTTAAATTAACGGTAATTTATTTTTGGAAAAGTGACCGGTAATTTGAGAAACATAAGCAGCAACAAAAAGGATTACATTGTTTAGGTGATAAGTTAAGCATTCTTTTGATGCCAAACATGGACTAAAAAAATCGCTAAACAAGAAAGTTGCCTTTTGCCTTCTTTTTAATTTTTAGAAAATATATCCAAGCAATACATTCCTTCTTTCCCATTATAAGACACAAACTGTCCTTGTTTTCACGAATTTGTACATTGTACCGCTTATTTAACTCCAAAAAATGGCGGGAAATGTTTAATTTAAATGTTAGAATAAATAAATTACTGCTAAAGTAAAATATCTTATATTACTTTACCGTTAGTCATTTACCACCACTCACAACACTGGGTATGTCGTGACGTATGTTAACCAAATATTATTTTTTATATTTTCTTTTAGTGCTACTGCCTTTTGAACAAAATAAATGTTTGAAAACTTACTTTGAAAATGTTTAATTATTTTTTTTTACAAATTTTTATGCAATTGTTTTTTTGTAATATGAATATTCGGTTATTCGGCCAAACCTCGCTTCGGCGTATCCCTAATTAGTACCAAGTATTTCAAATAGCTAACCATCAGACTGTTCGTTACAATCCAGGAAAAGAAGGTTCAACAACAACAAAAGTCAGTCGTGCTGTCATTAAACATATTTTTGGTTTTCTCCACTATTTAAGAGACAGGTGTTTGGAGGTCAAAACTTCAACCCATTTAATGGTAGCAGGAATGACTCTTGTTACAGGTGAATGTCTTCTTCCCGGATTGCCACGGACAGCCTCACGGCCATTTTTAAAATGGTTGGCTCATTCAATAATTTGGTGCACTGTCTTAAAATTGTGAGCTAAGTCTCCGTAAAATTTCAGCCGATTCGACGCAATCATTCCACAAGCGAATGGTTTCCATGACGACGATTATGTATTGTTTCCTGTTTCGAGTACTGTACCTTCGGTAATGTGTAAACAATTGCGCGAATCACTAAATTCTGTGTTACTGCGTCGGTTTTAGCTTTGAAATGAACTTCTCTCATACAGAGTGGGGCAACTAAAGTGTTACAAGCTGATATCTATAAAACTAACAGATTAAGCAAAATAATTTTTTACGATTTTAGGGGACGGAAGGGGCCATATAGGTAATGGTGAGTTTTGAAAAGCTCCCTATTTTAAGGTACTTGAAAATTTTAAATGGGATAATATATAATTTTTTATATGTTTTAAATATCTGAATCAAAATAGGTCCAGTCTATTTTTATCAGATTTTTTGAAAAACGTTTAGTATCCATAATAAATAGGGGGATGAAATTCTGTAAGTATTAAAAATTGGATTATTTTTTTTAAGTTTAAATGTGTACTGAAATTAAGCAAGCAGGTTTAGATCAAAATTGTATAAGAGTCAAAAATGTACGTTTATAACCCCTAATAAAAGGGGGACCTAAACTGGAATTAGCTTTGCTTGATCTAATTTTGGTTGCTTAGTTTTAGTAGGCACATTTAAATTAAAAAAAAAATTAATCTTGTAGTGGTTTTTAATATTTTCAGGATTTCACCACCCCATATACTTAAATATTTACAAAAAATTGCAAAAAATAGGCTGGAGCTATTTTGATGCGGAGATTTAATAAATTATATATCGTCCATCCCATTTAAAATTTTTAAGTTACCCCCATTCCTTAAAACAAGTTTTTTTTTCAAAACTCGCCATTAGCGTAATATAATATATTACGCTAATGGCGAGTTTTGAAAAAAAAACTTGTTTTAAGGAATGGGGGTAACTTAAAAGAAAAGAATCATATTATGATTCTTTTCTTCCCATATCATTTGCGTGTATCACTTTAGTTGCCGCACCCTGTATAATAAGATAACTTATCAATACTCAAACAACTACGACGTAATTGTTTTCTCATTGGCAGGTATTTTTATAATTTAAGTATAATGAAGTACCTAAGTAACTAAAATTTTGTGTTTTGCCATGAACGTCGCTACCGTTCTAACAACTCTTGGTACGATTTTTTGAGAAAAAAGTTGATTTTACATAAATGTCTGAAATTGTTTACTATTGTTGCCTATGTTTAATATTGTAAATGAATTTTAAATATTGAATTCATTTCTGTAAACATATTTGATATGTTTAAGGAAAGGTTTTAGGTTTTTCTCAGAAAAAATAATTTAAGTTTTAAATGTATTAAAAGTGAGCTGCTCTTTGTGCCCTTAATAGTTTATATGTACTGAACATTTATGTATTGTATACAGTAAGGTTAATATTAAACTATATTAACTTTTATAAAATTGTTTATAGAAAAATATATTTAAATAAATCTCAGGAAATATCAGTTTTGGGTGTTTAAGTAATATTTTATCATTTTTGCCGTCATTGGAAAGTTACTTCCAGAAAGTAACTAAAGTCCATTACTCGGTGAAAATTTACTACAGGTAAGATATGACATTGCAACCTTATTGGGAGTTTCCTATCCTACTTTGCTAATTCTAAGCGGTTGAACGACAGTGTAAGTTTGTTTAAATGAAGTATACAGGGTTGGGCAAAAGTACGGAACAATGCAAATATCTTTAATACAGCAACCGCGATTTTGACAAAATTTTCTACATGAAGGTTCTGATATACGGCGGATACAATGAAAGTATTGGTGGTTCCTGTTGATATATCCCCAAAGAAAAATATCTAGCGATTCATGTGAGATGACCGTGGGGACCAACGTGCATGCCCGTATGTTCCAAACCATTGGGTTCCCAACTAAATGTTTAAGTAGGTACCTACTATACATATTTTCTTTCACTCTGTGTACTTTGATGTATATGATTATTTCAGTGGGTTGGATCTAAAAGGGACATGTCAAAATTCTTACTTTTCAGCAATTTGAAGAAAATGATTGCTAATTATTTACATTTGGATATTTTATTTTGTTTTACTAACAAGGAATTAATTTTTTTTTGTGTAGGTATATACTATACTTGTTATGTATAACAGTATTAAAGTATGTAAATATTAAACTACCATAATTATTGAATAAACAGAAACAGTAGGTACATCGACCCAATAAACATTTTATGTACCATAAGACTTAAGGCTCAATGTTTGTTATTTTATCAACAGCGGTGATAATTAAACACAGAGAGGCCGACTGGTCTGAAGGGGCCCACCGGGAAGAGGCTCATATAGGGCCCACGCCTCTGCCTTTATAGGTACATATTATTTTGCAAAAAAAAATCAGGAGATAGGTAGAACAATAGTTTAATAATAATGTAGCAACAATTAAAAACAAAAATGATAATTCCCATATTTTACATAATAATCAGAAAATAAACAGTCTTATTTTGGAACATCATATATCTACATAAATACGTACTTTATATAATAAAACATTTACAAATTCAACAAAAGCTGAAGTGTGGACTTTCCCATACTAGATACTAATACTTGCCGTTGCCGTATTTGCAAAAGTGTAACTTTTAATAATTATAACGTTGTACAGTTCACCGAGTATTGGATTTTTAAGAAAACAAGCAGCGCAAATTTAAATTTGCGATCGCCTGTTCAATTGGTTTAATAGCTTTATTCGACAAGTTATCAAAAATTTGCAAAAAATGAAAAATACATTCTTTAACTAGAGCTAACTGATACGCGTAGTTAAAATCACGTAACTGCCGGAAAACGCGTTGTTGATATTAAAAAGTGTAGTTTTTTTTTCTTAATTTTCAAAATAGTAGAAATTCCTTGCTGGTTCTATTAAAGCACTTCAAATAGTCTATCGAACTGATAAAAATTTATAACAATCGGCGTTTGCGTTTTTGAATAAATAATTAATTTCAATTTTTTCAAAAATTCCTGGAATGCGTCAGAGTAAAATTTGGGAGATTAGGAAAAAACAAATTTGTAGTTCACTGCAAGCTCTATCGGCTCAGAAAGTTAAAAAAAATCGTGTGGGCAGTTTTTAAAAAATAATTATATTTTTTAATTTTCAAAATTTTGAAGCAGCGCCATTGCAATCCATTTCGGATTTTCAGAATGAATTTTACATCACGGGGTACCTCTTGATTTAAAATTTCATCAAAATCGGTCCGGTACTTTCGCCTGTAGAGGCGTCACCCACCCCAGACAGACCTTTTGTAAAAACCACTTTTTTAGGTTCCTTGAGCCCCGAAACGTGTATTTCTCTTAAAATCTAGAATTTGAAAATTTTCATGAAATCAATGCTTTCCTATACCGTAGGTATGGGAAAGTAAAAAGTAAATAATGTAGGTAGGAAAATAATCAAATAAGCACGATGTCTTCATCGAGTTTGATGGGGCCACGCGGGGAATTCACCGGTCACGCCTGCCCAGTCCGGCCCTGATTAAACAAAACAATGACCCTTTTAGCACTGTAAAATAATAAAAATAAAAAGAATTATTTTCAAAAGCCCTAATTTTGAGTGATTCCATAACTAATTTTAGTTTACATGTCATTTTCAATCAAAGGTAAGATTAAAAAGTAAACAGTTGGTATAGTTTCTACAGGAACAATAGAACTAGATGACTTAATCTTGTTTATCTATGTCTGCAGACGACTTGACTTCTTATTCCAAAACGTCCAATAATGGTAAATTTAAGAGATTAAATAGCTCATTCATAAAGGTACAGTTCTAAAATGTTTGTGAATTTCAAATGCCTCCAGTATATTTAATTTACGTTTATCATCACAAAAGTGTAACAATTTTATAGCTTTGGAATAAGAAATCAAGTGGTCTGCAGACATAAATAACCAAGATCAAGTCATCCAGTACAATTGTTTCCATAGCAACACCCAGCGCCGCCCAATGTCTAAAATACTAAAAAATAAATTGAAACGAAATTATTCAAACATTATTAAAACAATAATTATATATTTTACGCCGTATGATGATGCGAATGATTCGAAGAAGCATTGAATCATTCGTATCAAATGGCTTTTTTGTATCTTGTAAATAAGTTAGCAATAAAAATCTCAGTACAGTTTACCTTTAACTAATTGTACTGGTTGTTATTTGTGTTATTTTTCATTTTTACTTTCCTATACTTTCAGTATAGGGAAGTATTAATTTAATGAAAATTTTCTAAATCGAGATTTTGACGGAAATGCATGTTTCGGTCCTCTAGAAGCAATATTTGGGTAGAGAGGGTTAATTTTTTCCTTCCCACTCATTTTTTTTGGCTGACAAAATTTTTGTATTCGTCGCTGGTTTTCTTTAATCCCTAAGAATCTTTTTCCTAAAAATAATCTCAATCCATTTTTCTCACTAAAAATTAGAAAATTAGTTAATTAATAATAACAATAAAAATAAAATTATGTGCGCTCATTCTCGCTTGAGTTGTTGGTGGACTGCGACAAGTAGACATGTAAATACCAGCTCTGGCTATTGGGGTGATCGTTCAAGTTTTTTCAAAAATCACAATAATTTAGCCCTTTTTTTAATTTCCAAAAATTACAAGAATTTTGCTACATTTTACTTAATTTTAACCTCTTCTGAAAATTACTAGAATTTTTAAATAAATCTCAATAACTTAACTCTATTCCATGCTACACTCTGAAATCATACCAAAATATCATTAAAATTTATCAACCTCTTTTGAAAATTACTAGTATTTTTAAATAAATTTCAATAATTTAACTCTGTTCCATCATGAATAAATTCTGTTCTTGAATATAATCATACTTTAAATCCATTGCATCACTATACTTTATTATTTTATAACTTATTCTTTTTTCTTCGGTTAAAGGATAACAAATACAAGAAAAATAATACTAAGGACATTATTGAAATATATAATTTCAAAAAGTACAAATTTTTACAAATTAAATGCGTTTGGCCTCAGATAGGTCAGTGCTGTTACAAAGATAACTTAAATTAACATTTAGATTATTGGTTACGTTCAATCCTATATAAATGAAGTCTGTTACATTTTCGAAACATGACTTCCTTTTAAAAATATCAAAGTATCTTTTTTTAACAATTTGTTTCAGAGCATCATCAGAGTTTTTATTGAATTTTAGTTTGTAAATGACGCCTAAATTATTATAATTGAGAGCTAAATCGCATCTACTTCTTCGAAATATTAATTCAGTGCCTATTGAATATTTACTTTTACAAATAACATTAAATAATGCCCAATGAAATGCACTCTTATTTTTTTTAACCAATTTATAGTCGTATAATGTTTTCGATTAGATCTTGAAATGACTGCACGAATTCTTCAAACATTTTTCCTTCTGAATTTGCAGATAATTTATTGAGTATAGTAGCACACATTTCTAAGCTATCATTTACGAAAAGATAATAAAATGTTTTTAACTCACTGTAAAATTCTTCTTTAATTTCAAAATTGGGAATTTTTATATCAAACACAGAATTGTTTACTTGTTTAACATATGTTAAATAACCTTGCTGTAAGAGGAATGTAAGGTATAAATCAGCATCACAAAGTTCAAACTGTTTTGAGTCCTTAGGTTTTAAGATTATTTATCTTAATTGAATAACATGACTTAATTTAACTCTACTTATTATATTACACTGAAGTGAAGTTTCCTTAAGCAATTTTTCAATTGAATATCTCACAATAGGTATATGTAGTATTTCTAGGAAATTTTCCACTGAACCGGATGATTCCCAATAATCTTTTATATGACCATAAGGAATATAACTTTATTTGACTTAAGCTAGAATAGCCGTTATATTTTAATCTAACCTGCTCACTTTCTGGTGCATTTATAGAAAATTTATTGATCAGAGTATTTACTTCTGTCTCAGTTAAACCGTAAAATTTAATAAAGGCATGATTACCTAAAAACATAAATTTTTCAATATTGTTAGCACCAGATAAACAAACAGTAGCGAAATAAGATATTCCAGTAAGCAAGGCTCGATCGACATATTGGTTACTTTTTAATGTATTAGAAAATATTGAGCAAAGAAATTGATTAACTTTCTTTATATCAATTATCTTTTCAAATAAAGCATTATTTATGGGCGCGTCGTATTCGTCGATTAGAACAAATACTTTGCAATTAAAATGATCATAAAGGCACTATGATAAAAATTGCAAGCCATCTTTAATTTGTGCTTTCGATAGCTTTTCATATTTGATACTATCATAATAAAAATTAAAATTTATTTTATCTGACTCTGTTAACTTATCTGATTTTAATAAATAACCATTTCACTAAAACTATCTCCATCGACTACTTTAAAATCAACATGAATTACCGGATAAAGTCCACAATGTTGATCAAAAAAATGTACCTTCCGAAAAATTAATACATTGTTGTCTTTGAAAATGTTGTAATTAGTTGAAGATTTAGGATCGATGGCTTCTCCATTTTCATTCACCTGTATCGCAAGGAATGTTTTTAGCATGTTCATATTTGTGCTCTTCCCAAATCGACGAGGTGCAGTAATTAATATCATTTTCTCACGTTTTAGAAGTTCCTCTATCAGCAATGTTTTGTCAACAAATCCTGGGGATGTTACTACTTCAGAAAAATCTGATGTGCAAAAATGAAAATTCAATTTAGATAATTCCTACAAGATAAACGTAATAATGAATAAAACAATCAGTATAATTAAAACCTACCTCTCCTTTACATGAATCAGCATCACCAATCATCCTTGAAATTGATCCCTTGTAAAACCGACCTAAAAAAGCAAATGTACTTCTCGAACACATAAATACCACAACAACTTACCAAATTTTACTTTCCAGTGAAATATTATGATTGAAGATTGAATTATTATATCAGCAAACGTAAATCGGAGATAAAAATTATTGGTGGACGCAAGCAACTTCAACAACAACATAACCTCACAGAAGTCAGCCTGATCGTATTTGTATACTGTGTTGCATATCTAACATAGACGATCAACACATTATTTAAAATCCAATAGAAAAAGTAAATTTATATTCCCCTTATTTTTATAAATTTTTTCAATAGACCAACTTCCAATTTTATGGCCCCCAACTACTTCTTCATTATCATAAATTTCAATGTATCCATCGCGAATAAATAAAATGAAGTTCATCAATGTAAAATCTTGTGGACACCAAAAACCTTTATCTTTAAGACTGAATTTCACGTAAACAGATTTTTTTATTGGATCATCAAAAACGTTTTCAATTTCATTATTATTAGATATAATATTATCTAAATATTTATAATAATTTTTTTATTCTCTCAAAATGTACAAGTTAATTGAACCATTAAATTTTAATTTAAATTTCAAATTAAATTTTTCCTTCGCTTTTACAATACAAATAATATTATATAATATACTAAACATAGATTGTTTCCGTATTTGGTTTTACCAATTTGAAAACTAGTAACATTATAAGATTTTTTAATCAGTTTCAAAACTATACGAAGCCATTTTATTTAATAAACTTTTCAATTGTTCCAATATACTTACATTTGGACAAGGAATATTGAAAATACTAAAATCAAATGGACCGACTTTTATTAAAATATTTGAAAATTCATCACATTCGTACAAAATCGCTTTGCCCATGCTCGAACTTAGTTCGAGAACTATTTGGTTGTTATTTAAAAAAAAATGCAATATTCTATACAATTATACTGGACCGATATTGATGAAATTTTAAATCAAGAGGTATATCAAAAATTCTAGTTCTAGTTAAGCTTTTCAAAAAAATCCAAAGCCGAAAACGAAAGTTAGTTTTTTTGTACCGTTGTTTTCCCAAACAAAATTTTTAAATTTGAGCACAGAATCTGAGAGCAAATCGAACTCTCTAGCTTTAAAATGGCGGCCGCTACAGCTTTTTGAAAATCAGCTACCACCTGTTTGAGAACCCTTCCTAGATAGTATACGATGAAATAAAATTAATTTCGAATATCCGAAAATCCGCGGGCATTTTCAGCATCTCTTTTGTATTGCAATAAATTCTGTTATATTACAGCGTTTTATCATTCAGTATTTAATAAGCAATTAATTATGAGTGCGTTTAAGCAAATGACGGTTTATAGTGAGGTTATGTAACATAAAGTGTATGGAAAAGGTTCAGACATGCCTTCACGTAAACAAAATTAAGTTCAGCCAACTTCACCCCCTTTTGACCTCGTGTTTTTTCCCGAGGGTTGCTGGTGTAAAAAAAATAGTGTCCCAAGAACAAAGAACCGCGGCCTAAAAGACTTACTGTGCTCCCAGTGTAATTTTGGTCTCAAAGTGGCAGCCCTGTTCCTTCAAAAAAGACCAGGGTTTCTTTACATGAGGTGTTGTTGATAAGCATTTCGGGTTCCACCTGGTTTTCCTAAGTGCTTTTGTTTGCAAACGATAGTTCTTCGCAGTAACATAAATAGTGAAGAGGAAGTTGTACATGACTCTTCACAGAATTTAAAAAACGGGCTCTCTTCAAGCTCTATAATAAGTAGGTGTTTGTTCATATAAGTCGCAAGTGAGGCCATTACAGCCATCTTTGATCATTAACATCGCGGCACTGCCACCACGAGCCCTGCAACATTACCAAGACGGGGGCTGCTATTCTTCCGGGGGCTTGGACTTTGGTCCCCGTGATACCAGTCAGCAAAGTCACTGGTTGGATTTTTGGAACAGCCGAAACTTGAGCTACTCGCAGTATCCAGCACGAGTCAACTTGGCACCCCCCAGATAGGTCGGTAGCCGGTCTGATAATAGTAACGGCGTTGGGTGTGCAAAAGCACGAGTCCCTTGAGTTGACACTGTGATAGTGGGCGTGAGCAGGCAAAGTGCACCCCACTCCTAGAACCCAGATCCCTAATACCAGCAGCTACGCCATTCCTTTCTGAAGCTCATCTCTACCTGCCTAAATCGTCAGCCTCAAACCACCCAGACGTAGTGACTGGAAAGCAGAGGCATAGCTACGGTCATGGAGCGGGTATCCTTTTCTCAAAGACGACCTGCCGCTCAGGTGTTAGGCACCCATACTGGGAGCTTGAAACACTCTACCTTGTGAAATCACTAACCCAGTTCTCCGTGGCCCCAATAAAGCATTAACGTCGCAGCCCAGTAGTGCTTGTAGACTTTTCTTCTCCCTGCAGTAACTGATATACAGGAGGTATGCTGACGCGACAATAGTGTCTTGAGCTCCTTTTCGTTGCCACTTGCCAGTGTTGTTTTAATTGCTACCAGATCTCTACAAAAAGTTCTCCGTGTAATGTTATGTTTATGTCAGATTTAGCTATTAAGCGGGTGCTGAGATTGACGTCGAATGGGCTGAAGAGAGAGAAAGTTCATCTTCGAGCCGGTCCAATTCCCTTTATTCTTCCCCCATATACCCATGGTTCTTGAATTGAAAAATTGTTTTGTGCTATATATGTCTGTAAGGCCGCCGAAGTTGCCTTACAATTGTGTAAATTTACCTGTAGCACCCGTATGTTTATCGTTGTTCAGTTAGATGGAAGCTTAAGCGTACAAGTTCTAGGAGTCTGTTCACCTCCATATCCTGTGGGTCGTTTCTTTCTCCTTTTTCTTCTTCCTTCTTCTTCGCCGGTTCCGTTAAGGTTACCTCGGAGAAGTGCAGGCAGACACGGTATTGCAGCACCTAAATTTTTTCCCACGAGCATTTATCCATTGTGATGATTATCTGCTGGCCGTTTGGGTCCGGTTTGGTATCCACCATGTCCCAGGTCTTCGTGGGAGGACTTGTGCTTTGCACACTTAATCGGTGCAGGATCATCTTATGTTCATAATTAGTTCCGGAACCTATGGCATTGGAGGAGAGAAATATTTTATCACCCATCTAGCAATATTATAGAGTGCTGATACCTGAGAAACCATTAGGGAACAGGATTCAAGAGCTGAGGAACCGAAAGAATCCGTCTGGTACACGGACGATTCCAAAACGGCAAATAGCAGTGGAGCCGGGATTTTTGGCGAAAGCACAGGTAATGACATTAGCATTAACCTGGGCAGATTCACAACCGTTTTCCAGGCGGCGGTAGTAGCAATCACGATCTGCGCATAGTTTAAGGTGGAGAGAGGATATACGAATCTTCACCCTGACGGATAGCCAAGCGGCTTTACAATTTTGAAGAGCGTAGAAATATACTCAAAAGTAGTTTAAAAGTGTCTCGAAGCTGTGGTGACACTGGCAAAACACAACAGAGTAACCGTGAAGTGGGTTCCGGGACACCATGGCATAGCGGGAAACAAAGAGACTAATCAACTAGGAAAAAGAGGGACAGCAGAGACTCAAATGGATTCCAAACTCACGTGCGGAATTTCACACCAGACAGCAAACTGTTATGGGAGGCCCTGTAGGTGCAATTGCGAATTTTCCTGAGGGACCCATCTAAAGCTAAGGAAATATTGCAATTGAGCAGAAAGCAGCTGACATTGAATACAGGACTATTGACAGGAGACTGTTATCTCAGACACGATTGACGTGAAATAGGATCCAACCTGTTCCGGAGTCAAAAGACGGCGATACTTTGGAGTTTAATATTCAGATCCCGAAGAAATAATCACTACGCCTAGCAACAACATGCTGGGCTATATCAGTGAGACTGACTTGATGGGGTAGGTTACATGTGTGGGGTACAATAAGCTACTGGGGCTTCAGTGCCGTAGGTTTTGCACCACGCCGGATGGTTATAATAATAATACAATAATAATAATAATAAGATAGATACATAGATGCATTGCACGATTAGATCGTAAAATAACACCTCTCAAACTAGCTGACGCTAATTACAATGTCGAAGAAGCCATAATAACCCCTAATATGTTAAAGGATAGATGGATAACAAAACCACTACATGGCAGGTATCCCAACACGCTGAACCAAGCCCACATAGACTACCGGACATCCTGTGAATGGCTAAAGAAAGGATACCTGTTCGCCGAAACAGAAGGATTTTTGATGGCCATCCAAGATCAAGTTGTCAACACAAAGTACTATCGAAAATACATCATTAAAAATAACGAATTAAATGATAGTTGCCGAATGTGTAAACAAAAACCGGAAACCATTGACCATATTATGGGAGCATGCACTACGATGGCTGCTACTGAGTACAAAAGAAGACACGACAACGTAGCCAAAATTATATATCTAGAATTATGCCGCCAGAAGAACATAGAAATAGAAAACCTGTCATACTATCAGTATCAACCACCGAACGTTGTCGACAACGAAAACAAAATGTACTGGAATTGGAAAATAATAACTGACCGACAATACCGAACAATATCCCCGACATTGTACTACAAAATAAGAGCGAAAAAGTAACTTACCTCATAGAAATCTCGGTTCCAATCGCTGCTAACTTAGAAAAGAAAAGAGCCGACAAAACTAGCAAATACTTACCACTCGCTGAAGAGATTAAGGAGATGTGGCAACAAGATCGTGTCGCTATAGTACCAATTATCATTGGAGCGACTGGAGAAGTGCCAAAAAATTTAGCACAAGACCTAGCCACGCCAATGCTGAAGCCAAAACTGATTACAGCAATTCAAAAGGCAGTAGTCATCGACACATGCAGTATCTGTAGAAGAGTCCTTAATATACCGCCTTGAACAATCGCCGATCTCTTGCTGCAAGCCGAGTCGGAAGAAGAAACGAGCGATAGCTGTGTAAACATGATAATAATAATAATAGCCGTCGTAGATTATAGAACGACATCACATAGAGCAATTGTAAAATGTTTAGGAAAACAAGAGGAAACAGTAAGACTATGGTCAAAATACCTTTGAACTTCTTTATTATTAATGTTTACACACAGAACTACACAAGTGTGTTTTTAACCAATTTTACTAACCTAAAATGTTTCTCTAATTTTAAAAGCAATTTAATACTAACATTGATTTACATACACAATCAATTTCTTTTTTTTACTGCAACTCGGTCCATATTTATTTCAATAGAACGCGTGTTATTATCAATCGAATTAATTGATACTTGCAACAGTTACTTACTGTAAAACCTCGTTGGCTTTTGTTTGCATCGCTTGCATGAACGTGAAGAAAGAGAAGGCAGTTGTAACTACCTAAAATCAATTATTTTAAATTTAAAGCAACTTTTGAACCAAATAAAATTAATCAAATTACACTTCTTAGCATTAACCTACATTTTTTTTACATTTTACGAGGGCGGTCTGAAATGTTTTGAGAAAGAAGAGATTTGGTTTCAACTTTGCCGGTTTGTTGCTTTGCAACTTTTCCTCGCCGCACATAATAGAGGGCGTTACTAGTGTAATTCCCCTTTAATGAAATGTTTTGAGCCTAATATAGAAACAAGTATTTTTTCTGACAAATTTAATACACTTTTTCCAGCAATACTCCAGCCTCTTTAACTCGTCCAAATAGTAGTTGGCGCTTTGCTCTGCAAAATAGGCGTCTACGGCTGCGATGACCTCCTCGTTCGAATTCGATGAAAATCTCTGTCTTCCAAGCCAAACTTTGAGAAAAGGAAACAGGAAATAGTCGCTTGGGGCCAGATATGGTGAATACGCTGGGTGGCCAATCAGTTCAAACTGTAATTCGTGAATTTTGACCATAACGACCGCTGAAGTGTGCACCGGTGCGTTGTCCTGGTGGAAAAGCACCTCCTTCCGCTGCAAATGGGGCCGTTTGTTGGCAAGTGCTGCTTCCTACTGGTCCAACAGCGATGTGTAGTACTGCCCTGTTATTGTTTTACGTTTTGCAATATAGTCGATGTACAGAATTCCCTGACTATCCCTAAAACAGTCGCCATCACCTTCCCGGCCGATGAAACCCTCTTCGCCTTTTGCGGAGCACCTTTAAATGCAAGCAAATGATACGGCAGAGTCTCCGTAAACAGCGTCCAACTCGGCTTTAATTTGCGTAGGCGTATTGCCTTTCAAATGCAAGAACTTAATCAAGGCACGATATTCGATTTTGTCCATTTTTACAAAAACATACACATCAACTGATACAAACGACTGTTAAAAACAACTGAGCGTCCAAAATTGCTGAATTTTTTAGAGGTATCTTCCAAAGCATGTACGATTGTAGTATCAGAATGGTTTTGACGAGTAACGCCATCTTCATGTTGAAGCTGAAAACATTTCAGACCGCCCTCGTACAAGGAGCATTATTTAAATTTGCTAATTACAGTTTAATGACAACATATAAAAACTTTAAAAAATTCATTATACAAAATAAAAATTGGCTTTAATACTTACGTTGGTAAAACAATTCAAATCCAAGTCAAACATTCCACCCACGGTAAGTTTCTCAGCTTTCTGAGCTCTTAACATTACCAAAAGTACTGCTTTTTGCAGTTTTGGTTGAGTTTTCATCCACCATCCTGATTCATAAATTGCATTGGCAACACTTGCGCTCTAAAAACAGTTTTTTTATGAACAAGAAAACAAGATCTTTTAATGGTTTTGTTTAATAAGTCATTTTTAAAATATTAGCAATTTGCTAACTCCAACTTTTTGTATGGATAATTTCAATACTTTGAAACATTTTCAGAGATATACAAGGTATGTCATCGAAATGCGAGTGACAGTTAAAATATTTATTTGTTGGGTTTAGACTCTTCCGTAATCAGATATGAGTTCAAATATGTCTCGCACTTGTATAATATCACAATTATTCTGACTGAAGAAGTGAGTGGTAAAAATATGAAGCTGTAGTTGCAGTGAGGTGTGTAGTACGGTCTTGATTTAGACTAATGCGACGGGTATTTTAGGTGAAAGATTTTCTTAAAGCAGTACTACGTGACCGAACACTTAAACAAACAGGTAGCAATCGTCAGCAATCAACAACAGCACTTAGTAGATTCTGTAGCGTGATTAGTAGATCAGGTTCAGCGACGGTGGGGCAAATCGTGCAAAAGACTAGAGAAAAGCTCCATAAAGTTACTTCATACGCCACGCTGGTACTTGTACTACAGCTAACGTCGAATATGTGAGGTTATGTCAATTTAATTGGATTTGTAAACCACAGAAAGTAACGTAAGAGTGCAACAAAAAAGGGATACAATGTTGGTTGCTCTAAAGAGATATTTTCTTGAAATGTTAGTGATTTATTCAAAAATCGAGAAAAAGGTTTAAAACAAAGCCTCGAGATACGTTGAAGAATATAAAAATCCGCCAACCACAGCAAATACGATGAAAATATCACAATCTAAGAAATGCGCTACAAAATTTCTTCAACAAACACCAAGTTCTAGCAAAATTTTATAGCAAGTTTAACTGGCAAAGTCTTTGCGATCAGAGTTGCAGCCAATCAAATAACGGGATTTGAAATATAGAAATATGGATCTACGTTTTTGCGAAAATCATATTAAACAGACGGAATTTAAGAACGACAAGCGAGAATTCGGAACATGATTTCTACGGAATGGAAATTAAATATAATGAAATGGACGCAAGAAAACTGCAACGTATTAACAAATATATGAGGAAAAAGAACAGGAGAGGTTTGGAGATTTACAAAGAGTTTAAAAGCATCACTCAGTGAAAAAGTAGAGATTCAACTAATTACGGATAAATAATAGCAACGGCACTACAAAGAGTTTTTAGGGTAGAATGGAACGTTGTTTGAATATTTGGAACGTTTCAATAATGGCACATTTGTGTTCCAAATTGAACGTTCCGCAGGGATGTTGCAAAAACTATCTTTGGAACTTTCATTTGGAACACCAAATTCCAAAGATAGTCTTTGATACATCACGCGGAACATAAAAAGAGCAGCAGTGGTATCAAAAATCGAAAGAGAAATCGGAAGAGAAATACAACAGTAAAAGAAATGGTGGAAAAAGAAAATAGTAGAGGAAATCGAGAAAAGAGGTCATGTCAAAAGAATCGAGGTAGAAACCATCTGTAGAATAACAGTGGAATAGACTCCATATAAAAGAAAAAAGATTAGTTGGTCGCGAAGGAGCTGGAATGAAGATATAAATAAAGGCAATGGATACAAGAAATATACGGCATTGGCCAAACTAATTAGAAAAAGTTTCTAGAAAGAAACCAACAGGTTCCATAACATCGGAAGGGGTGAAAAAGCAAATTTTTCTTTTATTTTATTATACGAAAATGTCTAGTAACAATTATAATAACACTTACTTCCTCGGCTAAGATGTTGCCTCCAATACAAAACGTATACAGCTCACCAACATAGCTAACTATAAATAATGCATATTTAACAGCAATAGTCGGAGTGGGAGGAAACCTATAATAAATTTAGACGTATTAAAAAATATTAAATAAGTTTTAACCTAGACAAACCCTTCACCGCTGAGGCTAAATAGCCCTAAACAGATACAGAATATGCTGGTTACAAATTCGGTAAGCATGAAAACGGATAGTATGTTGTTTAATTCTTTGATAAACCTGTAAAATCAATTGAACAATCTTAAAAATGCCAATTTAGTGTTAATTTACCTTAAAACAAAGCTATGGTGTTCTACTAATCTACCGATCTCCTTTAAACATTCCTTTTCGTCTCCCTGAACATTTGGGTTAATTTTCAAATTAGCGAACTCGTATTTTAACATCTTCAGTTCACACACTACATGTGTGATAAAAAGGATAATAGTGAAATCAAATGATAACATTACAACAACCAAAAGAATTCCATTCAAGTACTCCAAGAAATACATGATCTCGTAACGAGGCGAAATTAGTAAATCAAAAGGCTGGTATACGCTAATGGGAAGGGTTTTTGATCTTATAACGAGAGGTTTGATGAAAAAAGCAAAATTTGTTGAAATATAGCAAATTTTCACTCCTATTCGGATTTTATTCACAAAATTGTAGATGGTTCGAACTTCATGCTTTGCTTCTTCACCTGTATGTGAGATGGGCCAAAATTGTTGAACGCTTTCCACTAGATTCTTAATTCTGCGACTGTAGACTACCAGGAACGTAGCTTTTATTACTTGCTGTACAAAATCATTAAAAAAATATACCACATTATTTTAATGGTTAGTTAAATTTTTCGTAAATTCTTTACCTCGGCAATTGCCACAAAAGCATCGGATCCTTCCAATAAAGAATTAACCCCCGTCCAATTTAAAACCACGTCTAGCAGTACAAAAATAGTTACAACGGTACCCAATACTATTATTAAAGCTGCTCGAGCTTTAGCAAAAGTTGTTTGGTTTTCAGGATTCATTCCGACGATATTCATATAAAACAAAGTATCCCGCACAAAAGGTTTAGTCTCCATTGTGATTGCCTTCGGGCGGACCTAATACGAGACTGGAAAATATCTTCTGAGAAAATTTGTAGAGTTTTAAGGCTGATGTGGAAAGATATAATTGGGTCTCCTATATAAGTGCACCTTAAGAGAGAATAATTTGATGTTGCAAGATGATCGGAACGGGCAATTTTAGTGCTGAAGCAATAATTTTATATTACAACCCCTAATTTGGTAATATGTCTTTGAACAGGCATTATCTAACCTACATTTTTCAGCGTATGACTTACTATTTAAAAAAATGGAATTGTGGAACTTTTACGTCTTGTAGTATTATAGACGGGAAAAATTACTAGAAAAATGATAGTGCACGTGTTAGTTATTATCTTGGCAATTACCATTGATATAGCCTTTGAACAGAATAGTTCAAGGTTATTGGCGTTTTGCGCTATTAAAGAACACGTTTGGCTACAGTAGCATTTACGAATTGAACAGTACTCTTGATTTAAAGGACCTTTTGTATATTAATTTATAGTTAGCTTAATTTTGTTGGCTTATCCCTAACACCAGAGGGTAGATCACGGATAGGTACGATAGAAATTATGAGATTGATGCAGAAGGTTGGAATTAGTTATCTTATCAAAAGCGAATTCCAAATTTTTTTTTGAATGAATATTCTACTCACACTGCAAAAGCCCATGGCAACCGCTTATTTTTAGGCTCTTAACCAATCGCACCCTGATGGTGGTCGCAATTATACTGATTTCAGGAAGCTCCAATGTTATCGCTGTTGTAACTATAGCAATCACACCAACAACATTTTTTTGTTTGCATTTAGTAATTAAATAACACGTTATATGTCAGTAAGTAACAAATAATTATAACAACTAAGTGTTTTAAGGCCATAAGGGGCTGTGGCATACAGTAGAGAAGGGAGGCAGACATACCCGCATCCTGGATAAGAGAATCGTCAAGAACCCTCCCTTCACAATACACCTTTAATAGACACTTTAGTGTTTATGCGAATGCTGGACCAACCCACCATATGGACATATCCATCATTACCGACGGATCTAAAACAAGGCATGGAACGGGTGCCGGAATTTTTTCCGATGACCTAAACCTACGCCAGAGTATACCACTAGGCAAACTTGCCACTGTCTTCCAAGCGGAGGTAGTGGGAATAATGCATAGTGCAAATGCAATTCTTGAACGCAAATCACGAACCAACAACGTATTGGTATCTACAGTGACAGCAGAGCCGCTTTACTGGTCCTGTGCAGTTGCAAAAATACCTCAAGAGTGGTACTGCAGTGCCGTGGAGATCTCGACGATATCTCAAAAAATAATGTCGTTTCCCTTGTATGGGTGAAAGAACATGGCGGCAACTACGGCATTAAAGAGGCTGACGAGATTGCGAGACTGGCCTCCGAACAATCTCTCTGGGGGTCAGAACCCGTAATTCCTATATCTCTGAAGACATTAAGCTTTATGCTATACCAAGAAACCTTAAAAAGCTTCACACGAAGATGGGTCAACACTCAAAGCTGTCGTCAAAGCAAGGGCTGCTATTACGGCACCCTCACCAAAAACAGCCAAATACTGTGTGCAACTGTCCCGAAAGAACTTGCGACTAGTTGTGGGTATTTTATCTGGACACTGCACCCTAAAGCAACACATGCACAGGATGGGACTGGCGGACAGCCCAAACAGAGGCATGCAGCGAGGACGACGAGACGGCAGAACATGTCCTATGTCACTAGCTCTCGCAACAATCAGAGGATCCATGTTGGGGGACTTCTGGCCTAACATTGCCGATATTAGCAACACTCCAGTTGCGGATGTCCTCAAGTACATCCTAAAAGTTGGATGGCTTGGGTGATGCCCAATTTGGAGAACTGCTAGGGAGGTAGCACACTGGGCCTACCTGTGGACTAAGTGAGTGCGCGTGAGGTAACTCACGCTCCCAATTCTTAATCCAGAATCCAGAAGTGTGTTAATATTTAGTTCAGTATTGATCAACTCAATTATGTCAATGCACGGCAATATGACTTGTCCTTCGAACTCGTGATATTGCCGAGCAACAAACAATTTCGTTGACAATGAAAGGACAGAATTATCGATAATTTTTAATTCGCTTGTGGTATTGCTGTTAACAATTCGCAGTATTGGAACTAAAAGCATTCACACATTTTGGCGACCATTTTAAATTGTAAGAACAGTCAGCAATAACACCTTATTTCTATAAAGTTACACTAGATACATGACATCTATAAAAAGAGAAACTCACCGTCATTTCTAGAAAGTCAGTATTAGTTTTGTGATATGTTACAAACTCAAACAGTATGTTGCACTTCAGCGTTGATAAAGATTAATACATACTACAATTTTTAATTGTAAAATCTAACTGATGGCAAGCGTATTGTGTAATTGGTTGCAAAAGTCACCAGAGAAAAAGTACCAATTTGCGTTAGTTAACTGTAGAATTAGTACAAAATGATGGTAAATTTTATGTTAAATGCGAAAAACATAGCATTTATAGTTAAAATGTTGACCTCCTAGAAAATGGCCGACAGGCTTCACTTATTTGTTCCTTCAGAAGCTGCAGTCATCGTGTATCGTGTTAAACTATACAGGATGATTAATAACATGTAGAATTGATTCAGAATCTGATAAGAATGAAAAAAGTTCTCATAAACATGGGAACAGAAACGCTTCCTTACAGTTACAGTTACAGTCTCCTAAATATGGAATAGTCAAATAACTTTTTTGTCGATAACTTTCTCAATAAATGCACTAAAATGTTAAATTCTGTCTCTTAGCAGTGCTCATTTAGGTTAGGACTTGTACGAATTATTATGTTTTGAATAAGTGCACCTCATATGAGGAGGGACGTAATATTTTCATCTAAATATTTTAGATATTTACAGTTTTTAATTTTTTGGTTATCAAATCTCATTCTTCACATAAAATACACAAAACATGTGCTAAAGTCGCTAAATCAAAGCAGACAATTCAATGTTTCTATAAAGTCGAGTTGTCATGAAGGGGTTGGTTTTTCTCAAGATAGCCAAATATTTTCTCTACAAATTAAGGGTAGGTTCTATACATCAAAACAATAAAAAAGTTAGTACACACTTGAGTTTGGAAACACTTCGTTATGAAGTGGGAATAGTTTCAACTATTCAGATTGTAACTCCCTTCCGCTACAAAATTAAATTTCTAAAAAATAGAAAACATTTTACTGTCTTGTATAGGGATGCGTGAATAACGGAACAATGTTTTTCCAAAATTCAATTTTCGTAAATTATGCCTGGGACAGATGTGTCCCGTTAGTAATTTATAATAATAATAAAACAATTCCAGATGTGCCGTTAGTAATTTATAATAATAATGAAACAATTCCTTTGCTTTCTATTATTTTTATTGTCATAATTTAAGGCAGAAAACAATTTTTACATATCGTAATATTACAGGTAACACATAATGTTTTGCTTCCAGTAAATCTTCGTCTTTAAATTTTAGCTCCTTGTTTTCCACCTAACATCAAATTTTCTGCCAATAGCACTTAACACTGTAAGAAAAAATTTTCTTTTGTATTGTAGTTGCTTTCCAAAACAATGATACAAGCTATTAGCACAGCCATCATGACTAATCTATAAAATACCTTTTTCCTCGATTTGTTTGATTTCTTATATTGGTCGTATAGTACAATAAGCTGGTAAGCTAGGTCTACCTACACCCCTCATGTGATTGTAAACAGGAATATCTTCTGGACTGGTATTAATTGTTTAGATCCGTCTTTCGCTGTTCGAGTTACTTCAGTTCCTTCATCCAAGCAATTGGTCAGTGCAAGTACTTTTTTACTATCTTGTCATTTTATAGCTAAAGAACCAAAGTTGTTATACTTGAATTCCGACTGTCCTCGTTTAAGTTTCAGTTTAACGTCTTTTTTCCAAGTGTCTTACGTACTTATATTGAAAATGTTAACAAAATCTTCAATTAAGAAGCAGCGATGAATTGTATGTATCGCATGGGCTGCAAGATGCGCAAAAGTGGTGCCAACAATAAGGAAGTGAGTCTAGTTTAGGTCGGTTAGTAACCTGGCTTTCACGTGGTTCGATGCATGTAACTCGCAAACTTCTCAAGACCAATAATTTTTAATTTTCTGTGGTAAACTGATTATTGCTTTTGTATGCTTATTTGAAACATAGACTTATCCGTTATTTTCTACCTCGCTTTTTTTTTTGTTTTTGGAACACCACTGTACAGGTGTATAATCTCCATGATCATCACTCCTTTTTCCTTTCTTTTTTATTGCAATTCATACCCCTATCTGGATATTGAATTTGTAAAGTTCTTTGAGTGCTACTGTGTGTTTTGTGTTCAATCTCTGTACATTCCTTGTATCTAATATCATTGTCCGTTTTTCTCGCTTTCGTCGTTGTCGATTTGGACCGTCCGGCTTAATAACGTTTCTGGGATTTTTAGCGAATAGTATTTTTTACTAGTGATGGGGTGCTGGCCCAACGCCTAAACCCCCAACCTAGAGGGCCGGGTAATTTGTTATCGAGGTATTCTTCCCCTAGCCTTTGGTGTCCCCACACCTCCCTGCAGGCAGCAGTACCTGTAACCCTAGGTAAGAGCCCTTACAGAGTGCTATCAGCCGGGCCAGCTAAACCCTGATTTTTAAACGAGGTTGTTACTCCCTCCCCTCCTCCTTTCTCATTCTAGCTTGGGACAGACAAACGGCGGAGTTTTTAACATCATTTCTCGTATACGAATAAATATAAAATAAAAATTTTATTGGGTTCTTTGTGGAACAATTGTACTTTTAGGTGGTTGATGGTCGCCATACACCAAACATGTTCTTCATACATATTTTTAAGAGAAAAATTTGTTTGTTTTAATGTACCCGACCTAATAAAAATTATGGATTGCTTTTAATAAATAATCTTATTTTCCTTTCTAATCTTCCTGTATAAAAGAGCAAATTATTTGTTTTTACTAGAAAATCCTGAGTGGTTTGCATACACCATCCAACTATGACAAACGAATCCTTACCCATTAGCACACTCAAAGCAAGGATACCACTAACCGCAGGTTACTTGTAAGTTTTGTTCTTTCCTTCTTATTTTTAAAGTTTCTGCTTTCTTGGTCGGTATAGAAGCAATTTTCTTTTTACTGATCAACTTAGCTATCCTTAAAGCCAATTGCTTTTTATTATTTATTAGTTTGGTTGGTATTGTTTGCGTTTGGTGTCTCAATGCTGTACCTAGTTGCTATGTGAGTTTGTAATTGTATTTTATAAGTTGCTTTTTTTAACAACTTAAACATACATCGATAAACGTAATACATAAATGTTTTTTTTTATACTTGCAATAATGGACAACAAACGTAATACTAAAGATATATTCTAACAATATTTGAAAAACAAATGTAATAACTACCTACTACAGAGCTTCCTGGATGTAGATTACCTGCAACTGTTCCAGTTAAATGTAAAATGCCAAAGTTATCCAAGCGTTCCCAATTTGTGGACGCACGCTGTACCTCTTTAATTTTTCGTGCTTTTGTATTTACCTTTTAATAATATTTTCAATAATACAGTTGGAAATTTACATCAACACACTAACACTGTTGAGACATCTTGTATATTACGCTAATAACTAACGCGAGCATTTTAAACAATAACACTGTTTTGGACGGGACGAAAAAACACTCATTGTGGTGAGAGGCGTGAACAAAAACACCTTTTGCGAGGTCGGCGTTATAACGGTTACTTCGGTCAACTTGGTACTCCTACCTCTCCTCGGGGAGGTTTAAGGTTTACCTTAATTGGAAGCATGGAGAACTGGGTAAGTGATTTCATGAGGTAAAGTGTTACTAAATCCCCGTATAGGTGCCTAACAGTTGAGCCAGCGTCTCCTCTGAATCGGGAACCTCGCTTCCTGGCCTCGGCTATAAATTTACCTACCTCCCAGTCACTACGTCTGGGTGACCCTATTGGTTATAAATTTGTCCAGGCAATAAAGTCAGTGGTTGGAGGCCGACAATTTAGGCAGGTGATGGTGAGCTCTAGTAAGAATAGCGTAGTTGCTGGTATTAGAAATCTGGGCCCTAGGAGTGTGGTGTTTTTTACCTGCTCACGCTCACTATCAAAGTGTCGACCCAGGAGGCTCGTGCTTTGCACACCCGATGGTGTTAAAGTATTGATCACCATGAAGTGAAGTTGACTAATACTGGGTACTGCGAGTAGCCCAACTGATAGGGGCAGCTTCGGCGGTTCCTAAAAGTCCAACCAGCAACTTTATTGAGTGGTGCTACGGGGAGCAAGTCCAACTCGCGAGGTAATAGCAGTTCCCGTTTTGATCACAGTCGTGTGGTCGCCGGCTGTAGAATAGCACCACGGGACCTCCCACCTGTCGTAAGAGGCGATTAAGGGGAGCAGCGGTCCGCTGTCCTAATCACTTTATCCTTGCCCTTACAACACATCCCTAATTAGCCTCTTCCCTGCCATACTGAATCCAACAGCGTGGAGGGCAATGCTCAATCCTTGGACTTCTAGAGCCAACTGGATTTTATGACCAGGGGTCTTAGGGGTCTGTGGGTGCCGAGTAATGCCCGTAAAGACCAGCCCAGTATAAACCGTGTGCAGTAGGTCGGTGAATGCCGAGGAAGAGCCTGCTGCATGGGGCCTGCCTTAACCGGCCGGCCAAGTGGAATGGAAAAAAACATTGTCAGACGTGCAAAATTATATTTTGGCGTGAAAAATTGGTTTTGCAGAAAATAACTTTTTAATGTAGGAATTAAAAATAACTACTCATAAATGAAGCGGATTTTTGATGCCAGTAAATAGTTTTATGACTTCAAAAATATGATGATCATAATTAACAATTTTTATTTAGATGTCAATAATGTATTTAGTGACGTAATAAAAAAACAATTTTCGATATTAAAAATTGAATTTCTGACGTCAATATATCAAAAACCGGCGCAACTGGCATGTAGCTCTAGTCGCTCGCCACCCCCGAATTATTTTCTCGTGAATCTAGATTAAAAGTTGCCATAAGAGTGCGCTTTTATGCTGGGTTTATACAGGGTATATACCAAAGCATGTTACGTCTCTATTTTATGATTCACGCATTGTCCTTTCGTCCTAGTGCACATGCCACATTATTGTTAATTATACCCAGTGTGCTTTGACAGTCACACAAGCTGTATGTGCTCCCTGTTCAGTCAATATTATACAATAGTTATACTCCACACTACTACCATAGTATCCCGTTAGATGGCAGCATTTTCCGACGTTAAAAAATCATTTATTTACGTCTAAAAATTATTTTTTAACGTCAAAAGAATATAAAAGTTTAAGTAACTCATCTCGAAATGCGTGTAACGGATAAAAAATAAATAAATTTCTAACATCAAGTCATTCCCATATAATATTTATTTTTAATAATTCAAATTGAAGTGGATTTTGCGACATGTTTTGGCTTCAGGCCATCCTCAGGCAATATCAAAAAACAAGTATCTGCAATAATAATTAAAAACACAAATATGAATTTGGTATCACAAAGTCAATAACCCCAAACTTACCACATAGAGAAAACATTAATTTTTTAAGAGATAAATTGTCAAAATATTTTAGGGATATGTGAAAACAGTATTAAATGTTGCTAGAAACTTACGTTTCAATTTGGATTTTAACTAATGAACAAGCTCAATGTCTTTTTTCTATGCATAACTTATGTACTACTTCACAGAAGTTTTACATGTTTAACAATAATGTGAATATTTTATATCATTGAAATGAGAAAAATCTCTATTTAGCTTCCCAAGAAAATATTTTTTCTTTTGTTATTAAGTTTTCCTACACTTGCGGAGGACACCAACTGCTAGAGTCACATGGCAGTGGTTGAGAAAATATTTATATCGCCGCGCCAGTTAAAAAAATATTGATGTCGTCACTGCTAATTCACGTGACAGTACAAACATTTTAGGAGCGCTGCATAAAACAACATTTATTAAGAAAAACAATTGATATTTTTAATAGCAATAGGCAGTGTCCGGACTTTTAGTTTTATATTTAGACAATATTGATAGTACGAGGCAATAAAGTAATAATACATTCCTGTAAATATACATATAATTGTCGCTTCTATGCAATTTTAAACGAATTATCTACATGATTATCACAGAAACACGACTATATGTTTGACCTTATGCGAGCTCGTTTAGTTACGTATTATTTATTTTGGCAGCTGCAATTCTTACTTGTAAAATTTCACGTGAAATGATAACAATGTTTATAAGCGTAGAATATGAATGGTCACAGGTTTTAAAAGTACTACACGAAACAATTTTATGAATATGACATTTACTTTCTTCATTTAGTACCATTTCTTTCTCCATTTCGGGATGTTTCATTTCTTCCTACATCTCAAGATACGCAGTGCAGAAACTCTTGCCTAGCTCACTAATAAAGTAACAACAGAAGAAAACGATGTATCCCAAATATTGCAGTTACAGTTGTACCAATACCTTGCAAAATTGTGCAACATGTTTTACGTATAACTTAGGACGGGCGGTGGACGAGTTGTCTTGCTAGATAGCTCGTAAACCGAAGGTTAGTTGTTCGAATCCACCTAAAGGCGGTAAGAGTTTTCTAAATTTAAAAATCGGTCTCCTCGACTATGAACGTTTGTAAATGTCCGGGTGCATGGATTTTTCGGAGTTGTACCCGTGTATAGCACTTAGTGTACTGAGTCGGGATAAGCGGGGGGGGGGGATGGATCCTGGTGTTGTGCTCGTAACACCAGGATTATTTTTCTAAATAAAACGTAACTTCATGGATTTGAGTACGCCCATAAATGTTGTTTACTTATTAAATTTTAACAAAATTGTTTGCTGCAACCCGCAAACACAGAACGTACCAATACTCCTACACCACCTACCTCTGTAGCATTTCTACCTTACATACACAAAACCACCGACCGCATCAGCAGACTACTTAAACAACAAAACATAAAAACCGTTTTTACTCCCTTTCAAAAACTTTCCAATTTCCTTCCTCCGACCAAAGACAAGTTACCTACCCTTCAATCCTGCGGTGTGTATAGTGTACCTTGCTCCTGTGGGAAAGCCTACATCGGTGAGACGAAGAGGCCGATCAGCGTTCGAGTTTCTGAACACGAGCGCTGCACTCGACTGAAACGTCCCGCAGAGTCGGCTATCGCAGAACATAAACACGATACAGGCCATAACATTCAATTTGACAAAACCAAAATCCTAGCCCGTTCTTCCACCTACCTCAACCGTGTGATCCGTGAATCCATAGAAATACACAAAACTCCTAACAATATTAACCGAGACCACAGCTATCCCCTGCACAATGCCTACAAACTGTTATTTCCGAGTAAATCCAAGCCCCGCCCTGCAACCGCTCAACCCCTACAGCCCGACAGCCAATCACAAACTCAGCATTCACACCTTGTTACCCACCCGTCCCTTATAAACCCGGTGCCTGCACCGGTCTCGCCAGTTGTGTTCCAGATCCCAAAGTGACCACAGCCCTGAAGATGTCCCGTGGAACCGAGGACGAAACGTCGGCAGTTCATGCACCGATGACGCGGCTCCAACCCGGAAGCCTAGCTGTTATTAACAACGGCCGCGGAAGCCTGCAACTTAGAATATAAAAGGATACTCATGGGCATGGGATTTATATGTTTGTTAAAAAAATGGGAATCAAAGAGGGAAGACGAAAGATAGAGAATTTGTTTTAGTTAGTTACGGCTGGTCTTGGTAAATAAATACAGAGAATTGAGATTCTCTGGAAGAAAAAAGAGGAAAAACGAGTCTAAAAGCTATATAAAAGTAATTACGAGTATAAAAAAAAGGAAAATACAACGAAGTAACAACGAATTGGAGAAAAAAATCCAGAAGTATTACAAGTAAAAGGTGATCGAGAAAGTTTCTTCGTTTGTGATGGTGGTAAGACCAAGTTGGAAATAATATAAAACAGAGCAGAAGAAGAACCAGATTAAAGGCGAGTATTTGTGGTTACTTGAGAAACCAGCAGAGCGAAATAGAAGTTGGACACTCAGCGTTTTGCTCGAGCGAAGAGTATCCTAGTGGGGAGACGCTAAGATAAGTGTTCTATTTTTAAAAAAAGGACGATAGTAATTAGTAAAACTCATTTGATTTTTCGGAAACCACATTTAGAAATTCATTTATTAAATAAAACTTTATTTTGTAAAGTTGATATCGTTGTGTGTGTTTATTTCTATTTAAAATTAATTTAAATAACTTATTTCACAAGCTAAATAACGACCCTGAGAAAGTTAGAAGAGTCTCATAGAAAGTTTAATTTAATTGCGTGAATTGCAGACAGTTTAGGGAATTGTTTTCTAGTAGTCACAAGACTACGCATATCATTTCAGTATATACGGACAGACACAAATTGACAGTGCAGAAAATCTCAGGAGATGGAAATTGTTTATTCACCTCAATAGCAGACCAAAACACAAATGTCACAGCAACGCGAGAACAGCTCAAAAAAGAAGCTTTCATCTTAAGCAAAAAATCGTGTCATACATCAGAGAAAACCCACAAAAATTCCAATTGCAACTGGAGGAAAGTGTAAGAAACTTGGCTCCGCGCTACGACCATCTAGTACATACCTACGGCCCAGCACTACAAGCAGAAGCTTACTTAGGAGACCTAGGGAAAGAAGGATTTTGGGGAGGAGCCGAATCAATAGCAGCAGCAGCAGAAATACTAAAGGCGTCAATAGAAATACACTACGAAGCAGGCCCAACCTCCACGCACACACACACTCCGGTAGACAACAATCAACCACCCAGGGCAATGAAAATAGCGTACAGGACATCAGGAGAAGGTCCCAAAAATCATTACGACAGCATCACAGCCAAAGAAGAAAAGAAATCCACGAAAAGTAGGAATGGAACGCCAAATATGATCATGCTAGATCAAAGAATAAAGGAACAAAGTGTAGCAATACCACCCGAACGATACGTAATATTAAGTAGTTTATTAGCTATTAGGAAATTAAGATATTTGCAATTTGTAATCTTAGAACAATAGATATGTGTGAAATAAGAACAATGTGAAACTTTGATACCAAAGTTTATTAAGTTAAAATGCATAATCGCATAACGGTCTTGGTTACGTACTCAAAACCCCCATTGATGCGTAGCTTACTAACTACCCGGTATTGCAGCAGCGGTGTCTTGCGGTATGCATTGCAGACATGCTAACGCGGTTCAACACCCCACCCGATCCCACCTATCACATAAATTCCTACCCACTGGCATGGGGTGGGCCTGGCGTAATTCAGGATCGACCCTCGAGTCAGCTCCATGTCAGATGATGATGATGATGATGATGATGACTATTATTTAAGGGCAAAGCATTACAAAAGAGTTGTTGCCCAAACTAGACAATGATTTATTACGGAAACTGATTCCAAATAAAGGAATCAGCGTAAGATTTCGTGAAAAAATTGAAGCCATATCTTGGAAACGACTGCATTGTTGAAGATAAATACGAAACTTCTAGTGAAAACGCCTGCCCCAGCCAAAATTCTCAAGTAAGATAATAATAAATTTAATTGTGAAATTAGTACTTATTTAAATTAATTATACCTGCTGCAAAAACAATTATAAGTTTACATTTCAAAATTTCTCTACAGTGGCAAGAGTATCAAGTTCAAGAAGGTGATGTTTTAATTCCTCTGGATGATGCATCATCCTCCAATGCCAGAGTCCACGGTATCTGAAGTTGTGGTGCCCCTCATAAGCAGGGCTACTTCTTTTCACTCCTTGGAACAATTTTTTCAATGTACACCAGCTTTCCCTGATTTTGATTTAAATACACTGTTACAAACGTCTCCATTTGGCAACAGTATTGTAAATTATTATAAAGTTAACCAAATGCTGGATAATATACAAGGCGAAATCATTTAGTGGATATTTTAATGAAACATTTGTTTAACTATCACGTTAAGAAAAACAATTGATATTTTTAATAGCAATAGGCAGTGTCCGGACTTTTAGTTTTATATTTAGACAATATTGACAGTACGAGGCAATAAAGTAATAATACATTCCTGTAAATATACATAAATAAACACGACTATATGTTTGACCTTATGCGAGCTCGTTTAGTTACGTATTATTTATTTGGGCAGCTGCAATTCTTACTTGTAAAATTTCACGTGAAATGATAACAATGTTTATAAGCGTAGAATATGAATGGTCACGGGTTTTAAAAGTACTACACGAAACAATTTTATGAATATGACATTTACTTTCTTCATTTAGTACCATTTCTTTCTCCATTTCGGGATGTTTCATTTCTTCCTACATCTCAAGATACGCAGTGCAGAAACTCTTGCCTAGCTCACTAATAAAGTAACAACAGAAGAAAACGATGTATCCCAAATATTGCAGTTACAGTTGTTTAACTATCACGTAAAGCAGTAAGTTATTAATTTCTTAATTACATTTTATTTGACAGGTCTCTTAAAACGTTATTAAAGTGTATCTGCGCGCCGTTTAACACAAGGGTGTTTCAAATTCGTGTCCCACCATGGGGATCTCGCTTATTTGAAGAGATAGACAGTTGGTTAAATTGAGGCAATGCTAAGATATTTTATGCTCATTAATAATCTGAAAAGAAATTTGAGCTATCTCGCTTAGTTTTCGAAATAACTCCAAACAACTGAAAAATGGATTTAGATTTTTATACGTACACTCAAAAAAATGTGTTTGCAATCTAAACAAATTCGTGTTTGTTGATGATTTGTTAGTTTACGCAACAAAACTTCTAGTTGTAGATACTTGCAATAAAATGTTAGTTATTAATTTTTACAAACCGAATATGCTCTCTCTGCAAACATAAATTTTTTAAATGATTTTGTAGCATGAACTAATTTATTTGTAAATGCAACAATTCCCTAACACCGAAATCCAACCTTTAAGAAAGTTTAGTTAGGGTAACTAACCATTTGTTTTAGTTGTTCGCTTTGTTGACCTATAAGTTTATAAAAAAGTCACGTTTCGTTGATAGTATTGCTAGTTTTAGCTTTTTCGTGGTCCCTTCGCAGAGGTTGACTCGTCAGTTTTATTGCGATCGGTCGTTATTTAAGGGCGAAAATCGTCATTTCATAAGAAGCGTTGTTCGGTGTGTAGTGTGTACCTGATTCTGTAATGGAAGAACTTTCACAATTATTGGAAGAATGGGGTATGGACGCCCAAGTAATAGATTCTTTTCGAGGTATGTAGCGAATTACTCATATTAATTATACGAGAAAGGTATTTTAGTTCAGTATTCATTTAAATTATTGTGCAACTGCGATGTAAGTATTTGTTTTTCATATGTGTTTTATTTTTATTCTGCGAATGTTTGTAGGTATACATAATGTAAATATTTTATTAATTCTTGAAAATCGATTTCTATCTAGATGTTTTTCTTAAAATCGTTAGAAACATAGTATAATGAATAAATATCTCTCACAAGTGTTTGTAAAACAATTAACTATGATTTGAAAAATAAGCTATTAATATCATAATAAAATCTAAATCAGCAGGTCTTCAGAAATCCCATGACCCTCCTTTCACCAGGCAACGTGATTTGCGCATATAAAACGTAAAAATAAATAACGCAAGTTCCTTTTATTTAAATTTTGCATTTTTGTACTACACATGTATACCGATTTATGTTAGGGTTTGATTGTAATTTATCGGGTTTAGCACTTTTTTTATTACTCAAGTTTAGCAATTATTAAAAATACATAATTTGAAAATTTTATTACGGAATAATTATTAGACTATGATTCTGTTGTAGACAACTGTATTGATATGTATTCGTTTAAATTATTGGCTCTGGATAATATAAAGAAATTAATTCCTGAAGTTGGACCACGGCTGAATTTGATTGAAAAGTGGAATATTTACAATTCCGAAATTATAGTAGATGTCATCTATGAAGCAACTCAACAGGTAAATTAATATTTAAAAATCGTAGAAACAGAAATTTAACATAAATATAAATACCTAGATGAGTGGATTAAACTCAGGTGCTAGCACATCATCATTTGATACAGTATCTGTTATTTCTTCATCAAGTTCTTCAATGTTGGAGAGAAGTACATCAGAAGAACCACGTAAGCAGAAATATATAATAAACTGTGATACTATATAGTTAAAACGAAACAATTTTTATGATTTAAAAATCTAGAATTAGACTCCCAATCAATTAAAACTACAAATAATTATTGTTTTATATTTCTTAAAATTAAAATATTCTGTTATTAGATTATTTTTTAAATTATTTGATTTAAATCAGCTCAACTAAATTAAAATAAATTTTAAACTTTTTTGTTTCTTTGAGTAATAAACCAATACAAATTACACATGCTCTGCATGCTTGCTACACCAAGGAGGCCGAACAAGTATGGATGTTAGTACAAAAAGTTATTTACAACCTTGATACTAAGTGGGATAGACATTTTGTAGCAGTTCAAAGTATTTTGATGGAAATTTGCAAATAAATACGCGGTTCTGGTTTAAGAGTACTGGCATTTAAGATTAGACTTCGAAGTTTATTGTTATTTAGAAATTATACAGTATTAGTTGTTTTAGTGTCTTGATGTGTTAGATTGTAGGTATGTTTACTTATTTCAATTTACTTTAAATAATATTCTGTTCTTTAAGTATTTGTGTTATTGGGATATAGTTCTAAGAAAATTTCAAAATGCCTAAGTGCTTTTTGTGTAATCAATATTTTCCATCTGTAACTGCATTAACGTTGCTTTTCAAATTTAACCATAAGTTAGATCCTAGTAGTACACACCGTTGTAGAGAGCCAAACTGTTTAAGAGACTTCTCCGATTTTTTCGATTGGATTCGTTCGATTGTGGTTTTGAAATTTCAAATAAACCTCCTATACTAAGACACGATTTTCATACAAAAAATAGAATTTCAATGTCGGCGTCAGAAATGCTCTGTTTTGTAAGGTGCTTTGCATAAATTGTAGGCGATTTAATTCCTGAATCTAACGAAGTATGGAAATTTTACATACTTTTAAGGAAAATTATTTTTCTAGTTACTTCGTCGAATATCACCCACTCTCTTATTTGTTACTTGGAGAATCTTATCACTGAACATAATACTTTGTATATACTTTTATTTAAGAGCACTTTAAAACCGAAGCACCACCACTTAATTCACTATCCTTCAATAATGAAAAACATGGGGCGATTGGTTAATCTTTCCTGTATGAGATTTGAGGCTAAACAGAGAATTTAAAATGACTGCGAATGTTACATGTTCGCGGAAGAATATAACAAAATCACTTTCAATGGAACAACAACTAAAAGTATGTTTCGCTTATTGCGGGGAGACGATTATGAGCATACTGTAATAGGACCTGGTGAATTTATGTCATATACTGATATGATAGAGAATTATCCAAATTTCAATCAGCCGATACCAAATTCGTTTATTCAAGGGGTTATTTGAAAGTGGGTTAAAATATGTAGTGAAAAATATAGTGTAGGTACGGCGCTTATTGTTGGTATTGATGCTACACGTGCTACCTACTTTTGGTGTTATTGAACGAATACTAGTGAATGGCAAGAGGGAAATATGTTTTTTGTATAAAGAGTTAAATGTATTGAACTTTAATGAGCATGTACAAGCGTATCAAGTCGAAAGAAGTGACGATACGAAGATAATAAATGCTAAAGAACTCCTTCAACCCTTCCCAGTTTTGTTATGCAGAACGGCAGATGGGCAGTTATTGATTTCACTAAGAAATCACGTATAAGAATAGTTTTCATGTATTTCTTTGTTTTAATATCTATTAGTATCATTGTAAGATTACATTGTATATTTTAACTTTGTATGGCGAATAACTAATTTTGAGTATGTTAATAACCGTGATGGATTTCCCGTAATTTCTAATTTTTTGATTTATTATTACAATAAACTATTGATTCACCAAAGCTATATTTTTATTTACACCTTACCATTTTCAAATCACGATTTCAGGTCCAGTATTTGATGTACCATGTTCTATACAAGGAATAGCTTTTAATGACGATGAGAATATTAGTTATTAATTTTAACAGGCTGGGAATAAATTTCGTATTTTATAAAAAATACTATTTTCGTTGAACAAGGTTTGTTAAATTTTATTGACGGCCAGAGCTTTAACCTGTTAGGAGGCTCTACCTCAGCTGTAGTAAAAAAAAAAACTAAATTTGTTTATTTTTAGATCAACCTGTATTGGTAAACAGCACCATAAGTTCAAGCAGCATAAGCGCATGTACTGTACAGCAGATATTATTTATAGGGGCAAATTCACTGCATACAAACGCGTTAATTTTGGATTTGGTTAAGCACTATAGTGGTACTACCACAAGTTTATTTGTTAACTTTGAGGTGATACTACTGTTTGGTTAGATACATTAAGTTAAATGTACCTAACAAAAAATTTGTACAGCTGTCAACATTTGACAATTGGCTTATATTAAGTATTGCCAACTTTAACACTTCGGTCATGGCCTGCTCTGAATCTTTTTTTTTACGATCATCCGGTATAAATAACTTTTTTTTTGTTAGTTATATGTACAAATCGTATTAGTAACTTTTACAAATCGTGTTAGTAATTTAAACAAACTGTCTTATTCATTTTAATATATCGTGTTAGTATCCTTAACGAATCGTGCAAGTAATTTAAACAAATTTTGTTGGTCGTTGTAACAGACAGTGTGAGTAGTTTTAACAAATATTGTTATTAGTCTTAACAGAGCGTGTTAGTAATTTTAGCAAGTCGTGGTAGTGGTTTTAACAAATTTTCTTAGCAATATAAACAAATCCAGATTTGTTATGAAATCAAAAGCATTTGTTAGGACAAGTAATTGTGAGATAGTAATACCAACAAACACTGATAGTTTGCACAACATAATTTGCCACAACTAAAAAAAATAATATTGTGAACAAACAAATTAGTTGACTCTATAGCTACTAATTTCTTTAGTTGCAGTGACTAATCATTTGTTCACACAACAAAACATTTTTTTCAGTGTAGCTCACTTATTTGTGAGAATTTTAGAAATTGGTAAAAACGTTCTCAAGGCAGCTTTTTATTCTGAATATCATGCAGTAAATAACCAGAAATTTGATACAACGTTTCGAATTTTGCAAAGCATCATCAGGTTCATTTTTAAATACGACGACTTGTTTTTCGGCATATTAGAACAATGCTTGGTTTTTCTTTATAATAATGAAACGAAACTTTATGATTTCGTTTTTATTTGATGCTAAAACAATTAAAAACAGAAAATTTTACACTAAAATTTATTACAATTTGAATTTCAAAAACTAAGCGATATAGCTCAAATTTCTTTACAGATTATTGTTAGGCATAAAATTTCGAAATTTTGCCTCAATTTAAGCAACTTTCTATCTCTTCAAATAAGCGAGATCCCCAATGGTGGGACTCGAATTTGAAACACCCTGTATATTCATTCTTTATTATAGTTTTTAACACAATATTTTATAAATAATGTATAAATATTATAGTTAATACATGCTTTATTGAATGCTATATTTGTTTTATTTTAAGTAAACACCAATTTTACTTTAAGACTATCGTATTCTCATTTTGTGATTATTTTGAGCCACATTCTTTTTCTAAAACCAATAAATTCTTATTCAAAGAAATAATAAACTCATTTTAAAATTATATATATTATGGATTCTATTACACTAAGAAACGAATTACTTGATTCAGAAAAACAAATATTTTAAATTTATATTTTAGTAATTTTGAAACAAGCCACCAAAGATGTTTTGAATTAAGAAATTTTCAAACACTGTATTAAAAGTAAAACTACTTTTGGTTCAAGAAAGTACATTCTTAAATTAAGTAAGTTATTTGAAGAAATGGTCATCTAGAATAAAGAATATATTTCTTTGCGTATATATAAGCATACGCTAAGCTTCAGTCAAGCATATTTTTTTCTGTGCACCTTGTATATAAAAAGGAGATCCAATAACAATGCAATCAATAGGCAAAATTGTCAACTTTTGATAGTTATGCTGAATCGCAATCACTATCCATGATAAGTTTTGAGTGTACCAACAACGTTTTCTATTTTTGGAGTAAATTATGCTTCTCTCGTAATAACTATAAATAACGGAGCTGCTTTTAAAAATTCAATTTATAAAATTAAAATTAAATTTGAATGAGACTTGATCCAGTTTTATACTTCTTTTGCGTGAGGATGCTTGTATTAATATAACAAAAACTAGAACAGTACAACCGTGGGTATATCATTCGTGTTGCAGCTCTTCATTTTTGTCATGGGTGGGTGCGGCAAGCATTAAAGTTGCGTGTTAAAGCGTCCTACAGAGATTTCCATTAGCTAATAGAGGGCCCGTCGAGCAAAGCCTTCTTCCTTAGAAATGAAAATTATGCTTACAGGAAATTGGGTCAAAAATACGACCGCGAGTTAGCATTGCTTTTCTTTGTAGAGGTACACTTTTAAACACGAAAATTAATCGTGTAACACTTAAACCTATCTAAAGTTAATATTGTAATTTTTAACAAAAATAGAATTGACAGGAAAATCCCTCTTTGGAAAAGCATTGTTTATTATTGTGTAATTTTGGAATTTTGTGTAATAATGTTTAACTAAAGCGGAATTTTTTTCTAACGGAATTGTTGCTGTTTTCACTTTCTCATACCTTCGGTATAGGAAAGTATTGTTTTCATGAAATTTTTTAAAATCCAGAATTTAACGGAAATACACGTTTTAGGGTTCAAGAATAGCAAAGCGGTTTTTAAATATCTGTCTGTCAGTGGGTTGGTGTATGGATAAAGTGACCATAAGTCCCGTTTTCAACGGGACAGTACCGTTTTTTAAGCCATCGTCCCGGTGACCCCGAGAAATCACTCGGAACGCAAAAATGTCCCGTTATGAAAAATTAAGCAATACTGTCCGTATTCATTTGTTTGTAAATTGAAATTAAGGCCAATAATGCTTTCATACAGATAACCAAACTATATGATTGCCAGTTCGGTAGTAAGCGTAAGTCTATGGGACGCCAAGTGTAAAGTGAAAATTTGCTGTGCTTTTCACGGTATTTAAGGCAATTTGTCCCAATATGTATTATACATATATACACACATTTAGCTAAATGCTTTTTATTTTAATAAATCCTTGTAGATTTAAATAAATCCTTAAACATTTGGTTTAAAGATTCCAATATTTAATAAAGTATTAGAGATTTAATTAAATCTTAAAACATTTACTTTAAATTTTAAACCATTTAGTAAATCTTTATGTATTTATATAAATCTGCACATATTTGTTTTAAATATTTCAATATTTAATAAATATTCGCAGATTTAAATGAATTTTTACCAATATAAATAAATCGTTACAGATTTAAATAAATGTTTCAACATTTAATTTTAAGCTGTCGCATTTAATGTTAACCTGTCATATTTATTTGACCTTGGTGAGCTCAGCCGACACCAAGACTTTTGCACCGGTAGTAAGGCGCAAGGCAGGGTCATGGTGGGTGCGTTCAACGTTTAAACAAAACAGACTGAAAATTACATTCTCAAGGGAATGTTGAGGAAATTTTATTGTATGAATATAAATTATGCAATGTTTATGTTGTTAAATATGTTGTTATTAATGATTGAAACAACATTAATTGTATAAATTCTTGAAATACGGAAAACGTGTTCATAATTACCACCAGTTTAAACGGTCTTGGTCTTCTATGTAGGTTGGGTCTACCAAGGTCAAATAAATATGACAAGTTAACACTAAATATGACAGCTTAAAATTAAATGTGGAAATATTTATTTAAATCTGCAAAGATTTATTTAAATCTGCGAATATTTATTAAATATTGAAAGATTTAAAACAAATATGTGCAGATTTATCTAAATACATAAAGATTTACTAAATATTTGAAAATTTAAAGTAAATGTTTTAAGATTTATTTAAATCCCTAATGCTTTTTTAAATATTGGAATATTTAAGTCAAATGTTTAAGGATTTATTTAAATCTACAACGATTTATTAAAATAAAAAGCATTTAGCTAAATGTGTGTATATAATAAATATTGGGACAAATTGCACAGCAAATTTTCACTATACACTTGGCGCCCCATATAAGTCGACGCTGGAGTCTGCTAAGATTGCATTTGCCATGTCGCAGTAGCACAACTCATCTAAAAGCAATGTTAATAACTAAAGGCAATATAAATCAGTCTTGTCAAGAGTTTTATACTTATTTGAAGTCGTCACCTGCACTATTAAAACAAATTTGTTCTTCAGAGAAATATAAATGAGTTTAAAATATTGATACTAATTTTATATTTTGAATTGATTGTGTGGTAGGCACATGGTGAAACATTATTAATAAATATTTAACTATTAAAAAATTAATAGATTATTAATAAAATAAAACTCTTGGTAATTGTTTCACAATTTGTGAAACAATTACCAAGAGTTTTATTTAATAATAATCTATTAATTTTTTAATAGTTAAATATTTAATTTTATATTTGTTTTTATTTTTTGTTTATTTGAATGTATAAGGATAACATTAATAAACCAATAAACTTAACGTGTTCTTTAATATTTTATTGACAATAAAACCAATAAAGTGTGTTTCGTACAATATTTTGTGTTTTTATCGATTTTTATTTAATTTTTATTAATTTTTAAAACACGTCCCGTTTTTGAAAGAAAAATAAATGGTCACTTTATGTATGGATGTGTGGGTGGGTGACGCCTATACAGGCGAAAGTACGGGACCGATTTTGATATTTTAATTCAAGAGGTATATCGAAAACGGTAGTTCTAGTTAAGTTTTACAAAAAAATCCGAAACCAATGTTTTTTTGGTGGCGTTTTCTTCCAAAATTGAATTTTAGAAATTTGAGCACAAGATCTAAGAGAAGAATTTAAGGCAAATCGAAAACTTTCTTACCAAACTCTGTAGCTTCAATATGGCTGCCGCTACAACTTTTTGAAAATTTCGACTTTAACGCCCATTTACCCAAAAAGTGCTTGTCTGGTCGGGATCAGCTACAACTTGTTTGAGAGCCCTTTGTGGGTAATACACGATAAAGTAAAATTAATTTCGAAAATCCAAAAACGATAGCAATAGCGCTGCTTCATAATTTTGAAAATTTTCAAAAACATTTTTTTCAAATACTAACCTCACGATTTTCTTTTTAATTTTGAGAACCGATAGAGTTTGCAGTAAACTACAAATTTATTTTTTACTAATGTCCCAAATTTTACTTTGACGCCTTCTAGGAATTTTTGAAAAATTTAAAATTAATTAATTATTTATTCAAAAACGCGAACGCCGATTGTTATAAACTTTTATCGGTGCAATAGGCTATTTGAAGTACTTTATTAGGATCCGCAAAAATTTTCAAATACTTTAAAAATTTAAAAAAAGACAATACTTTTTAATATCAACAACGCGTTTTCCGGCAGTTACGTGATTTTAACTATCATTTAGCTCTAGTTAAAAAATATACTTTTTAGTTTTTGCATCTTTCTGATAACTCTTTAAATAAACCATTTATATCGATTTTTAGTCTGATATCCGCTGTAGGAAGGGCGGTTCTGTTCTTACTATTCTTATACGGTATGCGACATTGTTTGTATAAATTGTTTTCTTATACGGTGAAATGAGAGAAGAAAATCTAATAGTTGGTAAACTGTACAAAGTTATAATTATATAAAATTACACTTTTGCAAATACGGCAAGTATTAATATCTAGTATGAGAAAGTCTACTCGATGTTAACACTTCAGCTTTTCTATTTTAATAAAAAACCCTTTGCGCTTTCATGACACTATTTATTTGCAGAACTTCTCTCGTTCTCTGGCTACTCCACTGGTTTCTAATTACCACAATAAAGTGTGCGTTATTGTAACCTAAATGTTGACTTTATTTCGAGTTACATTGAAACTAATAGAAATTTCACTTAACCAGTTAACCACCAATTTCCTCAAAACGTGCTTCCGGGTTGATGTGAGAACTTTGTAGTTTGGAAAAGTTTTGCTCTATTTGTAAAGGTTGCAAGGAGTAATAGATTTAAGTAAGCCGAGCAGTAAAGAACGTACCAATCCATAAAAGCAGTTTTCTATCACTATTGATTAAACCCAATATGGGTAAGACTTAATCAGTCCATAAAAGAAAATAGCGATCGCAGCATGGTTTCTGCATTACTTAATGGAAACGGAACCCCAAGGGTTCTCGACAGCCTCAAAATACATCGAACAACACGTTTTATGCACGCAACGTCCACTAGTATTATCTGTATCTCTCTTTCTGTCAATATTTGTTATAAAGTCATGGCCATTGTCTAGTTTATTTTCAAATCAGATAAATTAGAATGAAATCGTAGCGGAAATTATTAATGAAAAAAAATTAGTTTTTATGGAATTGCTGTTTTATTTACCAAAATGTTTTCCATGAAATGAACTCAAATAATTAACTGTATTTCCAAAACTGTAACATCAACTTTATATTGATTTTCCAAAGTTATCTGAAATATAATGTTTAATGTTTAAACATGAATTCAAAATCTCAATGCATTTTTTAATGTCGTATTTATTTATTGTAAGCTACTTCTGCTGCTAAGATTTATCATTGGAAGTAGACTACTACATTTGGAAATTTTGCCATAGCTTTGTCATCTACACCTTTTTCGAAAGGTGGCGCATTAAAAAATGCACCTAGCCAATGCATTTTACCACCCTCGTCAGGAATCGATCCCCGATCTCTTTGACATAAAGAAAAACTTGCGTACCACTGGCGCGTGCACAATGCCATGTAAGCTGTATTCAATTTTTTTCCAGAATTAGCTATTAAAACATTTAAATATTGTTGCCCTAAACTAAACTACAACTTTTACAAGATGGCACCTTTCTGTATTGTAATATATTTGCAAAATATAGAAGAATGGGACAAACTGTATTTATTCAATAAGTTAGTGCATAACAACACAAAACAGTATATAACTGCTAACTAGATAATACGAGGATTGTTCGAAATGTACGTGGCCTGACACATAGATGGCGCTAATTCGGCGAAATTTGCATTACCATTTTTCAGAACCATCCTTTCTTAGGTTAAATATGGCAGTACAGAGCGATCTGTCAATTAGTTTGTATTTGACAGTGCGCCAAACTGACCCTCTTGAGTGATTTCGTAAATAATGGAAAAAACTGAGTTGCGAGCAGTGATAAAGTACTTTAATTTGAAAGGCTTAACACCAACCGAAATCAAAGCAGAGTTGGATTCGACATTTTTGAAGTTTAAGCGTGGTCGTCTGAGCACAAAAGACGAACCCCGCAGTGGACGCCCAAAACCGGATATGATTGAAAAAGTCCTCCGTATCGTATTGGGTGACCGTCGAGTAAAAGTGCGCGAGATAGCAGACATAGTGGGGATCTCAAAAGACAGTGTGCACAAAATTTTAACTGAAGAATTGGAAATGAAAAAATACACCGCGCGTTGGGTGCCGCGTTTGCTCACACCGGAGCCTAAACTGAATCGCTTGATTGTTTCTCACGACCTTTTGCCATGTTTTCGCCGCAATCCGAAAAACGTTTTGCGCCGTTTCATAGCCGTCGATGAAACCTGGGTCCACCATTACACTCCCGAAACCAAGGAACTGTCCAAACAATGGGCACACAAAGGTTCTCCGCCATCGAAGAAAGCAAAAATGGTTTTGTCAGTAGGAAACGTCATGGCAACTATATTTTGGGATTCTCATGGAATTATCTTCATCGACTACTTGGAAAAGGGAAAAAACAATAAATGGCAAGTATTTTCCCAATTTGTTGCAGCAATTGAGCGACAAAATCAATAAGAAACGGCCTCATTTGTCGAAAAAGAAAGTGCTTTTCCATAAAGATAACGCACCTGTATACACGTCTGCAATCGCCATGGCCAAAATTCATGAATTGGGATTCGAATTAGTGCCCCATTCGCCCTATTCGCCAGATTTGGCTCCCAGCGATTTTTATCTATTTCCAAACCTGAAAAAATGGCTCGGCGGTAAAAGATTTTCATCCAATTTCGAGGCAATTGCTGCTGTAAATAGCTATTTTGAGGACTTGGGTTCATCGACCTACAAAGACGGCATTGCTGTTTTGGAGCATCGTTGGGATAAGTGCGTCGAGCAAGCAGGAGACTATATTAAAAAATAAAATGATTTTTTGCCCAAAAAACTTGCGTTTTTTTTGTTAGGCCACGTATATTTCGAACGATCCTCGTACACTATATATCCTTCCACGATATATTTTCAAGTCAATAGTGTCCTACTCAACTCTCACCATATCAACTCTGGAGTACCTCAAGGTAGTGTGCTCGGACCATTCCTTTATTTAATTTTTACTGCGGATATACCAATCACCGATAACACAACAATGACCACATTTGCTGATGATACAACAATTACGTTTTCATACGTAAATCCCATTAGAGCATCAGACAATTTACAAAATCATCTAAACTCACTACAGGGCTTGGTTAAGGCGTTAGAAAATTAAAGTCAGCAACAAAAAAATCTTCGCAAATCACGTTCAGACGAGACAAAGTCAACATAAATGACACCCCAATTTCAATAAAAATGGTAGTTAAAAATCTTGGACTCCACTTGGGCCAGAATCTTATATGGAAACAACACATTGAGGTCGAAAAGGTGAAATTAAATCTAAAAGTGAAACAAATGTACTAGTTGTTAGGTAAAAAATCACAGCTATCATTATAAAACACACTAACTATATACAAGATTATTCTCAAACACATCTGGACTTATGGGATCGAACTCTAGGGCTGCACAAAACCATCCAGTACTAAAATTTTACAAACCTTCCAATCAAAAACACTGCGCATGATAGCAAATGCTGCACAGTGTGTGTGCAACCAAACCCTCCATGATGATCTTGGCATGCCATTCATAAATTGTGATCAGTTCCTACGCCAACAAATCCAAAGAACGTAATACCGACCATCACAACCAGCTCATAACCGAACTCTACAATCAGCTCTTAGTGGAAAGGAAACTCAAGAGAATCTGAGTAATCTGGTAATTATTTTTCCTGGTACCGTACTAGTTCCAATGATCCAACTAACTAGGAAGCAATCTGAGTTGAGTGATCTCAATGCATGTAGACGTTCAAAACCTAGACTAGACGTCGGTTGGTGCTATTTTGAATAAGGTGTGTGTAAACTGCGAAAATTTGCGGCCCTATTAACCTAATACGAAATTAGAGCAATATAGGTAAAATTACTTCGGTATAAGTAGTATGGTAACGATAATATTGTCTAATATGTTGATACAGTAATTATGAACTCCTTGGATTTCTTCTTCCCTTCGGGGAGCTATTCAGCCAATGATATATTACTCTACTATCGCTTAATGTATCTACTACTTACTAATTAGTTTGGCACCTGTTTGAGCAGTTGACACACTTTTCTAGGTGCCGTCTATTAAAAAATAGACTTAAATTTTGGATGTTTATGGATACTAGCTGTGTTTATTAAAAATATATCTTACTTACTTACTTCCTCTTCTCCCGTTATACCTTCATGGTGTTGGAGTATTGAGCCACTTCCTGTATTTTCTCCTGTTTCTGGAAAGTATTCTGATTTGGTATATGGGTTTTCTTCTTTTTCCCGCTATTTCTTTGATGTTATCTTCCCATTCGTTCCTTGGTCTTCCCTTTGTTCTTTTTCCATCGCTTATCGTCTCAAATGTTTTCTTTGGGTATTGGGTGTCGTTCATTCGGTTCTGATGTCCATACCATTCTAGTTATTTGTGTTCTATTTCTTCTACTATCGGTCTTAGTCCTAATTCTTCTCTTACAATTCTGTTTCTCTTGTTTTATAACTCCTATTTTCTCGTCTAGATCTAGGTTCAAGTTTATTGTCCTTGAGTTTATGGCTTCCCAACTGGTTACTTTTCCATCCATCTCTCTATTTACTATAATTCTCACGCCTTCTGTTGTTCTTACTCCTATTGGGGAACCGAAATATCTGAGTGTATCTAGTGCTTTTAGTCCATTTCCTTTTTTCTGTACTTCCGAAATTCCAAGGATGTGTCTTGTGTTTCTACATTTCTTCTACTATTTCACTTTTTTTTTCGGTTTTCCCCTGATGCTGGGTCGCCAGAGCCTCGCTTGCTGTAACAGGGTACACCGTGCTCATCTGGACTGTCGGTGAGGTTGACATTTGGACAGGATAGGCTATATGTTGCGCTTCACTGCCTTTTATACCCTCTTAAAAAAACAGTTAGTATTATTCACTTGTGCCCTGCTTTTATATAATAAAAAAACGTACTGTAATAGACTGTAATCTGAATAACAAATTTGTACAATAATATACACATTTCCGTTGTTGTTCATCATATAATCCATTTTTTTAATATATACTGGGTAAGTTTCAATGGGTTATGGGTCTAGAACTCTATTAGTTATGAGGAATTGAATTAAAGACATTTTTCATTTGACAGTTCTGTTGTAGTGCAGCTTAAGTATTTTATTTTGGAATTGGAGCATTTAAATACATATTAAATGGATTATTATAGAATAAATATTGAAAGCTGGAAAGTCAAGCAAACTGGGTTGATTAGAAGTTACAGTCGCATGCCGTCATGCAAGCAGTAGAAGGTAAAGTCAATTATCGTTAGGAATTACCTGAAGGAGCCAGAGAAGATCAAGTAAAAGCATATACAAAGAGTTTGGTAGCTGATAATACAACTGAATATAGTACAGCACAAAACTATTGTCTACAGTATAAGCGTTCAAGTTAGTCAGTGTATCAATATGTGTACCAAAAGAAACGTGGGATCGGTTACACAGTATCTATGAGCAACGGACGGGGCAATTACAGAATTGACTACTCAACCAGTTCTTTGGCATTCAAGACAATAATTCGGTGGATAGTGTTGCCAAACACATAGTAAAGTTGCCATAAACAATTTTTTTAAATATAATTCATAATACAATGCCTTCTGAGTATTTTAAATCCATGAATGCATAGAAGCCGGTACCAAAGGAACAGCACGCTACTAATCTCTTACTAAAGCAGTTGTGCACCATTGAAATGCGCCTTCAAGAATGCTAAAATGCTGTTGAGGTTTTGACTGCAACAGCATTGTTGGCAGCGAATAGTGTTAATCAGAACGTGCAACAAATACTACTAATACTACTGCACTATTAAATAAATCTCAGAAGGAAAGCAAATCCAGAAGAAGTTGTAAATGCTATGGATGTGGGAAATGTGGACGTTTCAAGCATGATTGTCCAAAGTTGAGGGCCAGAAAGTCAACTTGTTTAACAAAAGTTGCAGCGATCAATCCGAATGATGTGTGGATTTCTGATTCGGCAGCCACGCAGCATATGACAAAGCGGAAAGACTGGTTTACTACCTGGGAAACCTTTATAACACCTCATCTGGTGTTGATTGGTAACGGGCAGAGAATACTAGCGAATGGAAAAAGCAACATCAATGTCGAGATGTTGATTGACAGCAAATGGGTTCAGAACTATCTGAAAGAAGTTTGGTAGGTTCCTGAAATAGAAAGCCGATTTTACAAAATACAGATTAGTGTATGTTCTGAAAGAAAAGTCTGCAGCAAAATACAGACTTGAACAATTACTAGCAAGGTGCTAGGACAGTTTGTGAAAGCACTTCTGACAGATGTGGCACAGAATTTAAAAACGAAGCAAGAAACATTGTTATAAAATCAGGTTGCATCATCAGGTAACAATGGCTTACCCACCACAACAAAATGGTGGTGCAGAACGGCAAAATCGCATATTGGTAGAGTCAGCAAGATCGATGTTACACGCGAAGCATCTTCTTAAAGAAGCTATAAACACAGCTACCTATGCGCTGAATCGCACGGGATTAAGATATGTTCATGAAAAGCTTCCAATTGAGCTATGCTCAGGAAATATGCATAAAGCATAAAAGGCTGTCTGGTTGGATATTGTATAGCAATAAAGACGGCTACTGAGTTTGGCCGCCAGAGACGAATGAACTAATGCTCAGTACGGTCGTTCAAAAAAGAGGATATAGTGAAAGAGACTTTAGAGGTTTTACTAAATCACGTCCATGAAGTTGCTGAGCCTGATAATAATAAAAACAAACAGCAAGAGCAGCAGGATATGGGAAGTATGCTTGCTGGATCAAGGGATAGACACAAACGCGGTGCTATGTTAGCCGAGTGTAGTCTAAAACAGTAAAATATGCTCTAACGTCCAGTGATGCAAGCAGTAGAAAGCTGCTATGGATGAAGAGCGCAGTCGTTCATTAAAAATTTAACCTGAAAATTGGTACTTCAGGTAGAAAGGTCATCTCAAATTGATGGATTTAGAAAACACATATGACAGTATTGCAAGATATAAGGTCAGACTTTTTGCAAAAGAATTTTGTCAGAAAGAAGGTATTGACTACGACGAAACTTTTACTTCTGTGGCTAGATTTGATGTAATAAGAACGGCGTGAGCTGTGTAGGTAGCAAAGGAAGGGCTGCATCTAATGCAGTTTGAAGGGGAAGACAGCATTCTTGCATAGATTACTTAACGAATAAATATTTATGCAGCAACCAGATGCCTATAAAGATGGTACAGGTCGTACCTGCAAGTTATTTAAAAGTTTGTATGGACCTAAGCTGATTTTTTGCAGCTTGTAAGTTAAAATAGAGTACGGCAGATTCATATTTATTTTATAGAAGTACTCCCAAGTAGCTGCTGTTAGTATTTTATGTAGATGGTGGGCTGGTCGCTGATGAAAATGATAACACAGTCTGGTAGCTGTTAAATAAACTTAACGCCGAGTTTAAAATAACCGTTGGGGCTGTTTCAAACAGGATGGAGGATGGATGAGATTTTAGCTGCGACAACTCCGACAGAGCAACCACAGCTGGCAGGAGAATCAACTTAGAACATTCTCAATAAGAACGTGCCTTTTCGTTCAGCTGTGGGAAGCTTTGCATATCTGGCTGTAGTAACAGAACCAGATATTGCTTTTGCTGTAAATTTCGTTTCCAAAGCTTTGCAAACATCAAAATTAATGCATTGGCAAGCGATTAAACGTATTTTTAAATATCTGAGCGGTACGACCAAACATGGCATTTTTTATGTAAATAGACAGAGTATTCTTCAAGCATAAAGTGATGCTTAACATTAAAGGGGAATTACACTAGTAACGCCCTCTATTATGTGCGGCGAGGAAAAGTTGCAAAGCACATAATAGAGGGCGTTACTAGTGTAATTCCCCTTTAATGTTATACTTTCTGGCATATATCTGCTTGTTTGCTTTTGGTTTCAATTATGGTTAGAATTATGTCCACCTGATGAGTTCAAATAAGAACGAAACATGTAGTGGTCTATTCTAGCCATAATTGAAACCAAATCTCTTATAAAGTGATGCTACCTATGCAGGGTACGTGATTACACGTAAGTCAATATCAGGTGTAATTTGCATGTTTTGTGGCGCAGCAGTTACATGGCTAGGTCAAAAATAGGCTTCTGTTGCTTTATCAACGTGTAGTCAATCGGAATTTTCACTGGAAAGAAGCCGTTTGTGGTTATAAGACAGGAGGCATACGATTGATTATTTAATGTACAAGCCCACAGTTATTTGAAGTAGCGTTGCACGTAATCCTACACAACCTATGCATAGGAACTTATTAATTAAATATCGCACTTGTAATTGTAAACAACACTTACAATATAAATTCTGGAAGAAAACTTGTTAAATAATTCAAACCAACAAATAATAAAACACAACAATATATCAAAAACTGGTATAACAATTAAATACAAAAATGACAATAAATTTTTAGAACTTACCCTTACAAAAGTTATATATTTCACAACTGATTTCTTTATCTTAATTACCCTCTAAGACTAGAATAAGTATTATCCTGCTTACAATTAAATAGAACTTGAACTTGACTAAATGGACAACTTTGGACTATATGTGCGCAACTCCCCTCCAATCCCTAATGGTTGACTATTTAAAGTCAGTAGCGAAAAGTTTTGATTGTAATAATTGGAAAAAAATAATTGACTTGCATTAGGAATTGGAGTGCGTTATTAACTGAGTAGTGCAATACACAAATGCAAGTTTGCAATAATCGTGTACTACATTCTGCTGTACTTTTATGAAAATTTGTTGATTTAGCAGAGTTTGATATTTTCTTATAAAACATGTCCTGAATTAATATTTACAAATACTTAAAACAAATTTATTTTTAAATAACGATTTTGAATTTTAAAAATTATTGCTCTGGTTACAGACGATAAAAGTTAAGTATATTAGAGGATGCGAAACTGCGAAAGAAATAGTTTGGCTAAAACGGCTGTTGGATGAGGTTACAAGTAATTACCAGACCAATTTATTTACTCCTCTTCTGAAGATAGATAACGCAAGCACAGTCAAGTCAACTAAGAACCCTGAATTTCACAAGCGCTCCAAAAATATAGTTGTGCGGTACGACTTTATTCGTGAAAAAGTTACAGAGGGTAAGTTCAAAGTACCTGGAAAAGATCTGAATGCAGATATCCTTACAAAACAACTAATAATAATAATAATAAATCTATTTCTGCAAGAATCGATAAGCATTTTACAGATCTACGCATCAACGTCAGATGCATCGAAAGATGCAAAGAACGAATTTTATGAAAAACTTCTGGAAATAGCAGAGGAAAATCTGAACACGTAATAACAATCGTAGTCAGCCTTTACGTCCCACTTCTGGGCACCGGCACTCTTCTCTAGCACGTACTCTCCTTAGCGCTAAGGTGGAGTACGGGGTACCTACAGTTTAATGTCGAATCCGAACGACTAAATTCCAGAGAAGGTTTCAGGCATTAAGACCCCACGGCTGCCTACACCGGATTGGGGAATGTGAGTGGCGGGTTGCGGCATAGATTTTTATTGCTGCATGGCTTCGGCGGGGAATCGAACCCTAGACCTTCAGCGTTAGAGACTGAGCGCTCAACCTCTGAGCTACCGCCACTCAACTTGTAATAACAATAGGCTAGAACGGGTAATAAAGATATAGACCATTGACTTACTGGAAGATATGGCGGAGAAAATATACTAAATGGAAAAAGGAAGGAATATTATAAAGTTCTGTGTAGAAAACCAATTGGTAATCGGAAACTCAGTATTTTCACACAAAAATATACATAAGTATACTTACGAAGGAGCAGGTAATGTTAAAAGTATAATCAATTATATAACTATCAGTAGAAATACAAGACCTAAGGTAAACGATATTAGAGTATACAGAGGAGCAGAGCTAGATACTGATCGTCAACTACTTAGGAATTAATTTTTATTTAGTTAACCTGAACAAGGAATAATCAAAAAGATTGAAAATATAAATATGAAGAAACTATCCAGTGTAGAGACCCAAAAAAAATATAGAAAAAACTAACTAACAGAGAGACGTGAATTAGAGACTGTAGGACAAGAAGATGTAGACGAAAAGTGTAAAACATTAAAGAAAATAATACTTGACACTGCAACAGAAGTATGTGGAGTAAGTAAAATAGAGAAACGTTTTAAAAGAAGAAACTGATGGAATGAAACGGTCCAAGAAGTAGTTAGGAGAAAGAAAAAGGCATGGAATAAATATATGGTGACAAAAAAAACAATATCATATAATTAAAAGAAATCAAGAGATGCAGTAAAAGAAGCAAGAAGGACAACTTGGGAAGAATTTGGCACTAAAGTAGAACGTCATTAAACAGAGAATCAAAAGCAATTCTGGGCAACAATCATGAAAACCCAAAGCAAGGAAATACCTCAAATTGAAAATATAAAAAACGCCAATAACAAACTAATTACAAATACAAAGCAAATAGCTGAAATAAGGAGGAAATGCTACGAAAAGAAATTTGAGGAAGAAGAAAAAGAAAAAAGAAGATACAAGAAGAGCTAGAGGCAGTAAATGTACAGTGACAGTGGCAGAAGCGAAAAGGATGGCAAGAAACCAAAGAATGTCATGTACAGGAAATGGATAGAAGACCCGACGCCCTAGGGGCATAATGGGTTGGATAAAAGTAGGTAAACCCATGCTGATGGCGACTTGTTTACTTATTTTAGTGCGTAAACCACGTCATATAAATATAAATTACATATCAATATAATAAGATATAATCTGCAATATATTGGTATTGTTTAAAAGTGGGGTGGTATCAGAACGCTTCCATAAAAACTGCATGCTACTAATATACGAGGGCGGAGTGAGAAGTTTGATAAAATTGCAACAGACGGCGTCACGATCGCAAATCCCAGATGACATTTGTCAATACCATCTGTCACTAGGCCACTATAAAATTTCAGACAGATTTCTTATTTAGTTCAGTTTTGACAGCTATTAAAATTAGACCACCTCTTGTATTTTGCAAACAGAAAAAAGTAAATTTGGTGTGTTAATTAAACATTAATTTTTTTTGCGTGGAAAAACCACTACGCAAACCAAAACAGTGCTTGATAAATAATGTTATCTTCACCATCGATTAAAATGATTCACAAGTGGTTTACTGATTTTAGTTGTGGTAGTACAAGCACAACTGATGCCGTCACCACACCAGAAATGATTGACAAAATCCGTATTATTTTGAAAGATCGCAGAGTGAAAGTGCGCGAGATAGTACACATCTCAGATGAACGTGTGCGCAATATATTCCACGAACATTGGATATGAAAAAGCTATCCGCGCGATGGGTGCCGCGTTTGCTCACAATCGACCAAAAACGCACACGTGTGACAACTTCAGAGACAGGTCAATGTTTAAGAGCAATAAAAAGTAGCTTTTGCGTCGTTTCATAACTGTGAACGAAACATGGATCCATCACTATACACTGGAAACCAAGGAACAGTCGAAACAGTGGATTTCTACTGGCGAACCTGCTTCGAAGAAGGCTAAGGCGTTTTTATCGGCCAACAAGGTCATGGCCACAGTTTTTTGGGATGCACGCAGCATAATCCACATCGATTACCTTGAAAAGGGAAAAACAATCAACGGCGAATATTAAACTTATTGGACCGTTTCAACGACGTTTTGAAAAAAAAACGACCGCATTTGGCAAAGAAAAAAGTTCTCTTTCATCAAAACAATGCACGGGTTCACACGTGTGTAGTTGCCATGGCCAAAATCCATGAATTACGCTTCGAATTGCTTCCACATCCACCATATTCTCCAGACTTAACCCCCTTAGACCTAAAAAGCGACTACGTTAAAAAATTAATTGTTTTTTGGCCAAAAAATGATTCCTTGTTTCATTTTTACCAGACTTCTCAGTCCGCTCTCGTACCTAAAAATTACCAGAAAAAAAAACAAAAAATTATCAAAGTTATTTTTTTATGAAAAAGGAGACCTAAATGTTAGTTTTGACAGAATCTTTAGAACGTTATTGTCCTGGTATGAAAACAAATTTTTTAATTCTGTGAAACTAACATTTACACAATATTATAATTGTTATAAACAAATATTCCACGACGGCTCTAAAACAAGTAGGTTTGACTTTTGGAAGTGTAATTCCATGGTAATCCATGTTAGATCAGGTAATAATCAAGTACGTTAGCCCACATACATCATCATAGTTATTACAGCTTTGAATTTCTAGCCCAACCTTCAATTACGAATGTTGTAAACAAAATAAATCCTTTAACGATGTCATTTCTCCTGTAATCACCTACAAAAACGCTAAATCAATTGTTAGGAAAATCATGAGTCACCGTTTATCACCTAAATGAAATTGTTAAGAGAATGGAGCACTTTATTAAGGTCGTTCAGGTTTGAAAGTTGTTTATCCAAGGATTCGTTATGGTTAGGGTGCTTAAAGTGAGAAAAGTGGGTGAGAAAACAAACAACAGAAGGGATCGTGAAATTCTAGAAGCGAAATGGAAACTAAACCATTTTATAATTAAAACGTAAAAAAATTCAAATTTTTTGAACAATTTTTGTATCTTTACGATAGTTTTAAATTTGTTTGTGTTGACAAATCATGTAAAAATAAATACTCGGTTGTTCTGAAAACAAAGAAGTCAAACCAAAATGTATTCCTAAATATAATATCATGATCCAGTATTTCTCTGACTCATCAATCTGCTTTATTAGTACCACTTTAGATAAAGGCAAACAACTCAAATTTACAGAAGGCAAGCTGAAATTCAACTATGGCAGCTGAATTATTCAAGCTTGAAAATTATTTTCATGGCCGAAACAGGTTCAAGCTAGGATCTGTACCGTTATTGAAAATACCTGAAAGCTTAAATATTTGCATTAATATTAATACATTTTTTTTTAGATTTACTATGTACCATATTAAAGAGAATCATTGACCTTGAATAATATCAAAAGATATAAATGGAGCGAGGTTCTTTTGAGTCTTTTCTTGGAAATATTTACTTCAGAAGAGTTTCGTTCAAAAAGTAATTTATTTGTAAAACTTTAAGGAACTTTGTAGGCACTTTTTTAGTCAATGAATGGTGGCTGGGTGTGGGAATAAGTGTAAAGAGAAAAAAGGAAAGTATAAAAGAAAAATTGCAATTTCCATAATATTAAAGTATTAGAAATTCATACAGAAATATTGAATTAACACATTTAAAATTAATGTCAGTTAATAAGTTATATTTATAAATTCTAGCTTTACTTCGTTAAAGTCCATATTTAATGATTATCTGTATATAAAATACTTAATTACTTTAACAATATTTATTTATTTTAACCTTATACGTATTTCGGCATGTTTACATGCCATTGTCGAAGGTTATATGAAAAAGTAAACAGTTAGTGTTGTTATAGCAATATAGGACTTGGTGACTTGATCCGGTAATCGTCTGCAGATGACTTGATTTCTTATTCCAAAATGTCCAATAGAGGAGAATTTAAGAGATCAATTTGCTCATTCATTAGCGGTACAGTTTTTAAATATTTGTGAATTTCAAAAGCTTCTCGTATGTCTGATTTACGTTTATCGTCACAAAAGTGTAAACATTTTATAGTGTTATTAGATGTCATTGAATGATTGTGTTCTAGTAAGTGTTTGGCGTAATTGGATTTATGTGGGTGTTTGTATTTGTAACAACGTACGTGTTCTTTACACCTAAAATCAAAATTTCTAATTGTCTGACCTATATAAACCCATTTACAATGCGAACAATTTAATTTGTAAATGCCTAATTTTAGCAAATCGTCTGTTTTTGATTTTGCATTAAACAAAGTGTTTAAGATGTTTCTAGTTGTTTTTAAACTTACCTTATATTTATTTGTTTTGTTTATAATTTTAGCAAGTTTTTTCGATTTGTCACCAAAATATGGAATCGAGGCATAATTACAAATACAAACACCCACAGAAATCCAATTACGCTAAACACTTACTAGAACACAATCATTCAATGACATCTAATAACACTATAAAATGTTTACACTTTTGTGATGATAAATGTAAGTTGGATATACTAGAAGCATTTGAAATTCACACACATTTAAAAACTGTACCGTTAATGAATGAGTAAATTGATCTCTTAAATTCTCCTCTATTGGATATTTTGGAATAAGAAATCAAGTCATCTGCAGACGATTACCGAGATCAAGTCACCAAGTTCTATTGCTATTACAACACTTTCTGTTTACTTTTTAATATAACCTTCGACAATGGCATGTAAACATACCGAAATACGCATAGGATTAAAATAAATAATTATTGTTAAAGTAATTAAGTATTTTATATACAGATAATCATTAATAAGTAATAATTTAAAAATACATGTTTTTACTAACTTCATAAAAAAAATTTGCTTTACTTTTAAAACCAACAAATTAAAGAAAACAGTAATTTCTAAATTCATTCGCGATGTTTAGGCAAAATAAACACGATTTGCTATGCAGGAAGTTTGAGTAGCGCACTCCGATTGCTTTTGCGGATTTACAATTGATCAGGGCCGGATTTGTCTTATTAGCGCATCGGCAATTTGTATGCCGGCGGCTCGGCGCCCCGTATGTTTTGCTTTTTATCAAAGTCAGGAAATTTTTAACGTCAGGAGTTGTATTTCTAACATCATAAAACGATTTTTGATGTCAAAAATCATTCTATTGTCGTCAAATAATATTTTGATAGTAAAAATTAATTTTCTCAACTCATTAATTGGTTTTTAGACAACTAACAATTATTTTCATCGTCTAATATTTATATTTTGCCGTCAAATATTGATTTTGTGAGGGATAAAATTATTTATTTAATGTATAAATTACTGACACAAAAATGTAATTAATTTTTTCCGTGAAAAAGTAATTTTTACCGGAAAAATTCGTTAACTAATGTCAAAAAATGCTGCCACCTAACGGGACAGCTCGTATAGTAACAAATTTTGTTTTATTTAAGGGTCTTAAATACATGAGAAAACCAAGTATAGTATGCTAGTAAGCTATCTATAGAATTACTTACTTCTAAATCTCGCTGGATTATGGCGGAGTTGGGAAATCTTTCACGGAATTCATTTAAACAAAAATTAGATGAATAAACCCAGTTACCGTTTTCACCACAATTTCCATTACGGTAATATGCTCTAATCATAAAAATTTTATGTTGTGTTTGAAACATTTTTAATTATAATCCGCTGACTTTTGAAAGTAAATGTCAAAACTAATAGAAATAAATAATGTCATAGATGGCTTGTCAATTCCACAGCAACCGCTATCCAAAGACTTTTTGATCATATGTTATGTTTTGTTACTGATGTCGTTTTGATTGTTTAGTGTTTTGAATTTAAATTAAACAAAAACGCATTTCAAGCAACCTCTTTTTTAAATACAACAAAGATAAAAATTAATAGTACATTAAAACACAAGTTTTATAAGACTGATTTTAGAGCACGCGTCCAAGTTTAGAAAACGAGCCGCTTGCGGCGAGTTTTCTAAAGGACAAGTGCGCTAAAATATCTTATAAAACGTATATTTTATGCTATTTTTTCTATTTTGCGCTTTTTATGCCCTTTTTGTGCCTTTTTAAATAAAAACTTCCAGTTCCAAAATGGGGATTTTGCGGTAGTTGGCAACCGAGCTATAAACGCACGCGTTTGCTTGCTTTAATAGCTTTCTTAAAGACGCAAAATAGAAAAAATAAATTATAGACATAGGGCAATATAAGATGGCAGTAAGAGATGTCAATGTGGATTATCACCAGACCAGTAAGTAACTCAATTATGTTATTGACGCTTCCATTTCATTTAAACGAAAGATGCCGTCTTCAATAAAATTGTATGTTATTTGCAAAAGTGACATCGTTTTTGCAATACTGTCAGAATTATTTCCTGATAATTTTTTTCTACAAGTAGTACGTACTATATATGACAGTACATATCTTTGCAAGTAATTTAATTTTTAGTATACAGAGTGCCCATTTTAAAAGTCCTAAATTTTTTTAAATAGGCAACACACAATGCAACCCTCAAATCACTATGCAATTCTACCATTTTTTTTAAATTGAGATCAGAGTTGTTTTACAGTACATGTATCTACGAATGATTAAGTACAAATTTAAGGTTACTTTAATAATTCAAATTTAATATTTGACAACAATAACTACAATAATTTAATAGGAACATAGTACAAAAACTAACGAAGCAGGTGTTCAAATTGCCTTCCCCCTTCGTTTTCGCAGGGTATAATTCTTCTACGCATCGAACCTCTAACACGAGCTAACATTTCCGGTGTGATAGAGCGACAACATTGAATTATCCTTTCGCGTAGATGTTCTTCATTTCGAATGGGCACTTCATAGACATCATTTTTTACTTTGCCCCAGAAAAAGAAGTCTAGCGGAGTCAAATCGGGACTACGGGCAGGCCAAGGATGCAATGCACCTCGTCCAATTACGCGTCCCTCAAAACGTTGGTTAAGATAATTTCTCACATCCCTATGAAAATGCGGAGGTGCACCATCATTCAAAAACCACATGCTATTCCGTACGTTTTGAGGAACTGTTTGGAGGAGAGCCGGTAGTTCATTAATTAAGAAATTTAAATACATTTTACCATCTAAATTTCCATTAAAGAAATGTGGACCTATTACAAAATCGCTAATAATACCGCACCACACATTAAGAGAAGAAAAAATTCTCTGAAAATGAGTTATCCTGATCCAGCGGGAATTGTCTTGAGCGTAATAGTGGCAGTTATGTCGATTAACCATGCCGTTGTTTGAAAACCTCGCTTCATCACAGAATAATACCATACTTAAAAATTCCGCATTGCCGTTTAATTGCCTAAGTCTAAGAAATTGACAATACTGAACACGATGCTCATAATCCCTATCTTCAAGATGGTGTATGGTATAAACATGGTAGGGGTGAAATTTGTTCGCCTTAAGAATATTGAAAACTAATGCTAATGTTTAAGGCATTTGCAATCGCTCTTTGACTTGTATTTCAATTACAGCTACTTTGTTATGTTCAACCGTAACTTGCCGTGCCCTTACTTTTCGTTTTGAGAATTGCCCATACTCTTGTAAATTCAGAAGAAGCATTCTAAATGTTTTGTCTGTTGGAATTCGTCTACCTGGAAAGCGTTGCGCATACAAAGTACTGGCAGCACTCGCATTTTTTCGACATTCACCCAGAATTAGAAGCATGTCCACTTTGTCAGCGTTGGAATACATTTTGCACCAAAGATTAGTGATCGATAATCTTTTGTTTGCATCGTTCAGGTAACGTGGCTTAACGAATTTGATTAGTAAACTGTCAAGTTAATGCAAACATGATTGCCCTGATCTTAATTATAGAAATATTTTGTTTTAAAATAATAGTCGGCAGCGACTTGTATTCTGTGTTGCCTATTTAACAATATATAGGCTCGGAATTTTAAAATGGGCAGGCTGTATTAATGTGAACGACCAGGTATCGACAGTATCTGTACCTAATATTTATTTCAATGTATGAATGAGGAACTGATTAGGCGTCTGTCTGATCATTTGTGAAATCCGTTACTCGTATTCGAAATTTCTATTCATGTTCTCGTATTTATATGTTATTCAGTTACTATTTATTTCTCGTGAGTTTTAGGAGCGTTCATTTACGTTTATTGCAGTTTGCAGTAAATAAAACACGATGTTTAATATTCCAAAACAAATAAACAGAAATTTTATCTCGCGCGTTGCGATATAATTTGTTTGCTACAAAATCAGGGTATTATTCACGATTAATAATCACAAGGGTGTCGGAAATGTCGGACAAACGCAATAATTCGCCGTAAAAATAAACGAGATAAAACCTGATCATAGAGTAAGGCGTCTCTGCGAAAACTTAGCAAAAGTAATATTAAAGGGCACGCATCCGGATAATGCGGCGAGGACACAAGGTGCATAACGAAGACGGAAAAAAGGGAGGAAGTGAGACGGATGGGAACACTGTTGATTCAATCATTAGGCACTGTTTGCTGAATTAATGGCGTCGGGGCGCAGACTGACGCCAGATGGAGACGTCGCCGGCGCCACCCTATATACATATAGGGACGGACGCGTCGGATATGTAGGCCAACATAACTTCCCCCCAGGAAAGGAACTACTCTCCTTGTTGTATCCCAAAGCATACGCGGAATATAATACCTACTACTACTACTACTATAAGATATCGGTGAAAATTCGTAACCCAAATAGCTTCCCAATGTTTGATGACTGAACTTGAGCATTGCTGAACAAATGCCAAAATATAGCTTCTAGATTAGACTGAACGTAATCCATACATATATAAAAGCACAAAGGGTTTTTTTCTCCCCTTCCTCCAGCGGCTACCGCTTCACCAATTTGGACCATTTTTTTTTTAAGTGAAAGGTCTCTATCCACAGATGGAACATGAAACATTTTTATGTTTTTATTCTACGTCGATTTTTTAATAATAATTATTTTAATTTATAATATATATGAAGGTCGGCTAGACGCGCGTCACTTGGGGCGCCACCTATAATAACGTCGCGTGTCATTATCGGAACTAATGCATCACGTGACTTGACATTTCGCCGGTTCTGTCAACGCTGTCTGTCAGTGTATTGTGTGCTGGGGTAACACTAGTCATTTTTTTATACTCCCAACTATGAAAATTCGCAGCGGCGGCGCGGCGCGGCGTTGAAATTCGATTGCTTGCACAAATATATAGTTGGAACCGAACAAAATAAATGAAAATTTTCAGTAGTACTTTTAAGACAGCAAAAAAAGGAAATTTGTATAAATTTAGGAAAAAAGGGTGGAAAAAACATTATTTTTACTTTATCTTAACTTTGCTATTTTCCAAAAACTCTCAGTACATTAAGCCCTATTTGCCACCCACCCTAATTATATTTGAAACTAGCTGAACTCGTGGCTTACGCCCCAAATTTTTTTTGTAAATTAAAAAAAAATAATCTGGCAATGTGATGTAAGACATGTACTGAATGCATCCACAGTGGCGTAACTACGCCAATGCAACTAATGCAGTTGCATTGAGCCCGAGATTGAAAGTTCAAAATATTTTTTTAATAATAAAAAACGAATGTAATGGAAGTATTCAATAGAAGAAAAATATTAAAACTGTTTTTTAAATTATTGGGTGCATTGAAGAAATTTAAAATTGAATGTTTCACTTTAACGCTTAACCTCAAACAACATTTAGAAACTCATTGTTTGCTATAGCAACAGCAAACATTATTAATTTTAATTTTTTTATCAGTTTTTCACTTCAATGGGTTTTTTATTATGTTCACATGGCCTTTTCAGAGGCAAGATTAAAAGTAAACAGTTGGTGTTGCTACAGGGACAATAAATCTTCATAACTTGATCTTGGTTTTCTATATCTGACTTGATTTCTCATTCTAAAACGTTCAATAATGGTGAATTTAATAAATCAAGTTGTTCATTCATTAAAAGTACAGACTTCAAATGTTTGTGAATTTCAAAAGCTTCAAATGTTTCCTTTAGATGTTACTGTCCTAAAACCAATTATCAATTGAATTCACCGATGCGATGGGTAAGAATATGCAGATGTTACAATGATATTAAATCTGATATTAATTTATTTGAGTTGTCGCTACGACCATTTAAAGCTAAATTAACAAAAATAGAATGACTTTAACTGCAAATTTAAAATAAATCTAAATAACTAAATTTTTAAATTGTAGTATGCAGTGTGATCGGCAGAACTTTGGATGGGGGTGGCTGTGGAGGATAGTAGTCTTGTTTTGTTCGTTAATACAATTCCAATGATGAGGTCAACATGCGGATTTTGTTCTCCGAAGCCGCCCTTCGTCCGGAATTTCTTGATCATACTGTATTGACTGGCTGATTAAGGTTCAAGTATTAAAATTTAGTTTAAATTAAACATTATTGTTATAAGCATAATTACTGTTTAATTTATTTATATTATTTACTTTTTGCCGGTTTCTAACCATTTTTCTTTACATTTAGTAATTTGCTCTGTAACTGCATACGGACATGCCTGTTGAGTGAATAAATCTATTATTATTATAATTAATATTATTATTATTTTAAATTGCTCGAGTGTCCTCGGTATTAGCAATGTGCCGGGTGCTACAGACCAAAACACACACCATCTCGTCCAATTTTGGAAGAATTTCCTAACCAGGTGGCAAGTACTTAGAATTGCTGCCTTTTGGATGTTAATGTAGGTGTATTATGGAGATCCGGTTTGGTAAGACATTCCTGCATCGTCTTTGGTATTAAACCTGTGGATGATACTATGACAGGTATTGTTTCTACCTTTTCATATGCCACATTTGTTGTATTTCTATAGCCAGCTCTTCATATTTCGCCTTCTTCTCGTAATGTTTTTCCTGCAAGTTGTTGTTGTTGTACAGCGATATCCACCAGAAACACATGGTTGACTGTTTTATCCACTAGGACAATGTCAGGCCTGTTATTCTTCACCTGCCTATCGGTGATAATAGCCCTATCCCAGTATAGTCTAAAAGAATCGTTTTCCAACACCGCCCGGGGGTTGTACTTGTAGTACGGCATGCAGTTGTTAAGTAGTTCGTATTTGTTGGCCAATTTTTGGTGGATAATGTTGCATATCTGGTTGTGTCTCTGCAGGTAGTCTGTAATAGCTAAGTATGAGCAGGCTGATGTTATGTGCTGAATGATTTCTGATTTATGTTGGCATTTTCTACATTTGTCGGATTGCGTATTGGGATCGTTAATGACGAACTTTCTGTAGTTGTTTGTATTTATTACTTGATCTTGTATAGCAACCATAAAACCTTCAGTTTCAGGGAAAAGCCTTCCATCGCTTAGCCACCTGTTTGACGCTTCCTTGTCTATATGCGCCTGGTTCAGATCATTGAAATGTCGGCCATGTAGTTCTTTTTGCGCCCATTGATGTTTCTTTTGTGCATCAGGGACTAGCGCTAAATCTCTGTTGGTCAAGTTGAGGTTAAGCGGAGTGTAGTTTTTATCTGCCAGTTTAACAGCTCGGTGTAGGTCGGAGGTTTCGGCTTTGAGAAAGAAAAATTTTTTAAGCTTATTCAGTTGGAAAGAGTGCAGATTGGTGACATCGATTAGAGCACGTCCCTCATCCTTTCTCGGGAGATGATCCGGATTGTGGACAACTTTGGGTGGTGGACGTTATATTTGGTCATCGTGGTGCGTGTGGTTCTTTGTATCTCTTCCAGTTCTGTGTTGGTCCATTTTAAAATACCAAAGGAGTATGTCAGTACTAGTATGGCATAGATATTGATAGCCTTTATAATATTTCCTGCAGTTAGCTGTGCTTTTTTTTAATAGCTTTTCCAATCGTTGTGTATATAGTACTTTTACTTTGGTTTTGGCTTGTTTGTGCTCTAGGAGTCTAGCTTGTTGAAATCCAATATATTTGTACATTTCTCCTTCTTCTCATGCTTGCATAATCTCACCGTTTGGGAGCACCACCTCTCCATTTAAAATTTTACCTTTTACCTATTCTAAATTCCATATGTATGTCTCTAGAAAACGTCTGGGTTATATTTATTAGATCATTATGACCTTGGAGGTGGGAATTTGTGCGCCATTGTTTCATTACATATTCGGCAGGCCACACATCAAAGAAACAGGAAACATGAAACGTGAAACAAGAAACATGAAACATATTTCATAAAATAACAACACATTGTTTTAAATGGGAATTCGCACATCAGCGAAATGCGTTTCAAGTGACGTCATAGAGAAGCAAATCCTGTTGAAACATGTTGCATGAAATAGATTCTGTTCTATTTTTATTTCATGTTGCAAGTTATCTCGCGTTATTTGATTGTTTTTGAGCAAAGCGATTGGTTTAATAAAATGAGAGACGACGAAGAATTTAATGTGATGTTTGTGCTAGTGGTTGAGAAATACGAAGTTCTTTATAATTACAAGTTAGAGAAGTATTCTAATAGAAACGCCAAGGAAGTAGCCGGGCAAAAGGTGGCTAGTGAAGTAAAATGTACAGGTATGTGGTAAAAATATTTTATTAATACATAGTGCGGATACATTTGCATTGAAAATTTTAAATTATACGCATACTGTATTTTGCCACGGTAAAGCTACTTCTGGTTTTACAAAGTATTGGCATAATCTATCCCTTAATTGAACTGCTGCGGTTGTTGGTCGACCCAATAAGTGCGGTGGAGTGTTTACAAAATTTTGGGGTAATTGCAAGGAAGTATCTGCGGATACAAATACTCCATCGTGTTTTCTTATAAAGTTGTGAAGAACACAGCAGCTTTTACAATATTTACAGCTTTGTCAACATTGCATGCCATAGGTGTATGAAACACTCTAAATTTAGAACAGAGTATTGCAAAGGCGCACTCAACACTTTTTCTCGCTCTTGAAAGGCGATAGTTGAAAATTCTTCTCGCATTATCTAAGGTTCTTTGTGGGTATGGCTTCATTATTTCTTGTCTTAATGCAAATGCTTCGTCTGCAACGAAAAACATTGGGAAAGGACCACCATTATCTCCAGGAAGTGAGGTTGGCGGTGGAATATTCAATTTATTGTCATCGAGTAGCCTACCAATCTGGAAATTTGTAAATACTGCACCATCGCTGTTTCTTCCAAAATCGCCTACTGATATTGCAGTAAAAAGGGAATCTGCATCGCCAATTGCCATTAATACAATGGAATTATATGATTTATAATTATAATAAGCGGAGCCACATTTCGATGGAGTTTGGATGCGTATATGTTTACCATCTATACTACCTAGACAGTTGGGCATATTCCATAGTTCTGCATATCTCTTAGCACTGTCCAGCCACATATTTTTTGAAGGTAAAGGCATGTATTCTTTTCTGAGGTATTTCCAAATTGCTTTCGTTGTTTCATTTACTACAATTCCTATGGTAGTTTCTCCTCTCATAAAGTAAAAGGATAGCGCTCGAAACGAACAACCCGTAGCAAGAAACCTGTAACAGAAAAATAACATTATGTTGATTTAAAATATAATAAATGCAAAAATGACAACCAATAAGTAAACTTGTTTATTTGTGGGATTTTTGGTATGATAATTTTATTTGTTTTGTTACAGGTGAGGAATGTAAAGAAAAGTGGAGGATGTTACGAATTAGTCTCCTAAGACATCTAAGAGAAAACAAAAAAGCAAGTGGCAGTTCTGGAAAAAAGAAAAAACCCTTCTATTTAGAAGACGCAATGAAATATTTAATACCATACACTAAAAGTCGACGCCAAACTGGAACTGCGGACTTTGATGAAGATGAGGTATGTGAGAATTACTCTCAACTGGAGGACAGTCAAACCGTTAATAATGATGAAGAAAGTGTAAATAGGTCAGATATTCCGCACACGAATATTGAAGATGGAAATGAAGAAAGTCAACAAATGAATGAACCATGCACTCCAGACTTATTGGGAAGTGATACAGTTTCTTCCGTGTCAACCGATTTGTCGAAAGCAACTCCCCAAAGGTTCTCTTCCAAGAAACGCAAAATTCAAAGTACTGAAAACTGGGAAAACGCAGCTGTACAATGTTTGGCTGCCTTGAGCAATAAGTATAATGCAAACACAAAAAAGAAAGAATCATCCAACGAAGAAGACAGTGACTTACTTTTCCTGAAAAGCTTACTCCCCGATGTAAAAAAAACTAAGTGATGCTCAAAAGAGACGGTTTAAACAACGAATTTTTGTTCTTTATGATGAGATTATCAATGAAGACTCTGCACGTAGTACTGAACACGTTCCTCTTCGATCCCCGTATTCTTCTGCAGTATCAGGGTCCTCTTATGACAGCAACTTACAATATTCTACTGAAAATGGAAAACAATATGTAGACCTTGTTAATGCTGCTGTTTTTGAATAAAGTACCCATTATTTTATATTTCGTAACATAGTTCCATTAAAATATATATCAGATATCAATGTTAATTTTTACTTACCTCAATGTAATTAACAACTTTTCCTCAACTCCTAAAGCCAGTCTGAAGTTCGTATCCTTTTTAAATATGTGAAGTCCAACAATGGAAACTAATGTAGTAAATGTCTGCAAAGACATTCTATAAAATGATTGAAATTTGTCGGGATGATGACTTAGTTCTTTTGACACTACATAGGAACCATGTTTAAGATTTATATAGCTATACGGATGCACCCAATAACGTCGTTTCTTTCGTTTATTTTTCTGTTTTGCTAATAATAATGTGGTTACAACAGCAACCATAGCGTCATCCGAACTCTCATCGGTGTCCATTGATAACCGAAACTAATTTTAGTTTTGATTCTTCGGTGTGTGTATCACAGTAGCAGTTTCGTATTTCATATTTCATGTTTCATGTTTCTTGTTTCACGTTTCATGTTTCATGTTTCTTTGATGTGTGGCATGCCTTCAAGAAATGTAACTGTTGTGGGGTGTACCTTATATAGTTTTAACACGTGGACAAGCCAGCTATGTAGTACACTATCACAGCTTTTTTTATAATCTATAACAGCGGTGTAAATGTGGCTTTGTTCCTTTTGTGCTTGTCCAAGAATAACGGAATCAATAATAAGTTATTCTTTGCATCCTCTATGGTCTGTTCTGCAGCCTTTTTGTTCTTCGGCCAGTATGTTGTTTTCTGTATGCTTGTATACTGTGTTCATGATACATGATGTTAGTATTTTATATAAGGTTGGTAAGCACGTTATATTCGATTCAATATATTCAGTTAAGTACCAAATATTCGGCTAAGTACCGAATATTAGGTCAATCATTCAGCCAAATACCAAATATTAGGCCAACTGCTGGGTTAAGTATCAAAAATTCGTAAGCAATAAGCGTTCCCGTTTGGCAACTAAAATTATAACTTTGTTACAATGTTTTTTAACAATTTCAATAATGCCATCAATTTTTACGAAATATTTGCAATTTAGTAAAGTTTTCAATTAGTGCACAAAATGACGAAAACTCGCCAAATATTTGGCTTGTTTGAAAGAATATTAGGCTTATACGAATATTTGGCAAACTCAAAAAATGGACAAATATTTGGCCCGCCAAACATTCCGTGCATCCCTATTAATTAAGTAACAAATAAATCTAAGTAAATTTTTTAATTTTACCAAAGCAATAGGGGAATTCGGAATAAATAATTCTAAAAATTTCAACAATTTCTAAGTACAACTTATTCGCAATTTTCCCTTGGGATTCTTAGCACCCCTGACTTAGATCTCAGGGGTGCTCGGGTACCCGAGCTTACCCATGGTCGCCGCCTGTGAATTTCCATAATATATAAATAAGGAATATTGGTGAAAATTTAACAGGGTACGGACTGTACGGAGTAACAAGTGGTTTGTTTGTGTTATTTGTTTAGTAATAGATTGTGGTCACAGTGGCATAACGCAAACAGTAAGGGCCCCCCGCAAACGTTTATAATAGGCCCCCCACCTATAATTTTCTTACAAGCAAATTAAAAAAAAAACATATCCACCTTTAAGAGCGCGCCGCCGTGGCACCTTTTTGTTTTTGACGCTAGAGGCGCTAGTCATTCTTAATTTGAATTTAATTACTGATGGTTCTATTAAACATAAACAGGTAGCGTCACATGCGTTCTGTTGACGTGCATATATTTTTCTTTACAGGACTGTACTAGCAGAATTACTGATTTCTGGCATAAAATCAATTCTCAATATTACTTGCTCGTGGGTTTGTGTGCAATAATCTCTTATTTATGTGCGAAATTTGTTAAAAGTTTTAAATTAACGCGCCAAATGCCTATCGCTGTAGCGCCATCCGTGCTGATTCCTATGAACTGGTGTTCAAAAACATGGCTGACGTTACTCGCATCGAATTTTTAAATTTACTCAGCTGGCACATAGTTTGAATAATTGACAAAAATTTTAAATTGGTGTACCTATTATAACAGTATCTAGATGATCAGCGTAAATACAAATGAAGAATAGTGTTAAATTTATAGTTTTATGTTTGCTAAGAAAAGTAAGTTTTTTTACCTTATTTGCACGTTTCACAAGAAAATAATTATCTGAGCATATAAGTTACTTTATTAAGTAACATCTATTAACTTGTTTCATTTCGTTTTCTTTTTAATTAAGTCGCTGAGTACATATAAAAATGCCTATATGATGTCTATACTAGCGCCATCTGTGTCGTGTGCCTCGGTGCGGCGCGCTCTTTATTTACAGAATCATTATTATACATTTTAAACATTACTAAAACTATTATACTCTAGCAAGTAAGCTTACCTTATTTTCGTTGGTTATAATCTTGTGCGGTAAAAACACAATTTTGTCTATTTATAACCTTGGTTTATAGAAAAAGACTTGCACGTCGGGTGGTATTTACTATTTTTAACATATGTTCTAATTTGTTGGCAGTTTTTGCAGTAAATTAATATTATGAAGCCGACACAATCTTTCTTAAAATTATTCTGAGTTTGCATAACTTAGTAGTGGTTTAGCTAAATTCACATTTAATAATATGTACTAGCTGAACCCGCTACGATGTTTTTTGGTACCTTCATAGTTCATATCCGGCGCTTGCCGCTCCGAATGTTACCTCCGCTGAGTCGGTCGGAATAAGAGAACTAAAATCCTCGAAAAAAAGCCGTAAAAATAGCATCGAAAAAAAAACAAGAAGGAAAGCCCGGAAAAACAGCCCCCCGTAAAATTATCAGAAAAACCGTCTCGCGAAAAAAAAGATTTCCAAAATGATTTTGGAACTAACAAATACGCACTAAAAAATGTTGTTAGACATTTGCATATAATTCCCAAATGAAATTGGCTCTTATTCATATAAATCAGAGATGTAATGATACAATTAATATACATTTTCTCGATATCGGCGAGCTTCATGGCCCAATCATCCTACGTGATTTTAACGTAAATATCAGAACCCACAAACATAATAAATATCTGCTCGACATGATAATCAATGCGTCGTCAGGAAAAGTGTAAATCCTACATATGCATCTAGAATTTGTAGTAAATAGTTTTGTAGTAAACCCTTTGTAATAGTAAGTGGAACCTAATACAGATTCCAGTTTGTAGCCAATGAATGGTGGAAATCCTCTGATATACAATTGTTTGTCAGCGCCATAAATACAGAGTTCAGACCAGCTAGAATTAAAGTACCCATAAATAACCAAATTATACCAACAGAAGTGAAAAGAATCAATAAACCGAACCGACATGTAAGGGCCGACGAGTGTATTATAGTGATAAATCTCTCGGATATGCAAGATCGTGTTGTTATGGTGAGACAGTTACGGATTTAATATATAGATATTTTGAAATTAAACCACAATTATATTTGAATTTTTAAATTTACATGCACGTTCAGGATTGAAACCGAAACTAAACTAATGATTTCTAAATTCATCTGGTTATTCCGCTGACATGGGGTTTTATGCTTTTATGTAGGCTATATATTATGGAGCAGACTGACGGGTCAGATCATACATTTCGGTAACGCATTTATGTAAATTTTATACCTATACCCACTCGCCATAAAAATTAAAACATTTGTTAGTGATTGTATGTTATGAAGTACAATGGCCGTGTTTTTTTTCCATTTTTTCCTGTTTAGTTTCTGACGCCCCTTGATTGCGCTGGGCCGAACCCTCGCAGTGCAGGATTTGCGGGGGTGTTTGTTACGCCAATGATGGTGGTGCATCTGTTTAACCTGGACAGCAAGCAGTGTTAAAGATTTCAAGTATTTAAGTGGGAACAACAATTTGATGACTGCGTGATTGATCATTTTGTGAATCAGAAAAGCTTATGGATTTTATTTATAGAACTGTTAATTAAAGTTACAATTTTTTATTTTAAATTGGTGCCGCTCTCTCGTAGTAAATGTACACGAGCAGCCACTGGTTCTATGACATCTACTTAACATAGTTAATGAATACTGAAGGAGAATTAAATTTTAATTCGGTATTAAAAATGATGATAGCGCGCCAAGATAACATTTATTATAAATAAGATATAATAAGCTTACGCAAAACGTAAATAAATATCGACCGGGACACGAATCATTACTTTCAAGCACCTACAGCGATAATTAATGATAACAAATAATTCTCAAGACTTTCGTGCTCATACATGCATAATTTTAGCTTCCAGGCACATTCACACGATGCCTGTTCATCATAGTTCTAGATAGCCAGCGTTTGCGTTTATTTTACTTCCAATTCAGAATCAATTTCTAATATAAACATTATGTTGATTGCAGTGTGGTGGTATTAAAGAGCTATTAACCCAGAAGAGCAAGTTATGCATATATGAGCATACGTTCACTTTTCTATTTTCTCACGGTTTCGGTAAAAGTAAAGGGCTCGGTTTATAAACTATGCATAGTTTGAATTTTATATGTTGTATATATGGATGTTGCGAGCAGTTTAATTAATAACTAGCTGAACCCGTGGGCTACGCCCCCGTTGTTTTTTTTGTAACTCCGAATACTTCCTCCGCCAAGTCTCTTTGATAAACAGGCGCAAAGATGTTAGTTAGACGTATCAATTTTCCTTATTTCCAGGCGGGTGCTTTAACAGAGATTTTCAAAATGTTTTTGGAACTAATAACTACGCTAAAAAAAAATCTTGTTAGAACTACACGAATCCATATACCGGGTCAATAGTGCGTGGGAGTTTGATAGCTCGTACACCGTAACAGATAAATAAATCTTTCTAATGCAGATGTAAATTGTGGGTAAATGCGCATACATAGAAATTATTTTCAAATATACAGGGTGTTACAAAAAAATGTGGCACGCTTAAGGGATTTTTTTTTAATGGAATGCGCTGAATATTTTTGCATATTTAACACTTCTCTTGGGATGTTTATTCATATCTAAAATATTAGCGCCATCTAATGTCCGGTTTAGACGTAATAATATTTTTTTCAAAAAAATTGATTTTTACATTACTCCACTTAACAATTCACCACTTCCGCGGCTGCAGCTTTAAAGACGAAATTAAGTAAGGACCTTATTGCAGGGTGCTCTTGTTTAAATATCGTAGAGCCACCATGTACAGGGTGTTCAAAATTAATTTTCAAATTTTAAAAAATTCAAAGTTATTCTTCTTAACTTTTTCAAATGGAACACCCTGTATATTTTTTAACGATGTTATGTAGCATTACATAGCGAACATTTTTTGTATGTACATCCTTATGGCTATTTGTAACCACTTCTGATTTATTGAGCAAAAAGTACAAAATTCAACAATATTTATTTAATTCAAATAAAACAAAACACCATGTTCAGGGTGTTCATGTTGCCCATAAAAACAGCATCAATTTTATTTCATTGGGTCCATTTTATGTTTGTGTCTCGATCTCACACAGCACATTAGTGAATTTATTTGGTTGTTAATTATTTTGGTTGTTTGCGTCCGACAAAACAATAAAGCATCTGAAAAAAAAAGAATTTTAATAAAGAAGAACTTGTAGACACGATTTTTGTTTTGGGCGAGTCGGAAAGAAATTGTTTATTCACAATCAAGTAGTAATATGTCCGGCTTTTAAAAAGTTGGAAAGTCTTTTCCGGCTACTTAAACGTCACTTTTCGACAGCTTAAATGTTAGTGCCATTTTGAGTAGTCGAATTGTAATAAAACTATCCAGAATGAAGATAATGTTTTATTTAATAAAAAACTAAACAATAACTTATTAAATTACTAAAACTACTCGTACACTCTAACTCACTATCAGACATAATGTGCGTTAAAATGATAATAGTTATCAAAGCAAATAATTTGAAAACTGTACTGACAGAATAAATACAAATGTTGACATGTTACCTAGCAACACTTCCACACATCTCTTTGTTAAAGTAGACTAATCAAATTATGATAAAACTGTCAATAAACATTAATGGAAATTATGTTTAAAGCTCAATAATTAATTAATAACTGATTGTGAATAAAACTGATTGTGAATAAAATAGTAAACGTAGTAGAAGTAGAAGTAAAATGCAAGAAGATGCTACTTTCTTCAACAATGTTTTGTTCACTGATGAGGCAACTTTTCATAAAAATGGATTTGTTAACAGGCACAATTTCCATTGTTATGCTACGGAAAATTCTCACTTTTTCACGCAACTTGACAACCAGCACAGATGGTCCATAAACGTTTGGGGGGGGGGGGGGGATTGTTGGAGAACATGTAATAGGGCCACATTTTTTTTAAGGTACATTAACTGAAGCTATTTATCTTAATTTTTGGAGACCTATCTCCCACAATTATTGGTGAATCTTCCTCAAAGGATCCCAAATAGGATGTGGCTTCAGCAAGATGGTGCTCCACCACATTATTTAAATGCAGTAAGGGACCACCTAAATAATATCTACCCACATCAATGTATTGGAAGGAATGGACCCACTAAATGGCCTGCTAGATCTCCAGAATCTTACAAAAATGGATTTCTTTTTATGGGGATACGTGAAAGAAATTGTTTATACAGATACACCCCAACAACAATCCAAAATATGAAAGATAGGATAATACATGCTTTTAGAAGTATCACACCGGCAATTTTAAGAAAAGTAGAAACCTCATTTCAAAAGCGCATAGAAGTGTGTGTCAATCAAAATGGACAACACGTGGAGCACTTAATATAATTTTTTTCGTTTGTTTTATTTGAAAAAACCTTAATTTTTTTTAATAAATATTGTTGAATTTTGTACTTTTTGCTCAATAAATCAAAAGTGGTTACAAATAGCCATAAGGATGTACATACAAAAAATGTTCGCTATTTAATTCTACATAACATGGTTGAAAAATATACAGGGTGTTCCATTTGAAAAAGTTGAGAAGAATAACTTTGAATTTTTCAAAATTTGAAAATTAATTTTGAACACTCTGTACATGGTGGCTCTACAATATTTAAACAAGAGCACTCTACAACCTCCTTCAATAAGGTCCTTACTTAATTTCGTCTTCAAAGCTGCGGCCGCGGAAGTGGTGAATTGTTAAGTGGAGTAATGTAAAGATCAATTTTTTTGAAAAAAATATTATTACTTCTAAACCGGACATTAGATGGCACTAATATTTTAGATATGAATAAACATCCCAAGAGAAGTGTTAAATATGCAAAAATATTCAGGGCATTCTATTTAAAAAAAATTACCTTAAGCGTGCCACAGTTTTTTGTAACACCCTGTATATTTGAAAATAATTTATATGTATGCGCATTTACCCACAGTTTACATCTGCATTAGAAAGATTTTTTTATCTGTTACGGTGTACGAGCTATCGAACTCTCACGCACTATTGCCCCACCCGGTATAAAATAAAATATATATTCTGCACAATAATTTAAAGGGCCACACTCTTGCACGCGAGTACGAAACTTGGTAACAGAATTAAAAAATAAAACCTTGTGCCATCCAGGTTCAGAACACGTTAGGAATTGGGGTTGGAGTCAAATAAATAGACCGTTAGATAAGCGAAGGCCAAGTTTATTGTGCCAAATGATTCCAGCTACGACACAATCAACCAATTTATTATCCATAACACGTTTGCATGCACATTGACACAAATATTGCAATGATCAGATGCAAAGAAATAGTAAGAATTTCAGAACGCAATAAGCGCTTCAAAAGCACGGACTCTGTAGTTTTTACTTTACGTACTCGCGCCGGTCAGCTGCAGTTGGGTGCAGCGTGCAGCTATTGTGTGTTTATTTATTTCATACGTAGTTTGCAAATTTGCAGTAAATATAGAAATTCTCGTTAACCTTTTTTAAAAGAAAAATTTAATGGATACTCTTACGAAAAACAAATTAAAAAAACAATCATGGGCGATGGATGTACTCCAAAATGACTAGAGCCGTTGCAGACAGACAGTAGGAAGAAATCTAGATCGTTTAATACTGAATAGTATAACAAAATGGACTGGCTAACTAGAAGCAACAATTAAAATTATTTGGAAAATCACGCATTAATTTGGCTTTAGACGAAGGATTACATTATCAAATTAAAGTGCATAATGACAAAGTGAAATTTAATAGGGATTTTATGCGTAGATTAATAAATTTAACAACAGATCTTGGTAAATTGAAGTAGTCGTAATTTTTTTACTTTTGAATCTTAATGTTAAATAATTTTTGCTGTTGCCTACCCAAACTTTGAACCCACGGAACGCCACGGGATGGGTGGGTATGTGGGTATGTATGTGTGTGGTTCATCATAATTACCGAACGGACGGTCTGATTTCGATGAGCTTTGGAATCTGGAAGTATATCGACAAAATATGCTTTTAAAATAATCTGCAACCGGAAACAGAAGTTAGACATGTTTTTTTGGTAGCATTTTTTTCCCAAAGTTTTGAAAATGGGATTTAATAGACGACTTTAGGGCAAATCCAACGCTTTTTTCGAACTTTTTAGCTTCAAATTGGCGACCGCTACGATTTTTTGAATATTTTGACTTTAGCGCTTTATTACCAAAAAAAAACGGTTGACAGGTCGAGTTCAAATATTTTATCGTAATAGCTCTATAGAGACACAACATTACTGCGCATTAAAACTTTCAAAAAGCTGAAAACTATAAAGCAAATTAAATTTCAAAAATTTTGGAAATATTAAAAACAATATTACTAAAAAACTGGCCACGAGATTCTTTTTAAATTTTGTAAGCTCATAGAGCAGAAGATAAGCTACAATTTGATTCGTAAAGTTCTTTCTGTCGTTTTCTATGAATTTTTGATAAGTTGAGTTTAATGCCTATTTACTCAAAAACGAGTTATAAGATCGGGATCAAGTTTGATATTGAAAATGCTTTAAGGGTACACAATGTTACAAGCTACTAGAATTTCTTAAACTACCAAAACTGTGAAATAAAAATAAATCTCAAAATTTTTATTAAAAAACTAAATTGCTTAGGTTTTCGGTGCAGCAATATTTAGGGAGGTTAATTTTTTCCCTACTTCCCTAATGTTTCCTATGTTTTTTGTTGTTGTTTAACCCTGAAGAATCTTCTTCTCCGAAAACACCAAGAAGTCCATTTTGCTTTAAAAAAAAATTCGGTTGTAACATAGTCAGCGTAGGAGCATCACTGATAACTTCAGAACAGGCGAGGTTAGTATAATCCCGTGACAATAGTCTGACTTTCTACCGCATCAGCCTAAAATTTCTACGCAGCAATAGTTATTGTTCTTCCAATGACGGATTAGCAGGGATTCATATTTAAATACCCTACAACTGAAAACGGTTCCAAGTTAGATGTGCTGTAATTGTTGTTATTCGATATATAAAAGTAATCATTTTCTATAAAATTATAGGAAAGTCCAGGCGAAGTGTTTCGATCATATTTTCTCTTTCATATGCTTGCATAATAAATTTTTCGAAAAAAAAAGCAATTTTTGTAAAAATCCTTAAAAATAACTTAACAAAAATTTAAAAAAATGAAAACCATTTAAATAATAAACTATTACATAAAATTAATGTTTAAGAATAAAATAAAACACGGTATTTGTTTGACAGTCTGTTGATTTTTATTCACTCGACTCGAGTTGCAACAATCTCGGTTATCTTCAGGAGTTTGTAAATTGCTGAAGATATCCGAGATTGAGGTTGAACCTCGAGTCGAGTGAATAAAAATCAACAGATTTTCAAACAAATACCAAGTGTTTTATTTTATTATTATACTATTAATTTATAATAGTTAAATATTTATTAATTATGTTTCACCACGTGCCTACCACATAATCCGTTCAAAAGAAAACCATGTCCAACCTTACATCAGAAAAAAAGGGAAAATCCAATGTTGACATGACCGCCTTTGACGCATATTTAAAAAAGCGAAGTTAATGTCAATACCTTGAAAATTTAAAGACCTAGAATAATTTTAATTTTTAGATTCGAAATCTGTGTAAAAAAGTGTCTTTATAATATTCAAACCGCTTTGTGCTATCTTTGATAGTAACCAAATTATACAAAAAAATGAGCGAAACACTTCGCCTGGACTTTCCTATACATTTAAATACATTGTTTTATATTTTCCAACACTTTCGATATACACCTGTCTAGACACGACTAGTTAAAGTAAATAGTTCTTATAAGTTGTAACAGCTTGAAGCGGTTGAAGAAAGACCGACCGCTGCGCTGCAAGCATGAGGTTGGGTAAAATATTCGGACTGAATCAACGGAAGCGCGGAAATTGATATTGTAAAATATATTAATAACTCGAGAAGTATTATTTTTAGCAAGAAATTACTCTTATTAATTTGTATTTACAATTTCAAAACCTTTCTGATTTTAAAGCCAAAATGCCACGTTTCCATTTTAAAAAAAGTTATTTTTTTTACCGTGGCCGCCACATTAAAATTGGAAACTCAAGTTTTTTTCTTAAATACAATCGAGAAGAATTTGCCCTACAACTTTGGACAAAAAGATTATTAAGGGGCAAAAAATTCGATTTTTTGTAAAAAGATTCTCCTAGAGCAAACAAAAGAAGAAATCAATTTTTTAAATTTTGTAACGAAAATTTTGGGGGGGAGGGGGAACAGTAGCCCCCCTAAATATTAAAGTATCAAAAAAATATTATTATATTTGGATTTTGCTATCAATAATGAGCTATATTGCTTTAACAGAAATATTTTATTGCCCCCCGTTAAATAAATAAAAGGGTACCAATTTTCAATTTTCAAAAATTCATAGAGGGCGTCACAGTGAAATTATAGCAATGGGCAAAAAAACAAATTATAGAAGATTCCCAGCTCTATCAGCTTAAAAAGTTTAAACAAAAACGTGTGGGCAGTTTTTGAGAAATATTTTTTTGAAAAATTCCAGAATTTTGGAGTGATGTCATTGCGATCGTTTTTATATTTTAAAATTAATTATATTTCATGGTATAGTACCCTTGAAGGGCTACCAAACAAGATGTAGTTGATTCCAATCAGATAACTGGTTTTTGAGTAAATGGGCGTTAAAGTCGAAATGTTCAAAAATTCGTAGCGCCCGCCATTTTAAAGCTAGAGAGTTCGGTAAAAAATCGTTTGATTTGTCCTAAGGCCTTCTTTAATCTCCACTATTAAAATTTCCAAAATTCAGTTTCTGAAAAAAATGCTACCAAAAAACATGTCTAACTTCCCCTTCCGGTTTCGGTTTTTTTTAAAAGCTTATTTTGTCGGTGAATTTTTGATATACCCCCTCATTCCAAAGCACATCAAAATCGGTCCAGCCGTTCCGGAGATACGGAGCGTAACCCACCCACCCACCCACAGACAGACATTTTTTTTAAATTACTTTTTTGAGGTCCATGGACCCCCCCCCCCCGACTATTTCCATTAAAATCTCAACTTTGAAATTTTGCATGAAATCAATACTTCCCTATACTGAAAGTATAGGAAAGTAAAAAACGAAAACTGAAAATTTTAGTTTTGTCAGTCTGTACTGAAAATTAAGCAAAAATTCTAGGATAAATAATTTTTCTCATTTAACCGAATCTCTATCTCTTATCGTTTACGAGATCCCCATGCATGGACGCCTTATCTTGGACACCCTGTTTTAATTAATCTGGTTAAAATTCATTCATTAAAATCATTTCTAATAAAGTATTATGCTATAAATTAGTTCGTAATGCTTTTGAACATAATTACAATAAAACACCAGGTAACCTATGAGGTTTTCCTAGCCTACCTCATTAAATGTATGAAATAAATTGGATTGCAAACTAATGTATGACATTATACAGTCATTATGAAATGATTTTATGAATGAATTTGATTCAGATTAATTAAAGCAGATTACTACTGATATTTACGATTTATTTTCTTTATTCATTTAGTTGTTTACAAGAATTTTCGAAAAAATTGTTTTTTTTTACAAAAATTTTTTAACCAAGCATATGAAACAATACATCATTTAACACTGTTTTTTCAACGACATGTTTTAGAATATACGGTCCTATTTCCGAATGCAAAACGAAGTCCGCTACGAATTATTGAATATTTAACTTTAGTACACGATTACTCACAACTAAACACACAATCAGTACAAATTATTATATTATTTAATAGTCCTTAATAGGTACAAATATTTATGTGGTTTTAAAATAATTTTGAAATATAAAATATTTAAAAAAATGCTAGCTTCTTAAAATTTTGGCAAATTAAACAAAATTATTCCTCAAAAACTGTCCACACCATTTTCTTTTCACTTTGTAAGCCAATAGAGCTTGCAATAAACTACAAATTAATTTATACTAATCTCCTACCCATACCCAAATCCACACTCACTCCTACGCCCTCGCCCACTTTCACGCCCACCCCCACACCCACGCCCAAGTTCATATCCAAGCCTACGTCTACGCCCAGGCCACGACCACCCCACTCCCACGCCACATCCACGTCCACATCAACGCCTCCGTCTACGCCCAGGCCACGCCCACGCCTACACCCACACCCACCCACACCCTCACTCTCACCCACGCACACACGACGTCATGGTGAAACGGGTTTTAAATAGTCGCAGTTCATTAAACGGGCATTTAGGTCAATGCCTAAATTCTGACGATACTTTTCTCGTATAGCGAAGAAATTAAGAAGGTTTAGTCATTCCTGGGTTTGTAATGCCTTATAGACACATACAGACAAATACTTTTTAAAAAAACACATTTTATGTTCTTAGAGCTCAAAAACTATATTTTAATGATCGTAAGTATGAGAAGCTGCCAACCAATCTGCGGATTGAAGGATTGAAGAAGAAGTATGAGAAAGTAAAAATTTTATTAAAATCTGTACAGACTTACCAAAATTTGGATGCCTTTCATACACGCACACACGCATCTGCACAAGCACGCAGATGTTTTGTCGTTATATTCCGCCATCTAATTAAAACAGAAAGCATTACAGCGTTGTCCTGTGCTTCTTTTTATTAAGGGCTTATCCTATTTCTGTTTTATGATCGAATTTAAATCACAAGCAAGAACTGCCGGTTACTTGTATATTTTTAACAATTTAGATTCACTTAGCAGGTCTCGATAAATCCAATTTGTAACTCATCTTAAGGATCAACAAAATGTTAAATTTAAAAACAAGTAAAGTGCTTTGCCGCGCTTTTCTGTGCTTTAGAAACCGTTACTTGTTATATTTAAATAAGTATTTTAGTATCAACGTGTTACGCATCAACAGTGATTGCAATAAGATCCCACTTGCACAATCACTGTTTTGATTTAATATGGGGCGTATTTAATAACTAAAACGTCTTGAATTCTGCGTTGTTGCCAGTATTTTAATTTATTTTTTCTTTACTGAAGCGCCATCTCTTGACCGCCGCAAGAAAAGTGGGCGGGGTTTTCCTAGCCACTCTGCAGAAGGAGCGCTAACTCAAAATGGCTGCCGCTTTGAAAATGGCGGCTTATTTGTGATTGTAACAAGTTCTTGTAATAATACTGCCTAAACCTATTTTTTAATAATAGTTGTTCAATTTTTGAACGCAAGAAATTCAAATTTTCTTAAATGCTGCAAGAGCAAACTATCTTTGCGAGAAGAGATATACAAAAAATATGTTATCAATAAAAGTTACTTAGCATTGCCTAAAAAACACTTAAATTTCGCACTTTTGAGATTTTATGAAATTGTTCATTTCCTGATTATTCTACGAATAATTGGTCAATAGATGAGTGAAAGTAGACTAAATTCTCTGTAAATAAAAAAAAACAGTCCTCTAACCTTAATAGGTTCGAAGTTATGATCTTCCAAAGTTGACCATTTTGATGCTTTTTTGACCTACATGAAGTTTTTTGGAAATAGCTCGCTTTCAGGGCATTCTACGTAAAAATTTCTTACCACTGAAAAAAAAGTATTTAAAATTTTTTACAAAATTAAAATAAAAAGACTGTCCTAACAGAAATAGTTGCGGAGATATGACCTCTCGAATCTGCCTTTTTTGTAATTTTTTTTGCCAAGAAACGTACTGTTTAGTTGTTGTAAAATATTTTATTCTGAGAATAGTAGATGAAAATTTTATTGAGAAAAGTTAAGGTAGACACAATTTTAAGTAAAACTAAAAAAAGTGATGTCTTAGTCTTAATGGTTACGACGATTTGAATTTGGACCTTTCTCAACAAATTCACTCGGCTAGCTGTAAGTAAGCTAGTAAATAAGAATCATAGGCAAAACATTAATATTTCTTGTGCGAATAAACTATTGCTATGATATCTTGAAGCTAGTTTGTTTGGACTAGAGCATTGTAATTCCTTAATGACAATCTTTGGAATAAACTCAGGGATGCGTATTCTTGGAATATATTTTCTTTTAATTTAAATAATGTGCTTATTTAATATGAGTTATATTTTTCAACATCTGTGGAGTTTTTCGTTACTGAAAGATAGAGGAACACAATCAGATTGGCACGGTTATGGTTTATGTTAATTTTAGTTATGAATTAGTTTAGAAATGTTTAAAAGTTTTAAAATATAAGAAGTTCAAAACTTACTTTTTTGTGAATCGGTAAATATCATTTTTGGGGTTTATGAATGTGAATGCTGTTTTGATACTTCGACAAGTGCAAAAATGAAACATTCGTTGATTATGAAAGTTATTTGTCTAAAAATAAGACATTAGGGAAGAATACAAAAGAAAGTGGAATGCTGGTTAGTTAAGACTCGTCCGGAAAAACAGAAAATGGATTTTTTTATTCTATGAAAAGAAAAGAGAAAGAAATTAGTGGTTTTCTTCGAATAAAAGATATAACAAAACGAATAGGAATATTTTGAATCATTTTGCAAATACTCATAAGTACAATTGTATGAAAACTGTCCAATTCGTGTCTGCAGTTATAATGGAGGAAGGTGCGAATTATAAGATAGTATAAAAGCAGCATAGAACGTGTTTGAAGCTACAGTGGAGGAAGGTGCGAATTAGATTAACGATCTTGCATTAATAAATGGTAATGAGATTGTTATTGGAGCCGAGTGGTGTGTTGTCGGAAATAATCTAACCAAAGAAGAAAGAGTATATCATTTAACAGTTATCAAGTCAAGGATACCAACAGTAATTGTAAAGAAACAAAGATAAGTGTCTGTTTTAAGAAAAATAGAATTTCAAAATTTTTTGATCATGTATAATTTAGTACTAGTGTTACCCCAGCACACAATGCACTGACAGACAGCGTTGACAGAACCGGCGAAATGTCAAGTCACGTGATGCATTCGTTCCAATAATGACACGCGACGTTATTGTAGATGGCGCCCCAAGTGACGCGCGTCTAGCCGACCTTCATATATATTATAAATTAAAATAATAATTATTAAAAAATCGACGTAGAATAAAAATATAAAAATGTTTCATGTTCCATCTGTGGATAGAACACTTTCATTAAAAAAAATGGTCCAAATTGGTGAAGCGGTAGCCGCTGGAGGAACCGGAGAAAAAAACCCTTTGTGCTTTTAAATATGTATGGATAATTTCTAATTGACATTTAATAAATACCCTTGTAACGTGATATTTGGTTGTGTGTTTCTGTTTTATTCATCTTATGCCATTTTTGTCTTAAAGCTTTATAACGACCCTGAGATTAAAAAAATTTATTGTAAAATAAAGTTAGACATTTTAGATCATATTATAATTAAACGCAATTGTAAGATAGAAGCATTCTAAAACTGTCGGGTAAGTGCTTTGGGGCTGTATTTTATAGGCTCATTACCTATAAATTATTTATATTATTATAATAATATAATTTTTAAAATTATTATATTATTTTTTTACAATTACGTTAATTAATTGTAAAAGAGAGGCCTGATGTCTGATTAATAATTAAATTTTCCTGTTTTCACTAGTCAAAAAGAGAGAAAATGTTGTGGGTGGTCTGGAAACGAGTGTATGAAAAATTCATTACAAATTTTTACAAATAATTAATGTAATTGTACAAAAATAATAATATAAAAAAAATTTATACTAACATAACAATGACAATTTATTTGTAATTTAATCAATACTGATTTCGAGTAAAATATGTATACCGGTGGCCGCGAGAACAGGTAACAACCGGCCATTTATTCAATTATTAAATTATTAATTTTATTTTTTTCTGGATAATATACACATAAACATGCATATTACGACATAAAGCGGTGTTAATTTGGACTTCCGGTTTAACCTGAAGTTATAGAGATTTTTTTTTATTTTTAATGGAACACACTGTATATGTATTTGGATAGACCTTTTAATGTCCTTTACAGCTTCGTATAATACTTACCCATTAACTTTTAATTTTGGACGCCAGAGGGCGTATAAAAAAAATTAAATGCCTAATAATGATACTCATAATTAATGTCTTTTAAGTTGGCTTTGAAAACAAAAATATGATGAACTTTAAGTGTTTTTTTTTATTATTTTGTTTCAACATTTTATTGTGTCAAGAAGACTTAAAAAAAAATTAAAAAAACTTTTCAATTTTCAAACGGTCATGACTTTTGTTTTAATTCCCCTACTTGAGTTTTATTGTATTTTTTAAATTGCCATTATATTTGCTTTAATTTACTACCAATAACATACCTTATTATTTTCAAAATAGCAAAAAAAAATTAAACTATTGTATTAATAGCGGATATTAAAAATAGCTACGTTTTTTGCAACTAAGTTGGCTTTGAAAACAAAATACCAACAAGATATGGTATTGATATTAAAAACGCCCTCTGGCGTCCAAAATTAAAAGTTAATGGGTAAGTATTATACATAGCTGTAAAGGAAATTTAAATGTCTATCCAAATATGCAAAAATTACAGGATGTTCTATTAAAAATAAAAAATTGCTATCACTTCCGGTTAAACCGGAAGTCCAAATTAACACCGTTTTATGTCGTAATATGCATGTTTATGTGTATATTTACATAAAAATTTGAAATTATTATTTTAAAAATTGAGTAAATGGTCGGTTGTTACCTGTTCTCGCGGCCACCCGGTATGTAGTTTATCCGCACAAGAAATATTGATATTTTGTCTATGATTCTCATTTACAGGTCGCCGAGTGAATTTGTTGTAAAAACTCCAAATTCAATAGGTCATTATTTTGTAACGATTAGGGCTAAGACATCGTTTTCTTCTAATTTCATTCAGAATTGAGTCTGTTTTAACTCCCTCCCCCTCCCATAAAATTTCCATCTAGAAGGCGCAGAAAAAAATATCTATCAAAAACTAATAAGTACGTTTTTTTTTTTTTCAAAAAAGGGTAAATTTCAAAAGGCTCGGAAATTGTTTAGGCTACGACATTATGTTGTTTTTAGTTTTGTAAGAAGTTTTATATACTTTTATTCATCTTTGAACGACTTTTCAAATTAAATGCACTGGACGCGAGATATTTCCAAACGACTTGACTTATATAAAATTGCACCATAAAAGCCTCAAAATGGTCAACTTTGGGAGGTCATAATCTCTGACCTTAGAAGGTTACATTCGGAAAGTTAGATAATATTTGTTTTACATTTACACAGAATTGAGTCTACTTTCATTCATCTGTGTACCACGTTTTCGTAGGATAGTCAGGAAACGAACAATTTCAGAAAAACTGATAAGTACGTTTTTTGGCTAAACAATCCAAAAAAATGGTCACCTTTGAGAGGCCATATCTCGGAAAATGTTTGAGTTGGGACATAATTTTTTTTTTAGTTTTGTGGGCTATTTTATATACTTTTAGTACAGACGTCAAAAAATGATGAAATTTTTACACTAATCTCAGTATGCAAAATGTCACATTGAAGTTGTTTATCTTGACAAAGTGCACGAAGTATTTCGCGCACTAGAGCGAAAAATATTTCGTGCATGACGACAATGGTACTTACCCTTTTTTAAAAAGGACGCCGACCAAACTCATTTAGGAAAAAAATAACTGACAAAACAAAAGATAAACAATTCCATTCCTGAGTTTTTTCTACATCTAATGGATTTTTTTGACGTAATGACTGGACTACACGTTTAATTGCTGATGGTTGATAAAAAAAAGAATAATTTCCAAAATTGTCCGATTTTTAAACGCAGTGGTCGCTATGTATGGGATTTCGGTTTTCAGGAAGGTGCCACAGAGAAAGTATAGCTGATTCCTAAGGATGAAAAATTCAAAAAGAAGCCGTTTGGCCAATTTTTGAAAGACATATGTTCGAATGTTACCAAAATTTTGAAAATATTTTGCACTTTACAGGTTTAGTAATTGTTTAAAGAATATACCGATATTGCTTCGTTCCAACAAATGTAGTAGGACCGACATTAGTATTTACTATTTAATCTTCGCATTCCACATGTTCAGCCCTTTCGGTCGAACCTTAGAGTTGAAGCCAAAACGGTGATTCGAGTAATTAATGTTTCACAAACGCCAATGCAAAGTTTTTGCCGGTTTAACATCATCGTATAACATGATATAAATACTTTTACCAGCAGGATTTATTTTTCCTTTTTACTCCCAAGTACTTCATTTTTGTGTTATTGGTAGTAAGTGAGCCGACAGTGTGCACATTGCTGCGCCTGCGGTTTTCCACTATCGCTAAAGATTTCAGGGAACATGAACAGTAGCATGCCAGCATGTACACAATAGTCAACAGCAAACAATATGGTAAACTATGTAATGTAATTAAAATTTTTAAAATGTAACCCGCTCGAGATTCGAACTTTCGACCAACCTATGCCTCACAACCTGTACACGCTAGCACTGGGCCATGGAGTCTGTTGATAGCAGACGTTAAAATATGGAACGCATACATAAACAATACGTCATCCGCCCGCCAAATTTAAATTGCCGGTAAACTACGCTGCATGTTATCCAATGACGGTATACTATATACCGACAAAATGTTGCCCGCTAGCACTGGCCGGCTAGTCACTGTAATATATCGTAAGGAGATAATTGAGCATTTTATAAAAAGCCCTGGAATGGTCTCAATCTCACATACGCTCACAAATTTCTATAGGTATAGGCGTACAAGATACACGACTAAAGTTTCTGAACAATCAACGAAGTGAAGCCACGCGGCCATTTTGTAGGAGGTCAAAATGGCAACCTCAAATGCAATGTAGGGCGCTTACATAATACAGCTACAACAAATAGTAGTACATTTAACATATAAATACATATTACTAACTAAAATTAGTTTAGTCATCAGGTTTTTGTACCATTTGACAAAAACAAAAATTTTTTAGTGCTGTTATGTTTTCGTGATAACTTCAATTTTTTAATTGCATGGCGTAATATTTTTCCACGTAATCTTCTTTGCTTTTCATTAAGTAAAACCAAAAAATACTGGTAAATGTAACCGAAACCGAAATTTTTAGTAGCAGTAAACCATAACCGAAAACGTAACCGAATTTAAAAAAAAATGGTCCGTAACTAAAAACCGAAACGTTGTTTTTTTCGGTTCACGTTCTTTTTAAAAAGGAAGTTATGACACGCACAGGTACACTCGCAGGCACCGACGCCGACAGACAGACAATCATTTTTTTTAACTACTTGCGCAATATTTCCGTCAAAATCTTGGAATAGAGAAACCTCATGAATTCAATACTTCCCTATACTGAAAGTTTTTCCACAATATTCAATTTTTTAAATTTCGTAGCTTTGGTTAAAATTAAATTTTTAGCAATTCCTACTTGATCGTTTTTTTGCATTTGCATAATAATTTTCCATGTTACAGCTTTTGATTAAATCATACCTTTTAGCTTAAAATAAATCAAACAATACGGGGTTGGGCAAAAGTACGGAACAATGCAAATATCTTTAATACGACAACCGCGATTTTGACAAAATTTTCTACATAAAGGTTCCGATATACGGTGGATACAATGAAAGTATCGGCGGTTCAAAAGTATTTCCGATTTAGCCGGAAATGATATCAACTTTTTTATTTTAAACAGAACACCCTGTATATTTTTTGATAGAACTATTTTTTGCGAGTTCAGTGATATAAGGTTTCATGCCTTTATTTTTAATAATTTTAGAGATATTGAATAATAATGTTTCGTAATTGTAAAAAAAATTGTAAAAAAAAGAATGTGAGAAGCTTAAACGGTTATGTAATGTTGTCAAATATGTTAGGTTCGTGTTGTGTTGTTTTCATGTTTGATAGATTGAGCAGTGTGGTTGAGTAATCAATTAATTAACCAGAATTAATTAAAACTGCTGAATTTAACATCAGAAATGGTTCAATTAACAGAAAGAGAACGAATTCAAATTTTAATTATGGTTGGTTTTGGTGAGCGTCGTAGAACTCAGCAAGAAGTTTGTACTATATTTAACAATTTGCAATCTTTCTGTTAATTGGACCATTTCTGATGTTAAATTCAGCAGTTTTAATTAATTTTGGTTAATTAATCGATTACTGCAACAACACTGCTCAATCTATTGAACATCAAAACAACACAACACCAACCAAGCATATTTGACAACATTACATAACTGTTTAGGCTTCTCACATTCTTTTGTTTCCATGAGCTGCTAGATAACAATTACGAAACATTATTGTTCAATATCTCTAAAATTATTAAAAATAAAGGCATGAAACCTTATATCACTGAACTCGCAAAAGAGAGTTCCATCGATTTATCAAAAAATATACAAGGTGTTCTATGTAAAATAAAAAAGTTGATATCATTTCCGGCTAAACCGGAAGTTCTTTTGAAGCGCCGATACTTTCATTGTATCCGCAGTATATCGGAACCTTTATGTAGAAAATTTTGTCAAAATCGCGGTTGTCGTATTAAAGATTGTTCCATAATTTTGCCCAACCCTGTATATTAAAGTTTTGCTTACATCTCTTAAATGTTGCTTCTTTTTAATAAATAATTATAAAAAGCGACTTAATTTTAATAATCAATAGCTTTATTTACGGAAACATTATCTTCCAAATTTGAAATAAAGCGAGTTACAACAAACTGTATTTGCACTAAAAAAGAACAAGAACAATAAATGTTTGAAATTTCATTTGCAAACTTTCAAGTCAACAGGTTATTTCATTGCAAATTTGAATAAAGAATGTTTTAGGTCCCACAGCTTAACTTTAGAGCGGAGGCGACCGTTTCACGTAAATCCCCTGCATACCGGAACGATCTGTCGAAAAATTCTCAATCCAGTATTATTCGAATGCCATAGCCGAATGAATTTCACTTTTCCCCCTTTAAATTCGAGCTGTTTGCGTTGTTCCGAGCACATTGCCTGCTTTATCTAAATTGGTACTTATAAAGGGAATTAATGAGTCGATCATAGGATTATTTTTAGAAATTGGTTTTGTCCGCGTATCCTTTGTCTTAGGAATTCAAACAAAATTAGGGAACAAAAGACGTCGCTATTTTTACACGTTACGCAGTCAGACTCTAAGAAATTCCCTAGCGTCAGGGCGGCGAATTGGGAAACTACCTATAAAGCTTTTATTTTCCATGTCCTAGTGGCATTAGCATACGCGTCAGAACTTTTCCGCGGGGCCAAACTGTGACCTTTCGCAGGGAAATGTCGAAGATTCGCTCAGTTAGGGAGTCACTGGTATGTGAAATACCGAGTCGTTTCATTAGCACTCGCAGGGTTGAAGGGCAGGGAACGCTTTACGACCCGAATACGTCGCACTTTTATCACTGCAGTCTCAAAATTGCCTGGATGCATTAATGTAGCCGGAAAAATTGCACCACATCATCTGGAATTGAGTTGCTGCTGCGTTGGGATTTGCAGCTTCTACAATGACGGCAGCAATGTCTGCCGGATGAATATGCAAAGTTAATTTGAGGAAACTGACAGTTCAATTTCGTATCAGTATAATCCTCAGATAGCTTGACCTCGATGTGTGTTTAATAGAGAATGTCTTCGCTACGTACGAGATGCTGTGCAAGTATTAAATGTTTTATTGCTAGGATGCTACACAAATGCAACTTTAATTTTGAAAACGATCACCTGAATTAAAATAAATAAATAATTTCAGTTTAAGCAAATCATGAAGGGAATAGTCAAATTTTAATTTCTAACTTTATTAGCTGAAACAACTAAAAAATGATAATGTGGCCAATTTATTTAAAAAAATGACGAAGCATTTGGTCTGTACTTTCTAAAGTTTTCAAAATATTATCAAAAAAACATTTTCCTACTCCCATGTTTTAATTTAGTTAATAAAATGATACCCATTTCGACACAGATTTTCATTATGAAATGACCTAAACTGACCAATTGCAGCAAAGCATTGTTTTTGGTAACTATGGTTACAGGACTTGTTGACATCGCAAAACAGTTTGAGTTTCTTTTGCATAAAAAAATTTTTTAATGAATATTTTTTTAAATCAACGAGTCGTAGAAAAAATAGTGTATGCAACTCTTATATAATGGCTATTAATACACTTGTTTGAATTAATTTCACTCGTGTATTAATAGCTATCATTATAGATTCGTTGCATAATATACAATTTAATTATTTTGTACAATAATGTGTAATTCCAACTGTCACTATAAGATCACAATGTCCCTAAGTACTTTTTTTAAAATCATGAAGCCATGCGTGAGCACGACTCCATGATTTCCATCCCACCCCCTTTCCCTGGCTCAGCACACTAAGTGCTATTCACCGGTCTAACATGCCCCACCCCTGAAAGACATGCAACCCAACATACACACCATCCATGGACCCGCCGGGTTTAACTTCTTCAGAAAAATTTCTGACGGGCAGTGGACTCGAACCTACTGCCATTGGGAGTCTAGTTTCAAAGCCTGGGACTTTAACCACTACACCACTCGCCGGCCCTCCCTAAGTACTTAAGCAGGTAGTTATGCAGGTTGTGACTAATCGTACTCGCCTACACTTTAAATGTATTACACTACAAGTAGAAGAATATAACGACGAAACAGGTCGTAACTCTTCGTAGTACTCGCTTAGATACGCAATGCCTATAAAAATTCAGATGTTGTTAGAAGCCAAAAATAAAAGCTAAATAAACAAATTATTTTTATCGCAAGAAAAACACTTTGGTAATAAAAAAAACCTCCGTGGATTGTTTCCAATCTTGTCTATTCTGTACTAGCTTTTTTGCTCTTTATGGTCTCAAAATTCTAAGTCTTATATTATTATTTGCATCATCCTTAGCCTATTGTAACGTCGCAGACGCTAGGTATAACCCGTCTTGTTGGAATTCGTAGCGCTGGGGCCTTTTTTTAATGGCACGTTGTGTCTCGTAATCTAAAGTAGGCAAACTTGACAAAATAAGACACAGTAAAGGTTAAATCCGATAATGGAATCTCTCCATCAATATTCCTCGAAATGATAGCAGCTGCAACCGTTTTACAGTGATCTACCACCTGCATTCACCTATAAATACTAGGAAAACTGCAGTCAGGGTAGTGCATCTCATAAAGGATATTACAGCGTGTATTTGAATTGCCCACTAATCATCAGAACATAAAGGGCGGTGAAGGGGGTGAGTTTACAGCTAGAGGAAAATCCGCAGAGGCAGCCGGTCAAGCCAAGCGCCAGATACGAACGGGAAATATAACCTCGAGATAAAGTTGCAGTGACTCTAAGGGGAAATCAATTGTTTTTCCCCGAATGCTGTATCTTCAAAACTAAGGCCAGTGCGAATTTTTGAAAAGTTTGTCATTAATGCCCGATTACTCAAAAACAATATGCCAATCAATACAAATTGTCATGTTATTTAATAGCTTTTAATAAGGACTATTTGGAAGATTAGTTGGGTCATTTAGGGTCATGGAAAAAAATTAAACTAATGCATTGTAGACGTTTCGGCTGAAAATCTCCTTACATTCATCGGCAATAAGTTATTCATAAAAAAAAATTGCGAAGAACTTCCCCTGTACTTTCCCATACTTATACAAAATATTTACTTTTGTATATCTAATCACAACAATTACAGCACATCTAACTGAGAACTGTTGAAGTATAAAATCCTGCTAACCCCAAGAAGGGCAAGTGACCATAAATATAAGAGAGTCTCTTACTCTCTTACTCACCACGTTTTCGCAATCTACCTCACTCACTTTGATACTTCTTATGCCGGAAAATTTTCCATTTTGTTTGTGAAAAATTTAGAAAGAAATCGATTTTTGATTTTTTGCAGAAAGATTTCTCAAGACTAGACAAAAACCAAAAACAGACAAATTTGTTCGCCAAAATTAAAGAGGGAGGGGAAAAATAAACCTTCTTAAATATTGCTGCATGTAAAAAATAAGTTCTGAATCTGATTCTACTACTACTTTTGAAGACTTTAAACTTAAACAGAAATCTTTTATCGTCTCCCGTGTATTAAAAAGAGGGAAACAAATCTTCGATTTTCAAAACTTCATAAAAAGCGTCACAGAAAAATTAAAGCCTTGAGACACAAACCAAATTGTAGCCCATCCCTAGCTCTATACGAATACCAAATTGAAAAAAAATCCTGTGTGCAGTTTTTGGCCACCATGTTTTTGTAAATTTCCACTTGTTGTTGAGTAATAAGTCGCTAAAGTCCAAATTTTCTAAAAATCGTAGCCATCGCCATTTTGAAGCTAGAAAGTATAAAAACAAGCATTCGCTTCGACCTAAGATCTTATTATATCAAATTTCGTCTTCATAATTTTCGGATCGTTTTCCGGATAAATGCTACCAAAAAAACATGTCTAATTTTTTCCCGGTTCCGGATTGTAAAACAAAAACTGTTTGGCACGAAAAATTTTAGTTATACCTAGTCATACCAAATTTCATTAAAATCGGTCCAGTAGATCCTGAGATTTCGCGTCACACACACCCACACAAATGCAGACAGACATTTTTTGAAACCATTTTTTTGGGTTCCTGGAGGTCCAAAATATGTATTTCTGTCAAATCTCGGATTTAAAATTTTCGAGTTCACAATACGTACCCATACTGGAAGTATGGAAAAGTAAAAAAGGGTCAAATAAATTTTTAAGGGTATAATCAAGTGATACAAAAATATTTTTGGCAATTATAAAAATATTTTTGGAAATTTGCAGTGTGAACTAATTTTACTCTGACGCCCTCCAGGGATAACTCTTCAAATAAACTATTTACATCAGTTTTGGTTCGATATCCGAAGCGCATCTAATCAGATGTAGCGCGGGCGATTCCCTACTCGCACGCGGTTTAGCCGAAGGTATCCTAGTTTACTATTAATATAACTTATAAAGTATGCGACATCGTATTGCACAGAATGTTGCAAGTTAAATCACCACCTTCTTTTATAATTCTTTCTTTCTTTAATGTTTGTTAAAACTATGTTATTCAGTCATTTATTGGCGCGAGAATACTTAAAACGTAAAAAGTATGAGAAAGTACCAGCGCGCGACCTGTTTCGCTCATTTGTACTTTCTCATATCTTCGGTACAGGAAAGTATTGATTGATTTCATGAAAATTTTCGAAATCCAGATTTTACCGGAAATACATGTTTTGGCTTTTTGGGGATCAAGGAATTTTGTTAAAATTTTAAATGAATAGGTATATCACAAACTGTAGTTGTGGTTAAGTTGTCCAAATAAATCTGAAACCGGAAGCGGAAGTTAGACATGTTTTTTTGGTAGCGTTTCTTTGCAAAACTAAATTTAAAATTTGAGCACAGGAACTGAGAGAGGAACGTAAAAAAAATCGAAACATTTTTTACCCAACTCTCTAGCTTTAAAATGGCGGCCGCTACGATTATTTTAAAATCTCTCCTTTAAAGCTCATTTAATCAAAAAGTGTTGTTTGATCGGGCTTAACTCAAGTTGTTCGGTAGACCTTTGTGGGTTGTATACGATGAATCAAAATTAATTTTGAGAATCTGAAAACAATCGCAATGTCGCTTCTCCAAAGTTTTAAAAGTTAGAAAAAAATATTTTTCAGGAACTGCTCAGTGCTCACACGATTTTTTTTAAAATTTTGTAGTCTGTTAGAACTAAAGATTGACTACAATTTAATTGTTTGCTAAAAGCTATAATTTCACTGCGGTGTCTGTCTTCTACGAATTTAAAAAAATTTAATATGCGTACCCCTTTATCTATTAAACGGGGACCGATGTAAAAAAATCTTAAGCAGATTTGCCCATCATGACTAGTAGAACCCAAACGTAATGTTAGTTTTTGGAAAATTTTATATTTGGTGGGGTTCCGGGCCCCCCTCTCATTTTTTGGCTGACGAATTTAGGATTTGGTTGGCTACTGTAGAAAATGTAAATTTTAAATATTTGTGATTTAATAAACAATTAAGCACTTACAAAAATTTTAGAACGTGGACGAGTTAGAATCCGACGATCCGAGCAGGTATGATTACTAAAAAGACATCATTTTTGCTGCTAGAACCAAACATTGGCTACAGTTTGATTTTTTGCTGAAAGCTATAATTTCACTGTCGATGCAGGGTACCCCCTTAATTATTAAACGGGATCCGATAAATTTTTGTTAAAGCGGAATTGCTCATCATGACTAGTTGAATCAAAAGATATTGTTCGCTTTTAGATAATTTTATAGTTGGTGGAACTATTGTAGAAAATTTCAAATATTAGAAATTTTCAAATTAATATTTCTCAAAAATTGGCCATGCGTTTTTTTTAAACTTTGTAGTTTTGTAGATTCGAAGATGAGCTACAATTTGGTTTTTTGTTGAATACAATAATTCCACAGTGACGCGCTCTATCAATTTTTTAATATCAAAAAATGGTACTCTTTTATTTATTAAACGGGAAACAATAAATAACTTCTGCATAAGCAAAATTACTTATCTTGACTAGTCGAACCAAAATTTAGGGTTGGTTTTGAAAAAATTGTGGGGCCGGACCTGAATAAGTTAGGATCCGAGGTATGATTACTAAGCCGACATTTTTGCTGACGTCATGAACTGGCAGCTGTAATAAAGGTTAAAGTATAGATGAAATGAAGGTTTGTCTACATAGCTTGTTTTCTGAGAAATCTAACAGTCGGTGAAATGTACAACGTTATAATTATAAAATTTACACTTTTGCTGGTACGGTAAGTATTAATACGAGGATCGTTGGAAAAGTACGTGGCCTAACAAAGAAAACGCAAGTTTTTGGGCAAAAAATCATTTGATTTTTCAATATACTCTCCTGCTCGTTCAACGCACTTATTCCAACGATGCTCCAAAGCAGCAATGCCGTCTTTGTAGGTCGATGAACCCAAGTCCTCAAAATAGCTATTTACAGCAGCGATTACCTCGGAATTGGATGAAAATCTTTTACCGCCGAGCCATTTTTTAAAATTTGTAAATATATAAAAATCTCTGGGAGCCAAATCTAGCGAATAGGGTGAATGAGGCACTAATTCGAATCTCAATTCATGAATTTTGGCTATGGCGATTGCAGACGTGTGTACAGGTGCGTTATCTTGATGGAAAAGCACTTTCTTTTTCACCAAATGAGGCCGTTTTTGTCGCTCAATTGCTGCAAAAAATTGGCATAATACTCGCCATTTATTGTTTTTCCCTTTTCCAACTAGCCGACGAAGATAATTTCATGAGAATCCCAAAATACAGGTGCCATAACCTTTCGTGATGACAAAACCGTTTTTGCCTTCTTTGCTGGCCGAGAACCTTTGTGTGTCCATTGTTTAGACTGTTCTTTGGTTTCGGGAGTGTAATGGTGGACGCAGGTTTCATCAACGGTTATGAAACGGCGCAAAAGTCCTTCGGATTGCGGCGAAAACGTGCCAAAAGGTCGCGAGAAACAATCAAACGATTCATATTTTGCTACGGTGTGAGCAAACGCGGCACCCAACGCGCGGAGTATTTTTTCATTTCCAATTCTTCAGTTAAAATTCTGTGGACACTGTCATTTAAAATGGCCATTATGTCTGCTATCTCGCGGACTTTTACTTGATGGTCATCTAATACGATACGGAAGACTTTTTCAATCATAATCGGGGTAGTAGCCGTTTTTGGGCGTCCACTGCGGAGTTCGTCCTTTGTGCTCACACAACCACGCTGAAACTCGGTAATCCAGTTTTTAACCATTGAAAACGAAGGAGCGGACTTCTAAAATGTCGAATCCGACTCTGCTTTGATTTCGGTTGGTGTTAAGCCTTTCAAAGTACTTTATCACTGCTCGCAACTCAGTTTTTTCCATTATTTACGAAATTATTCGAGACGGTCACTTTGGCTCACTGTCAAACACAAACTAACTGACAGATCGCTCTACACTGTCATATTTAACCTAAGAAAGGATGGTTCTGAAAAATGGCAATGCAAATTTCGCCGAATTACCGCCATCTCTGTGTTAGGCCACGTACATTTCGAACGATCCTCGTATATAGTATGGGAAAGTCCACTAGAAATGATTTTCGACGTCTAACTACACATATTGTATTCTTATAGGCGCTCGGTTCCGAATCTAAGCAAATACAACGAAGAGCCATTTCTGCCTACTTAATTGAACGTGCTAGAAGTACGCTATAATACTGTATGAAATATTTTTAGAATGTAAAAAATAATGTCTAAAGTATGAGAAAGTTCGACCAAAGTGCGTTGCCTGTTTTTCATTTTTATCTTCAGTAAGAAGTGTATGACAAATAACAATATATAATATCTTTGTAAAGAAGAACGGTGACGCAACAACGACAACGCATTTCCAGTTCTAAAATGATCTCCCCGAAAATAGCGTCCGTTCTGAAGTTACGCAGAAAAAATTACCATTATCTGGTCTCGTCTTACATTATTATCGCGGATTCATATGTGCGACGGCGTAAAACGTGCATATGACGAATAACGGCCATATTTTTTCTCGTACCACCGCTTGGTTTTAATAATACAACATCTTGTTAGGGAAACCTCTAAGGCTTTAGTCGCCAATTTTCACGTTTTTATTGTGTATTTTTGCGTCCACTTTATAGTCTTTATTATTTGCCATATTTCCTGATGATAACAGGGCTTCGACATCTACATATCATCATAAAAAATCACACGACTTTAAATTATTGTTCCCAACTAGCTGAATTCAACCAACCTAAGGAAATTTTCCTGAATAGCTGCAACGGCAGTTGCGTGCAAATTTGCAATTTCTCGTATTTGATAAAAACACACCTAAGCAACCGAGGTTGGTCTGGCTTATGGGTTTGTTAACTAATTGATACGGATTGGTTCATATGTTATAAATTAATTTGTTTTCCTTTCTACGTCCTCCACGTTCTTTCCTTTGAACTAATGAAACGTGTGATGTAAGCAGCGAATTTTCTATTTCTAAAGTGGAAATGGGTTTCTCGTCTTCTTTTTAACGGTTTTATTTACCGTTCGTCTTCTCCTTTAATAACTGCGTTTAAAAGCTTAAGGGCGGGGAAGTCGGGGAGTATTATCATTCACGGCGTATAGATGTCAATGTTTTAAATCGTGAAAAGTATAAATTACTAATGCTTGGATAAAAAAAACAAATTTAAGATATAATTAAAAATTTACACGTAGAATAGATGGCGCTAGTAAAAATACGGTTAAAAGCATGTCTTACCAATTTGTTTTAGCTAGCCAATACAAAACATACACCGCAAGATGAATTTATTCTTAATTCGCCATAATAAATCACGTAGTTGTAAGGCAGAGACGGAAGAAACCAATACTGGAATATAAGAGAAATAGAAACAATTTTAAGACACATGGTAAAACTAAATTTACAGTATCTAAAGTAAATCTAAAGTATGTTGTTAAAAGCTTTTGATCAAATTTAAAATACAAAATACATCAAAAATTTATCGGGAATGTTAGGATAAAGCAACGGTTACAACCAAAAGCGCGTGCTTTAATTCCACCCACGTACATTAAAGTGGCTAAGTGGTTTCGTGTCACTTTTGCAGACATCTCCCCTTTGGCGGTTTTCCATCTCTAGTTGATGGAGGGAGCTTCTCTCCAAAAACGGATTAAAATAGTTTCCATGGGTCCGGCCAAGCCTTAACGCCCTAAAAAACACAATCCTGAGCTGCAAACCAACCTGTGAAAGGTTCGCGGTGTCCGGATGATCGAAACCAAGGGATTGATACTTCTCCTGGGTGTTTATGAGACCTCTGCGGCGAGGCTGAAGAGCTAGGGTTATAAAGTTCAAGCGGGCATGGTTAAGGTGTCCTTTTTGCACCCTAGAAATGCCCATGAAGCAAAAAACGCCAATCCTCCTCCAGAAGTAGCGGAACAATTACCAATTTTGGGACGCGAGGCCTTGGAGGAGGCAAGGGTACAGACAGGCCAGCTAGTCCTTAAGTAGAAGTAGGAAAAAGATTTCAAATTAAAAAAAAAAGGAAAAACATGAACATTCTCCCAATTGATCTGTAACACGGTGCTCAGTCGACTGTTCTTGTTAGCCGCAAGGTAGGCTTGGGGCAGACCGATATCGCCCTGATTCAAGAGCCACGGGTTTGGCGTTGCTCTATTCAATGCTTAAACAGGAATAGCGGGGTACTACTGCTCTACCAAAGCTATTCCCAGGTCCTGCATTTACGTCTCTAAAGACGTTAATGCCAAACTCATGCGGGATATCTGTTTCACAGACATGGTAGTCATTAAGGTCAGTCTTAAGCGGGAAATAGACAGGATACACATTGTTGTCGGTTTTGTCTATCTCCCCTACGACTCTCCAACACGCCCACCTTCAGCCGAGCTGAAAGAGTTGGTTCGGTACTGTAGTACTGAAATGTCTCTGATTATTGGATGTGCCGCCAACGCGCACTACACTTGTTGGGACAGTTCGGATGTCAATTCCAGGCGCCAGTTTGCTACAGTACCTATACTTCACCGATTTACAAATTCTGAATAGAGAAAATACGTCTACCTTTGTTACACAAAGAAGGCAAGAAGTTATTGAGAAAGACTTCTGAGAAAGCATTGAAGATCTTCCGGAAGCTGCAATACTGCAAAAAAACAGCCACACCAGCTTAGGAGACCTTAAGGCTTCCACCTGATAGACTCACAACCACCACTGAGGAATGTCTAAAGCATCTCATACGACTCCGGACTGAAGGACGGTCTCAAGAGTGGTGACGATTAAACGTCTGAAATGGGCCATCCACACGTTTGGCCCTTATAAAAGTCCAAGTGCGGATGTGGTGTTTCCGGCAATCTTACAAGAAAAGCTGGAGATCCTCATTTGTCTGCTGTACCATCTTTTGCTCACCTCTCTGGCCCTTAGGTACATTACTATACCCCTGAGATCCGTGAAGGTAGTATTTTTCCAAAGGCAGGACGTGCAGCATACGATACTGCCAAATCCTTTAGACCTATCAGTCTGACTTCGTTCCTGCGAAAGGCGCAGAAAAGGCTAGTTGATGCGTTTCTAAAAGAGGGTGCATTGATCATTTCACCTTTGCACCAATGGCAAGATGCCTACCAGTTAAGTAAATCCATGGAGACGGCACTTCATCCGGTTGTTTTTAAGATCGAGAAGGCGCTGCACCACAAGAAGCTTGCCGCTAAAGCGTTTCTTGACATTGAAGGAGCTTTTGACAACACCTCCTTCGATTATATTTGTGAAGCCGCTACTAGACCGCGGTTACCGCCTCAGTCAGGAGAGGATGTCCACAGGGAAGAGTTCTTTCACTTCTACTGAAGTGCCTCGTCCTTGACGGTCCACTAGCAGAACTCTAGCATGCCGGTTTGTATACGCAAAGCTACACAGGTGACCTTGCAATTAATTTCAGGTACATTTCTAGGTACTGTCAGCGGGCTCCTGCAAAGAGTTCTAGGAATTGTACAACGATAGTGCACTGACCTTCTTTACCCATCTCTACCAGAAGAAAAGTCGACGGTTTCACACGGAACCGGAGCTGTTAGGAGCTAAGCTGCGTCTCTCTGAAGCAGTCAAGTATCTAGACTATAGGTAACCCTAGATGTTCGGTTCTCCTGGAAGGAACATGTCGATAAACAAATACAAAGAGCTACTGTAAGCTTTTGGGCCGGTAGACGGACCTTTGGTAAAACCTGGGAATTAAACCCCAAAGTTACTTGGTGGATTTACTCCGCCATTGTCAGACCAATGGTGGCATATGCGACGTTGATGGTGGCCCGCAGTCCAGCGGTCAGTTATCAAACTACGCTTAATTTAGATTTATAAACTGGCTTGTTTAGGAATCTCAGGAACAATGCGCACGGCACTTACTGCGGATCTGGAGGCACTTCTGGACCCTGTGCCCCTTTATATTCTGATTGAGGCGGAGACCCGAAAAGCAACTTACAGGTCTTCGATGCTCTTGGTTCTGTTTTAACCAAATTAATGGTGGTTAAAGACTGTCGTGGAACCCTAAGCATACTTGGCTCACACAACTGGGTCAAGTCACTCTAGGTGCTCGACCACAGTAACGTTAGTGGAAACAAAGAAACTGATTCTTTGGCCAGGAAGGGCTCTCAGATACCCCTCCTTGGCCCGGAGCCGGCCTTCGGACTCCCTAGGGCTATTGCAAGACAGGAGATTAAGAACTGGGCTTGTTCCCAGTTCAAAATCCACTGGAACTTGCAATCAGAATTCAGCCAGTTAAAACTTCTTATTCGATAATCTTTGCCTTGGCTTTCCAAACAAATGCCACGTTTTGAGAAGAAAACATGTCAGGATCGTGGTAGGCTTTCTGACTTGCCATGGTCTTTTTAACGGGCACCTTAACACCATGGGAATAGTAAACGACCCCATATGCAGGTTCTGCGGAGAAAAGGAGGAATCTTCCCTCCATCTTCTTATCCACTGCCCCAGACTAATGCTACTGCGGCACCGACACCTCGGCATCCCGCTCCCGAAGTCATTATTTCTTTTAATTATTAAATTACCTGAATCCGTGAGCTATGCTCCACCTTTTTTTGGTAACATCTTACAAAAATTAAAAACAAGTCAGGATCGTGGTAGGCTTTTTGACTTGCCATGGTCTTTTTAACGGGCACCTTAACACCATGGGAATAGTAAACGACCCCATATGCAGGTTCTGCGGAGAAAAGGAGGAATCTTTCCTCCATCTTCTTATCCACTGCCCCAGACTAATGGTACTGAGGCACCGACACCTCGGCATCCCGCTCCCGAAGTCATTATTTCTTTTAATTATTAAATTACCTGAATTTCAATTGCACATCTACCACCATGTAGTACAATAGGTGTTACTTACAGAATGGTGGTGAATTTTTACCCCACTATAAATTCACCATATCCCAACATCAAAACGGAGTCTAGAGAACTATTCCACATGAATTTAAGTTAAATAACATTTGTTGCTACTAGTAGCACTCTGTAATATAGCACCATATCAAGCATGTTGCCACCTGTAATCCGTCTCTACACTAAGTCAACACACGATTATTGGCCACGAGAAGATTCGACAGGTTTAACAGGTTCCTAAGAGTTATCCATGTATTATTACCCCTACCGGACACTTTCTCTCCCACAGATCTGAGCACAATTGGTCCCCAATGGCGATGGTATGTTGCTGACAAACTTTGTAACCCAACAGGTTTCCGTAACACAACATTAGAATAACGAGGTAAATTTTCAGCTCCTGTAGGGAGTAAGTGCTTTGTTTCTTCTAAAAGTCCGCATCTCTCTCTACTTCCGTGAAATCACTGGCCGAAAACCCGTGATTACTAATTATTGGAATCTTAAAATTGTCTCTGAAAGAAGAGGTGGCCGTAGCAAGTTGCAAGAACCAGGGTGACTTCAATGGTACCTCCCAATTAGTGAGGCCGTCCCATGAACAAAGTCCCACGGGGTAAAAGAAGCAAGAGATTAATTATAATATTAAGTAAATGTATTGATCAATGTAAAATAAAGTATTTATAAGTTAAATTCGGATCCCTTCCACCTGTCCCAATTTATGTGACGTTGGACCTCCTCGATACTAGAAGCCACAACTTTACCATCGCCAAGTACAGTTTTCGATGCAAAGAAGAAAATCCAATGTTCTAGCCGTCAGCGTCAGTGACAAAACAGATTCGGCGGCAGAAGCACTGCGCTGCGACTCTTTGTTTTACTAAATTACTTAGACTTTTATTAAGTTGTGCTGTATAGAACGCTAATATTTAATAATAGTAATAGAACTTAAAGGCACAATTAATTATGGAATTATCAAACACTGTTTAGTAATCAGATTAAAGTATTCACTAAGTAAAACCTTTGTTCCTTTGAAGTGAGAGTGTACCGGTCAAAAATCTAGGCTTGGTATGAATGCGTTCATTCCTGTTAATGTTGCGAACGACTTTATTTATTAATATTTTACTACAAGTGAACTTCGGTTAGGTCGAAGATCACATTATGGGAGCAAAATAAATCACTGATATATTTAACTATTGTAAAACAAAGGTCTGTATTTCTTTCATAATCGCTGCATATTTGTGAATAAGCAATACTGCTGAACGCAACAAGAACATGTCTGATAAATTCGACACGCCGTATTTATTATAATTTTTTAAGGAAGTTAACAAAACAAAAAGGGGAAAGTCCACTGGTTCCGCCTATTTTTTTTCGTCTCTTCCTGCATATTTTGCACACTCATAATTTTCTAAACCGATAACGTTGGGATATTTGAACTAATTTGGTCTTTAACCGCGTCTTTTGGAATCTGTCTTGTCGACGTTTCGTCTGTTTTAAGTTGCATGGGGCTTCATCAGGGTTGCTGGTAGAACAGTCTGTTCCAACAACTAAGATTCCATTAAGCAAGGTTACTAAAGCCTTCGAGAGACATTAAACCAATGTTAACGTACAGGAATTCTTCTCTAGAGATTGATGGAAATTTATGTTTTATAGCCAAAACTTATCCATTTATGTATAACTTAAGACAATGATCTAATGAAGACTGGTGTTTGCACTCTATTCAATTGTTTTCATCTCAGGGCTCCTTGTAAATTTTATCAACAGATGGCGCAACTGTAAATGTCAATTTTATTTTAAAATAAATTTGAAAAGTAAGAAGTGTTTTTACTTATTTATTATCACGGTAATATTCTAGGCAAAAAATGCCAAAATACTGTTGTTTGTGCGGCCTATCAAAGGAGGATAACAAAGATTTATCATTATTTGCTGTTCCCAAGGTGAATTTACCTATTTTGCTTACCTATAGTTGCTAATTATGTAATCAGTAAATAAATATGTAATGCAGCTTAAACAGACCATTTAGGTCTTGAGCTGAAATTAATGCAAGATATAAACTTAATTTACATACTTAAAACTTAAACTTATCTTACAAAAACTCATTCGTTATCTAAAACGTAGGGCAAAAAAGCCTCAAAATAAATTACAATAATAAAGAAATAAACTGAACACTTTGCACTCTCAAAACACGATTTGTAGCATTAAAGCGATGTAATGACTTTCCACTTTTTCCTGTCCTCTCCAATTTCTGATCCTTTTTTCTGTCGGGTCTTTCTCCACAGCTTGTATCCAACTAGTCCTCGGTCTTCCTTTTTTCCTTTTTCCTTCAGGTGTCTTCCAGGCCACCTCTTTAACAAATCTTCCTTCGTCCATTCTTTCCAGGTGCCCTAGCCATTGTCTACTTTTTACGAAATCCCCTACTGGCTTTTTACCGTACAGTTCATATAATTCTGCGTTCATTCTTCTTTCCCAACCTAGTACTGTATTTTTTCCGCCAAGAATTCTCCTTAAGATTTTTCTTTCTCATGTTTCTATCTTCAATTGGTTTTTCTGGTTCATAACCCAGGTTTCACATCCGAAAGTTAAAGTTGGTTTTAAGCACTGACTTATAGATCCTAATCTTTGTGTTTCTGGATACTTCTTTTGCTCTTAATATTTTGTTTAAACTTCCTGCACAGTTATTACTTTTTGCTATTGTTAGATCAATTTCACTATCTTCTTCGCACTTGTTTGTCACCAAGACCCCCAGATACATGTAGTTCTCTACTTCTTCAAATTCTTCTTTATTTCCATTTAGTTTCTTAACACTGAGGTTTTGTTTCCCAGGGTTGCCTTCCTTGTTCTTTAGTTCCATGTATTTTGTCTTGTCTATATTAAATTGAAGACCCATTTCTTCTGCAGCTTTCATCAACTGTTTTGCAATGTCCTGGAGTTCTTTTCTGCTTCTTGTCAGTAGCACTACGTCATCTGCGTATGCGAGGCACTGATGACTCTTATAAAACAAAGTTCCTTTTCTATTTATCTCACTATTTCTAATTATTATTTCCAGGGCTAGGTTAAATAATACGCATGATAGTGGGTCGCCTTGTCTTACTCCTTTTTTTATTTTAAATTCTTCGCTAAGCTCCGCATTACTCTTAACTGCTGTGACTGTGTTTTGGATTGTCATTTTTACTAATCTGATTAGTTTTGCTGGGATTTTCAGTTCCTTTAGCGCGTTCTTAACTGTTTTCTATTTATGTTATCATATGCGCCCTTAAAATCAACGAACAGCATATGAGTTGGGACATTATATTCATAGCAGCCGTGCAGGATATGCTTTAACATGAAGACTTGGTCTGTTGTGGATCTGTTTTTCCTGAAGCCCCCTTGGTAATCTCCCAGTGCTGTTTCAGCATACTTTTCTAATCTTTGTTTTATTAGGGTGGCCGGTATTTTATATGTGACATCTAGGAGTGCGATTCCTCTGTAATTTTTACATTCCGTCTTGTCGCCTTTTTTAAATATTGGCAAAATTATTGCCTTCGTCCATGACTATAGCATTGTTTCCGTTTGCCATATTTTAGTTATCAGGACAGTAAATAAATAGTTTGTATTAAAATTATGCTTTGTACCAAGTTAAGTTTATGCAATGTCTGGAAGAACACTTAAATTTCGTAGTAGTAAGTAACGAGTTCTATTATTCTACTGACTACTGTTATGATTACAGTTTGCTTTTGCACTATAAAACCAGCTTATTGTGGCGACTTCTTTGTCCAATGGTTTTGGGTGTTGATATTATTTGGATTTCAGCATCATTATACCTTTTTTTCTCTAACAACTACCACAAAAATAACTACAATGAACTATAAACAGTACGTAAAAAGGTGGTATAAATGTTTCACTTACTTGCGTATTTCATTAATAAAAGTAAAACAAAATTAACTAATTAACCTAACCTTAGTAAACAAGTGTTGTACACAGAATAAGGTTCAAAAAGTGTGAAGTAGTAATCAAAGACACATCAAACGGCGCTCAACTTAAAAAATTGCAAAATTTGAAGTTTTAAGAGCGCCATCTATACGCAAATCTTATAAAGTCTCGAGATTGTCAAACTCTTAGGATCAATTTTTTATATGGACAAATGGTAGGAGTTGCAACACCATACTCTTCCTTACATCACTCTTAAGATGATAATAAATAATATACGAAATTCAAGAACGTTTCTAGTATTTATAATAATTTCCAGACTCTGTAACCATTAGAAAGCAATTCTAAAGAAATTTTCAAAAAGTATCTGTGTAATAAAAAAAAATAAAAATCGTTTTCATAATATGATTTGAATGTTTGATGAAGTAACCTCCAATGATTAATATCCTTATTAAACAGCAAAGTGGGAGATATGAAGCAAGATCTTATTGGATAAAACCACCTATCTGTTTTATCACGCCTTATCATAATTTGTAATCCCAATATCGAACCAAATGAATGGAGAGCTTACCCTAATTGGTGTTGACTTGTTAATAACACCGCTAATTGAATTTACAAGTTTGACAGGTGATGATGGAGATATAAATAGTGCTATCAAAAAATTAAAGAAATGTATTGCTAATTTAGCCAACTAATTAGAACTTTCATAGATTTTCATGTTCCATTTCCGTTTTGATGCAATAGTCGCGTCTTGGTAACGATCATAGATGGCGCCGGTAATTGCGTTTCGTCTCCGTTAATTAGAATTCCAACGACCCTAAAGCGATCGCATCACTCTGTATATATGGCATGCCGTACGACTAGTAGTGACTCCGATATTGATCGCCTGTTGCATCTCACAAACGACGCATGCCTCAACACAGCGTGTCCTGCTCCTTGTTCCTGCCGCTTTACTCGTCCTGCTGGCCAAGTAGGCCAAACACTCAGCTGACTGTCGCCTTCCAGCTATCCTGACGACCGTCTGGACGTCTCCAGCCTGTTCCTCTTCAACTTTGCCAGGGGTAAGTCACTCTTTCTGTTGTATAGAAAACCTTAACGTGTGCTACTGATTTCCTTGCGGTCGGAAGGATTTCGTCGATTTTCCGTTTTGATCCGTTCTCGTGTCAGAGGACTTAAAAGGTCACCCGTTGGCTGACAGGTTATTTCTTCCCAGCTTATAGTAAACAGTTTTCGTATTAAAAATTCATGCCTCGCGGTTGCCCCGCGTTACAAACAAAATTGGTATCCCTTTGAGATTTTTCGTATGGTGGGTGCATCGAGAAATCGACCAAGAATTAATTAATACGGTGAGCTCTTTGCTTTAAGGTTGTAAAAATTATTCATCACGTTCAATATGGAAACTCAATTTAGCTCGATGCGAATAGATCTTTCTAAATCAAATTGCGATAACTGAAGTGAGATACCTAGTGGAATTGGATTACAGCGGGTGAACGTTACTTCACGAACCACAGCTCGTACGTCACAAATACGTTCAGTGTCGCTGTAGGTCACTTTATGCAGTTTACGGGGAAATTTATCTGACGTTCATTCATTTTGTTACATAAATTTTTAAACCTGCTGTGTGTTTATATTATTGAGCATAATTCACATTTTTGTTAAGTATTTCATAGGAAAACTAAATTCTTGTAAGAATCCTTTCCATAAATCAGCTTCTTTCGGTTTTTGAACGTAATTTACTTCTATTTAAGACTATTTACGAACGTACTTTCTATCGAGCTCTTAAGTTGTTAGTTACAGCAAACCTAATTAACTAGTTGCTTCGCTTAATTGATTTATGAGAAGTTATCACGAAATTGATCCCACTTCTGATCTCCCCCAATTTTTTCTATGTCTACAAATACGTTCTAATTTTAAAACTGTCAATTGTGCCTACTGTAAAAAAAACTTGCAATTTATTCTATTGCCAAAGAAAAGTCGCATTCAACAGATTCAAAACATTTCCACAAGTAGACAAGACTCAAATCCCTTCGTCTGGGGGGCATTCGCATCTCCTTTGCACGGATGCTAATGCAAGCAGACTTGGCCTTTGTTTAGCCCACGCAAAAGGATAATTTGACAAAAATTCAGGATTTTATCGATTCGAATGATGAGTGCTACCCCAAAGAGACTAAAGAGCCTTGTAGAATACTAGACGAGACGGCTCTCGTTTTGTAAGATTTTCTTCTTATTTGATGCGAGAAAATTGAAAGGCTCTTGGATAGGTACAAAGTTGTTTTTTGCAAGACCACAATTTAAAATTTTAAATTTCATTGGGTTTCATTACGCTATAATGTCATGCAAAATGGATGAAAACCGCGCTTATAGATTTTGTACACCTACTTCCATTAACACAGATACTTCCACGTACTTCCACCATACTTGTACTTCCACTTACTTCCACTAACTTCCACATACTTCCATATACTTTCATGTACTTCCACTTCCACATACTTCCATCGTACTTCCACTTACTTTTACGTATTTCCACCATACTTCCACTTACTTCCTTGTACTTCCACCGTGCTTCCACTTAGTTCCACGTACTTCCACGTACTTACACATACTTTCACATACTTTCACATATTTCCACTTCCACGTACTTCCAACTTACTTCCACGTACTTCCACCTTACTATCACATACTTCCACATATTTCCACATACTTCCACATACTTTCACATACTTCCACTTACTTCTACGTACTTCCACTCGCGTTTTTTTGGGTTTTACCAATTTAGTTTTGCAGTAATTATAATAAGTTTGAACTGTTCAATTGCTAAAGGAAAAATCTAGAATTCTAGATAGTATTTCCACACGCTATTTGTATGTTTACTTAGAAGTTGGAATTTCAGGCAAGGTTTTTATTGATGGTACTTTTCTATCTTCCAACTGACAAGGACGTAGAAAATTCTAAGTTTTAAATATAATTTCCATTTGCTGTTTGCATGTTTGTTTACTCCTATTGTGAGTTGGAAATTCAGGTAAAGTTTATTAAGAAGCCCATTTTTTGTATGCCAAGTAAATTTTAATTTTTTACCTCGCTTCTCGTAAAGCACACGGCTTTGATATTTATTCTTCCAACTATTTGGCAAATTATTACTTCTGGTCCAAATGAATTTTTTTCGAAAAATGACAGGTTAATAATATCGCCCCTCCTCTTTTTGGCATGCGCTAACATTCACATACACCTTGCTCCGGAATTGAACCAGAGTACGTTTGGAATAGCATTCCCAAAGCTGATGTACAGCCCCGCCTCTTTGTGTAAATTGATTCCAGAAATAACGTTTCCTTTTTACTTCTGTTGGAGATTAACGGAATAGATTTTCTATAAAATTCAGTGTTTATTCCAGAACAGTAGATTTTAAAAAATAATTATTCTTAGCCTATAGAATTAAAAAGAAATCGTGTGAACAGTTTTTGAGCAAAAATCATAATTTTTATGTTTTTGTCACTCGCAGTTTTGGTAATTCCAAAAGTTCTTGTAGCCTATTTATAACATTGTAGACCCCTAGAGTGTTCCCAATATCAAATTTCATCCCGATCTGATTACCCGATTTTGAACAAATAGGCGTCAAACCACAAATTTTCAAAAATTCATAGAAGGTGTCACATATGAATTAGCGAGATCAGCTACGAATGAAATTGTAGATTATTTCCAGTGTTATTAGCTTACAAAATTTAATAAGATCGCGTTTCCAGTTTTTGTGCAATATTTTTTTGAAAATTACCAAAATTATGAAACAATTTTGAATTTTTTTGTGCACGCTAACATTGTGTCTCTTAAAGGCTATTACGAGAAGAAATTTTAACCCGATGTGTCAACCTGTCTTGGAGTAAAAAGGCGTTAAAGTGAAAATTTTCAAAAAATCGCAGTGGCCGCCATTTTACAGCTAGAATGTTCGGAAAACAGCGTTGGATTTGTCTTAAAACCTTTTACAAGATTCCGGTTTCCTTAGCATCAACGAAAATACTTTACAGCAAATTTATCAGCCAAAAAGTCGGTGGTAGGGGGAAAATTAGACGCCCTAAATATTGCTATCTAAAATTAAATTGTAAATGTTATTTTACTATCACTCATAAGCAGTTTAGCAGTAACGGAAATGTTTTATCATCCCTTATGTAATAAAGTTTTAGATTTTCAAAAAATCGTATAAAACGTCTCAGAGAAATTAGCGGATTGGGACACAAACCAAATTGTAGGTCATCCTATTGGAGATGTAAAGGGTGTCGGGTTACTATCCCATATCCGGCCTACCTGGATCGTAAATACAAGTGTTCGGTTTGATCGAATACTTTCAAGTTTCAATTCGCCAGGATACTGTTTATACCATAGGAATAAACCCAGTAGAAAATTAACTCTTTTACAAACAATAATAAAAGTTTTATATTTAAAAAGCATTAACATTTAACAAACAATAACTTGTGCAAGTCCCACGCTTTTTTTGATAACTACACCAAGTTACATAAACATTCGCGCAAATTAATAAATAAACTGTGTTTAGATTTAAAAGCCCGTCATCGCGTATAGTTGAGACAGTTACGGATTTAATATGTATACAGGGTGAGTCTACAACGGCGCGGTAGTCGGTATCTTCTTTACTAGTTAGACACAGAAAAATGCTTCAGATAAATGTAATAGGGGACTAAGAGGAGCACAATGTAAAATTGTTTTCGACTATACATGGGGTTCCATATAAGAGTAGGACATTGGTGGTCTAGCGGCGATTACCACATGCAAAATATGCGCCCTATGTAATCGATGCGTGCGACCTGGCTTGTTGCTACGGGGGCCCAGCGGCAGTAAATGGTGAGACAGGTGGAAGGGATCCGGATTTAACATGTAGATAAATACACAGGGTTTCTCAGCAAAGTTGAACTATATGCGAACTACTTTAGCTAAGAATTTAAACTGTGTTATAGTTATTAGCTGAGATTAGTGTCGTTTAGTCAAAAAATAATAATTTTGACGTTTATATTAAGCAAATGATCTAAATAAGTAATAATAAATTTAAGACGTATTTTTTTAATCCGAGAGTAACAATAATGCCGTGTAATGCTTCCGTAGCAACATGCTGATGGCAGCTGTCTTTCATGCAGAAAACCCGGGTTCTAATCCTGCGTAGGACAAAGTTTTTTAAATTTAATTCAGTTATTTATTTAATTTTTGGAGTGTTTTCATCCTCTTATTGCTAAAATTTTAATGTGTAATTATGTTATTATAATGAAAACTAACAAAATATGTATAATAATAAAATAGGTATCAATTTAATTGTTTCACTATCTGACGTATTAAAATTGCAATTTATTTTACAAAGCGTGTTCTTTTTACTATTGTAAAACTAGTGTAAAAATTAAATAAATAACGAAAACAAATAAAAAGACGTTTGTCCTACCCAGGATTAGATCCTAGGTTTTCCGCTTAAAAGACAGCTGCCTTAAACATGTTGCTACGGAGACACTAGAAAGTATTATTGCTACTCTCTGATTAAAATGACACGTCTTAAATTTATGAATATTTATTTAGATTCTTGCTTAATTTTAAATGTAAAAATTATTATTTTTTGAGTAAACGGCACTAATAACAATAATACAGTTTAAATTCTTAGCCTGGGGACATAAAATCTGGAAAAATACAATTTCCCATGCATTTTCAAATAGTTCGCCCTTCCTAGAAATCCCGTTATACAGATTGTCACTATTTTACAGCAAACATGGGCAATTAATGAGTGCAACAAAGAGGATACGCAACTAATTATTGTGCTAAGGAATGGAGAGAATGAGCTGGGCCACTAGGGATTCACGTATCCGTGGATATTTTTAAATTTAAAACGGTGTGAATTTTTTTAATTAATTTTGAAATTATCCTTACTTGTGCCGCCTATTATCTTTCTTCCTTTTCGCATTCACTAGATGCCTATCCTATCCTTGTCGCACTCGTTGGTTGCCTATTGTAGCAAGACAGTTCAAACAAGTCATAATAATTTCAAAACAACCGCTTTCTTCGAACTCTGGCTGTAACCTGATGTATGAAGTACGCAAAAATACATCAAGGGTGACTTGTTAAAATCTTGGCTAAAAATGAAAAATTTCCATCATAAACTCATAAAAACAATACCACTATTCGGCGAATATTCGGCGGCGATTTGGTTTGTAGTAAGCCGAATAAGATAATACGTTATCCTGCTATTAAAAAAAGTCTGCTTTATAATATTAAATCGCATATCAAGTTTAGTACATTGATCTTAATGAGTTCCTGAGATAATAATTAAAAACTAAATTTTGGACACCCCCGTCAGGGGATTGCAGCTCCCGTGGGAAGCATTTTCCGAATTATGATTATGGGAACGTTTTTCAGTGGCATAAACACACAAATTTTTCGACAGAAATTTGCAAACACCCTGTATACAGAAACATAAGTTTGTTATTTGAGTTGGAAAACTTTTACACATTAATCTTCAAGTGGGACATATATATCCCAGTCATGAAATATAGCTTTCTCAAATCACTAAAATCATTAATTTTAATTAAAAGTTTTCAGGAAAAATAAAAATTCATTTTTTATCTTATTAACGTATCTGCGAGGGGAATTTTCGGCTTCTTACCTAATAGTTGTATCCTCTTCTCGGCATTTCGACAGTAAACGAATGCTACGAAGAATGTTAGAAGTAGGGCGATATATGTCGATATTTTTTTAAATTTTGGTATAGCGATCACGAAAAATCGAACGTCTATATATCGGGTGTCGATATTTCGATATAATTTAAAGATTAAATTTAATATAAGACAAACGGGGTTACCAGCAGCATAGAAAACCTGTAAAATTCAGGGAATTTACAAATTATTATAAACTATTGAATATTTGGTCAGGAAAATCCTGGAAAACTCAGGGAAATTTAATATTTAATATTGCTGGCAACAGAGGTAAAAACGAGCTATAATTTAAAACTTGTTTTTGTGTCTTAGTTGTAACGCCCTCTATAATTTTTTAAAATTTAAAAATAAGCCTATCTGCTCATCTGAGACACCACAGCACGATTTCAAACTTATTTTTTTGCACAAATAACATATGTGGGCGCGGACCTGGCAACAAAATTTAACACAGACTTTTTAAATCTGCTTATGGGAATTCCAAAATAGGCGGAACATATCAGATTAACGTGCAAAAAGTAAAATAGCCCTATTTTATGTCCCTAGAAAAATTTTATTACTTGCAGTCACCTTTAATGGAAAGATATCTATTTTATACATCACCCGATGGCAATTTATTCGAAAATTCATTGCAAATAATACTTTAAACAAATTATTCAATAATGATCAAGCCACTAGTGCGTGGATATAACTGCTTCCAAAGTCGGTTTTTAGACGTCTCCGTGGCGCTTAGGTAGCGGATTTGCTTCGTAAGCAAGAGGTTAGGGAGTTTAAACCTTGCAAAGTATACCTTTTTGTTAAAAAATTTTAAATATTGTAAAAAGATTCAGGTTTATAGTGTTTTATTTAAACCATTTAGCTGTTACTTAGATAGAATTGAAGCAATTTGACGTTAAGACTGAAATACGTACTTTTAATTATTTTGAAAAATAAAATTTGTGGGTTTCAGTTCATGTACCTACTTATTTTTTCGGCTGTAAAAAGTTCACTGATTGTCACCTGATTGTCTTTCTACAGTAATTTAAAAAATAAAAAAATTAGACCTTGTCAAGGTTTGAACTCGCAACCTCTCGATTAGGAAGCAAATCCTCTACATGCGCGCTACGGAGGCGTTTGAAAATCGATTTTGCAAGCAATTATATCAGTTATTTATTGTTTAATTTAATATACTATATATGAACTTCAACGAAGTAAAACTAGAACCGCATATTCGGTATTCGGCCTAAAAGAATACCGAATATTTGGTATTTGCCATTTTCTATTTTCACTATCCTTGGTATCACTATAGTACTCTATAGTGCGAAATGGCATACCAAGTTTCGTACATTCATCTTAATGGGTTCCTGAGATAATAAATAAACACTAAATTTTGGACACCCCTTTCAGGGGATTGTAACTTCCTAGGAAGCATTTTCCAAACTGATTGTACGAACTTTTCTTTTTATTTTTTCCTATTGAATAAACAGACGAATTGTTCGACAGCAATTTGCAAACATCCTGTATAAAAAACAAGTTTGTTGTTTGATTTGGAAAAATTTTACTCAGTAATCTTAAAGTGGGACATATATAACCCAGTTAAGAAATATATAACACCACACCGGCTTCAAATCACTAAAATCATTAATTTTAATTAAAAGTTTCCAGGAAAAGTAAAAAAATCATTTTTTATCTTGAGGTATCTGCGAGGGGAATTTTCGGCTTCTTACCATACTTCTAGCTGTATCTTCATCTCGGCAGTAAACGAATGCTGTGAAGAATGTTAGAAGAAGAGCGATATAAGTTAATATTATTTTAAGTTTTGATATAGCGATATTACGAAATATTGAACGTCGATATATCGGGTTCGGGTATCGATATATCGATATTAATCGTTTTTTGAAAATTTAGCAGTGTAGCGGAGCTAAGTACGAGCTATAATTAAACATTTTCTGAATGTCATTGTGTCTTACTTCTAACGGCCTCTATAAATTTTTTAAATTAAAAAATTTCATCTACTGACCTGGCGCACTAGATCACGATTTTGAACTTATTTTTTACGAACTGACTTCCCCTTTTCTTTTCCCATCTCTGGTGTTTGTTAATGCTAAACTATCTTTATTTGTGAATACCAAAAAATTATTACTTTCTATTTATTAACCTACCCGCCAGAGAATTAAAAAAAATAAAATGTAACAGAAGTTTTAAATATGTGTATGTAAATCCAAAAATAGGTGGAACATAGCAGATTAACAAGCAAAAAGTGAAATAGTTCTATTTTGTCCCTAGAAGAATTTAATTATTTGCAGTCACCCTAAAAGGAAAAGGCTACATAACAAAATTAATCAGGTGAGAAATAAAAAGTTAACGATAGTTTTGTTTTAATTCTACCCAATTAACTGTTAATTAGGTAGAATTGAAACATTTTGGCGATGAGACTCAAATTAAATGTGTAATTTTATTATTTTGTAAATTTTGTGCAATTTATGGGTTTCAGTTAATGTACCTACTCATTTTCTTCGGCTGTAAAACGTTTACCGTTAACTTTTTATGTTTTACTTGATTAATTTTGTGATGTAGCATTTAAAAAGAACAATAAATCGTTTTAAATTTAATAATTAAAACCTGATTGTCTTTTTGAAGTAATTGAAAAAGTAAAAAAAAATAGACCTTTGTCAAAGTTTGAACTCGTAACTTCTCGTTTACGAAGCAGATCTTCTATATACGCGCTACGGAGACGTCTGAAAATCCACTTTGCAAGCAGTTATATCAATGTATTGTTCATAATTATTTTATTTACAATACAGTAATATGAACTTTAACTAAGTAAAGCTAGAACTTATTAATTATATCAATGCGCTAGTTGCTTAACCATTATTAACGTATTTATTTATTATACACTGTGTCTATAAAGTAACCTCCCCCCCCCCCCCCAACTAACGTTTGAACGACTTGATATTTTTCCACAAAATTTGGTGTGCTTTAATGGGAAATTAAATACTATCTTTCAGACCATATTAAAATTTTGTATCATCCAAAATGGCGACTGGGTGCCATTTTGTATTTTTTTTAATGGAAAGGGGGTCGAGTGACACCTCATTGGAAAGGTCTTTTAGTTCTGCGTCTGATCCTAGAGTTTCAAAGAAAAATGTTCAGCCATAACAAAATGACAATGCTTGAAGGTAAAGAAGCCTATTTAAAAAAACTAAGAATTAAAGCTTAAATTAATTAAATTAATTGTTCGAAATGTTTACCAATCACTTCTTGGCACATTTTCATAAGTTTCTGGAGTGATATTTCTGCAAACTTCTGTAATGCGTTGCTCCAGTTCTTCAATTGTTTCTGGACGGGTTCTGTACACTTTCGATTTCAGATATCCCCATAGAAAAACATCTAAGGGGGTTAAATCTGGGGAGCGAGCCGGCTATTCTACAGGCCCCCGCCTACCAATCCATCTTCCAAGAAAATGTCCGTTGAGAAAGTCAGAAACAGGCCTATAATAATGAGGCGGCGCACCGTCTTGTTGGAACATAACGTTTTCAATATTATTTTCAGCCACCTGAGATATTTCTGGAAAAATTTTGTCCTGCAAATAAAAAAGTGGACTACTGGATAAAAAGATCAAAACAATTTTGAATTGAGTGAGTTCATTTGTTTAAAATCTGCCATTTTGTTATGTCTGAATATTTTTCTTTGAAACTCTTGGATCAGACACGGAATTAAAAGACATTTTAAAATCAAAACAATTTTGAATTGGGGAGTCCATTTGTTTAAAATCCGCCATTTTCTTATAGCTAAATATTTTTCTTTGAAACTCTAGGATCAGACGCATAATTAAAAGACCTTTCAAATGAGGTGTCACTCGACCCCCCTTTCTATTTAAAAAAAAATTCAAAATGGCGCCCAGCCGCCATTTTGAATGATACAAAATTTAGTTTTTGGCTAAAAAATAGTTTTTAATTTCCCATTAAAGCAGACCAAATATTGTGATAAAATATTAAATCGTTCAAAAGTTAGCTAGGGGGGGGGGGTTACTTTTAGACAGACAGTATATCATTATTTCTAATAAATTTTCAAATAAACTGCCATCAGGCGATGTAAAAAATGTTGTCCTTCCATTTGCGGTGACTGCAAGTAATGAAATTCTTCTAGGGACATAAAATAGAGCTATTTCACTTTTTGCATGTTAATCTGTCATGTTCCACCTATTCTAGAATTTACTGTAAACACCAATATCTTCATAATAATTGTATATGGCTTCGCTGCGTTCCCGTAGAGGAAAAATGTGACAAGTTGTTTAGGAAGCCCGACGTGACAACATACAATTTTTAAGCATTTTCTAGGACAGTGAGACCATCCATTTAAAATAATTAAATAAAAATATTGGATTACATGAAAACTTCCAGACCCTAAACTCCGAGAAAATGCGAGTAGACTCATTATTTTCGGACACATTGCGAAAGCTGATAGCACAACAACTCCATAATGCATCACGTTAATATTTTTGCTTTATTTAATCTCGAGTCTCGTGTACAGCGTTACTGCTTGGGGTTACAAGATTTAATTCTAAATTACTAACATTAAAACAACAGTTACATTTTTTAACTAGTAACAAGAAACATGTGCTCGTCTTCAAAACAATATTAAATAAATTATTATAAATTAAGTAAGTTTATTGTTAGTTAGTCTTTAATTTAGTGCTCGTTTCCACTCTATAAGAGTAGGTTCGGTTATCGTTGGTAGTGGTTTCGGTTTTGAATGCAACTATCTCGGTTAAAATTGTGCAGTGAGGTTAAGCCCAATGTTGGAACCATTTAACTATTTCCGTTCGCTAAAAATAACCAGCAGATCTTTGTGATTTTGCTAAACTTTTTCCCATCCCATGATTTTCAGCTCCCATCCCATAATTTATAACTTCCACTTCATTTCTTCCATTTCTTTTCTCCCAATTTTGTCTAACGATGTGTTGTGCATTGAAGCTCATTCATCAAGATATTTGCATTCAAACCGCGTCCCTACAGTTTTCGAAAACATGTCAGTTGTCGGTTACAAGATCGCCCCCTTAATTGGCCCTGGGTTTGAGGGTACGACTGGCAGGTGGGGGTAAACGACTGAATCCTGCCGCGTCGAACACTGGCAGCAAATGTTTCTGGCTGCCCCGAACATCTTCTTTCTTGAGCGCCTCTGTTGGGAAGTACGTGGCGCCGTAAAAATCGAGACCCTGTTGAAGAAGGCTGTTGAATTCGTCTAAGGAAGCCATCGTGACTCTGATGGCGTTGGGCGCTCCAGGTTGCTCCAACTTGTTGGGTACTCGCGTTACCTCTACCTGCGGCAGGAGGGTTCTTCATTAAGTTTAGGAAAGCCAGGAACGCTTAGATGTAAAAAAAGGTGAATAGCAACAGGTTTACTCACCACTGAGGTGTATCTGTACAGGCTGCCACGTATGTCGTCTTCCGGCAAGTCGCTGGGCACCTCTTGAACTAAAAGGGAAAAGGTTCTTTGGGGTCTGCAAGGAATTGCCACTTTTCGGTACAAGCGTCCTCCTGTTACCTAAATTATAATTAGTCAGTTTTCTATTTAAACAATATGCGAGCGCTGAAGTGTTTTGGTTAATAGATGAATATTTAAATATTACGGTCAAAAGTTTTCAGGGTAATGGGATAATGATATTGAACCAACACCGGGTTTAATTTCAAGATGCTTGGAAGGAATAAAATTAGTTGACTAAATCTAAATGGTTCTGTTTTTAACGATTTTATATCGGTGAAAATTCGATGAACGAGAATGGCTGCCTTGGGATAAAACTAGTAAAAAGATCGACTAATTGGTTGTTATTTTTACAACAACTCGTTTAGTTAAACTTGAATCTCACCGATTTTGTTAGTGTCTGGTATAATAGAAGCAGGCTTGTTAATGGCCGTCGGAGGAACAGTAAACTTTGTTTTGAAGAGCCCTGGAAGGAAAACTCAAATGTTTTTGAACGTTCCGGATTTCTAAACACTACAGGACTATCTTCTACATTTACTTCATTACTAAGTTAGTCTGTAAGTAGGAATATTTTTCGAATTAATGAAACATCTTGATTGTTTGAATATTTTTTACTTAGCTTTAACAATATTGCGAAAAGTAAGGTACGTCAACTTTAATTGCAAAATTATGCAAACAACACAGCAATGAGCTTTTCAACAAGAAGCAATTACGCAATACGCAACTCTAACGGCTCATATAGCAGATAGAAAGTGGCGTAACTACCATGGGGCAGAGGGGGCAATAGCCCCCGGGCCCGAGGTCTTAGGGGGCCCTGCCACGAGCCACGAGGTTTTATTGTTTTAATCTTAATTACGAAGTTTTTTCAATAATAATTTTTGATTTTCGATAGTCTTTATTTTTATATTCAACAAAACACATTTTAAATTCCATGTATGTACTTATACAATGAAAAATACTGAAGTGAGATTATATTTAGTAATAACACAACACCCACACTTTTTGGTACCGACCCAGACACATTAACTTCAGAAAATGTAGGATTTGCTTATCTTCATTAGACACGGCTAATATATTAGTATATTATGCAACAAGTTTTAGAAACGGCATTTTAGTGACGAGTTTTATTAGGCACGAGCGGAGCGAGTGTTTATTAAAACGAGTGTCTAGATAAGTTTATAAAACGAATTGCATACTATACTTTTTCTACGACCATCACAAAAATACTAAAATTTGGAAATTATTTTATTATCTTAAGCCATATTAATTATTTTGACAGATTGATGACAAGTGACAACTAACTTGATTTTTAGTTTCAATAATTGATTTTTGCGATTGAAAACCTAGAGCTAAATTCAGCCCGTGACTAAAGCGCACAAAGTCACGGCTTGTCGAGGTGTATTTAAAAGATCACTTAGCGTCATGGAAACATATGCGATAAATGGCATTTTAAACACGGAAGTAGAAAAATATATTTATTTTCATTTACTAGGCTAGAAATAATTTTTTTCCTATTAAAGAAATTGTTCTTATCATCAATTACTTTATTATTAAAGTTTTTTTGAGGATGGAGCCAGGGCCCTTCAGGTATCTTGCCCCCGGGCCCAAAATCTGAAGTTACGCCACTGCTGAGATAGAATATTCTTTAAGCTTCGTAAAGTCACAGTTTTGGATATTTACTTTTAACCTTCCTCGCTATACAGAGTGTAGCTATAGCGAAGGCATTGTTATCGTTAAAATTATGGAAGTTGAGATTTTTACGAATATGCACGTTTTAGGGTCCGAGAAAACAGAAAAACCAGTTTTCGTCATGATGTCTGTATGTGTGTCTGTATACACTTGACAGCCCATACGCCTTAACACAGAAAACACAATTTAGGTCGCAAAGTAGCGAGATTGGTCCGCCCAAATAAAAAGGTGGGGAGTTTGGAAGATGGGCTCGAAAAAGAAGCTCACATTAGTATTCTACGGGTGTCGAATACCCGATCTGCGCAAACGCGATCTTCCTACCATCCCCGGTCACCCCACTATCATTATGTTTTTCAAAAATGTACTAATTTCGGCTTCAAAATCAGTGTGAACATTTAAATGACAATAGGAACAATTTTCCATTGAAAAAACGCTTCTGGGAGGTTTCCTTTTGGTCGTTGACCTGAACAATTAAATTAAATAATTGTCAAAGAAATTGCTTTTACCAAATTATAAAATCGATTTTAGATTCAAAGAAAATTTCCGCATATTTTAAAAATTTCACTAAATTTTCAAGAATTTTAAAAAATACTCAAATTTATAAAAAGTTTTCAATATTTTCACAATTATGCAAAATTTTTCAACATAATTTTATATTTTCAAAAAATTTTCAAATTTTTGAAAATTTCTGATAATTTTAATATTTTAAAATATTTTGAAATCGATATAACTCAAAGTGGAAATTTTTAATACTTCGAAAATGTTTGATAATTATGATAATGAAACTCGAAACTTATAATTTTAAAAATTTTCAAGATGTCTTAAAATTTTATTTTTATTTTCAAACTTGTCGCAAATGAAGTTTTCGCAATTTTCATATTTTCCAATTTTCAGCTGAAAATTTTAATAACATTCAAAAATTGCAAAATTTTTAGCATTTACAAAATTTCTTTATATACGAGATTGTAATAGATGTGTTGGCCACGAAACCATTCGAGAGCCGATAGTTTTTCGATTGGGGCTGTCTGCACCCTAGTTTTTAACACCGTTACTAAAACATTAATGCCAACTGCAAAAACACATGTGGTCACATTTTGAAATCACCCGGAATGGATGCGTGGTTACTTTACATCAACGAACATTAAAGAAGTTTTATTTATGCCCATGTAGTTTGAGTGAAATATTTTGTGTAAATAACGCGCCAGGATTCAGATTAAATATTTTTAAATTATTTAAAATATTTAATTTTTTTTAAATTGGTAAAATTTGCAAGTTTTGGAATTTTTAAATTATAGAAAAAACCTAAAAAATTTCGTTTAAAAAAATTGACATAATTTTGGAAACTTTCAAAATTATAACGCTAAAAATGTTCATATTTCTAAATTATTCAAAACATTTACAAGTAATCAAAACTTTCAAAATTGTCGAAATTTCAAAATTTTAAAATTTTCCAGTTTACGAGATTGTTCAAGATGTGTTGGCCACGAAATCAATCGAGAACCGATGGTCTTTCCACCGGGGCTGTCCTCTCCAGACATGTTTCTTCATTCTTGAAATCACCCGGATTGGATTAAAGTTGTTAAATTGCTGAAATATACATTGCGCGGTGACTTTACATCAAAAAAAAATTTGTTTATGTTTTGTTATATAATACATTAATATAAATTGGGCTTGTGCGTACGAAAATTTAAATTCTAACTAGAAATCAGATTTCATAATACATTTTTGTTTTCTTGTGATATTTTATGCATTTATTTGTGACTTCCTGTAAAAGGGCAATTTAATGTTTGCGCACAGTTACGATGAGGAGTTCACGCACTTGTTCTGCGAATAGTTCCTCATCACGTTACGAAAAAATGTCTCCTAAAATGTATTTTCTCATCCGATTACGAAAATTTTCCAGTAAAATGTAGTTCCTCATCCAACAAGGAAAATGTTATGGTAAAATCAAAAAATATGAAAAAAGTGGCGGGCTTACGCGAGGAAGGTCTCGTGGCGGTTTTTCCGACAGCTTTTTTGAGTTTCTAAAGGTCCAAAACATAATATTTCCGTCAAAACCTCAGAATTGAACATTTTCACGATACATTCCTGTATTAGAAAAGCAGGGGAAAGTAAAAGTGACTTCACTCTAATACTTTTTGTTTCTTTTATAAGTTCTACAATGAACTAAGGAGAGCTAATAACATTATTACTCTTAAAACTTTTATGGCGCTGAAATCGATTTTACAACACCAAGTGCAGGTCATTATCTGTAATTTGTTTTCTGTTTATCACCTTGTCATTTTCATTAAAATATTATGTATTGTTACGTTTTTACAACGCATTATAGTTGTAGATTAATTTAAAGCTCACAACTTGTTGTGGTAACTTCATGCAACTTAAAATATTATGTATTGTTACGTTTTTACAACGCATTATAGTTGTAGATTAATTTAAAGCTCACAACTTGTTGTGGTAACTTCATGCAACTAGCAACCTGTTACCTTCGGCCACGTAAACTGATCTAACCCTTGTATTCCGGTAGTAGTCCCAGTGATTAATATTCATGAAATCTGCGAAACGAAAGCTAAAAATTCACATAGCTTGAGCTTACGAAAATTAAGCTCCATATGAAAAAAACCACGAAAACTACTTAAATAATAAGAAATACAGCCGAGTGTTTGTACGTAATCTACCAAGTATGTATCTTTTTTTCTACAATTTCGACTGGTGTGCTTCCAAGTAAGTGATCACACCAACGAAAATGGGAATACTTCTGTAAATTTGCTTAGAAATACCAGGAACAACCAAAGACTAGAAAAGTTACAGCAAAATGGAAAATGTTAATCTAAAACTTGAATATCATTTTGCAAACCTTATGGAAGCCCTTCCTGAAAACTTGCTGATAGTCCTCGGGTTCGGAGAACTTGAAAAGTATTCCGGTTGCAGTTTTTGTAAGGCTGAAACTTCCGCGGAAGTTAAGCTTGTCGCATATGCTGGCGGCCTTGTCTAGACTCAGATCGTAGGAGGGAGTCAGCAGAAAGGCACCTACGGATATACGAAACTGTTATTGCTTCCGCGTAATGGGATGATTACAGGTTAATTTCTTTAAAAGTAAACAATGGGTGCGCTAATAGCTCCCCAGGTTATTATTACGGATCAACGGGTTTCGAAATCAAATGTGTAGGAAGGAAATTGGAAAAGTACCTATAACGTCGTTACTAAAGAGTGATTTTTAATGGGTTCCTCACAAGAACGTTTTCATATCTCTAGAGTCAACATTTGTGATTTTCAATTCGGTTCGTTTGTTTTCAGTGTTTCTGCCTTCATGTTTTCCTTTTTACAGATTACAAAATATTTTGTGCCAATGTGCATTAAGGAAGTAACTTGTTGATATTATTTCTGGTATCAACCAACCACCCAGTTGTTCTTTGGTCTTATATTTTATTATACGGTGAATTCCAATTTAAGTGGAACATGGCAGCTTAGCATGCAAAACATAAAATAGCTGTATAATAGTGATGGGCATAATCCAATGATTTTCATAGTCGAAAGCATTTAATAATCGAATGATTCATTCGTATAAAATCATTCAGATGTTTATATGCGGTAAAAAGTAGTAGAACCGCTCTCCGCTTGCTTCTGGAATGCTCCTATGAAGGAATTTTCTTTCTCGTTGTCTACTCTCGGGCAACTCAGCAAAACACCATAAACCTTCAGCTTTGAATAGTATTTTTTTTTAATATTTCATCACATTTCACGCTCATTCCGGCCGGTTTTTGAGTAATATTTCTATAAACGGCGGAAGTGGATACACTGTTCTGTTTTCTAAATCAATTATATTTTTTTAAATAAGACTAGTTACAAAAACAATATTCGATTATTGTTTATTATATAAAAAATCAATTTTTATTTTTTTTGATAAGTGTACCACTTGTTTTTGATCAACGGTAATACAGTATTATTCTAAATATTATTAAATTTCTTTGTATTTTCATATTTTATATTGTTTCTCCATTTTAGAGCAATTATAACATTTCCAAAAACCACCCTGCGTTGAAATGACCACGAAAACCAAAACAGTGCAGTGGAAACTGCCTACTGTGAGGGAGTGTTGCTTCAACGCCCGCTTCCGAAATGAACAAATCCGAAAATTTAAAAATCGTAAAATCATTCGAATGGTTTTCGGCAACCTTTCGATATATTGCAATAATCGAGTGGTTCGATTATTTTCATTCGAAATATCTTATCACTACTGTATATTATATTCCCAGAAGAATTGCATTGCTTGCGGTTGCCCTACATAAAAATATAAAAAATTTTACATCACCTGATGGAAATTGCGTGAGCAGAACCCGATTCGTATTCTAGGGGTTATGAGTTCCAACCGTGATGAGATCCGATTTTTTTTAATTACTTACTGTAAAAAGCTAATCAGGTTGATGCTATTTTAAATATTCAACAGTGCTTATGAGAGAAATTACTTAATTTTTAATAGTTTTGTTAGGACTAAAGACCAACTAGATACTTTAGATAATTGTGGTTTCTATTCTTTGAGCTGCAATGATTTTACTACTATTTATTTAAATAGGAATAATTTTCAGAAATTTCGAAACCGGTTCCTTGTTTGCTAACCACTCTTAGACACTCATAATTCTAATTTTAAAGACAATTTTAAAGCTTTATATTTTAGGGAAAAAAGGTTTCCTTTTAAATAATCTAGAAATTTTAGAAAATTATAGATATTTTCATTCAAATAAATATATTTCGTTAAATCATCAAATTTTTTCTGAGGGTTTGGCTGTTTATTTCATTGTGTTGACATAATAATTGTTTAATTTTTATTTAATTCATGGATTAGTATTTGACATGTGTATTTTTGTACTATTTGAGATTTTATGCTAATCTGATGTGAACGTTATGTTAACCGCTTTGATTCTAATATAATTTTTGTAAGGCTAGGTATGGTTTTTCTTGGTTGTTCCTGCTTTACTGTTATAATTAGGTTTTCAATTGCTTTTATATTTTTTATTGTCCACTGATTAATTTGCTGTAAGTTTACTGCTAGTTGCTCATTTTATCTGAATACTGTTATAGTTTTTTAGTGTTGAGCTGAAGATGGGTAGGTGTGTTTGAAAACCACCCAAAAACCGGTTACTCTGTAATTAAATAATCAAGCCGAGAGGTTTTGGACCCTTCTACTTCATTTTTATTTTATGATACTATTTTATTTGTAATTTTTTAACGCTACATAATAAAATTTAATCAGGTGAAACGTAAATTCTTCTAGGGACATAATATACAACCATTCCATTTTTTACATGCTAAGCTGCCATGTTCCACCTAAATTGGAATTCAATGTATGATCTCGTAACCCGTCAATATAAAAATTAGGTATTAAAAAGTACTTTCTAAAGGGGAATTTCCAAAAAAAAACTATAATGAGAAGAAGCGAAGCAGGTATAAAATAAGCTCTTAAATAATTGTATAATTTATGCGAATCTAAACGACGAAAGAAGTCAATTTTAAAAAGCAAACAAAATAAAAAGGTTATTGCTCCAGAATTGAGAAATATTTGATTTTTTCGACTAGCCTTTCTTATTAACGTGCTGCCTAAGATTGCTATTCTTGCTCTAAGATTATTTTGAGGGGATTGGTGCAAGGGTTAAAATTCTGTATAGATCGTTGTGGTCCTACAATAACAATTCGGCGATCCCTGGCAATTTTCATGAAAATAAGGCGACTGTTTTCAATTGAACCTTATATAAAGTTAGACTTAACATTTTTTTAAAATCTAGCTGGCTAAAAAACGTGAGTAAAACTTGACAGTCTTACCTTTAGTCAGAAATCTGCCATGTTCACTTAACTCACTATTAGTATCGTCGTTCTCACCCATGATTTCGTTCAAATATAATGACATTATACTTCAAACTGGCGACATTCTACTTTAGAATGACCTATCCCTTTCTTTATATATCAATGATCCACCGCCTACTCCCCCCATAATCTATCAATGGTATAATTATCTTATTAAATTTTTCGAGCAATTTTTCGGGCCTTTGGTTTGGCTTCTTGTTCTGTTCTTGTTCATGTCGTATCTCTCGGTCTTTACTGCTTAAGCAAGCAAGAAAAAAATCACGTGGGATGATTTCACGTAGTTATTTTTTAATTTAATGATCGTTTGTTTGAGCCTCTTTTTATGGGCCAAGTAAATTGTGTAATTTATTGAGTCTTTAGTTGTAATTACCTTCTGCAAACAGGAGGGCACTTTTATACGCTTCAACTGACATCGGGGTATCTTCAACGTTATGATTTTTTTCAGGATCTTTGATTTTGCGTTTTGTGTGCTTCCGGTTAATACTGGATGTTTTGGGCACCGCCCGCTGGTTTTAATTTGGGACTCGGCAGAGGTCGCCCATAATTCAAGCTGATAGGGAATTAACAATTTCGTTTTGCCTTGAAATACGCCCACTTACAAAAATTAATTAACCTTTATTAACTTTGACATGAGACTCTCGACGTAAATTTTGTATCGTAATACTTTCCTGCTGTTCGTTTGATTTGATTCTGTTTGGTTTGTTGAATAGGTAGGTACACATTTTAATTTTTGTTCATAATGAAGATATCTTCACCCCATGCGGGAAAATAAAAAATTTAAATTTTATCAGCAAATAAATTCTAGAATTTATTGCATTTTCTAAATTGTGTATAAAAGCGTTTGCATAAATGATGTTCAAATGGGTGCAGTTCTGTATCTCACATTTAAATTTTTCAAATTAGAGCACGTAATCAAATTTATATATTCAATTTAATCTTCCCAGCTTGTAGTTTGTTTATTACGATCAAAGACCGGACTTTTAACAGCAGAATAACAAAAAAATTCGTTAAAATTCAATAAGTAAGCTTCTTCTTCTTCTTCTTCTAATCCTTCGTGCCCTTTCGAGCGAAGTAAGCAAAAATTAAAATTTATAAAATCATAGGAAGGCACAAATTTGTCGCTATTAGAATCAGTTGACCACTTTCGTTCTATTATTGGCAATTTGGAATTCGGCAAAGAATTTAGCATCAGGTTGTCCCAATATATTCAACAAGTATTGCATCGCAATCTTGCTTACTCACAATTATTAGAAATTGCAAATATGCTAAAGTCGACACATAACCCAGTCAGTTGTTCACCGGCCAACTTTTACAGTTTTGCTCCATTAATAAGCTGTTGCGTTGAAAGATCATTTTCAATGTTTAAAGGTATTTTGTCGGACAATAAAACTAATTTTTCGGATAAGAATTTAGATAAAGTTGTTGTTGTGAACTGCAATTCTTAAGTTTTTTATTCAACTGTGGTTTTCCGTTCCTTATGAATGTTGATCGTCCAAACTTTTCTTTCGTAGAATTTTCTCGTTGTATTAATGAATTTACACGTTCTATTTTCATTAATTCTTGGTTGCTATTTTACATTTCAATTTAAAAAAATATTTTTGCAGTTTCGTAAAACTTTTAAAAGTCATAACCATTCATACTCTACGCTTATGAATAATGCTTTATTTTATTTTACTATTACATAGCATCAATTCCAGCTGACCAAATAAATAATAACTATCTACACAAGCTAGCATAATTGCACCAATTATATATTTAAAGCAATTATGCCAGGAATTGTTATTAATTGATTGCCTTATAATTTAAATACTGACTAAATACTGGACTAGAAATCCGGACACTAATTATGATTTATGATCGAACTTTTTTTTTTTTATATAATCAATACTTTGGAAAGTATTTGGTTGAAACTTTACCACATTTTATTACACGCTTTTATGTAGATCCTGTTATGAAAAAATATAAAACTGAAGTATTATTCCTGATGGTATATTTCAGGCCCTAATAAAACGTGCATTTACATTCGGCTAAGCTGTTAAATTGGATCTGGTCATTCAATTAGAGGACAAGTCAACCTTTCGCGCTGACATAATATTTTGACAGGACAAATTTGACGTTGATTAATATTAATTTTGCGGTTGAATTTGCATGTTTATTACGTGCTTTTCGAGCAGCATTATTACTCATATAATTAATTTGAAGATCGAATTGGAACATTATAATAATAATAATATTAAAATACGAATGTGTTTTTATTACATTAAACGAATTCGTGTTAGACGAAATTGTGTTGCACTTGCAGTGATTCTGGTGTAAAGTTGAAACAACACGCTTGTTTAGGAATTATAACTAACTACATAACTACTTCTGTGGCTATTACTGCAACTGACAAACTGAAAATGTACTTTAGGGTGTTCCACGAGTAGCTTATTTTGTGGTTTTCACCAACTAATAATAACTAAGAACTACAAAATAATCAAAATTTTAACCACAAACAATGACCTCGGTCATTGCAGTACACTTACAAATATAGCGAGAACGACCGCGCATAATTTTATTGTTATTATTAATTAAATAATTTCCTAATTTTCTGTGAGAAAAGAAATGGATTTAGATTATTTTTAGGAAAAAGATTCCTCGGGATTAAGAAAACCAGCGACGAAACAGAAAATTTGTCAGCCAAAAAATGGGTAGGAGGAAAAAAATTACCCCCTCCCCCCCAAATATTGCTATACCTCACAATTAACTTGTAAACGTTATTCTACTATCACTCATGATCACTTTAATCTAAACAGAACTTTTTATCATCCTCCATTTGTTAACTAAAAGGGTAGGAATTTTCAATTTGTCAAAAATTCATAAAATGTGTCAAAGAAATTAACGGACTGGGGCATAAACTAAATTGTAGTTCGTTCATAGCTCTATTGGTCTACAAAATTAAAAAAAAAAAGATCGTGTTTGTTCGTGCCAGTTTTTGAGCAATATTTGTTTGAACATTTTTAAAACCTTGAACTTAATTTACAGCTCATAGTTATCAGCTTTTTAAAATGTTTTGTGTTCAGTAAGATTGTGTTTATATAGAGCTGTTGTAACAAAAGAATTGATTCCGATCTGTCAACTCGGTTTTGAGTAATAAAGCGTTAAAAACAAAATTTTCAAAAAATCGTAGCGGTTGCCTTTTTGAAGCTAAAACGTTTGAAAAAAAAGCGTTGAATTTGCCTGAAGTTTTCTATCAGATTCCGTTTTAAGATTTCAAAAAAATTCGACCAAAAAAACACGTCTAACTACCGCTTCCGGTTTGGGATTTTTAAGACACTTGTTTCCCTGATAAATTTTTGATATACTTCCACATTCTGAAGCTCATTAAAATGGGACCATCCGTTTGGGAGTTATAGAGTGCACACACATATTCACCCACTCACAGGCAGACGTTTTTTAAAATCAACTTTTTTGGATCCCTGGAGGCCCAAAACATGTATTTCCTTCAAAATCTCTGTTTCGAAAATTTTTATGAAATCAATACTTCCCTATACTGCTTGCTGCTGCTTCAGCGTAATGTCGTTGGTCCGGTTCGCGTTAGTTAAAGCCGCCCGCTCAGTTAGCGAGAGCTGCTTATGGACATTTCTTATTCTATTTAGAAAATTGCCCCTTTTCTAAATTTTTTTGAGAAAAAAATCAATTTTTAGAAAAAGATTACGTGAAATTAAAAAATTAAAAATGGAAGGACAAATTTGCCCACTAAAATTTGGGTGGGAGGAGGAAAATTAACTCATCTATATTTTCCTGCACCTAAAAATTAAGCTGCGAATATGATCCCACTACCGCTCATGAGCAATTTAGCACAAACAGAAATGTTTATTAAATAATGCGGCATAAACTTTCGATTTCAAAAAAAAAATTTTGATAATAATCAAAATCTTTAAAGTTTTTTAACTTTACAGTTTTAGTACTTAAAAAAATTTTTCTTGTTCATAACATTGTGTACCCCTAGGGCATTTCCAATACTAAATTTCATCCTGATCTGATAACTCGTTTTTGGGTAAATAAGCGTTAAAAGCGAAATCTCCAATAATAATTCATAGAAGGCGTCACAGAGAAATTATGGGGCTGCAGCATAAACCAAATTGTAGCTCATTATGTTTTTTTTTTACAATTTACAATTCACTTAAATAGGAATTTTTTTATAACTTTCGGTTTATTACACAACAAAATGGCATGCATTTTCCGCATTCAAAAATTCATAGCAGGCGTCACAAACGGACTAGTGGACTGGGACCCAAATTAGGTTATAGCTCATCTTTACCTCTATTAGACTGTACGATTTAAAAAAAGGCGTGTGGCCAGTTCAAGAGCAATACTTTTTTGAAGAAGTAAAAATTTTGCTATATCTTCGGATAGCACTTTAAGAAGTTCCAAAAGTTCTCATACTTCATAGCTTGTAACATTGTGTACCTTTAGGGTACTTCGAATATCAAATTTCATCCCGAACTGATTACTCGATTTTGAACAAATAGGATTTAAAACCTACCAAACATTCATAAAAGGCGTCACATATAAATTAGCGGGCGGGGATACGAACCAAATTGTAGCTCCTTCCCAGCTCTATGAGCCTATAAAATTAAAAAAAAATCTTGTGGCCAGTTTTTGAGCAATATACTTGAAAATCAAAATCAAAACTTTAACGCGTTGAATGACAGCAGACTCTTGTTACTGTTGAACTTTCTTCTTCTGGATTGTCATGTACAGTCTCACGGCCATTTTTAAAACGCTTAGCTCATTCACGTACTTGCGACTTCTTGAGTGTACTTTTTAAAACTATGAGCTGAGTCTGTGTAAAATTTCAGCCGGTTTGACTCCTTATTTTAAATAGAATTTGAATTATATGCTAACTAGTTATCAAAATTCTGCCAGCAATTTTGGTCACAGTAAATCAGTGTTTCTTGCTTGGCTTTTCGCAGGGTTGGGCATGTAGAATAATGCATGTAAAATATACTTATTATACGTGGTTATTCTGCATGAAGAATAATACTAATGCAAAATTAGACAGTTAAGACGTAAATTAACACATCACCTCTACATTAAAGTAAAATAAAACGTGATAGTCTTTAAAATATCATTAAATTAAAATTTAATATCTTAAAAACGTTAAAACGAATAATAAATGCCACCAGTGCCAGCACTACGGTAGGGCGGGCTCGGCTTCTGCCTTGGGCGCAACGATTTAAAGGGCGCAATTAAATAGTATAATTTATTATGGAGCCAATTTTTTTGTTGTTTGATAGTTGGTGATAATTAAATATTTTTGCCGTGGGATATGTTGGAGTAAAGGAAAGGTGCGCGTTCGTATCGTTGAATAGTTGCACGAAGATTGTTTATTGGAGTTGTCAATTTTTAGACTGCCAAAGTATAAGTACAATTATCATTGATTGGTGCAAAAAAAACAAATAATAAAAATATAACAGGTCAATTTGTGTAGTTAATATCCAAGTTGAATAGTCACAAAAATATTTATAACTTCTTTAAATATTGTTTTGTTTCCATAACAGGGGCGACTAGAGATTTTTTTTAAATATCCTTTTCAAATAATTACGTTCAAAGAAGTATTGTTAAAGTTTAGTCAGTTTTGTTACATTTTTATTGTTTAGAAACATGAAAAAGTCTAACGAAGGTAATCATTTGGTTTTTTAAGTTAGTAAAAGTTTTGAATTACATATCTATTTAGAAATTGAATAAATTTTAATGGGCAGATATACTGCTACCGTTCGGTGAACATTTTTGAAATATTAACATCAAATTTCTGCGTATTTCCTTGTAAAATTACATATTGTAGCACACAATCACAATTGAAATATTTGAAAAAATTAGCCTAAACACGCCTCTCATGCACGTACTTTTCTTGTTAACGACGTGACCTGTGATTATTCTTCATTTAAATATTTAGGTGAACTCACATTAATTATTTTTTACAACTGGCGCGTCCAAACGTTATATTACATGTCTAAAAATTTTAATAGTGGCGTGTGAAGGGGGCCACATAAAAAATCAAACGAAGGATAACTTTATCAGATTTAAAAAAATACAAAAGAGCACAAAGCGAAGAAATTCGTGTTCCTGCATATTGGACGGGAATTAAGGGGTGCCTCTGGTGCGGTTGCGAAGGCAAGACATCGAAGAGGAGACGTCAGGAACTGACGCGGAGCCAACAGCAGGAATAGTCGTCAGTGGCAAAGCCAAGCCCTGCAATTAGCTAATGCTTAGGAGTGCCACGGAAGCAGAAGGTGCGGCGAAGGGCGCGCCTGTCACAGGAATACACTCATTACCGGCCAGACCAACCCTCTCCTTGCACCCGAACTGTCAACAACCCCCGATATACTTTATTACAATTCGTGCTGGACCAGAAAACGCCAAAATGGCACCTTATTGTTGAGGAATTACTGAATTAGAGCGACCGGTAGTTCCCCCAATAACACTGCAATCGCGAACGCTGCTGCTTAAAAGCAGGAAATTTCAGTGCGGTTATCGGTTTTGGTTTTGATGACATCGGGGCAAGGCAAGGGGAAGCTTCCACTGCAAGTTAGAATCAGTCGGTTACATTTTGTAATATCCATATTTAAATTAAATCGAAGATGAATAAAATGGAACAGAGAAAAGTACAACCAACCGGGATTGAGGAATTAATTGAGTAAAAATGGGTGTATTATTCAGTTCAAATGAAGCTTTTTCAGATGTACATACATGCGGAATGTCACAAAACATATTTCAGTTATTTTTTTAACAAGCCAAGTGAAATCCCTATAAAAAGTTGTTGGCAATGCCGTTTGAAAACAAATTATCTTTACAAAAAATTAAAGTTTTTAATCCGTTATTATGAACGAGATAACATTATTTTATTATAGTTCGCCTCCTTCTGGTTTTTACATAAAAAGGATAATTGAATTTTTTTTTAAAATAGTTGTTTTGGAAATTATATCACTTTTTTCATTTATTAATCTTTTCAAAGCTGCGCAGAATTACAAAACAAAATCAATTAGACAATAAACGTGTTAGATTGTTCGAATAATCGAATTAGTCAAATACTCGAATAATTTGAATTTTCAAATATTGAAATATGAATATCAGAATATTCGAATATTTAAAAATGTTCGATTATTCAAATATTATTAATAAAAATTTATATTTGAATATTCGATTTAGTACCCAAATAATTTAAATATTTAATTATTTTAATATTCGAATGTTGGAATATTTTCAAATATTCGAATATCAAATATTGAAATATGAATAACTGAACATTCTTACACGGGTTTGATTATTCGAATTTTAATTTAAACTTTTATTCGAACATTCGAATGAGTCGGAACACTCGAATAATTTGAATATTTTTAAAACATCCAACTATTCAAATATTGAAATATGAATACCTGAACATTCGAACATTTGAACGTTATCGATTATTCGAATAGTAATTTAATTTTTTGTTCGAATATTCGAAGTAGTCGAATACTCGAACAATTTGAATATTTAAGTATTTGTAATTCGAATATTCGAACAATTTCAAATATTCGAATATTCTAATAATGAAATATGAATCTTTGACTATTCGTATATTTAAACGTGTTAGATTATTCGAATAATTTGAATATTTAAATATTGTAATATGTAATTCTGAATATTCGAATATTTGTACATGTTCGATTATTGGAATATTATTAATTTAAATTTTTATTTGAATATTTGATTTTATATAATAAATTTAAATAATTTAAATATATTCCAATATTAAAATATGAATATCTGAACATTCATATATTTGAACGTGTTCGATTATTCAAATATTAATTTAAACTTTTGTTCAAATTAGTCAGATACACGAATAATTAGAATATTTAAATATTCGATATTTGAATATTTTTAAATATTCGAATGTTCAAATATTGAAATATGAATATCTGAATATTCAAATATTTGAATGTGTTTAATTATTCGAATATTTTCAAATATTCAATTGTTCCAATATTGAAATATTAATATCTGACCATTCGAATGTTTGAACGTTATCGATTATTCGAACAGTAATTTAATTTTTTATTCAAATATTCGAACTAGTCGAATACTCGAACAATTTGAATATTTAAGTATTTGTAATTGGAATATTTAAATAATTTCAAATATTCGAATATTCTAATAATGAAATATGAATCTTTGACTATTCGTATATTTAAACGTGTTACATTATTCGAAATTATATCACTATTTTCATTTATTAATCTTTTCAAAGCTGCGCAGAATTACAAAACAAAATTAATTAGACAATAAACGTGTTAGATTGTTCGAATAATCGAATTAGTGAAATACTCGAATAATTTGAATTTTCAAATATTGAAATATGAATATCAGAATATTCGAATATTTAAAAATGTTCGATTATTCGAATATTATTAATAAAAACTTATATTTGAATATTCGATTTAGTAATCAATTAATTTGAATATTTACATAATTCAGTATTCGAATATTTGAATATTTTCAAATATTCGAATATCAAACATTGAAATATGAATAACTGAACATTCGAACATATGAACGTGTTCGATTATTCGAATATTAATTTTAACTTTTATTCCAACATTCGAATTAGTCGACTACTCGAATAATTTAAATAATTAAATATTTAAATATACGAATATTTGAATATTTTTTAAATATCCAAATATTCAAATACGGAAATATGAACACCTGAACATTCGAATATTTGAACGTTATCGATTATTCGAATAGTAATTTAATTTTTTGTTCGAATATTCGAACTAGTCGAATACTCGAACAATTTGAATATTTAAGTATTTGTAATTCGAATATTTGAATAATTTCAAATATTCGCATATTCTAATAATGAAATATGAATCTTTGACTATTCGTATATTTAAACGTGTTAGATTATTCGAGTAATCGAATAATTTGAATATTTAAATATCGTAATATATAATTCTGAATATTCGAATATTTGCACATGTTCGATTATTTGAATATTATTAATTTAAATTTTTATTTGAATATTTGATTTTATATAATAAATTTAAATAATTTAAATATATTCCAATATTAAAATATGAATATCTGAACATTCATATATTTGAACGTGTTTGATTATTCAAATATTAATTTAAACTTTTGTTCAATTTAGTCAGATACACGAATAATTACAATATTTAAATATTCGATATTTGAATATTTTTAAATATTCGAATGTTCAAATATTGAAATATGAATATCTGAATATTCAAATATTTGAATGTGTTTAATTATTCGAATATTTTCAAATATTCAATTGTTCCAATATTGAAATATGAATATCTGACCATTCCAATATTCGAACGTGTTCAATTATTTGAATATTAATTTAAACTTTTGTTCAAATTAGTCGATTACTCGAATAATTAGAATATTTAAATATTCAATGTTTGAATATTGTCAAATATTCGAATATTCACATATTGATATGAATATTTGAATATTCGAACATTTAAACGTGTTTAATTATTCGAATATTTGAATATTTTCAATCGTACAAATATTTAAATATTTCAATATTATATTATATATTATATTAACTAGTGTTACCTCGCCGAAATTCGACGGCAGACTCAGCGTTGACCGACACGGCGAAATGCTAAGTCACGTGATGCATTAGTTCCAATAATGAGACGCGGCGTTAGTGTAGATGTCGCCCAAGTGAAGCGCGTCTAGCAGACTTTCATATACATTATAAATTAAAATAATTATTATTGAAAAATCGACGTAGAATAAAAATATAAAAATGTTTCATGTTCCTTCTGAGGATAGGGACCTTTCATTGCAAAAAAAATGGTCCAAATTGGTGAATCGGTAGCCGCTGGAGGAACCGGAGAAAAATACCCTTTGAGCTTTTATATATGTATGGATTTAAACTTTTGTTCAAACTAGTCGAATACTCGAATAATTAGAATATTTAAATATTCAATGTTTGAATATTTTCAAATATTCGAATATTCAAATATTGAAATATGAATATCTGAATATTCGAATATTTAAACGTGTTTAATTATTCGAATATTTGAATCTTTATTAATTATATGAATATTAAAAATTGTAATAAATAGTATCATTTGGAAAGGAACAAGATAAGTACAAATTTCAACAGTTTCGCCTTAAAGTGTACAAAAATAATTTGTCAAAAATTTCGATAAAAAGTTGTAGGAAGTAATAAAATAATACTGTTCCTAAATGGAATGCTCCATTTTTTTTATCTTAATAAAAACAACAATTAATTTCCAACCATTTTTTTTTGTAAGAGCCATAATTTTCGGAGATAAAAAATAATTTCGCAGATATTGTTGTACAGCTCGTGCGCTCACGGTCACACGCAAATAAGAGAATGATGGCGCGCGATGGAAAACAAATGAAGTTGACAGGTGTGTTTATTCATTTAGATTACATAAATGTCATATTTTTACTTTATTCGTTCGGACATTGTGTTTGTGTTTTGTAAACTAATAATAGTAGTAGTTAGTTAATTCAAATGACACACAAAAAATATGTAAAATATGACATTTATGTAATAAAACTGAATTACACACCTGCCAATCACCGCAACGCCACGATTCTCTTATTTGCGCGTGGACCCGAGTGCACGAGCTGTGTGATAATATCTAGGAAATTATTTTTTTCCCAAAAACTATGGCATTTACAAAAAAAAAGTTATTGAGATTTGTTGTTGGGAATGAACTGTTCTTACTATAACATAAAAAATATTTGGGTCTTCCTTCTAGGGAAAGTATTATTTTATGAATATTTTTTATGGTATGAGATTTTCATATACCCGTTTATAGTATGTGTCGGTTCGCACAACTTTTATTACTAACTTTTTTACGTATCTTCTTAATTAGCAGAAATATTTTAGAAACCATGTATTTTGACTCCAGCTGTATATTAATAACGGTACAAAAAACTTAATTTAGTAAGTAAAGTAATAAGCAAATGTGTTACTTATTAAACTTAGTTTAACATAGGTAATAATAAAGTAAATAATTAAATACAGGTTATTTAAAAACAACATTTGTTCTAAATGAACAAAAGGAACATGAAACATTATATACACAAAGTAACAATAAACAATCTAAAAATATAGTACAAAAATTATAAATTACTGCTGAGAAAACATTTTTTTTACGTTATCAGATTTGAAACAAAGACATTTTTTCACTTTTCTACACTTTTAGTATAGGCAAGTGTTTATTCCGTGTAAAGTTTCGAATTCGAAATTTTGACGGAAATACACATTTTGAACTCCAGGAACCCAAAAGAGTGGTTTAAAAAAAATGTCCTTCAGTGGGTGGGTCGCATGGTGGCCTCCACATCTCCCGAATGGGTAGTCCGATTTGGATGAGCTTTGGAATGTGAGGTATATCAAAAATTCATCGGGAGAATAAGCTTTTATAAAAAATCGAAAACTGGCAGTGTTTTTTCCGGAAAACGAATTTTCTAAATCTGATCAAATAAATAAACTACTTAACAGCAGTTACCTACCTGCTCAAATTAGAATAATATTTGTTTCTTAAATGATTCCACAAATTACTTGTTTCTTTGATATGAACATTATATACATTTCAAAATATTGCTGAATTTTGCTATGTAGAAAACTCATTTCTCTTTAGGTTTATTTGAGTATGGCATGATGTGATAAGAACGGAACGAAATGTAATTCATATTACCTATCTCTGAATTATTATTATTAGTAAAAGTCCTAGTTGAAAATAGGTTATTCCCCTAATCGCTAGTACTCAGCTTTTTGTTCGTCTGACTCGCCGGATTTTACAAATATCACATGCGGCTACTGATTGCCTTGAAATATACGATTCAGTACACGACGAAATCTAAATAATAAATAGTAAAACTAAATACATATTGATTAGTGATGAGATCTTTCGAAATAAAATAATCGACCATTCGATGATCCAAATATTTCGAGAGAGTACAGGAAACCATTCGAATGATTTTTGATTTAAAATTTTTTCGGTTTTGTTCCTTTCGAAAGCGTGCGTAGTTCAGGCAATACCCCTTACAGTAGGCATTAGGCAACTGCAAATGCCAATGCAGATACATGATACGATGACGTTATGTCTGGTCAGGGTTTGTATACATACAGAAATCATTTTGTGATGATAAGAATGCGGATAGCACTAATACAGACATAATTCTTGGAATGCAAACTCGTAAAGATAAGGTGTCAGGGAACAACAAGATAGCATGATTTAATTTGAACATTCCGATAATGCTATTGTCACTGGTCTCGTTTTTTGAAAATAATTTATTTATAAAATAGAAAAAAGTGTCTACCGTTGCGAAAAATATTACTTAATAACGGGCCGGAATAAGCGATGAATTGTGGTGAAAGATATACTGTAAGGAATACTGTAAAAGAAGTTAACGTTGCTTTTAAAGGAGACAAGAACACTGCAAGTGTAACTTGCGCACGTACGTAACTAGCTGTTTGGTCCATTTTCGCGGTTTATGGAAATAACCACTTTCGCGGTTTATAGAAATATTCGAAAAATAAGCCGGAATTAGCGATGGAATATGATGAAATTAAAAATTCGATTTGAAGCCGAAAATTTACGCTGTTTTGACGAGCTACCCGAGAACAGACAATGAGAACGCGAATTATTAATTCATGAGACTATTCGGAATCGAGGGGAACGCGTTTTTACTATTTTCCACCGCCTAGGTACATCCGTATGATTTTATCCGAATCATATGAATCATTCGATTACTAAAACCATTTGAATGGCAGTCCCAACTAATATTGATATTTCAGTATTCGAATGTTTTATATTCCAACATTTAAATATTTGAATATTTGAATATTCGATTGTTTGAATATTCAAATCTAATATATAAAATTCTCGTGTCACGGGGTGCGTAATTGAACTACTCCGAAACGGCTCGACCGATTTTCGTGAATCTTAGCGAGCATATCGGCTAGGGTGGAGAATCGGACAACATCTATTTTTCATCCCCCTAAATGTTAAGGGTGGTCCACCCTTAAATTTTTTTTTTATTTTTTTGGACAAACCTACAAATAATATACATGGCAAAACAACGTTTGCCGGGTCAGCTAGTAATTGTATATATTTGAACAGTAAAATGTTCGAATATTTGAATATTTGCATGTTCGAATATTTGAATATTCGTATTTTTGAATATTCAAATAACTTTGTTTAAAAAAATTCTAATTTGAACATTTAAATATTCGAATATTCAAATTATTCGAATATTATTCCTAGTCTTAATGTAGGCCATAAATCTTTACCGCTACGGGCCATTGGGGCCCTTTCACTCCCATTCACTCCGGGTTTGGCTTATTCGCCATGTTTTGGAGGGTAGTAGGGCTTTTTGGGCCTTTAACCACTACGCCCCCTCAGCTTACGCCAAGCCCTTGGCATTACATTCACTCGTCCATTTGCTCATCCATCTACACTTTTGAGGGGACTCCCAACCCCTCTAACGACGACCAAGGTATTAGCTTGGCCGCCGGGACCGACTGTTTTACGTGCCCATCCGCCAGCACGAGGCGCCGTGTTTTGAGCGGCTTTGGGACACCCATGCAACTACCGACCACGGAGAACATTGCTGCACTGCCGCAATCGCAAGTGAATGGCCATCCTACCCTCGCCAACCCGGGACCCAATGACAATCGAATGACAATCATTCTATTATTCCCAACACTAATATGGATATTTGAATATTCGAAGGTGTCATATTCGAATATTTGAGTGTTCGAACATTTGAATGTTTAAATAATTGTATACTCGAACAGTAAAATTTTTAAATATTTGCATGTTCGAATATTTGAATATTCGTATTTTTGAATATTCGAATAATTTTGTTTTAAAAAATTCGAATTTGAATATTCGAATATTATTCCTAGTCTTAATGTAGGCCATATATCTTCAGCGCTACGGGCCATTGAGGCCCTTGGCTTGATCCCATTCACTCCGGGTTTAGCTTATTCGCTTTGTTCCGGAGGGCTTTGGGACACCTATGCAACTACCGACTACGGAGAATATTGCTGCACTGTCGCGATCGCACGCAAGTCAATGACCATCCTACCCGCGCCAACCCGGGACCCAATGACAATCGAATGACAATCATTCGATTATGCCCAACTATAACATGGGTATTTGAATATTCGAATGTTTCATATTCGAATATTTGAGTGTTCGAACATTTGAATGTTTAAATAATTGTATACTCGAACAGTAAAATATATATTCGTATTTTTGAATATTAGAATAATTTTGTTTTAAACAAGTCGAATTTGAATATTCAAATATTCAAATTATTCGAATACTATTCCTAGTCTTAATGTAGGCTATACTCTATGAAAATAATAAACTAATCTATCTATCATGGTTAAAACGATATTTTCAATTGAAAAATTGTCAATTTGCAGTTTTTTATGATTTACTCCGAAAATTGGCAGCCGTGCTTGGATTTTTAAAGAACATTGATATTGTCGTGCAAATCTGCTCAATTTTGCAAATTCAATCGACATCGTATGTCTTATAATAACAAAGTTATCTATGTCAAACGGGATGCGGTACATTATTGTCCATTGTATATAAATTTTAACAAAATATTTCGATATTATTCGACATGGAGGTCCCAGTTTGTTGTTTGTATCGAATAAACTGCACGAAATTGCGATTGTGAACAAAATGAATCATTCCTAACCCATCTAGTCTGGGAAAAAATTCAGGAAAACTGTGCAAAAATTAGTGTAACTGAAAATTGGTTTAGAGGTAGGTATCATTTCCCCGAACAACACATTAAAAGTCCCTGGGAATCCCCTCTCCGCGTCATCGGTTTTTTTTTCAGAACCAAAACGGCCTACACTTCCAGGAAAAATGTCTGGCTATGATTATTAAGTTCGCCTGGGATTGATTAATATTGCAACTCCTGCTGATGCTTGTTTCGTTGTTCAACTGCACTATACAGGGTGATAACGAAACCACGTACACCACCAATGTATTCTACAATTTTCACAAAAATGTGCTGTGCGTTTAATTATTCGAAGGGGCAAATTTTATGAAATATTATTTTCCATTCGGCTGCTTTCGGTTACACCGGAAGTGACATCAATGTTTTGTTTTCTTAAATAACATTCTATATTTGTTATGATCTATTCCGATAAGTATAGAATTAAATTCTCTATTCAGTCACGATTGAATAAAAATTACTTGAAAGGTTAAACGGTTAGTCAGTAGAGGGCGCTGAAGTAAAAATTCAGTTTCGTCATGAAATGCATATTTACACGTACTAGAACTTTTTTAAAGCGGCCAGTGTCATTACAAAATTAAACATTTTACGGGAAATTGTCTGTACTTACACTTTTCAGACTGTTTGGTGGCCAAATTTCTCAAATAAATAATTTTAAGTCATTTTCATGGGTTTACTTGGGTCTATGCTCTTCTTCCAACCCACATTTCAGCCAGAGAATAGTTTTTTTTATTAAGGGAAGAAAGAAGAAATAATCTTTTAATCTAAATAATTGACTTGGCTTGTAATTATTGCATAAGAAACATGAAGTACGCCAGGGACGACGAAGTTGACATGCTGTTGATCTATAGGGAATGCAGAAATATGCTGTTACTGCTAGCACTATATTGATGTATGAATTGGAAACTGTAGCAAGACGAAATGTTCATTTTCCATATAAAATGAGTTACCGCCATTCTAGTCATCTACAATCGGCTTTAAACTACATGAATTCAAGATTCAAGAGCCATGCGGTGTTCGAAGTTTACATATCCCAAAAAGGTCTCTGAGACAAGATTTACCAAAAATCCGTATATTCTCATGTTGAACGTATTTTTCAGCAGTTGTACCACGAATGCATTGAAAAATAATCTGGTTAAAAATTACAAAAACTTGTTGCATAAAAACAAGTTTGGTTTTGCTTAAGCTATGCAGAAAATTTGAGCGCTATTGCCCTGATTATTTTTCAAATGACGAGTGGTATTATGATGGGATTGTTTTACGAATAACATATCAAACTGTAAAATAAGTTTAATTCTTAAAACCAACAACTGAGGCAAATGATTCGATTGCTTAAGGTTACTCGCGATAAATTTTGTATCTCAAAAGACATTTGCTATGCAGGAAGTTTGAGTAACTTACTCCGATTCCTTTTTCATATATACGCAAGTGGTATATAAGTGGAATATTTCACTGGTAATACATTGAATTGTCAAACTATCTGTATTTTTAAAACTAACAATTAAAACAAATGGGCAGTTTGCTGAAGTTTATATTAATAATGCTAACTATAAAAATATATTAAAATCGGCTTTTTGAATTAGGAATTTAAAAGATATTTGTTTTAATTGTCATTTTCCTCAGGGGTGCTTTAACACCCGAGTCCCCCCTCAGTCGTCGCCTATGACACTGACTGCTTAGATATATTTTAAGATGCCTAAATAGGACATTAGTATAGACATCCAAGGAGAATTTAATGAGTGGAAATTGAACCCACTCGTCTTTGTCAAAGTAGCTCCAAAGCCTGAGAGTTTGTGAAGCTATAAAATTTGGGTGGGGGCGACCGGGAGGTAAGATCGCGCTTGCGCGGATCCACGATTGGACATGCGTAGAATACAAATTTGAATTTCTTTTTCAAGCACGTCTATATTGAAACTCGTTTTGTTGCGGTTTCATCTCAGTGTGACTATTTAACCTACATTGAGTTTTTTGCGTTTGACGATAACAATACCTTCATATAGCTGCACTTCGTATAGCGAGGAAGGTAATAAGTGTAGTTAGTCTGAAGCTTTCTCAAGATTTGCCGAAGTCCGTCACAAGATAAAGGCAAGGAATCGATTTTTTTATATTCCCGGCTATAATAAAATAGAATAAAATCAGGCCCAGATGACCGAAATAAACTCATTGCCACGACACCACTCGTAAACATCATCAACAAACATTATCTTTTGCTGCTTCTAGAATATATTGCTCCCCTACTGACGCACAGCGTGGATCACAAACACTATGCGAATTGCACATGAAATTTGAACAGTAAATAAACGAAACATATTTAAGCAACAATATTCGGAATTTTGAATCACGATATTCTGGTACTATATACTGCTTCATAATCTCCCTTTGAAGATTTTATGATATTTTACTTTAACTAACCTTAAGGAAGCTATATCCCATTTTGGTGTTTAACCGCCCCTCCACTTTTCTTAACGTCGATAAAACGTATCGCTCGTATGCAAGGTGTATTGCAGCGGTCAGACGTGCTTTTAGCAATTGGTTTAGTCCCGTCTTTCTGTAAATATCTGGTTTATTTAACTTATAATTAAGTACGAGTATATGCACCTAACTTCAGTTTCCTAAACGACCCCATTCAAGAAGTGTGCAACCAGTACTAAAGCAAAAATAATAATACATTGCTAGTCACCAATGTATACTCAACGCCACTGCCCAACAGTTACCACGCTATTTCAATACTCAAAACTGCAGCGCATCGCTCAGCCATCACCCGCTTGGTTCGCATATCTGACTTAACCTAAAAATCGAAAGTTAGTTAACCAAAATTTGGGGCGAAGGCGTAAAATTAGCCCCTTATTTTTATTGAGACAATTCAACTCAAACCGGAATGTTTAATCGTTCTATAACTCCAAATTTCCAAAGTTTATAGAAGACTTCATAAAAAAATTAGTGCATTGGATCACCAAATATACTGTAAAAAAAAGTCGTGTGACCAGTTTCTGAGCAATGCTTTTTTGAAAATGTACATGAATAAAAAATTGCTTTTCTTTGTAGTTTTAAGGTGTCAAAAGCGCTCATATAATTATGCAAGGTTCTCCAATCTATCGTGCAACCCCTTAAATTTTAAGAGTAGGCAACACACGGTGCATGCCATGGGTAGCTTTACTACTAAAATATCATTTTATAAATGAAAACAAAAGTTTGCTGTGGGTATAGGCCACTGTACATCTTTTTAATAATAAAATGCCAAACGTGGGTGCTTTTTTATCCACAGCAAACTGTTGTTTTCATTTATAAAATGATATTTTAGTAGTAAAGCTACCCATGACATGCAACGTGTGTTGCTTACTCTGAAGACTCAAGGGGTTACCTCTAGTAATATATGACCCCCTAGGGATATTACCATACTAAATTTTATTCCAATCTGTCAACTTGTTTTGGATCAATGAGGCGTTACAGTAAAAAGAAATTATAGTGGCCGCCATTTTGAAGTTAGAAAATTTAAAATAAAATGTGTTTAATTTACCTTAACGTCTAAAAATCTCGTTTTCAGATTTAAAAATTAATTTTTAAAGAAAATAATACAAAAGAAACATCTTGTTGTGGCGCCCGGGGCACTCGAAGTTTCGCCGCCCCCAGCCGTGGGTTTGAGCGACTAAATATAGAACAACTAATTAGTGTACTAAAATTTTTATTGTACCCAAGTCCGAAATTACATATTAATAAAAAATAATTAATATTCAAGAACACACAACTAATTTTAAAATTACTTGAATAGATACTAATTTATAATTTAATGTATACATACTTCTGTGAACCCCCGAGTTAGTATTGTTAGGGTAAGGGTAGGGAATCTCAAAATAAAGGGAGTAGCCCGCGCTCGCCGTGTATAAGGCATGCACACTGGCTGACTAATTTAATTGTCGTTTCATTTAGTTTATTTACTAATTTGTTTAAATAAAATTTACTTTATTTCTATTTAGGATAAGGGATGCCTTCCAATTAATACTTGGGAGACTTTACTTTCTCTTTATCCTCTTGTTTTAAAATTTAAATCAAAACCATTACCAAGCGCAAGAATTAAGCATTTTTTTGGATCGCTTCTTCTAAATCGCCTGGGGCTGCCGCCCCCTATGACGGCACTGCACTTTGTCTAACTATAGCTTCCGGTTTCGGATTTTTTGAAAGTTTGTTTTGCAGCTAAACATTCTATTCAGAACGGACTATCAGTTTCGAAGGTATGAGAAAACAAACGTACCCACTTACCAGTGGCGTAGCTAGGATTTTTTGGCCACGCCGCAAAATGAGTGGCAGGCCTCTTACATACAGACAATTTTGTTTCTGGGAAAGGGGCGTTCAAGGCGTTGTCAAGTAATTTTTACCATGCGATACCTTAAATTAAAGTTTTTTTGTCGCTCTTACGCCACAGACTTTAAGAATGAACTGGACTTTTTCTTTTGTACCGGTAGCCCCAAGGGGCTCATAAATCTCCGGGGCCCCATTGCTTTGCGACCACTGGCGTTATGATAGCTACGCCACTGCCACCAACTTAGTCATCGAAGTACATTTTGAAAACAATTTCCAGGGTTCCGTTGTTCGCAGTAACCTTTAATAAGTTACTTCATATCGTGTAATTTTTATCATGTTTGGTTTTGTGTAATAAGCCTGCAACGCCGCGCCGCGTCGGAATGCTTGTAAATTATCGGCCAGCCATAACACGGCTACGTAGTACAGTGCAAGTGAAGCGATTTTGCGAATACTTCCTTTATCGCTGCACCAAAATACGTGGTTATCATGACAACGTGTCCCCCACCACCCGCACATACTACTACCCTCATACAGAACGAGACACGATGTTTACAGCGTTTTGCTTCAGATAAAGAAGTGTTGATATTTCACTGTGAGCAAGATTTAATAACAAAATGTTTCTTTTAAATGACATCGTGTGTTTAATTTTTTATTTATCATAACTTGACTTCAATATTACACCACTCTGTGAATCTGTAGATATAATTATTAGAAGTTAAAGCAGGAAATAATAAAAAAAAAGTTTTTCGGGGGACAGAGTACTGGTCCTCCACGCCCTCCGCTGTTTGGGAAAAGTCAAATTTCTTTTTCACAAAAAGGCCTTGCCTTGTTCTAAACTCACTAGCGGGAATTTATATAGTTTTTTACATATAAATACTTTTAATCATAACTTGCATTTTACAGATAAATTATTAACGATGAAGCGGCGCTGAGGGAAATTATCCTTCGCAATTTTGATTTTATTGGTGCAAAACTGTGAAACCAAACGCTGTGATCAAGGCAAAATATGCAAGCATGGGATTGCCACATTTGTAGTGGTTTTAGCTAGTGATGGAATATTTCGAATGGACATAATCGAACGATTCGATTATCGAAATATCTTGAGATCTCTCGAGAAGCTGCATAAAATCATTCGAATGATAATCCGTTTTTAGTATTTACGGGTTTGTGTATTTTGCAAGCGTGCGTTGAAGCATTATCCTATTACAGTAGGTAACTGCAAATAACGAATGCAGATACATGATACGATGATACCACCAGTCGTGGTATTATGTTGCGAATACACGAATGAAGGCTTCTGTCTTTCCTGCGCAAGTACAACGAGATAACAATATTTTGACTTGAACATTACTATTTATTAGGAATAGCAAACACGGTCATTTCAATGCAGGGTCGTATTTGAACATTTTAACATTGTTGTGAAGAGTAGAAATAATAAAAAACATTAAAATGTAAAGAAATTTATTAATATTTTGAATAGTACTGTATTACTGTTGATGAAAACAAGTAAAGTGATACACTTCAGAGAAAAAATAACAATTTCGTATTTATAATATAATAATTAATAATCGGGTATTGTTTTTGTCCCTGGTCTTACTTTAAAAACATAATTAATACATGAAATAGAAAAATGTATTCACTTTTGCGGTTTATAGAAATATTACTCAAAAAGCAGGCCGGAATTAGCGATGAAAAGTGATGAAATTAGTAAAAATACAGGTTTACGCTGTTTTGCCGAGCGGCGCGAGAAAAGAGAATGAAAACAAAAATTCCTTCGTAAGAGCATTGAAAAAGCAAGCGAAGAATGTTTTTGCTACTTTTTACCGCATTGAAACATCCGAACTATTTTGTTCGAATGAATAATTCGATTATTAAATCCTTTCGAATGGCAATCATTCGATTATAAAAATCATTCGATCATTTCTATCACTAATTTTAACTTTACAAAGGTCACACAATACTTCTGTAGGATACACGATTTAAAAGTTTGTCAATAACGCCGATGTAGGAAGTCCACTTCCTCCACATCTTGTCTATTCCAATTTGGAGGTACCTAGTAGGGAAGTGTGTGAGTGCATAAATTAAAATTTTATCCGAAACTTATAAATTGCACCGATAATGTACATAGAAATAGTGGAGTAAAAAAATAATAATATGTATTCTTGGTCCTTAAATAAACGGATACGCAACTCGCCCTAACCAATAACTCCGACCCGCGGTGTACAACCCATAGTTGTCACTCTTAAATGCCTAGGGCCCCTTGAAGTTGATCCCCCTGCGTTAGCAGCTATTATCCAAAAACACCTGTTGCCCACATGGCTTTTCATAAACCATTTATACGAGTCTGTTCACTCTGAAAGTTCTCGCTCTTCCCTATTACACTGGTCTTTACTTTATTTAAAACGAAGTACTCAGCACGTTCGCGCTTTTCTGCTCGATCAAGGTGGTCGTTTTATCTGTTACAAAACCTTGCTTTTATGTAAAGCTCGTGCTTTGTGTGAATGCCTCTACTGCGAAATAAGCAATGGAAAAACTTAAACGTGAAAATCGCTACCCGAAATAAAACAACAGTCTGAAATAAATATCTTCTGATTCTAGTTCAGTTTTGGGATGAAAGTGGGAGAAATAATTCGCAGTTTAGGGAGTTTTGCTTGTTTTTATTGTCGCGTTAATAATTACTAAAATATAATCTGATAATTATAGTTATTCACGGCATTTGTTCAGAATTACTGCTAATAATAAGATTGTGCCCTACTGCAATTGATTCTATAACTTCATCTGGCCACTGTCTCGCGTCGGTGTTTAACCTTAACATCAGAAATAGACTGATAATAAATAAATCAGTAAATAAACAAAAAACTGAAATCCTGCTAAATGGGAATGTAGCAATGCAATAACATTTATTGCGTTCCTATTCTTAATCATAAAGAAATTCTTACCATATTGTTACGTACGTTCTTGAATGATATTTGATACATTCTTTTCTTAATTTACTTTCATTTTTACCGGTGTACGAAGAATACCTAACAGGAAGTAATTGTATTTGAGCCAAGAGATGGGGTAACCATTTTTTACTCACGCCAATGCGGGACAAAAAAAACTTTAGCTTGAACACATTTCTGAAGTAAAAAAAATTACTTAAATAATTATTACCACACAAACTCACTCAAGTGGAGTAAATTCTTTACGTGCTTCTTACATTAACAAGTTTATATCACCCTCAAATCCTAGATGTCAGCAACACATAAGCATAATATAATTTTCAGCGGGTGCCGGCAACTGACGACAGTAGAGAGTAGGCGAGTGTTTCGAGCATTGTTGCCAAACGTAACTCGCCTTGAGAATGTCACGCGGCAATTTCAAAAAATAAAACGCTTGCGTATAAAGGTCACGACGGTTTTCAAAATCTGGGACACTTACGAATGCGGGACAGTCCTAAAATCCGGGACTGTACCGGAAAACTCGGGACGAATACAAGAACCTATGTCGGTATTCTTACGAATAAGCACGATTTACGTTCCCAAACTAACGAAAAAGTTGTTTTTGCCATAGTGTCAATGTGTATGTGTAGAACCAAGCTAGACTTAACAAAAAAAAACGAGGTTGGTCCGGCAAAGTATAGAAGGAAGGGGAATCAGCTCCCATTCAATATTGGCACATTTGAAAAATACTCTCAGATGAGTATTTAACGATTACCAAATAGCACTCCCATATTTTTTCCCATCATGATCGAGTTTGGTTTATTCAAAGTTTCGGATTTTCATCATCAAACTAAGTATGACAGTGTGATAAGACGACAGAAATAAATATATCATGACTGACTTCCCCTGTACTTTTCCATACTTTAGAAATCGTCTTATCATTATTGTTACTAATTTGGTGTTGTTTTTTTCCTGCGGCCATGTCTTATTGTATTTAAACCTAAAAATATTATTCATAAAAAACTAAAAACCGAAGGACAAATTCGTCTGTCAAAATTTGAGCGGGAGGGGGAAAGTAATTTCTCTAATTTTTGTTGCTCCTAAAAATGAAGTGAATCTTATTCTACTATCACTCATAAGCAATTATTTAGCTTAAACAAACATTTTTCTATCGGCTTCCGTGTAGTAGATTCCGTGCATGTATTTTCGATTTTCAAAAATTCATAGAAGGCGTCTCAGCGAAATTGTAGCTCTTCTCAGCTCTATTAGTCCCTGTAATTAAAAAAAAATAAAAATTACAATATTTTGATAAAAATTTTCACTGCGGATTTTTATTAAATATTTTTTTACATAGTGCTGTTGTGTTACCTTAGGTCTATTTTTTGAAAATCATTCCTTATGGTTTTTGGAGGTCCAAACATGTATTTACGTCAAAATCCCGATTTCGAAAATTTTCATGAAACCAATACGTATAGGAAACTAAAAACTCATGCATTTAATTTGGAGTGATGACCTGAATAGGTTTATCATCGAATCGTTATAATTTTCTATTATACAGGGTGTTTGGAAATTCCTGTCCCCTAGCAGAGGGGCATATTCTACGCTTAAAAATAAGACAAAAAAAATTATACATATGTTTACAACAATGCTTTCCTGAAGAGTTACAGGCGGTTGAAGATAACCTCTAAGATGCAGCTTTTATTGAATAACTCTTGATCGCTTTGAGCTAGGTGCTTCAAATTTGATATGCAGTCATCCTCAACAAGTTGCTACGTCCTGTGTAATTTTGATCATGATCGGTTTTGTGGAACCGGCTGTTTCCAGATCACGTGACTATCTTACCTTTAAGAACTTTTTTAAATAGTCACGCGACCGTAAAAAAAAACCTGATCCGCAAAACCGATTATGGTAAAAATTGCACAGTATGTAGTAAATTATTAAGGATGACTGCATTACAAATTTGAAGTGCGTAGCTCAAAGCGATCAACAATTATTCAAGAAAAGCTGCATCTTTAGAGGTCCTCTTGAACCGCCTGTAACCCTTCAGGGAAGCATTTTTATCTGAGGGGACAGGAATTTCCAATCACCCTGTTTGTATATTCCAAAAATAGCAATTTTATCAGGTGTAAAAGGAAAAAAAATTGATATCCAAAATTTAATGAATAAACATAATTTCACATTAGCGACTGCTTAAAATCCGAATACGAGGTTGATCCATAAAAAAAGGGGTGGAGTGGGACGGATGAGCATCGCTTCCAACGTGGAATGTAGAAATGTACTAATAAATTAGATCTGAGGTTGGAGAAAAGACGAAAAGAGTGTTGGCGACAAAAGAGAGCGGGGTAGGTGCGACAGCTTATTAGTTTATTTTCTCATATATAGTCCAATTGTTTTTCTTGCTAGAGTGCAAATACTTCAATGTTATAACATGAAGCAATTTATAATCTATTAAACCTACTCTTTGAAAGTAATAGTTGTCATGGTTTATTCACCCTATATTATTAAAAATGACATTTTAACTAATACCTTGTTTTATTTATATACGGGATTTTTCATATTTTCTGTGTCTGTAAGAAATTGGCAAGGTTAAAGAATGTTTTTTTTTTCGTTTGCTTTACAACCAATCTATTATTAAACTACTTTGGTGTGGTAAACAAAGGTAATTTATCTACGACTGCTTGGATAAGGACTTATGATGTCATTCATTTGCGTTAGGTAATGAAGTTCATTATCGCACTAGTGAGATAATGGATTCGTTACCTAACTCATTTTATTTACACAAACAAAACTGAAGCTTTGTTTATAAGAAAACTGGTTGATTGCAAATAAATTAATGCGAAATGTCAAATATCATTTCAAGCAAAAAAATTCGATTTTTAACAAATTTTGAGCTGTCGTAGATAAAATTTTGTATGTCTACACGTGGGATAATGAATTATTATTGCACCCATTTCATTACACCACCCGGTCTACGACCTCGTCGTGCAACTTTTAAACTCGTGTTATAATAACGTCGTTATCCCACCAGTTATATAAATAACTATTACAACATTCATGCAAGAACTTATGGTTTTCAGCTCTACATAGCACAGCACGTTAATATTTAAACGATTTAGCCACTGCACAGGTGCTTGGTAGGGAAAAGGTTTATAAACTGCGTCATCGTCTCCTATAATATTAATTCTTAACGGTAAAGCGAGTGATGGAAACATTTTCTGTCATGGGAAACTCATTATTCTAACGGAAAACAAATCGATTTCGCGCTTTCCGTGAAAAATAACTTGAGATTAGGGCAGCCTAGGTTTTTTCTCGATTTACAATTTTGAAGGAAAGTATTGAAAATAATCTCTACAAAATTAAAACCGGAATGGGAAAATACGCATTTTTTTAAATACAGAGCAAATATGAAAACGGGTTCTAATTAAAAATTTAAAGTTTTGGAATATAAAAAAATATTATTTCTCAATAATTGACAACACGATTTTTTGTTGAAATTTTATAGGCACGTAAATCTACAGAAGGGCTTTATTCTTTTAGTTTGTTCCAAAATTCTATAATGTTTGTGACGCCTTCTATGAATTCTTAAAATTTGGAATTTAGTGACTATTTAAAATGACAGAGACAATAAAATCCACGTTGAAGTTTGAAGTCCTAGTTTTATAAATTACTTTGCGACTGCTTTAATTATTTTATTCGTATTGTTAAAAATGCGTGCTGGTTAGTGTAAATGCATCTACCACGCATTGTTTGTTTTCAGTACGTTGGTTAGTATAACGCGAGCTTTCAATATTTGGGTCAAGTTTAGTTTATGCCTACTTCTATAGGAAATATATCTTTTTAATTATTAATTCTTAGTTTGTGTCCCACTGATCGCTAGAGTTTGTAATGGAATTGTGCAATATTTATTTGTCCAATTATTGTTTCTACATGTCCATATCTTAAAAAATGCATCACTTTTCAGTAATACCGTATGACAGTTTGCAACACATTTTTGTATTGCCAACGCATGTTTTCTCGAGTGTGTAACCACCGAATTCTGCTGATCGGCTTAGTATGTGTTCGCAGCGGAAATCTCTTTGCTAATGAAGACTGCCAAGCGCTTCGCGCTTCTATCATCCAAGCACACCTATTTTTACTTTCCTATACTTTCAGTATAGGAACGAAGTATTAATTTCGTGAAAATTTTAGAAATCAAGGTTTTCAAGGAAATATATGTTTTGGGTCTACAGGAACGCAAAATGTTGTTTTAAAAACGTCTGTCTATAGGCGGGTGAGTATGTGGGTGGGTGTGTGGTGCATCATAACTATCAAACGGATGGTCGGGTTTCGTTGAGCTTTGTAATCTGGGGGTATATCAAAAATTCGCTGACAAAGTAAGCGTTTAAAGAAATTCGAAACCGGAAGCGGAAGTAAGACATGTTTTTGGTAGCATTTTTTTCTTAAATCAAATTATATAAATTTGTAACGAAATCTGATAGAAGACTTTCGGGTAAATTTAACGCCTTTTTTTCGAACTTTCTAGTTTTAAAATGGCGGCTGCTACGAATTTTTGAAAATTTTGACTTTAGCGCTTTATTACTCAAAAACAGGTATACAGATCGAGTTTAAAAATTTTATCGTAATGGCCCTATAGAGACACAATGTTACCGCGCGCCAAAATTTTCAAATTGTTAAACCTATGAAGTGAAAACAATTTCCAAATTTTCGGAAATTTTCAAAAAACAATTATTATACTCAAAAACTCGCCACACAATTTTTTTTTTTAATTTATAAGCTCATAGAGCTTGAGATCAGCTACAGTTTGGATCGTGACCCGCTAATTTCTCTGTGACGCCGTCTATGAATTTTTGAAAATTTGAGTTTTAACGCCCATATATTTAAAAACGAGCATCAGATCGAGATGAAATTTGATATTGGTAATGTTTTAAGAGTATATAATGATTTTCAGAAAATTGCAGCGCCTGCCATTTTGAAGCTACATCGTTTGAAAGAAAAGAGTTGGAAGAGTTTAAAACTTTCGCTTTTCGCTAAAAAATGCTACCAAACAACATATTTACCTTCCGTTTCCGGTTTTTGATTTTTGTTAAAGCTTATTTTGTCAACGACCTTTTGTTGTCAATGATTTTTTGACATATTTCCCCCTAACAAATAATTTCGGAGTATTGTTCTACTGTCGTCAATTAGCAGTCAATTTCTATATACTAAGTTCGCTACCTTCCGTCTGTCTTAATCGATCCTGCTATTACACGACAAGATCTTGTAAGACCCGGTGCCAAATAGATCTCCCCGGGAACCATTGGGACGCATTAAGTACATCCCAACACGGCTTATTTATTATTTTTACAAAAGAAGATAACAAAAGAGTGTGGGCCGTAGCGCTAGTGTTCAGCTAGTCTATAAAACTCCATATATAAGGCGAATATTTGTATGTGTATTGGCCGATTGGCCCAGTCTAGCTTTTGATGCAAATAAGAAAAATGAGCGAAGCACTTCGCCTGGACTTTCCTATACTTTAGATATTGTTACGTATCATTAAGGCCCTGATTTCTCGGCACTAAAAAGCTTCAAAGTAGGCAGGCAAATAGGCACTAAAAAATAGATTATAGGCACCGAATAGTCAGAAAAGGCAGCTAAATAGGCAGGAAAAAATAAAATGTGGGAAATAAATGTGCAGCAAATATTGTTTGTAATAATAGTTTTTTTTTAAATTGTTTCTTAAATTTAAAAACACCTAAAACAGGACTACAAATTCGACCACCAAAAATTGAGCGGGAGGGGGAAATTAACCTCCTAAATAATGCCGCGTCTGGATATTATGTGGCCACTCTTCTTATACTGTTACTCATGAGCACTTGAACCTAAACAGAAATTTTTTATCCAAAGCCGTTTAATAGATAATAGGGTAGATAGAATTCTAGATTTTCAAAAATTCATAGAAGGTGTCACAAATGAAGTTAGCGGACTGGGACACGAACCAAGTTAGTAATAATTATTATTATCATAATAGTGATTGCTGTTTGTTGTCAAAGTCATAGCTAGCCGCTATTAATCTGATTAATTTTTTTAAACAGTTTTTCCATTTTTCTCAAAAAAGGGTTTGTAAAATTTAAAAAAGTAAATTATGTATGAGATGCTGTGTTTAATACTGAACAAACTATCCTTTCATCATTTAGCTTTAAAATAATTGGGGGAGCCAACTTTGGCAATATAATTAATTTTACATGCTAAACTGTTTTTTCATTTTTCTAGAAAATTGCTGTAAAATTAAAAAAAAAAACAAATTACGGATAAAATTCAGTGTTTAATGCTGAGCAAATTACCTCTTTACTATTTTGCTCTAAAATAATTATGGGGGGCCAATATTTGCAATAGTTTAAATTGCTAATCCTATGTCTCAAACAGTGGCGTAACTAACAGGGTTCCGCCCGTGAGTCGTATGGACCGCCAAGGGGCCCGTCCTTTTACAGATTTCTTCCCCATGAAAATAAGCAAATATCCAATTTTGTTTTTATTCCAAGCCAAACTATTTTGTAATGGCTGTATTTCGACGAATATCTCTGATAAGCAATAAATTAGTCCCACACTACAATTTATATTTTAACTAGGCGATAATATAAGTTAGTAATATTACAGTTTTTTCTTCGGAACACCCGGGCAAGCGGGGGTACGTTAGCATGACAACCGCCTTGCCGTGAGATGCAGTTTGTAAGACCGTTAAAATCGCTTTAATAACAACGTTTGAAGTTGGGTGGGTAAAAATTAGAAACTGCAGAATGAGCAACTAAACTGTTAAAATTTCTTTAAACTCGGGAGCTCAAATGTGTCAATATTATTTATTAAATGAGAACTAATTTTAAGAAAGAATTTTTTGCACCGAAAAAAAGACATTTTAATATGAAAGTTTTATGTTAGACATTTTTGTTTCTTTCTGGAAAAAATATAATATATTTCTCGCTTGAAAACAGTTCTCATAAAAATATTGTTCTTAAAAAAAACTTTCTCAAAAAAATATTTTACTCTTCAAAAATATTCTCTTAACAAAAATTTCTTTGTGGAAAAACGTTTAAAAATTGTCTTTAAAACAAACAATTCTCTCGCAAAAAATATTTTTCTTTAAAAAATGTTGTCCCATAAGACATTCCTCTCGCCAGTAAAAATTTCTCTCAGAATCGTGGTTTGCGTATGATTCAAATGGATGACACTACTACATTCAGGCCAGTACTTAGGAACAGTGAAATAATCAATTCAATGTAAAGCTGGCACGCCCACATAGGTAAAGCAAGGCGGACACAGTAAAGGTAAAGAGAGAAATATTTTTAAGAGGGAACTTTTTTCAAGAAAGAAATAAAAATATTTCTTTTACTTAAATATTTTACTGTTTTTTGCGAAAAAAAAAACAGTTCGCATTGATAAATAATATTGAGCCACACGGCCTCACACTAAAAAAGGCAAGCTCAATTGGTTATTGTATTAAATGCTGTGTAACTATTACATATTCTTTACTTTAGATAATGTTGTCAACATTTCAAAATTATTTAAGAAAAACAATGCTTCGAGGCAGATTGTCATTGCTAGCAATGATTTTGATTGAAAATAGCACTGCATTAAATCTGGACTTGAATAAGTTGATACAAAAATTTGCAAGTGCATACGCCAGAAAAATAAGTTTTGATTAATGATTATCTGTATGTAAAATACTTAATTACTTTAACAATATTTATTTATTGTAACCTTATACGTATTTCGGCATGTTTACATGCCATTGTCAAAGGTTATATTAGGAAGTAAACAGTTAGTTACACAGTTGTTATAGCAATAGAACTTGGTGACTTGATCTCGGTAATCGTCTGCAGATGACTTGATTTCTTATTCCAAAATGTCCAATAGAGGAGAATTTAAGAGATCAATTTGCTCATTCATTAACGGTACAGTTTTTAAATGTTTGTGAATTTCAAAAGCTTCTAGTATATCTAATTTACGTTTATCATCACAAAAGTGTAAACATTTTATGGTGTTATTAGATGTCATTGAATGATTTTGTTCTAGTAAGTGTTTACGTAATTGGATTTATGTGGGTGTTTGTATTTGTAACAACGTACGTGTTCTTTATACCTAATATCAAAATTTCTAATTGTCTGGCCTATATTAACCGAATTACAATGCGAACAATTTAATTTGTAAATGCCTGATTTTAACAAATCGTCTGTTTTTGATTTTGCATTAAACAAAGTGTTTAAGATGTTTCTACTTACTTTATAGTCATTTGTTTGGTTTATAATTTTAGCAATTATAGCAATTTTAGCCGAAATACGTATAAGGTTAAAATAAATAAATATTGTTAAAGTAATTAAATATTTTATATACAGATATTCGTTATTTAAGCGTTTCTCTGACAAAAGGTTTTTAATCTCTTACTGGGTGGGGGGGGGGGGGGGGGGGTTATAGGGGTCGGACCGGAATCTGGAGCCCACACCCCACAACTTCTCGTTACGCCACTGGTCTCAAATCTAAATTATTTAATTTAAAATCTTACAAAAACTATTTTGTCATTTTTAGTACGTAAGACTTTAATACTGAAAACATGATGAGTAATTTCTGAAGTATAGGAAAGTCCAGGCGAAGTGCTGCGCTCATTTTTCTGTTTTGAAAGCAAATAAATTTTAATATTTGATAAAATAGACAGCCTACCATGCGTACGTGAGTTAGCAAAACTAGTTTGAATTTACTATTTTTAAACGAAAAATGTGAGAAATAGTAGTCAAAATAAAATCCCAAACTTGTAAACTCTGTTTTTAAAACCTAGCTTTATTCTAGGTGAAATTCACGCGTGCTACAGAGTAGGAACAAGGCAACTTCTGTTAGTTTTTTTTAATACAAGGCAGGTGGATTTTAATATCACCATCTGCCTATATTCAGCTGTTTCCGCATGTGCTGGCAGACACGGCGGTTTTGTCTGCTCTGCTGTCGCTCGTGCTTTAAATTCAAACACGAAATCAACATACCCCAACTTTCATGTGTTAGAACTTGTAGAAAAATCGGTAATTAACAACGCACCTAATATTCCTAAGCCCGACTCTGAATCATTGTGTAGGCTCGTCCTTCGTAACCATTAACAGTCATTGCTTTTAATTAAGTTAGGCTCTTGCACAAGTGCTGGCAAAAACCGTAAGCAATTTGTGTAGTCCCTGGACGTCCCTCTTTGTTCTTCTTACCGTTTTCTAGTCCAAATAGACGCACGTGATGTAATGACAAATAGGTGTGGAACATATCGTGACTAAGTCGCTCGTAAAAAAAATAAATCATCAGTGATGTCATGAGTGTTAGTAAATAGCTTTATTGCCGCATTTTTTGTATGGTTTATTATTTCGGGGAATGTTTTAAAATTATTAATAAATATTAGTTTAAATTTTAGTTGTCAAATCTAGGGCAATAAACTTGCTTTTAGATGCTGAATCTTATCTAATTCAGATTTAGCTATTTCGTCCTGGAATTGCTGCACAAATATTTTTGTTAGGAATGTAAAATGTGGCAAGAGGTACGATAAATCTCGGCTTTAATAGAGTTTGTAATATTATAAATTTTATTGTTTTCATAATATTATTTTTTAAATAAACTCATCTGGAAGAAAAACTTATTGTGCTACAAACGCGACGCGACTCGCGCATGCGAGACTCGAAATACAGAACAGGCATTCGTCACGAAATAACTATATCTATTTTTTGGAAAGAATGGCGTAAAAAATTGTGTAAGTGTTAGATTAGAAAACACACGTGGTTGAAAACTAAAATTCGGAAACCATAATATGAGGGAGAAGGGGGGGGAGTAGTACATAACAATTATTTTATCCCAAAAATAAGTTTAAAACTCTATTTTGTTCTTACTACTAATAAACAATCTATATACTACAAACAACCGTATCACTTCCACCTGTCTCAAGTTTTGGCGGTGAGGGGCCTCCGCTAGTATAACCCACATGTTTAAGCGTCTACTATAGGTTGATTATAGATCCAAGGCTAGTTGATTTATTTATTATTGGCGATAGAAAAAAATGAACAGTAAAATTTATACAGCTATGGTGACGAGTATTTTGGGTATACAAAAAAAAATGGCTGACTAAGCAGAAGCGACTATATCTTTATTTTTTAATGGAACGCCCTTTTTTTCTAACTCGATTATACGATAAATTCTGTTTAAAAAACTATAATACAACTGTAGGCCTGAAGATAATAATAAGCGCGGTATTTTGTTTTAAAGCAACGTAAGTAACCAATGGTAATGATTTTAAATACATTGCAACTGTTCGTTGGAAGCTGTTGTTAAGATAGTAAAAAAAAGGAGTGATACACAAACGTGTAACATCTGTTACAATAAAGTTTGTGGATAAACTACGACACTTTTCTTTTAATTTGCCAATCATGGCGCTTTTAGCTGTCACCCTAGGTCACCTGACCTAACTCCTGTAAATTTTTATATTTGGAGATTCTTAAAATAATATTCAAAACAAGTGATGTCTAATTAACATGAATTGTAGGTTTGTTTATTGATTTTCTTACTAACAGCCTCCTAAGATCACTTGATTTAGAATCATTACCTGAGAATGTAACCTATTTACATTCTTCTTCCTCTCTTATAACTGTGTTTGGTGCGTGGGGATAGATATTTTGCACAGACAAACATAGAGGACCTACAGTTTAACGTGGGCTCCGAACCACAGAAAGTGCCTGTACTTCTTTTGTGAGAGGTTTTATACGTTGCTTTAAATCAAAATATCTCGCTTGTTATTAACTTTAGGTCTACAGCTGTATTAAAGTTTCTTCAACAAAATTTATCACATAATCTAAATAGCCTAAAATACAGGGTGCTTCGTTAAAAAAAAGTAAAGATATAGTCGCTTCCGCTAAAACCGGAAGTCGGCCATTTTGTTTTGTATGCCCAAAATACTCGTCACCATATACTGTAACAACTTTTACTTATACATTTTGTTTTCTATCGCTAATAATAAATGAGCAAATCAACTTGCCCTAAATTATTAATCAACTGTATAAGGCGCATATTCGTTTGTACCGGGGTCCACTACAGTTTTCAATAAAGTTAAGCAAATTTGGTTTCATACTGTTTGTGTTATTGGAACATAGTCTACTGATAGCCTGCTGTGATTACGAAAACAAACTTGATTTAACAGTTTGAGTAATGTTGTTGATAAAGATACAAAGTCGCGCGGCGGGTTTATAGTAATAATAATTATATTTAACTAATAAAAACAATAATTAAGAACAGCAACTCCATAAATCATTATCAAAGATTTACTGTATTGCATAATATTGCGTAACACAGAAAAACGCTGCTAAATGTTTTCTCTGCTAATTTCCTATCCAGGATCTAAATTATAACATTCAAGATGACGAATCCAATATGGCGGAACTATTTCATAAATTATAACATTCAAGATGGCGAAACTATTTTATAAAGTTAAACGAATTGTATAAAAATTGGTATTCCTGAAGTTTCGGGGCTGCTAATTACGTATCCGAGGTTTAAATTATAAAACTCAAGATGGCGGATTCAATATGGCGGCAGTATTTCTTAAAGTTATGCGATTTTCGTAAAAATCGGTATTCGAGGGATTTTGAGGCTCGTAATTATGAATCCAGGACCTAAATTATAAAAGTCATGATGGCAGATTCAATATTGCGGAATTATTAGAGAAAGTTATCCGAATTGCACTAAAATAAATACAAGATAATAATAATTACATATATTAAGTTTTAATGTAACTCACTCACGTGTCGTAATGTTTTTATAGCGATTCCTACAACTAACTAAAACATGACATAACCGTTTTCGTTTTCTGTTAAATCATACAATTTTAAATTCACTTTCAGTGAGAACACGCTAAGAAGTTTCACTTAGAGTTTGCGTGCTCGGCACACATTTCTTTTTTTTTATTATTTTCTGCTTAACAGTTTTTTTAACACAAAATGAGCGAAGTACATATTTTTTTAAATTTTTGAAATTGTTCGTAAAATATTTGAGGTTTCCAAAAAAGCACATTTCACGAACATTTTCGTATAATTAAATGAAATTATTCAGTCACTTTGTAGTTCATACAAAAACTAGCTCAAGCGGTGCGCTACGCTCCACACAACATTTTAAAACAGGTGCCGCGTTGCCCTATGTGATTGTAACATAATCATTCAATAAATACCGCAAGCAAAATAATAAATAAGCCGTTTCGTGGCGCAAAACTGAAAATTCCGGATTGGATATATAGAGATGGAGTAAAAACGTCAATACATAATACATACAAAATAACTTAAAACAGTATTTTATGGTAATTGAACCCAGGATCCTCGCATTAGTAAGCGAATGCTCTACTTCCAGATCACTTCCCCCACAAACGTGATTTGCTCATATTTTATGGATATTAAGACAAGTATGTAATGCGATAAAATTGTACAGCTGACTTGCTTTCATTCTAACCAAATTACAGGCTTGGTTTAAATGATATGGCCCGTACTCCGTGAAATAGGGTGCCTAATACAAATCTGAACCTTCGTAGAGTCACAGAAAAGTTAATTATTTTTATAATAATAATAATTTTAATGAATGAGTGAATAAAACCTAATCCGGAATAACAAATATAACTTTAGCCCGTTTTCGTGTTACCCATCGTTTTACCCTGAAAAGAAAAGTTATCGCAGTTACCAAGCAGGTAACTACGGGTGGGTCCGGGCCAACACATAAAAATATTGGCCCACCCACTGCCCCTTCCGGCTAGCAACTAAAAAATTAAAACAAATTGCTTGAAAAAAATAATAGCTATTTATGCAACAAGTAAGGAAATGAGCATGATTATTTCACTTATGTGAAAGTTGTAATCACATGTGTAAAATAATCACCCGTTTTCCTTATGTGTTGCATACAGTATTTTTTTAGTAAAGTGCATTTAAAATTATGAATTTTGACATTTTCATGTAAATCAAGGTTTCCCATGCCCGTTCCGACCAAATGATGTCATTACTTTACTGAGTGAATGATTACCCAACGGAAGTAAAAAAAAATTATTAAACAAGCATTGCTTATACAGCATTATCAGAAAATCTGGTAACAAATGGGTTTTATTAGCTATTTAACGAAAAAAAGACATACTCCAAAAAAAATCTGCGTTGTCCCAAAACTTAATTGACCCATGCAATTTTTAAATATACAGGGTGTCCGCGCGAAAAGTTTCGATGCGGATTATCTCTGGCGTCTTTCAAGTTACAAATTTAAAATTTTAGGGTGTTAGTCTATGCGTATGGAGTGGTGGTAGCTCAGAGGTTAGGCGCTTAGCCTCTAACGCTAAAGGTCTAGGGTTTGATTCCCCGCCGGAGCCATGCAGCAATGAAAATCTATGCCGCAACCCGCCACTTACACACAGCCATGGGGTCTTAATGCCTGCAACGGTCTCTTGACTTTAGTCGTTCGGATTCGACGTTAAACTGTAGGTCCCCCGTACTCCACCTTACCGCTAAGGAGAGTACGTGGCAGAGAAGACTGCCGGTGCCCAGCAGTGGGACGTAAAAGGCTGATTGCGAAGTCTATGCATAGGAAGACGTAAGTCACTATAGTCAGTATTCTGACCCCAACCCCTAGCTTTAAAATTTCAAATGGCACAATATATTTTTTATAGCGGAATATGAATGACATCTTTTATGTCGCATGTCTGCGTGAAAACAGTGCTAGCTTTGAATGAAAAGTTTTTGAAATAGTGTGCGATTTGAAATTTTGAAGTGGTGGCATGGGGCGGAGTACTAAAACTATAGTGATTTACGTCGTCCCCTCATACAGTGACGGACACCCTAATATTTCAAATTTGTAACTTGAAAGACACCAGAGATAATCGCAACCGATCTTATCGCGCGGACACCCTGTATAGTACATGTGTTTAATTTAAAAAAAATTGTTTCTCTATTTTTACTTTCAAGTAAACTACTTTTTTTAATTTTTCGTAACGAAACGTAACGTTAAATATTTGAGGTAACGAAACTGAAAACGGAAACGAATTTCTTGTCGGTGCTATAACGAAAACGTAACGGAAACGATATATTTTCGGTTCACATCCATGATTCCGTAATAGTAAAAACCATCGAACTTTCACATATTGCTTACATGTTTGATCATTTTGGATACGAATGATTATTTCGAATGAATATATCGATTCTTAAAATCATTCGAGAACCAACCATTTGATATTGAAATCATTCAATATGCTTATCACTAATTATTGATAATAAGGTAAGACGCGGCCCCCTACTTTTTCTTTGGCCCAGCAGAAGCCCACCCTACCAAAAGGTTCTAGTTACGTGCCTGGCAGTTACCAACGTTATACCAGGTGACAACGAGAATATGTGACAACGGGCAATTTTCTTAATTTTTAGGTTATTAATTTTAATTTTTTTGGGTATTATGTACGTAAAAATGCATATTACGACGTGAAACGGACTTCCAGTTTAACCGGAAGTGATTGCAATTTTTTACGGAGCACGTGTATATTTTTGCATATTTGGATAGACCTTCAACTTTCTTTCACAGGTATGTATAATACTACCCATTAGTTTTTTATTTTGCCGCCAGAGGGCGTTTTTAAAAAAAATTAAATGCCTTATAATGATATTCATAATATATTTTTATTTGAAAGTTGGTTTGGAAAGCAAAAGAATACTGAACTTTAATTGTTTTTTTGATTAATTTGTTTAAACATTTTATTGTGGCAGGAAGATAAATTACAAAAAGAAAACTTTTAAATTTTGAAATGGTCATAACTTATTTTTATTAAATTCCCCTGCTGGAGTTTTATTGCACTTTTAAAATTGCCATTTTATTTGCTTTAATTTAAAACCAATAACATACCTTATTATTTTTAAAATAGCACGAAAAAATAAAACTATTGTTTTAATAACGGATATTAAAAATAGCTGGGCGCCTTCTGGCGGCCAAAATTAAAAGTTAATGGGTAAGTATTATACATGGCTGTAAAGAAAATTCAAAAGTGTTTTTAAATATGCAAAACTATACAGGGTGTTTCAGCAAAAAAAAATAGCTATCACTTCCGGTTAACCGGAAGTCCAAATTACCACCGTTTACATCGTAATATGCATTTGTGATGATATATTGCCCTAAAAAAATTAAAATAAATAATATTAAAACAGAAAATGGCCAGTTTTTACATGTTCTCCTGGTCACCTGGTATAGCTAAAGACATTTAAAATACCTTTTTACTTACACGCAGGTCAATCGGTATGCAAATTTAACAATTTACTTTCGGCTTAGACCGCGTCGTCATTTGGGAACTACACCCAGCATGTAGCTTGTCTGCCTTTACAAGCATTTGCTCTAAAAGTTTGAACCATATTTGTTGGTGGGCCCTTACACAGAACCGTGTGTTTTGATTAAAAAATTAGAAAATAACGGCCCTGTTTAGGCAGGCAGGGCCCCCGAACAACTACGGCTCAAACTTTTAGAGCAAATGCTTGTGAAGGTAGAAGAAGCTACAGGTCGGTCTTTACCTGATTTTGCTGAGTGTAATTCCCAAATGAGGACGCGGTCTAAGCCGAAAGTAAATTGTAATACTGACAACTCGAGAAACCGCGAAAGCCTCGAAGAATATAAGAATTATGTCATTGTAGCTCACAAAATACAATAATTTAGCGACATCGTAATAATCCCACGGGCGTAAAATATGAAAATATTTTTTTTTCTATTCTGCTGGGAGTCTGGCATAGAAACAATAATTTGTTTAAAACTCACTATTCTTTTGTTGTATTAGTGACAAAACTTCAGTCCAAGATGATGTGGGCTTTGAATTTTTTTTCAGCAATCCTACGCGAATTTTATGTCGGTTTCTCCTGGAAAATTTCTACAGTAAATCGGTTTGGCAGCAAATCAAGCAATTATGTCGGTTCCAATTTATTTTTAACACTGCTTTTGGTCGATATTGGTTTTATGTTGATTATTGGCGCGTCCTTTATTTCTTCACCTCCGCCGCGACGAATAATTGGAGAACTATTAGAGAAAGGCCGTTGTAATGAGTTTGCGAACTAATAAAGTGGAAATTTATGAACAAAGACGGTTAAGTGACACGTAAGCGAAATTTAAGGTATACAAAATCGATTCGGCAAACACTTTTAATGAAAAAGGTTTCCATTTTACGGCCAATCGATAGACACCTCGTAGTTTTTAGTATGTCCTTTGTGATATTGTGTGCGATCTTTGGATAATGACCCAACGTTTTTGCGGCCTTATTGAGGTGCGTCGCTCAATTTCCTGCCATTAGCGACATAAAGGAGCAGTTTTATTATGTTAAGAAGTGTTTTATAAACGATCGTTCGTATTATTGTCGGCTCAAAGTCCAATAAAAAAATATATGTACAGCTTTAAATTCAACTTTTGAATGTTACAAGCCGGGAAGCCTCCGTCCGCAAACTTTTCTTTTGAACTCACACAGACCGGATTTGTATGTAATTGCAGCGTTTGTGGCGAAAGTGGAAAGCATGTGGCAGTTGTACATTAAACGGGTTTTGTTGACGTAAAGTTCGAACTTTTGGGATGGCGCCTATTGTTGCGGGGGTGTACCTGGCAGAGTGAGACGGAAGTACTATTGACGTAATCCCGGAAGCCTCCGAGATTTCGCGAAAGACGGCGACGATCCCATTCGTGTGTTGTAATTTTACAAATCTGTTAGTGTGCTGGTAGTTGTTGGCTAGGCGGATGGTACCGTTCGTGTTTAAGCTATCTAAAGTTTTGTTTTGTTTTTTGCGAAGTATTTGTTGTGGATTTTTTTTGTTTGGTGCTGCCATACGGGTGAGTGATTTAATCATTTAATTGGTGTAGATTTTTTTGTAGTTCATCACTGATGTTAACAAACAAAAAGAAATTCGTGCACTTAAAACTTAAATTCATTTTTCTACTTCCGTCCTAATATGATGTTTTTTTAAACAGTTTAATAAATTTACTTTCTATTAGTAGCGACAAATATAAACAAAATTACCTTTGATAGTCCCACAATGGATGGTTCTTTACGAACATCTGCACACCAAATAAACTTAATTTAAGTGGAAGGAATTGATTATGTAGTAACATTTCATGAATCATACATATTATAATGGACATTTTGTTATTGCTTTTATTTTCGTGGTTTAAGAATGTATTGTTTTGTCTCTTTTTTTTTAAATAATTCGAATTTGTCGCTTTTATTTATTTTAGTCGTGGTAAAAACTTTTATTTGACAAGGCTCTCAATATGGGATATTAGGTACGTTGTACGTGAAAAGAATTCAAATTTAATTTGTTAGTTATTCGAGATTTGTTTTCGCCGTGGATTTCAATCGTAATTTTTAAATTTCTAACTTCATATGTACAGCGTGGTCCAAATTATTTTTAACTATATCCCACAGCGATACCACTACGGTTTTTAAGCACAAAAATCGAAAACAAGTATTTTTTCCCCGAATTTAAAAGCATGGAATTATATTTTTGCATAAATATACAAGTGTTTAACAATAATTTAAAAAATCCATCATTTAAAGTAGCATACAGAATACAGAGTAAGTGTACGATCGAGTGCAACAACATATTTCTTTTGTGCAGTCTGCTGCACGATTTTTCTTGCTTAATTTCGTTTTACACGGCCACATTTTTACAATACAAAGTTAATAGTTTGTGGGAATTACCGGCTTAATAGTAACACACAATTGTTGCTAATAGTGATAACAAACTAAAAATCCCTATGCAAATGTGAAATAAATTTGCAAGTTTTTTCCCGTTATGTACAAATAGGTGCGTGTAGAAATTATCATAAATAAATAATGTCCTAAATTCGATAAATTCGCGTAGAACGAGCGAGAATTCCCAAACAAAAGAATATCTATATTTAAATCTCAAGGCCATCCTTTTAGTTTTCAAAGTTTAATGCGGGGTATAGATTAAGGGGGAATATCACTTTAAGGGTTAAATGAATAGAAGGTCAAACTTTCTCAAGAAGCCCGCCCTCCCAGCCACATGCACTAAATTAAGCGTGCCCTTAAGCAAATTGGGGGGCCCATTCAGGCATTACACAATAAATTGGCACCTAACATAAAATATAAAAAAATATTAAGGGCAGAGTTAAAATCAAGTTGTGTTACCTATATGGTGATAAGGAATGAATTGGCGCAACTGAGGAAACGGGCAATTATTTGTTATCAATCGGAAATTAGGTGGTTATCCGAAGCCCAATTAATTAATGTTTTAGGCAAGGTTGTTGCATACAGTACTGGATTAAGGTTTCTTGGGCCCTTGGCCAAAACAATATTTTGGGACTCTGTTTGTCTGGCCCGAATTTCGAAACCATGGGCGTAAAGAGAGGTTGTGGGGCCTGTGTTCCAGATTCCGGTCGATCCCCTATCCCCCCCCCCCCGCCAGCAAGAGATTAAAAACGTTTCGATACAAAAACGCTTGAATAATATAGAAATACATTTAAAAAATGAGCGAAACACTTCGCCTGGACTTTCCTATACATTTAAATACATTGTTTTATATTTTCCAACACTTTCGATATACACCTGTCTAGACACGACTAGTTAAAGTAAATAGTTCTTATGAGTTGTAACATCTTGAAGCGGTTGAAGGAAGACCGACCGCTGCGCTGCAAGCATGAGGTTGGGTAAAATATTCGGACTGAATCAACGGAAGTGCGGAAATTGATATTTGAAACTATATTAATAACTCGAGAAGTATTATTTTTAGCAAGAAATTACTCTTATTAATTTGTATTTAGAATTTAAAAACCTTTCTGATTTTAAAGCCAAAATGACACGTTTCCATTTAAAAAAAAGTTATTTTTTACCGTGGCCGCCATATTAAAATTGTAAACTCAAGTTTTTTTCTTAAATACAATCGAGAAGAATTTGCCCTACGACTTTGCTCTTGGGTTTGCGAGTCTATCTATTAAAATAAAAAAGTTAGCCTACACTGAACATTAAACGACTAGTACAAGAATACAACTGCTGTAGAAAGTATGTGAAATTCTTCTAAGGACAAAAAGATTATTAAGGGGCAAAAAACTCGATTTTTTGATTTTTTGTAAAAAGACTCTCCTAGAGCAAGCAAAACAAGAAATCACTTTTTTAATTTTGTAGCGAAAATCTTGTGGGGGAGAGGGAACAGTAGCCCCCCTAAATATTAAATTGTCAAAAAATAATACGATATTTGGATTTTGCTATCAATGATATGAGCTATATTGCTGTAACAGAAATATTTTATTGCCCCCCGTTAAATAAATAAAAGGGTACCAATTTTCAATTTTCAAAAATTCATAGAGGGCGTCACAGTGAAATTATAGCAATGCGCAAAAAAAAATTGTAGAAGATTCCCAGCTCTATCAGCTTAAAAAGTTTAAACAAAAACGTGTGGGCAGTTTTTGCGAAATATTTTTTTGAAAAATTCCAAAATTTTGCAGTGATGTCATTGCGATCGTTTTTATATTCTCAAAATTAATTATATTTCATGGTATAGTACCCTTGAAGGGCTACCAAACAAGATATAGTTGATTCCAATCAGATAACTGGTTTTTGAGTAAATGGACGTTAAAGTCGAAATGTTCAAAAATTCGTAGAGGCCGCCATTTAAAAGCTAGAGAGTTCGGTAAAAAATCGTTTGATTTGTCATAAGGCCTTTTTTAATCTCCACTATTAAAATTTCCAAAATTCAGTTTCTGAAAAAAATGCTACCAAAAAAACATGTCTAACTTCCGCTTCCGGTTTCGGTTTTTTTTAAAAGCTTATTTTGTCGGTGAATTTTTGATATACCCTCTCATTCCAAAGCACATCAAAATCGGTCCAGCCGTTCCGGAGATATGGAGCGTAGCCCACCCACAGACAGACATTTTTTTAAAATTACTTTTTTGGGGTCTATGGGGTCCCTCTACTGAAAGTATAGGAAAGTAAAAAAAACTAAACAAAACTTCTTTTTGTACTTGCAAGTTTTTGTATCAACTTATTCAAGTCCAGATTTAGTGCAGTGCTAATTTCAATCGAAATTATTAATAATGATGTCAATTTGCCTTGAAGCATTGTATTTCTTGAATAACTGAAATGTTGACAACATCATCACCCAAAGTAACGAATATGTAATAATTACATAATTACAATGCATTTAATACAATTATCAATAGAGCTTACATTTTTTAGTGTGGGGCGCCATGCCATGTGTCATTATTATTTTTATTCTATGCCAACTTTTTTTAAGTTGAAATTTTTTGCGACGATAAAGTAAAAATATTTAAGTAAGAAATTTTTTTTGAGGAAATGTATTTATTTTTTTCTTGAAAAATAATGTTTCTCTTGTAACAGTTCTCTCCAAAAAAATATTACTCTCTTAGGGTCTGAAATCAATGAGTTCACAGGTTTTACCAGAAGCACTTTTATTGTTGTAAAGATTAACATTTTTGTCTAAAATCCTTAAAAATAGTTTTTCGTCGTTGCCCACTGTATATTTCATTATTGTTATATTACAACCATTTTAAAATTTCTTGTTCCAAGTTTTAGTGATGCAGTCGGTATACGACGAGGGTTTTAAACAACAAGCATATACATCACCTTTTTTGGGCAAAATTTTAATTCTTATAAAAGGTGTCTTAGGAAACTTAGAGCCTCCAGGCCCGGCCCACCTTAACCTAATGATTATACCAGATGTACAAAACAAAAATAAATTTATGAAAAACTAAAGAACCTGTTAGACGAGGAAATAAAATTTGGCATCTGAAAAGGTATGATACAGGGTGTCCCGAAAATAATGAAACACTGGTGAGGTGGGGCTTCCCTGCTTGAAAATAGACCTTACCTTGTCCCAAATTGTTTCCTTACCGCGTTACAGCCTCCCGAAGGTAAAATCACACTTTAATGAATATTCTTGCCATAAATTAAGATTTGTATTTCAAATCTTGTATGAATGTTTTACTATTGATTACAGGGTGGCCACTTTTCTGGAAAACAGGGAAAACCGGGAAAAGTCGGGGAATTTAGAATTTTTTTATTTTGGTCAGGGAAATCATGGAATTGTACCAATTGCAACGCAATGTCGGGGAATTTCACGTAATAGTCAGGGAAAATTCTGTAAAATGCAATTATTGTAATACTTTTATTATTGCCTGCAAAACGAAAGTTTTGTTATACCTAGGTATATGTTTACAAAATTTATATTTATCTTATTTGGTTTTTCCTTGAAGTTTAAATGTTGTATTTTGTTATGCTTTTGCTATAAAGTGTTAATTTGCTAATTGTTATGTTGGGTTACAATTAAAAAAAAAATCAGTTGAAATTGGCCTTTGTACCATAAAAATGAGTCAGGGAAAACTGAAGTTTATCAGTCAGGGAAGTCATGGAAAAGTCAGGGAATTTGAAAAGCTGTTTTAAGTGGCCACCCTGTGTTTTTTTACATTTTAATTTTTTTTTCTTAAATACATCAATACCCCAGGGGCATAGATGGCGTGGGTGTTCGAAATAGTATATATATAATCTTGACCCATTTACCTTTCGGTGTAGGGTGTTCGAAATAGTTCTTAACGTATTTCTTACACTCGCACCATTTTCTGACTTTTGACTGAAAATCGCATTTCCCATCCAAAAGTACACAAGAAAGGTGTTCTTGTTGAAAGTCGCCAAGTCCAACGGTTTTCGAGTTAAGTTAATTTTTTTAAACCCAGTTGCCATGGAGGTCTGTTTGTTTCCAAAAAATTGAACAGCGTAATATATAACTCATCGCTGCTTTGCTCTCTGCTTCCACTATGTGTTCAGCCTTACGGTATACACGAACCCTCGTTGCTATGGCCTTGTTCTGTAATGTTTCAGAAAGAGAGCAGCGAGACAAGGAATCTACAACATGTGCTGATTCGGGCTAATGTTGTTATTTTGTTGATAGTTAAGATTACAAATCTGTCGAGGAATTTGATTGTATTTACAAAAAATTATCATTTTCAACTACGGTTGTAACTAAAACAGAGTTTGTCCTAATAGATGCGACACCGTCAAGAAATTAATAAAAGGAACCTAACATATAAGGTCCTTGGCGGCATTTAAAAGATTAACGAATGACGATCGAGTACTTCCTATCGGTTCCTTGTCTAGGATCTCTTTGTCACATGTACTGCAAAATTAATACAGGCATATCCTAGCAACAGGTATTTCGTGCATCCTCCTTATGTAATACAACAGTAAATTCCAAATCTAGTGAAACATGGCAAAAGTGAAAAGCTCTATTTTATGTCCGTAGAAAATTTTTATTACTTTCAGTAACCCTAAATGCAATGATACATCAATTTATTCAAAAATTCATTAGAATTAATGCTTTAAATAAAATGTTTAATTATAGTCGAGCCAGTAGTGCACTGATATATCAATTTGCAGATGTCGAGGATTTGCTTCGCAAGCGAGAAGTTATGAGTTTAAACCTTGATGAGGTCTACTTTAAAAACATTTAAATTCCTATACTCAGGTTTATATTATTTTTTATATATTATATATATTTTATAGTTTATTTTATATTTTTTAATGCTACATTAACAACAAAATTATTCAGGTGAAACATAAAAAGTTAACGATAAACTTTTGTACATTAACTTAACCCTTAAACTGCACTGCTATTAAAAATAACTAAAAGTAAACAATTACCACCAACGTTTCAATTCTACCTATAATTAGTAAGGATGCCGCGGGTACCCAGCAATTACCCGGTACCCGGCCAATTTTGGCAGATGCCCGGTTTAGTCGGGCAGCGATCTTGTACCCGACCGGGTACGAAAAAAAATTTTTTAAATAAAAATAAACACTTTATTGTCTATTATTTTGGTTTACTGTCAGTAGCAATTAATAATTATTATACATAAGCATATATGTTCTATATAAACATAAATAATTAAACCATTAAATATCATACATAATGTAATAAAACTAATAATTAAAATTTAATAAGGGCAAATTGTGGTGCAAGATTATTAACGATTCTACAATTATTGGAAGTAACCTATTTTTTTTCTTTTCAAAAATATTGCCCGCTTCTTAAAAAAGCCTTTCGCTATAGACGCTGCTTGCAGGTGCTGAAAGGTACTTTTTTTTTGCTAGACCAGCCAAAATTGGATATTTTCTCGCTAATAAATAATACCATTTAAATATTAAATACCGCAAATTAATAAACGTTATGTTTCATAAATACACCTGTATGCTCTACAGTATAAAACCGTAGATATCTGTAAAAAAGGTACAATTCATAAAAAAAATCGGTACCCGGCGTCTCGGCAAGGCCGGGCACCCGGTACCCGGCCTTTCCAAAAAGTGCCGCTGCATCCCTAATAATTAGCTGTAAAAGGTTCATCGTTAACTTTTTTTGTTTCACTTTATTAATTTTATTGCTAGGTGCATTAAAAAATATTAACTATACATTTTAAATATAATAATATAAATCTGATTATCGTTATACAGTAATTAAAATAATTTAAAAAAAGTAGAACTCATCAAGGTTTGAACTCATAACGTCTCGTTTTTACGAAACGGATCGTCTGGCTGGGCGCTACAAAGAAATCTGCAAATATTTTGTAGAAACGTCAGGGGAAAATTCAGCACACCGAAGCGTGGTTGGACTGTTCCGTCTTCGAGAGGGTTAACTGTAACTCCGCACCGTGGCAATGTTAGAGTAAAAAGTGTATTTGGTTTAATTGGTATATTTTCAAGTACGGAAGCTTCCTCCTGTCTCATCATTTTGTGAACACCCTGTATATTTTCTTAAGACGATTTTGTTTTTATTGGTATTAAAACTAAGTGAACCTGAATTAAATAATTATCAGCAAAATTGCAATAAAATTGATAGGTTCTAGCCCAGGAAACATTTTAAGTTTTATCTCCTTTATATTAACTATAATTTATTCATTGGTGAACTGTTCTTCTCTGTTGCATTAGCAAAAATAGTAGAATTAATATTTGTATACTTTTCCCTTTTATTATTTGTATCTGTTTCGAGAGTGGTTAACCGCCAGTGAAAGTACGTGGAAGTAAGCAATATTGGAAGTTTGTGGAAATGTGTGGAAGTTGGTGGAAGTACGTGTAAGTAAATGGAAGTACGGTGGAAGTAGGTGGAAGTATTTGTAAGTAAGTGGAAGTGTGTTGAAGTACTGTGGAACTACATGGAAGTATGTGGAAGTAAGGTGGAAGTATGTGAAATTATGTATAAGTAAGTGGAAGTACGGTGGAAATATGTGGAAGTATGGGAAATTATGTTTAAGTATCTGAAATTATGTAGAAGTATGTGGAAGTACGTGGTAGTACGTGAAAGTTGCGTGAAAGCAAGTGGAAGTACATAAAAGTGAAACACGGTGCAAGTAAGTGGAAGTATGTGGAAATACGTGGAGGTAAGTGGAACTACAGTGGAAGTATGTGAAAGTAGGCGGAAGCATGTGGAAATACATGGAAATATGCTGAACAGCAAGTGGAAGTATCTGTATTAATGGAAGTAGGTGTACAAAATTGTTAAGCGCGTTTTTCTACTCAAGTTTTGGTTTTGTGCAAAAAGAAGGGGATTTTGTACAAAAATTTATAAGATAACCTTTAATACTGTGATATTGAGCATATTTCGTGTAAGTTACATAAATAATTGATGGCAAAAATTCTATAAATACCACAATTCTAGGAAAGTAATTTCTTCAATTATCTACTAGCCTTGCTTTCGTCTCACATCGAATGGAAAATTAACATTATTTCAAAGTTCTGTAAATTCCCAACATTGTTTATTCCAAATTAGAGTCAATTTTAGTGTTTTTTAAATTGCTTTAACAAATTCAGCCGCGAGTAAAAATGACCACAACAAGAAGCTACTTTCGACCTCTAAAACTGCATCATCACTATCTGAGCGACACTCCCGTTTTCTCTTTAATAGATTAAATCATTAATTATTATCGTTACTCACACGTCTTTAAATTGGGTAAGTGGTGGGTACTTGTGGTTATTGTCTTTTTTTCTGTTCACCTCTGAAGTAAACATATTATCAACTGGCGCGTAGTTTGTGATGAAACCACTTGTAAATGAAATGGAAAAGGAAAAATAATTGACAAGTTGAAGTGCCATCGAATGTCTAGCAGAGCCAGTAATGAGTACCAAAATAAACACCTAAGCAAATATTTCATAGCCTAGCATCTTATATAGTTGATAGCAAGCAAAAACAAACAAATACCACTTTGGATGCGGTGGAAGATTTCAAATTATGTAGGGTCGGACGGCATACCGGATCGTTCACATATAATACCGTAGGGCTAGGATTTATATGCACTTCAAATTGTCAATTTATGCATGCATGTAGTACCGCAATGAATGTGTTGCATATGGATTTAAAATTAGCCATATACCACGGATGTAACGACCGGCCATTTTATCAATTTTTAAATTATTAATTTCAAATTTTTTTCGGTAACCTACACATAAAAATGCATATTGCGACGTAAAACGGTGTTAATTTGGACTTCCGGTTTAACCGTAAGTGATAGCAATTTTTTTATTTTTAATGGAACACCCTGCATATTTTTGCATGGCCTATTTGAATAGAACTTTAAATATCCTTTGGAACTATGTAAAATACTTACCCATTAACTTGTAATTTTGGCCGCCAGAGGGCGTTTGTAAAAAAATTAAATGCCTGATATCGATATTCATCATTATCATCATCATAATCTATCCTCATATACCTGAAGGTGTTGAGGTCTTTCACTCTGGGTAGGCTCTTCGCTTGTGTAGTAGGAGGTAGTGGGGCTTTTGGCCTTTAAACCACCACGCTCCTGAAGCTTATGCCTCCCTTCATGCACATTCATTCAAGCCATACGCACATGTGTTTTATTTGTATGTTAATGTTGTGTGTGGCTTTGTTACTTGTCCTGGTCAAGGCAAGCGCCGTTAATTGTAACCCAATGTCGAATATTCATATAATATATTTTTATTATTAAGTTGACTTTGAAAACCAAGAATAATGAACTTAAGTGTTTTTTTGTTATTAATTTGTTTAAACATTTTGTTGTGGCAAGAAGATATTAAAACAAAATTAAAAAAATTCTACCAGACATACTATGAGAAAATCTGGCTCATACAATTAGAGCAACTGCTTGTAAAGACAGACAAGCTACAAGCGATCCTTACCTATTTATGCTGGGTGTAATCCCCAAATCATGACGCGATTTAAGCCGCAAGTATATTTTAATGGTGGCAGTTCCATTCTATTTCAAATTATAAATTGAATACCGGAGGTAATAAAAAAATTTAAACATTATGCTTTTTTCGTAATTATTAAAATTTTGAAAGTTATGAAAACTTTTGAAAAGGTTTGAAAATGTTGGAATTTTTGAATATTTTGAAAATTTGAAAGATATTGAAAATTTGGCATAATTTAAATATTTGAAGATTTTTATGAATTTCGAAATGTTTTGAACATTTTTGAAAATTTTGATATTTTTAGAAATTTAATGTTTGGAAACCTTATATAATTTTTAGAAATTTTGAAACTTTCTGACAATTTTTTGATTTTTTTGAAATTTTCTGATTGTTAGTATTTTCTGTTTACAAACAATCTAGTTGAAATCTCAAATCGATTCATAATTCGGCCATAGTCGTTTTTCTTGGTGATTATCCAATTAAACTGTTCGGGAAAACGACCAAAAGGAAACCTCTCAGTGGTGGTTTCCCAATGGAAAGTTGTTCCTATTCTCATTTAACATATTCATACCAATTTTGAAGCCGAAATTCGCGATTTTTAAAAAACAGTCGGGGGGGGGGGGGGGAAGTAATAGAAGAATCGCGTTTGCGCAGGCGTTTATTCGACTAATTAAAGATTTTTCCCGAGCGCGTCTAGATTGAAGTAGAGCACCCATCCCCTCTTTCGTTTTTTGGCGGACCAGTCTCATTTTGTTGCGGTATCATCTAAGTGGAATTTTTTGAGCCTAATTTTGCGTTTCTGCGTCGCCTGGCCTGTAAAGTGTATATAGACGGAGACACACACTCAAATCACTAGCTAGTGATTTGTGAACACACAGACAAAAACGTAATCTTTATTGGTCCCCCAAGGCCTTACAACCTGCTTATTAGTTAAAATGTTTTAGACATAACTCGTGTATCGCCAAACAATTGTTAATAATTATCGTGTATTAATGTTTGTTGTGGTTTCACGAATCAGATTTTTATAAATTAGTTCATCTAGAGTCTCGTCCACAATTTCGTCATTTCGTTTCGGAAAAATAAGCAGAACTACTAAGAGTTCGATAACCGAAATTCTAAGAAAATACCGGGTCGCTATTAAAGATGGAACCAAAGCTCTCCTGCTAAAACGGTTTAAGATATAGATATGAAAATTGGAAGGCTTCCATTTGAAATTATTTCGCATATTTTGAGGTTAAAAAAAATTTTTTTTGACATGATTTTTGAGCGCGGCCGCCATCTTGAATTTTTTTAAATGGCAACATGGGCTTTGTGATACATCATTAGAAAGCTTATTTTTTTCTCTTTTTTACTACCTTAATCATGTATGGTGTTAAAGTAGAAAATAATGCCGTATGCGTGGCTGGCTAATGTATTGCACTTTAAATCTAGATACCTTTGCAATAACGAAACGTCAAAAATAAACAAAAAACAATCAGCAGGGGTTTAATAAGTGACAAAAAACACAGTACATGTGGTTTGTTTCCTTACAACTATTGCATTACGTGACAAATAAACCTTAATTTCGTGAAATATGGCAAAGGTTTTTCTAATTTTTCTGCATTATTTTCTACTTTAACACCATACATGATTAAGGTAGTAAGAAAGAGAAAAAAATAAGCTTTCTAATGATGTATCACAAAGCCCATGTTGCTATTTAAAAAAATTCAAGATGGCGGCCGCGCTCAAAAATGGTTTAAAAAAAATTGTTTTAACCTCAAAATATGCGAAATAATTTCAAATGGAGGCCTTCCAATTTTCATATCTATATCTCAAACCGTTTTAGCAGGAGAGCTTTGGTTCCATCTTTAATAGCGACCCTGTATAATCATCCGATTGTCGGGCGAATATATCCAGAACCATTTTATTATTATCAAATAATTAAACATTAACATTTGAGTTACGAGAACATGAAAACAGTTTAAAATAGTGAGTAAATTACAAAAGGAATATTAAAAAAAATTTTAGTTGCAATCAGAATTGGAACCCGGAACTTCTACTTAGAAGTCAGCATGCTCAGCCGCGTCGCTATCGAGACACTACATTGTGTTGTTGTTACTCTACGATTAAAAGAACACGCGTTGTATGTATCAATATTTATTTAGATTTTTGCCTAATTTTACATGTAAAAATTATTTTAATTTGACTAGATGACACTAATAACAGCTAATAACAATAATACAGTGTTTAAATTCTTAGGTCAAAGTAAACCGGGGACATAAAACTGCAAGTCTGTAAAATCTATAATTTCTCATGCATTTTGTACATAGTTCAACTTTGCTGGGAAACGGTGTATGTGTTTAACATGTTGCTGAAATATGTATAAATTTAATTCTGCATATATTAACTACGTACAGGAAAAACTCGCAAATGTATAGAAATCCTAACCCTAAATTAATAAGTACCGAACTAAAATGCCGAAAATAATTGATCCCTAAAGTACCACAAAAACTGTATCTACTTCAGTTACGGAAATAGGAAACCGTTTAATTTGACGCTTTATTTAATAGACAATAAGCGCCAGGTTGCAAAATTGTAACCACATCATCTTACAGAAATAGTAACGTTCACGTCATCTAATTGTACGTCATTAGTTTTCTCAACCAGATATACGTACCGTTTATGTTATTGTCGCTTTAATAGTGATATACATTATGGATGGTTGTTACGAGTGGCGGTAGCTTAGAGGTTGGGCGCTTGGCCTAACGCTAAAGGTGTGGGGTTCGATTCCCCCCCGCAGCCATACAGCAATAAAAATCTATGCCGCAACCCGCCACTCACATTCCCCATTCTGATGTAGGCAGCCTGAATTCTTCTCTGGTATTTAGTCGTTCGGATTTGACGTTAAACTGTGGGTCCCCCCGTATTCAACCTTAGCGCTAAGGAGAGTACGTGGCAGAAAAGAGTGCCGGAGCCCAGCCATGGGACGTAAAGGCTGGTAACGACATTAAGTTTGTTATTTATGGTTCATCCATCCTTAGCTGAAGTATATTTCCAGGTGTGGATATGTCTAGCGTGCGAAGATTTAAAACGCGATTTAAATCGTTATGATTTTTTTATTTTAATCGATGATTTAAATCAAAAACGTCAATTTTTCGAATGTTTATTGTAGAAAAACAAAAGAAATGTGATAAAGCAATTACAAGTTTAGTATCAAACGCAAATGACTTTTTTTAAATTATCGTTTGATTTAAATCATGATTTAAATTACGATTTAAATTAACTTGATTTAAATCTTCGCACCCTGTATATAACACTAATGTGACCGGTAATAATAAAAGTTCTTAATACCAATTGGAAGTTTAGGTAGGATTCTGCCGAACTACATATATTGGTGGATTTTCTATAGAAGTTGTAGAGTAGCGCTGTCATGATATCTAAAAGTACTAAAAGCGCTTTTACTTGAAAGATTTCGACTGAAATATCTGCAGCAACGTTTAAATGTTTTTCGTATTTTAATGTTAAATCTACTCCAGCTTTTTGCAGGTCAAAAATTCCATGTTAATTTAATTCCTAAAAGGAAGTCAATATCCGAGACTGAGATGCCCTAAATGCTATGATAACATTCTTTTACATCACTTGCTGGCAATTTATTCAAAAATTCATGAGAAATAATGCTTTAAATAAAATATTTAATAATAGTCATGCCAGTAGTGCACTGATATATCAATATGCAGATGTCTTCATAGCGTTGAGCCAGAGGATTTGCTTTGTAAGCGAGAATTTATGAGTTTAAACCTTGACGAGGTCTACTTTTTTTAAATTTGTTTAAATTTTTATAGCGGTTTATATTATTTGATTTAAAATATGTAATGAATATTTTTTAATGCTACATTAACAACAAAATGAATCAAGTGAAACATACAAAGTTAACGATAAACTTTTGTACATTAACTTCACCCTTACACTGCACTGCTATTAAAAATAACTTAAAGTAAACAATTATTACCAAAATGTTTCAATTCTACCTATAATTGGCCGTAAAAGGTTCATCCTTAACATTTTTTGTTTCACCTGATTAATTTTATTTTTAAGGTGCATTAAAAATAATAACTATACATTTTAAATATAATAATAATAATATAAATCTGACTATCTTTGTAAAGTAATTAAAATAATTAGAAAAAAAGTAGAGCTCATCAAGGTTTAAACTCGTAACGTCCCGCTTACCTCCTTTGGCTCGGCGCTACAAAGACATCTGCAAATCGATGTTTCAACCAGTGCAGTAATGGCTTATTGTTAAATAATTTATTTAAAGCATTGTTTTTAATCTTTCCATTTAGGGTTACTAAAAGTAATAAAATACTTCTAGGGACAGAAAATAGAGAGCTTTTCACTTTTGCCATGTTAATCGGCCATGTTCCACTTGATTTGGAATTCACTGTATGTTTACCACAAAAAATGTATCTACTTCAGTTATGGAAATAGTAAAACGTTAATTTGGCGCTTTATTAGTAGATAATAAGCGTCAGGTTGCAAAATTGTAATCACATCATCCTACAGGAATATTAAAGTTCACGTCATCTAATTGTACGATATTAGTTTTCTCAACCAGATATACGTACCGTTTATGTTATTGTCGCTTTAATAGTAATGTACATTATGGATGATTGTTAAGAGTGGCGGTAGCGTAGAGGTTAGGCGCTTGGCCTAACGCTAAAGGCGTGGGGTTCGATTCCCCGCCGCAGCCATACAGCAATAAAAATCTATGCTGCCACTCACATTCCTCAATCCGGTGTAGGCAGCCGTGGGGTCTTAATGTCTGAAACCTTCTCTGGTATTTAGTCGTTCGGATTCGATGTTAAACTGTAGGTCCCCCGTACTCCACCTTAGCGCTAAGGAGAGTAGGTGGCAGAAAAGAGTGCCGGAGCCCAGCAATGGGACGTAAAGGCTGGTAACGACATTATGGTTCATCCATCCTTAGCTGAAAATATATTTCCAAGTGTGGATATATCCCATTGTGGCGGTTATTTGCGTTATAGATTAAATCTAAAATTGGTCTTTCGTACTAAGCAAACATGGACACGCGAGCGCTAATTTTTATTGCGAAGCACCATCAGCCTTTTAACTATCCATCAACAGTGTGTGTTTTCCTCTGTTAATTCAATCAATTTCACCAAGATTCAATGTTGAAAAATAAAAGAAATAACGGCCTTGTCAGCTAAATAAGTGCAATCAAACAATAGTACCGTTCGTTTTTTGTTTCATATTTCATAGGTAAAGTATACTTGCGTGCCTGGCCATTAATTTTAATGAGATCCATTTTGCGACACAACCACGAGCTTTATTTTTTCCCAGGCGCAGACGGAACAGATATGGAGTAGTCGGTCTCTGCTATTTACGAACTCCAAGATCTACTTTGATAGTCACGATCATCGCCAACTAACGGATTGTCGGATTATTAGAACTTGCGAGTGAATAATGAAGATTGAACAAATCCTCGTTATTTTTACGAATAAATCCTAATTAGCTATCATCCTTCGCTGCTGGAGTTGCTTTTGTTTGTGACAATTTGCGGACTTTTTACCTGCCTCGCTATACGAAGTATAGCTAGCTACAGAGGGAGGTATTGTGATCGTCAGGTTGAATTTGGAACAAATGCGTTCATTCAGCGAAGTCTTTTTCGCTTTGAATTTACTGGTCGATGATAGACGAGTTATGCCTAAAAGAAAAGTACTTTTATGCCAAACATTTTTAACCTAAATATTTTGACTAATAAACAGGGCCTTGGGAGAACGATAAAGCGACGTTGCAGTACCACTTTACAGTCCAGACGCCCTAACGCAGAAAAACCAAATTTGGCTGAAAGATTGCTAATTACAATAGGATGACGCCGCAAGAAAATGAGGTTGGTCTGACGAAAAATAGGAGGGGCGGGGGGTGCTCTTTGTAAAAATTGACGCGCTCGAAAAAGAATCTTAAATTCGTATCCTGCGCATATCGAATAGCCGATCTGCGCAAGCGCGATTTCCCTATCGCGCCCGACTGCCCCCTCTATCGATTGTTTTTTTTTCAAAAATGTACGCGTATCGGTTTCAAAATGTGAGCATGTTAAATGACAATAGAATTTTCTGTTAGGAACACGCCACTGGGAGTTTCTTTTTGGTCGTTTACCTGCACTGTTTAATTGGATAATCACCAAAATAATGACCATAAGCAAATAATGGAATTGATTTTAGATTTCAACCAATAAATATTGTTTGCAATTAACAAATACTACAAACAAAATTTTTTTTTAAATTTCAAAAAGTTTTAAAACTTCTGAAAGTTATGGAAATTAGTAAAATTTTAAAAAATTTGAAATACTTTAAACATTTCCAAAAATTAGTTAAAAATTTTAACTTAAAAACTCTCGAATTTTAGAAATTTTTAACATTTTCCAAAAATATTGAAATTTTTAAGAACTTAAAATTGTCACAAACTAGTTTTTTAAGTTTTTAAATTATGTAACTTATAATTTTCCAAAAATATTCTAAATTTTCAGGATTTTCTAAATTTAAAAAAAATATGAAGTTTGTAATATTTTCACCAATTTCAAATATTTTAAAAATTTCAAAAATATAATAAAAAGTTTTAACTTATAATTGTTTTAAATTAGAAATTTTTTACAATTTTTAAGGTCTAAATCTCCGCCACTTTTCGAAATTTCAATTTTTTAAGAAATCGATTTGAAAGTTTTCAATATTATATTCCGTCTAAAAATTTACGAAATTTTCAAAATTGGTCGAAACTCAAAATAGTGTACATTTTCAAAAAATTTCACGTTCCGAAAATATACAAAATTTACGAAAATTTACAAAATTTCGAAATTTTCTAAAAATTAATTTTTGAAACATCAGGTTTATAATACAGGGTGTTCCGAAACTCGTGGACACGCAACTGTGGAGCGGTATTCTACGAATAAAAACTGAACAGCACGTTCTTGTACGATATTTTGATTTTTCCAATATTTTTGGAGTTATTCAAGTTTTGAAAAATAAATAATTTATTAATAAAGAAAAAACAATCACATTCAAATTTAAGAAGTGTTGGCTCAAGTACTAAAAATTAAATTACAAAAAACAAGCGATAGTTAAGTCAAATGGTAATTAAGAAGAAAATTCCAAATGTTGAAAGTGTCGGAAAAACTCAAATTTACGTGTTCAATTAAGCACTGGCACGCTATTAGCTGTTTATCTCATAGTTCGTCATTTGTTTGATTTTAGTTCTAAAGTGCGACAGAATGGCCGTGAATTATTAGAACCAAGTGTATTATGAAATGCTGATGGTACTGGGAGCTTCTAATAAACGAGCAGGACGAGCGGTACGTTTATATGCGACCGTTCTTTCGCACTGTGGACCGATTTCAACATAATAAAGTGGCATTGCATAATGCAAAATTAGGAACTAAATTCAAACAAATGAACTACGAAACAAATAACTATAATAAGGTGCTGTTTTCAACAGCCAATAACCTGTCACTGCTTTATTGAACACGTAAATTTGAGTTTTTCAGACCCTTCAAAACGACTTCTGTAATTTTTTCTTTCAATTATCGTTTTGAACTATCTCTTTTTGTTGTAATGTAGGTATCATGGATTTATTTTCAGTATTTGATCAAACACTTACATTTGAGTTTGAACTTTTTTTTTGATTATTTTCTGGTTTTTCAAAACTTTTATAACTCCAAAAATATTAGTTGAATCGAAAAATGAGAGGAACTTTTTGTTTAGTTTTGATGGTAGAATACCGTCCCACGGTTCCGTGTCCACGAGTTGGCGGAGACCTTGTATGTTTGAAATATTTTTTTTAAATATTCCATATTTCCATAAAATGATCAAAATTTTGGAAATATGTTAACATTTTTTTTATAAATGCGAGGAAGGTTTCGTGGCGGTTACCCGACAGTTTTTTACCATAGGCGGTAGTTGTTTATGTTAAAGAAGTAACAAAATTTAATGTGTAAATTGGCAAAATTTGGTAATCCAAAGATTTTTATTGTATAATCGATATTATTATTATTACAAAGATAACAGAATCAATATAGGCATTAAATGTTATCACTTCTGAGATTTTCAGTCACCATATGTTCCTGCCTGTTCTGGGCTTAGCAACATCGCTATGCTTATAACCACCTACGTATTTTTGAAGCTTTCAACTTCATTAGAAATCGAGATTAATTTTGAAGTTTTCATTCATCATTCCATTCACTGAATTAAGACATAATCCAGCCACCCATGCAACACAACACTATTCATTCGTCAAAACTTGTTACGCCGCCCACTTGCAAAAGTATGCCCTCATTTCATGAAACAAATCGCGTTTGACATTTTATACAAAAAAAAGTATTCCCAAAAAATGCCTGATTTTTTCTTCACCGAGTGATTCAGCCTAGATGTTCTAAGCTATTATTTGAATTGTTTTTCAAGCAATCAAAATTAGGTTTTGCAAACGTTTATGGTACTTAGAAACTTTTAAATTTGTCTTATAAACTACGTTACTACTTCCGGTGTAACCGGAAGTGAGGCCAACTTTTGTTTTTCTTACATAGCATCTTATATTTTTTTCTGGCAGATTCTGATAGACCATTTGATTCTGTATTCGATCATGTATAATAGTTGCTTAAAAAACTTCAACGGTTAGCCGCTAGAGGCCGTTGAAGTAAATATTCAAGTCTGCCATGAAATTCCTACGTAAATCCCCTAAAAACATTTCAAAGCGGCCAGTTTCATTACAAATTAAAATATTCAATGGGAAAATTCTGTTTGTTTGAACTTTTAACACTGTGTAGTGGCCTACTTTGTCACACAAAAACGTAATTTCAATCCATTTTCAGGGGTTTAGTAAGGTCTAATTTTTAGGACCACATTTCTTTCAGCCGAAGAAACTTTTTTTTCGTTAATAAATTTCGAATAGAAGAAACAACAAACTTTTGTTGGTATTTGAAAATCGATTATGTACTGCATCAAACTTGAAGCGAAAAAAACAAAACAAGTGGTTGACTTTGTAAACAAAGAACAAACTTTGACAGTTTCGAATAAGAATTTATTTTTTCTTCTTTGATTTAATGAGAAAACAAACCCTTCATTGGTAAAAAAGTACAGTGGTTTTGAAAAATAGCAAAGTCGAGCCCTGAAAATGGTTTGAAATTACGTTTTTCGATCAAGCAGGCCACTAAACATTCTGAAAAGTTAAAATACGAACAATTTGTCATTAAATATTCAATTCTGTAATGACATTCATGACCGCTTTGAAATTTTTTTAGCACATTTAAATATGAAATTCATGGCTAACTGAATTTTTACTTCTACGTCCTCTAGCGGCTAACCGTTGAAGTTTTTTAAGCAACTATTATACATGCCCGAATAGAAAATGTAATGATGTATCAGAATATATCAGAAAAATATATATGATCCACTTTATATAAATAAATAAGTTGGCCTCGCTTCCGGTGTAACCGGAAGTAGTGGTATGTTGTTTATAATTCAAATTTAAAGGTTTCTAGGTACCACAGACACTTGCAGATGCTAATTTTGGCAACTTAAAAAATAATTTAAATATTAACCTGAACAGGGTGCGAAGATTTAAATCAAATTGATTTAAATCAAAGATTTCTTAAAAAAATCGATTTAAAGTTTGTAGTGTAAAGTTTGTATTGGAGTGGGGCGTCGTTTTAGTGTGCAATTTTCTAATTAGTACAATAATGTTTATAATTTGGCAGTAAGCTTAGAATAGAATATAATTACGGAAAGTATACTTTATATATACAAATTCAAACAAGCAAAATCAGCAAGTTGTCAAAAAAATCGTTATGTTCAAAAGGGCGATAGGGAAAATTTTCGAGTTAGATAGAGAGGTACAGCGAGAAATTTCTTCTTCTTTTTCCTCTTATTATTTAATGCCGATTTAATACCCACAACTAGTGCGGGTTCTGTGAGCCCTGTTCGCAGGTATTCCGTCGGGCAGGAGGCTGGCCCTACCCGTCGAAAGAAGAAGTTCTACTAAAGGGTTTACGATTGCTAAAGATATTAGTATGACAACCGGACCCAACGGCTTAACGTGCCCTCCGAAGTACGGCTGGTTGCAGGTATACCTCTATATTGGTCACCCATCCGAGTGGGGACCAGAGCGGACAGTGCTTAACTCGACATACCGTGTGACCGCCATCCGCAGTTCTCCGCCATGCACTCAACTTTTTAAACGCGATTTTCTTGTTTCGAAAGTACACAAAATTCTACTTATTTTCAAAATTTTTGCCTTTAACACTGTCATATGTGCTAAAAGTATTGCGACTACAAAAAAAGTATTGGTGATATATTGTAGCTTGCATAATTTTGCAAAGTGTAGTAATCACACAAATAATATAAATAAAGAGAGTTGCAAATAACTCGTATCTACAAGATAGCTGCTACCGCATGTATGAGTCACGAGTTCTCGTCGCTTTCCCTTTACCGCGCTCATAAACTAAAAAACTCAAAAAATAGTCTTTATTAAGTTAAAATAATACAACAAGAACAACTTAACATAATTATACTTTGAATAGAATTTAAAGAAACTTAAAATAATACAATACGCTACAAATTATTCTTTGGCTTTTTTGCATTAAAGTATTCGAGGGTTACCAAGTATAACAGGTTTGTTCACATGTTGGTTCATTGTGTAATTGGAGGTTATAATCTCGCAACTAAACAGTTTACTTACCTTTTCATGGTGCCATCTTAAACCAATCAAGATAGCCAACTTTATTGCTATCATTATTCACTAAAGAGATTGAAAATTCCAAAAAAAATTATGATTCTATTTTTTTTAATAATCGGGCTGTTGTATTTTGTACCAAATATAGGACTAATTTTGGAATGTAGTACCAACGTATTTTTTCCCTACAAAATGTACCAAATCTGGTACAATTGTACCACCTGTGGCAACACTGCCTAGTACCCTACGAAAGTGTTGGCGCAAGGCGTGCGCCACAAGATAAAAGCAGCGAGAACTCGTGACTCATATATACGGAGCAGCTATGCTGTAGTTTCGAGTTACGTGCAACGTTGTTTATATTATTTGTGTGATTACTACAGCTACAATTCATCACCCAATACTTTTTTTTTGTAGCCGTAATACTTTAGCAGATATGACAGTGTTGACGGCAATAATAGAATTTTGTGTACGTTCGAAATGAGTCAATCACATTTCATAAATTTTAATTCCATAAGGGGCCGTGTATTTTCCATAATAGTAATTTTTTTTAATAAAAAGACTACAAAAAAGCTTGAACTATTTGCCACAGGTATTTGTAAAGCTGCTATCCCACTGTAAAAATTCTGCTATTTATTTTTATAAAAACGATTTTGATAGTGTGATGTCGTTATTTTTATGGAATCGTAGAAATATGTCGACGGACATAATAAATACATGTGATGTCACGTTATCACGTAAAAATATTTGTACGAAATGGAAACGTCTTTAATTACGTTGATGCACGTACCGTTTTGATTGGTTGTTGATAGAAGCGTGCGCGTTATGTTGTTGTAAGCGAAGGCTTTGTGGTTAAGTACTATTGGTCAAGTTCAATCGTACATACAAGTTACGCAATACATCGAACAATAATTATTGTAAAAGTTTGGTAAAATATTTTTATAGTGTGATAGGGTACTATGGCAATATTACATTTTAATACAAATTTTTGTAATAATAAATACGAGAATTTTTACAGTGGGATAGCAGCTTTGTTGAAATTTCTTGCAGCACCTCTAACGCTCTTTTGCACAGGACGTTTTTTTGATTACTTGTAGAGTTGTAAACCTTTAGGCATGCCGTAAAGACCGGATTTTAGTCGCAGAAGAGCAAAAAATTTCGTTTAAATTCAAGAAGTAAACAATGACCATGGGCGTACGCAAATCCATTAAGTTATACGTATTGGACCAGAGAACTAATTTTTCGTACGAGAATTTAGAAAAAGTTGTTGTGTACTGCAATTCTTAAGTTTTCCATTCAACGTTGGTTTTCCGTCCTTTATGAATGTTGATAGTCCAAACTTTTCTTTCGTAGAACTTTCTCGTTGTATTATTGAATTTACACGTTCCATTTTGATCAATTCGTGGTTCCTATTTTACATTTCAATCAAAAAATATTTTTGCAGTTTCATAAAATTGATTCGTGAAGTACTTTTAAAACTCATCACCATTCATATTCTACGCTTATGAACCTTGTTTTATTTTATTAAAATTTAGTTACGTAAGATTGAATGTAGAACATTCAAATTTTGAAATTTAACATTAAAAATAGAGATATCAAACATGGGTAGGGGTTAGAGGAGCAAAACGTGTTAACGGCGGTATTTCAACAGCGAAAAAAAAATTATTTAAAGCGTTGCGCTATATAAACTTGCCGCTTGCGCCCGCCCTTTACAGTTTAGGCCGAGCCCGAATGCTCAAATTGCTCACCCCCACCATCTGCCGTACTTATTTTAACTAAATTTAATTTTGCCCGATTCTAAATGAACGTTACTTTCATTACGTATTATTTTCTTCACTTTTGCACTCGACCCGATGTTTTTTTAAACGTGCAACCTGGCCTTGTAATTCTTCCTTACATGTTTTGCAAATTGCCCAGCTACCTTTTTTTTTCAACGGTTGTTTTTTCAGTAAAATACCTCCATATTTCATCTTTCTTTCTGCCGGACGTCTTTTCTTCGAAAAAACTAAATTATTTATGCAGTTTACCAACACAGCGCAACGTTAACCAAAATACTGCACGACGTTTGTTAGTTATAGGTTTACAAATCGCTGAGCACGCGTCTGGTCGAGCTTAGCAAATATAAATTTTAAACAAAACAAAGACCGAAAATGCTTTTACTTCTGAGAATTCGGTAGAAATATATTATTAAACAAAACAAAGCTTATTTATGAAATGGTTACGCAGTAAATTCTGCACACAATACGTTATAACTTTGTGCATATAAACAGGGTGCTGTAATTTTAGATCTAAAAAATATGCATTAAATTTTATATTTAATAAAAAAAAATTACATCGAAAAAATCTGGTTTAAATCAAATGACTTAATTTTTTTTATATAAATATCACGATTTTGTTTGCAGCCTGTTTGTTATTGGTTTACACCTATGCACCGTGTGTACTTTGCGGCGTGTACGTACCTTCCGTTATCGCTAAAAACATCGCAGGGAGCATAAACAGTAGCTTTCCTTCATGTGCACAATACAAAAAATTCACGTGTAGTTTTTAATGTCTGCTCAATATTTATACTCTTTTATTGTGTACATGGAGGAATGCTACTTTTTATGGTCCCTGTGATATTTTTTTAGTAATAATAGCAGCACACATGCGCAGCGAACTGCACACGGTGTATAATTGTGAACCAATAAGTACTATTAGTTATGATTGCCCTACATGAGTAAGGACTGATAATGTGCTGGTCGGCAGATACTGCTACATTCTTGTACACGAAAGTTCGAAACTAGGGCGCTAATAGAATTTAAAAAAAATTTCGTGCCTCTCAAGTTGGTAATCCTAGAAATATTATTTTGGTGAAGTCTGTCTGAAAAATATATTTTGTGAACATATAAAAATTTCTATTAGTTCAGACGAGTTGGCGCGGTCGCGTTATCATCTTACTCGGATGACAACTCCATAGGGTGAAACCAAAATGGAAAAGTACACAACTCGATGTATAAATGCCGCTTTTTAACTAGGTATTAAAATCAATCAATTAGCCGAAATACAGTACATATCAGATATTTCATTGCCGCGAGGCTAATTATTGGCTATAATTGTTTCAGTAATTCAAAACAAAATGTCCATGATCCAACATGTTTGTAACACATCCCTTGGTGCATGCGTGCATGGCAAATTTGTCCGCGGTAAATCGCTAACGCGATCGCGCCACCTCGTGTGAACTAGTAGAAGCTTTTATATGTTATCAAAATATGTTTTTCAGACTTCGCTAATATAACAGATGTTGTGAACTAAAAAAAATGTTTCTCGACTAAATAAAACTATTTTTTAACGATATCGCAAAATTATTTGTGCAGATTTCACACATTTCAAATAAGTTTTTGTGCTTCAAAATTTTTTTTTAAATTTTGATTTTCTTTAAAATTAAAAAAACATTTGTCAGAATAATTTTTTTTTATTTAATTTAATTTGCCTTAATCCATGCATATATAAAAGCTCAAAGGGTTTTCTTCTCCGGTTCCTCCAGCGACTACCGCTTCACCAATTTGGACCATTTTTTTTTATAGGTCTCTATCCACAGATGGAACATGAAACATTTTTATATTTTTATTCTACGTCGATTTTTTAATAATAATTATTTTAATTTATAATGTATATGAAGGTCGGCTAGACGCGCTTCACTTGAGGCGACATCTACATTAACCCCGCGTCTCATTATTGGAACTAATGCATCACGTGACTTAGCATTTCGCAATTAAACCGAATTCATCACATTTTGTGCCAAGCCGTCTTACAAGTCCTAAAAAATCTAATTCTTTATGTACAAATGACTGTCGGAGCCCTGATTAAAAATATTTAAAAAATATAAAAGCTCTTGAAATTAAAGCAAAGCTTAAGGCTGAAATTTCATTAACTTTATAATTTCTTGTCCTAGGTTTTAGTTACAGAAATAAATTTAATTTACCATCGTTGAATTTATTTTTAGAAAACCTTCGCTACGTTTTTAGTCATGCTTAGTGTACTGAATTTTTATTGTTATTATCAGCCATGTATGAACTGCAGGTCATTAAAAATTACTTTTGATCATTCCAGTCAGTATTGTACGTGAGTGTAAAATTTTGTTTTTGATCTTAGTTGGATAATATTAACTATAGTTTTTTCAACTTGTGAATATTTTAAGTAATATAAAAACCACTTTCTTTTTATAGTTTTTTTTACAATGAAAACAAAAACCGAACTACGCCTCAAGTCGTCACCTTTTTTCATAATTACCTAATTTCACTAATCTAAAACACATTTTTATGATCATTTGGCATCAGCGTGTAGAGCTGATAATTAATTGAAAAATAATATCTAGCCTAAAAGAGGCGGTGGGTGTGTCATTGTGAGCGAACTGTTGTCATCTAGTCATCTTTATAAATACACTCCAAATACCACGCGATTGTGAACGGTGAAATTACATGGAGGAAATGAATTGTGTGATAACACGTGATGCTATCAGAGAGTTGTTTGTTGTGTAACAATGCGATAATTACGCTAATTTATAGTGGCCATTTAAAAATCCGGAAGTGCAACTTTGAAACTAATTGGAAATTTGTTCTTTGTTTTGATGTTTTTATGTTGTAAATCTATGGAGAATGTACGTTTGTATGTATTTTGATTACTGCTGCTGTACTTAGGCCTAAGGGCCCATTTTGTGTTTGCTAGGCCTAAAAATAACCTTAAAAATGGGCGAAGCACATCACCTGGACTTTCCTATAAGGCTATAATAACTGAGAAACTTACTTTTCCTATGTCCAAAAGTTTTATCCCCAACATTGTAGTCCCACAGCAGTGGGATGGAACACGTCGCATCGTAAGGATAACGGAAGATGCCGGTCATGCAACGAAAAAGACATAGTATGACGTGCAGTCAAAACGAGCTAAGCACTAGCTACCACCTGACTGATGACCGTACGGCCTGCCGTCTGATTGTGTTTGTGTGAAAAAGAATTGATGTTTTATTTTTGAGTAAGGGAAACCTCATTGGGGCAAAAAAAACTTAAATCGGAAGAACAAATTCGTCGGACTGGGATACAAACCACATTCTAGTTCATATCCAGCTCGATCAGTTTTGTTAAGAAATATTTTTTTTTAAAGTTAAATTGTTGTTAGTTTTTTCACTTAATTCGTTTTTCAGTAAATAGGTGTTAAAACTCAAATTTTCAAAAATTAATAGAAGGCGTCACCGAAAAATTCGCTGGCTGGAATACGAACTAAATTGTAGCCCATCTTTTTAGCTCTAAGAGCTTACAGAATTAAAAAAAAATCACGTGGCCGGTTTTTGAACAATATTTTTTGATAATGTCCGATTTGTTTACTTCATATCTTAACTTTTTACTTTATATCTTAACTCTTCGAAAATTTTTGTTTACAATAACATTGTGTCTCTATAGGGCTATTACATAGAGATGCAACGGGTATTCGGTATCCGTTATCCGGCCGCTCCAGTATTTTGCAGATCTGCATAAAATTACTAAATTTATATTGTTGACATCAGCATTTTATGAGAGTTAAAAACTACTTTTAACTTAAGAACGGCAAAAACTATGGCCGATAATCCGGTATCCGGCTGAGCAACCGGATACCGAATATCGTTATCCGGCATTTCCAAATAGTACCGTTCGTTGCACCCATACTATTACAATGAAATATTTGAACCCGATCTGTCTACCTGTTTTTGAGTAATATGGCGCTAAAGTCAAAATTTTCAAAAAAAAGTAGCGGTTGCCATTTTAAAGCTGGAAAGTTTGGGAAAAAGCGTTAGATTTGTCCTAAAGTCTTTCAAAAGATTCCCGCTCTAGATTTAAAAGGTGTTTTCCAAACAAATTTTACAAAATTAAACAGGTCTAACTTCCGCTTCCATTTTCAGATTTGTTTAAAAGCCCCCCCCCCCCCCATTTCAAAGCTCGTCTAATTCGGACGATCCGTTTGGGAGTTGTGGAGCGCGCACACCCACCCACAGACGGACATTTTAGAAAAACAACTTTTTTGGTTTCCTGCCTCCTATAGGCCCAAAATATGTATTTCCGTCAAATTTCGATTTCGAACATTTTCATGAAATCAATCAAAACTAGTTAGTTTAACGTTTTAAATTGACTTCCTCATCTTTGAGAAGTCAGTCCAGTCCTAATCATTGTTAGTACAACTTGACACAGTATATTGTCATTAATGTATTACTAAAATCTCCAATTGCCAATAGTATTACACCCTGATCTCTGCCCTATCTGGTTCCCCCACCTTGTCTCGTTTCCCTACCGTATCCTATTTCCTTATTCTGTATCGTTCTTCCATCGTATCATGTTCTACTACCCTATCTCGCCCTCTCTCTATTTCCTTTCCCGCCCGAACCTTGTCCTTCAAATCTATATTATTCCTCTATCGTATCTCGTGTCTCTGCCTTATCGGGCTTCCCCACTCCACCTACTTTTTCTATCATATGTTGCCCCCCTTGAACTCTGTATTGCTTTCATGTTTTCCAATTCTATTCGTTCCTTTTCTGCATCCTATCTTGTTCCTCAATCTATCTTGACCCCCACCCCGTCTGTCTAGTTTTCACACCCTATCTCGTTCCTCCACCTTATCTCATTCCCCACTTTACCTTGTTCCCTCCCCCTGTCTTGTTCTTCTCTTCTCTCTTGTTCGTCCACCCTATCTAGTTTACCCATCCTACCTCCTAACTCAACCCCTTTGTTATTTTTTCGTCCCCCTACTGTGTTTCGTGCTCCCCATCCTATCTCTTTCAGTGGACAGCCTTACATCAGCGGTGCTAAACTATCTTTTAAACAGAAATATGCAAAACCTTGTTTTTATTTTGGATGGTGTTATTCTACTACTGCTACATGTTCCAGTAAACTGTGAAGAATACAAACCACTTTCTTTTTTATATACTTAATATCTGCTATATGAATCCGACACTTAAATTCTGCTGGCGGTTGTAACTCTTCGCTTATTAAGCGACTTTTGCCTAACTGCAAATATGGTAGAGCTTTTTATAGATATTAAAATGAAACATACCTATTTTTCGATTTGGAAATTTAGATGAAAATTTTGGACCTCCAGGAACTCGAAAAATTGATTTTTTTTAAATGTCTGTCTGTCGGTGGGTGTGAGTGTGCCTTATAATTCCGGAAGGGATGGTCCAGTATGGATGAGCTTCGAAGTGTGGGGGTGTATCAAAAGTTTCTTCACAAAATAAGTTTTATTGGTAGCGTTGTTTTCGGAAATATCTGTGAATTTAGAATCGGAATTATTTAGAAGACCGTTTGGCAAATGCAATTTTGAAAATTAACGCTTTATTAGTCAATAAAACAGTTAAGGAGATCGACATAAAAATTAAAAATTATAATAAATAGCCTTTGCGGAACACAATGATACTTTCTACGTGAGTTTCTGAAAAAACGATAGCTATGAAGTGAAATTGAATAATATTTTCAAAATTTTGGAAATGTTTAAAAAACAGTATTGCTCAGAAACTAACCATACGATTTTTCTTAAGTCTTGTAGACTTATAGAGCTATGGATAAGCTGCAATTTGGTTTGTGTCCCATTCTGTTAATTTCTCTGCGAGGCGTTCTCTGATGTTTATCATCCACAATGCATGATAATTTATTTATTAAACGAGGGGTAATAATGGGGATTTCAAGCATTTCGCTTATGCACTATTATTGTAAGCATATCAAAATCCTTTTGTATCTCCACGCTTTATGAAAAATGTAATCATTTGACACCATTTTTATTTTGCTTATTTTCTCATTTTGCTCCTTTGGCTGCTTATATGCACTTATATAAGCTTTCAAACGGCTAGTTGGCGTTTTTTAAATTTAATTCAATAGTTGCGATTTTTGGTTTTAAAACATCTAATGTTAAAACAATAATTACTTTAGTAAGTTTCCGTTTTAACAACAACTCAACGAATAATTATCGAATGTTTACACTGCATTCTATAAATTTCCTCCCTAGACCACAAGAAACATTTATCAGAGAACGTGTGCACGGGGAATTACCAGCTTTTGTGTTCTATGAAAGGCCAATATCTACACAAGATAGTCTATCGCGTTTATTGGTATAACCATTATTTTGTCTTTTGTTACCGTCATCCGTTAGTAGTCCGGAGCATTCCATCGTGTTGTGTGACGTTTTGTGAGCAAAACTAAATAGCGGAACCCGTGGTCTACACCTCACTCTTTTTTGGTGTAAGAATTAAGTTGGGTCGAGACGCAAGACATGTACACAATTTAAATGCACAATCTGTCCCGGATCCTGCCGTAAGTAAAAGTCTAGCCCGATAGAACGGATCCGCAGAGTTGCATTTATTTAAATTAATTGATTTAAATCACATTAATTTTTTAAATAAATTTAAGTAAATTAAATCATTGTTTTAATAACATATAAAATTTTGAATTTAATATTCAAATCGTATCGTCGCGTCGTGTACATGCTGCGCGTGTTTTTTAAGTTTGGTAAATAAGCAAAGAGTTTGAAAAGGCGGAAAACTGGTTTTTATTTAATCAAAGAATTCAAAGTCAAACTTAATTTTATAATTATAAGAAATAATTTTTTTAAATTTTTTATTACTGCAAAAAATAATGAAATATGTACTTAATTTGAATTTAGTTTTGTTAATTTATGAGAACGAGATTATTTTACTATAAGTTGCAGGCTTCTGCGGCTGTTGTTAATACATCTAGGCTTCCGGGTTGGAGCCGCGTCATCGGTGCTTGAACTGCCGACGTTTCGTCCGTCAGTTGTGTTCCAGATCCCAAAGCGACCACAGCCCTGAAGATGTCCCGTGCAACCGAGCACGAAACGTCGGCAGTTCAAGCACCGATGATGCGGCTCCAACCCGGAAGCCTAGATGAGATTATTTTACGTTTAGATTGTTTTCATGTTTATAAATGTATACTTGTTAAAAAGAAATTAAAATTTAGTTTCTGGTAATAATGAACTTTTTCGTTTTGCTTAATGTGTATTTTACACCAACCAAAAATATTTCAGATTTAAATAAATTAAAATAAAAATCGATTTAAATCAAAAAATCTGATTAAATAAAAAAAAATCGATTTTTGTATGCAACCCTGCGAATCCGTAAGCCCAAAATGTGTGTTCCTCGAGAGCTTAATGTGGGAATGCCAGCTATCAACAGATTGTTCTAATCATACATACAAACCGTAGACTTTTAATTTTGTCTATCTTCATCGAAATCTGTAGCGGCCCGCTGTACAACCGAACATGCGCCTTATATAATGCGTAAATGGCGTATAGTAGCGGGATCTCCTCGACACTTTAAGTTAAGACAGGTGGAAGGGATCCGGTTTTATATTATAGATAAATAGATGTGGAACCAGTGGGTTATTATGCCCCCCCCCCCCCCCGTTTTGTTAAGCGTATGAAGGAGCGTAGCGGCCGCGTATAAAGGAATTAATTCCGTAACTACCTTCGCAATTTATCGCTTAATTTTAGCCTGCAGTTCTTGTACAGTGTAGTCTAAATAGTTAATCCGAATCCCTACCCCCGTCTTAACATTTAGTGACGACGCATTCAGTAACAAACATTCTCGATACCCTACTTATTATGTTTACAGTTTATGTAGCAGTCACGCAGGGTAATCGCGGCCACGAAGCTGCGATACCGGCGGAATGTATTAAATCATTCAATGGCGTAACTACCGAGGGGGCGAATGGGCAATAGCCCTCCGGCCCTAATTGAAGTTTTCTTAGCTACCAATATTTGAACATGAATAAATACTTCAATTAATTTTAACTAATATTTTAGAAATAATTTAAAAACATTTCAAATGGAACAATAAATGAATACTTAATATCCAATAATAATTTTTTGCTGTTGTGTTTCTATTTGACGGTATCTTCACACCGTTTCATTCAAAACTCCGCCATCACCTGATGGCGGAGCCAATCAAAAACGTGGCATTGTTGTCCAAAGTTTTTTGTTCTCATAGGTTGTCACTCATAACCTGTGTTATCTTGGCTCACACGCAACTGTCACCCCCCCACATCCAAGATGAGGCGGATGGGGGCCTGTGTGCATGTGTCACGCAATTGTCAGCGTTGTTTTAGTAGCAAATGCAACCACTATATCACATTTAGGGCTTTTGATGTTAAGTTATTTCGAAGACTGACTTAATAGAAGTAAGTATCAAAACATACGCACCAGGTTGATGGGGGAATTAAGTTTCTTCCCCCCGGGTTTGAAATCTAAAGTTACGTCACTGACGTCAGTATATGTCTTGTCATAAATTTGCTAGCAATTGTTTGTAAAGAAATGCGTGTGTCGTAGTCCACGGGTTCTGCTAGTTTTATAGATTAATTAGCAATTGCTTTAATTCTTGTGGAAATGCTAGCGTGTATTTATGCTCGGTTACTGAATTGTTGTTTCTGTTTAGGAATTCGTAGCCGGTGTATTTGTTAATCGTAAAAACACTATAAACATCTGGATAAACATAAACATAATAATTAAGTAAAGTCGAGTTGGCTGGCTCTATTCAAAAGATCAGTTCAAATCTACTTATTTCTCTGATTTCAGCATATAAAACTATACAGCCCGAGTTAAAAGATACCGGTTTAAATATATTTCTGCTATTTAAAAAGATAAGCATAAAAGTTACTAATTAAAGTTGTGCCCACAGGCACGTACTATAAACTGACATGTGAAAATCGTATACAGGGTTGCCCTTAAAAAAATTATCCATAAAATATTACTTTTTTTAAATGGAATGTTCCATATTTATTTAACCTTATAAGTTAAAATAAAAATAGAATCATGAGGCCGTGCGTGAGCACGACTCCATGATTCCCATCCCACCCTCTTACCCGGGCTCAGCTATACACCGGTCTAACATGCACCCCACCCCTGACAGACATGCAACCCAACATACACACCACACATACCATCCATGAACACGCCGGATTTAACTTGTTCAGAAAAATTTCCGACGGGCAGAGGACTCGAACCTACTGCCGTTGGGAGTCTAGTTTCAAAGCCTGGGACTTTAACCACTAGAGACTAGACCAACCGCTGGCTAAAAAAATAAGTAAAATATAACATTCATGTATTAAAACTGAATCACATACCTGTCAACGACATTTGTTTACATTGCGCGCCACGATTCCTTTATTAGCGTGTGACCGTGAGCGCGCGAGTCTTACGACAACATCTATGGCATTCAAAAGAAAAACTTATTTAGATTTTTAGTTGGGAATTAAATGAACTCGCCATTCGGGTAAAAAAAATATGGGGCATTCCAATTAAGAAAAGTATCATTTTTAATGAAACATCCTGTATAAGATTTTCATAAGTCAGTTTATTATTCGTGTCGGGTCGCACAACTTTTATTATTAATTTTTTTACCTATTCTCGTAAATAGCAGAAATATATTAGAACCGGTATCTTTTGACACAGGCTCTATAAATCTGTAAATTTCGAGCTATATTGGTGAATTAAGAATCGCTTTGTAAATATTTTTGATTAATTATTTTAAAACATTTCCTCAGGGCGCGATGTGATGTTCACGGAATTTGTTTCTGTAATGACGCTCACGCTATCGCTTTGAGTAGATAATATTGTGGCGGTTAGGAAGGAGCACACGCAGGCAGCCGAAAGCTGAGACGATCAGCCTTTACTATATATGTATACAAGCATAGATAATATATACAGGGCGAGTCAATAGTTGGTCGATATGTTCTTTACTATTTAAAGTATAGAAAAATGTTTCGGATAAATGCTTTAGGGTACCAAGAAGACCACATTTGATAAGTAAAAATGCAAAGCCTGTGAAAACGATCTTCAATTATTTCAATTATTGACAGCGAAACGGAGCTGTCATAGCTCCCAATTTAGAAGGCCTTGAGTACCACTTTCATTCATAATACGCAATAAAATATCCGACTATAATTACAACCAGTGGCGTTCCGTGGGTTAAAAATTTGTGTAGGCAATAGCAAATACACAAATAATTTAAAATTAAGATTTTAAAATTTTTTTATTTCTAATATTATTCTCTCTATCCTTATCAAATATCAACAAACAACAAAACATGCATTTGCCTTTTAAATGTTGGTCCACGAGATTTTCCATCTTTGCTGTAAACGTGCAAAGAACGTATAAAATAAATACAAACTTGTTTGGTGTCCTGTAATCTATCCTACCTGATTGCGGCTGACTGATATTTAAATAAAAACTATAGCAGTGTTGTATTAAAGCACAAGTTTTATTAGAATTATGTTTAATGTAATAATTATACTTCATCTGGTTAAATAGCGTACAAAAAATAGGTATGTTGGTAAACGACTATTGTGTAATGGTAAGGACTAATGCTTCAATAAGACTCAAAAGACAAGAAGAGTTCATATAAATCTGGAGATTCGGCTACTCATGGCTGTTGTAATAGGTCCGGCAGGTTTATGATTTGGGGGAATTACCGCATTCTAACAGTCTCAAAATAATCCTGTGTCCCCAGTGGGGATTAAGGTCATTGTAGACCTCATGCGCAAATGTTTTTTTGCGAGGGGGCCTATTAAAAATTTAAAATTAACAAATAACTGATGGTCTGCAGCACTGCATTGTCTCACAAATGCATTATAAGCGTAGCGAGCGCTGACCGTATCTTCCAACACCGTACTAGGCAAGGTGCATAATTTCTTGTTTGCGTAGACCGTAGAGGTATGCCGCTACTCCGTACAAACGATAAATTATGGTTCGCTTCAAGTAACTAACAATAACAATTTTTAAAATGAAAAATTTATTTTTTTTATTTGTTTTGAGGCAACGCACGCATGCCTCCCCGCACGACTCGGTAAGCGGCCTGTGCCGTAACCGACCACTAATGACTTTGTACGCCTTCAGCTAGCTTTCATTGCGCATATCTATAAATGCACCACTGCTGGGCTTCCAATCCCAGTAGTCGAAACGGTTAGCAGTTCAACAAACGGCGCTAATTTTTAAATAATTAAATATTAGGTTATAACGAATAAACGCACTTTTAAAATTTTCGTTATTGAATTATAAAAAAAAACTTTGTAAATTTTTTGACAATTGAAAAATCACCAGATTTTTGCATTTTTGCAAAAGCTTTTATCAATCGCCAGACAATTTTTCAATATCATCAGATCTGGTGATTTTTCGCCAGACCTTGCAACACTGAACTACATGAACAGGCGCGTCTATTCGATAGTTACTGCATCCTGACATCCCTACAATTTCTTTGCATCTGATCATTGTATTCGTTTACCAACGTGCATGCAGACGTATTAAGAATAAGAGATTAGTTGATTGTTTCGTTGCTGGGAAGCACTGGCTGCGAAAAGGCTTGCCTTCGCTTATGCAATACAGCGTTTTAAAGGCATCGGTCTATTTATTTCGCGCCCAATTTTTAATGTTACGGGGTGGCGTTCAAAAGTAAAAAGTGTATGTATAAGTTTGTTTTTGTTTAAATTAAAACTTTGAATTTAATTTTTTTTTTGTTGCCTACCCTGCCCAGTAGGACGGACCGCCACTGGTTACAGCTGCCTCCCCGTTCATTTGCAAACCGTTTGTTTACTGTTTTTTTTTTTTATAATACTGGCATAACTGAACAAAGGAGAACGAAATTTGGAAAGAATAATTCGGAATATATGAAGAACCATATTTTATTATTTATAAATTTTAATTGATGTTTTAATTTAACAGTTTAATTGCGATAGATGGGGCGGGAAAACAGAGACGTTATTGCTAGCATAGGATTTTAAAACTAGTTAGGTATTTCCACCTCTCACCTGCGTAAATTGTTATTGTTATTGTTAATAGTATTGAATGTATTAGGAATTATTCCCCTAACTGCCCTTCCTCCATTAATCATGTTGCAAATTAGTTTAAGTGGAAACCATGATGGACAAAGTTATATTATTTTTTCTTTTTTTTCAGATGCACATCTTTTGACGAAGAACCAACTTGCTCTGCATTTTAGTCCTAACTACCTACTCCAGTGGTAAGTTTAATTCACAACACAAACACTAAACTGTTTTAAAATCTGCTTTTGCATATAGTGAGTGATATCTAACATATACAGGGTGTCAATTTGAAAACGTACAGTGTGTTATATCTCTGGTTGTGAAAGAGGTATTGAAGATTTCTATAAATCGTTTCTACAACATGGGGAGGGGGGAATCATATCATAACCTTCCTCATGCAACCCCTTAGGCTCTAGCTACCCCAACAAAAAAATGTCAAATGGTAACACCCACCTTTCTGATAGATACCTTATTGAAAAGTTCTCAAAAAATGCTATTCAATAGTAACAACCATTTTTTTTACCTAACTCCTTCGGAAAAATCAAGAGAAATGAAACTTCAAGGTTTAGAACCAATTACTTTAATTCAAATTTAAAAATGTTAGATTAAATGTTCAAAATGATTTTTCATTATTCTCTAGGCAATAGCAAAGTCTACTCTCAAATTCTGTCCGAACATTTTGGAAGGTTTGGCGCAGAATAACTCGATCCCTCATGAACTTGTCGCAGTTGTGCAATGAACTGAGGCTCAGTTTTGCAGACAACAAATTTGTAAGTGACTACATAACAATAAATCTAATGGGTCAAGTCTGGAGATCTTGAGGGCCATTCTTTTTCTTAATTTTTACGAAACTAATCAGCTAAATAAAAATGTTTGCTACTATTGAATAGCATTTTTTAAAAGCCCCATTTCAATTTTTTTTGTTGGGGTAGCAAGAGCCTAAGGGGTTGAATGGGGAAGGTTACCTGATGAGCCATGTTGATTCTCCCTCCATGTTGTAGGTACGGTTTCTAGAAATTTACAATTCTTTTACTTCCAAAGCTATAAACACACTACGTTTTCAAATCGACGCTCTGTATAATGACCAATATAGAGCCGGAAAACACTATCGAGCAAAAATATTACTAAATTAATACGTAACAGCTTGTAAGAACATAAAATTAACTAAAAGAATATAAATCACAACAACTTTGACTTATTAGACTTATAAACTGTCAAACAACCAACCCAAAACGAATTGTAAAAAAATTACATTTGAAAAGGCAGTTATCGGTTCTGTTATGTCTAATTCCAGTTTTGTTTGTTGAAATATTACTACACAACGGTGGTTTTGTTATACTTCCATGCTGTTACGCATTTGAGCTCGTTTGTTCCAGAATTTTGTAATTAATCTGTTTGTTTGTGGTTTGGGTTTTTTGGCCTTGAGCCGTAAAATGAGAATTTAATTTTTTATTTTAAAGATCTGAAGTCTAGCGTCATACATTCATACTACCTAAAATATTTTTAGGCCGCACCAAGAAATCGAGCAGTATCGCACCGAGAGACGTTTGTTACATGTTTGTGCATGAATCATCCATCAATAGCGTCCAGAAATAGACTCTGATCTAGTATTTTCTTCGTCCACCCGTCTATTAAAGCTAAAAGTAGTACGTTATACGTCATTAGATTCACTTTTTCATCGTAACTTTCGTTACGTTGCGCTCTCCTAAAATTTATCTTCTCATAGGAGCATGCACGTGGAACATCAAAAGGTCGAACCTGGGATAATTGCTTTGGGGACGGTCTGGAACGGAAGGTTTTCGCGATTTCATGATAAGAACATGTAGGTACGTTCCCGTTGTAGGTATAGGAAGAAAATTCCGCCAGTGTGAAAATTTTGCTAGGAATAAACGGAAAATATGTCTGATTAATTTTATGGTATTTTTGGTGATTGTTGCTGCATAGTTTAGTTGGTAAAATAAGCAGGTTATGTTTGGAACTAGATGTAAGTTCCCAAAAATTGCAGTTTCCAAGAACTTGCCTTTAAAACATCCATTATTGCTGGCTAGGATTTTAAAATTATACCTTAAACTTCAGAAGCTAATAAATCCAACAAAACGGGTATTATAAGAATTTGCTGCGTAGATGGTAAAAACCGATTTACTTTAATAACAGAGCGACACAATTTCAATATATACAGTGAGTTTTTCTTTTTTGTATACATACCAGCTATGTATACTTCTATAAAAAACATGTCAATGCATTGCTTTACTGCAATCTGTAGGCAACCAACTATACACTACATTTCAAAGCTTCAATTTTTGAAAAGAATAGTCTGCTGTGGAAACAGTAATCAAATTGTTTAATGTCAAATTAATAGCAATTAGTTTTTAAAATTTTTAAATTTAGCATAAAATTTGTGTATTTTATGTTTTTAAAATAATAGTTTTATTAAAAAAATTGTGATATACAAATACTTTTGCGTTTTATTCACAAACATACTCATTGAACATAACCTCATACTATGAGGAATAACCTTTCTCTCTCTATTATTTTCTATACAGTTGGTTGCCTATAGATAGCAGTAAAACAATGCATTGACATGTTTTTTATAAAAGTATACATAGCTGATATGTATACATAAAAGAAAAACTCACTGTATAGGCATCCCAGTTGTCTTAAAGATACTAAAATTTACGAAAAAATGCGAATTGTCCTAAAATTTTCCTTAAATTTGTTTTAAAGTCCTAAAATTTCTAAATTTGGTAGTTTTTTGTGGTTGATGACATTCTAGTTTTTAACAATGTTAATTTAAATTTTTTATATCAAATATTCATCGGGGAAATAAGCTTTTAAAAATTTGAAACCGAAACCGGAAGTGGAAGCTAGACATGTTTTTTTTTGGAAATCGATGTTCTCTAAACTCTAAAACTACAATCTTATAGAAGACTTTAGGACAAATCTAAGGTAACATTCTAGCTTTAAAACGGCGACCGCTACGATTTTTTGAAAATTTTGGCTTTCCTTATTACTCAAAAACAAGTTCACAGATCGGGCTCAATTTTTTTATCGCAATAGCCCTTCGGGGACACCATGTTACTGCGCATTAAAACTTTTGAAAAGCTGAAAGCTATAAAGGGAAAAGTATTTTGAAAAAAATATTGTTCAAAAACTGGTTAAACGATTTTTACTTTCCCATACCTTCGGTATAGGGAAGTATTGATTTCATGAAAATTTTCGAAATTTAGATTTTAGCGGAAATACACGTTTTGGAGGTCAAGGAACCCAAAACAGTCTGTCTATGAGTGTGTGTGTGGATGGGTGACGCCTATACAGGCGAAAGTACTGGACCGATTTCGATGAAATTTCAAATCGAGCGGTAGATCGAAAATTGTAGTTCCAGTTAAGCTTTTCAAAAAAATCCAAAACCGGAAATGTTGTTTTGGTAGCGTTTTTTCCAAAACTATATTTTGGTTATTTGAGCACGGAATCTGAGAGAAGAAATCGAAATCGAAAACTTTTTTACCGAATTCTTTAGCTTCAAAATGACGGCCGCTACAACTTTTTTTAAATCTACTTTTAACGCCCATTTACTTAAAAAGTAGCCTGATCGGGATCAGCTGCCATTGGTGGGTAGTATAGGATGAAGTAAAATTAATTTTGAAAATCTGAAAACGGTAGCAATCAAAATTTTCAAAATTTTGAATATTTTCAAAAAAATATTTTTCAAAAACTGCCCACACGATTTTTTAAAACTTTTTAACCGATAGAGCTTGCAGTGAACTACAAATTTGTTTTTTACTAATCGCCCAAATTTGACTCTTGACGCCTTCCAGGAAATTTTAAAAATATTGAAATTATTAATTATTTATTCAAAAACGTAAACGCCGATTGTTATAAACTGTTATCAGTTCCATAGACTATTTGAAGTACTTTGTCAGGATTAGCAAGAATTAAAAAAATTAAGAAAAAAAAACGATACTTTTTAATATCAGCAATGCGTTTTCCGACAGTTGCGTGATTTTAATTACGCCTATAAATTAGCTCTAGTTAAAAAATATATTTTTTGTTTTGCTTATTTTTGATATTTCATTAAATAAACAATTTATATCGATTTTTAATCCGAAACCGAAGCGCGTCTAATCGGCTATAGGGCGGACGGTCTCGTTCTTACTATTCTTATACGGTATGCGACATCGTAGGGTTGCCTATATAAATTGTTTTCTTTATAATCTAACATACCGTGAAATGAGAGACGAGAAATATAATAGTCTGTGAACTGTACAACCTTATAATTATAAAAATTAGACTTTTGCAAATACGGCAAGTATTAACACCTAGTATAGAAAGTCCACTCGGAAGTTAACACTTCAACTTTTCTGTTTTGTACGCAGGGTGTGGTCAAAAGTGTTTCCTTTAGAAAATAGAGCCTCTTAAGAAGTACCCGAAAATAGGCAACCCAAATAGCATTCTCAATTACTTTGCACAGGTCAGGCGGAATTTTGAAAAAAAAACGATCTAGACATACATGCATTCAAATAACATCAATTTTGACACAATTTGATATTTTTGTGATATTTTTTGACTTTTATTGCAATCGTTTCTTTCTGTGCCTTTTATAATTCGTTTTTTCTTTCTGTGATTTTTTTGATAATTATTTTCTTCGTAATTTTCGTTCTGTGTTTCGTATAACATTTTGTTAATTGATTTATTATAAATTTAAATTGAATTTGAAATGTGGGAAAGAGGGCTTTATTTACCCTGTATTAATTTCCGTCGTTATGGAAACGAATAGTAGGTAGTAAATTGAGTTGCCTACATTTAGGCGCTTCTTAAGGAGTTTTTGAGAAGCTCTATTCCTGAAAGGAAACACTTTTGATCACACATTTATTAACCAAAGTTGTTTGCTTGGTTGTGTTTTGCAAACCCTAGAAGTTTGTCCCTACAATTCATTAACACCCTGTATACTGCAATCTACTGCGGGTTTTAATATTTGTACGTAATTTTGATACAACACCCTATATAGAGAGATATTAAACAAAGTTCACTTCTTTCATTCTTATTGATATTACGAATAACGATTATAAACAGCACTATGCCTTAAACGTAATATTTAGTGTAAATGTTTAACGCAAAATTTTCCATTTGAGTTGAAGATTTAATTTAAAACACTAATCTCATCAAATAACACAATTCCAAAAATGTTTGTCATTGCTCAAGCCTCTTTGAGGATTGATTTCTCATATTAAATTTGATACAGGTACGTATTTATCTATTCCTTTGGAAGCCGCCCACTGCAACCACCTGTTGCCTCCTTCACTCGACATTTTAATTTAATTTTGTTCAAGTTTGCGTACTCGAAACCATTACTGTCTTAAAGTGTCTAATTACGAATTTCCGTAGAGCGTCCGCGCCCCACCCCTCAACTTCACATCGTTTTGTGGCAGATTTTAAGCAAAAATTCTTTTTGATATAAGGAATCGGAAACAAGGAGTGTTTGTAATTTTTTTTTCATAAAACATTTTTAAGGCAACGGCAAATCCATAACCGCGCATACTTGCGTACAGTTTTTTTGTTATAAGGCCTTGAAACGGTATTTGAACACATCTAATTACTGTATGCATCATAGCAGGCGTGGGCGAGTAGGTGTAACCGTGTGTTAGTTAATACATAACATCGTAGGTGACCTGCATCTCGTATCCCATCTGCCTCCCACTTTACGCCGACTATCGTATGTACCTATCTCTTTCATACAAAGATGAGAATCTTGAAAAGTGCAGCCACGACGAAAATGGTCACATTACCTTTGTTGGATGTACGGTCTTTGATGTGTTAAGCAACGCCAACGAGTTGCTTGTGTATGGTTCTTTTTTTGTTTTTAAGCTTGCTAGGATTTTAATTTTTACTTGTTGTAGGTAGACTGCACGGTGTGCAGTTTGCTGTATGCTCTTTACTTTCCCATACATTATGAAATCGGCTCCAATTAAGGGAATGGAACGTTTACTAAATGTTTCCTTAAAGATCGCCTAAAATTTGTGTAATAATGATGTAAAAAATTTTGAAAACACCCGATATATTTTTTCTTTTTAATTTAAAAAAATTCAAAGCCGGAAGTTAGGTACATTTTTTGTTGCGTTTACTAATAAAACAATGAAGTGCTTTTTCCGAACTCCATGGTTTCTAAAAACCGCTACGTACTCACTCAAAAATTTATAAATCGGCATACAATTGTGTGTCTCTATATACAGCAAGGTGCAAAAGTAATGTTGCAAAGAGCACTCGTATATAGGCAACACCCTTTTCATACAGACAAGAGACTGTAAAGGTGCGCTGCCCGAGAATAAATAATTTTGATTTAATTGTATTGTTTTATACTTTAAAGTGTGAGCTCCCTGAAGACAATTTATTTACAGGAATATTATATTTCTTTCAGTAAATACGAACTTTAATTAACAGTGATCACCTGACTTAGCTAAATTGCTGTGATTTAGTTTTAGTTAATTATAAGCAGTTGGTCATCTTGAGGCAGCTGCACACATTTTTGTACGTAAATGTAAATAAACCATGATTGTAAAACACATGTTGACATGTATCAATGAGTTTGCCGTCTGTGGTGTGGATTATTGGGGCTAATCTAATATTTAAAATTTCACGCTCTTAAATTTTAAGGATTAGGGTAAATATTGGGTTGTAAATTATTAACAAATTTTGGGAAAACTTGGCAGCTTTACTTAGCGCAAGTGTTCAAGAAAGCTCGAGAGTGCGAGACAAAATTTTAGTGATACTTCTATCCAATCAAAAATTTAAAAAAATGAGATTATAATTTTATTGGAAAAATAAACAAGTGCAGTCTCTTCGAGGTTGGACTTGAATTTGAATAAAAGATTATGTTTCCTGAAAGGAATGGATCAATCGTTCTGATTCTCAAAGATAATCAGTTCGCTGAAATCTTAAGGTCAGTTTGGAAGCGCTATTGCCACATGAGTGGTGGTAGCTCGGAGGTTGGGCGCTCAGTCTCTAACGCTGAAGGTCTAGGGTAGGATTCCCCGCCAAAGCCATGCAGCAATAAAAATCAATGCCGCAACCCGCCACTCACATTCCCCAATCCGGTGTAGGCAGCCGTGCGGTCTTAATGCCTGAAACCTTCTCTGAAATTTAGTCGTTCGGATTCGACGTTAAACTGTAGGTCTCCCCTACTCCACCTTAGCGCTGAGGAGAGTATGTGGCAGAGAAGAGTGCCGGTGCCCAGCAGTGGGACGTAAAGGCTGATTACGATTGCTAACATTATGTTACAATATTACAAGTCTGGGACTTTAAATTAAATATCATAAGAGTAGGTTATTCTTGTCGGCGGTGTACCTGATTAGGCGTATCAAGCGTGGCGCTATTATCCCGCTCATGGGGGAATTAGGCGTAACAATTTAAGCGATATTGCAGGGAAGCCGATTGGAGTGAGTGACGGCACTATTTCCACTTTGTGGCGGCAAGACGCTCTTTTCGCGTGTTATTACCCATTTACGTAATTGATCGCTGTTATTGGGTTAAATTCTCAGGCGTATTGGTAAGCGGCGCTATTGTCCTTCGGGAATTGGGCGTAGCGGCCAAGGCGCCGCCCGTTAGGATGAGACCTAATCAGGCTGAGAGTATTGCGTAGAAATGAGTGATAGCACACGGCGTTCTTGTAAAGAGTACTCAGTTACGTGCGTAACCCGTACAACAATCGACATTTATAGGCAGTCCCAAAAAAAAGTATCAGTATAAGTAAAACTGCGGTACAAATTTGGATTGGCAGCTTTACTCCACACAATTAACGTGCAAATTCTAGAATGGTTCCCGCACTCATAACACCAACATTTGCACCACAAAAATAAATAAACACTTCAGACATATTTTTTAGCCTTAAAAGACAGGGTAAATCAGACATGAGCAATAATTAAAACACAACCTAGGTTCGACACCGGTCATCGCAAATAAATAAGCAATCAAGTAAAGGCACTTAATTAATTTCAAATAATATTATTAAAATCTGTAAATAAATATATCTACGACACTGCACGATCGATCACAAGACAAACGTTGTTACAAAGTAAGAGCAACAGTAAAAAGACAACAAATGCTGTGTAACAACGTTTGTCGTTGCTCACGTCTGCCTTAAAAGTGTGCTGCACTGCTGCTATTTACGACACTGCTTTTGCACTTTGCGTACTGACCACGGATCGCCCACACCACGCTGTATGCGAAAGTTCCGTTTCGCACGTCGAAAATCCTGCAGTTTACGATTTGTTGTTGGTTCTTTGTCTTTGCAATGAGGGTTACCCGGCGATTATTTTAGTTTGGAAGTATGGCAACATCTAGGCAAACAGTTTCGTGTAGTTCTAGAATTTGGAATTAAATGTTGGAGACCAGAAATTCTGTATTTTAAGATAAACTAGCTGAACCCGTGGGCTACGCACCACGACTTTTTTGGTATCTTTTTAAAAAATGATACTCGCTGTGTGCTCTATGGGTTGCATAATCCCGACTTCAGCCAAATTTATCAAGTGGTGACAGGTCGAAAGGGTACAGATTTAATATATAAAAGAAGATACACGACTTTTCAGTGCCAGTAGGTACGATAGTATAAGGTAATATACAGAGCGTTGCAAAATTGTACCAAAAAAACTTGGAAAGGTGATTACTTTAGGTCATTTTAGAAAAAAAATTCCATGGACCTAAACTACTTCCTTACAGAGTTACAGTCTTCCCAATATGAAACAGATTAATCACGTTTTAAGTAATAATTGAGATATTTGGAATCAAATTTTCGTGTGAGTAAACTTTTAGAGCAAATTACACACATTAGAACAATTAAAAAAAATATGAATGCCGAGCATGCAAATTCTAAGTGAAACTTCTTAGCGTGCTCTCACTGAAAGTGTATTTTGAATTGTATGATTTAACACAAAATAATGCATTACCGAATAACTATTTCTCTATTTGACTGCGGGTCGGTGTTAGCTAGCATAGATAATACGATTCCTCCGTCAAGTAAATTATGACGTCCATCGCGAGCCGGGCAGATACTGGTCCAAGTGGTGAAATAATACAAATATGTGCCACGCGCAGTATAGAAGAGACTCGGAGAAGGGGCCCAGAGGCTGATCGAGGCTCTGGAGTCTGTTAATTTTCCAGCATTTTAAGAGCTTGGCGCATTTTCGTCTCCCGTTTCCACGAACAAGTTGTAGTCCTAAATATGTAGGTACCGACAGAGAGTTTCACTTTAAAGTTCTAACGCTTCGTTACAGATTTTGAGTCCTTGAAAAGACGAAATATTTCCAACAGTCCAGACTGTTTTCTCTTCCAGAGGCTGTAACTTTAGAAGGAAGGCTTTCCGGGACTATAATTGTCGGCACTTTTTTTTTATTGCTTTGATGCGCACAAGTAACCGGCATGGGAACTTGACTTTTCAAAAAAAGGCATTAGTTAGAAAAGCGTTCGATCCATCAACTTCTAACAAACGCGCCTTTTTTGTATAGATTTGTTAAACAAAGCGGTGCCTATACATGAATTAATATTCACTCACCTAAGTCTTTTAACAGATCGGCCGATTCAGCGAAGTCCTATACTGGAAAAACACCGTGCAGGCCTGGTTTAGCTATGTATTTCTGGTTATTATGGTGCTCTCAGACACGATCAAAATGTGTTAATTACGGGGGACATATTACTCCTCTTGGAAATCCCACGTAGCCTCTACTAGTTAACCCTTTGAGTGTATTACCTTACTATCTTCAGTGCACTTACTTAACGTAGAAAAAATCTGCAAGAGAACCACGGAAAAACATGGACCAGGACAGTGCACCGGGCCGGCGTATCGGACCAGACCTACTGCATGAAAAGTGGACGCGCTAACCGCGGAGTCGCCTCTCTCTCGGTATCGTAAATAATATAAACGATGGGAAATACGTAGTGATAATAGATTGGGCCTATTACTCATACTTTTCCTACTTATCTGATGACTTCTGCCAACGTCAATGTAATTTTTAAGTGGCAATTCGACTACCCTATATTTTTTAATTTTCTATGTTTTTTTGAATTTATTGTTATAATAATTTCATTTTGAAAAATTACCCTATGATTGTTCAATCCGATATGTTTCGTTTCTCGGTCACTATGACGCTTTAATTGTTTTATATTGAGTGTTTCTGATTCATTCTTTCACCCATGTCCTAGTTTATTAGTTATGCTGTAAACAATTTTTGGTTGTGGGAATTGACAACGGTACTGTCAAACGTGGTATTGTTTTATTTAGGTATTTGCCGAATAGTGATTTTGGTCACAGACAAGAGTATTGAAAATTCGACCAGTCGCTCATGTCCTAATAACGAATATTCGGGCAATTACCATTAGGCCAATTATTCGGCCCACCGATATTGGGTGCTAAATCGAAAGATGGTTATTCGAATAATTTTAACGATCGAATGATTCATTCGAATAAAATTATTGTACCTATTCCGTAAAAAGTAGTAAAAACGCTCTTCGTTTGCTTCTTGAATGAATTCTTGTTTTATCGTCTTTTCCTGGGGCCGTTCAGGAAAAACGGGGTTGGAAGTGTTTGTTCGTTTTCCCTGAACCGTTAGTTGTAGTATATGCTAACGGATTACGCGAATTATTTTTGCATTTGCCGTTTGCAGCTGGCGAATGTAGTGGATATCGCTTTAACGTTTGCCCCCTCTAAAGCAGGCAAACCCGTAAAATTTTAAATTCGTTTAATCATCCGAATGATTTTGCGTAAGCTTACGAAATATTTCGGTAATCGAATGGTTGGATTATTTTCTTTCGTAATATCCCTTCCTTGGTGCATTCCTAGTTTTAGCAAAAGCAAATGTCATGCTTATAATGTGAGGTTATGTGCCCAGCAGTAACATGAACTGTAAGACGTGCTTTATAAAAGGAAACAGGTCACTTGACCAGGAATTTTTGAACGCCCTACCATATATCGGATTCACAGTTTCACATCCCTTCGGAAAGCTAACCGTTTTGATTATTGGTACCTGGCCCCCTCTACTACATTACTAATAGATCATATACATGTAGGCGGCGGTAGCATCGCCATTTGGTATAAAATTTAACCTCACTTAATATTAACTTGTAAGAAATTAATTAATCAGTATGCCTTACAGCTGCTGTGTTCCACAAGCACCTACCAAAATATGTTCCTATGTTTAAATTTGCATCTACTCTTTCCACACACATTTTTTGAAATCACATTTTATTGAAAATCTTGAATAAAGATTATACAAATTCCGGAACTGTCTCAACTTTACGCAACGACAGGCCATGCTCTTACATCTCGACACGGCTTATTTATTATTTTGCTTGCAGTGTTTAGAGCGAATATATACGATACAGTCATGTAGGGTGACGCAGCACTTCATTTCAAAAGCTTGCATTGGGCGTAGCGCACTGGTTCAGCTATTTTATATGTTAAATGCGGATACCTTCGACCTGTCTCCACTTGAGAGGAATGCGGCTGCAGCTTGTTTGCAACTCAAGCGGCACGCGACGGGAATTACTTGTTTGAAAGAATTTATAAAAAAAAATCGAGGCGTAGCCCTACGGGTTCAACTAGTTTATATTTTTTTTTTACTTCATTAGAAGTATGGTAAAGTATAATTTTGTGCAAATTTTAGAATCTCTGATTTTAATGGAAATACACTTTTGTGGTCCATGGAACCCAACAAAGTGGTTTTCTAAATATCTGTCTGTGGGTGCGTTCGTTACCCCATATCTCTGGAACCTCTTGACCTTGATTTTATCAAATTTGGTGGAAGTAGTACGTTGTAGGCATTTTTGTTATAGTTTACAACCGAAATCGGAAACAGTAATTAAAAATGTTTTTTTTGTATCAGTTAATTATTTGCAGATTTTTGACAACTCTTCAAATAAACCATTTATAACGGTTTTTGGTCGGATGTCCGATTTAATATCTATTTAAACCTCAGCCGTGACATGCTTATCTTACCTCCGCGCGGTTTAGTCGACGTTATCGCCGATTCCTATGTTTACGTTTCATTTTTGCAGCATTTCCTGTCAGCCATCGTAGTAGCACAGTGTTGGGGAGCGCTGATACGGCGTCGTATTGCGCAGGCTATCGCAAGTACGCTGGGTCGTTACAGATTTTAAATTATTTATGTTTCTTTAATTTTCGTTAAACCAAAGTCGTTCGGCCTTTTATTGGTGCGAATATTTAAAACGTAAAAAGTGTAGGGAAAGTAGCAGCGACCCGTTTCTCTCATTTTTTGCTTTCCTGTAATTAATTCCATCAGTTTAACATTCTGACAGCAGACACTTTGTAGGTGTGTTTCCTGACATTGCTTTCCAGTTTCCTTTGCACTTTTGGCAAGGACGTCGCAAAATTTTCGTATTCTGTGCGTTTTCTGTTACTTTTCCGGAGCTGCTTATCCGCTACTGTAACGACAAACTAATTTTTTTTAAATATAGCGTCTGTATAGTTTTAGTTATAACTTTTCTAATTTGATGTACATTGTAATTTATATAATTTTTTTTAATTTCCTTGTAATTTTCTCGTGTTGCTGAAAACCTGAATCGAAAGAACTATTATTGAGGAAGGTGTCTTGCTCTACAAGTTTTAGGATTCACACCTTTGATGTTTCCGTTTTGACATATAATGCAATTTTTTTCGGTTTTGTTTTTTGAACGTATTTATTTTCCCGTTAATTTTTCCGCATCGTGGAACCCGGAAGAAAATTCCCGGTTTATAATCATCGCATTACTGTTGTTATCTCAGCGCACTTAGTTGACTTTACCAGTGTTAAGTTTATTTAAATTATTTCAGTTTTAGGTGACAGGAACTGCGGTTGGGTGCGCATAATGCACACGTACTTCTGTGCTTTTGTTGCTTACCTCACCATCGGCATTGTCTTTGTCGCCGGACAAGGACGGGCGCGGAACAACAGAGAACCAAAGCGTTTAACGTTTGGTAATGGAATCTATTTTAATTTTTTGTTGTTAATGCTGTTAATCGTCCGCTGCGAACATTCCAACTGTTTGTTAGGAATTAACACTTTTCACGCTTTTATGCTTCACGAAACTTAAATGTTGGTTTCGAACACCATTGTAATAATTCTTTGAAATTGAAAAACTTTACGCTATGCACAGAGTTGAAATTGGGAATCGAAATAGAAAACTCAAAATTAACAAAAAACTAATTTTTGTGTAGAAACAAATCCAGTATAAACAATACAAATAAAAAAAATTGATTACAAATCGTTACACTTCTAAGAAAAATTCCATGTTGGGAATTAAAATCAAAGGAATGAAACGACAGCTCCAGCAAAATTATTCCGCGAATGGAAAAGCAGGAAAATGAGACCTGAAATCAGTACTATCATTAAAAGCATGCGAAAGCGACAAAGAAATTAAAAGCCCTCCTAAGAAAATTAAAAATGTCAAATTACCACAATTATAATACGATGTAAAACTGAACATTTAAATCCCAGTACCTTCATTAGCTAGATTTTTATAAATAATGTTGGATATGTGTGCGGCTCATATCTCAGGAACGGATGGGCCGATTGCAATAAGCTCCGGACCGTGGGAATATATCAAAAATTCATCGGTAAAAAAAAACAAAAACTAGCGCAGCCTATATTCTATGCTCCACGCTTCTTTGGTTATTTTTTTAATAATAAAGAAGCTAATTAAGTAGGTAGTGCAGTGGATCTATCTAAGCCATAGTTTTATTAATTATTTTGCGATTGCTTAAATTCTTATAAACTAGTTTTAAAATCTGAGCGGGTTAGTGTAAACGCAGCGCAGCAGCCACTAATTGTTTGTTTCCAGCACGTTATTGTAGCTCCCAATATTTGGGTCACGTATGGTTTCTGACCACTTCTTTGGGAAGTAGTAGAGCTATGTATTTTTAATCATTAATGTTCAACTTATTTATTTTACCGGCATGATCGCTTGATGTAATTATTTAATATCTATTTGCCCAATTATTGCTTTTACGGGTACATATTTTACGGGAGGTCTCATATTTAAGATTATATGAAATTTTATAACACATTTTTGTGAATTCGTATTGCAAGCGCGCAAGTGTTCTCGATTTCTTCACTGCCCAGCTTAATATGCACCCACTGCGAAGTACTTGCTTTGGGTTCCAATTATCCAACCATTGCTCGTATACATAATTTTATTTGCATCGAAAACTGAACTAGCCCAATACATACTATGTACTACATAGGAATATTTGCTTTATATAATGGACGCATAAAGATCTTACTTTTAGTAGCTGGGGCCTATCTTCACTAAAGTTTGAGACAGAGGGAAGGGATACGAATTAAATAGATAGAAAAATATATGAAACCGGAAGCGGAAGCATTATTTTCAGAAACTGAATTTTGTAAAACTATTACCTTAGCAAATAAAACACTTTTTCTGAACTTTTTTGGTGCAAAATGGCGGCCGTTTTGATTAATTTTAAATTTTTATTTTGCGTTGTGGCTCAAAATAAAGTTGCCAATTCGCCAAAATTTAATTATCATATTATAGCTGTACAGGAACACGATGTTACTATGTAGGAGAATTTTAGAAATAACGAAAACTAAAATGAAAAATATTCTTATAGTTTTCTACATTTTCAAAAAAAAATAATCCATAGAAAACGGCCGCATTGTTTCTTTTTAATTTTGTATAGGCCCATAGACCTAGAGATGAGCTACAAATTGGTGTCCCAATCCACTAATTTCTCTGACGCTAGTGGGCTACAAGTTATGTTTAAGCTAAATTTCAGATGCAATATTTAGGGGGATTATCCCCCCCCCCCCCATTCAATTTTCACTAACGAATATCGTCTTTGGTTTCTGGTTTTTCTTCATCCCAAAAAATCTTTTTGCAGCTAAAACCTTCAGAAAACCCGGACGCATATTACCATTCCTTACATACCTAGAGCAATCTACTATCTTCTATGTATTAAATCCGTAATTGCCTCACCCATAATACGACGACGGACTACCACATCTCGCCACAGATTATAGATAATTTTGAGCGAATGTTCATATACGAGCAGCCACAGAAGGGCGGTGTTGCACATACAAGGCACGCGTATCTTACATCTCGACGTTATCAAAACAGTGTGAGTCGAAGGTCACAGGTTCAGCTACTAGTAACTAAAACTGCTGTTATTGGTTCACACCTACGCAGCGTGCTACGCGCTTGTCGCGCTGCCATTATCGCTAAAACCATACTTAGCACGAGCGTTTGACAGGTGGGCAAGGTGGGGCAATTGCTTGGAACTTGAACTCCAAAATCAATGCGCACGAGAGCTTCTCGTGCACAAACACAGTCCTGCGTGTATTCTCATGTACATTTTAACTACCTAAATCGGAGGGCTTAAGGAAATTCCAAGGGGGCCGGAGTAAGTGAAATATTTGAAAAACTTGTTCTCCGGAATTTTAAATGATGTTTATATTTTATTTCGGGGTAGCTGTGTTTTGAGGTTCGAGGGGTCGGAGTGATCGGTTCGGGTAACGAAATATAATCACGGGTGTGCTGAAGGGGGTTTAGGCCAAGCCTCTAGCTATGTATAATATTTTTGGATTTTCTAAGCACCCCCATTCAAAGAAATATTCGATCAAATTTATTTAAAAGAAAATTAATAAAATGTATTTTTTTACCCCAATTTTTCCCTGCGTAGGTTATTTTTAAATACAAAGATACAAAGTTTTTGAATTAATTTTCAATTGTATTTTAAATTTTATGGAAATACTGGAGGGCTAGCAGCCAGCTCCTTATTATGAAATTGGCAAGGAACACCCTTTGATATGATAATAATAATTTTAAGATTGAGTTGTATTCGTTCATGGGGGGGGGGGGGGGTTAAAAATACGAAAAGTTTGGGAGTCCCTGCCCTAGATGGTACATAATACGAAATGACCCGAGAACAGTAGGAAAAACGGGGATCAAATACTTTAGTCTTCTTTTCCTTCTACTGCATTGTGGACCTCCTTTTGTGGGGTCTGCCGATACTTCTTCTGTCTCCGTGTGACATAAATTTAGCTTGTTTCCGCAGTCTCGCGTTGTATGTCATATTCACCTATTATGTCGTTATTTATTACGCTATCCAGTCTTGTCTTGCCGGCTATCTTCAAGTCTTCATTTCCGTGGTTTCGCTTTTTTGTATTTTTATTCGTTCGGCTTGGAGAGGAACGTCATGGGGAGGGGTGCTCTCCACCCTGCAAACCCAAGAGTCAAACTAACAACTTTGGCATGCTTCTAGATAAAAATCTAGGGCGCCCATGGTTCCTATTAAAAATTGATGGTTTTTTATTGCGTAGGAAAAAGTCTATGGGCGCCCATGGTTTGTAATAAAAATTGATATTGTTTTTATTGTGTACATGGTGGAAAGCGACTGTTTATGCTCTGTGGGATGTTTTTAGCAATACTGGTAGCGTCGTAGGCGCAGGAAAGTGCACATGGTGCAAAGTGGTGAATGTGCAACCCGGACCAACGACGTTATGCTAAAGAGGTTATAGTTATGACTGCACGTCATATTACATGTCGAATTCGTTGTAAGACCATCCCTGTGTAGTGCAGCAACAAATGGGGCTATTTTTGTATGACGTGTTGCATCTGCCCTTTGAGGAGTAAACGTCCGTGCAGTTCGCCACTGCTATTGGGGTTACATGTTTTGTTTTACATAAGTATAGGCAGGTTCAGGTGAAAAGTTTTGTCATTTTGTTTTGCAATTACAAAAAGACTTTTACTGGAAAAGGAAATACAAGAATATATGTTTGTTAGAAACGGCACGTAGTCTTTCAACCAAACTAAATGTAAAATTTGAGGTGGCTAAAATAGCAACAAAAACATGATTGCTGCTGCGACGTTTATCGTGTTTTGTAGTTGTGTGTTATGAATGCTAATTTAAACGTACAGTACTGTACTGATGCATTTTAACTACAATAGAAAAGAAAACACGCATCTGTAACAACGTGTTGAATGTATACCGTGGTTAGCTTTGTTTTTTAACGTAATCGGCCTTTGTATAAATTTTTATAGACTGTGGAAGTTGTTCTAAAACAGTCATAGTTGCGCTGAAAATAAATCGTGGATTTCTACAGCTATAATCTACTAAATAAAGCTTGCTCTTATCGGCGATTCTGAGTGAAACAAATCAAATCCGACGTAATAAAGCAAAATAAAAATAATTTTTGTACATACCTGACTAAGCAGAGAAAGATTTTTTAAGATTTTTTTTCTCGAAGAATATCAAAATTTGTGTAAGATTCCTGGTATTTCGCGTTTCTGTATATGGAATATGTTTGTCGGTCGATGAATGGGTTAATGAGAACATTCGTTCGATTTTGACGAAATTTCAGATGAGGTACATATGCTGTATGTCTATAAAGTAACCCCCCCCCCTAAATCATTTTTGAACGACTTGATATTTTACCACATTTGGTGTGCTTTATTGGGAAATTAAATACTATTTTTTAGCTAAAAATTAAATTTTGTATTATTCAAAATGGCGGCTGGGCGCCATTTTAATTTTTTTTAAATAGAATGGGGGGTCGAGTGACGCCTCATTTGAAAGGTCCTTTAGTTCTGCGTCTGATCCTAGAGTTTTAAAAAAGAATATTCAGCCATAACAAAATGGCGGATTTTAAACAAACAAACAGACTCGCTCGCTCGCTCCGCAGATTTAACTTTCTTAGATTTTTTTCTATGGGGATATCTGAAATCGAAAGTGTACACAACCCGTCCAGAAACAATTGAACTGGAGCAACGCATTACAAAAGTTTGCAAAACCATCACTCCAGAAACTTATGAAAATGTAAGGCAGGAATTTCATAACCGACTTTTAATGTGCCAAGAAGTGAATGGTGAACATTTCGAACACTTAATTTAATTTCTTTTTGTTTAAATTCTTAGTTTTTTTTAATAGACTTCTTTATCTTCAAACATTGTCATTTTGTTATGGCTAAATCAGGCGCAGAACTAAAAGACCTTTCCATTGAGGTGTCACTCGATCCCCTTTTCCATTTAAAAAAAAAATTCGAAATGGCGCCTAGTCGCCATTTTGAATGATAAAAAATTTAAATATGGGCTGAAAAATAGTATTTAATTTCCCATTGCAGAACACCAAATTTTTTGGTAAAATATCAAGTCGTTCAAAAGTTAGTTGGGGGGAGGGTCTTTATAGACACAGTGTATAAAAACTATATCGTGAAAGTACAAAAAAAATTGAACGGGAAACATCACTTGAACATGCTTTTCAGTATTTTTTTTTTGAATAAAATACACTAGCTGTTTGACGACCGCTACGACAAATTAATTGTCGGATTTGTGTAAAATTTGGTATTTTAATTATTCTAGAACCATTAAATGTGATGCAAAAATATATTCGAAACCATAGGAGCTAATATTATAATAGTAAGGTAAATGGAAATATTGTTGCCAACCGACTGGCCAAACAATTTTTTTTTAAGTTTATGAGCTAATAAGTTAAGTATCAGCTAAATTTGGCCCTCCTAAATTCCCTATTTAATACCCCATTAATTATTTTTAGAATATTATTGACTATGTTGCAATAAATAAAATAATAAATCCTAATTTGAGTTACGTCATTCAGACAAGACAGTAAATCAAAATTCGAAATTGAATTTTTAAGATACAGTAAGTAATATTCGTGGGGGGGGGGCACCTACCCACCTCGCTTTTTAACTGATAATTTTCATCTTCTGGTCGCTGGTGTTATTTAATTCGAAGCATACTTTCCTTAAAAATAACATCATTGTACTTTCCTAGACTCAGTGTAGGAAAGTGATTAAGGAAGTATTGATTTTATAAAAACGTTCGTTTTTCAAGGACACAATTTGGAGCCGTGAGTTCGGAAAACAAGCATTTTATTTGTTTTAATATTCTCGACTATATTCGCATCCAGTTTCGATTTTTTTTATACTAACATTCTTGATAACATTTTGATGTACTTACCTCCACTGGAGCCCGGCACGATTCAAATGTTTAAGGCCCGGTCCGGCCCGACACCAATTTTTTAAGACCCGGCCGATCGAGGCTCGAATTGTACGTCTAAATCGTGAAGCCCGACGACCCGTAAAATTCACCATCCCCGCTCGACCCAGTCCAACCCGAAATCTACTTCTCCAGACCCGGCCCAGCCCAACCCGGAATCTACTATCAAAGACCCGGCCCGGAACTAATTCCCTAGTCTCGGCCCGGCTTGAGGAAACTAAGTTACACCCAAAAAAAACAAATTCATAAATCTTTGTAGTTATTCATTTCGTATGTTTTCTCCTGTTTTTTTCGTCGCATGGGAAACCGCAGGTAAATGGCACTTTGTTGTTTAATTCCCAATTACGATTTAAATTTTGAATTGTAAATGTAGTATAAGCAATCTTCTTAAAATCGTTAGTCCTAGAGCCCTGCACGGGCCGAATTTTTAAGGCCCGGTCCGGCCCAACCCCGACTTTTTAAGTCCCGGTCGGATCGAGGCCCGAATTGTACGTGTAAATGATGAAGCCCGGCCCGATCCGGAATATTCACAGGCCCAGACCGGCCCGGTCCAACCCGGAATCTCCTTCTTCAGACCCGACCGGACCCAACCCGGAATTTACTATCACAGGCCCGGACCAGAATGTAATTCCCAGGCCCGACCCGGCCAGAGGAAAATAAGTTGCCTTCTAAACCAAAATTCATAAATCTTTGTAGTAATTCTTCCCGTATGTTTTCTCCTGTCTTTTTTCCTTGAATGGGAAATCGCACTTAGTTTTTTATCCAATTACCATTCAAATATTGAATTGTAATTGGAGTATAAGCAATCTTCTTAAAATCGTCGGTCCTAGAACCCTGCACGAGCCGAATTTTTAAGACCCGGTCCAGCCCGACACCGCAAGACTCGGCCCGAATTGTACGTGTAAATGATGAAGTTTGGCCCGACCGGGATTATTCACAGGCCCAGCCTGGCCCGGTCCAATTCATAATCTCTTTTTACGGACCCGGCCCGACCCAACTCGGAATTTACTATCATGCCGCGGTCCGGAATCTAATTCCCCAGGCCCGGCCCAGGTAAAATAAATTACCTTCCAAGCCCAAATTCATAAATCTTTGTAGGAATTCTTTTTGTATGTTTTCTCCCTCGCATGGGAAATTGCACTTTGTTTTTTAATTCCCAATTACGATTCAAATACTGAATGGTTAATGTAGTATAAGCAATCTTCTTAAAACCGCCAGTCCTAGAGCCCTGCACGGGCCAATATAATATATTTTAAGGCCCGTTGCAGCCCGACCCTGATTTTTTAAAAACCGGCCCAATCGATGCCCAAATTGTACATGTAAATGATAAAGCCCGACCCGACCCGGAATATTCAGTCCCGGCCCGGCCGGGACCAACCCGAAATCTACTTCTACAGACCCGGCCCGACCCAACCCGGAAACTACAGACGCGGCCCGGAATCTTAAGTCCCCAGTACCCGTCCGGTCCGAGGAAAAGAAGTTACCTTCAAAACCAAAATTAATAAATCTTCGTAGTAATTCTTTCCGTATGTTTTCTCCTGTCTTTTTTCTTCGCATGGAAAATCGCAGGTAAATAGCACTTTGTTTCTTTAATTCTTAATTGCGATTCAAATATTAAATGGTAAGTGTATTGTAAGCTATCATCTTAAAATCGCCAGTGCACATGTCGGTCGTTACTGAACTAAAACTATTAGCAAAATTTGTAACCGAAAGTAATGGGGATTACTGCCGAAGTCGGCTTGTGTTATGAACGATGCAATACTAACAGACCACTTATAAAAATGCAAATCACTTAATTCATTAGGTAATTTTAATAAGAGAACATTTCGCCTTTTGCTTTGCGGTAATATATCAGCATTATCGGCAAATATAAGCAGTCATAAATTTAATTAATACATTTTCGGACTTGTTTTCGTTTATTGCAAATTTTAGAAGAAATTTTGTACTACATTATATCAGTCTCGGTAGTTTATTGTTTGTTTAGTCTTTAGTTTTTTCAGGCTTATGCAAAATCTTGCAGGTTATTGACGTAATTCATTGACCCCGCTCTATATTGTATTTCACGCTTTGTATTAAAATCGCTAGCTTCGTCCCGGCCTGGCCCGTATCCGCTTTGTAGTAGATCCGGCCCGTTTCGGGTCGTAGTGTTTCGTATTAAAGCCGGAATCCGACTTGCGCAAGTCATAGGCCCGGCCATTTATGCTCGGCCCGTGGGCCTAGCCTGGACTCTTACCCCCACATTTTAAATTTATCAAAACCGTAGATTTTTGCACTCCTTCACTGAGAATGTTTTTTACACTTATTTATTTTTCTGTTTTTTTTTCTTATCGGTATCGCAATGTGTTTTAGACAAATTTTAAGTAATACAACACGTGATTCATTATCGCTAATTAAGAATAAATAACTGCATACACTGGATGTTTATTTAAATGTTAGCCAAAACAAATTTCTAAGGTCGTTATCTATTCTGCAGGGATTATTTCATATTTCCACGTTTAATTTGATTCTTATCCAAGCATTAGTAATTTGCATTTTACACGATTTAGAACGTCGACATCTATACGCTGGGAATAAGAATATTCGCTAGCTTCTATGGTCTTAACCCCCTATTTTGATAGCTAATATGATTTTTTTAACTTTTTTTTTAAATTTCTCGTCGCAGTAGACTTATTTTTTATACTAAAAGCAATTTTACACCATAAAAGATACTTCTTGTGAAGATGTGTAACTGGTAAAAGAAGAAACGAATGGGTTAAAAAATAAATTGAAACATTTGGTTGTCGTTATGTAAAGTGGCACACACAATATCAAACGTTTTATTTTTAAGTGAGAGTGTTTGGGTTTTTGTATTTCCAAAACGCGAAGAATAGATTTTAGTAAGTTGAAAGGTTGTTTTTGTTAACCTTCTATTATTTAATTCGGATAAAAAAAGGTAAACAAAACTTAAAATAAAGAAATACTAAAATTATTAAGAAATATTTCTAACGTTGTAAAAACAGGGTTGTGAACCGAAAAAAAAGTTCGTTTCGGTTTTTGGTTACGGTTAAAATTTTTTTAAATTTCGGTTGCGGCTTACTGCTACTAAAAATTTCTGTTTCGGTTACGGTTACGTTTATTTTGGTTTTTCTCGATGAAAAGCAAAGGAAATTGTCAACAAGAGTATATGGAAAAAAATACGCCATGCAATGAAAAAAAAATGTTGAAGTTAACACGAAAAAATGTCAAATTGTATTAATACCTGTTGGTGGGGGGTTAAATCAAAAATAAAGTAGCTAACTTCGGCTTTATTCAAAGAATCAAGATCAAATTCGTATTTTCACGAAACACTTCCATAATTTATTCGAATTATTTAAAAAAAATCGCTCTTTCGACAATTAAATAGAAACGTAGAAATTCTGGAAACATGACAAAATTGTTTAAAAAAGTCATGAAAAGTAAATTACTCTATGTGACCATGCTTGGATTTTTCATGAAGTGCTCAATTACGCACGCTATCTACCTAACGATATATCAGTGACTAGTCGACCGGTGCCGGCTGGCAGCATTTTGCCGGTATACAGTATACCGTCATCGGATAACATGCAGCATAGTTTACCGGTAATTTAAATTTGGCCGGCGGATGACGTGTTAATGTATCTGTTCAGGGTGGCCACTTTTCTGGAAAACAGAAAACGGGGAAAAAGTCAGGGAATTTAGAATTTTTAAATTTTGGTCGGGGAAATCAGGGAATTGTACCAATTTCAACGTAAAGTCGGGGAATTTCGCGAAATAGTCAGGAAAAATTCTGTAAAATGCAATTATTGTAATATTTTTATTTTTGCCTGCAAAACGACAATTTTGTTACCTACGGATATGTTTATAAAATTTATATTTATTTCATTTGGTTGTTCCTTAAATTTTGGATGTTGGATTTTGTTATGCTTGTTGAAAAATTCCCATATGCTGTAGAGTAATTTAAGTCTCTTTTGCTAATTTTTATGTTGGATTACAAATTTTATTTAGAAAAACACTCGAAATTGGTTTTTCTACCAGAAAAAAGAGTCAGGGAAGTCGGGAAATTTGAAAAGCAGTTTTAAGTGGCCACCCTGGTTCTATATTCTAGCATCGACTATTTATTTATATATATTATTTATAAAAAGAAACCGAAGAACCGAGTCAACACGGCACTTCGTGCTCTCGGAATGGCACGCGACTAGGTGGTCCCAAGCAGAGATACGAAAAAACGGCTAATAGGAGTTTGGCATAAGCTGATGGAGCGTGATGGTTTAAAAGTTCGAAGGACTCCATCACCTCCTGGAACATAGCGATAAAACCAATCCCTAGCCATGTTTAACCCGACGCCCTAAGGGCATAAGGGATGGCTAAAGAAGCAGAAGACAATCAACACATGCTGTGCCTTAGTACTTACTAGGATGCGTGTACAGCGTTGTGAGGCATTAGGTTGGTCGAGAGTTAGAATCCCGTAAGGGTTACGTTTTTGAAATTTTAATTTACTACTTTTTTAATGGGGTGCATAGGTTATCATTATGCTATGTTGTTGTGACACGCTACTGTTTATGTTCCCTGGAATTATTAGCGATAGTAGCAGTGCCGCAGGCCCAGCAATGTGCACACTGTGGGCTTACTGATTGCCAAATAACACAAAAATTAAGTACTTGGAAGTAAAAACGAAAAATGTTATACGATGATGTCATACCGGCCAAAATTTTGCTATCACGTTTGAGAAACATTAATAACTAATGATTGTTTCGGCTGCATCAAATGCGAAGGTTAAATAGTAAATACTTAATCGCTATTTGCTACAATAAAGAAATGTCGGTTCTACATTTGTCGGAACGAAAAACTACCGGTATATTCTTGAAATAATGACGGTTTTCGGTTACGGTTCAAGAAATTTTTAAATTCAGTTTTCGTTTCGGTTACGATGCACCTCCCTTGTTGTCACTTGATGTGGTCTTTACACTAGCGTCTAGCCCCTTGGGCTTACAGCCGATCCTACCTCACATGACTTGCGCACCCTCCTCTGCATGCAGCTGGAAAGTGTGTAAACCACAAGTTCGTAGTGGCACAGATGGATATGCGGGTGTGTTCGGGTGTACTACTTTTTTTACTGCAGCAGCAGTTCGAATCTCGGTTGGGACCAAATTTTTTTTTATTTTATAGTTTTTTTAAAACACTGTTGTTGCGTTTTGCTGTTTACGCGAGGTTATTTATTAAGAGCAGTTATATTTTTAAAGAAAAAATGCAAAGACAAATTTGCATTCACTCACTGATTGACGTCATACTAACACGCAAGTCTGGTAATAAATTAAAAAAAAACGATTTATTGTTTTCTATTGAATGCAATTATTTATTAGAAATGGAAAAATCGGCTTTAACAAGACGAATCTCGATGTAATTATCACACTCGTATGTATGCGAGCCAATATTAGATGATATTGCGCAATTCAGGATCGGCTGTAAACGCAAGGGGCTAGACGCTAGTGGTCTTTACACATTCTATTTCTTTTTGCAGCTATGCTCCTAAAATACACGGTGGCGGGACCGACACCTAAATCATCCAAGGTTCAAAATTTTTGGAACGAAAAGGATTCTATTCAGCCTTAAACATTTATTTACTGTAACAATAGTCCAGACAAGACATTTTGAATCTTTGCTTTTATTTTTTTTTTCATGTTTTTTGGGATGTTTTTAATTAATGTATTGATTCGAGGCTTTATTCTCTAATTTTGGACTTTCCTTGGTAATCTTGTTATTTTGTTTTATTTCATTGATTTTATAACAAGTTCGAACTTTTTGTTTCCCCACGCAAAATTTTTCTTGTTAATGTGATTTTTAATCTGTACTTTTTTTTTCGTTGTGTTCTTTCTGATTTTCCTAAAAAGGAGCGAATTTTGGTTTGTAAAGTTAATCAACTCGCCTTTTAAGTAAATATGAATGCAATTTATGTAAATTGATGCTAGTGTTATTTCAACATAACCATATCATGCATAAGACACAACAGTTATACCTAATTGTACATAATCAGCAGATTTAGTTTGCAACAAAGACCATCATCAAGTCTTCCACGATTTGTTCTTAATTTTAACCTGTCAGTCTAGCAAGGGCGTAGGTGTAAGTTCTTTACCATTAGCTCCCTATTTAGGCGAGCAGTTTCTCTATTTCTCAACGTAATTCTGAACTGGCGGCGATCACTAAACTAGAAACTCGAAAAAAAATCCCGTGCACATCGCTGCTCTCCTGCGGCTTCAGTAGGTCATCGCAATCCTTTGTCTGAAGTTCAGAGTAAAGCATTAACCTTTCTGAACTCGTTTAAAGAAGCAAAATCCTCGAGAAGAACGCGATTCCGCTGCTCCGTCCTCGAACGAGAGAGTCCCCTCGGAGGAAATAGGAAGGACGTTCCTGATCGAGGTGGAACCTTTTTTTTTGGTGGACAACTCGGAATAACGCCACGGCTCTTTCTTCTTTCAAAAAACGTGAGCTAGTCGTAAACTATGGAAGAAAATTTCAAGCGCAAAGATCGACCCATAAATTACGGATATAACTGTTGTTTTTTGTTAGGAACAAGAACAATATAGTGTTGTTTGTGGTTTTAATAGTGAGGCATGTCGATGGAAAGAGAGATCTCCGCAAGCGATAAAACGTCAGAAGTTTTAACAGCACGACGGGGTCTATTATGTAAATACTAGAAATTATTAGAACCTGGGCCAGAATAGGAAATTTGCATTTTTAGGTTTTAGCAGCGACCCACATCCTGCTTGCTTTGTTAACTTGAAGTCTTTATCTTCAAAGTTTTACACAGTTAGACAATTTCTTAAATTGTTCTTTGAAACTGTGGATATTCTGGTTAATGTTGTTCGTGCTCTAAATAAAACTAAATTAAATCTTCAGAGTCTGTTATTATACTCTTGTTACAAATTACGTTAATTCGCCCATTGTTGGCTATTTTAATTACGTTACCGTTTTTATAATTAAATTTAAAGTATTTTTCATCTTTTGTACAGGGTGTCCTACCTAAAACTTTTCAGCCTTACAACTACTTTATTTGAAGAGATTCAGTTTTAACGGTTATTACAAAATCAGGGATCCCAGTTGTCCTAAATATACTAAAATTTGTGGAAAAGCGCGAATTGTCTTTAAATTGACCTTAAATTTATTTGCATGTCTTAAAAGTTCTAAATTTATGCCTACTTGAATATGTTTGTTTTCTGATTGATGACGTGTCGTAGTTTTTAACAATCCATACATATACATTGTGTCCATAAAGTAACCCCCCCCCCTATCTAACTTTTGAGCGACTTAATATTTTACTACAAAATTTGGTGTGCTTTAATGGGAAATTAAATACTATTTTTTAGCTCATAATTAAATAATGTATCATTCAAAATGGCGGCTGGGCGCCATTTTGAATTTTTTTTTAAATAGAAAGGGGGGTCGAGTGACACCTCATTTGAAAGGTCTTTTAGTTCTGAGTCTGATCCTAGAGTTTCAAAGAAAAATATTTAGCCATAACAAAATGACAAACGTTTGAAGTAAAGAAGTCTATTAAAAAAAACTAAGAATTAAAGCAAAAACAAATGAAATTAAGTGTTCGAAATGTTCACCATTCACTTCTTGGCAAATAAAAAGTCGGTTATGACATTCCTGCCTCACATTTTCATAGGATTCTGGAGTGATATTTCTGCAAACTTCTGTAACGCGCTTTTTACAGAAATGTCACTCCAGAAACTTATGAAAATGTAAGGCAGGAATGTCATAACCGACTTTTTATCTGCCAAGAAGTGAATGGTGAACATTTCGAACACTTAATTTCATTTGTTTTTGCTTTAATTCTTAGTTTTTTTTAATAGACTTCTTTACTTCAAACGTTTGTCATTTTGTTATGGCTAAATATTTTTCTTTGAAACTCTAGGATCAGACTCAGAACTAAAAGACCTTTCAAATGAGGTGTCACTCGACCCCCCTTTCTATTTAAAAAAAAATTTCAAAATGGCGCCCAGCCGCCATTTTGAATGATACATTATTTAATTATGAGCTAAAAAATAGTATTTAATTTCCCATTAAATCACACCAAATTTTGTAGTAAAATATTAAGTCGTTCAAAAGTTAGATGGGGGGGGGGGTTACTTTACGGACACAGTGTATAAAAGCACAAAGGGTTTTTTTCTCCCCTTCCTCCAGCGGCTACCGCTTCACCAATTTGGACCATTTTTTTTAAATGAAAGGTCTCTATCCACAGATGGAAGATGAAACATTTTTATATTTTTATTCTACGTCGATTTATTAATAATAATTATTTTAATTTATAATATATATGAAGGTCGGCTAGACGCGCGTCACTTGGGGCGCCATCTACAATAACGTCGCGTGTCATTATTTGAACTAATGCATCACGTGACTTGACATTTCGTCGGTTCTGTCTGTCAGTGCATTGTGTGCTGGGGTAACACTAGTGTTAATTAAAATTTTGAACAAAATTCATCCAGTGATGATCCACTATCAAAATTTTGAAAAGTGTAAAAAAAGTGTTTTAATTATTTTTGCTAAAAATTATTCCAATTAAAAAAAAATGAAAATAAATCTGTTTGGGTAATATACTACAAAGGGCCGTTTAGGCCATTCGAAAAATTTTAATTATTTAAATTTTTTAACAACAATTTTGTTAATATTTTTTAGTAATATTATTATTTGCATTATTTTTTAAGAACAAAAAAGAAAATTTAAAAAGCAAATTATTTTCTTTTCGATGCACATAAAAAGGTATTTTAAATGTGTTGAAATCCGAAAAAATAATGGCTTAAAATTAAAAAAAAAATGGGGGGTTTATTGAAAGGGCATATTTTGGAAACTATTACAGCTAAAACATTCTCTGTTGTTTTTTAGTTTTACGCGGAATTTTATCAGCTTTTTTTTATGACAACTTTTAACATGTGATGGTAATGGAAGCGAACAGTCTAGGATTTTCTGATTTTTGCTCCTTTTGCAAAAAAAATTTTTGAGTTCCCTACTGAATTAGAGTTCACAAACTTGGGGTCTTTTTTTCGACGCCCAAACAAAGGGTGTAAGCAAAAAATTCCATTCCTGAGTTATTTCCCTGCGCCCCCTATTTTTGCGACTACACTACAACATAAAGTTTTTGTTCGTTTACACGGGGTGGCGCATTCGCAGTATTAGTGTTTTACAGGCTTATGTGCGCCACCTAGTGTGAACGAGTAGAAGCTTTATGTTAACAAAATAATTAATCTAGACCACTCGCACAATTATTTTCTTGAATTTCAGAAAAATTCCAGTTTCAAGCTCGTCAAAATAATAGCGAATTTTGTGACTTGGGAATTCAAATCGTCGTCAGTTCGCCAAATTGCTACTAAACGTAACGGCTAAACTTTAAATTTTCGCGCCGTTTTAGTCCAATCAAATTTTACATTTTCGAGAGTTTTAAAATTAAAGGAAAATTGAAAAACTGTTTGTATTCGGAATTCTCGTAGAACTGTGAACAAATTTATTCACTCTTTGACGAATTTTGCTTTTGCCAATTCGAGAAATTACTTACGGAAAAATTTGCCAAAATTTGATTTGTTTAAATTAATAAAGAAAATAAACGCTGTTTTGTTTGCACCCGGTATGTAAAACACTAGAGAGATGTACCGAATAGTGAGTTTGGCCACTGGGCGGATACCGAATATTCGGCTAGTCTTTCACGGCCTAATACCGAATATTCTGCCATCCATTCGGCTAGTCTCTCACGGCCTAATACCGAATATTCTGCCATCCATTCGGCCCAAAAATCGAATATTCGGCCCAAGTTGATTTGTTTAAATTAATAAAGAAAAGGGGTGTTTTGGATACACCCGGTATAAAATACTAAGGATCTACCGAATAGTGATTTTGGCCACTGGACGAATACCGAATATTTGGCTAGTCTTTCACGGCCTACTACCGAATATTCTGCCATCTATTCGGACCAAAAATCGAATATTCGGCCAAATGTTGGGCCGAGTACCCAATATTAGAGCAATTACTTGACTAAACATTCGGTCTAGTACCAAATATTAGGCCAACCGCCTATTCGGATAAATACCGAATATTACCGTTCGAGCCAATTACTTAGTGGTACTAAATGTGTGGGTTAAATTTGGCTACCGAAATATTAATTTTGTTTTGATGTATTTTAATCTTAACTATACTGTAAAAATATTTAAGAAATTGCAATTTAGTACTGTTTTCATGTAGTACACAAAATGCCAAATATTCGCCACGTATTTTCCGATTATTCAGCCGACTCAAAAAACTATTCAACTTATTCCACAATTCCAAATCATGGCCGAATTTTCGGCGAATTATTCGGCGCACCGAATACTCTCAGGGCCTAATATCGACTATTCGACCACATATTCGGCCGAGTACAGAATGTTAGACCAACTACACGGATAAATATTCGGCCAAGTACCAACTGTTACGCAAACTATTCGGCTAAGTACCGAATATTACCATTCTCGACACAATTATTGTGCCACGTGCCGAATACTTGTGGTACTAAATGTGTGGATTAATTGCTTCACATAAGCGGATAACCTTTTAGTTTGGCTACCGAAATATTAATTTTGTTTTATTGTATTTTAACCTTAACTATACCATAAAAATATTCAAAAAATTGCAATTTTGTACTGTTTTCATGTAGTACACAAAATGCCGAATATTCGCCACGTATTCTCCGATTATTCGGCCGACTCAAAACATTCTTCAACTTATCCGAATATTTGACAATTCCAAATAATGCCCGAATTTTCGGCCAATTATTCGGCGCACCGAATACTCTCAGGGCCTAATATCGAATATTCGGCCACATATTCGGCCGAGTACAGAATATTAGACTAACTACTCTGACAAATATTCGGCCAAGTACCAACTATTCGGTTAAGTACCGAATATTACCATTCTCGACACAATTATTGTGCCACGCGCCGAATAGTTGTGGTACTAAATGTGTGGGTTAATTGCTTCACATAAACGGGATAGCCTTTTAGTTTGGCTACCGAAATTATAAAATTGTTTTAATGTATTGTAACCCTAATTATACCGTAAAAATATTTAAAAAATTGCAATTTAGCACCTTTTTCATGTAGTACACAAAATGCCGAATATTCGCCGGATGTTCGCCTAATTATTCGGCAGATTCAAAAAACTATTCGGCAACTCCAAAAAATTGTTGAATATTCGGCCAATTCTCTTTCCGAAAACAGTTTAAGTAACATCTTTTCCGCTGTTTTTTAAAAGAATTTTTTATTAAGCTATGAAATTCATTCCGGGAGCAGTTAAGTTTGACTAACATCTTGCCCGCTGTTTTTTAAAGGAATTTTTATGGAGCTATGAAAGGACTTTTTCGGGGGACGTTTATCTTGATGATTTTACGGGGGTTTTTCTTTCTTCAAAATTTTGTACAGGCTTTCCTTCGTTTTTTCTGGGGCTGTTTTGGGCTTTCCTTCGTTTTTTTTTCGCGGGATTCTCTTCAAGCAGTTTATTCGTGTTAATATGCATACATTGCAGTTACATACGTCAGCCAAAACAGGTATATAGAACAAACAAATAATCAATATCTAACAATAACAGAGAGTGCCATAAATAAAACAAAAACAGCAACAAAATTTACTCTTAGAAAGTTTCACACTTTAATTCTCTTTCCGGGAGCAGCGTTTAATCCCGAGACAGACTCGGCGGAGAAAACATTTGGAGTTGCTAAAACACGTGGGCGTAGCCCACGGGTTGTGATAGTATTATTTAAAGGCGTTGTAATTTTAATAACCCGTTACTGTTATCGGTAATTACGATACTTGTGGTAACGTTACCGTAATTAAAATACTGATTATTATTTTAGAATTTCATATGCTTAGCTATGCCAAATAAAGTTTTAATTTTTAGGTTATATTGAAGAACATTTTGATTAGGTTAACTGTCTGGTAACTACAAATGCAAAATGTAAAATGGATGTTATCAAAATTGCAACAAGGTATTTATATTTTAAACTGTGCTGGTGGGCTGTTGGTTTATTTTTAATTCATGTATGCAGAAAAGAACTACATAACGTAATTATTTAATTAAATTTAAATAGAAACACATCAGCAACGACAGCAACAGCAAATCTATAAATATGTAAAATATTCAAATGAAAAATAACGTTTTTTACTTACTCATACTTCTACTGAAGTAAGGAATGTTATGATTTCATGCAAATTTTCGAATTTCAGATTTCTACGAAAATACGCGTTTTGGGGTCCAAGGAACTCAAAAAAGGTTTTTTTTTTCAAATGTCTGCCTGTGAATGGGGGGTGGGTGGGTGCGTTCGTTTCCATATATCTCCGGAACCCCTTTACCGGTTTTTATAAGATTTGGTGTGTGGAAGTGTTTTAGTTGCAGGTTCTTCTTTGTAAGGTCGCCAATCGGAATCTAAAACGGAAATTAGACTTGTTTTTTTGGTATAATTTCTTTCTAAACATTTTTTTTGCAGTTTTTAATACATAGCGTTGTAGTGCTTTAAAATGAAGGCCGCTACGAATTTTCGAAAATTTTAACTTTAATGACCGATTACTTAAAAACGAAATATACAATCAATACAAATTACTATATTATTTGATAGCCCTTAATAAGTGTAATCAAGTGATGTAAAAACATTTTTGAAAATTTGAAAATTGTAAATATACCAGCGAGCGGCTAAAAATTTAGGACATTTTCAAAAAAAAATTCCACAAAAACTGCCCACATCATTTCTTTAAAACTTTCTGAGCCGATAGAGCTTGTAATGAGCTACAAATTTGTTTGTTTACTTATCACTCAAATTTTACTCTGGCGCCCTGCAGGAATTTTTGAAAATTTTCAAATTGATTAATTATTTATTCAAAAACGCAAACGCACATCGTTACTAACGTTAATTAGTTTGTTAGGGCATTTGAAGTACTTTATTAGGATCTGCAAGAATTTTCAATTATTTCAAAAATTAAGAAAAAGAAACGATACTTTATACAGGGTTCCCACTAACTATCAAGAATTAGAATCCATGACTTTTCCAGGATATCCATGACCAAAAATCATACTTACCCATGACTTTCGACAAAAAAAATCAATAAAATTAGAGACGCAAAAATAATTACGCTTATGCATTTTTTATCAGACAGTATGTGGCGGTCTCACTTGCACCTAATCATAAGCCATATTACTTTCCTTGGAATTTAACATGGATAAGAAAAGTACCTCAATGATATTTTTAAAACCTTTAGCAGCAATTGTTTTATAAGCGGCAGTTTTAAAAATTTAATCGGAAAATTTTTAATTTTTTAAAATTATGTTAACCTACTGCAGGAAAATCAGGTTTTTTACTGTAAATCAAGAGAAAAATCAAGACTTTTGCCAAATTTTGCATAAAATCCATGACTTTCAGGTTAAAATTTTAATTCCCTGACTTTTCCATGACTTCCAGGTTATCCAGGGTCAGTGGGAACCCTGTTATAATATCAACAACGTGTTTTCCGGCAGTTACGTGACTTTAATCTATCAATTAGCTCTAGTTAAAAAAATATTTGTTATTCTTTGCATATTTGTAATAATTCTTCAAATAAAGCTTTTACGGCGATGTTAGTCCGAAGAGCATCTAATCAAATGTAAGACCCGGTCGGCTGTCCCATGCGGCTAGCCGAAGTTATAGCGCTATACTTTAGACGGTACACGATATCCTATTGCACAAGCTGTCGCAAGTTCAAATCGACGCTGGGGCGTTCTTATTTTTGTTCTAATTTTTCCGTGCTTTAATTTTTGTAAAAACAATGTTATTTACTCAGTTATTGGCGCGAACATTTAAAACGTGAAAACGTAACGTAAACGTAACCAACGCCTTGAGTATGCAGCGGGCTTTTACCTACTAGATTAGATGTAAATTTCCATCACTTCTTGACGCGAGAATATTGAAAACTGTAACAAGTATGGGAAAGTACCAGCGACCCGACCCGTTTCGCCCATTTTTTTAACAGACTTCAAAAAAAGGAGGAGGTTCTCAATTCGTCTGTATATATGGTTTTTTTGTTTTTTTATGTATGTTCGGGCATAACTTTTTTGTTTATGAACCGATTTTAATGATTTTTTGGTGTTGGGTTCAGTATAGTTCCCATTATAATTTCATTGGTATTGGAGCTTGAACTTCGAAGATACTCCTCAAAATCTATTTTTTAACCGACTTTTTAGTGTTTCCGTATTTCATCTTCCGTTTCAACTAGCCGTCATTTCCTCATTCGCATCCTTACTAGCTCTACCCATCACTTAAAATTGTAAAATAATTAACTTTTAAAAAAAAAAGGGAACCGACTTCAAATAAAACACAAAAGTGACATAAGTTAACTAAAAAGCAAAAAATAAATGTTTTTTATACAACAGTTTAATACTTATTTGTTGTTCCGTTTAATGTAATTAAGAAATTATTGTTTATTATATAATTATTAATTGTTTTATAATTTTTAAGTCGGTGCCAAGTAAAACATAAAAACTCAAATCTAATTTGTTATTGCAGCAAGGTATATAATTTTTATGTTTTACTTGGCACCGACTTAAAAATTATAAAACAATTAAAAATTATATAATAAACAACAATTTCTTAATTACATTAAACGGAACAACAAATAAGTATTAAACTGTTGTATAAAAAACATTTATTTTTTGCTTTTTAGTTGACTTATGTTACTTTTGTGTTTTATTTGAAGTCGGTTCCCTTTTTGTTCCCTTTTTTTTAAAGTTAATTATTGCTAATCTACTTGCATTACAATCTTTATCTGTCTCTCTCTGTACCTGTGATTTTCAAAACCGGCCTCGTTAACGCTATCGACATCTTCCTCTGATTCTTTAACTTTTTGATCAGTACATTTTCACCACCTGGCATAATATTCCGTTAACGGTAACATAGGTAAACACATCACCGTAAATTACCAAAATTACAGTAACGTAATTTTGGTAATGTTACCCCCACTCACAACGCTAGTCATACCCCGTTTTCCAGTTTTCGGACGATATCAAATGTTGGTTTTATTTCGTGCTTCTAAATATTTGCAGTTTGTTTATAAGCAGGCGTGCGTTCGGAATCGTAAGCGAGTGTCAAGGAGTAGTTAATATCTGTCCACATATCTAATTACGAATATTCCGCTCTTTAAAGTTATTGTTGCAATTAGAAAGTTGTGATATAAAATTTTTCTTAGAAATATAAAAGTGTTTGGAATGTGGCCTACTTTTATTCATTGTTCTAATTAATATAAGAGACTTCGATAAGTACGAGTTGCGTAATAGGTATGCAACTCTTTTGGCGTGGTTTATACAGGGTGTAACAGACCACCCATGCACCATTTTTACGGCTCAACTATTGAACGAACCTACATGGATGGGATAAAAAAACTTGTAGTATAACTCCTACGCGAGGTATTAAGTAAATAATTATAATTTTTTTGGGACCCCGGAAAGAGTAGTTTTAGGAGGGTGGGGCTAGGGGGGTTTCTCGAAATTTTTAAATACGAATGTAGATCAAATCGTACCTCACTTAAAAGATATTTTTAAACCCAACAACTTAGAAAAAAGAAAATATCGATAGCTCAAACCGTTTCAAAATGGCGGCCATTACATAAAACTTTTCCCAACCGCGCTTGAACTATTGTACCAAGACTGATTGTTAAAGTCTATTAAATTAGCTTTCCGACGATGTATCACATGAGGACAAAAAATAAATTTTAGTACCCCCTCCCTCCTTAAAAGAGCGGGAACATTCAAAAGATATTATCTCAAAAATCTTGAATAGGACGAGGGGTCAAGTGATACGTCATTTTAAAGGTCCCATAAAACTGAACAATTTTTGTATTTAAAGTTTTTCGGTATGTCTCACCGTTACAAAATGGCGGCTCAATTTATGATAATTTACTTTCTATTATCGGATAGATCTAAGACACATCTAAGACAGTGAAACAGAAATGTTTTTGCTGATTTATAAAGTCTATTCACATAATATTTAAATTCACGTGCGAGTTGGAGTTGAACAACTCAACATCGCACTTGCACTAAACCTTTATTATACCCTGTACTTTCCTGTCTCGACCACGCACTCTTATTTTCCCCTTCCGACTAACAAGTTGTGGCACCACCATCACCCGCCCCTCCATCTTATATTTAAAACAATCGCGACACGGCGCACACCCTTTTCGCCAAAAACACCAACACACGCATTAATAGTTTCCCACCGGATATAATAAAAAGGTTTAGTATGAGTGCCACGTTGAGTTGTCCAACTCCAACTCGTCCGTAGGTTTATATGTTATGTGAATAGACTTTATAAATCAGCAAAAATATTTGTTCCATTCGTTAGATGGCGGTAGAGGGAGACATTCGTCCGATAATAGGGCGTAATTTTTTATACATTGAGCCGTCATTTTGTAACGGTGATAATTATCAAAAAACTTTAAATACAAAAATTTTTCAGTTTAATGGGACCATTAAAATGAGGTATCACTTGACCCTTCCTTTTATTTAGGATTTTTGAGATAATAACTTTTGAATGTTCCTGCTCTGTTCAGGAGGAGAGGGGGTACTAATATTTATTTTTGTCCTCATGCGGTATATCGTTGGAAAGCTAATTTAATGAACTTGAACGATCAGTGCCAATTTTCTTGGTACAATAGTTCATGTGCGGTTGGGAAAGCGTTTATGTAATGGCCTTTTTTTTAAATATAATTGGCCGCCATTTTGAAATGGTTTGAGCTATCGATATTTTTCTTTTTTTTTTTGTTGGTTTAAAAATACCTTCTAAATGAGGTACAACTTGGCCCACCTTCGTATTTTAAAATCTCAAGAAACTCCCTTAGCCCCCCCCTCCCCCCATACTAGCCAGCCTTTCCGGACTACCAAAAAGTTTATAATTTTTTTACCGAATACCTCGTGTACGATTTATATTACAAATTTTTTTATCTTGTTCATGTAGGTTGTTCAATGGTTTAGCCGTAAAAGATAGTGGTCTTTTCCACCCTGTATAAGACTATGTTTGGTTAACATATTTATCTGTCATTTCTAGAATCTTAAAACTATTTACATATTTCTGTTGTATTATTTTTTTTAATCATGAGGCCGTCGTGAGCACGACTCCATGATTCCCATCCCACCCCCTTACCCGGGCTCAGCACACTTTTTTTTTCAAAAAAATTTCCGACGGGCAGAGGACTCGAACCTACTGCCGTTGAGAGTCTAGTTTCAGTCTGGGACTTTAACCATTAGACCACCCGCTGGCCCTGTTGTATTATTAAAAAGTTATCGTTTTCAGAATAATTTTTAAGTTTAGTCGACCGTTTCAAAATGTTTCAAGTAGTACTAAATAATGAAATAAAAATATTAATTTTGGGGTTTAAAAATTCTGTTCGTTGTGTTTTATCCATTTCAGATCACTTGAACATAAATAATAGAACTGGATTTTTTGCATTATACCAAGACCTAACATTTGCAAAATCATACTGAATCGACTTCAGCATGTGTAGTGAATGCCCCTTAATAATAGCTTTCTTTGTGTCTGTTTTCAGATAATCGCTGAAAAACCTTGATGGCTGCCTTACACCTGGTACAAGCAGGCAAGAATGAACAAGGTGCAAAAATGGAACCCGCAGCAAACTGAACTAGAAGTGTGGCATTCATAAGCTTGAAATTTTGCCCTCCCGTTTTTGGCGTAGGGTGAGCAAAGTTTCAGGTGTGTGAAAGCACACTGATTATCTTTGCCATGGCGTCAGCGTAGTCAGTTTACCATCATACGTCAATGCATTATTAACTGTTAATATACGTGAACGTGATAAATATTACCACTTAACTTTAGGTCATGCAAAGTATAGTAATTAGGGCTTAGCAGATGCTTTTGGTAGTTAACTTGATTAGTATAAGTTACTGTGAAATTTGATTGTCAAATTACAAAGTGTTAACGTAATTTATTTGATATTTTCCAGTTTTTAGGTTAGCTGTTGTTTGAACTTTTATTAATTTATACCATCTGTCTATAAAGTAACTCCCCCCCCCCCACACACTAACTTTTGAACGACTTGATATTTTTTCTATTTCGGTTTTTTAAGGTTATGCTTAAAGCACTGTTTTATCGAAAAAACAGTGTTTTAAGAGAGTCTTTTAAATCACTGTTTTTAGTAAAATTTCACCAACAAGATTGGTATTCGTGATATGTTCATGATCAAATTTAGTAAATTTAGTATGTATGCCAACATATACATACTAAATTTACCAAATTTGATGGCAGCAATTTTTTATAACGTTTTTTCATTAATTCTCCTCAATAGAAAAAATAGTATAAAAAACTCGTTTCATAAGGCGTCTTGACGCACTCGTCCATTGAAAAACTCGGTCGCTACGCTCCCTCGTTTTTCAATCTTGGACTCGTACGTTAAGACAATGCCTTATGCAACTTGTGTTTTAATATACTATTACCACAAAATTTGATGTGCTTTAATGGGAAATTAAAGTCATTAATTAAATTTTGTATCATTCAAAATGGCGGCTGGGAGCCATTTTGAATTTTTTTTATAGAAAGGGGGTCGAGTGACACCTCATTTGAAAGGTCTTTTAGTTCTGCGTCTGATCCCTGAGTTTCAAAGAAAAATATTTAGCCATAACAAAATGGCGGATTTTAAACAAATGGACTCACTCGATTCAAAATTGTTTTGATTTTTTTATCCAGTAGTCAACTTTTTCATTTGCATGACAAAATTTTCCCAGAAATATCTCGGGTGGCTGGAAATAATATTGTGAAAACGTTATGTTTCAACAAGACGGTGCGCCGACTCATTATTATGTTTCTGACTTTCTCAACGGACATTTTCTTGGAAGATGGATAGGTAGGCGGGGGCCTGTAGAATAGCCGGCTCGCTCCCCAGATTTAACCCCCTTACATTTTATTCTATAGGGATATCTGAAATCGAAAGTGTACAGAACCCGTCCAGAAACAATTGAAGAACTAGAGCAATGCATTACAAAAGTTTGCAAAAATATCACTCCAGAAGCGTATGAAAATGTAAGGCAGGAATTTCATTACCGACTTTTTACGTGCCAAGAAGTGAATGGTGAACATTTCGAACAATTAATTTAATTTCTTTGGCTTTAATTCTTAGTTCTTTTTTAATATACTTCTTTATCTTCAAACATTTTCATTTTGTTATGGCTGAATATGTTTCTTTGAAACTCTGGGATCAGGCGCAGAACTAATAGACCTTTCAAATGAGGTGTCACTCCACCACCCTTTCCATTAAAAAAAATTCGGATACAAAATTTTAATATAGGCTAAAAAATAGTATTTAATTTCCCATTAAAGCACACTAAATTTTGTGGTAAAATATCAAGTCGCGCAAAAGTTAGTTGGGGGGGGGGGGGGGTTACTTTATCGACACAGTGTATAAGACATATTGTAATAAAACTTTCTTATATTTTCGCAAAAACTTAAGTACCAGTAACTGATATTATAAATAATAATTAATAACTTCAACGGATATTAATTTTATACCTTATACGTATTTCGACGTGTTTACAAGACAAGATTAAAAGTAAGCAGTTGACGTTGCTTGCAGTTGCTTGATCTTGGTTATCTACGTCTGCAGATGACTTCGATTTCTTATTCCAAAACTTCCAATAATGGTGAATTTAAGAGATTAAGTTACTGATTCATTAAAGCTGCAGTTTTGTTCAGTTTGTAGTGTAAATTTTGTGTATTAACTCGTTAGATTTAAACAAAAATTAATTGAAATAACAAACTTGAAAACTATGTTTATAGAAAATTCTTGGTATTATAAAGCACCGGCCTTTAACGGTTCCTTTAGATAAAACAGGGTTCCCACTGACCCTGGATAACCTGGAAGTCATGGAAAAGTCAGGGAATTAAAATTTTAACCTGGAAGTCTAGGATTTTATGCAAAATTTGGCAAAAATCTTGATTTTTCTATTGATTTGCAGTAAAAAACCTGATTTTCCCGAAGTAGTGTTAACATAATTTAAAAATTTTCCGAATGAATTTTTAAAACTGCCGCTTATAAAACAATTGCTGCTAAAGGTTTTTAAAATATCATTGAGGTACTTTTCTTTTCCTTGTTAAATTCCAAGGAACGTAATATGGCTTATGATTAGATGCAAGTGAGACCGCCACATACTGTCTTGTGAATTGATAACAAACGCATAAACGTGATTATTTTTGCGTCACTAATTTTATTGATTTTTTTTTGTCGAAAGTATGATATTTGGTCATGGATATCCTGAAAAAGTCATCGATTCTAATTCTTGATAGTTAGTGGGAACCCTGTAAAATTAGTTATAATAGAGACATTTCAATTATTAAACAAAATTGCATACAGCAGTTGATATAATATTAATATTGCTAGATGTATTAATTAAAGAGAAAGATTATAAATTAGCCATTCGAAAAATTTATCCAACAAGTTCATCCACTACAATTACATACGGCTTGAATTTCATATTTTAGCTATAAAAGCCAAAAAATTGCTAAAATATACGCAAAACAAATAAAAGTAAAGTAATTTTTAATACAACTAAAAACATTTTAAACACTTGTTTAATGCTAAATAAAAACTGATAATTTACTAAAATCAGACGTCTCAAATTAAAATGCTCTTACTGTAATTCGGTTATATATAGGCCAAACAATAAGGAATTTTGATATTAGGTACAAAGATCCCACACGTTTTACAAATATTAACACTCGCATAAATCAAATTACCGTAAAAACTTATTAGAACAAAATCGTTTAAGGATACTTTTAATACATGATACACTTAAATCAGATATACTGAAAGCATTTAAAATTGACAAACAAGTGAAAGCTGCACCTTTAGTAAATGAGCAAATTGATGTATTAAATTCACCATTGTTAGAGGTTTTGGAATACCAAACCAAGTCTTCTGCAGACACGGATAACCAAGATCAAGTCGTCAGCTTCTATTGTTTCTATAGCAACGCCCACTGTTTTCTTTGTATCTTGCCTTTGATGTGTAAAGTTATTAATTATTATTTTATTTATATTAATATGATTTTGAAGGAAGTAAAGCTTCAAGTTATTAATACAATACTGATCACTTTATCCACTTTTTAATTTTAGCTATAAAGATTTAAAACTGTTGGTATTGTATGATGTTTCTGTTAAAAACATATGCTGACCTGTAGAAATTGTATTTTGAGGATTTCGTTGTAGCCTAATTCTTTTTTTAAGGTAGGGTGGAACTATTTATGTGAAGATTTTCTCATCTCTGCAAGTCGTCTGAAAGTCATCACGCTTGAACTTTGTTTTTTACCTGAGGTTTGACTAGGTGAGCAAAGATTCAGGTGTGTTGACAAAGTTATTACATCTAAAAAATGGTTTGTTTATGTCAAATATGTTGTTTATAATCTTACCTTAGGATGTGTAAATTGTAGTACTTAACATACTTTGTATACTAATACTTCTAATAAAGTAAATAGTTTAAATAGTGATCACAAGAAAATATAACTAGTGATCTCCGCAGGGGGTCTCAACGATGTGAAATTCTTTGATAATACTTTTGTTAATTAAGTCGTCGTAAAGATATTGTACATATGAGCTACTCGACAATTTGTGCACATTTTAAAATTATATTTGTTTACACAGGGTGTTTCATTCACGAAACTTGTTTTTTTTTAAATTGACCACTGTGTATATTTTTACATATTCTTATTGGCCGTTTAATTACCTGTATGAATATCTTTTGATTTTGTAATTCCGTTACGAGTTGCCAAGTTATGCCACTTTTTTCGAAAAATTTGACATTTGCAGAAGTCGCTGATAAAACCTGCACAAGTCGTATTTTCACAGATTAAACCAAATATTTTAGCTAAATGTTAGTCAATACCATGAGCTATTCCCCAGTTGGATAGAGCTTTTTGCGATCTGTAAATTTTATTTGATAATGGTTATATCTAAATTTTGAGAGATTAGATTCTAAGCAAAAAATCGGGTAATTCCAGAAATCCCAACATCATAGCCAGTATTGATTGACACCTGTTTGTTTTTGTTTTTGCAAGAAACAACTAGGAACATTGTTTCAGTTGATGTAAGAAATTTATGCATTCAATAAGCCCTATGCATATATTTAAATATATGCAGGGTATTTAATATAAAAACGCCGAGCTGTAAGTTTTTGTCCATTGAATCAAAGACGCTGTATAACCAAATTCAAAAATATTGGGGGAATAGTAAATGGTATTGACTAACATTTAGGCAAAAAATTTTGTTTAATCGGGAAATACGGCTTGTGCAAATTTTATTTATAAGCTCTAGCTTTACTTCGTTAAAATTCATATTTAGTATGAATAAAATACTTTATAACTTCTACAATATATATTTTATAACATAAACGGTCAATAAGAATATGCAAAAATAAACAATTACAAAATGTTTGGTATGGCCCTCTTATGTAGAATACCCTGTATAAACGGAAGATAATTTTACAACCTGCAAAAATTGTCAAGTAGCCCACGTGTACAATATTTTTTTTGATAACTTCATTAACAAAGGAGTTATCAAAGAATTTTGCGTCGTTGGGACACCCTGTATATACGACAGTTGGCCTTTTTCTACTGCTTAATGATAAATAAATATTTTATATTATTGATGTAATCGTTTTATTACTTTTGCTACTGAATTTGGTTGTTTAATCATATTTGAAGAGAAATTATGAAAATTTTTAATTTTTAAACGCAACAACAAGCTACGAAGGTAGATTTTTATGTAATCAACCTGGTCATGAAACAAAAGATATATGATGACAATTTCATGCTGTCAAGTAGCTGTGACACCTATATGCCAAGCTGCGTTTAGATCCTGCGATTTATAGAAATTTGTGAGTGGTGGTTTATTTCTGGTAAAATGAGTGATACTAAACTTGAGCATCACAGTGTTATAAAGCTTCTTACAAAAGAGGGCAATGGCCATAAAATGATGCATGAAAGAATGATTGCGGTGTATGGCTAAAATGGACGAACATATTGCCAAATTAAATTTTGGTCTAAGCAATTTCGATGGGGTAGAGAAGCGATCCAGGATGATCCAAAGTCCGGACAACCCTTAGGAGCAAAAACAAAAAAATTAAGGACGTCGTGTTGAAAGATCGGCATGTAAAGGTCTCTGTTATTGCCAATGAAGTCGATATATGTGCAACAAGTGTTCTTAAAATTTTAGATGATAATTTGGCATGAAAAAGGTGTCTGCACGGTGGATTCCTTTGCAGAAAAGAAACAGCTCAAAAAATTTGACTGCTTGAAAATAAAATTTTTTTTTTCTTGAACTGTGACGGGGATGAAACCTGAAAACACCACTAGAACCCCCACCAAACAAGAGTATATGCAGTGGGTTCACAAGGGCTTCCCACAACCGGAAAAGGCGAAAACCCAATCTTCTGCAGGAAAATTGATGGCAACTACTTTCTAGGACATCGAAGGAATCTTACTGATTGAATATATTAACAAGGGGTCTACTATAAATGAAGAGTACTATGGGAAGACAATACAAAATTTAAAAAGAGCATTCACTGGATGTAAAACCGCGGAATTCTTGTAGGCAAAGGAATTTGTTGCTGCATGAAAATTGTCGTTTGTACAAGGCGTATAAAGTTCAGCAGATTATTAAGGATTCTGACTTCACTCAGTTGAGGCATCCACCTTACAGCCCCGACCTGACTCCCTGTGCCTTTTTTTGTTCAAACAAAAACAAAACTGTGGAAGACGATTAGTTCTGACGATGAACTGAAAGATGCCGTAGACTATTTTGGAGGGCTACCAAAAGATATTTTTTCTGAAGGGTTGGAACAATTGGAAAAACTGTGAAATAAGTGTAGAAGGGAGTTATGTAGAAAAACAAAATTTTGTTAGCTCTGCGTGTTTTTTTTTTCATAACTCGGTAAATTTACCTTCTTACAATTACAACATTACAATTATTAGTTGCACGTTTCTAAAAATATTACTGTATCTGATAATGGATCTCTTTTTTGTTCAGAATTAAATTATTTTTAATCAATGGTATCGTACATATTCCTATTGCGCCTTAGCATGTCGGTAGCAATTGTCAAGCAGAAAATAATGAAAGAATTTCATAAAAAAAATACAGGGTGTAAACATTAATTCTGCTCACCATAGCGATCTTGATAATGGTAAGAAATAGAAGGTCGGTTAAATTAGCAAAAGTTAGATTTAGATCAACTTATTGCCACTTTGAAAACTTCGTAGCTTACATATAGGCAAAATAACTAAAATTTCATGATTTCTTCTTTTGCTTCCGCATAGCTTTTTTATTTATCTACTTTGACAATTCTTTTTTGTAACGATAGTACAATACATAGCAAAGAGTTTACTAGTGTACCTACTTAAAAGTTTTTTAAGATCTACCATTTTCGGTCGGCTTTTGTTTTTCTCATCGCAACTACATTAAATATTTACATATTTTAAAAAGCATTTTTTTCTCTTTTCAACGATGTTGACAGTCATTAGAAATAACTGGAACTGGTATTTAAAATAAAAAAAAAAAAATTTTCCTTTAGTTGGCCCTGGAACTTTAGTCCACGCGTTTTTTGTGTGGAAAACAATAGACGATCTGGATATCTGTCATTTTAACGAAAATTAGAACCTAAACTTGTAATTGTTCCAAGTTTTATTGTCAGTGTAAGTTCCAGGACCAACTTAAAGAAATAATTTTTAGTTATTTTAAAAATCACTTTCAATTTTTTTTAGGATTGTCGTACATGCTCAAAAAAACTAAATATGTTTTCTAAAAATGTTAAAATTGGATACATTGGCCGAAAGAGAAACGAAAGGTTCCCATCGCCGCTCGAAAATGGTCCTAACAAATTCTGGATGCAACAGTAAACTCTTTGCAGGCGAAACACGTCGCTCGTACTTTCCGATTCTTATTCTCGCGCCAAGAAATGACTCAACAACAACAGTGTTTTAACAAAAATGAAAGATTAAAACAAAGTAACGCCCCAGCGGGAATTTGAACAAGCGATAGCCTATGCAATAGGGCGCCGTACCGTAACTATTAGCATAGTAGTAGCAACTAAATCGCACGAAAGCTAGGTAAGCGCTCTACGGCTAATTGCAGATTGCGCTTCGAACATCGGACCAATAATCGCTATAAATAGTTTATTTGAAAAGTTATCAAAAATACGCCAAGCAAATATGAAAAATTTATTTTTTTAACTAGCGCTAATTGATACGCGTAACTTCCAGAAAAGGCGTTGTTGATATTTAAAACAGTATCGTTTTTTTAATTTTTAAAAAGGTTTAAAATTGTTTTTTTATTTTAGTAAACTACATAGATTAGTCTACCGAACTGTTTAAAGTTAATAACAATTGGCGTTTGCGTTTTTGAATTAACCACTTTAAATTTAAAAAAAATCCAGGAAGGCTCGGAGTGTAACTTGGGAAATAAGCAAAAAATAAATTTATTTCATACTGTACGCTATATACCACTTTACGTCATTGATTTGAGTCCGGGAAATGGCACATTACAGGCCAAGGTCGGGAAGTGTTGCTTAGCAGCCCTTCCCGGACTGCTTGGAGAAAAATGCATCAAACACATCTATTTGTAGCTAAGCAACGAGAAATACCAACAGCGAATGTTTAATTTGACAGAATATAAATTTTAAAAATGACGTTTTTATAAAAAGAAAATATTCAAATAAAAAATGGTTTTGGCAGTAATGAAATAAAATTTTGTACGATACACGCCCGTGAAGTGATTATTAAAGCATTCGTTTAGAAATTTCGGACTCGGCTCCTTTCGTCGCCTCGTCCGCAAATATCTAAACTCATACTTAAATATGTCACTTCCCGGACTAGTGACGTAAATAACTATTGTAGTTCAATGCAAGCTTTAGCGGCTCACAAAGTTTTAAAAACATGTTGTGGGCAGTTTTTGAGAGATAATTGTTTGAACTTTTCCAAAACTTTAAGAAACTAGCAACTTTTTTACGATTTTCATATTTTCAAAAATATTTTCACATCACGAGATTATACTTATTAAGGGCTATTAAATAATATAACAATTTGAATTGATTGGATATTTTGTTCTACATTAAGGTCAAAATTTTCAAAAATTCATAAGACCTTCGTTTGGAAGATACAGCATTCGGAAAAGAACCATTTAAATTACCTTTAGATGCACTATAACTCTGCGTTTTCAAGTTTGAAACCGTTTTACATGCTACCACTGGTAAAAGTCCTGCAGAACTAATGTTTGAACGTAAATTAAGATCAAGACTGGATTTACTAAAACCACGAACTGCGGATATTTTGAAAGACAATAAATAAATAATAAGAAAAAAATTACGGTGGGAAAATCGGAAATGATGTATTTATATGGGGTTTTAGTGATCCACGGAAACGTTCTTGCATTCGCGGCAATGCATTCAATCTAACTGGAATCTAAATTATGAAATTAGTGTTAAAAAAACTAATAAATTTTGAACGCACGCTAACTAAAAAAACAATAAAACGTACGTACGTACTATCGACCTCAACACATCGTTATAATTTCCGGCCTATAAAACAAATATGTTTGTCAGTGTTATGTATAGCAAACAAATTATACTAATTTGAAATGTGAAGCGTGAAGTATGAAAGATGTTCTGTATATATTTTTATGTTGATAAAATATGTATTTTATTGTAATAATAAAATCAGTCAATTGCTAGTCTTAATTTTGTTTACAGACACACGTACGCTACATTTGTAATGACTATATCACACAAAACTACGGTGTATTTTGATTACTTATCTTCAAAAACAGCAAATCTTGTCGGCAGTGGCGGCTCGTGGTCTGGTGTACTGGGAGGCATTTTAAATAATTTTTTTGGAAAAATTTGTTCTTACTCAAGTTTTAGGTGCCTTATATTTCAAACCCATCCTTGACGTTGGCAAAATGATCCATTTTTACCAACATTTTCATGGAAGTCTTTAATAGTGTGTCAAAATGCCCAAAATTTTTCATGTGGTTTACCGATAAAAAATGTGTTTAGATATTAGTTTTTTAATGTTTGCAGTCAATATCACACAATGAATTATCACAAAATAGCAGACAGTGGAAACAAGTCAAAGCATTTTCTTACATGGCATTCACAATCCAAAATTATTTTGCACGGACATCGTACAACACCACTAAATTATAATTACACAGCCAACAACTGTTTTCACACTACTACGTCGTGTACGTGCGAATGCGAATCCCGCAAAATTAGGCGGCTATGGGCATGCGCTTATCACGGACAGCTGACAGCATAATTCTCGGAAAGGCCTTTTAAGCCGGCTGCTTTATTCGGTGGCGTATAGCTGAATTGGGAACTAACAGCCAAATGACCCTCGCATAGATTCAAACATTGAAACGTTTTCGGATCCTGCGGCAGCTCTTTAATAAACGTTCTCGCATAGAAATCTCATACAAAAGTTAACTATAAAGTATTTTTTTAATATTATAGTGTATAATATGTTATGTACTCAAACAAAAAAAATAATTATTTATTTTTTCTTATTTCATTGGGAGGTCAATGACCCAATGGAAAAACCGCCACTGCTTGTCGGATATAACCGTAATTTTTATGTGTTATATCACTGCTATGATCTTAACTTGTCGCCCTTGTCAGTAGGCATTTTTCCATGGTTAGTAACTGTTAACCAATAAATGTGCTAGATTCCGTGTTAACAACCAATCAAACACTACTAGTGATTTTTTACCATAAAATTGATTTGATTGGTTGTTGACACGAAATCGAACATTTTGACTAGCTTTATACTACAACGTGTGTGATATAGTCGGCAATAATACCAAGTGGTTTTTTAAAGATAAAATTCAAATATTTTGCTTAGCAACTGACACAAGACGTTTACAAGACCAAAACGAGCGTGGTTGCTCAAAATCAAAATTTTGCGGGACAAATCCGTAATAGTTATTTAAGCATCAAGTGCGGTAAGTGCAGTTTACCGGTCAAGGTTAATAAGTTTGGAGACCGAGACGATGTCGAGGTCTCCAATATTATCCGAGACCGGTACAAAATGCACTTAGCGCCCAAGTTGCCATATACTTTTTGCACGATTGGAGCAATAAAATAAAAATAAAACTTATTGTTTAAAAATTATATCTGAATTTTCTAAAATAATCTTTGATTTGGTTGTTGTTGCTATGCAGTTGTATAAACAAAAACAAAGCTGAGGTTTGGTTTTCAATTCTTGTGTAAGTGTGGTAGACCGTGAAATCATTTTTGCATTGATTTTTTCAAAAAGCAAAGAAAATTATTTTTTCTGCAACAATTTTCTGTTTATTCCAAAATTTAATTAGAAAAGTTTGTGTTGTGAAGGGTATTGTTACCTACTATGTTTTACTTGCTTGAGCTTTTTGTGTGATTTACCGCCTGCTTGGTTGCTTAGCAGCAAAGCTTCGATGGTAAAAACAACTTACTATCTTGAAAACAGAGCGAGTAAACGCATGAAAACGCTCGATCGTGCAAAAATAGTTATTTACGTCACTAGTCCGGGAAGTGACATATTAAAGTATGAGTTTAGATGTTTGCGGACGAGGCGACGAAAGGAGCCGAGTCCGAAATTTCTAAACGAATGCTTTAATAATCACTTCACGGACGTGTATCGTACAAAATTTTATTTCATTACTGCCAAAACCACTTTTTATTTGAATATTTTCTTTTTATAAAAACGTCATTTTTAAAATTTATATTCTGTCAAATTAAACATTCGCTGTTGGTATTTCTCGTTGCTTAGCTACAAATAGATGTTTGATGAATTTTTCTCCAAGCAGTCCGGGAAGGGCTGCTAAGCAACACTTCCCGACCTTGGCCTGTAATGTGCCATTTCCCGGACTAAAATCAATGACGTAAAGTGGTATATAGCGTACAGTATGAAATAAATTTATTTTAAACATATTGTGATCATAAGTTGCTAGTATTAAATACAATTTATTTGAGAATTTAATATACAGGGTGTTTATTGAAATACCTGCAGATATTATAACCTCTAATAGAACTTACCAAATTGAACCACTTCTCTATTTATCATTTTTTCCAAAATCGCACATTTTTTAGCACCCCCCCACCCTGAATTTGACGAGTCGTTCAGTAGGTAGATAAAGTTAAATGTGAAAGGGCAAAAATAGAATACGCAAACACTGTACAGTTTTTTTAAAGATTTACTATAATAATAATAATAAATTTATTGGTGATTGATACACAAAAAAAGGTATATACACAAGTCAAAAATACATATAAGGTATATAGTACATTTACACAAAATAGGTACAGTACACGCAAAACATTGTACAAAAATTGTTATTAAATAATACTTAATTCAAAATATTCACAGTATGAGTATAATGGATTTGCAATTAAAACCTCATAAACTTTTCAATTAAACGTGGTATGCGGCAAATTTTTCATATCAATAGGTAGTTTATTACAAAATTTTTGACACAGGCAATCAAAATTGTTATGGGTTATTGATAACCGACCGAAAGGTAAGTAGATGTTATTTTTTCTTCTAGTATCATGATCATGGACATCCTTGACCATTTTGCGCTTATCAATAGTTTCTTTGACGTAGAGTAGACAATTGTATACATACAGGGACGGTAATGACATAATACTTAAGTTCTTAAAAATTGGTCTACAGGTATCAGTATTTTTAGCACCGGTCATAATTCTGAGTGCCTTTTTCTGTAATTTAAATAATTTCACGCTATGGGTTCAACTTCCCCACAGTAAGATACAGTAATTTATATTATATGTGAATGAAAATACGAAAAGTAGAAATGTTTTAAAATATTCAACGAAACACTGTTTAAAAGTTCTTAACATAAATATAGATTTTGACAATTTTTTCGTGTATATGTACACTCCAGGTTAATTTGGTGTCAAAATGCACACCTAAATATTTTTCATATTGTGAATGTTCACCGGTATTGTTAAAGTTTTTAGTGTAAACACCATGTCCGCAGTTTTTTTATTGTTTACCACTAACCGATTTATTGTAAACCACTTTTGAACTTCAATTAAACTTGCTTGTCTCTTTTACACACTGTAGGTCGTTATAATTTTACGATGATGCAACCAGCGTAGTGTCATCAGCATAAAGATATGGCACCATTTTCGTTACTATATCGTTCATGTAGATTATAAAGAGGGTCGGACCTAAGACGGAACCTGCGGTACTCCTATGTTAGTTATGTTTGTCTCAGAAAATGCTCTATTAAAGTAAACAACTTGCTTTCTATTTTTTAAAAACGATTGCAGTAGATTGAGAGCGGTTCCCCGTATTCCATAGTGCTCTAGTTTATCTATTAAGATGTTGTGATTCACACAATCAAAAGCCTTGGATAGGTCTAAGAATGCTACTGAGGTAAACCCGTTGTCCTCGAATGAATTCATAATATTTTTTATTATTGCTATGATGGCGTGCTTCGTTGATAGGCCATCTCTGTAGCCAAATTGGTTATCCGACAAAATGTCATGGCGTTCTAGAAAGTTCATAATTCGGTGCTTTATTGATATTTCCATTATTTTAGAAAATATTGACGTAATGGCAGCAATAGGTCTAAAATTTGAGGTAGTCTCGGTGTCACCTTTCTTATGCACCGGTATTATTTTAGCAAATTTTAGCCTTTCCGGAAACACCCTTTCTTCATAACAGGTGTTTATTATGTTCTCTAGCGGTTTGGCTATCCAGGGCGCTGTAACTTTAACCAGTTTGCTGGTGATCTGGTCCATACCTTTAGATTTAGAATTGCTCAGGTTATTTATAATTAGCAGCAGCTCCTTTTCAGTGCAAGGTTTCAGAAAGAACGAGAAAGAATTGGACATTACATGTTTTCGGATATGGTCGGTTGCTGAAATATTTAGATCCGGTAGGTTTGCCACGAGAAGATGTGCAATATCACGAAAGTACGAACTGAAATCATCGGGGGTAAGATGTGATTCCAATTTCTTCTTATCCTTACTTTTTATTTCGTTTATAATGTTCCAAATCTCACGTGGTTTGTTGATGGCATCTTGTAGTCGGTTGTCATTAGCCTTTATTTTAGCTTTTTTTATATTGTTTCTATAATTGGCCAAAAGCCTCTTGTAGATAATATTGATATCTTGATCATTTACAGTTTTCCTGATCGTACGATCAACGCCTCGTAGAAAATTTCGTTGTCTTGCCAGATCTTCGTCATACCATTTCAATTTAGAGACCTTTTTTAGCAGGTGCTTTTCTGGAAAGCAGTTGTCCATCGCTTCAATAAACAGGTTTAGAAATATATCAAGTTTGTGCTCGCCTCCGTGAACTATCATGATGTCAGCCCAGTCTGTATTTTTTATCTTCAGACTGAATTTCTCCAAGCCCGCTTTTGTCATTGGCCTGCATACAAAGTATTCCTTTTGCTGGAAAGTAATATTTGATAACTTTGGTAAGTTTGCGAAGATAGCACAGTGGTCAGATAAATTTGGGTCCACGACCGTCACTTGTAGGTCGACACATAGGTTCGTAAATATATTATCAATAGTGGTAGATGCGTGTTTTGTCATGTACTGTACTGTATAGGCCCCACGAGTTTAGGATTTCTTCAAATTCCTTTCTTTTTTCTCTTCTTCTGGTTTGCTATCCAACGCAAAATTAATATTATAGTCCCCAGCGACCAGCAAGTTCTTTCCACGTCCAATTGTTGTCTCGTATATATTGTATATATAAAAAACTTACCTTTATAACAAGTGTTCAAAATGTAACCCATTATTTTCCAGGCAAGCACCGGCTCCTCGTAACATGGAATCGCGCACTCTGGAAAAAAATATCGGATTATTGCGAATAATTTCTACGGCATTTTCTACATGTGCTCTTAGTTCTCCAAGGGTATTTACAGGGGTGGCATATACCAATTGTTTCATATACCCCCACAAAAAAAACGCAAGTATTTAATCCGGTGGTCAAACGGGCTACAACGCCGACCCATTTCGACTAATCCACTTGCGCGGAATATTATTATCCAACCACACTCGTACTTGACGAGAATGGTGCTGGTGCAACATCATGGAGGTATCCGAAATCCTCCCATGCTTTCGCTTTGGCATCTGATACTATCTTTTTGACGATTTTTCTTTGGGCTTTATATTCTTCATGATTCCTTTCATTTTTTGTTGCTAGATACTTCTTCCATCGCTGCTTTTTCTTCTTTACTTCCTCTTTCACCTTCGTAGACCACCATGGCGTTTGTTTCTTCTTTCTGCAGGACCCTTTTTGTCTTTCCTCTTCTGATTTACTTCTTTTTTCGCTGCCCATTATTTTCGTTTCTACGAGGTAATGGTCACTACCTATCTCACTCCTTCTGTTCAATCTAGTATCCACCACTTGTCTCCTCTTGTCCTTTTGAAGTATTATAATATATAACAGATTTTTCTTTTCTTCCTGTACTTGTGTATATCTTTACGATTGAATAGAGTGTTTGTAATCACTAAATCGTTCATTTGTATTTTGTATTTGTATTTTTCGATTGTTCTCCATTTTGTTCTATGACTCTTTCCCATCTTTCTGTATTGTTGCCCACTCGCCCATTCATGTCTCCCAGTATTATAACCTCGCCTTGCTGTTCCTGGACTACCTCCTGCAATGTTTCAAAGAATACGTCCTTTATCCCTGCCCTCGAATCCTGTTGGGTCCGTATACCACTACTAAACTCGGGTCTTTTTTGTTCGCTCTGTCTATCTGTAGTACAAGAATTCTTTACGTTATCGCCATCCATCTCTTAACGTTTGTAATTTCTTCTTTGTCTAATATAAATCCGACCCCTTCCCTTGCTCTTTCTTTTTCCGGCACTCTGCTATCAAGTAGTACCCCTCTTCGAGTTCCACGCAGCCTTGTCCTTTTTTCTTTCTTCCACAGTAATTGCCAGAAGCTGGTGTTTTACTTTCTTGAATTCTTCTATCAGTTCTCTTTCCTTCCCACGCAAGCTTCTAATGTTCCACGTCTCAATTTTTATGTGCCTTGTTTCTCGCTTGTCCTTCTCTTGATCAGTTTCTTCCTTACTCATTCGCCATTTCTTTGCCAGTGTCGTCATAGATTTCCCATGATTTGTTTCGTTTACTCATTTTTTGTGCTGGTTTTCACGACGTCCTGTAGGTGGGGGTCCCAATCATATCTTTCGTGGCCTATTTTTATCTTCTGGTAACCCACTGTTACTTTCTTGCCGTTGTTTCTTTGTTCTCTGGCCATATTGCGTAGGCTGGTTTGAGTCTTTCTTTCTTCAACCGTTAAATCATTTTACATAAATATTTTTGAATTACCTAACAGTTTTTTTAAATTAATACGACGTGCTATTTTAGGTCGATGTACCAGATAGATGAAAAATTAAATGACGGTGACTTACACTTACAATCTTAACTATTTTTTGGGAAATTTATTATTTTGCTGGTTTCATAGAACTTAAGTACCTACCTATGAAGTCATCTTTAAATTGAGAAAACATGTTTCGTAAAAAGTTTTAGGCAATTATTTTATTAATGTGGTGGGGGATGGAAAGTGAGGAACAGATGCTGTTATCTATCCCCTCACCTTGTGATTACTAAACACAAAAAATAAATGATCGTGTTGTAATAGCATTTTTTCATTTCGATTCATAAAGTTCATGACGTGTTGCCCCTCCAAAAAAATTGAGTAGGCCTCTGCTTTTTTGGTAATATTTTTTTCAATTAAGTGTACCTATTTTTTGGTCATAACTAACGTATAAACCTGTAGTATGCAATTTTTACCATGACAGTACGTAGTTTACATAGATATTCTGAAAAATGTACCCCATTTTAAATCCGAAGGGCTAAATCAAATTCATTTCAATGGTCTTATTAACAACTGTGCCAAATTTCTATAATAAAAAGCGGTTTCATTCTGCATACCTCTTTCACTAAAGCTTGAAATTTTGGAATTTTTCAAAAACCAATTCATCAAAAAGCTGGTCGCGATTTTTTAAAATTTTGTACGTTTTAGGAACGGGCTAAAATTTGGCTGGGTCCCAATTCGCTAATTTGTCAGTGATTAGTGTTTAGGAAAAATACCACATAAATCTAAAATGTAACTGAAATTGCACCAAATACTAAGTTTGTAATTTTCTAGATAGGTATTTATTTTATCACAGCAACTGCATACATACATACCTACAAATAATAGCTACAATTACATGTTGTACTATGAAATGAAATGACATTTTTGTGATATGGCTTCTGATGGCAATTAAAGCTCGTCTTTAAAACAAATCAGCGCTAAATATAATATACAAACACCAAACTGGTTCCTATCACCTATACTTAATGTACCAAAATCTTCATTAAATTATTTTAAAGTTGCAAAGTATGTAAGGAAAGGTTGAACTGTACAAGAGAGGTGGTCCATTCACGAGTATTTTATTTCTTTATAAAGTTTAATTTGAATTTTAATAAAATATGAAAAACCCGTTTTAGTTTAAAGTGCCCATCCCATCTCCATTTACGTTCCTCTAAACAATTTTGAGCAGCAACAATTATGCCTAGAGAAGTGTTTCTGGAAACAGTTAAAATAAACCAGCTTAATCAAGGAGCTTTGCCGCACTGTTACACATACACACCGCGCGTTGTTTGGGTTGCATAACTTCAGCCCTTTGACTTTCGAAGTGAGACAAATTTAATATACAGAGTGGGGAAAAAGTATGGAATAATGGCTGTAATGTTTTAAATATAAGTTTTAAGAAAAAATCCTTCAAGGGGTATAGCGATTTAAGTTAAGAGACATTCTATGACGTTCTTCAATTTTGTTTTGTTCAGTTGTTTTTGACAGGTGATATCAGAGACGTTTTTTTAAATGGCAACAAAGGACGTGTTGTGTATCCTTGAATAGTTTTTTTTCTCTTTTCATCTATCTAAAAATGTTACAGGGTTGTATTAGAAAATTATTGAAAAAAAATTACCTATTTAAAGTTATTGCAATTTAAAAATTGACATTAAGTTAAATGTTCAAAATGTTCACCATTGACAATTTGGCAGTGTTCTAAACGTTGTAAAAAAATACCTAACGCATTTCTTCAGTACTCTGCTTCCATTTGCGCCACCTCTTGTTGGATTCCGTTTTTCCGATCTTCTACAATGTTTGGCCTTCGTAGACTTTGTACTTCAGGTATCCCCATAGAAAGAAGTCTAAAGGCGGATGAACAGGTCACACCGTGTGAAGACATATGGTTTCAGCAAGACGGCGCACCTCTCCATTACGCTTTACCTGTAAGGCAATATTTAAGCGAGGTGCTTCCGAATAGGTGGATCGGAGAGGGAGGAGCAATCAACTGGCCAGCTCGATCTCCCAATTTGACACCTTTAAACTTCTATGAGGATACCTGAAGAACAAAGTCTACACTCGAAGGCCAAACAATGTACAAGATCTAAAAAACGGAATCCAGAAGAGGTGGCACAAATAGAAGCAGAGAGAGTACTTAAGAAATACTTTAAATAATTTTTTACGACGTTTAGGACACTGCCAAATTGTCAATGGTGAACATTTTGGACATTTAATTTAATGTCAACTTTTAAAATGCAATAACTTTAAATAATTTTTTTTCAATAATTTTCTAATACAACCCTGTAACATTTTTAGATAGATGAAAAGAGAGAAAAAAACTATTTAAAAAAAATTGAAGAACGTCCTACAATGTCTCTTAACTTGAATCGCTATGCCCCTTGGTGATTTTTTCTTAAAACTTATATTTAAACATTACAGCCATTATTCCATACTTTTTCTCCACCCCATATAGATAATAAATAGAGAAGAACTGATTAAACAAATGTTTGCAAACCGTTAAGCAATCGCAGCTAAGAAAATTATCTTTACTTAAGATTTAAAAGAATTACGAAATACAGCAATCCTGTATATTTAATTACACACAATTTGTTGCATCATTTAAAAATAGGTACATCTTTAGGGTAGGTACTTATGGAAGATTTAATTACACATTTAAATAAGCTACAATTGGTTTGATAAGAACTGAAATCTATCTAAACACATACATAATTACATAACTATGAATACCTTAAAATATTTTACATAAAAACCATTTAATTAAATTAAATACTTAGTTAATCAGGTACAAATGAACTACAAGAAAAAACATCAAACGCAGATATTTTAAATAGCCAAAAGTCTGTGAAATATAAAAGGGCTGATCTATATATAGCGAGATACATAATTTGTTTACAATTATTCAGCATTTCTGAATAATCCCTGATATTCATAAACTAATTAACCTTGAGTAATTAATGAAAAAACTTCTTTTGGCATACTGTTTGAAAATACTTCTCGTAGGCCAGCTTTATCCATCTCGTCGTCTCCCCCTTCTGAGCACTATAAAAAACGCGTTTTTCCTTTGGCTGTAAGCAATTCTTACATATCAGTCATTTCGTTATAACCCTAACTGAATTAGGTAGCACTTGACCCAACTCCTACAAAATCACAATCTCAAGTTTACATTCACCAAACTTCGCACTTGCTTTTTGGATTCATTTTACTGCCTGTTTCGCACTTAAATTCTTGGCTGAATTCCTTTAAATTAGACAAGGAACCCAGAACCCTAATTTTGGCAGGAGAGTGTGCATCCTTTTCTATTTGAAGACTGGACGATTCATTGGTTACTGATGAACACCAAACCTGAGCAAAGGCTACAAAAAATAGTTGTCGATGTGTGAGGTTCAAACCAGGCAAAGAAGGTGGTTCAATTTCATTTTTGGCTATATTCAAGTATGCATGGTATGCTGCCTTCAGACCACCATTGTCAGCTATATTTTCGCCAAGTGTTTGATTACCATTGATGTTTTTGGCATTTACTTTGTATTTATCTGCAATAAGGGATTAGACATAAATAAACGAAGGCTTTTAAGGAAATTAACACGCATTATTGTGAGTTCTACTTACTATACTGTTGTACAACGCATTTAGTCCTGTCCTTGAACTTGTCTATAGTTTTGTTATTCCACCACTGATGTAAATTTCCATCCTTATCAAATTCTCTACCTTGATCATCAAAACCATGAGTGAGCTCATGGCCTACTACAACACCCATTCCACCATAGTTCAAGCTTGCTGGATATTTTGCATCGTAGAAGGGTTTTTGAAGAATACCAGCCGGAAAAACCATTTGATTTTTGGTTGGCGTGTAATATGCATTGACAGTTGGAGGAGACATGCCTAATTAACCACAAATTTAACTCTAAAACACGACAAACACCGTAGATACTTACTCCAAGTTGTTTTGTTTACAGGCTCATTAATTTTCTCCAAATTTTTCCGTAAGGTGTACTGGTTTAAGTTGATATTGTTTTCAAAATACGCATCCCTGCGAATTTCTAAAATGCTGTAACGTTCATCGAGTTGGTCAGGGTATAGGATAAATTCTGGGTAACCTGTTGCAAACACACATTTTCGATTCTTAGAACTTGGAAACAGATTAAAAGTGGCTGATTCATGCAAATAACATACTTACCAATCATGTCAGATATGGCATCTGCTTTTAATTCTGCAGCCATTCTAGTTTCAACATCCATCCAATTTAAATTTTTGAAATTACTTTTAAAAGCCATACGAACATTGTTAACCATGATTTCGGCTTGAGTTTTCGAGTCTCCATGGAATACTTCTCTGACAAATATGGCACCAATGGCAAATCCTAAATCAAAACGCAGTTGGTGTTAAGTTTCTCTTAAGTTTTTCTACATACCCAGAACATTGTTGGTATCGGCAATACAATATCGCCATTGAGGTTCTTCGCCTCCTTCTGAACCCAACAGTACTTTTCTTAAACCTTTATAAGCATCTCTGAATGCTTTGGAAAGACATCCAGTGAAGGTCTTGATTGTTTGCCATACAAAATAGTTATTGAGTATTCTGAAAATTAGGTTAATTGATCAGTTTAGATCAGCTATGGTGTCCTTTTCTTCATCATCCACAACTCAAACCACTTACATTTTTCCTTCAGTAGTACTGTTATATTCAATAATCAGATGGGTAAGTTTCTCCAGATACTCTGGTGCATAGACGACAACATTTTCCTTGTTGGTGATCTTACGTTTATCAACCATCCTCAAAGCATCTTCAAAAAATTTTCGCCAGTCTATCTGTAACATAAGCTTTAGTAATCGTGTAGGTACAATTTGCTCCGATTATTACAAATCCTGCTAAATCCTGGAGATCAGAGATGGACATTAGGTGATATAATGATTCTTCATCGCGTCTTTGCTCGTTTGGCGTAGTAATGTTAGCTAATTTGGTTTCAAAATCTATCACAGCTTGCATTTGGGCTTGTGTAGCATTTGCTTCACCCTCTAATAAAATTCCTACCTAAAATCAAAGACGATTTATTTTTTCTGAATTCAATGAAAAGCAGCAAAACTTACCTTTGTCATATATTCCAAATACGCAGCCAATACCTTGGCGTGTTCGGTTTTGTTTAAATAGTTTTCACGCGTTGGAAGAGTCAAACCGCTTTGGTCAATTTGAATAATGTGTCTGGTCGAATTTCTATCATCCTCTCCAACCGCGTAAGAAAACAAAGCGCCAATGTTGTACTTATTTTGCAAAATCTGCAGGACATTTTGAAGCTTCCACGAAGAAATATTGAAGTTACCAGTTGTAACGTTCCACCCTCCAATTTTGTTGATTAAATCTATCATGGGTTTTGCTCCAAGTTCCTCTATCGTGTCATTGACGTCCAAACATGATTCATAATACAATTTGGCTTTTTGTTCTGCTTTTGATTTTAAATTTTCTATCGGTTTTTCTGTAACAGAAATTTGTTTTAAAACTCATTTTTATTACTACAATATTCATAAATACCTAATACGTGTTTAACAACGAGTTGGTTTTCTTGTTCTAGTTTCATGAATGCTCCCCAGCTGCTTTTTCCTTCTGGAATAGGGTTGGTTTTGATCCACCCATTGCAGGAATAAGAGTAAAAGTCTTCACACGGATCTATGGACGTGTCCATTGCTTCTAGGATGGTGCTCGCTATCCGTATGCAGTTTTCTGATAGACACGGTGCAACCTCAGTTGTATCCACATTGAGAACCTATTAAAAATTTGTTTACATAATTAGTAAAGATAATAAAACTGTTTATAGGGCAAACTGAATTATCATATTTTTAAAACTCATTTGAAAGCTCTTGATGCAGGCCCAAGGGGATTAACGAGTAAGTATGATGATTCGAAAATATCCCGAATTTTCAAAAAATTAGCTGGTCCCCCCCACCGAGCTTAATATCCAATTACTTAACCATGTCTATGTGGTATACCATGTTTTAGAAACATCAGAATTTAGTAGGTATAGAAAATGTATTTGGGTTGAAAACAACATTTTGCTCTTTTATCACTTAAAAACCAATGTGATTGGCGGAAATATTTAAGAATTGTGGGTTCTGATTGGTTCCTTATATGTAGTAAGTGTGAAATAATTATTACCTATCACTAAGTCACTCGCGTTGGGATTTTTCATGCACAGAAAGATAGATGGCGACAGGCATAATTAGAAAAATTTGAACTAAAAATAGACTGGTCTAAAAACCCAGTTTTGTAACTTTTTGACGTAGTCGTTCTAATACTGGTTTTCCTATCTAGTTTTGTCCCCTAAACAAGAATTTTGCGGAATCCAGCAAAAAAACTGGCGCCTTTAGCTGTTGGTGGCGGTTAACATAATCACGATCGCCCCCGGCTTCAATATTTCTTTAATATCGGAAACCAGTCGGGTTAGGTATCATATGAAAGGCCATAGTGTCTACTTTCTACATACTTAGAATTTTTCATTGTAGCTATAATTTTGGATTCCAGGGACATATTGCTTTGATTTACAACATTTAAGAAGCTATATATTAAAATGACAGCAAAGTCGTGATTTTTACGTAATAGAGCGCAATATTCTGAACAAAACGGATGTATTTTAATATTATTCAACTCCAGGAGTGGCTCATTAGGGTGTGTATGTAAAAACCGCAAAATCTTAAACGTACCCCAATCCATTTAAGCAGTGGCGGCTCATGTGTGGCGTAGTGGGAGGTCAATTTATGAAAGTATGTCAAAAACGCGCCACACGAAAATATTTTTGGAAAGTAGGTGTGGCCTATTTGAACGTGTTTAACAGCACATGAGATTTTAGGGTATGCTTAATAAAAGGCAAAGTTTTACGTTTCTTCAGCAATAAAATTTAAAGTTTGAACAGCAAAGTGACAGGTAAAAACCTTTTTGATCATGTTAGCACCTTTTAAAGTTTCTAACACCTTACTTAAGTTGTTTAAAAATAAAATCCATACGCCTTTTTCTCTGATGTGCATAGTTTTCGTTCACAAGTCCACTAATCTGTGGAATAGTAGTTAAAAGTTTTTTTTCGATTGAACACATTGCTAAATCACACATTCTACTTTCCTGCAGTGTTTCTTTCGAGCAAAAGTTTTTATTCTCTTTAGGGTTAAAAACACTGTTCGCTCTCTGCCGACGTCAATGGCGTTTCTCGAGTTTTAAACGTTATTTCAACATCATAAGTCGAATTATTTTAATTAACTCAATCACGCTGTTTACCGAATTATTCTCCCTTAGAAATATTTGTGCCTATTCGCAACTTTTCCCGATCCCATTAAACGTAGTTACGTCACCCGGTGGTGCTTGTTATGTCTTCAGTATTGCAAACTGCTGGGATGAGGTCATTGCGGTCAGCGTCGAATACAAACACAAATGCAGGGCAATTGTAGTTACTGCCCTCAGTTGCCTATTAAAACGATATGTGAATTCCCCATGCTCCGGCAGCCTGTCATTGTTTCGGTCATTTTTGGACATGCCCCGGCGTCTTGCATAAACATCCAAGGTCTCGCTCTACTTGCTGGTCTTAAAACATTTGTTTCATTTTGACTAATTCATACTACCTCGTACTACTAACGATTTCAACACAATTAGTTTTCTTTGATTGTCAAATATCTAAAAAATTTTAACAGTAATTATAGAAAGAAAATATGGAACCGTTATTGTTTAAGACCTGTAATAACTACGTTTTGTTAATAGTTAGTTGATATTCAGTGTTGTCAAACCAGTAGTGCAATGATATAATTGGTTGCAAAATCAATTTTTAGATGTCTTTTGGTAGCGTCGAGCTAGAGGATTTGTTTCGTAACCGAAGCGTTGAGTTGAAACCTTTGACAATCAAGTTTATATTATTTTATTTGAAATGTATAATTATTATGTTGTAATGCTACATTAACAACAAAATTAACCAGGTGAAATATAAACCCAAATTTTAGTTTGTATGTTTGTTTAATCTTTCACGTCTTATACCCGAACGTGGACTTTCACTCCGGGTAGGCTCTTCGCTTGTGTAATAGGAGGTAGTGGGGCCTTTTGGCCTTTAGACCGCTACGCTCATGAAGCTTATGCCACCCTTCATGCACATTCATTCAATGTCATTCACACACGTGTTTAATTGTATGTTTTATGACTTTGTTACTTGTCCTGGTCAGTCAGTAATCAAGGTAAGTGCCGTTAATTGTAACCCAACCTCGAATGGTTACCGAGCTCGATACCGATTCATAAAATTACAGAAAAAATTTCTGCTTCTTCCAGCATTCGAACCGAGAACTCACGCATTGTGAGCCTGATCCTCTACAACTGGACCACTCGGACTCTTCCAAATTTTGGTAAAAGCTAAAAATTCAAAATTACCAAAGCTTTCAAATTTCACCAAAACATAAAAAATTGTACATATTCTGAATGTAAACCTTAAGATCTTTAAACTGATGCCAAAGTTGAATGGATTGGGGTAAATTTAAGATTTTGCAGGTTTTATTTTACACCCCCTAAGTCGATTAATAATAAAATACATCCGGTTTATTAAGAAAATGATAGTCTATTACTTGAATATCATAGCGGTAGGAAAACTTCACCAAAAATTACCAGAAATACATTTCGGAACTTAAAATGAACGTACTTCAAGCAGGCAAAATGAAAGAAATTGCACAAGAATAAACAAGAAACGAAATCTATGTGCTGGCAGTACAAGAGATACGATGGAAGGGAAGCGGAAAAATAACTAAACCTCAGTAGACTTTTTTCTACAGTGGCAAAATGGACCAACATGGTGAGTACGACACTGGTTTCTTTATCTATAACAGAATAAAGGGCACTCTGTTAGGTTTCGAACCAATCAACTAAAGACTGTGCAAGCTAAGATTAAAGGGCAAATTCTGCAACTTAACGTGCATATGCCTATAATAAAATAGCAGGTAAATTTTCACTACACGATGCTACAAGTGGAAATGGAAGTAGCCAAATAGGCAAATGGACGAAGAATTGAAGAGAGACAAACAGACATCTCTGCAGCGTCCGCTTTATCGGTCTCCCAAGGCCCTAAAATGTGCTTATTAGTCAAAATGTTCAGGTTAAAAATGTTTAGCATAAAAGTTTTCTTTTAGGCATAACTCGTATATCGGCCAGTACACTCAGAGCAAAAAAAACTTCGCTAAATGAACGATTTGCTCCAAATGCTACATGACGATCACAGTATCTTCCTCTATAGCTATACTTCGTATAGCAAGAAAGGCAAAAAGTGATAAAATAAAAATATATAACATTTTAATACGCCCAGTAGTAACATGCTAGCGAAACGTGGACATTAACCGAAAAAGACTGCAATAAAGTAAAAGTGTTCGAAAGGAAAATATTACGAAACATTTTCGTAAAAGAGGAGGACGGGAGTTGGCAGACCAGAATGAACTACGAACTCAATGCATTAATATAGTACAGAAGTATAACCATCTTCACAAGAGCGAGAAGAATAGGGTGGTTTGGCCATATACAGAGGGAAGAGACAGTACACCAAAAATACTAACAAATTGGAAGGCATCAGAAAGGCCAGATAAGAGTTGCAAAGAAGACGTAATAGAAGACAGTAACAGATTTGGAAAGAAAAATTGGAAGCAAGTAGTAGAATACCGAAAAAGATAGAACAAGGTGATCGAGCCGGCCAAATCCCACGTAGCAATATACATACACTGTGTCCATAAAGTAACCCCCCCCCCCCCTAACTAACTTTTGAACGACTTAATATTTTACTATAAAATTTGGTGTGCTTTAATGGGAAATTAAATACTATTTTTTAGCTCATAATTAAATAATGTATCATTCAAAATGGCGGTTGGGCGCCATTTAAAAAAATTTTTTTAAATAGAAAGGGGGGTCGAGTAACACCTCATTTGAAAGGTCTTTTAGTTCTGCGTCTGATCCTAGAGTTTAAAAAAAATATTTAGCCATAACAAAATGACAAACGTTTGAAGTAAAGAAGTCTATTAAAAAAAACTAAGAATTAAAGCAAAAAGAAATTAAATTAAGTGTTCGAAATGTTCACCATTCACTTCTTGGCACATAAAAAGTCGGTTATGACATTCCTGCCTTACATTTTCATAAGTTTCTGGAGTGACATTTCTGTAAAAAACGCATTACAGAAGTTTGCAGAAATATCACTCCAGAATCTTATGAAAATGTAAGGCAGGAATGTCATAACCGACTTTTTATGTGCCAAGAAGTGAATGGTGAACATTTCGAACACTTAATTTCATTTGTTTTTGCTTTAATTCTTAGTTTTTTTTAATAGACTTCTTTACTTCAAACGTTTGTCATTTTGTTATGGCTAATATTTTTCTTTGAAACTCTAGGATAAGACGCAGAACTAAAAGACCTTTCAAATGAGGTGCCACTCGATCCCCCTTTCTATTTAAAAAAAATTTCAAAATGGCGCCCAGCCGCCATTTTGAATGATACATTATTTAATTATGAGCTAAAAATGGTATTTAATTTCCTATTAAAGTACACCAAATTTTTTAGTAAAATATTAAGTCGTTCAAAAGTTAGTTGGGGGGGGGGGGGTGTTACTTTATAGGCACAGTGTATATAAGTACGTGAATATCATGACTTTGCTGTAATTTTGATACAGTGCCTCTGAAATTTTAAATTATATAAACTCATGTATTGTAAACCAAACCACAATACGCCCCTGTAATCCAAAATTAATGTTAGAATAAAAAATCTTCAATATTTAGAAAAATTTTCAAAATCAAGATTTTGACTGAAATACATGTTTAGGAATACGATAGGAAACCAAAAAAGTGAATTAAAAAAAATGTCTGTCTGTAGGTACGTTCACAGTCAAAATAAGCTTTTAAAAAATCCGAAAACGCAAGTTAGACATATTGTTTTGGTAGTTTTTTTAGTAAAAATTGAATCTTATTGAAGACTTTAGGGAAAATCTACCGCTTTTTTCCGAATTTTCTAGCTTCCAAATTTTGGAAGCTCCTAGAGCTTAAGATGGGCTGAAATTTGGTTCGTGTCTTAGGAGCGCTAATTTCTCTGTGACGCTTTCTATGAATTTTAAAAAATCGAATATTCATGTCCCCCTGTTTAATAAATAGGGACTATAAAAAATTTCTGTTTAAGCTAAATTGCTCATGCGTAATAGTAGAATAAGTTTAACAACTTTACTTTTAGGTGCAGTAATATTTAGGGAAGTGAAGTTTCCACATCCCTCCCTAATTTTGGCGAAAAAGTTTGTCCATGCGTTTTCGGTATTTTTCAAAGGACGAGGAATCAATAACAACTTAAGAGTGCACAAAGTAGATAGCGAAACACGTAGTGCATAAGAGATGTACATAGTAAAATTACTAATAGACAGAAGCTGGCCGATGCATACGGCACCACCCTGAGGGGCCTGGACACTTCGCCCAACGCAAAAATAAGCCCACAATGCCCAAATAATGTCCAGAACGCCCAATGACCACATCGCCCAACACGACCACAAAACCCAAAAATAAGTAGAGACACACTGCCCAACGTGCCCACAACGCCCAATTATTCGGTAGTGCCATAATGCCCACTATGACCATAACGCCCAAACTGCTACGGGTCCATAAAGCCCAATATGTCCACAACGCCCAATTGTTTTATAGGGCCACTACGCCCAACAAAAGGTCCATAATGCCCAACCGCGCTCGTGTAGAATCGGTTTTATCGGTCAGAAGCCATAAGGGACAACGCCCAACCCGGCCACAAAGCCCAAATGTAATGAGAGCCACAATGCCCAATTATGCAGGAGAGCCATAAAGTCCACTATGACCATACCGCCCAAACAAAGCAAAATTATTTCCATTTTTAACTAATACAACAAAAAAATGTTTGAAATGTTTGTATTATGAATTAAAAAACAACTGGATTAAAAGTTATAGTTTATCTTCGATTTTACGGAAGACCTAAAAGTAACTTAGTTAGAAAGTTTCTAGTCTGGTTTTCTAAATTTAATATTTTACTTAGCGACTTTGTCTATTTTTATATTTTCAACAATAATTAATTTTCTTAGGAAAATGTTAAGTCAGTTTGTTTGTTTATGATAATTCAAAGAATATATTTATTAATGGCATCCTTCTTAGCATTTAGAATTTTCTAAAGAATTAAATTGCTTGAAAGGTGGTATTATGAATGATGCACAAATATAAGCATTGTAGAAAAAACAACGAAATCTTTAAATCTTTATATAAAAGTAACTTACTGTTTATCCTAAAATCTTAACACAAATTGTTTGTTAAATACTTTCTCTAAAAGTGGTTTTAATTATAATTCCATTTTATGAAATACTTATTCATGCCTAGTGTGATAAATAAACAAAACAATTGGGCGTTGTGGACATATTGGGCTTTATGGGCCCGTAGCAGTTTGGCGTTATGGTCATAGTGGGCATTATGGCACTACCAAATAATTGGGCGTTATGGGCACGTTGGGCATTGTGTCTCTACTTATTTTTGGGCTTTGTGGTCGTGTTAGGCGTTGTGTCCCTTTCCAGCCATTGGGCTTTGTGGACATTTTTTGGGCATTGTGGCCTTTTTCTTGCATTGGGTGTTGTGGTCCTTGGGCGAAGTGTCCTAGACCCCACCCTGAAATTGCTACTCGCGTAGTTTATGAGTTAGGACTATTGTTACTTCTCATCGTTCTTGCAGCGAAGAATTAGCAGGGATTCAAACACACTACAACTCCAAACAGTTCTTAGTTATAGATGTGTTGTAATTTTTGTGATTAGGTAATAAAAGTAAGTAATTATTTTGTATAAGTATAGGCAAAATTACCATGCTTTGCTCATTTTTTGTTGAAGCCCGCGAAATTCTTATTCGAGGATCATAATTTCATAAGAAAACCCGCATTAAAACGACTACCTCCTAAACGCCACAAAATTGAGTTTTTAGACCAGACTTAAATATAATGGAGTATTGTTATTGTTTTAAACAACACAAAAAACAAATACACAAACAGTAGAAATGTCTGCTGTAATCTAATCGATTTTTATAAACTAACCAGAAAGGCGCACTTGATATTTTAGTAAAATCGTTGTAACTTATAACCATGGCAACATCAAACATGATCTCATATAGCTAAGGAGTGATGTAATGAAGACTGGTGTTTGCACTCTATTTAATTGTTTTCATCTCCAAACTTTGACAAACTCAGGGCTCGTTGTAAATTTTATCAACAGATGGCGCAATTATAAATGTCAATTTTATTTTAAAATAAATTTGAAACGTAAGAAGAGTTTTTATTTATTTATGACCACTGTAATATTGTAGGCAAAAATGCGTAATACTGTTGTTTGCGCGGCTTATCAAAAGCGGAAAACAAAGATTTATCAATATTTGCCTATCCCAAGGTGAATTTACCTATTTTGCTTTCCTATAATTGCTAATTATATTATCAGTAAATAAATGGTTTTTTGACTGTTAGAAGGGTTACATTTCGTAGTAGTACGTAACGAGTTCTATAATTCCACCGACTACTTCTGTTATGAATACAGTTTACTTTTGCACTATAAAACCAGCTTATTGTGGCGACTTGTTTGTCCAATGTTGTTGGTTGTCGGTTTTATATGGATTTTAGTAACATTATACCCCTTTTACAACTAAAAACCACCACAAAAATAACTACAATAAACTATAAACATTACGTAAAAATGCAGAATAAATGTTTCACTTACTTGCATATTTCATTAATAAAAGTAAAAACGAAAGTAATTTATTAACCCAACCTTAGCAAATAAGTGTTGTATACAGGATGTGTCAAAAATGGTTAAGTAGCGATATAAATAATTATCAAACCCCGCCAAATTTGAAGTATACCTTAAATTTAAAGTTTGAAAGCGCCATCTATGCGCAAATCTTATAAAGAGTCCCGAAATTGTCAAACTTTTAAGATAAATTTTTTATATAGACAAATGGTAGGAGTTGCAACACCATATTCTTTCTTACATCACTAGCTAGTGTTTCGGTGTCACCTATATCAAAAATTGGCACTCAGGGACCCTATTCTCGACTCGCGCGTGAATTTTTTCCTAACTGTAAATGACGTCATCTCATATAAAACTACATGCAATGACGCCATATACGTATACGGAAAATTTGAGGCACGAGTCGAGAATAGGATCCCTGGTTCGCTAATTAAATAAGCAATTACTGCCGTGATCTGTGTTGAATGCACTTTACTTTCACAGTAAATGTTTATTTTAATTCCCAAATGTACCAAATTTTAGTAAAGATGAAAATTTTGAGAAATGGTGACCGAATGACTGGTTCCAAACAAGTATTTTTGTTTCTAAAAAAAGTATGTGCCCACACACAAAATTATGTGCTCCCCAAAACTAAAAGCCGGACTACATGCGTATGAAAATGGACAAATAAATTAAATTTCTTAAAATAGACGTATCGCTCAAGCCTTATTATCATAAAAGTAACTACTTACTGCGGGTCTTCACGTGTTTATTAGATTTAATTATCACTTACTGTGGCTTCCCTAATCCTTGTATCAGCTGCTCCAAGCAGAAACGCCAATACCATTATAACAAACAAAAGGGTTGCTACTAAAATCAGAAGTGATTTTTCTAGCATAGACCTTTTCTTCCACATGCTGGTACTGGTGTGATACCGAATATGGGTGGCACTGCTGCTGATTCCTTCAAAAATAGTTTATTGGGAATGCAAATTAAAAATAGCTATTAAGACAACAAGTGTTTTATAAACGGTTTAAAATTCGAGGTCGGTGTTTAAATCTGAGGGACCGTAGGGAGCGAAGATTTAATAGACCGAGATTTTTAAACTATAAAACACGTGTTGTCTTCAAGATTTTATCTAACACTAATAGAATATCATAAATTTATTAGTCTTTTAGTTTTAGTCATTTTCAACTCAATTTTGTTTGAGTTATTAGATAGGTCTGTCTATGGAATGTTATGTGTGCTATGGTAACGAGTCAACAAAGTATTGAAAACAAAAAATTATTTCGTTAACATGTGTGAAAGTGTTCCTACCGAAATATTAGAAAAAGGCAAAGAATTGCGGCTAAAATTATTACCTGCAAAATCAAAAGATGCATATGAGAAGGTGTACGTGGCTTTCAAGCAATGGAAAACGGTAAAAAAGATTAATGAAGTGAAATGTTAAAAACGACTTTGAAGGTCAAGGACAACATTGACATTGAAAAATTTGGGGCAGCGTATTTTAAATAGCTATAAAATACGTTACCATTGACGACGTATTTTATAAGGAACGATGTATTTTATAGTTAACTTAACAAACGAATTCAAATGCACCATAGAAACAGTATAAGGTGTTAGTGTTAGATAAAATATATAAATTTGATACCTTCTGTAAATTGGACGCTGCCGATGCTCGTATCATCATCGGCAAACTCTGCATGTTTATATTTGGTCATCTGAAAAATAAAAAAAAATTTTAGTCCTGTGGCAATCAGTATCAGCTTGATAAACCAAAAACAAAGAAGTATTATTAATGAGACATCAAGGGCAGCATCGCAGGAGAACCTGGACGTCGAAGGGGCTTTAGTATTCCAAAAAAAACAAACTATAATACTAATTTTGTTAAGGTAAAAATAAGAAGCTGGATCCGCCGGTGGAGTAGTGACTAGAGGCTTTGGAGGTACTCCGCTAAAAGGGAAGGGGTTCGATTCCCTTTGTGTTTTTGTATATTAAAGCATGTTAGATGAGAAGCGTATGACTTCACCAGTGTTTACAATTTAGTAGAATTGTTTTTGAGCCCCAATAAATAGATTATCTAAAAAAATTGTTGATGTTTGCAAACATTTTTTTGTCTACACTAATGAGGTGCACTAACTGGCAGGGTTATATGGGTCCTCATCTAACATGCACGGCTGTTCTTTAATTGGTAGGCGCTATTTTCAGAATTGATTCCTTTCACCAAAATATGAAGAGAGCTATTAACGAACATCGGTCCGAAAACGCATCCCTTCGGAGGTAAGGGTGTTAAAATATTTACATATTTCAGAAATGGCAATAAATTTTTTTATAAAAAATCATTCTTGCGGTATTCTCGTAAAATGTGATTTTACGGGATATTCCAATATTTGTGATTCGATGCAGCTCAGGTTAGTTATTACTTCTTCTTTTTCTTTAGCCATCCCTTTGCCCTTAGGGCGTTAGGTGTCTTTCGCTCCGGGTAGGCTCTTCGTTTGTGTAATGGGAAATAGTGAGGTTTATCGCCTTTAGACCACTACGCTCCTGAAGCTTATGCCACCCTTCATGCACATTCTCATTCAATGCCATTCACACATATGTTTACTTCTAAATTAACAAAACAGATCAAAAGATTCAGTCGGCCATTGGTCTTTGAAACAAGACTTATTTTTGACAGTTCATAACTTAAACCAGCTTGTTGTTAGGGTAGGGTGAACATTCGTCTCGGATTTTCTGGGATTGTCGCAGTAAGTGTCTCGGAAAACGTCCCGGATTTCGAAGAACGTCTCGTTTTCTATACGCGTGCGTTTTTTTTTTAAATTACCGCGTGAAATTCTCAAGGCAAACTAGGGGAAGTGCGATCGAGATACTATAAACGTATTATATTTTTTATCTATTTATGTCAGGGAAAAATATAACAACACAATATACAATAAGAGAATTGAAACAACTGATACAGAAAATAAAGATAGATAAAGTAAGTGAGGAGACTAAAGAAAAAATAACCAAACTAAACATAAAAGCCAAACCAAGAAAACGGTCACAAGCAATTCGCAATACAGAAAAGGTATTAAAAATCGGAACATGGAATATCCAAGGGCTAAATAAAGAAGGCAAACTCAAACAGTTAACACAAGAAACGAGCAGATACGATATCGATGTCCTAGCAATTCAGGAAACTAACATAAAAGATACGTCACAAATAGAAATTGGAAATTATGTGTTTTTTAATGGAGGAGGGACCAAAAATAGGCTAGGAACAGGTTTCCTGCTAAAGAAACAACTAAAAAGTGTAGTCATAAGCTATAAAGTGATAAATGAAAGACTAAGTACACTAAGAATAAGAACAAAGTACAGGAAAATAACCATAATAAATATTCACGCTCCAACAAATGTAAAGGAAGACGAAGTAAAGGTAGAATTTTACGACTTACTAGAAGAAATTGTGGACAGTATACCTAAATACGACATACAACTAATAATAGGGGACATGAATGCTAAGATAGGGAAAGAAGACACCAATAAAGTAATAGCTGGGGAAGAGAGCCTACATAATGAATCGGATGATAATGGGCAAAAAGTGATAGATTTTGCCACTGCTAAAGAAATGAGAATAAAAAGCACAATGCTGAAAAGAAAGGATATCCATAAAGCTACATGGATCAGTCCAGATAGAAAAACAAAAAACCAAATAGATCATGTAATAACACAGAAAGTCCATGCAAGCAAGATAACTAAGATAAGGACATACAGAGGAGCAGATGTAAACTCGGACCATTTTCTGTTGGTGGCTAAAATAAAACAGACTACAACAAACACTATACAAAGAAAAGAAAAAAGGGCAAGGAGGAACATCGAGCAACTGAATAAAGAAGAAATACAACAAAAGTACAAAAAAAGTACAAGAAATATCGAAGAAAACCAAACACAAAAGGAAAATGTAGATGAAGAATGGGAACAACTAAAACTAATACTAAGGGAAAGTGCCCAACAACTAGGAACAAAGAAACAACAGAAGGGAAAAGACTGGTGGGACGAAGAATGCAGAATAGCAATTGAAGAAAGGAAAGCATTAAGAATGGAATTCCTGAAAACAGGAAAGCAGGAACTGTATGAAGAATACAAAAGAGCAAGGAACAAAGCACATAATTTATGCAGAGAAAAAAAGAGAAAAGTAAAAAATGAAAAATTAGAAAAAATAGAAGAAGAGTATAAAAATAAGAATACAAAAGAATTCTACAAATACATAAAAGAAGAAAAAAAAAAAGGTTTCCAGTACAAAACCATGGGACTGAAAAATAAAAAAGGAGATCTCTGTATGGAAGAGCAAGAAATGGCGGAAATATGGGCCGAATACTTTAAACAGACACTAACAGAAAATAATACAAAGGAAAAAGAGACACCACAGCCACAGACCATACATGGAAAAATGACAAAAATTCCAACCTATGAAGAAGTGATAGAAATAGTTACAAAATTAAAAGCCAATAAAAGCCCAGGATCAGACAAAATTGAGGCCGAACTAATAAAATATGCAGACGAAAAAATACTGCAAAGACTACATCAACTAATAACACAGATCTGGAAAACAAAAGAAATGCCAACCGAATGGACAAAAGCGATCTTGTGTCCAATTTATAAGAAAGGCAGCAGAAATGTAGTATCAAACTATAGACCAATAGCACTGCTAAACGTGGCCTACAAAATCCTAGCTCAATTAATAAACCGAAAGCTAAAACAAGAATCGGAACACAAAATTGGGAGATACCAAGCGGGGTTTAGAGACGGAAAATCTGTAATTGATCAGATCTTCATTTTACAGCAAAGCCACGAAAAATGTAGCCTGAAAAACATTCCCATTCACGCACTCTTCATAGACTTCAGACAGGCGTATGATAAATTAAAAAGACCAGAAATTTACAAGGCGCTGGAAATCTTGGAAATACCGAAAGATTTAATAAATCTAGTAAAAATGACTCTAAAAGTTACAACAAATACAATTAAATTTAAACAAGCTTTATACAAAGAATTCCAAAGTAACTTAGGCCTGAAACAAGGGGACCCTTTGTCCACAACAATCTTCAACATAGTGCTTGAAAATATACTAAGGAAAACTAAACTAAAAATGGAACAAAACATTATAACAGGACCCTACCAAATACTAGCTTACGCCGATGACCTAGTAGTTTTAGCAAGGACTAAGGAGGAACTTAAAAGAATCATTAAAACTATAGAAGAACGAGCAAGAAGGGCAGGTTTAGAAATAAATGAAGAAAAATCCAATTACACGATACTATGGAATAGAACACAAGAGGAAAACCAAAACCTAACTTTCCAAACAAGCACAGGGAAAAAATTTAAATTTAAAATAGTTAATAAAATAGTGTACTTAGGGGTGCAGATAGCAAGTAGTGGTTAACAGGGAACTGACATAGACAGAAGACAAACAATGGGAATAAGATGTGCGGCAGCCCTGGACAGTGTACTAAAAGACAAAAACATACAAAGAAAAACTAAAATCAGGTTATACAAAACAGTGATACGACCAGTGGTAACGTTTGGTGCAGAAACCTGGGTAGTAACAAAAACATACGAAAATAAGATCAATATATGGGAGAGAAGAATACTAAGAAAAATATTTGGCGGAATAGAAGAGAACAATGTATGGAGAAGGAGAACAAACCAAGAACTAGAGGAATTATACCAAGAACCAAATCTAAATACAGTCATTAAGCAAAGCCGTCTGAGATGGCTGGGACACATAAATAGAATGGAAAAGGAGGATCTAGTAAGAATAAGTTTGGAAAAGGAAGCAGAAGGGAGAAATAGGAAGGGTAGACCTAAAATGACTTGGTGGAGTGACGTACAACGAGATTTAAGAAGCTTTGGATTGACAGACTGGAAATCTAAATCAAAAGACAGGAAAGCATGGAAACATGCAATAGAAGCCATAGGCCAAGAGGCCTGAGAGTGCTGTGCTATATATATACATACCAGCTATGTATACTTTTATAAAAAACATGTCAATGCATTGTTTTACTGCAATCTGTAGGCAACCAACTATACACACTACACTTCAAAGCTTCAATTTTTGAAAAGAATAGTCTGCGGTGGAAACAGTAATCAAATTGTTTAATCTCAAATTAATAGCAATTAGTTTTTTTTATTATTTGTGTATTGCTGATATTTTGTTTTTAAAATAATAGTTTTATTAAAAAAATAATTGATATCCAAATAATTTTGCGTTTATTCATAAACATACTCATTGAACATAACCTCACACTGTGAGGAATAACCTTTCGCTCTCTATTATTTTCTGTACAGTTGGTTGCCTATAGATTGCAGTAAAACAATGCATTGACATGTTTTTTATAAAAGTATACATAGCTGATATGTATACATAAAAGAAATACTCACTGTATATTATAAAGGTCAAAACAGGCGAGGATCTTGAGTAGTGCTGAAAGGGACTTTGCAGTTGTGTGCAGCATGAACGCGATTAGATCTTATATCCCACCAGCTCCAATTTTTCCCCGCAAGAATATGAAGCATGAGCTGATGGAAAATGTTTCAACTGGGTCTGTAGTCTGGATGAATACCGAAGTATTCGTAAAATGGCTAAAGTATTTTGTAACTTTTACAAATCCGTCTAAAGAAGACAAAGTGCTTCTCCTGCTTGATGAGCATAGCAGCCACAAGGGTTTAAAGGCATTAGATTATGCTAAGGACAATGGGGTAATCATGTTTTGCTTCCCACCGCATTGCACCCATAGAGTACAACCTTTAGACAGTTCTTTCTATGGACCTTTAACTACGTATTATAATCAAGCATTAAATAACTGGTTGAAAACTCATCCTGGGCGAACTATGACTCATTATCAAATTTCTGGTCTTTTTCAGGATGCTTATTCAAAGATGGCAACAATGTAGAACGGAGGTTTTCTGCCACAGGAATTTATCCGTTCAACGTAGTTGTATTTCCAGACTGGATGTTTTCCCCTTAAGAAGTTACCAATATTCCGTTGTCGGAAACTGGTCAACAGTAAGTCATGCAAAAAGTTATTTCTGTACAAGATGATGCTTCACCATCATGCAGTGCTTCTCACCCTCAACATAAAACTTATTTAAAAGATGACCAACGCATTCCCCCGCAACTTACTGTAGCAAATATTTCTCCATTGCCAGTCGTTCCTGCTTCTACAATATCAAGGAAAACCAGAAAGAACGGAGTTTATGAAATTCCTAATACTACTCCAGAAACATCGAAAGCAAATCAAGAGGTTGTTGCAAAAAAGAAAAAGCCTTAAGAAAAGCTACAAACGCAGCCAAAAGAAAACTGAAAATGGTTGAGCAAGACAATAAATAAGACTTTAAATATCACGAAAGAAATTTTTGGCCAATTTGTTCCTTTCACGTTGAATTCAAACATCACAAATTTTGTTAAAATGGCGACAAAACTAAGAAATGGTTTGATGGCCACATTGTGGATTTTTATTCAAACTGCGTCTCCTATTTAAAATGGTTGGGAAAACAGTTCGCTGAAATGAGTTGGATTAAAAAACACAGTTCTGTGGAATTAGATTATTAATTTCTACTTTATTTTTTGAAATTGAGGTTAGGATCTCTGTATTATTTTAGGTTAGCTTAAGACTTAAGATATAATGTTCTGTGGCTTAAGATGGCAAGAAAATTTGGTGTAAGCATGGAGGACATACAAAAACTACGCCAATTCCAGTTTTTCTTGATGAAAAGAAACATGAAAGCAGTTGACAACATGGACTTCGTCGCAATAGTCCAGCTAAAATGTGAAAAAGTACTGATCCCTGAAATCACAAAAATTTCCGTTGTTGTATCCACATAGATGACGGTTCCACCGTAATACCAAAATGCAGAATTTGGAAATGAATACAGGAGAACAACAATGTTGTAGTAAAATTGAAAAGGCCGCTACCGTTATTGGGATCGTTCCCAACTTTCAGTTTTACACATAGTAACGTAAAAAATGAGTTTTTGGAAGCTATAGGGGAAATCGAAGATGAAAATTATGAGAGGTGAGACAACTCAAAACAATTAAATTGTTTTTCTGATAATTGTTTTATTGTTCTGTGGAATGACGTAAAAAATCCATGCAATACGCGATGCAACATTTGAACGAAAACAAGTCATCAGTGAAAAACGATCTATTCGATGAAATTTCGTAGGGGAGGGTGGGCCACAATGAGACAAGGGCCACAATAAGACAAAGCCTCTAAATTCAAATTGCGCGCGTTGTCATGGCTGTGCATTTTACCAACCTTGAACACAGCTGCAATTGAAGTGTCAACAAAGTTTCAAACCTGTACTGTGTTTGTGGAATTTTTTATTTAAATTTTGTTATTTACAGGTATGTAAACTTTTTTTTTATTACAATTTTGATGTTAAATAATTGGTTTTATGGTAGTTGTTCAGAATTCGCTTTTATACATATGGTTTCGTACATCCATCCACCATGTGTCTACAAGCTAGGTTATGTTAATTTTCACAGATACGGAAAGCATCAAATATTTTATTTGGAATTGCATATGGGCCACAATGGGACATGTCTCATTGTGGCCCATATCTATGCCATGATATGACTGACTGATTTCAAACTTATTTTTGAAAACGAATATTATCCGTTTCATTTGTAGGAAATTATAATGTCTAGAGGAAGGTCTCGGAAGACAAATAAAGGGCAATTCACTGCAGCGCAGATGAAGAATGCTGTTAGACAGGTCATCGAAGAAAATATGGTATTGCGTGAAGCTGCGGAACTAAACGGTGTGAAATTTCAAACATTAGCACGACATGTAAAGTTGAAAAGAAACAATCCCACTGATGAATCGCTGCGAATGAAACCAAAATATGATTCTCGCAAGATATTTTCTGAAGAAGAGGGAGACAGTTTGTGCGACTATATTTTACAATGTACCAGGATGTGTTATGGAAAGTCTACAAAAGAGATTCGTACGCTAGCTTACGAATTAGCTGTTGCCAATTCCAAAACAATCTCTGATAATTGGCAGCGAGATCAAAAAGCTGGAGTAGACTGGTTTCAGTCATTCATGAAACGTCACCCAAATCTGAGTATAAGGCAACCTGAAGGGTGCAGTTTAGCAAGAGCTACATCGTTCAACCAGCATAACGTTTCTTTGTTTTTCAATAACCTACAGGAGGTATTGGAGAGATCTAAAGATTTAGCTGATCCATCCAGAATATTTAATTTGGACGAAACTTCAACAACCACTGTTCATAAACCTAAGAAGATAGTGGCTGAAAGAGGCATGAAATAAGTGAGTAAATGCACAAGTGCTAAACGAGGAACTCTTGTTACAACCTGTTGTATTATCAATGCGACTGGAAATGCGTTAGCTCCTATTATGATTTTCCCGAGAAAGAAATTCAAACAGCATATGATTGTTGGGGCTCCACCAGGTACGCTAGGATTGGCCAATCCCTCAGGGTGGATGACCACTGACCTTTTCGTAGAAGTGATGAAACACTTTATAAAACAAAGTGCCAGTTCTAAAGAAAATCCAAGCATATTAATAATGGACAATCACGAGAGCCACATTTCGGTAGCTACTCTAAACCTGGCTAAGAACAATGGTATAACTATCATAACGCTACCACCACATTGCTCTAATAAACTCCAGCCTCTTGATGTAACCGTCTTTTATTCGTTCAAAGCATTTTACAATTCAGCAGGCGATAGTTGGCTGCTGACCCACCCAGGACTTCCTTTGAATATTTATGGTATCGCAGGATGCGTAGGCCAAGCTTTTCAAAGATCTATGACTCCCTCGAATATTACCTCAGGATTTAGGAAGACGGGAATTTTTCCTTTTGACAGAAATGTCTTTACCGAGGAGGATTTTCTTGTGAGTAAGGTAACAGACAGAGCACTTGTGGAGCCGTTAGTTGATGTTATGTCGAATGAGGGCGATACAGATGGTGCTGGTGGAAGCCAGACGGAAGAAACTGCAAATGTAGCAATAATAACACCACTAGTCGCAGAGGCAGAGAACTCAAATAAAAACGAATTCGTTTCTGCAAAAGAATTAAAAGGGTTTCCACGAGCAAAAGCATTAAAAACTGGAGGGAAAGGTCGACAGAAAAGAAAGAGTGCAATTCTCACTGATACTCCTGAGAAGTCAGCTATTGAAGAACGGGAGCTAGAGATAATTAGAAAAAAAGCCTTAAAGAACTCTAGACTAAAGGCTCGACAAGTAAAAGTGAGTCATCTTTTATGTTCTTCTGATTCCAGCGATGGAGGAGAATTTATGGCACAAGAATCCGGAGAGTCAGAATTTGAAATGGAGGAAGAATTTAATTTCGAGCCAGTCCAAAGGAAAGCAGAGATCAATGGATTTGTTATCGTGGAGTTTTCTGCTAGGAAGAAAGTCTATTATGTTGCGAAAGTCATGGAAAATCAAACAGATGATATTCTGGTTGGTTGCCTTTTAATTATCGTTTTTATTTATTTATTAATTTAGCTTTCCGTTTCAGGTCAGTTATCTAAGGAGGGGCCAAACATTTCCAAATTGCTTTGTGTTTTCTGATGTCCCTGATGAGGCCTCTGTTGCATTGGAGGACAACAGAATGATTTTGCCTGCTGCAGTTCCTGTTGGCACAACTAAAAGGCAGACGTCTGTAATAAAATTTCCTATAAATTTTGATTCTCTACATATTCGCTAAAATATTAATTGTTTGTGTAATATACCTATCAATAAATGTATTTGAATAAAAAAATGTACTTTATTTTTAATTATTGTACTAAATAAGTATGGAATTTCAAGTTTTGAGGTCTGTCTCATTGTGCCCCACTGTGTGGGCCACAATGAAACAAAAACACTTTCCAAAAAAAAATTCATATTTTGCAAATTTATTGCAATTACACTTAAATAATAATTCAGATGAGTTACCAATAAGTGTACTACAGGCTCCTGCAACAAGATTGGAATTAAGTGGGAAAACTTAATTTTTAAAATTGTTTTTCCAATTTTTGTCTCATTGTGGCCCACCCTCCTATATCAAGTCGTACGTCACTGATGAATAGATTCGAGAATGGAATGTTGCTAGGCAACGAATAAACGAGGAAATTTGTCTATTATAAATAATTTATGGACCTCGGAAAAATCACAACTAAGCGTGAAAACTTTAAAAGCTATAATTATAACAAGATACAATATTGAGCAATCCTGCGCAGAATTCAAGAAAGAAATCGAGACGAGTATTGACGTTTTGAAAAAATTCATTTAATAGAAAAATATAATTGAAAATATGTATCTGTACCTACTATATTTTATATTATTTTATTGTCGAGCTCCTAATCAAATGTTATATTTACCAAAGTTTTTTTTTGTTTGTTATTTGATAACTTACCAGTTTTTATATAGTACTAATAAAAGCATGTTCAAATTATGTCTGTTTTTTTTTGTTTTTTGGGGGTGAGTAAGAAATGGTCGCCTTATAGTTGGGGGGGGGGGATTCTTTGTTTGCATCGTAGACAGTTTAGGGTGCTTTATTTTTGTGTAATTAAGAAATGGAAATTAACATGCCTTGGTGCTTCCTTCAGAAGTTATAGGGCCTTAAAGGCAAAAATTCTATTTCTCTGTTTATCTTGATCTCAAAAACTACTAATCATCCCAATTTATGGCCAAAAGCTCCAAAAAGCAAAAAAGTTATAAGCCAAAACATCAAGCCGAAGTGGCGTAGCTAGCGCCATTTACAAACAGCAGAAAAATAAGTAACACCATGTTTGTAGACGTATAAAACAGAATTTCAACTCGATCCGGTTAGTAGCTTTGTTTCAGTCAAAAATAGAAAGACACTTTTTGTCTTTAAGGCCCTATAACTTTTTAACGAAGCACTTTTTGCTAAAGCATGTTAGGTTTGATCGGTTTATTTTGACCCCAGAAAGCTATACCGAAATGTTGTCCCATTACTTACGTTACACCCTGTATAAAGGCACTTTATTAAAATATTTGACGCATGAAAATGGCCATAATTCTAATTATTTTCGAAGCAGTTAAGTGCCTGTAAATACTATAAATTCTATTCAAAGCCTAGTAAATATAATCCATACATATATAGAAGCACAAAGGGTTTTTTTCTCCGGTTCCTCCAGCGGCTACCGCTTCACCTATTTGAACCATTTTTTTTTAAATGAAAGGTCTCTATCCACAGATGGAACATGAAACATTTTTATAGTTTTATTCTACGTCGATTTTTTAATAATAATTATTTTAATTTATAATATATATGAAGGTCGGCTAGACGCGAGTCACTTGGGGCGCCATCTACAATAACGTCGCGTGTCATTATTGGAACTAATGCATCACGTGACTTGACATTTCGCCGGTTCTGTCAGTGCATTGTGCGCTGGGGCAACACTAGTTGCCATCATAATTCACGTGACTTGACATTTCGCTGGTTCTGCCAACGCTGTCTGTCAGTGCATTGTGCGACACTAGTTGCCATCATAATTCACTATTTTGCAGTACCATTTGTAATTACATAAATTTCGCTTCAATATGACAGCATTAGTGAAACTGCAAGAAATTATTGAAGCCTATCCTAATTATATGAATGGTGAGCAATTTAATATCTACATTTTTACTTAGATTTTTATTCCTTAAAATGTACTTCAGCTGATTTACCCCAAGGCGCTGATTGCGACTTGCAAGATGGCGACGACATAAAAAAACCTTTTATAAGAGTAATGCCAGGTATTTTCAACTTAGAAAATGTTGATCATTATAGAGAGAGAAGAGGGTGTTGCTATGATGTAAAGTATGTTTTAAAAGACAGAAATGATTTGCCGACTGGGCCTGGACTGAAGGTATTGGTAGATCTTTTAAAAAAATACACCCCTTCAAATGCCGTAATAGTTAACGATAGTATACTCTTAGCCAAACACATAGTAATATCGTATGCAGTTTGGTGCGAGTGCGATAAGTTGGATTTTGAGATACCTGTACAAACACCTAACGTGCAGGCGATTCAAGAAAACTTCCAAGCACTTAAGGTAGATAAATATTTCAAATAACATGGCTTTGTTTTAATTTTTTTATTTTTAGGTTGAAGATGATACGTATAATGCTAAATAAATTAATATTAATCATATGGGATTATCAATTTATTATTTACTACATACATGGAGTGAATGAAGTACTGAGCTACCTGGTAAAATGGGCGTTCCTCAAGGCACAGTTCTTGGACCTATCCTTTTTCTTATATATATTAATGATTTAACTAATTTTTAATAAGAAATACGAAAATAAATCTATCTATCTATGAATATTAAACATGTCTAACTGAAATTCACCAGATCTAACAATTCTTTTAGTAAATTCATTGTATTCAAAAAATGTATTATTTTGAAAGAAATATAACAAACCATTTGTATATCTAAAGGAATTATTTATTCCCGATGGTAGACCTGGGAATAATTCATAAATCGTTCCATGACCCTTTGGTTTATATAAACACTCGTCCAACTATAAAATAAAAAATGATCATAAAATATAACAGTTCTCCCTGTATAGCTGTTAAAGATACAGTTAACGGTTTTTCCTTTAGGAACGCCAAGGGTATCTAAAGAATGATCATACCAACCCGTTTCTACAGTAAAAGATGGTCTATAATGAAAATTCTATTATCAATAATAATCATAAGACTTATTATGTTCATATTTACATCATGTAATTACACTTACTCCCACACTTCAACATACAGTTTAGCCATACTAAAAAAGTCAAAAGTGCATTTTACTAACTACTTATTTTCACAACACCCTGGAAGTGAATCATATGGAGCGTTTCTAATCCACAGAACATCGTTTAGCTTGTTGATATTATCGATGGCATTATTGGTGTCAGTAGTACCTATTTTATTAGTATCGTGATCGGTATCTTCTTCTATTTTAGGTTTGGAAGATTGTAATTGTCACAGGATACTCCACTGTAATGTAAGCAAACTGAGCACCTCAATTCGATGTCTTGTTTGCTAGCCCCAAATTTTAGTATGCATTTTATTTCCGCACCACAATTGAACTTGAAGCTAAACGCGATAACTGTGCAGGCAAGCAGAATTCACAGTATGGGGTAATGATGTGAGGTGCTTATTTCTTTAATCAACTCCTTTTTAAAACATAAAACGGTAATTGTTCGCAGATTTTTTGGTTCTTTCAGCCAGCCAATGGCATGTACAGGGGGGGGGGGGGGGGATAATAACCCCCCCCCCCCCAAGAGCAAGAAATACAAATAAATTTAAAATTTAAGATATTAGCCATTGCCAAATTTACAAGAGCGCAGAAACTCACAACGGGCAATTTTAAACGAGCGAGGTCGAGTTGGGCTTCATACCTGAGACAATCCCTTTGCAAGAAAGAGGATCGATAATCTTCGGGGCGAGTTGGGTCCCAGAAATTAGTGTAATTTCTTTAATCAAGTGAATCCGCTTATTGTCCCTTCTTCAAACTCATTTGCAAGAAACATTGCTTTGATGTAAAACAACTTTAAAATTTTAGGAGCGGACTTTTGGATGGACTTTTCACAATTACACTTCTAAAACCGATTGGCATGGCAATAAAAACGTCGGTAGAAAAATGCTCTAGTAAAAAATCATCGAAAAAAAATCCTCGGAAATCCTGGAATAAATCTTTACGAAAAAATCCTTGTAAAAAATCCAGTCAAAAACTTTTAGTAATTTGTTTTCAGTTGTTTTAGAATTTTAGTTTTGATAGATTTAGAAATTAAAGTATGCAGTTAAACGGAAACGTTAATATTGTTGTAGTAAACTACACACTTTAAGAAATCTGAGTTAACTTATATAAAATAAAACACAAATAAAAAGTCAAATCCAATACATAAAGAAAGTCGATGTTTTAAACTCATCGAAATCGAATTGTGTCAACTGGTCTTAAAAAAATTTGCATACCACAAGCTTCGTTGGCATTTTTTCTAACTTGTTTTCCGGGGATTTTTTTCCGTGGACTTTTTTTCCGTCTTCTTTTTCAGAGACTTTTTTTCGCCTGTCTTTATCCAACGATTTTTTACCAAAGATATTTTTCCGAGGATTTTTTTCATGGGAATTTGTTTTTGCGCAAGGTTAATTTTTTAGTACATATCTGTTTTCTGATTTTTTTTGTATTTTGTAAATTTAGTTTTAAGTTTGTTTTTTCGTAGAAATATCAATAAAAGGATTTATAAAAGAGTTTGTTTTTTTAATCTACACTTTTCTCAACTGCAGTTAAAGATATATCTTCTAGGAACCTGAACTAACGACTTGTAATCCCTGATGTGTTCTTGCGGCGCCCAGTTCGTACGCCCGGATTAGGATCCCAGGTAGATGGGGCCCAACTCGTATCTTCCGTTTTAAACAATTCTAGAAAAGGTAGAAGGAAAATACTTCTAGAATTTTCTTGTTAAAATTTTGCGTAATACCTTAGGTACTTTAAGACTTGCAGACAAAGATTATGTACCTGGCATTGACTGGACATAATCTTGTATTGCACTCGTCCACTCGGGGGCGTCTCGGCTTTTTCTGCTTTGGCATGTTTAGTCTGCTAGTGATATTTATCGAGAAAGCTGTGTATGGGTTGTGAGACTGAAAGTGGCAATTGTTGTATATCTAGTAGCGAGAGAGTACCAATTCAATTAAAATGTAAGTAACGCATAGATTATACCTACTTAAAAAATTAATATCAAATAAAAAAAATAGAAATGGAGTAACATTTTTACGGGAAAGGAGTATTTATTTAAACTAAATATGTATTTTAGTCGTCTTAATTTTATCAATCAGCAAGTTACCAATGTTTTACATATTATTTTAATTTTTAGAAATATGAAACGCGGAACAGATTCAAAAATCGATGCATTCTTTTTCCCTGTAACAAAGAGAGCAGCTTCCTGCAGGTCATCTTTTGTTCTGCCCACCACTAGTGGCACTAGTACTAGTAGTGAACCTGTAGCAACCGCTACTCAACACGTGGAGTCTGAGGCAGCAAGTATCTCAAAAGTAGTTCCGTTAATTCAGGAAGTAGTAAATTTAAATCCAAGCAACAACAATGATAATGTGCAAAATGATGTAGGTTTTCTCTTCAGAAAGCAAAATGCTTCGGATTATGAAAAACATTTAATCATAACAAGAGATTGGTCACCACAAGCGAATTATAAATTTCCGTTTTCTCTACATAATAAGAAAGGCAAAGAAATTAAACAATATTTATCTCATAAACATTTAAACAGATTTAATTGGTTAGTTTTCTCGGAAACCCTAAATGGAGTGTTTTGCAAATATTGTGCAGTATTTGCTAACATGGGTGGAGTACACCACGCTACAACTCTAAAAAAATTAGTCCAAGAACCACTTACCCGATTTTCCAAGTTGCTTGGAAGTGACGGAGATTTAGTAAAACATGAGAGTTTCAGATATCACAAGGAAGCAGTTGAATTTGGATTAAATTTTATTAAGTCTTACGGTAATCCACAACATGACATAAGGAATCAACTGGATACACAAAGAAATCAGCAAATATCTAATGAAGGAAATTTCAGGGAGCTATTAAGGTTTAGGGTTTTATCCGGAGATAATGTCTTAGAAAATCATTTAAAATCTGCTTCCTCAAAAGCAACTTATATTAGCGATACCACTCAAAACGAATTGTTAAACTGTATTTCGAGCGAAATTTTGGATACAATTTTAAACAAAATAAAAGCGTCAAAATTTTACAGTATAATTTTTGACGAAACAACAGATATTTCGCATATATCTCAAATGTCCCTAATTATAAGATATGTGTGCGAGGGAATTGTGCATGAAGATTTTCTTGGGTTTATTGATTGCCATGCGGAAAACTATAATGATTTTACAAAAGAACCCGTTTTAACTGGAAAAATTTTGGGTGCTACAGTACTTAATATTCTAAAAAAACATGGTTTCGCTTTAAACAACTGTGTTGGCATTGGTACAGACGGGTGCAGCGTTATGACATCGGAGCGAGTAGGTGCCGTTTCTGAATTGAAGAGATGCTTAACCAATGCCATAAAATGTCCTTGCTATAACCACGCGTTAAATCTATCCGTTTCGAAATCTTCTAGTGTGCAATCAGTAAGAAACACTATTGGCAGCATGAAGGAGGTCATTTCTTTTTTCAGTGCCTCTGCTAAGCGAAGTAATGTATATAAGCATACCACTGAAGGAAAAGGACGCTTACGTGGACTATGCGAGACTCGCTGGGTAGAGAGGCACCAGTCCGTCATGCAATTTAAAAGCGAAATATTGCCCATCATAGAAAGTCTAAGACTGATTAGCCAATGGAATGACCGGGAGTCGGCATCCAGGGCAACCATTTTACTAGCTGCGATAGAGCGTCCCGTATTTATTGTAACTTTGTGTGCTCTGTCAAATATATTAGCATTAACTTTATCTTTAAGCCAACTTCTACAAAAGAAACTTTTAGATAAACATAATGCAGAAGATACCGTCAAAGACACTATCCATTTGCTAGATAAGAAAAGGAGTATGAGCGATAAGTATTTTAACGAAATTTTTCTAGAATCGTCTAACATCATGTCCCGATTAGAATTGGAAATGGCAATACCAAGAATAGCCCCAAAACAAAGAAATAGAGCGAATGTTGAGACTAATTCACCTGAAGAATATTACAGAATTACCATATATAACTCAATTTTAGACAACGTAATTGAAGACTTAAAGAGTAGATTTAATGAAAAAACCTTATGTATTTTTGATTTAAACATTTGTATTCCCGCCAAAGTCATTACACTTAATGATACTGAAATTACAGCCAGCCTTAAAAATGTAGTAGATTACATAGAACCATTCAATAAGGATTTACTGAATAACAGGTTAAGTGGAGAAATAAATATGTGGACAACTAAATGGCATAGAATTTCTAAAGAACAAAAAATAATTATTGTTCCTGATACAGCTATACAAGCTTATAATGAATGTGATCAAATACAATACCCAATTATCAAGGATATATTAAAAATATTATGCACTCTTCCAGTTAGTGTTGCAAGTGCGGAAAGAAGTTTCTCCTGTCTGAAACGGTTAAAAACTTGGCTTAGATCAACCATGACCCAAGATCGTTTAACTGCACTTGCAATGTTACACATTCATAAAGAAATCTGTTTGGACACAGAAAAAGTAATAGACAGATTTGCAAATACAAACAGAAAACTGGATTTTGTTTTATAACTTCTTTTATAACTACAAATATGTATTAAAGTTATTCTATTTTTGTAAATTAATATTATTATTATTATAATTATTCATTAGTCATTAGCGTAAAAATGTATTATAATTTTGATGTAGTAAAATGTGTTATTTCAACTGTTTTCGTTTTTTTTGGGAATAGAATTTCTTGAAGATTACCCCCTCCAAGACACTAGTCTGGAACCGCCACTGCAGCCAGCGCCGGATTAGTTTCATCTGCTGCTGTAAGCAACACTTTGTGTGCTGGCTCAGTAAATATGGTTGTTGTTTGAATACCAGCAGTAATTCAGAAATTGTGGCACTATAAAAGCATGCTGCCATAGGAGGCGTCGCGTGGTGTCTCAATATTATATATTAAATGAGAATTTTTTTTAACGTAAGAAAGAAAACCATTTCAAAAAGACATAAAGAAATATTATTATTTTTTCCGCGAAAAGAGTTCTCTTATAAAAATATTTCTCAAAATAACTTTCCTCACTTGAGAAAATATTTTTCCAAAAAAATTTCTCTGAAACAATGTTGTCTCATAAAAAAAATTCTCGCTTGAAAAAGTTCTTCCATAAAAACATTTCTTTCGCTACCAAAAATTTCTCTTAAAAACACGGTTTGCGTATGACACACAGAGATGGCGCCATAATAAAACATAATATTACAAAAACATTCCAGAATAATTACTGTATTTCGGCGTTTGTTATGTGGTTAAACGCATCCCGACACTTGCAACACAAGGTGAGAGTTTTAAGCGATCGTAAACGAGGACGAACGAATTTTTGTTCGATAAAAATTTATATTTTGAATATTTTAATTTATACATTGCATATAAACATTTTGAATTGTAGAATGGAAAATATTAAAAAATCCAGCTTTTTAAAGTTTTTCACGTGCGGTTTTTCAATTCAAGTGTTTTTAAGCTTTTTCCAGTAATTCCAGGCGAGTAGATACCCTGCGATCAATATCGATATTTTCTTTATTTAAAGTTGTTGAGTTTAAAAAGGCCTTTTAAATGAGGTATGAGTTGACCCACCTTCGTATTTGAAAATCTCGAGAAACCCCCTAGCCACCACCAAAAAAAAAAAAATTATAAATACCTGTTTTTACCTCGGGTACGATTTATATTACAAATTTTTTTTTTCTCATCCGTGTAGGTTCAATAGTTTAGCCGTAAAAGATAGTGCGTGGGTGGTCTGTTACACCCTGTAATAAACATGGGCCGACAAACGCTTTTTTTTTCGAGATACAGGTTGTGAAAGTTTCGGAAAAATATCTTTTTTTAATATTTCTATAAGGGCTTTTTCAAAAATCTTCTATTTTGACACAACGTTCGTTAACGTAATCATCACGGCTGTTGTGATTTATTGTTGCAAATTTCAGATGACAAAATTGTAAGATTATTTTCGAATAACGTGAGTTGAACTAATTTTTTCACGAAAACGATGCGTTTTTCGAGAAAAATGAAAGAGTACTTTGTGTTCCGGGATAGAACCGTAAACTAGAAGGTGATATTAAATCAGCTGAAAATCCAGTGGCGTCGAGATTACAGATTTTTAAGGTTAGGATATCCCTACCTCTACGCCAATGGTTGAGATATTTTGAATATGTAAATTGCCAATAATGAAGGTCGACTGGCTCAAACGTTGTGCCGAATTTGAAGATTTTTTTGGAAAAGCCTTTCTACAAATATTTGAAAAAAAAACTACAATTTTTTCCGAAATTTTAACACCCCGTATCTCGAAAACAATGTTTGTCGTTTGTCAGCCCATGTTTATATGAAACTTTCTGCTAATTTTTAGATATATTAGCTGGTGAATTTTTGTGGAACACCCTGTAGATAGCCTTACATTAATAATGTACTACCTGTATGAGAATTTTAAGAAATTTTCTTTTGAACGTATTTCCCTGATATAATGCAATTGTTTTTACTTTCCTATTGATTTTATGAAAATATTCGAACTTGTGAACGAACCTCCAGGAACCCAAAAAAATGATTTAAAAAAAATGTTTTTCTATGGGTGGGTACGTTCGTTCCCTCTTACCTCTAAAGCGGTTAGTCCGACTTTGAATGCGATTTGAAATGTGGATCAAATAGTCATCGGCGAAATAAGCTTTTAAAAAATCCGCAACCGGAAGCGGAAGTTTGACATGCTTTTTTTGGTAGCGTTTTTTCAGAAACAGAATTTTTCAATTTAATAACGGAATTGGAGAGAAGATCTTAGGGCGCAACAAATGCTTTTTTCAAACTTTCTAGTTTTAAAATGGTGGCCGCTACGAATTTTTGAATATTTTGCCTTATTACACCACAGAGTTGATAGATCGAGATCAAATTTGGTAGTATAATAGCCTTAAGGAAACATAATCTCACTAACTCACATTGTAGCAGGCAATGGCAGCCATTCCACTCGTGAATTAAACATTTTCTATAATTCTGCCTTTCATTGACCAACTCAATTGTCTTGATGCACGGCAATATCGCCCCTCCTTCGGAATCGTCATATTGTCTAGCCACAACGCAATTTCGTTGTCAATGAAGCGACAGAACTATCGATAATTTTTAATTCACTTGTGGTATTTATTGCTGTTGAATATTCCACTCACATTGTAACATCCAATGGCAGCCATTTATTTTCAGGCTCTTAACCAATCGCACCCTGACTGGCCGCAATAATACTTTTTTATGTAACTCCGGTTTTATCGCTGCTGTAACCATAGCAATCACATCAACAAAACTTTGTTTTATTTTTGCATTCAATAATCAAATAACGCGTTTATAGTTAAGTAAGTGAACAAATAATTATAGCAACTCAGTGTTTTAATATTTAGTTCGTAAAATATTCTAAAAAATTTCACTCACAATTTTTCTATAATTCTGTTTTTCATTGACCAACTCAATTGTGTTGACGCACGTCAATATCACTCCTCCTTCGGACTCGTGATTTTGCCTAGCAACAACACAATTTTGTTGTGAATGAAGCGACACAATTATCGGTAATTTTTAATTATCTTGTGTTTTTTATTGTTGTTGAATATTCCACTCATATTGTAACAACCAATTGCACCTAGACTGATCGCGATAATACTTTTTTAGGAAGCTCCATTGTTATCGGGGTTGCATAACCATAGCAATGAGTCAACTAAATGTTTTGAATTTTGCATTTCATAACTAAATAACGCATTAGTACGTTAGTATATAAATAATTATAATAAATAATAATTAATTAATTTTTTTGTTCGTGGAATATTTAAAAAAAGAAAAATTTTCTACAATTCTGTCTTTCATTGACCAACTCAAGTGTGTTAACGCACGGCAATATCACTCTTCCTTCGGACTCGCCTAGCAACAACATTATTTCGTTGTCAATGAAGCGACAGAATTATCGATAATTTTTAATTCATTTGTGGTATTGCTGTAAAATATCTAACTAGCCTTTTAAAATTTATTACTCTGCAAATATTTAAAACTAATCTTTTGGAATTAGTTAATAATATCCGACCCGAGTTGCATCAAATAACAAATATAGACATATCTTAAAATTTTACGCATTTCGAAAAATGTGAGAATTACTTTTTGTTTCAAATTAATTGAAGATTCTGAAAATCTAAAAACATTTTTCATAACAGCAGTGGCGTCGGATTTTTTTTTACCAAAAAATTGGCTTTTGGTAACCTTCTGCGACGCCACTGGTTATTGGATATTAAATTGATTAAAACAAAATTCTTGTCGCTTGCGTCGGAAGAAGATATCCAAAACTCCGCTGCAATATCTCGGGCCTTTTCTGAAATATTAAAAACATAGCGACTGAAAAAAAAAATTAAAATGTATATCCAAAGGGATGCGTTTCCAGACCCATGTTGATTAAAACCTTGCTTCACATTCTGGCGAAAGCAATCTATCCTGAAAGAAGCGCCCACCAATTATTAAATACCCTGTATACAACACCCAAGGTCGACCTGATCTGGACGCGAACCACCAGATCGCGTTTGATAGAGCGGTGCCAAATTGCACACAGTCCACGCTATGTAACTTTACTTCAATATGAAGATGAGGAAGACGCAAAAAATACTCTCTCAGGGGAGCCCAAAATTTGAAGATCCGCTACTGTTAATGGTATGGCCCAATTCTAATCCCTAGGGATAGGATTTTAATCTAGGAAAAAAAGTCCCCGGAAAAAAATCAAAGGAAAAAAAATCTCAAAAAAAAGGGTCCTGGAAAACAGTCTCCGAAAAAAGTCCCTTGGAAACAAGTCTCCGGGAAAAAAACTGAAAAACTTTAAAAATAAAGGCAACACTCATGAAAACAGAAATGTTTTTAATGTAAAATAAGTTAAGATAAAACTGCATTTTTTTTTATAGTGTTCATCGTTGCCAGTGAGTTTATTAAAAAGCTTATATTTTGATTATACCGGTAAATTGGTACGGCCCAATTCTAATCGCTAGGATAGGATTTTAATTGAGGAAAAAAGTCAATGGAAAAAAATCTCCGGAAAAGTCTCCTGGAAAAAAATCTCCGGAAAAAAGTCTTGGAAAAAAGTCTCCGGGAAAAAGTCTCTTGGAAAAAATGTCTCCGAAAAAGTCACAGGAAAGAAGTTCCCAGAATAAAACACTCTACGGAAAAAACTGAAAAACTTTAAAAATAAAGGCAACACCCATGAAAACAGAAATGTTTTTAATATAAAATAAGTTAAGATAAAACCACATTTTTTGACTTTTGAAATGGAACACTGTATTTTTTAGGTTAACTCAATTGTATTTGTACTGCATTTTTTACATTTAATTTAATAATAAACAAAAAAATTCTATTGACAAAAGTCGCTACATTATTATTATTATATTTAAAGGTGATTTTTAAAGAGCTACCCGTATATGGAAATCAGGTAAAGCTTTTATTTTAACCGACTCTTATACGGGGCTTCAATATCCAACCTATTTTTGAAGACTTTTTTCTGGAGACTTTTCCAAGGGATTTTTTTCCGGGGACTATTTTTCCATGTGACTTTTTTCCGGTGACTTTTTTCTTGGAAATTTTTTCCGGAGACTTTTTTCCCGGGGAATTTTTTCCGGACTTCTTTCGGGGAGACTTTTTCCGGGGACTTTATTTTAACCGACACTTATTTTTTCCAAGGAATTTCTCTCCGGAGACTGTTTTCCTGGAGACCTTTTTCCGGGGACTTTTCAGAGATTTTTTTCCGCCTACCATAGGATTTATATGCATTTGCATGTCCTTTTTGTATGCAGTAAACATATGCTAAGTTAAATTTCTACATGTTCCATCCACATGTGAACGACATATGTAAATTTTGAAATGCATGTAAATGCATATTTTTAAGGTTTTCATAAATGCATGCATATTTTTGATTATCCGAGCAAATTTGCTTGCATTTCAAATAAAGGTTTTTTTTATTTAAAATAGCGTTTAAAAGCGTTATTTTGTATTATTTTTTAAACTTTGCTGAGTTGTAAAATTGTGTCTATTTTATACACTTTACAACTTGCAGCTTATTTAAAAGCAGAAAGTCATAAAAATATAATCCAAGCCTTCTAAGGGTTGGGTTTCTATATTCTTGCGATTGAATGGTTTTAGAATAATTTTCTTAGGTAAATTCTTACAACTATTTGCATGCTTCTTGTTTTTTTGCTAAAGCAGGAAATGATTAAAAGATTAGGATTTGGGTCATTCCCTCCCTATTCTTTAGAAGAATTACATAAATTCTAGTATGCACCTCTTCGTCTTGTCATGTTGAGAGAAGCTTCTCGAAATATAGACGATAACAGGCATAGTTTTAAAATATTTAAAAATGTACGTAATTGTAAATTGCAATTGTTTACATTGTAAAAACGATTCATAATTAATGATATTAAATAATAATGTATAATAATTATCATGTTTACTTACTTATTGTTAATTATAATTATAAAATTATATATTTAATACATTTATGGTGCATAAATGAATGCATATTTCGGAAATTTTAAGTGCATATAAATCCGAGCCCTACGTAATCCCCCACAAGGAATTTAAACTACTACTACAGCTACGACTAGAGGACTTAACCCGCCTACTTAAATAAAATAACAAGTCTTATTGACTTACCAAATTTCTTGTTAGGCTCATCAGTTTAAAAGTGGTTTTGATTTTACTTATTATTTTAAAGAAATATAAATTTTCTTAAAACAGAGTTTTACTTTCTCTGTCTTTTTTTAAATTAATTTAATTAAAACTTTTTCACAAAAGTAGCAATGCGGTAGCACTTATCGCCGACTTGTTCGTTACTCGAATGCAGCGCGTAGCGTAAAGAAGCTATTTTTAGTATAAAAAAGAATTGCTGACGTCAAACCCATATTGTGGTGTTTGGTGAAGGAACAGTGACAACAGAAAATGATAATAAATATAAGGTAACGAAAAACAGAATCGGTGGTTTATTTTTCTAAAATTGGTTTTCAGCCATAAATTGTTTTGCTATATTTGCCCCTTCAGTGATATTACGATGTAAGTTTCCTAACTGCGCAAATTTGGCGTTTTGCAATATAGACAAAAAAATATTTTAAAATAGGTTTGCGGTTAAGAAAACGAAAAGGGGCAAATATTATAAAAGACGTTTCTAATCTCTTTGTTTCTTACCGGTTATTACAAAATATATTTAACTTGGGTAATAACTTGCGCCGTTATATTAAAATTAAATAACGTTAAAAAATAACTTACTCTATACTTCAATCCCAAGGAGGAACTACGTTGAAAGTCCGTTTATTATTACTGGAAAAAATATTATAACCGGAGTTCATATGCAAACAGTTAACATAATCTAGTCTCATACGCAATAATGTACGCGATTTCATTCCGCACAAATAGAACACTAATCAAGAAAAAAGCAATAAAATCCTATACAACAAATACTCTCTTCGTTCATAGCAACGTTCTGACAAAAATACAATGTAAATATACAAGACTGAGAAGGATAGCACTGTTGACAAAAGAGGAGGGATTTCTAGATTAGAGTTCATTATATTAAGCAGATGGTTGCTGTTTCATTTGTAATCAGCCTACGTTGCAAAGTCATGCTATTCCACCACAAATAATAATAAAAGAACAATTTATGAATATGATATTGAATATTGTGCAGCTTGATGCGATTTTATGGAGCGCCAAGTGTAAAGTGAAAATTTGTCCCAATATTTATTATATATACACATTTAGCTAAATGTTTTTTATTTTAATAAATCATTCTAGATTTAACTAATTTCTTAAACATTTGGTTTAAATATTCCAATATTTAATAAAGCATTAGAGATTTAAATAAATCTTAAAACATTTACTTTAAATTTTCAACTATTTGGTAAATCTATATGTATTTAGATAAATTTGCACATATTTGTTTTAAATCCTTCAATATTTAATAAATATTCCCAGATTTAAATAAATCTTTACCGATATAAATAAATCCTTACAGATTTTAATAAATATTTCAACATTTAATTTTAAGCTGTCATATTTAATGTTAACTTGTCATATTTATTTGACCTTGGTAGGCCCAACCGACATAGACGACCAAGACCGTTTAAACTGGTGGTAACGTTCAACAATTATGAACGCGTTTTTCCGTATTTCAAGAATTTGAACAATTAATGTTAGTTCAATCATCAATAACAACATAAACATTGCATAATTTATTATTCATACAATAAAATTTCTTCAATATTCCCTTGAGAATGTAATTTTCAGTCTGCTTTGTTTAAGCGTTGAACGCTCCCACCATGACCCTACCCTGCCTTGCGCCTTAAGCCCGGTTCAGACGCGGCCAGTAGTTTAGTCGAGTGGTCGAGTAATTTAGTACTCGACCCATCCGAACACAATAATTTAGTTTAGTATGACGTAAGCAGTCGAGTAACTCTTTAGTTTAGTAAAATAGAAACCTACTCTATTTTTTGAGTCGAGTAGGCTTCTCCCACCATTATTTCGATCAACTGGCGTATGAATTAAATGTGGGTAGACATGCGGAATGTGCTGTGTTCGCACCCGATTAGTCGAGTTCATTAGCCAGTGCAGTTTATATGCGGTGGTTCTTTATTTTCTTAATAAATAATTTTAATAATATGGCAAGGTGGTCTGAAGATACCACGATGAACTTCGTGCGAAAGTACTTAAAACACGTTTGTCTGTGGGATGTACGCAATGAACAATATAAGAACAGACAAAAGAGACAATTAGCCTATTCAAAAATAGAAGAGGTGATGGCAATACAAGGATTCGGCCAAAAAGAAATAGTGCAAAGAATAAAAAACATTAGATCGACATATTCTCAAGAATTAAAGAAGATTAATGATACTAAACATTCAGGCGCCGGTGCTGATGAACTGTACACCCCTTGGCTAAAATGGTTTCGAATATTTGGTAACGTTTTGAAGTTGGTAGCAGAAAGTACCAGAAAAACTCAAACAAACATGGTAAGTAATTAATAATCATTTATTAAAGTACACGTACAATAAGTTTTACAAAATGACGGTTAATTTTAATTAACAGTCAGTTATTCAATGAAATAACGATTAGAATATGCGATGTAAACAAACACCAAAAACTAACTGACCGATATAGACATTCGAGTAATATCACAATACTGTTGTAAAAAAAAAGTATCATAATAAACTCAGTATACAGTTGCAAGGAAAATATACTAAAATATACTATAAGTTTTACAAAATGAGGCAAATAACAAAATAAAATAACTGTTAATTAAGATACCATTCTTGATTGCCACGGTACAGCACCTTCACCCAAAAAGTAATTAATAAATTGATTCCGGAAATCTCTGGCTGCTTGTGAAGAATGATTTGCAGAATTTCTTGATAGCTGAAGCATTCCATTTGTTTGTATATCTCTCCATCTACCATCAATAACCATTCTATTATCTGTATCTTCCACATCAACACATCCATTCTGTATATATGCATTATTTTCCGTCATTCTAAGCCAGTTATGAAGTGCACAACATGCTTTCACGATTTTGTCTACTTTGTCTGGACTAAATGCTATAGGTTTTTCAAATATTCTAAATTTACTTGCTAAAATACCAAACGCATTTTCCACAATTCTTCGTGCTCGTGATAGTCTGTAATTAAAAATTCGCTGGCCGTTAGCCGTTGTCCTGAGAATGGCTTTAAGGGAAATGCATCATCTCCTACTATAAATGTACCATCGCGAAGAATACCATTTTCCAGTGCAGTATAAATTGTGGTATTTCGAAAAACTCCACCATCAGAAATTCTACCATTAGATCCCACATCTATGTATTTAAAGCAGTACGCATGATCTACTATTGCCTTAAGCACAATACTATTAGTCCCTTTGTAATTGTAAAATTGACTTCCAGCTTCTATTGGTGCCTTGAGAACAATATGTTTTCCGTCAATCGCTCCACAACAGCCAGGGAAATTTCATCTATTGCAACATCCATGCTCAATTACTTTCCACTCTTCTTCGGTTTGCTGTACCTATAATAAACAAATTGTAATTGTAATTTCAGGTAACAGATAATGATGTAACTGGCGAAGAAAGTCAGACTACTGAAGGAAGTCAGACTGTCGAAGAAGATGCGCCTCCGGTTGATACACCAGCAACTCCTAGCAGCCACGGCCCTCCAAACAAAAGGAAGAAGGTTCAGGAACTTCGAGGCCTGGTGACTGAATTAAAAGGAATAAGCGAGTCCATAAACAAACCATTGGAAGAAGAAAATGAATTTGAGTTATTTGGGCGCACTATTGGAGTGCAGCTGCAGAAAATGCCTTTAGCTTTAGAGGCCCAAGATCATATTCAGACCTATTTAACGAGATTTAGATTACAATATTTGCAAAATACACTATCATCATCATTTACACGTTACACTTTATTACGATCACCATTACAAGACTATTCTTATTCATCACCCGCAATCCCTGCATCTATGTACAGCAACAACTCTGAATCTCTAGGAAGTCAGAATATTTTGTCGCAAGCTTTGGCTGGTGTACTTAATAACTTTGAAGAAAATTAAAATAAAATAAAATGATTGATTAAGAGTCTTGTTTATTTACCTTCAAATACTCCTTTAGTGCATAATATATTGCATAACATAGTTCTGGAATCATTTCGGATAAACTTGCTTTAGATATTCTATAAAAATGTTGTAGACTTCGCAAACTATTTCCTGTTGCTAAAAAAATATAATACCGCTTGCAATTTTGTTGTAGCCGGAATTGCTTCTCTCATGATGGTGTCACTGCTTTTGATAGATGCTGCGATTCTGTTCAGCAAAAATGTAAATGCGTTTTCGGACATCCTCGGGGCCAGAAAATATTCTTTTGGGTCTTCTGTGGCCAGTTCTCGCAGAAGGCCATTGGAAGCTCCAAGTTTCGTTCTTCTACTTATCCATTTTCTAACCCATACACATCTGGTCCTTACTACCTCGTCAGAAATCATTGATTCTACTTCGCCTATAAGTACTTGTAAAACATAGCGTAGAGCCCGTTTTGCAGTTGCTTGATTACTTTTACTGTTCATGATACTACACTTATAATTACAACAATGGACTATTCCTACTTTGATAATATGCGACGACTAAATTCTCACTCGACCAGAATTGCCGCGCTCGACTAAAGTACTTGCTGCGTCTAAACGGCTGAAAAGACTCGACTAAATATTCCAAACTCTACTAAACTACTAGCTGCGTGTGAACAGAACTGTCACTCGACTAAATCACTGTACTCTACTAAACCACTGGCCGCGTCTCAACCGGGCTTTACTGCCGGTGTAAACGGTCTTGGTGGCCTAAGTCGGCTGGGCTCACCAAGGTCAAATAAATATGACAGGTTAACGTTAAATGTGACAGCTTAAAATTAAATGTTGAAACATTTATTTAAATCTGTAAGAATTTATTTATGTCGGTAAAGATTTATTTAATTCTGCGAATATTTATTAAATATTGAAAAATTTAAAAGAAATATGTCCAGATTTATCTAAATACATAAATATTTACTAAATATTGGAATATTTAAACCCAATGTTTAAGAATTTATTTAAATCTAGAATGATTTATTAAAATAGAAGGGCATTTAGCTAAATGTGTGTATATATAATAAATATTGGGACAAATTGCCTTAAATACCGTAAAATGCACAGCAAATTTTCACTTTACACTTGGCGCCCCATACGCCTGTTGGGTAGATAATCCTCCTTTGTCGGCATATTTCTAGGTATTGCTATTTATGATCGGACTGAGCAAGCCGTTAGAACTTAGTTTTTATAATGTTCACAGGGACAGGTACTTGGCAAACGGGCAACCTTCTTCGTTTTTGCAGAAAAGACCAGTGGTTGGGAAGTACTCCCAAGGGTTGACATCTTCAATTTCTTTCAATATTATTTGCTTAATTTAATAATGTAGTAAGGTGTTCGTTACAAAATAAATTAAATACAGTTCATTTAAAGCTTCAAACAATTATTTCATCAAATTCAACTCTACCCTACAGCTACTATACAAAAGAACACAACTGTAAATAGCAACTAAATAAACACAATTTAGGAAGAAATAATTTGATAGTCGAAGCATCGACAAATCAATACAAATCATAGCATACTCAGTACCTTTTTTCAAATTAAAACTTAGAATGACTAAAGTTTTTTTACAAAAGTTGAACTCTCTCGTAATCGGTGCAGCGTGCGAAACAAAAAACTCAGAAATAACATTTTGTAGAAAATTAACTTCTACATATGATTCTGCCAAAAAAAGTATTAAAAAATTGTAAGCAAAACAGTTGCTGTAGAGAAACTAAGGGCATATGCCCGTAACTGGCGCCCTCTAGCGAATTTTACAAAATTATTGTTTGGCATACATGTAAATTCACTTGGTTAGTATGCATACTACATTTCATGCAAATCGGTCGAGGGTGTTCACAAAAAAACTATTTTTAGGGGCCCATTAACAATCGAACTTGGGGAAAACAAAAAAAAATTCAAGCTTCTAATTTTTAGTGCGGAAAGTACCCAACAATAAAATTGGAACACCCTGTGTATACTACAAGCGAACGTAACTAGCTATGCAGTTTCCCCGCACAGCGGACAGAAACACTACTCTGCACCGCCTATCGAATTTAAAAAAAATCGTGGGGCCATTTTTTGAGCAATACTTATTTAAAAATGTCAAAATGTCGACATATTTTTCACTTCGCGGTTTTTGTAGTTTCAAAATTTTTCGTAACCTGTAATATTGTGTATCCCTTGGGCATTCCCGATATCAAATTGTATTCAAATCTGATCACTTGATTTTGAATAAATAGGCGTTAAAACATAAATTTTCAAAAATTCAAAGAAGGCGTCACATATACACTAGCGGATTGGAACACGAACAACCAAATTGTATCTCATTCCCAGCTTTATGGGATTACAAAACTAAAAAAAACTTGTAGCCAGTTTTTGAGAAATATTTTTTTGAACAAATTCAAAGTTTTGAGAAGGTTTTTCACTTTATAGCATGTAGTTTTTCGAAACATTTTGTGTATAGTAGCACTGCGTCTCTTAAGAGCTATTACGATAGAAAATTGGAATCCGATCTGTCAACTGGCTTTTGAGTAAAAAGGCGCTAAAGCCAAATATTTCAAAAAAAATTGTAGTACCCGCTATTATGAAGCAAAAATGTTGAAAAGAAGGGTTGGATTTGACCTAAGAACTTTAGTCAGACTCCGTTTTCAGATTGAAAAAATTCGCTTTCCAAAAACAATGCTACAAAAAAAAATATTGTATAACTTCCGCTTCCGGTTTTTAAAAGTTTATTTTGTCGTTGCATTTTTGATATACCCCCCTGCCCCAATACCCAACGCTTATCAAAATCGAATCATCTGTTCGGGAGTTATGATGCACCACAGATATACAAACCCACCCACCTACAGGCAGACATTAAAAAAACCACTTTTTTTTGGGTTCCGGGATGCCCAAAACATGTATTACCATCAAAATTTCTATTTCGAAATTTTTTATAAAATCAAAGTACATATAGGAAAGTAAAAACGGCCGAAAAAGATTGATTTTGAAGCTACTGATTTTTAGTTCAGATTTAAAAAAAATATTAACATAATTAGAGCATCTTTTGAGCTTTTATTAAAGCTTCACGCACATGCAAGGATGTCCGATCAACTGTGGTGCTGTTAACACAGACCATTTCTTTTAAATCGGCCCACTTATCAGAGCACTTACACCTCTTAAATTCATTAGATTAAGCTTAAGCTGATAAAAGTCAGTTTGCAAATAAATAATATATCCGGACTACTTTTATTGTTCGCAGCTCGTATAAGTATTCATTTGTGCTACATAATTCGAGCTAAATTCTATTGCATTAATTTTAAACAAATTTCTTAAATGTTCGTACTGAACGTAATGTTTACTAAAAATCAAAATTAAAATTCAAAAAATTTTGCCATTTTTGTATACGAACAAAATTGCTTTAAAAACTGTGGTGGAATTTAAAAGACCACTATTAATACAATTGTGTTTAGCAATTTTATCATATTATTTTCTAAATATTTGACGCACACATAATTAATTATATTTACTTTAGATCACTTAATTATATTTACCTTACCCATATTTAAAAAAAATAAACCGGCGCGTAGATTAAAATATTTTTATTGCGGCACTATCATAAACTATGTTAACACTTAAATTTACCCAGAAACAAACACATAAAAATCGAGAATAAATTAGTGATATGGAAATAGATAGGCTCACCTTTACGCTCATTTTAAAATCCTAGTTTTAGTTGCACTCGCTCACTGAAATAGTAAGACGCGAAATTACCTATGGCATTTTTTCGAAACACATTCGAAATTTACAACCAGAACTAAATTTCTCCACATATTTGGTGCCGACGCCCTTCATGGCGAAACAACGACGCCGGGCGCCGAAAAGTACGACCGTCACAAAATTATTGATTGCTTCGTTTACACGGGTACCGTTATGCGTTTAAATGCATTTGGGTTGTTCGAAGATTGATTGAACGTATTACGCTAAAACAAAGAAACCATACTTGTACAAGTAACAGAATTTGTTGGTGGGTGGAATTAGTGCTAAACTACAAATACGAGGGTCGTTTCAAAAATAACATGTATTCAATATAACGTATTGAAGTTACCTACTTACATACTCTTATGTTTTTTTGTATAATTATCTTTTCTCTTACATTAGTAATCTATGAAACGCCACATGCCAACAATATTTTTAATTCGGAAATTAAAATGATCCTAATGATATTTAGTACTATACTATACTTATAGATACCCCATCCTTACGGTAGAATTGTTGCCGATAAGCCATGCCAGATGGCGACACTGTTGATAAATACAAATTAAATGGTTTTGATCTAAATCATTTCTTTAAGGTTTTCAGAATTTATCCTGGATATCCTAGAAATATATCTTACCTTACTCAACTGCAGGGGCTAAATAGTGCCACTGGGATTTGTATAACTACACTAAATGTAAGAAATAAAGTGAGCGGTATCATATTTATTTACAATATTTTACATGGCAAAGTAGCGGAATCTGAATTATTATCTTATATTGGCTTAGGCCCGGTCTTTCCACCTTCTATTAAACTTGATAATAACTTTATTCAGCTATTAACTTCTCAAAGCGTCTTTCCGCTTCCCGATAGCGTTTATTTTGCTAATAGCGGCTCTTAGTAGCTAGATAAGTTATTAGGCAGATCAACCTCCTAATAAGCCCAAGATGTTCCTATTAAGCAATTCACGCGTGCGCATAAATAGCAGTTTACGGTACAACTGTCAGATCGTTTTAAATTGTATAACCTCAAATTTGAATTTTGTAAACGATGGACGTTTTCGAGGATTTTCAAGATATTTTGGATAATGATCTCGCTGATTTTTGGACTGTTTTTGTTTTATTAAGCGTTTTACGCTATCATACTTTAGCCGTAGAACCTTACCGTTTCTATTAATGCAGCCTGTAATTGCATTAAATTCAGTGGCTATGTCTACCCACGCTTTATTTTTATCCCTCCATGTGACGGCATCCGTTTTTTTGTTTTCAATGATATGGGAATATCTTATTGCTATATCAATTAAAAACCTTACTTCTAATTCGGTAAAGTTTACCGCCCTTTCCCTTTTTTGCTTTTCCATTTTTCAAATCACGAGGTGTAAAACAATGTACGCAAAATTCAAGTGACAGCTGACAGACAAGGTATATAACCATATAACTTCTGTCAGATACTGCATCTCTGTCTGCGTTACGTTTTGTGCATGATAGCTTGCTTTATCTAACCACACCGAAATGAAGTTGTCTTTTATGTAACTTTAGTAACAACGTGATCAACATAACAGACACTACTACCCTGCACATTAATAGCTAAATAGTTATTTAGCTATTAACCCTGAGTGGTAAGACGCGCTTGAGAAATTCATCTATTAAAGGTTCCTATTAAAGTTATTAGCCAAATAGCTAGTAGGCAGTTTAATAGGAGGTGGAAAGACCGGGCCTTAGTAGTACCATAAACTAAATAATAAAGACAAACATTGTAAGTTACACACCATCAGCAAGAGAACAGGTCATGGAAGGAATTCAAAGAGGGCGCATATTGTATAAAAAAATGCCTAAAAATATTCGTGTCTGGTAGTTGTTTACTAATAACTTGTCATCAGACGACCTTGTAACCAAGCAGCACAGAGCCGGACTTACTATTATATGCTCTTATTTTACGAAATTTGCATAGAATTAATTTCAAATGGTTTTATAGTGAATTTTGCCCAAGCTAAGCTACCGTGAATTTCAACAAACTACAAACTTTCTAAACACAGATTCTTGTGTATTTAACACTGAATCAAAATATCAATGACGAGAATTAAAACAACTCAGGAAGACACTTTAAAAATAAATGCAGACTTGAACTGCTTCCTTTAGCTGTTATAAAAGTATAAACGAATTATTGATGAATTAAAAATGAAATTTGACGTTTCTATTTAAAAACAATTGCTTATCAAGAAACCAAGAAAAAAAACATAAAATTTTCAGTCTTCATAAATTAAGTTGCTTCTTAGATAAGGCTAACAAATCCAGCAGTTGCGTCACTAAATTCTCTAGAGGCTTTAGATTTGAGCTTAAGGGGTTAGTCAGAAGTAGGGCCGGGACACCTTTTTTCAAAAAATTTGTTTTCTTTGTATTAAATATCAGATTAATAGTTTCACTAGAAGTACAGCAATTTTCTTCGCTATTGAAGTGATGAAAGTTTATTTTTATTGTAACTGCGTTTGTACGAAATTCGCAATTCTTTTTTTGGAAGCACTCACTTTCGATTCATTTTGTCGCAATAAGACAGAAATAAAAATTATTGTATTATATTGAAGCCATTAATATGACATTTTTAATATAAGGAAAACAAAAATTATTTAAATTCATTTGTTTAGCGGGAAATTCAAAATTTAAAAAAGCACTAACCCCTTAACCCTTCACTAGTGGCGCGCGGCCTGAGAGGCCCGAGCGCACTTGATTTTGCTATTTATTTGGGAGTGATTTGAGGTTGCACTTTAGGTCCCTCAGTACCTTCCTAGCTTTGGCTTGTGATGCATGTGCTGTAGTGCGTATTTACACGGGATCGCTAAAAATCGTGTTATTCTTTGCAACGGCCTGACAGGCCCGGCGCCACCTTTTACGTTACATGTTAATTTTCGTTTCGTAAATAATAATTTCTGGTTTACTTCATAAAATGTAAGTATTGGAAACAAATTCTTGGGGGAATTGAAAGATTACAGGTCTATGTATCTTATTTTAGTTGAAATTATAAATTATGGATTACGAAAAGGAGCAAGCAAGACTTTTGCGTTTGCTGCAGGAAGTAGAATCTGCAGATGAAGTGTTTCGCGATGAGTCAGAACATGAAGAAGATGTAGTTGAGGTTAGGGAGGAAATTACTGATACCGAACAAAGCGAAGACGAAGTGGAAGATGAACCACCAGTTGCCAGTCCTAAAAGAGTACCAGTTTTCATTGCCAAAGATGATATGAAATTATATGTGTCAACTGTTTGGGTAAATTTCAAAACCCGCACGATTGAAAGATTTTGTTATTGTTTTTTCAGATGTAATTGATTTTGTAACCGTTCTTTTTCGTTTAATAAATTTTTCTTTGGTTTCTATTTATTTCGTTAAAAAATGTAATATTTAAGGAAAGTTCGTCATAGATTTGAATGTAAGAGAAATATTTTAACAAAATTAGGTTTTTTATATACAATATAGGTCAATGTTTGATAAAGCATTAGAAATATTACTTGCAAAAAATCGACGGAAGCGCAAGTAATTTTTGCATTTTTGGGCCTCTCAGGCCAGGCGCCACTAGTGAAGGGTTAAGGCTCCTTTTTAGTTGCTTTTTCTCCTTTTTTATACATGCTCCTCTAACTTCGTTCTAATTTCCAAAACTAACGTTTTGAACATGTCGCGTGGTACAAATTGGTTAAATGGTATTAATGTCCTCCGAGGTTTATATATCAACACGATTAAACCATCGTTCTGCACTGCGCTACCATGTTCAAAACATTAAATTTTGAAATTATAACGAAGTTAGGGGAGCATGTACAAAAAAGGACGACAATCAACTAAAAGGGAACCTTAAATAAGTAGGTACTTGTTTTGTCTGAAGCAGGGGACTGACAGTTTAGGAGAGCATGTAAAGTAGGTGAAGTAAAAGTATGTGGCGAATTTATTACATTTGAAGGGATTGCCGAAGGAGATAACGTCTGTGCTTCGATCTCGTATTTTTTATCACTATCATTTCTTTTTACTTCAAGTAGGCAACTACTTTCAACTTTCCAACTGGACACACACGGTGGTGATTTTTCGTGCAAACTTGGGATATCTTTAGAAGGTAAAGGAACTGCGTTACGGTATAAGGTATTCTTTAAACTATTTCGAAAATGATGGTCTTCGAAATGGATTTGGCATATTCCCTTATTTTTTAATTTCACTGGGGAGATACCGTGAAGGCTGGAATTGCCTAAAATAGATACATTTATATGAGATTAAAGATGTAAATTTTCCGGAAAATTTGACTTCAGGAAAAAAACGACAAAAATTCCGTTTCTTTTCGGAGAAATTGAGAAAATTTCAGAAAAATTCAAATTAAAAATATATAGTCACATTATCCGATTTTATTAACAAAAATAATGCAAATTAATTGTAGGTAATTATGGTTATAGTAGGAATTAGGGATATGTATTTCGGTGTATCGGCCATAGCGGCGTAGAGATCGATAGATCGGTATCGGCAATACTGGCCGATATTAAGGGCCGATGTAAAATTTTTAGAAAATAACCCTAAAAACGAAAACTTAGCAGTTATTTATGCGGCAAGGACATAATTAGACGTTTATGGAACGCGGTATGAAGAAAATTACACGACAAGTGTAACGGCTAGTTACACCTGAGGTTCATACAAAATTTTATGGACGGTCGGCTGGCTCTCTTGTAAATATTCGTCTTCCACAAGAATTATCTTTCTGATAAATATTGACAATTCATAAAAATAAAAATTGTTGTCATAAGTCATAATAGTCTAGGAGCTGGAGCGATATGGTGTGACTGAAAGTTAACCCGATGGCACTAGGGTTTATTATTAGAGGACGGTTCAATGATCAATTCATCTCACAGACCGAATCTTCGCTCTCATGTAGTTCCGGAGATACAGCATCCGCAAATTTTTGATTTTTAAACTGCAGGTTAACCCTTTTGAAGTTGCGGTTACTTGAAAAGCATGCCATTCTTATACACTTCCACCATCTGCCATCATTTTTTATCGTGTCCGTTTATCGGGCTGGGCCAGTTAAAATGGGAGCAAAAATGGACTGCAAGTTAACCCTCCCAAACCTGGTGGAAAATGTTTATTGGTGTTGCCAATTGTTAAGATACCATATGCCATCAAAAGTTACCGGTCCATTTTACAGTAATTGGCCATTATTTGGACAGAAAATGGACATTTTCACCATTTTGTGGCTAAAACTTACCGATTACAAGTTAACATGATGGCACCGTGTCAAATACGTTAATTTGAGGTCAAATAATAATCTATATGAGTGCCATCATTTTTTTTCCAATTCAATCCCTCCCACAACCCAAAAACCTCCCGACAGCGGTTAAATATCAAAATTACTGATTTATGTTTGGGGAGGTTTTTGGGGTTGTGGGAGGGGTTGATTTGGAAAAAAAAATGATGGCACTCATATAGATTATTATTTGACCTCAAATTAACGTATTTAGAAAATATCCAGACATTTTAAAATTTTGAAATAGATAAAGCCCCACGTTGGGATATATAAATTATGCTGTGTATATGAATTATAAAATTCATATTTAATTTATTTTCTTGAATATAATTAAATAAAAGACCCGACATTAGCTAGCTCAGTAATAATAAAAAATTTAAATGTTGTGTATTTTAATTTAGGTTCTAACATTTTCATATATAAAAAAATATTTGTAATAAATATTTGACCAAAATTTCCAATATAAAATTTATAAGCATGGGAACTTATTTTTAAAAACATGAGACTCCAATTAAATTCCTTTTAATACGTCAATAAATTATTGAATTAATTTCATTTTAAAAAAACAATCTCAGGGATTTGAAATAGAATATTTTTATGATTAAATGGTACGTGACTTCACCTAAATACGATTGGGTTATGTGAATATGGGCGAGGAATTTTTCCAAAATACTATTAATTAAATTTAAATACCAATACATCGACATACATTTTTACATACGATAATAAATAAAACAACTTCTTTATTCAACCTTTTAAAAATTAAAATTGTGACTTATCTGGTGACTAAATTCTCCATGTAGATTCTTGACTACCAGGTATTTACATTCCCCTCAACAAACTTTTCTTCGATGCGTGCGCTTTACACGTATCTGGATGCTCCTGATCACTCGTCCAACCAATTTTTCTTTCTTGTTTTGGAAGTGCTAGTGAACAGTACTATGTGCGCTGTTTCAAATATGACCGTCCAATTATATAAACCATGTGCTCTCCAGAAAATTCTCCAACAACAATTTTTCAGGTGCGTATCTATTTTTTTATTATAAATTATTCTTTTTAATTGGTAATTATTTTATTTTTATTTATTGTTAGCATTTATTTAATTATAAATGATCATTTTATTATTACAGATTTATTATTATCACACGAAGAAAGTGATTCAATTTTCAGTATAATCACCTATCTGAACTTTCGACGCAAAGAAGTAATACTACGCACTTCAGATACGGAAATTCGCAGAACTGCTTTTCAATCTCACGAACTGTGCTCAGGTACTACGCTTTTATTACATTTTATTTTATTTCAATAATTCTTTACTTATTTGACGGATTTTTATAATTTTCTTTATTGTAATTGTATCACTGTTTGTTATTTTAAATTTAGTTTTTATTTTCCGTTGAATTTTTAATAATTGGACTAATTGATTTTTTTCACAAAAAGACGCTTCCAAATTCCACCTTTTTTTTAATTTGCCGATAACTTTTTTATACTTTGATGGATTTTACCCATTTTTCTTTAATTAACAAAACACATTATTACTTTCACTAATTACCACAATTTATTACGTTTACATTTAAAATTTCTAATTAATTTTCTAAAATTTGTGAGAGCTAATTACTAACGCACCCACGCTAACAAAATTCTTACCGGAAGCTCCTATCAAAAAAAATAGTCTCGACACCCCAGACAAATTACAAAACTATCTTAAATTATACAAATATGAACCTTAAGAATACTTTACATAACGATAAACCGGAAACAATTATAATTCCCATTGTTTTACAAATTTTAATCTCGACACCAGCGACCATATTTCTCAATAATTTCCAAATTTCACCCCTAATCACCTGTTACATAAATGTCAATTTCTCACATCAATTGTATTACATAAATTTCAATTGTAATAAAACTGGAAATTCCAAGTACATTATCTATAAATTCGGACCAATGTGTAAATTTACACGGTAGTCTCACTCTTGAAAACTTACTCTTGTATCATAATTAAATACAATTTTTCATTTTAAATTAAATACAAAATAATCTAATTACATGATAATTAGATTTACAACTTTCTATAAATTAACAATAACTTTTTTTAATTCAAGATCAGCTCAACTAATTTGATGAACCCCTTGGTTAAAATTATTTATTTAATATTCCGGTCATTGGCTTCTAACCCCTTCTAAGTATTTTATAAAAAAAACCGTCTGGTTTATTTTATAACAACCTTGACCTAATTATGCATTAAACAAATTTACATCTAAATTAAATTTATATAGGGTGCTTCAGAATAAATAAATTTTCCAATTCTGTTCTTTTCCCTTTTTCAATTAAATAAACAATTTTTAAACGATTAACTCCTTAAATAAATATTACCTATTAAACTTATATACAGTTCGACTCACAATAAATTATTCAATTAAGTCCTTTCATCTCTTATTTTACATCACCAAATTTTATTTGTAAACAAATTAAATTCATATTAAATTATGCATAGTTTGCGTCAAATTTAAATACCTTAGCATGTTCTAAACATGCTTTTATTTTCCATAGTTAAGTTTTACTAACATAAACATTTTTATTTTTGGAATAGTATCCTGGAAAAATTTCAATGCTACTTCAGATTCATTTAAAAAATTTAAGAAAAACAAGAAACCACCATACTCATTTCATCACCATCTACATGAATTAAAAATCAACGATCTACACGACCACGAAGAAATCTCATATCTACACAAATTCTCATACTTTTCTTAATAAAACAAAAATAGTTTTAAAAAATTTAGTTTTAAGTTTTAAAATAAATTTTAGGAATTAAAATACACAGCATTAAATATAAAATAATTATAAATCGTGATTTTCGATACCAAAGCGTTAAAATTAAACTTCTGCGAACGTGTCCCAATTGCAATTTGTGATTTTTTTGTTCCCAACTATCTAAAAGGCCTTATAAACTCGTAGAATTCCGAAATATATCCGCTAGTTTATAAAACACGGCGTTTAAAAAAGTATTAAAGTAACCCCGGGAAGTCCAAAAATGTAAACTAAAAAGTATCCCCACTAGCTAAGTAATTTAAGATATAAAAAATATTGAATAAAGTGGACATATTGGAAAAATGATCTGAAAACTTTTCATATTATAAAAATTGTAAAGATTACCTATACTTGCAAGTTGTTGCAAGTTGCAAATTGTAAAAGTTTTGAAAATTTTAAACGTTATCTGGAAGTTGTGAAATTTTATTATGAGAGTGATTGTAAAATTGTCTGCAAATTGAGAAAATTGTGAAAATTTTGAAATTCAAAAATTAATTCATAATAATTTTGATCATTGTTTTTAGTGTTTCCAGAACTTTTTCATAGTTGTAAGAAGTTTTATTCTAAAATTGGGGAAAATTATTCTAAAAATTCTATTTTATGAGTTTAAACTCTTAAAAAAGCTTGGGACTATTTTATAAAAGAATGCCTTTTTTATAATAACTGCATGTTCCGGTGCAATTCCATCTACATTTTTGAATCAGATTTTCTAAATTAACGATTTCTTAAATTTTTCCCAAAAATTTCAATTTTTCCGAGGTCACAGAAAAAAACCGCAAAACGATTTTTTCCCAATTTTTCCGGATTTTTTCCGACCCTTTACATCTCTATATGACATATGAGCTTCATTTTTACAAAAAATCTTTACTGAAAAATTGCTTGGAACTCGAACAACGATATTGGCAACACAGTGGCATTAGGACAATTACTGAATTCAAGGTAGGTAATCATAAACTAAATAAAAAACAATATAATAATAATAACAAATTTGTTATACTTCAACATATAATTATAAAGAAATTTTTATTTTACTGACACGTGATTTAATTTTCAAAGTGTGTATCTATTTAACCAAGATGACTGGAAGTTATATTAGCTATCCATGCATCTTGTATTTAACGATGTTAACGCATCGAAACACGTATCAGTAAAATAAAAATTTCTTTATAATTATATGTTGAAGTATAACAAATTTGTTATTATTACTATATTAATAATGAACTGCAACGAAGTACAGCTACCAACAATAATTAAATAAAAAACGTTTCCTAAATTGGCACGATATGTGCAACACTAAACAATTACCATAACATGACACGCGTAAACATAACATACAACAATAAACACTGTTATCTGTTTAGTACATGGTGGTCAAAACGCTAACGAATTTTCAAAAAATGAGTCAGCCAGTTTTCATTTACATCCGGTAAGTAATTAGCGCAACTAAAATTCAAATTAGAGTAAAAAAATCTTAAATAATACCGATCTAAATGGAAATTCAAATAAATGCAATCCAGGTGTATCTCTCCTGCTTCTTCCGCAGTTAACGTAATAACATTTATTACCAGCCATTATTACCACGATCACTTGTTTGTACTTCGCCAAGTGGCAATGTTCTATTAAATCATGTTACAATATTTTTTAATCCGGCCTATGGTATTTTTATTTAATCTATAGTATTAGATTTCCGATGCTTAGTCAGCTTATGTGCAGTTCCAGACTTCACGACACAATGTACTCTATCTAATCTAACTACTTTTATCTTTGTTTGTTTCTTGTGTTTGAATGGTAGTAGTATCTAATACGTATGTCGTTTATTATTTCGTTCTTCTGTTCTCTATGCAGTCTACACTGTAGTTTTTACACGTCAGCCATGTACTTCTCAACCGGTTAGTTTTAGTGGTAACTGTTGATATTTGTTAGCGCGTAACAAAAAAAGCTACGTAAATAGTAAAGCCACCACTGAGCGACATCTACGAACTCCTTCCATAATTTTAAGGTAATTGGATAAAATTGGTTAGACGTCTTTATTATTTAGTTTATTTAGTTTATGGTAGTACCGTTGGTTGAAGTATTAGTAAGATGTCTAACCACAGCGTGTTAAAACGACCACAACGCACCTTTACCCTTCGCCCGTCCCACCCCGCTGACAGCTTAAGCAAGTGCTGCCTCAATATTGCAAGAACGCAGTAAAATCTTTAGGGTTTACGAATTTGCTATTTTGTATCTATGCGATGCAGCAGTCGGTGAAGGCATAGTTAAAATAGTAGTTTGCCAGCCGCCAAAAGCCTTCTAGAAAAGATTTTCGTTTGAACTTTGTTGCTAAAATGTAAGACCCACTTCAAATCATTCCCCATCCCTTAAGAATGCAAAATCGCCTGGTCGTCCAAAAATCGTCATGCGCAGGGTGTGGCGGGGGGTGATTTTTGAAAATTTTGCAAAAAATAGTTTTTGCGGTTTTTACATCCACGTCACCTGGGCATGTATCTGCTAAAATCTTAAATCAATATTTTAATCAGAAATATATTTTTTTATTTTTTAAAATTACCATATACAATGATTTCATATGGAGCGCCTTAATGAATAAACGCTCGCCCTGAAACGCCATAACTGTGATATACTTTAACTTATCTTAAGTCGAGAACCTTTTAGTTAATCAACAAAATCGTTTCTACAAACGTTGTAGATCGAAGATCGAGAATTACATTGCTTTTTTCAAATTCTTAATCCGATGGCTAGTTTCGTAAAAAAATTGAAAATTGTAACACCATGTCGTGCCGATCGCGGTCGGGCGTGGAGACGCGAGGAACGTTCAGATTACCGTGGCATGTGCAGCCGAAACACGACTCTATTATATGTTTCAGGGCGCATATAAGGTTGATAGTCGCCTATTAACGTGCTCTTTAGGCGTCTTGGACGCTTTTAACGCGACTTTCTTAATAAATCTGTTGTTCAATGAATTGAATATATTACTTTTAATGGTAATTAGATTTTCTTTTGATTTTTTCAATAATAATAATTGCAAATACGGAAAAAATATATAGGTAAGTACCTACATCAGTAAGCAGTGTAAAAGTTTTATTGAATAAGTATGAAGTTAACAATAACAAAAATAATAATATTTATTGGTTTACAGTCCAGTAGATTTAAAATCAAAAATTAAACTGAGGACCCATTAAAAAAGGAGCTGCTAAAAAGCGGGAGAAAATTAATCAAGTATGCGTCATTTGTCAAGAAACAGGAAAATTAATAATATCAAAAGAAATATCCAAACAAAGATTTATTGAATGCACGAAAGTTCGTATAAATATCTGGCAAGGAGAAGATGCCAGGTTGTTGCATATATTTACAAATTTGAATGATTTAAAAGAGCGAGATTATTTACAATGGCACAAAAACTGCTACAAAACTTATACCAGTTCCAAAAATATTTCCTCATACAAATTTATATGTGCGAAAATAATTACTGATCTTTTCCAAGCGGAAACATCCCAAAAACGTTCCTTATGGACAATTTCATTTGATGTGCATAAGTGCGTATTTTGCCAAAAACGTTTAAGAAATCAAAAACTGTGCCAGGCCATGATCAAGAACATGCAAGACAAAATTAAAACTATATCGCGAAACAATTCGTTATTTAATTCCAGAATAGGCGAAAATGATTTAATTGCATCTGAAATAATCTTGGTTCGTTATGTCTCATCGATTTCACTAATCTAATTACCATTAAAAGTAATAAATTCAATTCATTGAACAAAAGATTTATTAAGATGGTCGCGTTAAAAGCGTCCAAGACGCCGAAAGAGCACGTTAATAGGCGACTATCAACCTTATATGCGCCCTGAAACATATAATAGAGTCGTGTTTCGGCTGCACTCGCCACGGTAATCTGAACGTTCCTCGCGTCTCCACGCCCGACCGCGATCGGCACGACATGGTGTTACAATTTTCAATTTTTTTACGAAACTATTTACGATTTTGCATTCTTAAGGGATGGGGAATGATTTGAAGTTTTAGCAACAAAGTGCAAACGGGATGACACGATAGAAGAAGCTTTTTACTCTACTAAAAGGCGCTGGTCCATTTCCCACTGTATTAGGGTGGAATGACTAATAATGCAATCGCTGTGATGAGAATGATCATATTTAATTAAATTTAATATTTCTTGATCTGACGAGTCACTGCTTTCATCCATCCAAATTCATAGAAAGCGCAACAGTGAAATTATAGCTTTCGAAAAAAAAACAAATAGTTGATATTTAAAAGTATATATACTGTTTACACGATCGTAGATAAAGTACTTTAAATAGTCTATCGAACTGATAAAAGTTTATAGCGATCGGCGTTTGCGTTTTTTTTTGGAGCGGTTGCATCTTTAAAATTATCAGCAGTAATAGTAGAGTGCTCAGAGGCTCAAAATGTTCATCCTGTGGGGGTTTAAAGACTAAAAGCTGACACCTGTCTAAATCGACAGTTTATATATAGGTTAACTTCCAAAAACAGTTGTCCAAAGATTGTCCTGTGCAGAAGGGCGTTATTAAAAATTTTCGAGTTATGTAGTGCATCAGATAGCCGAAGCTCAAATCCTTGTTTGGTAAAAATTTTAAAAACTTTTCTGTGGCGGTTTGACTGTAAAAAAATAAATAATTTTCCAAAAAGCATTGTGTCTTATGGGAAGCGCAGAGTTTAAGGGCTTGTATCTCGGTTCGAAGCTCGCTAAAAACTAATTCATTTTGCCGTATCTCACGTTTCTCACTCCATAAGTCGAAAAGTAAGCCTCAAACAAAGAAATTTTATTCTTTAACAATTGAAGGCCGATGCTTTCTGATTACGACGGTACTTTTTAATATAATTTTAGTGAAATAATAACACGAGTTTGATTAAAAAACGAATGCAACTACAAAATCTGCAAGCGATTGAAACTCGTACCTCGATCACCCTCTCTTACCGCACTATGCCCCGCGCTCGGCAGTTGCCCATGTTTGCAACCATCATTTACTTTATTACAGTTAGTTCACAACAGTGAAAAACACATGTATTGGTCGCGATGGAACACATATTTGTTATTATTTTGCTGACACGCACAAGTTTCAACTTCTAATTTTAAATTATATTACCAAACTTTATGCACTGCTTTTCGCTGCGTCTCAACTGCGTATATACATTATAGGGTAAAGTCGACAGTTGTTGGCACTGTTACAGTTGTTGGCATAGCAAGATTTTATCTAAAATTACAATGTTAGGCGTTGAGCGAATTTGTTAAGTTTAGAGATTTAGTTACAGATTGTAAAAATTTTTAGTTACTTTATGTTGGTAATTGTAAGTGCAGATACGTCCATGTTCGCGCCTGTGCTGGTCATCTCCGCGTTATTAGTTTACGCTTTGTTTGTTGGTGTCAATGGTAAGTCAAGATACTACAATTTATTAATCAAAATTTTGCTTATTCATATGTTTATTAGATTTATGATTATTAGATGATATAGGGGTATGTATTAAAGAAATCTTTAATGCAAAAAAAGCATTATTCTGTTTATAACCTAAAAATTTGGGGGTGCCAATGACTATCAACTAAGTATAGTGTTAAAACAGTTGTTGGCACCTTAATGCCAACGTCTGTAGAAGGACATATTTTGACGAGTTATAGTCGTTGGCATACGTTTTTAAAGGTTCAGTATTGTGTTTATAAAATGATTTTAGGTACCTCGGTAGGTATGTAGGTACCCTAATTGCCCAAATCACATATAAATATGATTCTCTTTTCTATCATAGTATCACAATGGCTGATAGAGAAGCGAAAATTAAGGAAGCTATAAAGGAAATTGAAGAACATGGCATGTCTAAGAAAAAAGCCTCCAAAAAATTTGGAATTGCTAGGTCAACGTTGCAGTTTCGTATGGGCACTAAATTTAAAAAACCAGGATATGGTCCTGCAGCATATCTGACAGAAGACGAAGAAAATGTGTTAGTCAAGTATGTTTAACTTACTTTACAATTGATTATAATTTTTATTGTGGATACTGTTTCTTTTATTAGTTGGATTATTACGGATAGAGGATGTACAAACAAGTGTACAAAATTTTGTAAAAAAAAAGTAATAGAAAAACTCTATTTCCAAATGGTTTACCTGGAAAAGGTTGGTACTATGCTTTCTGTAAGAGACACCATGAATTATGTCTCAGAACATCTGAGCCGGTGACACAAGCAAGTGCCTGCATTAGTGAGTCAGATGCTAGAAAGTGGTTTAATTTAATCCAGAAAGAACTTGATGACCTAGGACATGGAGATGTTCTTCTTGATGAAACCAGAATCTATAATGGCGACGAAACAAACTTTTTTGCTGTGTCCAAAAAATAAAAAAGTCATCGCCGCTCGAGGAACCAAAAACGTATATGAAGTTGATCAAGCAACAGCGAAAGCATCCCTGACGGTAATGTTTACATTTGGAGCAAGTGGGGCGCTCACTCCTCCTATGATAATTTATCCATATAAGCGCAAACCACCCAAAGATATATTAGAAACCGTTCCTGACAGATGGGGTATTGGGTACTCCGACAATGGTTGGATGAAAGCGTCGATATTTTACGAGTATATAGCTAATGTTTTCAACCCATATCTTCTTGAAAACAATATAGAAAAACCTGTCATACTCTTTGTAGATGGGCAAAAGACCCACTTAACGTTACCGGTTAATAAATTGTGTAATGATCTGGGTATAATTCTAGTAGCCCTGTATCCAAACGCCACCAGAATTTTGCAGCCAGCAGACGTTGCTGCATTCAAACCCCTAAAGACAGGATGGCAAAAGGGCATACTAGAATGGAGAAGGAAGCATCCCAATCTACAATTTACAAAGGAAAACTTTGCACCGCTATTGCATAAAGTAATAGAAAAACATATCAACGAAAATACCACCAAAAAGGGTTTTAGAGCAACAGGTCTATTTCCATGGAATAGCAACGCCATAGATTATTCTAAATGTCTGGGAAAATTAACCGGAGATCAATTATCAGTTAAACACACTGAAAAAACAGTGAATGCCGATTTAGAAAATGCACGAGTTCTAGATTTTGAAACCTTTAAATCAATAATAGGACACGAAACATTACAGTCCCTTGAAATGCAACACCTTGATAATGACAAATCTGAATTGAAATATTTGCAGAAAATATTAAAATTTTTTACTAAAGACAATGACAATCAAGAGTTTGACATCAATAACATGCCTGTAGACATTTTAGTCAATGATGTGATTGGAGAAGTAGCAGATAATTCTGATAGCACTTATGTGACAGTTGTTGAAAAGAGTGAAAATATGGATACCACCGAAAATGAGCTAAATATTGCTTTACAAGAATTTGATATTGCTATGGAACATATGGCTAACAATGAAACTGTTGCAAGTACGCCATCAACTTCTGTAACGTTAGATGCTGACAAATCAAACAAACAAGGAAACCAAGAGAAAATGGAGGAGGAAGCGAAAGAAAATAGAAAAAAGCTGAGGTTAGAGAAGCAAAATTTAGTGAAGAATAAAACAGTCGGCAAAAGAAATAACAAGAAAATATGCGTCCCTTCTGTTGCAAACGTCAAAAATAATAAATGTGAAACTTTGATGGCTGTATCTAATGTAAATTCAAAAAATTGCAAAAAGAAATCAATTAAGGTTCTGCAAAACATCGTTCTCCAGGATGCAGGAAGTTCCATAGAAACACAATCCCAGATTGAGAATTTGACCACCGTCGAACAAACAAGTCCCGAAGAAACACAATCCCAGAATGACAAATTGACTACCAGCAAAGAAACGAGTCCCGAACAATCACAGTCGCATAATGAGAATTTTACTACAGTCACAAAAAAATTTTTAGTTAAAGGAATGTGCTATGGATGTGGTAATAACATTACCACAAACAAAATGGGGCGAAAGTGCTCAAGATGTCCTAGAAGTTTTCATTCTAATTGTGAGATAAAAGAAAGGTTTTTTGCAAAAAATTTTTTATGTAGTAAATGTTTATTAATTAGTCTGACCTAAAATTTGTTAATTTGCTATTAAAGCAAAATATACATATATCATATCTACCTACCTAGTTAATTTTTCTTTATTATCATGCCTTCCTTTGCATAGGTGCCAATGACTGTATATTCGGAGTGCCAAGGACTGTGCTAACAGTGCCAACCACTATCAATTTTAGCTATCTTTGTTACTTACTTTAAATATCAATAGAAAACAAGGACAAATACAGTATGCAGTAGTTTAAACGTAAAATTTTGCCTCTGGGCTTTCACAAGTTACAAAAAGTTTTGGTCACGTAACCACACATCATTTTATTAGATACAAACAAAATCTGAGAAGACACAATGGTGCCAACGACTGTCGACTTTACCCTATTTATATAGGGTGACATTATCAGAGTTTCAAAGATCAAATCAAATTACATGCAAATTCTGAAATGGTATTACTAATTCGAAAATAGCGCTCGTTAGTTAAGGTAATGTCTTAATGATACATATTATTTAAGTCAATGTTAGGTCGCAAATAATGTTTACTAATTTCTTTTAGTGCACTTTTAAAGACAAATTACAAATATGCAAAAATATATGAATTAAACAGTTATAGACTGTTTACAAGCGACCTATAAAATAAAACTGTTGACGAATCAATGATAAAACTGCGGTAAATCAAAACTATAGACCATGATAAGTTTGCCGCGATTATTCAAATTTAGCTTAGTACCGTTTTAGTAACCAACAAAATATTGCAGCTGCGCTGTAATTTTTAAGATTAAGGTTTTACACCAGGCTCGGTTTAACTCATGTTCTACGCACCAGGTATCGAGCGACGCGCCCCCATAGCGGCTAGAACTTCGTCCTGAAACGTTTTCCCCGTAATGGTTAGACATCTTACTAAATACTTCAATCAACGGCAGTACCAAATGTTAAACTACGCAGTAGGTCTTTTGGATTAACAGTTTCTAATAGGGATACCATTTTAAGGCCCGGTCTTTCCACCTCCTATTAAACTGCCTACTAGCTATTTGGCTAATAACTTTAATAGGAACCTTTAATAGATGAATTTCTCAAGCGCGTCTTTCCACTCAGGGTTAATAGCTAAATAACTATTTAGCTATTAAAGTGCAGGGTAGTAGTGTATGTTATGTCGATCACGTTGTTGCTAAAGTTACATAAAAGACAATTTCATTTCGGTCTGGTTAGATAAAGCAAGAAATCATGCACAAAACGTAACGTAGACAGAGATGCAGTTACTGCCAGAAGTTCTATGGTTATATACCTTGTCTTGGAGGTCACATATATGGTGTAAAAGAAAACAACTTGGCACTAAATTCAGCAAGTATTACTGGTTACTTGTCAGAAAATTCATATTGTCACTCCGGAATAAATTGTTAGTATATAATGTTGTGTTCAAACCAATTTGGACGTATGGTATTCAACTATGGGGAACTGCAGCCAACACCAGCATTCAGATCATGGAAAGATTCCAGTCAAAAGTTTTACGTGCCATGTGCGACGCTCCCCATTTTGTGAGAAATATTGACATATTGAGTGATGTGAAAGTGGACACAGTTAAGGAGACTATTAGAAAGTATAGTGAAAAATATCTTAATAAACTTGAGCATCATAGTAACTTCCTAGCAATAAACCTTTTAGACAATAGTGAAAGCATCCAAAGACTAAATAGATTCAAGCCCCTTGACCTGCCACATAGGCTCTGAATTGCAGTTAGTGTGATTTAGTATTATATTAGTATAATCAACAATTTAATCTTAAGAAAACACAGAGTTAAGGTCACTGAACCCTAACTCACAGGTATACTTGTCAACACAATTTCACACATCAAATTTGCTTATTGTAATGTTTCTACAGATTGCAAATAGATAAGAAATTAATAAAAAAAAAATAAAATATATATACCTTGTCTGTCAGCTGTCACTTGAATTTTGCGTACATTGTTTTACACCTCGTGATTTGAAAAATGGAAAAGCAAAAAAGGGAAAGGGCGGTAAACTTTACCGAATTAGAAGTAAGGTTTTTAATTGATATAGCAATAAGATATTCCCATAAACAAAAAACAAAAAAACGGATGCCGTCACATGGAGGGATAAAAATAAAGCGTGGGTAGACATAGCCACTGAATTTAATGCAATTACAGGCTGCATTAATAGAAACGGTAAGGTTCTACGGCTAAAGTATGATAGCGTAAAACGCTTAATAAACAAAAACAGTCCAAAAATAAATTGGAAATTTTTAAAACCGGTGGAGGTCCCGCTAATACTAAGAGTTTCACCGATTACGAGGAAAAATTGTTGAATTACATGCTATTAAGTGTGGATGGTCTACCTGCAGAAGATGATTGTGACAACATTTTCCCAGGTAATTTAAAAGTAATTATAGGTAATAGCAAAGTTCTGAATTTTAACCAAATTAATATGTTAATAGGTGAAAGTGTTACCTCAGATGAGACATTTCGGAGCCAGGGTGAAATACCGCTACCTTCTCCAATAATTAATGACGATAATGGTACGTAAAACATAGTAGTTCATGAAGTTTTGTATATACGTAGAAGAACCTTTTATATTGAATTTATTTTTAAACTCTACATTTTTGTAGCTTCTTCCTCAAATAGTAACATGGGGAGCGAGCAGCCTGAAAATCTGGTTGAATATTCAACGATATCCAATGCAGATATATTAATTTTTCAAGAAGGGGAACAAATGCTGGGAGCTGTAGAACAAAATAATGTTACTGCTGAGGTACATAATTAAAAACTTTTATTAAAAATAGATTACTACAAATTGCGAAAAACCTTAACCACAAAAAGTTTAGGCTTTCTGAGCTTTTTGTGGTTAATAAGGGTTTTTTGCAATTTGTAGTTTTCCAAACCACAGTCTCGAAGGATTTTTTATTTTCAAAAATAGATAATTATATCTATACCGAGTGAGGTATCTGAACATAGGTCATTTATATAGAATATGTATGCAAACTCGTGCCACCCATTTAAATGGTATAAAGAAAGAGTGGATAGCAGAAATTATGCTTATTAAAGAATGTAAACGGCCTATGTACAGAAGTATGCCGAATCACCCAGTATAGATATATAAATATTTTTCAGAGTTCTTCATCAAAATGGAAAACATGGAATCCAAAACAATTAAAAGAAAAAAAACATACAGCTATATTAAGCACGCCAAAAAGAACAAATATTACAAAGGATTCCTTGAATCAGAAAACAGATGTGCTCACTGATTCAAGAAATGAATTAATAAACCTACAAACTCAAATTGCGGAGCAACAACGTAAACAAAAGCAAGAATATGGGGATAAGTTTTGCTTAGCTGGAAATTTTATGTAGTGTGGTCTTCGTTCAGTGATAGCACTAACCACACGATGAATAATTTTTCCCGCTGTGGATTTATGAATGCACCAAAATCCGCAATTGCAATATAAAAACTTCCAGAAGCAAGGAATCGCAACGTTAAAAGTAGCTGCTCCAACGATGGAATTGCATGATTTCTACAACAGACATTTAATTGACAATGCATAATTATAATATCAAGTATCACTAGTACCTATCTGAAGGAAGTTCCAAATTCACTTCTATTTCAGTATTTGTCTTACTGAATATTTTGATATGCGAAATCGCTTGACAAACTCACGTTCGTTCCATCTTTCCATATTATTTGGCCTTGGGCGTACTGTGTACGGATGCCGCTCGGGATTCACAAAATCGACAATTTCAGCGAGATCATTATCCAAAATATCTCGAAAATCCTCGAAAACGTCCATCGTTTACAAAATTCAAATTTGAGGTTATACAATTTAAAACGATCTGACAGTTGTACCGCAAACTGCTATTTATGCGCACGCGTGAATTGCTTAATAGCTAGGCACACACGAGCGGATTTTTTGACGGTTTTGATGCGGCACGGGCCAAGCCTGCGGATAAAACTTTGCATGTGTGGTGCCGCGCCGAGCCCGACAACAGATTTTATAAATGTGTACTGATATATCTGCAGGTTTCAACTTGCAGATTTGGTACGATAATTAGTGGTATCGAGTATGCAGTTTTAGTCCGTTTTCTTATGCAGGTTGGGTTGCGCTCCCTTATTATTATTAATACTATTTAAATTTAAATACAAAAAATACAAGCATGTCTTCTGATACGTGCTATTTGTCCAAACAGTTTTTAACTGAATTCATAGAAATGTACAGAAGCCATCCCTGCCTATGGCAGGTAAAATCCAAAGAGTATACAAATAAAAATTTAAAAAATAAAGCATACGACCAATTAATCGAACTTTGCAAAAAAATTATACCCGATGCTAATCGAGTTTGTAACGAAAAAAATTCAAAACCTACGTGCTGCGTTTCGCAAGGAGTTAAAAAAGGTAGAATGGTCGAAAAGAAGTGGTACCTCAGCTGACGACGTGTATGAGCCGACACTTTGGTATGTGAATAAAAAATTAAAACTGTATTACTTAGTGTTTGTTTTTTTTAATTGTAGGTATTAGGATTTGTTATTCTTTACGTTAGACAGCGAAACGGCACTGACAAGCATGGACAATATTAGCAACATAGGTTCTCCAAATCCAGATTCTCAGGCGGTGGAAGACGAACATGACGCTAGTCAAGCTCCAAGCGATGAAGACAGTCGAGAGAATAATAATAATGAAGACATCGAAGTAGTTACAAGACAGGTAAATAATGTCGAAATAATTTATTATTTTTATTAATAATAATGTAAGTGAACAGAAATAAGGACACATATATTCATACTTAAGCCTTTCTTCGTTCTACCATTTCGTCCTGCCACTCAACTCTTCCTTCTTCTTTAAAAAACTTTAGATAAGCTTTTCTGTTGAGCCTTGCTTCTAATGGAGCAATTTTATTGTGAACTCGTCTTAAGAGGTGTGAGGTCGTTGGTAATTTCTTTTCGCCAGTCCCCTTCTACTATTGCACCTGCTTCAGTATCTTCTCTATCAAATGTGGATGAAGTTATGTAGCCAGAGCTAGTTTTCCTTAAATAATTATGTTGAACACAAATTCCAAGCACAATATAATTAATATATTCAGGGGCAACGCATATTTTAGTGCTATTAAACCAAATGCATTTTCAACAACATTTCTACATAGTGATATTCGATAATTATATACCCGCTTATCATGGGTTAGTTCTTTCTGCGAGTAAGGTTTCAAAATATGCTTATGTAATGCAAAGGCTTCATCACCCACTACAACAAAGTTCAAGTTTTCATCAGTTTCTTCTCTATTTGGAAATCTCAGCATGCCAGTATTTAAGAGCTCATAAAATTTTGTGGATGAAATAATTCCACCATCAGATATTCTTCCTTGTTTACCAACATCGACATATATAAATTCATAGTTCGAATTTACCAGTGCCATTAACACAACACTGTAGAAGTTTTTGCAGTTATAGTAAAGAGCTCCAGTATTGGGTGGAGGTTGAATTCTAATATGTTTGCCGTCGAGAGCTCCCGCGCCATTAACCATTTGCCAGACATTTTTAAACCCTACTGCAATTTCTTGCCATTCTTGTTTTGTTGAGTATTGGACTACGATAGTGACGAACCAAGTACTTCCAAGTGGCAACCAAAAATTATTTACATATTAGCATTTATGTTATCTACTATTTTAAGGATATCATTGACAGGTTTTTCAACGAAAAATGATTTTTTAGATATTCCGAAAGCCGATGATTGAATTGCAACCTACTTCTGCAAAAGGAAGGAGGCAAAAACGAAAAGAACAAACAAAGGAATTAAATAATTTTATGAATGTGTGCACGGAGGCGTTATCTACATCCGACAAAATCGAAGAATTTGATGCTATTGGTATAAATGTAGCAGCAAAGTTAAGAAAAATGGATCCTGAGCAAGCATGTTTGGCGGAAGCCTTATTGAATAAAGTTTTATTCAAGGGCGCGTTTAAGCAATTAAATTTCAATACCAAAATAACAGAAGTTCCTCAGAATTATGACTATCAGCAAGGGCCGCCAGTAGGGTAGTCAACATCATCAGGTCGCTCTAGTGAAGCAGGCAATCCTACTAATGATTACTATACAAATAACTGCAAGATGTAATTGAAGGTTATGAAGATCTTGGACACTTGGGACGAAATGACAAAATTGCCAATACCGCGATGGTATTTTACTTACGAGGACTTTAGTAAAAACTTACATTGAAAATAAAAACAGCACACTTTAACCTCTAAAACGCCCAATTGTCGCGTGTTCACTGTAAAACTACGGCGCATGCTAGTGCATCACAGACAACACTCGTTAAGAGGCGCACAAGTCTCGTAACAGTATCGGGGCGGGAAATACAAAGGTGTATCAAGCCTCCCTGTGTGTCAACCCTCTCTAGTCTCCCCTATAATCCAACACCTTCTGTTCGACAATTTCGAATATCGATGCAGCATAATATGTTTCTAAGGCTTCAAGCAGGCGTAGATTCTTCAAATTGTGAAAACGACGAAGCAGAAGAATTAGAATTAAATGATGAACCTGAACTATTAGTGTCACAAATAGATGCTGAAAATGAAGTTAATGTATCAGACTCAATTACGCGATTATTGCACGTGAACCTCAGCCAAGTACTTCTACAACCTGCAAAGATTTGGAATCCTGTAGTACGGTTTATCTTGCTGGTTATCTAGCATTTAAGCTCTTAAATAAATACAAGTGCGAAATATGCCAGAATAAAATTGTGAAAAGGGCAGTCAACATCATCAGGTCGCTCTAGTGAAGCAGGCAATCCTACTAATGATTACTATACAAATATGGCAGCAGTGTTGTCAGCATATAAGGAATAAAATTTTATTTGTTTTTTAATGTATACTTAGTTTTATAATAATTGCTCTGAATGTATGCAAATTTGTTTTGTAGGTACTTGAATAAAGTCGCTAATTTTCTACATACTTAATGTTATTTAAAAAAAATGACTACTTACCCTCATATAATTGTCCTTCAGTACATTAAAAAGTATTTTACATGTTTCTGGTATTATGTAACCAAAGTTTGTGCTGCAATACATGTTGAAAATTTCAAATCTTCATAAGACCTTCCGGTTGCCAAAAATCTGAGAGTAGCAATAAGTCGTTCTTCTGGAGCGATTGATTCGCGCATTATCGTATCTTGCTTCTTTAGATGCACTTTTACTATACCCAATAAATGTCTAAAAGTTGTATCATCCATTCTCAAATAATTCCTGAAATCATTTGGGTCGTTTTCCCTTAGCTCTCTTAAAAGTGACATATGACTTAGTTTGTGTCTCTCAGAAACCCACTTTTTAATCCACTTGCTGCGGTTCTTTGTCTTTTTTTGGTTGTTTAAGTTAATGGTTACATAAGCCATGGCACAAGCTATTGCGCGTCTCTTACGAGAATTGTACATTGTTTCGTTACTGAAGCACAATTATTGCTAATATAGCACAGATCCGCGCCAAAACTTTTAGTTTTCCTAAAATACCACGAGCCCAACTAAAACTGCTGTAAGTTGACGAGTTTGCTACCACTAACTTAAAGTTTTTAACGCACAAATCAAATTGGTAGATTCAGTCTGCGAATTAGTATGTGCCGTTAGTGGGTACCAAAAGTATTAATATGTAGCGCGCCAGATATGCCGATGAAATCCGTACGAATCGAATTGGCCCAATCTATCCGCTGGTGTATGGGCCGCTAATAGGAACTTCTTGGGCTTATTAGGAGGTTGATCTGCCTAATAACTTATCTAGCTACTAAGAGCCGCTATTAGCTAAATAAACGCTATTGGGAAGCGGAAAGACGCTTTGAGAAGTTAATAGCTGAATAAAGTTATTATCAAGTTTAATAGAAGGTGGAAAGACCGGGCCTAAGTAATTTAATTTCCTTAGTGAATAATTGGGTAGCTGTTTCTGAGGGTGATATCTTCAATATAACTGCTCAGAAAATAATTAAATTATGTAGTACATTTGGTGTATAATTAATTTTATCTAATTTTTTTTTAATACTAACAATTACTACTAACACTAGCATTTTGTAGTTGATGTAAATGCAAACCAGGAGCATGTAACATAGTTTTTGTATACTGTTTTGCTTTCTGGTAATAAATAAATAAATAAAAATAAATAAGAGCTTCGGCTGTTGGTGTTGCAATTTTATCTCTTTCTAGTTTACAATAACACGTCAATCATCAATGCACCAAACAAACTATTTTGAACGCCTGTTTGAAGAAATACGGGGACGATTAGAACTTTGGCTGCCATGAGGAACAGCTATGTTCGTCGGGTAACCGTTAAAACTGTGACGTGGGAACAACGTGTTACTCATCACTAGCAGTGTTGAACACGCTAAGAAGTTTCACTTATAACTTGTGCGTTCTGCACACGGTTCTTTTTAAAGAGGTGCAGTAGGTAAAGTAGCATAGGCGCCGACTACGTGGGTGCTCCGGGGCTCAAGCACCCCTGAGAAATTTCTCAGGGGTGCGGAGCACCCCTGAGCCAGATACTTAAAAATTAAATAAATTAAACTAAAAATAAAATAATAATTTTTAAATAAAAATTAAATAGAAAAAATACTCCTAAAAGTGATAAGAGTGCGAACCAACAGCGACAAACATTGCGAAATATTGTGACATATAGTAGCGTTTAAGAAGTATTGCAATTAAGTGTTTGTGAGAAATCAAAACTCGATTGCGCAGGGCGAAATGCATGTGTGCTCGCACTAGACGCTAGAGTCGATCCTGACGTCAATCTGTGAGTGAATGCAAATTTGTCTTCGTATTTTTTCTTTAAAAATATAACTGCTCCTAACAAATAACCTCCCGTAAACAGCAAAACGCAACAACAGTGTTTAAAAAAAAACTATAAAATAAAAAAAAAAGTTGGTCCCAACCGAGACTCGATCCCACAACTACTTATGCAGTAAAACGGCAGTACACCCGAACACACCCGCATATCCATCTGTGCCACTACGAACCTGCCGGTTATCGCTAAAAAAATCTGCTAATTGAATGCGCGCGCAATAGAAATGCATTAATAAAAGGTCTGAGCTTGGTGGGATCGTCGGTTAGGTTTAGACACTAGCTACTTCTTGTGCGCGTCGCCGCAGCGGCATTCATACAGTGAACGCGGACGGGAAAGAGCAACGAGTGTCCTTTGATTGTTGCTAACACATACATCTTTGGATTAGTTAAAATGGATACATTTGTAATTCGTGTAGCAGAAAAGAAAAATGATTCATTAGATTCGTCTTCATCGAATGCAAACATTAACATATCATCGTCCTCAGCTCGGGGATGCCCCCAGCCCACAGGAGGCACTATGAGCAGCACTAAGAATAAAAGTTAAACGAAGAATAAATTGACATAAAAAGCTTGGACTCCAGTAGTTTATCCTCTAAGGACTCCTAAGCATTATCGATGTCACAATCACGCTCCACCGGATCCGTCTTTGCCCAACGTTGACAGCCAACCAGAACTCCGCCGTTCTGCTCGACTGACAAACAAAATACATTAAGATCAAATCCGAGTCCGCCCCAAGGTTTATATAATTTAAGCACACGGCCCTGTTCAGACAGGCATGGCCTTCCAACAAATATTGCTCAAACTTGTAGAGCAAATGCTTGTAAAGGCAGACAAGCGACAGGTCGGTCCTTAACTGATTATGCTGGGCGTAGTTCCCAAATGACGACGCGGTAAGTAAGTAAATTGTAATATTGGTTAAAATCGTTTTGACCATTCCTGTTTCAACATGTACAGCATAGCGTTCCTTTTCTGCTTTGAGGCGCGTAAAAACGTACCGCAGAAATAATATGAACCAAAAAAGATTGAACGACCATGCAATTGTAAACGTACATAGGGAACTGGCCGGCGAGATAAATCTTGACACTGTGGCTGACATATTTATAAATAGAACTACAGCTTGCAGGAATAGGAATAATTTTTTTATAATTAAATAATTTGCATTAGCGCAATATCATCATATTTATTATGTTGAAAATGTTTCTCTTATTTAATTTATTTTACTTAAATAAATCTGTTTTGTTCAGTTTTTTGTATGTTTCAAAAATGTCATTAAAATATTTTTTAATTTGATTTTATTAATTATTAACCTTTACATTACGTTTTTGGAGTCTGCATCAGCTCAACTGTTAGCATTTGTGATTTGAGTGAGCACCCCTGAGCATTTTCAAAACCCGGCGCATATGCTAGAGAGTTACTCATTTGAGGCAGTACTCACTTGCATATATGAGCGGCCATTAATGAAAGAGAGAGAAACAACATGATGTAAAAAACTTGTTTGCCAAACAACTTTCAGAGCAAAAACGTTTTTTATTCAATATTCATATATAGAAAGTGGCTTCAATTTTATTTACTCCGCCCTAGACTTAACTGCAACGGTCACTTACGTCGGCGATTATGTGTAACCCGACTCGCGACCTTGAAGTCGATTTTCAATTTGTCCTTCTGATATTATTATTCTTAGTTCTTGAAAATACAGCACCCTTCCACACAAGTTAGTCGCTTAATTTCAAAAGGCGGTAAACTCCACTTTTGTGTCAAAATGAGTTAGCGGTGCCATCTGGTAGAGAATAGTGATGTCCTTCGACTGTGAAAATATATCAGGTCCAAAACCGAGCTAAGCCATTGAAATTTCATGTTAAAAATCGTATTTACTTCCAAAACCGGCTAACGCACTCATAGAATTAATTTCAAAACCGACTAAATCTAATATAAGAAACAAATTCGACTAAATCCAAGCAGTTACATTCATATTGACAAAACTACAAACAAAACTGACCAAATCCAGTCATATGCGTTGCATGATGCAAACATTGGTGCATGCTTGTTGGTATGAACAAACGCTGGGTAATGTTAAAAACAATATTGTGCTAATTTGAATAATAGTGTTGTTGTGAGTTAGACGTTTGATTTTCACAATGGAAGTAGTTGTAGAAACACCTCCAAATAAAGCACGAAAACGATAATACTCTCCTGAAAAGTGGAAGAAGAATGTGGCTAAGAAATTGAGGTTAGGATTTAATTTTTAATTGTTATAAAGTACCTTTTATACTTGATTGTTTAAATTGCAGGTATACAGCAAGTCAAGATCCTGTATATCCAACATGTGGGCGTAAGTCTAAGAGGTATATGTGTGCTACATTATCCATGGAAGAAGTAAAAAATTTTCATAACTTGTTTTACAAATTTCCAAATAAGACTGTACAAGACAACTTTATTTTAAAGTACGTTTCTGCATGTCCAATACAAAGAGTGAGAAACCCCGATTCTATAACTAAACGCTCACTAGCTGCGACTTACTACATTATTAAAGATAATAAAAAAGTAATTCCTATTTGCAAACAAGCATTCTTGAATATTTTAAATTTGAAGAAACACAGAGTAGAAGGAGTATTGAAAAGATTTTTTGTGAAAAGTCATATGCCTAAGGAAGGCAGAGGAGGAGATCACAAGTCACACATAAAAAAAGATATAAAGGAAAATATTAAAAAATTTATTAAAAAGTTTCCAGTTTTAGAAAAGCATTATTGCCGTGGTAAGTCCGAAAGACAGTACTTAAGCAGTGATCTGAGCATCGCGAAAATGAGTATCATGTACAACAAAGCATCTGATCTTAGTATGCGTTGTAAAGAAAGTTTCTTTAGAAATGTTTTTTCCCAAAATTTTAACATTGGGTTTAATGCTCCACAAGTGGATGTTTGTTCGCAATGTTTAGAGTATAAAGAAAAGATTAAAATCGAGCTGAATGAAACTGTCAAACAACAGCTAATAACAGAACAGCGACTACGTAAGTTAAGGGCTAAATCCTTTTTTAATTGCTTAAAAGAAAAGAGAGACGACTTGTTAACTATTTCGTACGACTGTGAAAAGAACCTGGTGTTACCTAAAATTCCTGACCAAATAACATACTATAAAAGGCAATTGTACCTTTACAATTTTTGTGTTGTTATTGGATCGTCAAAAAGTAAGTTGACAAAAGAAAACGTTTATATCCATTCATGGCTTGAGACTGATTCCTCTAAACGCAGCGATCGGGGAACCGGGGTAAATTACCCCAAATGGGGTAAAAATGAAATTTTTGGGGGTAATAAGGAAATTTTTCTAATTTGCTATTTTATAAACGTGTTAGTATTTTTACAAACCATAAACTTAAACAATTCAGCAAGATATACGGGCCGGGCCATCTCACTCCCCTACTAAAACGAGTCAGAGGGCGGCTCCATAGCGTGCATCAGGTGATCGGCGTGATCGCGCATACAGTATTATAGAGACCGTCGTGATGTTCACACGTCTTCGAGCGCTCGAGTTTCTAGTTACTGACGAGGCACATCATTTCATCACCAATTTCAACGATCAAGGTAAGCCGCAATTTGAAAATTTAATTTAATGTAAGTGTTTGTTAACCACTGGTTCTGTCACCCTTCAGATGGCAGCAAATAGAAATAGGAAAAGAACATACCAGGAAGAATTCCTTAATTATGGTTTTACACAAATAGAAGACGAAGGTACAATGAAACCACAGTGTGTTGTATGTTTGAAAGTACTGACTTCAGAATCTTTCAAAAAAAGTCAATTGAAGAAACATTTGGATAATTTGCATTCACATCTGTCTTCCAAACCGCGAGAATACTTTGTAAATTTAGAAATGTCTGTTAAAAGCCAAAGATTGGACAGCAACTTGTTAGGTACCTTTGATCAGCGTTCAGCATCAAAGGCTAGTTTTGAAGTAGCCTGGTTGATTGCCCGAAACAAGAAACCATATACTATTGGTGAAGATTTGGTTAAACCAGCAGCTGTGAAAATGGCAGAGATCATGTGTGGTCAGAAAGAGGCGAAGAAACTGAATTCAGTGCCCTTGTCTGCAAGAATAGTAAAAGAAAGAATTTCTATCTTGGCAGAAAATGTGAAGGAACCCTTATTTTCTCACTAAAACAGGCTAAATATTTTGCTATTCAGCTTGATGAGACTACAGATGTCAGTAGCAATTCACAGCTAATGGTGTATGTTCGCTACAAAGGTACACATGCAATTGATGTGTATAATAAGGTAAATGAATACTTTAATACTCAAAGCATTAATTTAAAGTGGGAAAACTGTATTGCTGTGTCTGTTGATGGAGCTCCAGCTATGCTGGGTCATATTAATGGTTTTTCGGCTTTCGTGAAAAAAAATAATCCAAATATTGAAGTTACTCACTGTATGATCCATCGCTAGACACTTCTTGTGAAACATTTGGAACCTACACTGGAAGCCGTCATGCATGATGTCATCAAGATTGTTAATGTTATCAAAGGACATGCACTAAACACGCGGCTATTTCGTGAATTATGTCAGGACGGTGAAGCTGAATATACGGACCTACTTTATTATACAGAAGTAAGGTGGCTCTCTCGCGGAAATGTTCTAAATCGAGTATGGGCTCTCAAAACTGAACTCGAAATTTTTATGGTTGATCAAAAGAATATTCTCGCAGATAAAAACCCCTCGTGGGTTGCACATCTTGCATATTTAGCTGACATTTTTGAGAATATAAATATATTGAACAGAGAATTGCAAGGAAAAAATATTAATATCATTTCAGCCAGAGAAATAGTGTCAGCGTTTGGATTAAAGCTTCAATATTGGAGACAGAAAGCAGAACAGAACAAGATAGCTTCTTTTTCAAAGTTAGCTTTGTTTTTGGAAGATTGTGAAAATATTACTTTTGATGACATCAAGGATACAGTTATAAGACATCTTACCAAACTCAGAGAGCGGTTCTCTGATTACTTTCCAGATCTTGATATACATACTGTCAGTTGGGTTGTAGATCCTTTTAAATGTGAAATTGCTAACATACCAGAAGAACCTTCAGGTTTGGCAGAGGCAATTCTTGAACTTCGATCTAATACTGAAGCACGTATTCAATTTGAGAGCAAAGCAAATCTGTCGTCTTTTTGGTTGTCAAAAGCTGCAAAGGCTTTCAAAATTGCACATGAGGAGGCGGTAAAAAGTTGCTGTCATTTGCAACAACCTACCTTTGTGAACAAGGATTTTCCACTCTAATGAACATAAAAACGAAGAACAGAAATCGATTAAACGCCGAAGACTGTATTCAAATTGCTCTTACATCAAAAAGCCTCAATTTTGAAGTTATTGTATCAAACATGAAGCAACATCATTTCTCCAAAACCTGAAGGGGGGAAGTTTTCAATTAATTTTTGTTTGTTCCAATATGAGAATTTTATTTTGTTTGTCTATTACTCTATTACATACTTACTATTTTCATGCATTAATTTAAATTTGCATTGATTGTCTCCTTTTCAAAATGAGGGGGTAATATCGACTTACGCAAAAATATTTTGGGGTAATGGTTAAAAAAGTTCCCCGACCGCTGCGTCTAAAGGATCTAACGAAATTTCATCTGCTGTCTATGACGTCCTAAAAAAATGGTTGTTCCTGAAAATATTAATGAAGTTAGACTGATATCAGATGGGTGCTCAGGGTAGAATAAAAACAGCACTGTACTAGCTATGGCTGCAAAGTGGTTATCGATGGCTCCACGGCATATACAAAAAGTTCAGATTCCCAGTCACTGGCCATTCATTTCTACCGGCGGATAGGGTGTTCGGTTTAATTGAAAAAAAAAAGTAAAAAAACTTGACACTATAATACTTCCAGATGTGTATTATGATATTTTCGAAAATTATGGAACCTTAAAAAAGTTGGGAACCGACTGGCATGTCCAAAATTGGAAGGCAGAAGCCAAAGCAGTTTTAAAGGCCACAGGCTCTCTTCATTTTAAGATTAATTCGTGCAAACGATTAATATTAACACGTTCCCGAATCAAAGGCGAAATTCTAGTTAGAGGAGAACCACACTACAATTCTAATGTAAACAACGCAAAAAACATTTGTAAACAATGCAAAAAAATATCGTTCATAAATCCTCAAAACATTGAAGTTAAATCCTGTGTGACAATCAATCCAAAAAAGCTACGAAACGTCAACGAACTTTTGAGAAAACACTATGGGGACAATTGGATGGAAAGAAGTGAAGTACTGGGCTTAGAATACTATAAATTAGTACTTCAATCACAAAATAATGAGGAAAACGGAGAAATAGATGAAGACCGTGAAGAACATGAGGAAGAAGAAGAAGAAGTATACTGTGTTCGTGAAGAATTTGAAGAAGACAATGTTGTGTGAACTATTTAAAATTAAATTTTTCTTGCTAATTAGTACGTTTCCTATGTTTTCTTTAAGGCTGCATATTTTTTTATAATAAATATGATTTTTTGAGAATGACATTTATTATTATTATTATCACTACGAAGATCTATGTTAATAATATACAACGAAACAATATTTTTATTATCACGCATGGCTAAAAGTATGAAACTGAAACACAATTTAATTTCCAAAACCGGTTAAATCCATTAATTACTTCCAAAATCACCTAATTTTTTACTTTTTTTTCATTTTATTAAAATTTTACAATAATGTGTACTTTTTGTGCAGCAGTTTTTTGGCTCTCCTGAACAATTTGTTAAAATGGATTTACCGCCTTTTCAAATTAGGCAACTCAAGTAACTAAATACCAGATACGTATCTCGACAGCAAAGCTATCATCATCAGTGGTAAACTGACACTAACAGTAAAACTGACACTGTTAGTGTCTACTGTCTACTGATGATGATAGCTTTGCTGTCGAAATACGTATCTGGTATTTCGGGTGCTGTATTTTTCAAGTGTTGTTATTCTACAGTTCGAGTGTTTCTTCTTCCATAATTATTCAAAATTTTACAATTGTTGTAGTCTACAAGTTGTGACTAAGTTGCAGAGTTTCGGTTAAAATATTTTATTATTATTATTTATTTTATTATTGCAAATTCTGAGTAAACAACTTTATTGACATATAAAATCATCAGTATTAGAGGAAATATCAAACTTTTAAATTTTTCAATTTTTTAAATTTTGAAATTTTTTGGAAATTTTATGTTTGTACCGATTTCGAAAATTAAAAAAAAAATGATAGGGAGTGGTAGGAAGAGCGCGCTTGTGCAGATCGGCTAATCGAAATGCATAAAGTACAAATATAACCTTCCTTTTCGAGCGTCTGTACTAATGCAAAGCACTCCTCCCCATCGCCGTTATTTTTTGCAATTCTTGCAATTACTGATTTAAACTGTTCAGGTAAACGACCAAAATGAAACCCTCTATAGACATTTTCTCAATGGGAGTTGGTTCCTCACACCTTTTAACATGTTCATACCGTTCGTTAATAGGTTTGACAAAATCATACCACAAATTTTTAGTGTGTGGCGTGTATAAACATCAACGACCAAACGAATACTGTGGTCTGTCGCTAGGTATTGCTAATGCGGCTCTTTTAATCTAACATTAGATGTTTCTATTAATTTGATTAATATCCCACACATCTACTACTTTTCCAAGCTTGATACGACTATTAATATAGCCTGTGCAGTGACCAGAATTAAGTCAAAAAAATAATACTTTTTGTTATCGTATCAATATAACATCTTAATGTTTAACTAATTGATTTGCTGCAATTTGAAATTAAAGTACAGAGATTACAGTATACCGTTTACTGCTCGCTACTTATAGAAACACATCACAAACGAAGTATGAATTTATAAGCAGTTGACGCATGTCACATTACCGCCTCACCTTCCAACTAAATATATCCGCGTGATAATTCCAAAAATAAATTAATTACGGACAAGAATTTTGTTCAATAAACCCAATCGATTTTGCGCCTTAACCATCAAAAGTAGGTATTTGGTTGCGTAATTTGATTGCATCTTTAGAAGCATTAATACGATAGTAATTATTTATATAATTTCATAATTACACTTTCAGTGGCAAACAGCCATCAATACCTACGTAACAAATTTTATGGAGGCCATGCAATTGATGCAATTACCATTATGGTCGATAATTTCAAAATTCGAATCAATTGGGTCGATCGAGTACTCCAAGTTTAAGCTAATAAATAAAACAAACTAACAAAGTATTGTGTAATTACTGGTATGTCCCTGAAGAGGTAACCGCGATTCTTAGAAATGCACTAAAAGCGTTGATTGAGGGATCAACGCTAAAAGGAAGGTTGCACGCAAGAAATAGTTTGCAGCTGCAGCCCTCTTTTCTAATGGTTAAATATTTGGTGTTGACAATTTTTATTGCATTTTGAACACCTGCATAAAAGAGCGGAATTTTTACGTAAAAGCTTTTTGCAGATAAAGACAAGCAATAAACTTCAAGAGGGTTGTTTATTAAATACTAGCCGCCCTTTGTTGAATAATTGGCGATGACAGGGTTTTTATTTATGACAGCTTTTAAGGAAACATGGACGTGAATTTCCCTATACAATACAGTATCTATCTCATGCTGGTTTTATTAGTTTCGAATTGCTTCACGATGCAATATATTTGTATGCCTGTACGTACAGGTCGATAGCTCTGAGCGCAAAATATAGGTAAGAGAAGGAAAGGCTTACTGCTGCAGCTGGGTTTCACCTAGCGCATGCAACAACTACTTGGATTACCTCTAACGCAAAGTATGGTTAGGGGAATGCAAGTTTTGACCGGCTGATAAAAAATCTAAGAATGGATCCTTCACTGAAAAAACAGGAAAATCGGTGTTGGTTCATTCCCCGCGAAGAACCTGATCGCTATAGAGGTCTTTCGGGTTCTGCACCAGAGTTTTTAGCCCATTTTCAGCCAAGAAAGAATGGGTTAGAACAAAGAATTTTGGATAAAGGAGAATTTTCGCGGAAATGTCCCAGTATTCACCTCTTGTCCCAGGAAAACCACAAAAAATACCTGAGTCGAGACAGTCGGCCGGGCCGAAAATCAAACCCAGGACTTCCCGAACGAAAGGCGGCCGCGTTAACTGCGGAGCCACCTCTCTCGGTGTCTCTCTGAATCATACTTCTGCATTTATAGGCAAACGTCTAAAAAAATTTAGCACTTGTTTTATAATTTTTAAGTCGGTGCCAAGTAAAACATAAAAATTATATACCTTGCTACAATAACAAATTAGATTCGAATTTTTATGTTTTACTTGGCACCGACTTAAAAATTATAAAACAATTAATAATTATGTAATAAACAACAATTTCTTAGTTACATTAAACGGAACAACAAATAAGTATTAAATTGTTGTATAAAAAACATTTATTTTTTGCTTTTTAGTTAACTTATGTCACTTTTGTGTTTTTATTTGAAGTCGGTTTTCTTTTTTTTTTTAATTAATTATTTTATACAATTTTAAGTGATGGGTAGACCTAGTAAGGATGCTTCTCGAATGACGAAACGACGGCTAGTTGAAGCGGAAGATGAAAGACGGAAACAAAAAAAAAAAATTATTCACTTGAAAAATAAGGGAAAAAAAACAGAAAAACTACCAACTTTTTTTATACATAACCCCCCTCCCCGTACCCTAAAAATTGAGCTTTTTTGTAAATTAGTATTGCAACTGCATTTCCGTTCTTGTCCACTAAGACCTAGTGAAATAAAAATATGAAACAAAAAATTATTCACTCGTTAAAATTTGAAAAGCGAAGAGAAAAAATCCAGAAAAACTACCAAAATTTTTTAGACATAAGCCCCAAAACCCCCCGATCCCTAAAAAATTGAGCTTTTTTGTAAATTAGTATTACAAGTACATTTCCGCTTTTCTCCACTCATTTTCAAGACCTCGTGTAAGGATAAACCATACAGTAATTGGATACAAAACAGTTATTAAACAAATCAACTTTTTAAGGTACTTCTGTATGTACACGTACGAGGTAAAAGTTTTGAGCGCAGCGTACAGTAAAATCCAATGCTTTTACGGTGCTGTCGGTTAAAAACTTTTGACAGAGATTGTACACTCACACACTCACACCTCATGCATGGATAGGTCCCCTACACGTATAGAGAGCGGCGCTGTAATCGTGGCAACACCGCAATACACGAATATTAGTAATCTGTATGCAGCTGAAATGTGTGCAAACCACAACTCCGTAATGGCATAGATGGATATGCGGGTGTCTTCGGTAAAACATCACAAGAACGAGACCGCCGCCGACACAAACTATACCGACAACCAACGACTTTCCAGAATTGCGAACCGACCGCCGCCGCCCCCGGTATCAACACCATGGAGGCACCCACAGACGTCGAGACAACCCCAATCCCAACCGCCGCAAAACACCCAACAACAGCAACAACTCTCGCCGCAGGTAAGTTCATTCAGCGAGCTCACAGCGGAATTAAAAACGCTAAACAGTCTAATTAACATATCCGGAATGTTAGCTGCAATTAAAGATTTAAATAAAGAACTTATTCACTGCACCAACAACACAGAAAAACTAACCACATTTTTACAATTCACGCAAAATCTCACAAAATATGGATTATAACGTCAAAGTAGGCACATGGGACGCTAATGGCTTAAAGAATAAATTAGGCCAAGTAATCCAATTTATTATACAGCACAAAATAGACATATTCTTAACTAACGAAACAAAACTCGCCCCTAAAGACAAAATAAAAATCCAAAATTACACCACAATTAGAGCAGACAGGGACGCCAATGGTGGTGGCGTAGCAGCATTCATAAAAAACACCGTACCACATATGGAAGTAAAAATAAATAACAGTACTATAGAAACCTTGGCTTCTAAGCTAAGAAATGGCACTGTTATAGTAGCCGCGTACAACAGACCGACAAACAATTACACACAACGCGAGTTAGATTCGCTTTTCGCAGTTGCCAATAAAGTAATTGTAACAGGGGATCTCAACAGCAGGCACAATACCTGGAACTGCCACAGAAACAATACAAACGGAAACACGCTAAACACCTACCGGAACAACAACAATATTCTTATTTTACATCCGGACACGGCTACGCATTACCCTGCTAACAACACCACGCCAACAACAATAGACTTAATCATAACGAAGAACATAAACATAGCAAACTTAAACACAATAAAATCAGTACCGGAACTAAACTCGGATCACAACCCAGTTACCTTTCTGCTCGGGAAACAATATAAACAAAATCAAGAAAAAATGGTATCCTCATACGCAAACACAGACTGGTCAAAATTCAGAAGAACATTGGACACGCAAATAATAATAGAAAACAATATAAAAACCACACAAGAATTAGATAGACAAGCGGAACTATTAACAGATACCATAAAATTAGCAAAAAAGCAGCACTCCACAACTATAAAAATCAACACCAGCAGAGAGCTGCTCCCGGAAAACATAATTGATGTCATAAAACAAAGAAACAAGGCCAAAAAAAGGTGGCAAAATATACCCAACCCGCAGAATAAACAAAACCTTGTAGAACTAAACACAGAAGTAAAAAACTTACTACAACAACATAGAAACAACACCTGGACCAACACCTTGAACGCCCTGAAACCAGGCGATAATTCCCTTTGGCGAATGACAAAAAAACTAAAAAAATCGCACAACACAATCCCAACGCTAAACCACGCAAACCAAACTGCAGTAACGGACTTGGAAAAAGCAGAACAAATAGCCTCTGTTTTTGAAGCAATTCACCATATAGACCAAACAAACAACATTCAAGCACAAAAAGAAATAATAGAGACAGTGAGGAACTTCCGAATAAATAATATAACAATAAACAACAACGAACTTAAAAAATTAATAACATCGCCACATGAAATAAAGAAATCATCAAAATCTTACCAAACAACAAAGCTCCGGGATGTGACCAAATAGAAAACAAAATTTTAAAAAATCTGTCCAAAAAGGCCATCGTACAGCTAACTTACATAATTAATTCAATATTCAAACTTCAATATTTTCCCAAAAACTGGAAAATTGCCGAAATTATACCAATATTAAATCCCAATAAAAACCCGCACCAACCAATTAGCTACAGACCAATAAGCCTATTAAATACACTTGCCAAACTAACTGAAAAAGTAATACTGAAAAGAATTGCCAAAATCGACGCAAAAAACAAAATCACAATAGAACAACAATTTGGTTTCAGGCCGGGTCACAACACGAGGCAACAGTAGCGGTTTTAGGTACGGCGTACCTGGGCCACCGCCCAGGACCTCGCGCTAAAAAAGGCCTCGCGCTCGTAAATTAAAAAAAATCCATATCATGATCAATTCACTTATATGCATTTATTGCTGTTTGCATGAACGATAAAATGCAGCTTCGTTTAATTTAAAACGATTTTTAAATATAATCGATTGTCAAAAGGCGTGTGTATCGATAACAATATATCGATACTCACACCATGTGATCAGTGAGCAGACAGCTGTCTGCAGACGTGTCCCGTCGAATGTTGTTGATTGTGATTTACTGCAAGTTCACACACAAGAGGTGAGTAATGTAATTAATCTAGAGTATTCAAAATAACGTGAAAACGAGTAAAAAAATCAATAATGCATGTACTTGAGTTTTCAAATGACATGAAACAATTTCCTTACAACTTTTTATCACATTGATGACAAAAGTAATGTTAGGAGGTTATGTTTACAATTCATCTGTCATCTGCGTTTTTTTTTCAGTATTAATTCCGATATGAAATAAGCAAACAGTTCCTTTTCGAATTGTCTGTCTATCCATTTTTCGAAAATTGTTAACTTTAAAAACGCAGTTCAGGAGAGTTTAATTATATAATATGGTAATTGGGTAATGATGATTTTTTTTACAACAGATTGAATATATGTCTGAATAGAAAAAAATGGAACGAGATCGTGACATTGGTCGAAAATTTGAAAGTGGAGGGACGAAAGCAAAAAAAAGAAAAATACAAGATGCATTTTTGAAGAAACAAGAGGGTGCCATCGAAAAATTTTTCTCCTGTCCATCAACGAGTAAATCTCCAAATACTCTCGGTGTTAGTGACTCCAAAAAATCATCTCAACATACCCCACCGTCACAGAACACAAATGATGATTTATCTATACACAGCAGTTAGTTTTCTCGTGTTTTCATACTGTTGCCATTTACGATTTCCAAATAATTATTTACTGTCGATTTTAATCAAACAAAATATTACAGATGCTCGCAGAGATAAATATGACGCAGTAAATAAAGATATTACTGAAAATTCTTGTGATCCTGCATCCGAAGATGAAAAAAAAAAATGAAAGTCCAAATGCTACTCCAGCAATTCAAAGACCAATGAGCGTATCTGATCTTAGTGAAGATGCATCAGATGTTGATGGTAATATTTCGACTCGTGAAATTTATCATTCATGTATATCTGTCGAGTTTTTATCGATTTATTTATGTAAGATCGTGTTAATAGTAGAATAATATATTTTTCATGAATATTGCAGATCCTCGAGCGGAAAAATCTGTATCAGAAAATGACATTGATCATTCGACGAACATTGAAACAAATCTTAATGACCCCGGAAAATGGCCCGAAAATTTTACGACTTCGCAAATTGACATAATTGTTGAGAGAGGCCCTATCAGAGTCAAAAACATTCAATATCCTCGGAATGCTAACGATCGGCATTTTTCCGATTTTTACTACTGTCGCGTTTTACCAAACGGAGAACGTGTCGATCGACGATGGCTTGTTTACTCGAAAGCACAAGACAGTTTGTTCTGCTTTTGTTGTAAAATTTTCCAAATCGGCGCCAAAACAATGTCCCGATTCGCAGTTCATGGTTTCAAAGATTGGAAACACGCAACTTCAGCGATAGAGAGCCACGAGCTATCACAAACTCACTTGCTCAACGTCCAAAGGTATTTTGATAATTATAAATTTTCGAATTATAATATATTTATTCCAATTCTTGATTGCATAACAGACGATTCGAATGAAATACTTTGTAGAGAAAAGTCTATAATCTTATACGCACAAAGTAATTATATCACACGTCAATTCTGTACAAACAAAACAGCTATTATTTCGATTCGGATTTAATTCCAAAATTCATAAATCGATGTTCTCTAAATAATTTATCATTCAATTGCAGGTGGATAGAATCTGAATTACGAATGAAACAAGTATCAGGCATCGATAAAAAACTGCAACAAATGATAATGGATGAAACTATGCGCTGGCGAGAAGTGTTGAAGCGCTTGTTGCATATCACGTTGTACTTGGCAGAACATAATTTGGCTTTTCGAGGTCAAACTGATAAGTTGTTCGCTTCAAACAATGGGAATTTCTTGGGGCTTGTCGAGATGATTGCACGTTTTGACCCTGTTTTGCAAAAACACCTGGACAAAATCTCATCCCAAGAGATACACGATCATTATCTGGGGAAGGACATGCAGAACGAATTTATAGATTTATTGGCGACCACTGTTCGCGATAAAATCTGTTTAAAGATTTCTTCCGCCAAATATTTTGCGTTGATTCTTGATTGCACGCCTGACACGAGTCGACAAGAACAATTATCTTTTGTATTCCGATTCGTCGATATGGAAACAGAAGATGTTCGAGTTGAAGAACGCTTTTTAGAATTCGTACCTGTTTTATCTTCCACGGGGGAAAATTTGACGAATGTGACTACCACTGAGTTGGACAAATTTGGTCTTCCTATTGCAGATTGTCGTGGCCAGGGCTACGACAATGGCTCTAACATGAAGGGAAGAAAATCAGGAGTTCAAGCACGGATCCTGGAACTGAATCCTCGAGCATTCTACACTCCCTGCGCATCTCACAGTTTAAATTTAGTGTTATGTGACATGGCTTCCGCAAATCGTCAAGCAGAGTATGTTTTTGGCATATTGAATAATGTTTACTGCATTTTTGGATCATCACCACATAGATGGTCCATTTTGCACAAACATGTTGAGATAAGCGTCAAAAACTGGTCTGAAACGAGATGGGAGAGTCGAATAAATAGTGTCAAAGCAGTGAGGTTTCAACTTAAAGGTGTTGTCGAAGCTATGTCTGAGTATGCTTCTTCAGAGTCGGATCTTGTAAATAAACATAAAGCACAGTCAATAGTAAAAAAAATGATGAAAATGGAGTTTGTCGTAGGTCTGGTCGTTTGGTACGATATTTTACTCGCAGTCAATGTCGTGAGTAAAAAGTTGCAGTCAAAAGATATGGTACTAGATGAAGCTGTAAAAGGACTGAGAGGAATCAAAAGTTTGTTATCTGAATATCGCTGTACTGGGTTCGAGAAAGCAGGAAGGATCTGGATGTAGAACCATCATTTGAAACAAAGCGAATCCGAAAAGTCAGAAAACAATTTGAGTATGAGGGTCATGATGGTCCTCTGAACGAAAAATCGCCGGAAAAAGTTTTACAAATAGAATTTTTTAACGTGGTTGTGGATGGAGCTTTGTCTGCTGTGTCTGAACGGTTTGAGCAATTTGATAATTACGAAAATCTCTTTGGATTTTTGTACGATCCGAAAAGATTGAAAAAAATGCCTGATGACGATTTATTGAAGAACTGTAAAGATTTAGATTTAGCGCTGCGTCACGGGAACGAGAAGGACCTGGATGGCGCTGAACTTTTTTCAGAACTTAGAATTTTCCGGCATTTCATTACGGATGAAATGCAAAGCGCTATCCAGGTTCTTCGATTTCTCCGTTCTTACGGTAGTGGTTTCCCGAACACAATCATCGGATATAGAATTTTGTTGACCATTCCCATATCTGTAGCAAGTGCTGAAAGATCGTTTTCAAAATTAAAATTGATCAAAAACTATTTAAGATCAACAATGGCTCAGGATCGCTTGACATCGCTCGCAATTTTGTCAATCGAAAAGGACATTTCGCGTACTACTGATTTCGACACTGTCATCGACACATTTGCAAAACGAAAAGCTCGCAAAGTTAACTTTCATGTCTAAATAGAAATCTTGTTGATCGACTTAATCATTGCATGCCACATGCCACAAATGTAAAAATGAGAACATGCGCGTATTAAAGAACATTCTGACTATTATAATGTTGATATTTTTTCTGATAATATCCTTTATAACACGAGATATTGAATGAAACAGTTCGCTGATCGTCCGCAGTTATCAGCATATTATTCTGCATATAATATATATGAAAACCTATTTAATGCAATATCGATTAGGGAATACCATAACTATATCATAAAATAATGATTATGATCTGAAATGTTCGCAGTATTTCTACAAATTTTTCTCTCAAATGTTACTTAAGCTGGAACTTTGGGCTGGATTCGAATCTCAACCGTAAAGGCCTCGCAAAAAGTGCTCGGCCCAGGGCCTCGCGTTGGCTAACGCCGGCACTGCGACGCAACAGGTGACAAGAATCGCAAACGACATCGCAGTCAACTTTAACAAAAACAAAGTAACAACCATGACACGGTTGGACATTGAAAAAGCGTTTGACAAAGTGTGGACAGACGGCTTAATTTACAAATTAACAAAAATTAAACTACCAAACCCAATAATAAAAGTTATCGACTCATATCTGGAAGATAGAAAATTTTACCTGAAAATAAACAATGCCCACTCGGTAGAACGCGCAATCACAGCAGGAGTCCCTCAGGGGTCAATATTAGGCCCGAAGCTCTTTTCGTATTACGTCAACGACATCCCGACGCTTGCACATACAAACACCGCACTTTACGCAGATGACACGGCCATCTACGCTCATTCGTTTAGCGCGCAGGTGGCAAACAAACAGATACAAATACATGCAGATATACTAGAAAAATATTTGGACAAATGGAAAATCAAATTAAACACTGAAAAGACGGAACAAATAACATTCACAAAAGAATTCACAAATACTAAAATATTCACGCCGTTAAAAATATACGGCAAACATATTAAACACACAACAACAGTAAAATACCTAGGAGTGCACCTAGACACCAGACTAACCTATAACAAACACATAAAGGAAACAATAAAGAAAACTTACGCCACTATAAAAAACATATACCCGCTTATCGCAAAAAACAACGCAATGAGCTTCAAAAACAAGAGACTACTCTACACAACCATAATCCGGCCTATTATGACGTATGCGGCACCAGTCTGGTGCAGTGCATCAAAAACCGCAATTAAACCGCTGCAAGTGCTCCAAAGTAAGTGCCTTCGTCTGATCACAAATTCAGACCGCTACACAAGAATAACAGAACTGCACGAAACAGCGAATCTACAACAAATACACGAATATATAACAGAACACGCACAGAAATTCTACAAAACTCAGCTTAAACACAACGAACTAACAAGAAGCTTCACTAAAATACGCCCAAAATAATAATACAATAAAAATAAAGCACAAACTGCCATATCAAAATCTCCCGATTTACGAGGAGCCGCTGGGCTATTAGTCAACAAATTAAGTACCTAAAGCAGGTTTTTAATAAAATTTTCCTGCAAAATCACCTGTAAGAGCATAATACGATAACAACAATAGAAAACCATGAAGTACCTGGAGGATACTAATCCGACTAAATCGTATTTAAAGGCAAACGCGCATGTAAAAACTTTAAAATAACAAACAATGTAAAATAATTAGAAATGTATAAGTAGGGAAGCAATTTTTCTCATACATTGTATAATTATGAATTCTGTACATATTCTGTAAATAAATTGTTTTGAATTGAACTGAATTGGGTGTCTTCGGTCATGCTACCTTTTTACTGCATAAGTAGTTGCGGGGTCGAATCTCGTTTGGAACCAATTTTTTTTTTTATTTTATAGTTTTTTTTAAACACTGTTGTTGCATTTTGCTGCTATCGCGAGGTTATTTGTTAAGAGCAGTTATATTTTTAAAGAAAAAATACCAAGACAAATTAGCATTCACTCACTGATTGACGGCATACTAACCACGCAAATCTGGTAATAAATTTAAAAAAAGGATTTGTTGTTTTCTTTTGAATGCAATTTATTAGCAATGAAAAAATCGGCTTTAACAATGCAAATGTCGATGTGAATATCACACTCGCACATATGCGAGCCAATATTAGGGGAGGGAGGGGTTATGACGCTCAGTGGGTAACTGCGCTCACCGTCATTTCGCGCCAGTTTTCATATATTTAGAAGCAAAACTGCAGCGCCACCTAGCTATCGTTCTAATAAACACAGTGTAGGAAGTTAAAGGACGTGTTTGACAGTAGAAAGCGGATGAAGTCAATGTGCATCATTTTTAGCATTTTCTTATTAGAAATAGCCAACAAGAAAACGTGGTAAGTAGTTCAATTAGTTTTATTTCAGTTTGCGCTTTGGTCTCCTATGAAATTTGTGTGATTTTTACAAGGATTGGCCAATAAAGAGATTTTTAAATTCCAAGGTTAAGTTAGAAAAATCAAGTTTAGAAAATTGTGCAATCGGGGGGAATGGCGCTCATTGAGCTACGGAAAATGACGCTCAGTGAGCGTCGTTACCCTCATTGATATTATCATATAGGTAATTAATTTTTGTTTTTTTCCATAGTAATCGTGCACAATGCCACGAACAAGAGAAAGGACAACTAATAAAGCATCATGGAATATTCAAGCCATGACTGAAGCAATAGATGCTGTAAAAAATGGTGAAGTAGGGGTTCGTGAGGCAACACGCAGGTTTGAAGTTCCATACAGTTCTTTGAGGGACAGAATTAAAGCTGGTGAGTGTTGCCATCCAAAGTTAGGAAGAAAAACAACATTTAATGATGAACAACAACGTGAGATTGCAAGTCATTGTTTAAATCTAGCAAATTTGTTTTTTGGGCTAACGACTCTAGAACTAAGGCGAGTAGCTTTTGAGTACGGTGAACTAAACAACATTAAAAATACGTTCAATAAAACGCAACGTTTAGCTGGAAGAGACTGGCTGAATGTGTTTTTTAAAAAAAATCCGACCTTAAGCATACGCAAACCTGAAGCAACGAGTCTGAATCGAATAACTGCCTTTAACAAACCCGAAGTAGACCGTTTCTTCTCTAATCTGGTTGAGATAATGAACAAACATCATTTTACTCCAGATAGGATGTTTAATGTCGATGAAACTGGAATAACCACGGTACACAAACCTAGACCTATAATCGCCCCTAAAGGACAAAAGCAAGTTGGAATAGCTACGGGTTGGGAAAGAGGAAAAATAATGACTGTATGTTGTGCAATGAGTGCGTCTGGTACATATGTGCCCCCTTTGTTTATTTATGCAAGAATGCGTATGGCAGAAAGTCTTAAACGTGGTGGACCAACTGGAAGTATCTACGCCTGTTCCAAAAATGGTTGGATGACAGATGAAGTTTTCCCCATTTATATGAAACATTTCGTTGCATTTACAAAAGCTTCCCTAGCCAATCCTGTTTTGATGATTTTAGATAATCATGTTAGTCATATTTCATTGCCAATTTATAGCTACTGCCGTCAGAATGGAGTAACAATGCTATCGATTCCACCACATAGCTCCCACCGTATCCAACCCCTCTACGTTACGTTCTACGGGCCCTTGAAGACAGCATACAACTACGAGTGCCAATTATTTATGAAAACTAATCCCAACCAAAAGCTTTCTCCATCTGATCTGCCCGCCCTATTTTCCAAAGCATATGGTCGTGTAGCAACAATAGAGAAGGCTACTAAAGGGTTTGAGACGACTGGAATATTTCCAGTTAACCCAAATATTTTTCCAGAAGAAATTTTTGCTGCATCAGATCTGCTCACCCAACAAGAGAACGATGCAAATCCTGAACAGTTAGGCGTGGGCCAGAACTTATCAGGAAGAAATAACAATCAAGTTCTTCCAACTAGCCCTAACAACCAAATTGATAATCAACAACCATCAACCAGCAAAACTCCAACTGATGCCGAACCAAAAGTGTCAGTTGATGTTGTATCACCCATTCCTCAACCGTCAGGTTCATCTCAGTCTAAGAAAGGAAAGAAACGTCAGCATTCTGAAATTTTGACTTTCACACCTTACAAATTAGTTCATGATGCAGCAGAAGAGAAAAAAAGAAGCTGGCTGAGAAGAAGAAAAATACAGTCATCAAAGGTAAAGGCAAAAGGGAAATCAAAAATGCACGACGAATCCTTACTAAGTCAGGTAACAGTTCATCGGAGGATGAACCCCAAGAACGTAACGTGTGTGACGATGACAGTGATGATGATTTGGAAGAACCCCAATACTACATACCTTCACAAAATAAAGAAGACAACGAAGAATGCATTGTTTGTGGAGAATTCGGGCGAAGTAACGAAGTTTGGTATCGCTGCACAATATGTGGAAAATGGACACATCAACAATGCAGTGGAGCTGACAAAGCTGCAGGATATATTTGTGACTTTTGCACATAATTAAAATATATTGTATTACCTTTTTCAATAAAGTTCCTTTTTTGCTAAGTATAGCTAGCCTTTTACACATAAAATAGGCGAGCGCCATTACCCACTGCCAGGTGGGTAATTCCGCTCACTTAATTGTTTTTAATTATTTAATATCTTTCCATTCTTTAAAGTTAAATTAAATTTGGCTTAACCAGAACATTAAGTAATGTTTTGGCAACAAAAGCCTATAATTACAGATTAATTACGTTTACGGTTTAGAATGTGTGAATTATTTTGCTTAGGTGGGCGCAGTTACCCCTCCCGCCCCTACATGATATTGCGCAATTCAGGATCGGCAGGAAGCTTTAATTTCGTTTTGGATCAAACTTGCAACTTGTTGATAGAAAAAAAGTTTGTTATTATTTTTAATATTTGTTCAAAAATTATTTATGCATTCAATGCATATACATATAGTTTATTCGTGATTTTTATTTTATAAGTATGAGCGTTATGAATATTGTCCTGGATAATATTTATATTATATAAAAGTTAATTTATTCATTTATTCAACAACGAATTAAATAAACTACATATGTTGAGAGAATAAATTTATTTCAAATCCTTCCCATAATTATTAAAATCCAGGAAAAACAACACGTTTCACATTCCCGGACTAAACCACGCACGCGCCCATCAGTTTGGCGCAGCGTACACTGTTGCCATTTCGTCACCGCTGACTGTGTGTCCGTTCCGTGTCGAATAAAATTAATATATTTCATCAGTCGATATCTCCGAAACTAAACGGTCAAAAATTGCCATTCTTTTTCACATTAATCCCACAATAGTACTGCATACATGAGTGGTTTTATTTAAAAATCTTAAGATCCGTTTAGCGTCTATAATAAAAAATGTTAACAAAGTGCTATCCGTTCACGTGTTAGGTATAGGCATCACGTACAAAATGGCCCATTTTCAATTGCAATTATCTCACAAACTAAACGGTGGATCGATTTAAAAATTTGCCAGTCGGTTTATGAAGGTTATGTTTACACCATACTTTAATTTCAGGCAATTCTTAAGATTTGACCAAAACTACAGAACTACCTTAAAATGATTTTAAGGTTTCTGACTTTGCTGGTACGTCGAATTTCGGTTAGATGGCAGCAGGTACTATTCTCATATCACGCAGTTGTTAGTTAAATAGTTGGCTATAAAGTATGGTTATGTTTTTCATGTTGACATTTGTGTTTGCGTGCTGTTAGAGGTAAGTCTTCTACATTTGTTAAGATTATGTCTAAATATAAAGTTAGATTTTTAGTAAATAAACTTAAGTTTTTGCTCAAAGTAGATATATTAATGAAATCCTAAGGTGTAGTACTAGTTAGTACTAGTACTTGTACTCCAGATAGCGGCAATTCGTATTTTTAACCTTTAAAACCAGAATATTTAATGTCCAATAACTGTATCGATGAAAACGATAATTTTTAGTTACTGGACACCTGTCCAATAACTGAAATTTTAAAACATGGCCCAAGGTTGCGTCTACCGATTAGTTATTGCGACTTATGCTTATAATATTTTTTATTTTTATTTTAATTCATTTCTAACAGTGATTGGACACATGTCCAACAACTATGTTTTGAGGTGTCCAATAACTATCGTATTGAATATAAATAAAGGAAAATGTTTTTTAGATTTCCAAAATGCCGAAAATACGTGAATATGTGAAATCTGACCTTGAGCTAGCTATTCGCGAAGTTCAGAGTGGCAGTTCATATAGAGCTACTGCTAAAAAAATACGGCATTCCCAAATCGATGATAGAATTTAAAATTAAAAATCCTGGCCATAAGGACACTTTTGAACCTTCACCAATCCTTTCTTCTGAAGAAGAAGAGACTTTAGTTAGGTAGGTACCTATGTTCAATAAAATTTGAGACAGGTTAATATGTTGTTCACATTAGCGGCATATCTATTTTATTTGTGTTGTTATAATATATAGGTGGATAAAGGAACTTGCCAGAAAAGGGTTTCCTAGAAAAGCAGACGATATCACACGAAGTGTTCAGAAATTTTTAAATTCCAATCCTCGTGAAAACCCGTTTAAAAACAATCGACCCGGAATCGGCTGGTTAAAGGTAAAACCATCATGTTGCCAAAGTTATTAATCTAATATCCTAATCACTTTAAGGCTTTTCTTAAACGACACCCAGAAATTACCGAAAGAACAAGCGAAGCTGTTACCGCAGCAAGTTCCTGTGTGTCGGAGAAAGACATTCGAAAATGGTTATATTAAAGAGGAGAAATTGGAAGAAGTCATAAAAGATCCTGCAAGGGTTTTTAATGGAGACGAAACAGGATTCCAGATATGCCCTTCAACTGGGAAGGTTTTTGCTGCAAAGGGTGCAAAAAATGTCTATAGCATAGACCATGGCTCTTCTAAGGAAAATATTACTGTTATGTTTACCTTCTCAGCAGACGGTGTGCAGTGTTGCCCTATGATAATTTACCCTTATCAAAGAATACCAGAAAAAATTTCAAAAACTGTTAATCCGGAGTGGGGTATCGTAGCGACAATGGGTGGATGACTGCCGAAACTTTTTTTCAATATATAGCAAATGTTTTTCATCCATATCTAATTGAAAAAAATGTGACACTTCCAGTCATACTTTTCGTGGATGGGCATAAATCCCATTTAACATACGAATTAAGTGTGTTATGCAAAGAACTGCAAATTGAAGTTATAGCGCTATACCCCAATGCAACCAGGATTTTACAGCCTGCGGATGTTGCTGTTTTTAGACCAGTAAAAATGGCTTGGCGTCAAGCAGTAAGAGAATGGTACGCTGATCATCCAGACACGTACTAAATAGAATATCCTTTGCACCGCTGCTGGAAAAGGTAGTTGAATTAAGTATTAAACCCGAAACACTTATAAATGGGTTTAAAGCATGCGGATTGTGCCCATTTAATCCGGACGCTATTGACATTTCAAAATGTTTAGGTGCAGTAAATAATAATAACGATACGGAAATTCTTAACCCTGTACCAGATATTTTAATGCAATATAACACGTTTTTAAACATTGTTGGAACAGAAAAAGTACAAAAGTTTAAAACCCTTGATCAAGTGTTTCCCGACAAAATAGACGACAACTTTTTTGATTTATATCGAATTTGGAAACATTTTGAAACGAAAAGTAAGGATAATACTGTACATAACAATGTTGAAAACATTGCCCAATACAACAGGACAATTAACATTCTTCAAAATGTTGTAATTAAACCCGCAACAGATAATTCTGCAGATGTTGATGAATTGCCTACAGTAAAGAATAACGAAACGAATGTTAGTAAACTGCCCACAATAATCAACAATGAAACAAATGCTAGTGAACTGCTAAACAATGTTGAAACAAATGCTAGTTCATTAGCATTTAATAACTGTTCAGATTTTGACCAGAACGTCCTACAAGAAAACTCTCAAAGTAAAGACAGGTGCAGTCGCCTATACCAAGTACAAGTAGAATAGAGAGCCCGTTACCAAGTAATGCAGTAACAATTGTGCAGTCGGAATTATTGGAACATTATCTTACCAGGCCAGACGGGCCACAACGAAAAGGAATAAGAAGAAAGTCGAAAGGTTTCCATTTGCAATAACTGCTAAGAAATATCAAGTTATGTTTGAAACAAAGCGTGCATTGCAAGAAGATGAGAGAAAAAAAGAAGAAAACAGAAAAAAACGAGAAGATGGACAAGCAGCTAAGCGTGCTTTACAGGAAAAAGAAAGCAGAAAAAAAGGAACAAAGTGGCAGCACGAAGAAGTACAATCGACTAAACAATGTAAAGTAAAAAAAGAGAAGTGTAAAGAAAACAAAAAAATCTGCCATGTATGTTTGAAGATGATAAGATCAAAATATGAACTACGTTGCGATGAATGTACAAAAGCTTTTCACAAATTGTGCATACCTAAGTCACATAGAATGCATATTCCTGACGAAGAAGATGATAAGTACTTGTGTCATAACTGTTACAAAGAAGACTCTGACAGTGATGTTGTAACAGAACCTGATACTATTGACGAGGAAGTAAACGAAGAAAATGTAGAAGAGAGTACATATGAAGGAAAAAACGACGAAGAAGCAGAAAATGAAGATGGAGAAGAAGAGAAGGAAAATAGAGAACCAATAGAGAGTGGGGCAAAAGTATTAGGAGATAGAGAAAAAAGAATCGAAGGTAAAAAAGAAGCAAGCGAAGAAAGAGAAATTAAAAATAAAAAAGGAAAAAAAGGGGGAGAACAAGAAGAAGAAGCGGAAGACAAAAATGAAGAGGTTGTTGATAATGCTTACGATGCTGAAGTAGATGTATTATTCAATATGTATAAGGAAGCAATGCAAACCTTTCAGTAAACCTTTTCTAATAATTTTTTGGCTTTGTTTTTCGTTTCTTACGTATTTTTTATAATTTAAGGTTTAAATATACAGAAATAAACGTTATTTTCAATTAAAACTTTTAATTCTTATTCTGTCCAATAATTGTATTAAAGCTGTCCAATTACTACAAAAGTGTCCAATAACTATATATTTTTACAGTGTTTTACTTTTGTTCTAAAAAAAACAACAAGCGAATATATTTGAGAAATTTAAGTTAAGTTATAATTAAAGAAAGAATACGCCTTTCGCATAGTACTACAGTTTTTCCCTAAATCAAGGTAGTTTGGGTTTTGCAAATTTTTGAAAAAAATAATTCCTTAACTGTCCAATAACTGTATGGTTTACCCTATCAAACAAAAAAAGTTATTCACTTGTTACAGTTTGAAAAACGAAGAGAAAAAAACCAGAAAAACTACCAAAATTTTTTACACGTAAGCCCCCAAACCCCCTGATCCCTAAAAAATTGAGCTTTTTTGTAAATTAGTATTACAAGTACATTTCCGTTTTTACCACTCATTTTCAAGACCTCGTGTCAGAAATATATAAAATAAAAAAAAATAATCCACTTGTTAAAGTTTGAAAAACGAAGAGAAAAAAACCAGAAAAACTACCAACTTTTTTTACACACAACCCCCCTCCCCGTACCCTAAAAATTGAGCTTTTATGTAAATTAGTATTACAAGTACATTTCCGTTTTTGTCCACTAAGACCTAGTGAAATAAAAATATAAAACTAAAATTATTCACTCGTTAAAATTTGAAAAGCGAAGAGAAAAAATCCAGAAAAACTACCAACGTTTTTTACACATGAACACCCTCCTTAAAAAAATAGACATATTTTGTAACTTATTATTACAAGTTATAACAAAATATATATATTGCATGCGCAGGTCCGAGTTGTGGGGGGGGGGGGTTAAATTTTGGCTTTGCGTGTGTAGAAACAAACTGCGTTCTGCGGGCCGGGGGCGACCTCAGCAATCATCTCCAGTAATCTCAGAATCCAGTTCCCCTAAGAACATCCCCGGAGCAAATACCATATTCGACCCAGAGGCTTATCTACAGAACGTGCGGCTGCTAATCATGAGCGAGCAGACCACGCGTCCTTCGTCAACACAGGCGGGTATGGGCCGAGAGCGATAACTTGCTGATGCTCGATATTTGCCAAGGCAACTACGACAACAATAAGCAAGAAAAACGTAGGTCAGGTATGCAATTGAACTTTGATTTGCCATCGTTCCCAGAAGGGAAACAGATAAGTACCAACGCTACCGGTTTGCAGGTCACCACGGACTGGCCAAACAAGAATTTAGGAGAGAACGTTTTTTGTAAAACACGAAATGATAATTTTTACCGCGATTTAAATTTGAAAAAAACAATATTTTAATGTAAATTATGTTGATAATCCAAACCAGAATCAAGCTGTAAATGTGACTGAATGTAATACTCGTGTATCAAATAATTTTTGTACTGTAAAAAAGCCATGTGTTGATAACTTTGTTAATGTAAATACGAGCCAACCGCAAGCAAATATGCCTTTGTTGACATACTCGTGCAAATAATTTAGGATTTTTTGTTCCAAATTCATTAGTACAAGCCAGTAAGCTCCTGCCAGAATTTGATGGGGAAGGGGTGCATCCCGTGTCTTTTATAGCAAAATTAGAAAATACCATTCTAGCCTTGGGAATGCCGCTCATGTATGTGCCACACTGGTCTGCAGTTTTATTTGAAAGAGATGCAAGATTTGGGCTGAAGCTGTTTTAGACACATTTACGAGTTTTGAAAGTTTAAAATCTGCATTTTTAGAGCAATTTTGGGGCCCTACCAAACAATTGGAAGTGCGCCTACAATGAGAGACGTTACAAAGTTGGAGACGGCTCCCACGTAACTTATTTCCTTAGCCTTGTTTCGAAAGGAAAATACCTTGATCCTCCCTATCCCGAACACCTGCTTGTAGCGGTTATAGCGCGTCATTTTAACCCGCAAGTAGCAGCGGCGTTGATAGGAGGGCAAACAGTAAACGAAGCAGTGATTAGGTAACGGCAAGCTGATTTTGTACTTCGTCCGAGATCTGGTTTTGAACGTGGCGAGATACGTAGAGACTTTCGGTCTGAACGTAGCGAGGCCCGTAAAGATTTTAGTCACAATAAAGGAAATGCAACTTTCCACGCTAATAACGACATGCGCAAGGAGGAAGAGAATGCTTGCCTGCCGGAAAACTAAGTTCGAACCACCAAGTCGGTCCGTTGCGTTGGTGGCGAATATAGTTAGGGCCAACCCATATAACGTTTCTAATAGTAACCTCCGAGAAGATTTATAAACAGAAAAATGCGATTTTGACCATACCAAAAGCAATGTTCGGTCCCCGGTAGTAAAAATCATAATAGGGCATAGGGAATTTCCGGCCTTAGTAGATTCAGGGAGCCAAGTATGTTGTATTTCCTCAGAGATTTTTGAACAAATACTTATCGATATGAACGATATCCCTTACTTTAATGTGAGTGGAATTCGAATCACGGGGGCATTTCCATCAAATCAATCAAAAGTTACCAAACAAGTTTTGTTACCAATTAAATTAGAAAATTTTGAGTACGCACATGAATTTCTAGTAGTCCAGCAATTAGTTTACTCTATAATTATTGGCGTCGATTTTATGCGAGAATTTAAGGCCATAATTGATTTGGATAACAAGCAAGTTATATTAAAAGATAATGAAACTGCTTATGCAATTCCGGGGGCCCATTTTGAACATGAGTTTGCTGCCTTACCCATAGGTTCGGTTAGGGTTTGTGCAATAAATCATTCCCATCCCTCGTGGCGCAATAGCAACCATAATATTTTTGTAGATTTTGGGGAGATACTTAACAAAACTGAGTTGAGTGCCGAAAAAAAAATCAAAATTCTAAGAACTGTTAAATAATCAACGGAAACTTTTTTCGGAAACTCCCGGTTTAACCCATGAGTATGAGCACTCAATTCACTTAACGGATGACTTACCATTTTCGATTAAACCGTATCCCATTCCCATAGCTCACAGAGCGGCTGTTCAAGCAGAAATTGAAAAAATGGCAACTTGGGGTATAATTGAACGTGCTGAAACGCCTTTCTGCAGCCCGCATGACTGCGGTAAAAAAAGACGGCACGGTTAGGTTATGCTTGGACGAACGTAAGCTAAATTCTGTTATGCAACCTGATAATGAACTTCCAAGAACTATAGACGATATTCTGAAGACGTTGCCTAATATAAAGTCTTGTTTGGATTTGACATCGTCATACTGGCAAATTCCCATAAAAAACAACATCGTAAGTTCACAGGGTTCAGGGTGGGCACCAAATGCTATCAGTTCAAGGTTTTACCGTTCGGGATTAAAACGGCGCGGGCGGTGGCTAGTTTTACCCGATGCATGGACACTGTTTTACGTTCTTTCCTGGGCTCGTTTGTACACGCGTATGTTGACGACGTGCTTATTATTTCCAGTTCTTTTGAAGAGCATATTAAACATTTGGATCTAGTACTGTCGCGTTTAAAAGAAGCCGGTTTGACTTTACGCTTAACAAAATGCGTTTTCCTCAAAGAAGAAATAAAATTTTTAGGCTACACCCTCAACCCGAAAGGGTTGCGACCCGATCCAGAAAGAATTCAAGCAATACGCGAATTTCCCACTCCGAAAAACATACGTCAACTCCAAGCGTTCCTGGGGTTGTGCAACTTTGACAGATCTTTCTGTGAGGATTTTGCTACACTTTCTGAACCCCTTACCGCTTTACTACGCTCAAAGTCTCGGTGGCTTTGGACTGAGATTCAAGATGCTGCTTTTAATAAACTAAAAGACCACGTTTGTAAAAAAACTCTTTTGTTTCACCCTCTCGACAACCTGCCTTTTTTGGTTCAATCAGACGCTAGCGACGTCGGGATAGGTGCTGTCCTCTTCCAGGTAGCTGAAGGACAACGTCGTGTTGTAGCCTACGCTAGTCGACTTTTACTTGACCGCGAGCGCCGTTATTCCGTGCCCGCACTCTAAAAAATGATTTGGTATTAACAACAAAACCCTTATTTGTTGGAAAATGTTAGTTCTCCTGACCAAATTTTGGCATACGCAACCAATGCAAGTGTTGCTACAAGGTTTGCATATTATTTCGAATGTCACACAATTATTAGTTGACAAATGTTAGTTATTTTAACAAGTCATTTTGTTCCAATAACGAAAGAACATTATTATTATCATTCCCAACACATTCAGTGTGTAGTGACAAGTAAACTGAAACTTCTCATAGTTACTAATGTTGAACAAATGAATCTGACAAATTTTATCTGTTGTCGTAAACATTCATATATGTTAGAAAAACACGTTCGCTGTGTAGTGACACGTAAATCGAACTTACAAAAGTTACTTATCTTGAATGGATTGATTTGACAAATTTTCTTTGTTGCTCTAAACCTTCATATTTGTTGCAATAAGCGTATCTTTAACGTTCAACTGCTTAATCAGCAAATACCTCATATTGAGTCACGGGAAATAACATTAGTATCAAATTACAATTAAGTAAATTTAGCAGAAATACGCGGGTAAAAAAGGCGCCTTTCGAGTTGGTGAAGTAGGAGCTAATAGTCTTTGATTCCCTTAGTTTTTTTGTGGTGTTTATTATATCAATTCTGTTAAGTAATAATTATGGAAGTGAATAGTTTATTACAAGATTGGGGACTGGAGGATTTGATAGAAACATATAGAGGTAAGTGTGATTTATTTATTAATATGATATTGCAGTATTTGCATGAAGTTTTGTTAGAAATTTAAAAACCAGTAATTATCTATTTCATGAAATATTGCTTTAATACCCCAAAACTTGCACATAAAGTCAAGTTTAAAATCTCGGAACAAAAGTGAATAGGTAAGCAGAGTTCAGAAAATAGCCCGTATAATCACCCTCTGTGGAAATTCTGGAGTTTAATGTACATTATCCTAACCTTTTTTAATCGGTACTATAATTCCTGTTTTCACCATGGAATGAAAAATTATAAATAGTTTAACGGAAACTTCTAGCTTTAAACATTATATTTAAAGTCGATCTATATAATATATAGATCGACTTTAAATATAATGTTTAAAGCTAGAAGTTTCCGTAATATTATTACAATTACAATAAATTTCATAATGTTGTGCAATACCACAGCCCGAAAGCCGGAACATGTGTAAGTTTGCGGCCAGACGTCGAGGAATTCCTCCTATTCGGCGTATAAAATGCTTTACTGACTAGCTTTACTAAAATAGTGAACTTAACGTGTCCGTACATGTCCTATTTAATATTAAACAATAATAATAGTAAAACATCTGCACAAAATTTGAATTAAATATCTCAATTTATGATGGAACAATAAATAAATAGGCTTGTATTTAACGGAGCATAAAAAATAGTGATTTAAGCACCAAATTTTGAGCTCCAAATTAAAAAGAAAAAATCGATAAAAACAACTAACCTGGTCAGTAACTGCGCCCAAGTATACTTTTGGTGCAGCTGTTCCTGAGATATGAGGCGCATATACCCACCCACCCACAGACAGACAGACATTTTTTATAAACCACTTTTTTAGGTTCTTGGAGATTTAAAACATGTATTTTCGTCAAAATCGGTTTCTAGTTTAAAAGTTTCTATTTATTTCTTTTAATAGAAACAATTGGGTGGTATTTACATGAGATCTGCTTACATAATGATATGAATACTTTATTAGTCATCATTTTTTTAAACTTCATAGTTTTATTTTTATAAAACTCTTAATTTTTTATCATATGCTTATAAGTTTATGGATTACTTTGAATAAATTATTTTTTGATTATTAAATATAGTTTTTAAGTGTACCTATTGAAATTTTTATGCATTTTCTAATGTTGTTTTATTATATTTAACAGACAGTCGGAGAACTGCATAATACGTTAGGGGCAAGAAGATCAATTATTGGATGGTGTTGCAGTGGGGTCTGTAAACATAAAAACGGACTTTGATAAATCTTATTTAGCGGTCAATTCCATAGTATCATCGCTACCAAGAACGTAATTTATGTATGGTTGTATACCCATTATATCATTCTTTCGTTTTCAACATTTACTTTTTGCAAAATTTTCTATATTATACAGTGTGTCCATAAAGTAACCCCCCCCCCCAACTAACTTTTGAACTACTTAATATTTTTCTACAAAATTTGGTGTGCTGTAATAGGAAATTAAATACTATATTTCAGACCATACTAAAATTTTATATCATCCAAAATGGCGACTGGGCGCCATTTTGAAATTTTTTTTTAAATAGAAAGGGGGGTCGAGTGACACCTCATTTGAAACGTCTTTTAATTCTGCGTCTGATCCTAGAGTTTCAATGAAAAATATTCAGCAATAACAAAATGGCGGATTTTAAACAAATGGACTCACTCAATTCAAAATTGTTTTGATTTTTTTATCCAGGGTCGAGTGACACCTCATTTGAAAGGTCTTTTAGTTCTGCGTTTGATCCTAGAATTTCAAAGAAAAATATTGAACCATAACAAAATGGCTGATTGTAAACCAATGAACTCACTCAGTTCAAAATTGTTTTGATTTTCTTATCCAGTAGTCCACTTTTTCATTTGCAGGACTAAATTTTCCCAGAAATATCTCAGGTGGCTTGAAATAATATTGAAAACGTTATGTTCCAACAAGACGGTGCGCCGCCTCATTATTATAGGCCGGTTTCTGACTTTCTCAACGGACATTTTTTTGGCAGATCGATTGTTAGGCGGGGGCCTGTAGAATAGCCGGCTCACTCCCCAGATTTAACTTTCTTAGATTTTTTGTATGGGAATATCTGAAATCGAAAGTGTACAGAACCCGTCCAGAAACAATTGAAGAACTGGAGCAACGCATTACAGAAGTTTGCAGAATTATTACTCCAGAAACTTATGAAAATGTAAGGCAGGAATTTCCTAACCGACATTTTATGTGCCAATAAGTGAATAGTAAACATGTCGAACACTTAATTTAATTAATTTAAGCTTCAATTCTTAGTTTTTTTAAATAGACTTCTTTATCTTCAAACATTGTCATTTTGTTATGGCTGAATATTTTTCTTTGAAACAACTTTAGGATCAGACGTAGAATTAAAAGACCTTTCCAATAAGGCGTCACTCGACCCCCTTTTATATTAAAAAAAAAATTCAAAATGGCGCCTAGTCGCCATTTTGGATGATACAAAATTTTAATATGGTCTGAAAAATAGTATTTAATTTCCCATTACAGCAAACCAAATTTTGTAGAAAAATATCAAGTCGTTCAAAAGTTAGTTGGGGGGGGGGGGGGGTTACTTTATGGACACAGTGTATACTCATACCTTTTATATATTTTTTACTCGTCAGTATTTCGATATTTGTTAAAATGCCTAGTTGTTACGTTTGTGTTAAAACTTTCAATTCATTGGATGCTTTATTGATGCACGATAAACTAAAATTCCGTTTTAGACTAATGTCATCTAAAGGTTTCAGAGATGATAATAGTAGGTGCTACCGATTTTAGTTCTTATTCGGCTATGATGGAAAATGACTGGTCATTTAAGTATAATATCAAGTAAATTTCTAGATGGAGTTTTAGTAAAATGGGTTCAAATTGCCGGTTTAAAGTATTATGCCAATTCTTCATTAACTGTTTTTTTTTGTAGAATCTGCTAACTTACTTCCTCTTTTTGGTATGATAAAATAAATTATTGTTAACAGTTCCAATGAAATATGTTTTTTGTACTCTAATTAAGAAACATTAGGTTTTGAGGAGCACTATTATGCGTACCAAGTAAGAGGTACAATGTATACGATAAAGCACATTGAAGTGAAAGGTTTTTTAGAATTATGTTTAGTACGTAAACTGCCAGATGGCAACTTATATGTGTCTTTTAGTTCTTCATAGTAAAAAATACTTATGTAATTTTGCAATTCCAGAATAAAATGATTTAAATATTATTTGTTGTCATTACCAATATATATATATTTTTAGTTACAAGTTTTATTGTTTGTTACTAGAGCAAATTCGTTTTCTTATTTTTACTAATTTCAGTAGTTCGAGAAATAGAAACAATTTGTTCTTAATGAAAACACTGTTAGTGCATCTTACTAATATGTATTGTTCCGGTAACTTTAACTTTTGCTCCAATAACTAACACAAATTAGTCATCAAAGCATTAAAGTTTGTTATGCTAGCAAATTGGTTTTGTCCTGCTTACAATACTAAATTGGTAGGAGAAGCAAATGCTATTTGTTCTGAATAAAAACGTACTTGGTACACTATACTAATATAATATGTTTTTATAAATATTGATGTGTGCTATCACTACTAACATAAATGTATTGTAGCAGCAAGACATTTTACTTGCAGTAACAGAGATAGTCCAACCAAATTTTGTTACAGGTTAGAACTAAACAATTTATTTGTAGCCATAGCCACTAAAAATTTGAGTTGCAAGAACTAAATTTTAGTTATCAGGACAAAATAATTTTTAGAGTGCGAAAAGGAATTCTTGGCGGTGGTGTTTGCACTTCAGAAATGGAGAATTTACCTAGTCGGCCGCGAATTTACAATTTTGACCGACCATCGAGCTCTCTCGTATCTTAACACGTGTAGACTGCTTTCTTCGAGGATCACGCGTTGGGTTCTCGCCCTTCAAGAATATTCGTTTAAAATTCAATACGTACCAGGAAGGAGCAATTTTATGGCAGATGTGTTGTCCCGTCAATGGTTGCTTTAAGGTTCTTAATACAATTAAATTCCCTGCGGAATTCCAGGAAAAACTTAAAAAACTTTCGGAAGCCCAACGAACCGATGCCAAATTGAGTGCCGAATTAAAAAAATAGAAAATGGGGTAGACTCGGGGAGGTTTTGTCTGTCGAATGGCTTATTATTTTTCAGAAAGGATGACACTGCTAGCTTTTTGTGCGTACCTACCTCTCTTATAAGAGAGTTTATTATAGCCTATCATGAAGCATACTGTCATTTCGGGGTGTACAAGACGTGGTGTGTCCTTAGTGCAGATATTTGGCATAGAAATCTTCACAAACCTGTTAAAAATACAATAAGAACTTGCGATATTTGTCAACGGGCTAAGTGTTGCCAGATGTCTAAGCCCGCGCTGGAAGCTATCATCGCGGAAGAGCCGCGCGATTTGGTAGCGTTAGATCTGTATGGACCGTTGCCAAAATCTAGGGGTGGGGTGTGTTTTTTGCTGGCCGTGTTGGATGTATTTACTAAGTACGTTGTGTTGTACACTTTAAAGCGGGCTACCACGAAAGCCATCCTCAAGCATTTGACCGATCATTATTTTTCTAGGATCGGTACCCCTCGCCGTATACTAAGCGATGGAGGTACTCAATTTACCGCAGCTTTGTGGAGTAGCAAACTGCAGGAAATGGGAGTGAAAGTACTGTTTAGTTCCATCCGGCACCGCCAAAGCAACCCCTAAGAACGCACTATGAGGGAGCTAGGACGTTTCGTACGTTTTGCCACCACCGTCATACTAAATGGGCTTTAGAAGTTCCGAAACTTGCGCAAAATTTTAAATAGCGTTACACACGAAACAACGAATTGCATTCCGAGTGAACTTCAATTCGGAAAAAACAACGTTCCCCCCCTACGGGAAACATTCGGCTTTCCGGAAAACCAATGCTTGGACGTTCCAGCTAAGTTAATTTTTGCTCGGGAGAATTTAGAAAGAAGAGCAGTCCGTCGTTGTAGAAAAAATGGCGGTAGATCTCTACCCTGGCGTTTTTAGAGGGGGACTTAGTCTTATTGCGTGCAAACCCTATTTCTTCGGCTATCCTTCGGGAAACAAAAAAATTTCTGTTGTTATTTGAAGGCCCCTAGCGAATAAAAAAAGTATTGAGTCCCAAAACTTACGTTCTGGCCGATCCTGAAGACAGAAATGTAGAAAGAGGGGTGTTCCACATTATCCACCTTAAGAAGTACCTATCCTAGGTTCCTTTTTCTTGTCCCTTTAACCGAGATAAGGCGGGGGCAAGTTATAGCAAAATATATATATATATATTGCATGCGCACGTCTGAGTTGGAGGGGGGGGTTAAATTTTGGGATAAAATAGTTGAGCGAACACCGTCAGATTATAGAAACAAACCACCGTTACAAAGTACATTTCCGTTTTTGTCGACTCATTTTCAAGAACTGGTGTTATAAAAATATAATACAAAATTTGAAAAACGAATAGAAAAAATTCAGAAAAAGTACCATTTTTTATATATGAACCCCCCCCCCCCCCAAATGTAAATGTTTGCAACTATGTAAGTATTATAGGGGAAGGCGGTGCGGAACGGAACCAGGGGGCAGAATGGAACTGCTTGGATGTTTTTGCTGGATAGTGACGCCTAATCGCGGCAAGTGTAGAAACTAATTCATTTGCACTACGGCAGAAACCTATGAAGTGTTTGACAGTCAAAGTTTACTCCAGACGTTGTAAGTACGTGTTATACTCGATTGTTGATTTTTGTTGTAATTGTTCAGAATATTTACTTGAAAGGTAAGTCCAAGTTATTCGTTTATTGTGTTCTTAAATAATATATTCTCAAAACTCATATTCTTAACTATAATTTTACGTAGTTACCGCACGAATAATTTATTTCTATTTGATTAAAATTAATTTGTAACCTTAAACTTGCGCTTGGGGCAGAACGGACTGGGCAGAATCCGTTCCGCCCCATTTATTATTATTTTTAATTTTATATTGGGTTTGCTCTTCTGATAGTTTTTCTTGATCGCAGATGGTCAGAAACTACGTACGTAAGACCAACCGACAAGAATGGAATGCAGAAAATATGGAATTAGCGGTACAAGCCGTCATAAACAATAAAATGGGCTTAAAAAAGGCTTCAATTCAATTCTTTGTGCCAAAAACTACTTTACGAAGGTACAAAGAACAAAGAGAACAGGACAACTCAGCCAAAATAGATAAGACAAAGGGAAATTTTCAATGCATATTTTCCAGTGAACAAGAACTGGAACTTGTCGACTACCTGAAAACAATGGAAGGCCGCTTATTTGGCTTAACGATGCAGGATTTTCGTTCTGTTGCATTCCAGTTAGCCGAAAGAAATAAACTGGATCATCCATTTAATAAAGAATTGAAAATGGCCGGTAAGGACTGGAGGGCAAAATTTTTGGCAAGACACCCGGAGTTAAGTGTACGAAAACCTGAGGCAACATCCGGTGCCCGAGCAATGGGTTTTAACCGACCAACCGTCACACGATTTTTTGAACTTTTGACTGAAGTTATCGATAAGTATAAGATCACAGCTGACAGACTGTATAGTTGCGATGAAACTGGGATTACAGTTAACCCTAAAGGGCATTCCAAAGTCCTCGCCCCTCGAGGAAAACGCCAAGTGGGTGTTCTTACATCTGCGGAACGAGGTGAGACTGTGACAGCGGAGCTGTGTTTTTCGGCGGCTGGAGCTTACATGCCACCGATGCTCATTTTTCCTCGAAAACGGATGCAAAGAGAATTCGAATTGGGTTTACCGCCTGGATCTTGGGCTGAAGTACACGAGACAGGTTGGATAACTACAGAAATATTCACACGATGGTTCCGGAAATTTGTACAATTTTCGAAAGCAAGCAGGGAAAATGTAGTTCTCTTACTATTCGACGGCCACTCAAACCACACTAAAAACATCGAGGTTATTGATTTTGCTAGAGAGCTTTTGCTAGAGCTTCACAGATGCTGATTTTTTACTATCTGCTCCTACAGATATTGAAGTTAATTCCTTAGCACCAGTGCCAGTCGAACCTACCACGCGATCAACGCCTTCCTTGTCAACCCCAACGCAATCATCTGTTTCAACGCCAGTGACCACAACAAACGCGATACCTGCAAAACCCTTACAGAAAAATATTGCCTTGAAAAATGATGATGATGACATTCGACCATCATGTTCGTCGAATACGGAAATCATCATCAGATCGCCTATCTCATCTTCATTTCCTCATGCATCTCCCATGCAAGTCATGGCTGTTCCAAAAGTATTAGCAAAGGAAAAGCGGAAAACTAATAGAAAGAAAGGAAAAGCCGAGATCTTAACTGCGTCCCCTTATAAAAATGAGCTTCAGCAATCTCTTCACGAAGCTAAAAGAACGAAAGAAGAAAAGGAGAAGAAGGTTGTTACAAAGAAATTAAAATTCGATTCTTCTGCAAAACAAAAGACAACTGTTAAAAAAACGAAAACCTCTAATAAGGAAGAGAGAGTGAAGAGAGAGAGAGAGTGAAAGAAGATAGTGACACTTCAGATGCAAGCGATGCTGAATGTCTCTACTGCAATGATTTTTATTCAACATCGACTGAGGGGTGGATTGCATGTGGAAAATGTCATAAGTGGGCACATAATGCGTGTGCCGGCATTGATAGTGAAGATGATGAAGCTGTTCATATCTGTCAGTTATGCATTAATTAATTTTATATTATTTTTCAATTTATTTTGTACTCTTAAAGAAAATAATATGCTTGTTATTTTGGGTTTCGTTCTGCCCCATGGGTGGGGCAGAACGGTCTTTTTATTATTTGCTACTATTTTATTTTTTTAAATTGTATTTTTATATTGTTTAAACACCTTGATATGTGTCTTACAAATAAATATTAGTTAAACATATTTTTAAATTTTCAGTGTTTTTCGACTTTTATTTCAAGTTTTACAACCATTCAAACCTTAGGTGGGCCGTTCTGCCCCGCCATCCCCTAAGTATATTTCCGTTTTGTCCACTAATTTTCAATATCTCGTGAAATAACAATATAATATAAAAAATTATTCGTTTGTTAAAATTTGAAAAACGAAGAGAAAAAATCCGGAAAATTACCAACATGTTTTACACATGAACATTACATTACATTACAAGTATTTACACATGAACATTACATTACATTACAAGTACGTTTCCTTATTTATCCTATCATTTTCAAGACCTCGTGTAAGAAATATATAAAACAAAAAAAATTATTTACTTGTTAAAGTGTGAAAAACGAAGAGAAGAAATCCAGAAAAACTACCAACGTTCGTCGCCGACAAGTGTTAATATAGAGCGATACAAATACTTACTCAAAAGGGGCGCGGAAAAAATATTTTTGGTTGAATCTTAAATGCCATTATTCTTTTATTGTTAACGAGATATGCGACTTTGTCTTTAACGGGCGGCTTGTATACAGGGTGTTCTGAAAAATATAGACACTCGTTCACAGGCAAATTCCTTAGCTAAACGCAAGACAAAAAATTTGAGAAACGGTTTGGAATATTCTATTGAAATTTCTCATGCCTTATAACATAACCTTTTTGGTTATAATCCAATTCCAAAATTTTTATTAATTTTTTGTTTCATAGTTTTTAATACGCCCGATTACCAAAACGTCCGCCTCTGGTGGCATTTTCGAAATTTATAGTTAAGAAGGTTTATAAGGCATGAGAAATTGCAATAAAATATTTCAAGCCGTTTCTGAAATGTTTTGAAACTGCCATTACAAAATAATAATTTTAACATCTTCTATCTCGAAAACGAAGTTGTTGCGGACATGTTCCTAGGACGTTTTTGTCTCTACTAAAAGTAGGTACGCACAACGACGTAGCGCCACGGCGGTACAAAACAAACGTACATTAGTACGTTTGTTTTGTACCGCCACTGCTGTAAAGGGTAAAACTTGTTAAGATTAACTTCTTATGCAGCTGATACGGTTGTACTTGATCACTCTTCGGTAAATGTTGGCATCAAAATCACCGCGGAAATTCAAGCTCTCTTAACGACTTTAAATTCATATACAGGGCTATTTTCCCGCAGCACGTTCGATTTAGGAAAATGCGAAAAAAATGCACATAAAACTAAACACAGATAAACCAGTTTTACACCGACCTCGAAGGTACTCAGAGTCTGAACGTGAGATCATAACATAGTAGTACGCGAGTCAGACTCCTGCTATTCCAGCCCAGTATTATTAGTATCACAAAAAAATATGTAGACAATTGTTTAAACTGTCTATAATTTAAAACCGTTGCTAACAAAAAGCTCAGGTATCTTAACCCGATCCCGAAAATAGCTAGGTCATTTCACACAGTCCATGTCGACCATTTAGAACCCTTTATCGAAACAAAAAGCCATGGTCCGGAGTACTCCACTGACTCTATTCCGTTTTTTTTTATTGAACCAAAGTCAGGTCTACTGGGTACGACATTGCTGGAGTACGTTGCTCGGAGCTAGCCCTCATGACTCCCGATTTCGAGAGCTAACCCTGTTTCTTTTTGGTCGGGGTACTGTCAAAACTGTATTTCGCGGTTTTTAACATAACCCCAAAAACTACAGCTGTTTATAGAAAGCCATTGTTAATTTATATGTTTTAAAATTTTTTGGAAGATGCAGCAGCAAACAAGAATATACAAATGCCATAGTTGTGCATTCACGCACCAAGATCTAAATGTAGTAATGCTGCACTTAAATGAACATGAGTCCAGTAAACAGCAGGAAAATGGTATTTAAATAAATACTTAAAATAAAATAAATACGAACGCCACTGGCAAGAGTAAAAAATTATGTTGTACAGCAGAAAATGCCTTTTGATGCGTAGAAAATGCGTACTACGTTTCACAAAAATATCTAGGGTCATACCAAAGTTATCATACAAAAAAGAAATTTTTCTTAAAACTTAAGCACCCTGTAGTTCAAAAGTTAAGACCTTTAGGACATATGTTCATATGAAGTGTTTTTCTCAAAATGGACCCAAGAATAACCTCCTTAAATATTAGCATGTTATTAAGAAACACCCAGCTCAATCAAGCTAGCCGGCAATCAAACAATACAGATTTACAACATTTAAGTTCTTTGTACTCATACTCTACATACTCCATGAAATGAGTATAGGAACCGATTATTATTTAGACCAGTCACACGTACATAAATGTCCAAATGACAGAAGGTCAAAGAAACCAAAAAGCGCTGTTCAATAAAATGAGGACACAGCTAGAAAATATAAACTTGATGACTTAGTGATGGCAAGCAAAACCGATAACTCCGGCAACTGGTACCAGTCGAAAGCCCAAACCTAAGTTTAAAGGGTCGTAGCGCGTAACAAACGTTCTCTTCAACGATCGGTATGAGGTGCAGAACTTGAAGTAAGGAACGAAGAAGCTGCGAACTGTCATTGCAGTTGACAATCTGAAGCCATGGGTCCCGTTGAAAGGTGAGACATAATGGTCTGTGATATTGATGAAAAGCTGACACAAAGCCAGCAAATAAGGAAAACCGACACAAGGTCAGCAAAAGATGGTTGACCAAGGGTCAACAATTTTCGTCAAAAAGGAAAAGATGGCCAGTACATTTAAGAACGACCGACACAAAATCGACAAACATGTTTAAAGGGCGAACACAAAGTTATCAGCTGTACAAGGCTGACGTAGGGTCAGTATATCTACATAAGGTTTACAAAGAGTCGCTATAAAAGTCACTAAGTAGTCAAAATTATAAAGGTTGAATTTGGCACGGATAGTAATTAGGCCTGTTGTGCTTAGTTTATTTCTTTAAAGTTTTTATTCTGTTACAGACCCAACAACGTCAGTCTAGGGACAGACTAACAGCAGGATGACCGAATGAAGCAGAAATCGGACCTTGCCCATTTGATTGAACTCCGAGGGTTTTTGCTGTAAACGATCAGGCAGCTGTTAGCGAACTAGCGATTAATGTAGTCATATGCTTACATGATATGAATTTTTTTAATCTTCACTGACTACCTGAACTATTATGTCCATACAGTAAATAGGCTATTTACTTTATGCCATGACTATAAATTTCCTTTTCTAAATTTAATACATTTACAAAATATGCTATATTATATTATTACTATAGTTTTTTTCTAAATAATGTAAAATAAATTCAAGCAAATGCGCTGTAGTTTTTCGGTACGGCGATTTCTTATATTGCCTTGCTTTCATGTACAAAACATCAAAGTCTAAACAACATCGATAACATTATTTATGGTGACAGTTTACATTTTAGTAACTGCATTCTAAGTTTAGCCACAAACCATGTGACTTAAATTTTTGCGGTATCTATGAGGATTTCAGATTCCATATTTTTTTTCTGGCATACGTTTTAAGATAGTTACGGATTGCGATAGCTTTAGGGTCACACTTAGCAAACAAAACGTCAACCCACGTGTATAAAGATGGGCAATGTTTTTACAAAATTACGATTATTAGATCGAGCGCAGACCTGGTTTCATCATGTAGATGCGTTAAGCAGGTGTCATAGTGTGCTCGTTTTACAAGGCAGCACCTTTGAGTAAGCGAAATTATTAATATTAGGAACAAACTAGAGCTCAGTGAGGCCAAGTTTTATGAGTTGCGCGATAGCTGCCGTGTACCGTAAACACAAAAATAAAAACTTACTTTTTTAAGTACCGAGGAGCATGGAGAATAATGTCATTCGCTCCTGCCATGATATTGGTCATGTGGATCTCGACAAAGTAATCGGTTATACTACTGTAATAAACATCCCAAACATTTGAGTAAGGCGGGCTCGGGAGGATCCCAAGCGGGCGACCTGAGAAGGCATTGAGACTCGAACGACGAGACGTAGCTGTACCGCAAAAGAAGTTACAATCTAGAGTTGTTGATTTACTATTACCGTCCTTTCTAATAAACAATTAAAGGTGTTGCGACTATTTTTTCTGACTTTTCTTTACAAGAAGTGGTCGTAAACCTGCGATGCCTCGCTCAAGAATAAGGTACTCCAAGCAGTTCATCTGTCTCATGGTCCAGTGTTAATCCCAGGGCCACGACTAAATCGCGAAGACTACTAAAACCGCAGGGAAAAACAAGCGTTCGCATACGCCGCCTATAAACCAAGGTAGAAACGCAGGGCTACCTCTGTCGAACTACTGTTAGGCAGCCATTTACGAACTGACCTAGATCGTTACATCGATAAGGACCACTAGAAGACACAACCAGACCACAACTAGAAACAAACACGAAACTGAAAGAAAACAGAGAGAAACAAGACAGACGGTTCAATACAGAAACGATGTCAAGCCTAAGCTTTTAGTGTGCGAGACCTAGTTTTGACTAGAATATCCAGTGTACCAGCCGACAACCATGAAAGCATAAACCTGTTACCAAAATACAAAGGACCATTTAAGGTAGTAGAGATACTTCCCAAAGACCGCTATAGAGTACGAGAAGACATTCATTCCTCCATACCTCAAATACCCTACGAAGGTGTGGTCTGTGTGAAACCTATGAAACCCTTTAAAGTCCTTTTTTAACTCTCAAGTGAGTCCTCTTGAGACACGTCCGAGTTGCTGGCAGCAGACAAACTTTCTTTAGACTTTTGCGAGACACGCCCGATATGCTGGTGACAGAGAAGATTCCCTTAAACTTTTGTAGGACACGCTCGAGTTTCTGGCGACAGACGAGATTTCCTTCGATTATCGTGAGACACGTCTAAGTTGCTGGCGAAAGACAAGACTTCGGTCCTTTTAAGAGCTGCCCGAGTTTCTGGGGATCGACCAAATTAAATCAGACTTACTATGCTACTAAGACACCGAGACATACGACATGCACCTCCGTAATAACACTGTTTTCTGTTCTATAGCATTTTGCGTTCGAGGACGCTCGGGCTGGTCAGGATGGCCGTGTGTAATAACATTATCCTTGACATAAAGGCAAAATTTGACGAGTATATTTTGAACTATTCAGTTTTCACCTTCACTGCATTCCGAAAGGTGGCGTACGCTTCCAAACCATTCATGTTGATCATTAAGGGCCTAACGAGAAGACCAACGGATTGTTATTATAAATATATTTTAGTAGTTGTCGACGGCTTTACCAAATTTGTTGTTATTTCCTAGCAAAACTACGGCAACTGAGAACTAATTAAAAATTTGTAAGTGTACTTCCAATTTTGTAGCAACCCGAAGCGGATTATTTCCGACCGGGGCACTGCCTTTGTATCGAACGTCTTTAAAGAATTTTTGAAATCTGAAATAATCCATCATGTGTTAATAGTCACTGGCACATTCAGAGCAAATGGCCAAGTAGAGAGCCAATCGTTGCCTCATTCCAATGTTAGCAAAATTATCAAAATCACCAAAACGCTGGTATAAAGTAGAGTTTACCATAAACAACACGTTTTATAGGTCAATCAGTGGAACTCCTAGTAAGTTGTTTGGCATAGATCACGTAGGCAATATTAGCAATATTACAGTTCTTTTGGTAAGTAAATTAGAGGAAAATCATGATTTGGCACAGATTACAAACGAAGCTTGTAAAGACCCAGGTCTTCACAAAAAAAAAACAACTTAACAAGCTAACAGTCCATCAACGAGCAATACAGAGGAAAATATTAGGAATCACATTGAAAGACCATAAGACAAACATATGGAGAAGACAAAGGACAACAGTAGAGGATGTCATTGGAAGGGTAGCGTCATTAAATTGGGGAATAGGCAGGACACGTGGCCAGAGGAGAAGACAAGTGGAGTGGAAAGGTAATCAGGTGGAAGCAATCCATGGGGAGAAAAACGAAAAATAGAAAGACCTCAGATAAAATGGAGCGACGATATGGAAGAACATGAGGGAGGCCTATATCCAGAAGATAACAAACGGCTAAATTAGAATTATGAATGTTGATGTCACTCACAAAGACAATTTTTTAAAATATACCCGGCTCCAGTGCAAGATCCGCCACCTTCATTTCAATTGGTTATTTTAAAATATACACCATCTCAGAAAAAGACTATAAATTAAAACCTATTACAGTGTCGTCCATCTACTGAAATATACTACAACACATGTTAGGTTACTGGTTTCTTGTCAATTTATCTCTTCTTATAGTGCCTCTCTCCTATGTATGTGTTTGGTGCGCGGCGATAGATATTTTGCACAGACAGACATAGGGGACCTACAGCTTAACGTGGGCTCCGAACCACAGAAAGTGCATGCACTTCTTCTCTAGAGAGGTTTTCCTGGGGAAAAATCCACCTCGCTGGTTTCCCGTTGCCTTGCGAGGGAGAACGACCGGGCCGGGGATCGAACCCGGATCCGCTGCATTGGTAGCCCGCGCTCTTACCACTGAGCTACGGCCGCTCTTAAGCAAGATCCGCCAACTTCATTTTAATTGGTTATTTTAAAATATACACCATCTCAGAAAAAGACTATAAATTAAACCCTATTACAGTGTCGTCCATCTACTGAAATACACTACAACACATGTTAGGTTACTGGTTTCTTGTCAATTTATCTGCATGACCTAAACGTTTAATAGCAGCAAGAAAAGTGTATAAACACAAATTAAAGCATTTTACGAGCTACCATGGACGAGATAAATAAGAAGCTATTGCAATTTGTGAATATCATTTGCTGGTTCGAACAAAGTACAGCAAAGAGAAATATGAAAGTTACAGTACTTCCTGCAACAATCGGATAATTGAGTTTTTTAATTGTACGAAGACATCGTAGATAATGAGAAAAACGTGGCCAAACCTCCAAAGACTACAGTGACTACACTATCGTAGATGTATACAGCTGAAGTTGATTTTAAAATAAAAAAAATTAACAGAGGCACAGTAAAAAACGATCCAATATTAAAGAAAGGATTCTCTGTAGTAATAGAAGTTGCTTTTGTTTTTTAATGTTTTTTGACTCATAATGATTATTATTTAGATGTTATTTGTAAACCATCACCGTATTCACGCCGCAGAAGCTTATTGCTTCTTAAAAATGAACAACGAGAGTAAAGCAGATTTCGTCCATTATTTTCAAGAAGGTTTTCCACCTACCGACACGCCTCTAAGAATTTTCATGAAATGAAATAGTTGCATGAAGCAGATGACATAAATGGAGTAATTAAAATGCTAGGGGACTCAACAATAAATCCCAAAGAAACTCATTACTTGTATAAAAATTGCAGGTAGGTAAATGTTTAATATCTTTTATACATAACCATCCTCATCCGCCTCCAAAATTGCTCATTAATAATAATTCATTACAATATAAAGATAAGATGAAAGAAAATGTAGCTGCGGGCTGTCGTAAGGCCTTGAATGTTGTAAAGTGCATGGCCAACATAAATGGGGCGCTGACCGTAAATTGCTCCTACGACTGCACAATAGCATGGTTCTGTCAAAAATAGATTATGGCTGCATAGTAAATTCGTTTGCCCGCCAATACAGACTTAAAGTAGTAGATGCTATTCACAATGAAGGACTGAGGCTAGCACTGGAGCTTTCCGGTCTAGTCCCGTGTCTACTTTACATTGCGATGCAGGAATTCCGCCGCTCTAATTTAGAAGGTAACGAGTGCTGTTTAACTACTTGTCAAAGACAATAACTAAGCCTAACAGCATTATGGAAAATGTCTTAGGTAATAAATACAATCAAAGGCCTTATTGTTACAAGGCCAGCGTTCTCATGAAGCACCAGAATCAATGGACATCCAACTGAAAAAGGCACGCAACTATAAATACTGTGAATTTCACCTATGGTTAATACCTGATGCAAAGTTTCATCCTGAGCTAACAGTCTTTTAAAAAAAGCACCAGTCCTGCACTTTTTAAAATGTATTTTTTACAAATAATCAACCAACTACAAGGATATAAATACAAATACCGATGGATCTAAAACCCCCACCAGGGTTGGGAGTGCTATGTATGTACCTAACCACAGATATGCTTGGACCCACAAATCACTTAACTTTATAGATATTTGAGCTAAATGGAGAGGGCTCGTGTTGGTTTGTATCCCCACTAAAAGTTAAACTCGCGATTAGAGGATGGCAGCACTAGTATTTTTTATATTGTTTTTTAACCTTCAGCAATCGTGACGCATACGCATGTTATCGCAAATCACATGTCATTCTCAATCTCCGTTTCCTTCCTCATGTTCGCACATTGTTATTGGTTTTTCTAATCTCTACTTGTGGTTCTGTTTAATTTGTGTTTTATTATGTGATTTTGTAGTGATTGCGAAGGTTGAAGTTAACCAAAAAAACATTTTTGTGCATTTAAATAAATTTAGCTACCCACGCTGTTAATGTAAGTACTCAGTTCCATGCTTATTCTATTTTTATTTCTAATTATAATAATTTGTTATCCTTTAGTAGGTACTCAACTACCTATATTTTAATTATTCACAGACTGTATTTATTTTACAGAATGGGGTACGTCAAGTGTTGTGTGTCTGGATGTGAAGATATAACATCTGTACGACATCGTTTTCCAAATCCTAAAAATGATTTGGATAGATACAACAAGTGACTTGAAGTGATTAAAAATAACAGTTTGTTTTTAATTGATCCTTTACAATTGTACAACAACAAGGTAGTGTGTCGGCGCCATTTCAACTCGCACGATTATAGTGTTGGTTCTAAAAGGGCGCATTTAAACGCAGTTCCTACCCTTTACTTACCAGGTAAGCACATTAACTACTTATACAGTTTGTATACTACGTAGTCGTAAAATTTGCAACTTGACAGCTTTGATTCTCATCGTTTGATCTACCGTATCTATTTTATTTTATATTTATTGCAGAAACGACTGAAGAACACACTCTACCATCATCATCAGATGCCGAACTAGTTTTTGTCACATTGCCAGGGCCCTGCACTACTAGAGACTGTGTATTACCTATTCCCAATTTGTCAGGTGAGCAATGTACTACTAAATATTGATTTCTCGACTGGTGTAAGTAAAAAAGTTGATAAATATAAAGGACGCGAGTCTGGAAATACTTTTACCCTGTACTGCTAAGGATCGACTGTTTTTTTTGCTTTTTGTTTTTATTATTAACTGTGAAATATGTTCCATTAAATTGTGCCATACGTTTCTCGCGTGCAATTAAACAGTAACTTTTACATTTTCAAGCTTTACCTACATTGTTGAAGTTTATTTTATTAACACGAAATTCAAAATCATAAACTTCAACAAATTGATCTGTTAAAGTTTACAATTTTTAATTATTTTGTATCACAGGAAAGATATTTATTACATTCTATTTTGCTTTATTTTTATTATAGAATTTACTGAAGAGCAAGCTACACCAAGGCTGCTTCTTGTAGAGCAGTTTTCAGATGAGCAAACAACTAATGATAATTTATTACCCGAGGCAGCTTGCACAATCGATACTGTTTTGCCCAAGGAGCGATCCAACTTGTTATCAACGCCAAAAGCTGTTAAGGTCAGTGTAACACATTATATTTGCATGGGTAAAATTTGTAAATCTACATGAACCATTTGAAAATCAGAAATTAATTGAAATTTGAATTATTTCCATTTGTTTTAAATAAATGATTTTTTTCTTACAGTCTCTACAAACTCCAAAGTGAATTTTAAGTAGTATCGGCTTCAATACTAGGAAGGAGTTAAGCCCCAAGAAGCACATTCTATATGACCATTTACGAAGTGCTCACACTAAGTTGCAGAGGGTTGAGAAAACTAAAGAAAATTTTAAAAGGAGGCTTCACAATGCTGAAAACTATGCTGAAAAGTTTCATCTGGAGGAAAACTTAGCGAATTTAAACAAAACGGCGGCAACCTTCATTCGACTTCAGTTTCGGGAATCAAAGAATTTCCCCAAACAACACCGATACCTTGACGAGGAGAAAATTATGGCACTGGCGTTGTACAAGCAAAGTCCAAAGGCGTACAGATTCCTATCTGGAAGTGCTAAAAATACAAAACGAGAAGCTTTTGCTTAAAAACGAGTTGGACTTATTTAAACACAAAACAGCAGTAGAACAACTTCAGATTTCCTCGATGCTGGCGTCCTACGCCGGGAACTACGTCCACGTGCTAGTAAAGTAGGAACTTCGCCGCCGTCGACCGTCTTCCCACCGCTTCCAAGGACCGTTAATGGACTTCAAGATTGGAACTGCGAACGCCAACGGATGGAGACGGAAGCGAGCTTCTGTGGAATTCCTTCTCCAGACTGACCAAATCCACATCCTATCCATTACTGAGACGAAACACCCCTTGACCATCCCTGGTTTTCGGTGTTTCCGGAAGGACGGGGAGAGAGGACACCACGGTTCCGCCCTAGTCTTTTCGAACCACCTGCCGGCTACCGAATTCCAGATCCCTCCAGAATTCCAAGACCTCCAACTCTGTGCCGCTACCCTGCACACTCCTCACATTCCTACCCACATCTTCTCCCTCTACGTTCTTCCCGAGGATTTTCTAGAATATGCTTCGACGTTCCCGCGAGCCGTTGTGATGGGCGATCTTAACGCCCGGCACACGGCCTTCGAGGACACCGCCTCCAACGCTCTAGGAGTCGCCCTCACCGACTGTCTCCTCTACCCTGATCTCTTCCGCATCCCAAATCCCGACTTCACGTTTATAGGACATCAAGGATGTACTATAATCGATCATATCCTGGTCACCCCTCGACTAACCCGACATTTCGCAGCCAGGTGCCGTACGGCTACCTGCATCACCAGCGATCACCTTCCTCTCACCGTAACGACCGACATCATGGACCCTCCGCCGCGAGCCCGAACGCTGCATACCTTCCGTGACTGGAACAATGCGCGCTGGGGCGAGTTTCGGGAGTCCGTCGATGAAAGTTGCCGGGGTATCCTTCCTCCTGCTAACCTGCACGAGCTCGACGCCGCCGTCTCTGCCCTCTCGACCTCCATCAAGGACGCCGTTGAGAATTCCATTCCAACAAAGACCATCGACACCAGCCGCCCGCCGTTGCCCCCTAACATCCTTCGCCTCATCAGAGAGAAGAAGCGCCTGCAACGAGTGTTCGTCCGCACTCGCGACCCCAGGTTAAAGCTCAGTGGAACCGGTTCAACGCTATCGTTCGTCTTCGGACCGCTCGTTTTCGGGAGGCCCGTTGGAACACCGCCTGAACCACCCTGGATTACCGTGACGGCTCCAAGTTCTGGAGTAGTTTCCGTGCCATGACGGGGCAGCGGTCGGTAGCCGCTAGCCACCTCCAACACCGGGGGGAAGTGATTGTGGACGCTCAACGGCAGGCGGACGTTTTCGCCGACACGATGGAGCAAGTCCACCAGCCACCCGAGGACCCCGGTTTTCGCGAGGAAGCCCGCAGGAATATCGACCGGAGCATCAACGGTTTGCATGTGTCCTACCCCCTCTACCTAATCCCCCAAGCCCATCCCGCTCCCGACATCCTTCAAGCCGTCTCCGAGGAGGAAGTTTGCGCCGCGATCGCTCGCGGCAAGAACTCCGCCCGCGGCAACGACACCCTCACCCGGCGAGTCCTACGCCAACTCCCTCCATCCGCCATCACACTCATCACCTTGCTTTTCAATTCATGCCTGCTTTCAGGTTATTTCCCGGCGCCATGGAAGTCCACCACCGTCGTGATGATCCCGAAACCTGGAAAGGACCGCACGGACCCTTCCTCCTACCGCCCCATCGCCCTCCTGAACGTCTTGGGAAAGACTTTCGAGAGGATTCTCACAGACCGCCTCGCCCAGTTCCTGGAGGACCTCCACCTCATCCCGGACCTCCAGTACGGTTTCCGCTCTGGCAGAAGAACGGCCGACCTCCACCTCCGACTGCAGACTGACGGCGTCACAGCTGCCAACGCCGCACAGTGCACGCTGGCCATCATGTTGGACATCGAGAGGGCCTTCGATTCCGTCTGGCACCAGGGGCTTTTGGAGAAGCTCCGCCGTACGGGAATTCCTATCCCTTTCCTCCGCCTAATTCGAAGCTTCCTGGATAATCGGCGACACTGCGTGCGGGTACGGAATTGCGCTTCCCGTCCGTACTCGCCCCTTGCCGGCGTCCCTCAGGGCTCCATCCTTTCCCCCATCCTCTTCATATTCTTCTGCCACGATATCCCGATCCCCCGAAACCCAATGGTGCGGCTAGTCCAATATGCGGACGACACCGCCCTTTGGGTATCCGCCGCCACCTCCGCCCGAGCCTCCCGTCTCCTGTCGGCCGCACTCTCCAGAGTTGAACGTTGGTTTCAACAATGGAGGGTTAAGCCGAATCCCACCAAGACCCAAACCATCCTCTTCCGCCATCCTAACCTCCACCTCCGTTTCGACCCACGCGACTTCCAACTCACGCTGTGTAACTCCCGCCTGAGACTTGCACCCACAGTTTCCTATCTGGGTCTAGTCTTCTCGGCTACTCTCAACTGGAACGTGGAGGCTCGGCGGGTTCTTGACAGCGTGCAGAGGCGCAGCAACCTCCTCACCTGCCTCCGCGGCGCTTTCCGCTGCCACCCCCGAACCCTTACCCACACCTATAAAACTTTCATCCGGCCAATAATTGATTTCCGTTTTATCTGTTTCAGCTGCGTCGCGGGCTCCGCCACGGAAAGGCTACGTCGGAAGGAGCGGGCCATCTGTCGGAGAAACCTCCGCTTGGGACCAATGCACCCTTCGGGGGAAGTTTGCGACCTCGCGGGGATAACTCCGATAGACGCCAGGTTGGCTCAGCTGCGTGGCAACTACCTTGCGAAGGCCGTGACGCTACAACGAGAAGCCACCCTTAGCGTCCTGCGGACACCTGTCGAGCGCCGTAGGAAGCCCAGAAGAAAACTGAGGCACCCGTCCGCAGCCCTACTCGTGGACGCAGAAGACCTTCCCCAGGACCTCCAGGACGTCATCGAGGAAACGCCGTTGGCATTCCGCTAACGGGTGAAGACCAGGACCACTCCAATCTAATCTAATATTTTATCTAATTTTCAACCTAACTTAATTAATCATCATCTAGCTGTTTTTTTTTCTTTTTTGTAACCTAAAGTCAATTTAGCCAGGCTGAAGAGGAGACAGCTCCTAAAACAGCTTTTGATATGTAGTATGGACAGATTAGTCGTAGGTTTATTTTTAAATATGTTATTATTGAATGATTTGTATATACTATGTGTTAATAAATTTCTTTGAATTGAAATTACACTCGATATGGCAAGGTTTCCTTTACTTTCAACAATGTCCACATGACAAGTTTGTTATATGTTCGGACTTAATCAGCGCAGTACAAAGTGTTATGAACATTTTCTCATTTGATCCGTCATTGCAACCAATTTCTGCCCTAAGGATTGGAAGAAAAGACACATATACCTCGTACTTCAAAAGAAGCACGGCGAGTCAACCAGAGGTGAACACAGAGACATCAAGAACCAGGACCAGACGATAAATAAGGAAATATTACATGAGAGAGAAACTTCTTAGTTATAATGACATTCGCTTTTATGCAAGCCAGTTATTTTTTTCAGATTCGATTAATTTACTTCTAAATCAAAAGCACTGATTAAACGAAGATAAGTCATTCAAACCACTTCCTATGCAAACATGAATTCTGCAATAAAAAGGAAATAGACCAAACGCTATCGACTGGGGTAATACCCGAATTTGTTGTACTACCCAAAGTTGCAGAGGCGTTCAACTGTGCGTTGATTATACACTTTTAACACCAAAGTGTCAGTGTCAGTTTACTACTGATGATAGCTTCGCTGTCGAAATACGTATCTGGTATTTAGTTACTTGTGCGGAAGGGTGCTGTATTTTTAAAACCTTTAACACCAAAACCATGTTCTAAAAAAATGCAAATTTCCATCGAGGAGCTGTAAACACCAAAAATTATTTGTTGTAAACATATTTTTGGACAGAGTACACAACTTTAAACTTCTCTTTCTAAAATTTGTGTTGATTTTTTTAATTTTGAACTTATGTTTTTAGGATTTCAAACTCAACGTGTGGTAATCTGCTTATTGCGTGCGTGTTTCTTCTAACACCTGGGGCTGTCACCCAATAGTAAGTAGTTTAACAAACCACTTTCACTTAAATTTGTTCTTCAATTTTTAAACTGGGTCGTAACTAATATTTTCGCAAACGGTAGCTGCACAAACTATAAGATATCCTGATATTTCCACATCTTTTCTCTAGCTAAAGGTATTGCTTTTGGTTTGCATGCGTCATTAATTGTCCACAAAGAAATGTTACTAATATTGGTCTCAACCAAGGTATCAGCAATGTTGCTTTATGTGGACGCAGTTTTAGACAAGAACAATATGTTGGCGTACCAAAAGGGCAGGGAAGTAAACAGTAAAGTAGATCAGTAGAGTTAACATGCCCGAGATGCTGTCGAAACCCCACTCACCTGCAGCTCTGAATGTATCCGCTACAAGCCCCGCAGCGACTCGAAGTAGTGAAAATTTTGACAGATTGGCGTATTTTAACGGAACACACACCCATCGCCTGCCTTGATTTATGAAAACCAACACGTCAGTTTTCACATATCAACGCAGACGACGCGACGGTTCTACTAATCATATTGCAAACAGAAAGCTTTCAGGCTTATGAATTGATTTCTTTATCATGCGTTTAATTTCGGGGTTCCAATAATCGTTGAATTATAATCGAAATGCATAATAAACGACTCGAGGTAGTGAAAACTACAAAGTTATAGAAAAATTGCGCCTATCAGCGCCCCGAGGGCGTGGCCCTAAAGCCACTGCGAGGTATGACACTCTAAAAAATTGTGTAACAACAAATATAGAAACATTCACTGTAAGGGTTACAAAAGCGCGGAAATAATGATGATAAAAAAAATCGTTACTCCTGGCAACGAAAGGGTATAAAACCAAACGCAAAAACGCAGAAAAATCAGTTTATCTTTAGGATCGAATAAGATTGGTCAGAAGGAAAATACTTGGGAGATCGAGCTATAGCGTCTGCTCCTAAGATCTAGCTGCAGCTTCAGGTTACCAGCAGTGACCTCCAAATTGAGCCCTAGCCTATTGACCTAAGATAGAGCTTCAGCCAGTACCACCCCCAGATCAACCTCTAGCTTCTGGTCACGGGAATCATCCTCGTAGGCTTCTCCTACAGTCGCCCAAACTACCCCCCCACCAATTCAGGGTAACTCCTATCCACAGGTCAATCAGCACCCCGTTCCGAGATTGAACAACACCTACGCACACTAAGACTTGATAAAGCCGCCCTCAGCACCAGGACCAGGTGCTGACTACATCGTTTCAGCCCCACCAGGCCTGTTTCCAACTCAACAGCAACCTCTAACGAGTATCATTAGGAAATGCAAGTCCCAGACCCCGTCACTACCACAACCTACTGAATCATTCTGATAATCATATAACTTATTTTGTTAATTGCTTTTTGTAAATCTTTGTTTTTCACCTATTTGTTTGTATTTTGCTGTTGTATATATAATTTCTTTTTCATTTGGACAGTGTTTTTAAAAGAATTTTACTGAACAATAACAAATTTATTATTTATTTTTGAATTACAAAAGAAAATGGCTTCTTATACAACCTTATTATGAGGTATCGGCATTTTCAGGTGTGTTTAGCACTCGGGTTGGTGTTACTAGCTGTGCTGTTATTAGCGATACCATCATTAGTAGATACATTTGGAATTTCACTACTACTTTCTGGATTATCGTTATCTGCAGTAATGGTAACACTGTTGTCTCTATTACTAGTAGTAATTGGTTTATTTCCATGTTCCTCGGCATGAACCTGAATTTGAACGACACTTGTAGTTGCTTCTGCTGAGCTGTCATTAGGTAGTCTTTCGATAGTACCTAATTGTGGGGTTGGGAAACTGTTCTTGGGTGTTTTGTACATTGAACTGTAAGTTGGGGGTGGACCATAGTAAGAATACAGTGGGCAGAGTTTTGCTGGAGGTTTATTATTGTTATCTGATGAAAAAATGGAACTGTAACTCGGTGGATCCCCTAGGGTGCATCCTAGAATATAATTTACTTGTCAAACTCGCACCCCAAAATTGATATTACTCTATGTAATTCAAAAACTTACTATTTCTAAACGACACAAATAACCTATCCAAAATTATATTGTCTTCAAACTCTGTTGCACTATTACCCTCGCGGCTATCGCATTCTCTCTGTTCGCTACTGTTGCTATAATGAACGGGACATCTCCTGCGATTACAGCCTGAATGCGAACAGCAAGAATTTCGAGAAGACGTTGGTGCATTTCTTGAAACAGTTCTACATGGTATAGCTCGTGGCTTTTTGCAGAGCCAACTTCCCCCAGAAATGATTCCGAATATTACCAGAAAAAGTAACCTGCCAGCATCGTAAACAATAACAGAAAATATTTAAAAGATTAATGTTTTACCAGTAGTACCACACTTGGTAGACTTGATAAGGTCCGTTAACACAACAACCTTGCTGGCAGCAAGCTTCCTTTTTATAACACGTGTAAAACTTTGTGGTTGGTACTGGTGGTGGAAAACTACAATAAGTTACTGGAGCCTGAAATGGTTTTATTTCAAAATTACCATTTTTTAACTAACACTTTGGTAAAACTTACGTTATTAGCACGGGACATTTTAGACTACTATCAAAATTTTCGTCAAATAGCCGAAAACAGTTTAGAAAATTTAAAATGTAGACTGACGTTGGCTTTTGACAGATTGGCAGTTTTTAACAGAACACCCATCGCCTGCGTTGATTTATGAAAACTGACACGTCACCATCAACGCAGGCGACGCGACGGTTCTACTAGTCATATTGCACACAAAAAGCTTTCAGGCTTATGAATTGACTTCTTTATTACGCGTTTAATTTCGGGGTTCCAATTAAGTCGTTGAATTATAACCGAAACGCATATTAGACGCCTCCTCCATTTTTTGAAAAACTAGAAAGTTATGAGTAAAATGCATAACTTTATATTTTTTGCCACAGTAGATGGATTCCGTTGTAAATAAAAGTACTTTCAATTGTGTTACTTGATGATAGCGAGTTAGTTTGTCAAACATGAACTAGTGAAGGCCCGTGGGTTACGCCCCACGCTTTTTGTTTGTTGATTTCTTTAAAGAATAAAGAATCGAATCGAATTAATTAGGTAATGTAGAGAACCACGGATCGAAGTTCTAGTTTTATGAATTATATAGCAATAGCAATAATTTTTAATTCGTATTGTTGTTTGGTTAGAGCTGTCTTTTTAATTATTAGTTTATTTTGTCCGCATGATCGCTCTAGTTGGTAATTTAATTCTTCAATATCTGTTCGCCCAATTATTGATTTTAATTGTACATATCTTAAGGAATGTCTTATTTTTTAGTAATATTGCATGACATTTTGTAACGCAATTTTGTAAGTGGGTAATGAAAGTGTCCTTTCTCGAGTCTATAGTAACAGAATCCCGCAGACCAGCTCAGTATGCGTCCGGCGCGGATATCTGCTTGCTGATGAAGGCAGCCAGCGTTGCAATTATCCAACCAATCATTGTATACCTAGTTTTCTTTTTGCATCAAAAACTGGCTTGGCCTAACACATAACAGTATATATAGGTATTCGCCTTATATAATGGACACACAAAGGTCTCCCTTCTAGCAGCAAGCGCCGCTCGTCACTAAAAGTTAAGACAGAGAAAAGGGATGCGGATTTACTATATAGACTAGCTGAACACGTGAGATACGTACCACGCATCTCCAGCCCGCGGTGTTTGGTTTGGAAAAGAGAGGTGATGATTTTTAATAACAGCAATACTTTCGTGGATCAGCAATTAAAATCGTGCTCACACGTGTATGTACGCAACGACAGTCATACGCTAGGCTTAAAGCAGAATTATTTGGGTCCATTCAAAGTGATCTCTCGAATGGAAAAATATATGGTATTGGAGGGCTTCGGTAGAAATGGAATTGTTTCTCTAGATCGCCTCAAACCAGCTTTTTTTGTTTAAGTATTTTGTTTTTTTTAGTGAACTGAACTTTTTCGACTCTGCTCTTAGAAGCTCAAGAATTGGACACGCACCTGAAAAACTAGAAGCAACTTCAAGCTAATTTAATTCTATTTTCTGTGATGTTCAATTAGTTACGTTACTTGTATTGTTTTTGAAAAGATCAGAAGTTTTTGTAGCTAAGATAGCATGCGCTTCACGTTTGCTGCGTAGTTTTTTTCTTCTGCAAAGTTTGGGGGGGGGGGGGGGGGGTACTAATGTAGCAACCTGGTTGTATCAATTGTATTTAGTAACTTAGCGACTTGGTTGCTACTTATATTAATATAAAAACATTCATAAAAGATTATTCTGTAAAATCTAACACATAAAAAGTTCTTCCACAAACTAGTGTTTCATTTACAACTACGAACTACGAACCCAAACTTTACAGTACAATTATGAAAAAGGAAAGCCACTCCGTAGGAGACTTTTTCGCCCGCGTCGAGGATTACATAGATTTATCCAAAAAAACAATAGATACGGTACTTGATAACGAAAATGTGAAGATCTAGAACATAATGAAAATCAGGCCTAGGAAAATCAACAAAATCGTGGACGCTGTAAAATTTGTACGCATTCTTCAGACAAAACATGTTCGATGAAGTGCGATAAGTGCAATTATTTTGCACGCGTAAGAACATTCTTGTATAAAAAAAACATAATACGTTAATACTTGCGGCAATAATCTGTAGCTTGTGTGGAGAAAAAATATTTTGTTTTTTAATTTTATTTTTGAGTTTATTTTAATTTTACTTTTATTAATCATAATCTAAACTTTTAATTTTGTTATTTGAATAGTATGTTTTATAGTTTAACGAAACAATAAAAACTAAACAATGATTGTCATTTTTTTTATTATGCACAATAAATGGGGTCAGTTTTGACCCCACTTGGTCTTCCATGTATGAAAAAAAGGTTGGTCATCCGAAGGTTAAAAATCATTTGAAACAAATAATTAAGATTTTTAATTTGTAAATTTCATTGTGACATTCGTTTCTATTTAAAGTAAAAAGTTTTTTATAAGTAAAACACATGTATCAGTGCCTCCTACGATCAGGTAATTTCTAGAAATCCAGGTATCATAGGTATAGTAGGCATTGACACCTGTTTTTTTGCTTAGAAAAAATTCAGTATTTATTCACTACTTATTAAAAGTGTTTGGAATTTGTTTGAAATAAGTTTTAAACAAAGGTGAACCCAACCACACCCTAGTTCAAAATTTAAAATATGGAAAAGGAAATTAAGACACTCGGGCATTTAAAAAAATTTATAAAAAACAAATTTCCTACATAAATTAAAGCACTTTAGGTATAACCATTATTTAATAAAATTTATAGAGCGAAGAGATGGAGTTATGATTCATTAAAGTTAGAACTTTTTGCGCTGTTGCAAGAAACACCCTGTAAAACGAAATTCAACTTTAAAAAGTCTGGAGATGAGCACATGGTCTTCACTAAGGTTTAACAGAAAAAGTCTGTTTATTCTCAAGAACTACGGCTCGCGCAGGTTTTATCAGTAAGGTCTGCAAGTGTCAAATTTTTCGAAAAAGGTAGAGTAGCTTGGCAACGCCCCAACGGAATTTTAAAAACAAAACATATTCACAAAGGAAATTAAAATATGCAAAAATATACAGGGTGTACACGTACACATACGTTTGATATGGCACTTTTTAATGTGGTCCTCTCAGTCCCTTAAAATATTTGTTTGAAACGTTTTTCTATATTTTAAATAGTACAGGAGATATCGACCACCGCGGCGTTGTTGACTCTGTATATAAAGAAAATCACTATTTCTAAAATATGTATTTCAAGAACAACAGTAGAACTTCAAATAATATTCAGTATAGAGAAGTGTACTGATTTCATGACAATTTTTATTTTGAGATTTTCACGCAAAATACATGTTTTGGACCTCCAAAAAATCCAAAAAAGTAGTTCCGGAAGCGGAAGCAAGACCTGCTTTTTTAAGGTGAAATTTTGGAATTATACAACCGAAAGCAGGTTAACTTTAGGTAAATTCAACGTTTTCTTCTTTCTCAACTTTGAAGCTTCAAAGTGGCGGTCAAAAACCAAACCATTATTGCTAAATTTTGTAAGCTCGGACATGACTTACAATGTGGTTGGTGTCCCAACCCGTTAATTTCTCTGCGACGCCCATTATAAATTTCTGAAAGCACAACATTTATGGCTCTTTATTTAATCAACAGGAAACGATAAAATATTTCTGTTTAACGAGCAGCGCGCAAATCTGATATCAGGTGACGACACAGGTAACTATCTGTCTTGCACGCGATGTCGCTACATCACATTCGACTAGGCACCGCCACCCGCCACCTTCTAAAATATAAAACCGATTTTTATTAAAAGCGATTTGAAGCGTACGTCAATGTAAGTCAATCCAATTTAACCATGTACTATTACACAGTAACCGGTGGGGCCACTACGTTGATACAAAAATACATTTGAAACTATGATATGTACCGTTTATGAAGTATTGGAAAGGACGTAAATTGGCAAGACATTGTTTTAAGTATCCGCTGACTAATTTGTCAATTGTCTCAGCCGCACTCAAACGACAGATGTTGTTTACTTCGGGAAGGCGATAGAGCCTGATTGAACAGATTTAGATGTACATAACATACATGGCGATGGAGTCGCTGCCACTGAAGTAAAATGATAGTGATGGTAATTATCAGTAGGTATCACACCCACCCTGTGATAGTTTCTGGTAAATAATATTATGTTATGAGTCGTTCGTAATTAAAAAATTTTATTAACAGTTTATTCTGTAAACAAATCACCAGCCGGTTTGTTTTGTAAGTTGTGTGTTGAGGTGGTTAATAATTATTTGACGATTTGAGAATTGTTATTGTTTAAGCGTGGTAATAATAATAAAAAAGCATTTTCTACATTAAGATAAGTATGCAGATAAAGTCACTTACCAATGTTTCGATTGATGAAGAATTCAGCGGCGTTATTTTCATCCAAATTTTTGACATGTTGAACAAAGTAAAAACTAATGAATTTTAACTCCTGAACTTTTAGCTATCGTGAGAATACTAAAACAAAGAGGCTAACCATCCCAGTTTTAAGCTGGATCAATAATTCCGCAAGGCGTTGGTTTTTATTTATGTTTTCGTTATCGATCTGTTTTGCACTGGCATACACCAGTTATAACCGCTTAGAGGGTGGGTACATGTATGACTACGTAGTTTTAAATTTATGACCAAAAACATTTCAACCACACCAAACAATTATTTAGAGGATTCGGTACTGTATAAGATACAATTCTGTATCTATGTTATTTTAGATTAAAACTGGTAATTTTATGGAATTTCTTATACTACTTTTCTATACTTTCATTATAGGAAAGTATTGGTTTCATTAAATTTTTCGATTACTAGATTTCGACGGAAGCATTCTGGAACTCACACACATTGGTTTTAAAAAATCTCTCTCTCCCCCTTCCAACCACTGCATCTCAACCACCACAGCCTATCTCAGTCTCTTACGACATGCTAAAAATTGCGTAACAAGAAATAAAAACAAACTTTTTTACACGGCTACGTTTATAAAAAAAACCATGTACCAAATATGAAATTTTTAATATATTACAAAAATTTAGACAATTTTATGGAACTTTAAAATATTTATAAAATTCTTGAAAAAATTTCGAATATATTTTATACCGGATGTTTTCTAAAAAATGCTAAAACGTCTGCCTAGTTTCAAAACTTTAATAACTTTAGTAAAATTTAATAACTGTGAATGTTTTTAAATAACTTAGCAAAGAGAAGTTTCCAAAAATTTGAATATTTTACAAATTAAAAGTGCAAAAATTTTGAAATTTTGGAAAATGTTGAAAATTCCAAATTAAAAAACAAATGACTCGATGTTTCTTTTTAATTTCATAATTTTTGAAAATATTTTGTGTTGCAAAATTTTTTGTGTATTATTGTTTCTGAAATTTTTGATAAAATATGAAATTTTTAAAAATTATAAGAAATTTTGAAAATTTTTAATAATTTTAAAATTTATTAAGTATTTGAAAAATATTTGAAAAATTTGGAAATTTTTTTGTTTTTAGTATTTGTTAATAATTGTAATAGTTATTTATTACACAAGACGATAAAGAGATATCTTATCGACAAGTGAAAGATGTTAGTTCGCGAGCGACGAAGGAGCGAATGGGCTATCTTTCACGAGTCGATAAAGACTCTTTGTCGTCGTGTACAATATACTATTTTATTTTGTACTTAATGTTAAATAATAATCAATAATTTATTTCTATATTAAAATGTCAACTCGCACAGATGTTTTATAGTAATTGTTGCGATCGCGTTAGCAATGATCGTTGTTTTGTTAGTTTGTTTACTTGTGTCAACATTCAAAAATTTTCACGAAATTATTTTTGCTTGTGAAAAAACATATGGATATTCAAGCTACAGTGAAAGAAGAAATGGCTAAATTGTTGCCTGAGAAGTCCAGAGAAGCATATAAGAGAGAGTATGAATTATTATGTATCATTAGATAAGTTACCTTCAATGTAATAATTTAAATTTGTGTCATATTATGCACGAATGTATTATAAATAAAATGTAGATAACATTCTACTTTATCTACAGTTCGTGTTAAAATGTTTCTTTATCTACTAAAAATGAACGCATAAAGCCTGCTTTTAACATTAAGTACAAAATAATAGTTATTTATTGTACAAGATGATAAAATTGCACTTTATCTTCGAGAGCGATTTTAGCGTCGAGGCGTCAGCCGAGACGCTAATAAGCATCGAGAAGATAATGAAATTTTATCATCGTGTGGAATACAACATTTTTTTCTATAGCAATTGTTAAAGAAGACCAAAAAATGAAGAAAAATCAATGATAAATTTAATTTAAAAGTGTCAGGAAAAAAACAGTTTCACGAAAAAATGAGTAGGTGGCTTTAATAACTTTTAGCTTTCAATTGGTGCAAATATCAAAATAAAATACTTTATCTATCCTTGCTGTTAAAGTACTACTTTATCTACCCTTGATGGTAAAGTGCTACTTTTCCCTCTAATTTTAGTTAATAATAGCACGTTTTAACAGTTGCTATAGAAAAAACAATATTTATTTGCTGAAATCCAAAATCGATTTCATTATTTGGTCTTTATGTTGGCGATAATCCAATTAAACTGTTCAGGTAAACGAGCAAAAGGACCCTCCCAGTGCTGTTTTATCAATAGAAAGTTGTTCCTATTGTCATTTAACATACTCACACTGGGGTACGCAAGGAGTCAGCGATTATAAAATAAATACCGAACTTAATATGCGTAACTACTAGCTAATTGGCAACTTCAACTGCCACTGAGGGCGCTGAAAAGGGGCGTGCGCTCCATGGAAGCAAGGGAAGCATTGCTTCCCTTTAAATTTTGTTAGAAAATAAAAATTTATTATAAAACAATGTAACGCTGCCACACAATTCACTAATCTCTATTAATGCAAACCGCCCACCCACAGCCCCACACTCATCTCTATCGAGTGTCGCATGTGCGTTGGAAGCAATTCGAAAGTCTGCCTACTGCCTAAGCTTTTTGTATGAAGGGTGCAAGTGCAAAGCATGCTGCAGGTTGGTGACCTTGCCGATTTAGTCGCTGCCCCTTAGTGACCGAAGTAAGCAGTTTTTGAATTGCTTCTTAACAAAATTGTCCTCATGGATATGGCTTCAACTTCGTCTTCTATGTCCGGGATAAATATTCAGGCGATACAGCCAAGTGTGTGTAATTGTGTTGTGTGTGGTGTATTAAAAAAAGGATTTTCCACATACAGTTTTAGGGAAAAATTAGAAATAATTGAAAAAGGTAGACCAAAACCCGCGCTAAAACATTTAACAACTAAAGTGAAAACGTGCACTAGATACTTTAATGTGGATATGTACGAACATAACGAATGGTTAACGGGTTGTGATATTTCAAATAAACTTTTTTGTTGGCCGTGTCTACTTTTCATAAATGAAAAAGGCGTTTGGAATAAAAGTGGGTTTTCCGACTTAAATAATGTACATAACGTTATAAAGAGGCATGCAATATCTCGGTCTCACTTGCAGGCCGTAATTAAGGAAAAATTATTTGGAAAGTCACGCATCGAGCATGTTATAGATAATCAGTTGAAAATAAGTCATCGTCAGCATAATGAACTGGTGGAAAAAAATCGTGTGATATGAAAAAGGTTAATTGATGCTGTTTGTTTTCTTGGAGAACGTGAACTTGCTTTTAGAGGTCATAATGAATCTAGTAGTTCCGCAAATAGGGGAAATTTCGTGGATCTACTTACGTTCTTATCCAAATATGACGAACCTTTAAAATGCCATTTAGAACAGTCTAGCGTATTTCGCGGAACATCAAATCGCATTCAAAATGATTTAATTTCTGCTGTTGCTGCAGTTGTTTTGGAAAAAATTAAACAAGAAATAACAGAAGCACGCTTTGTTGCAATTGTCCTAGATGAAACAACCGACACTACAAATATTAGTCAGCTTTCTGCGGTAGTACGCTATGTAAAAACCGATGGGAAAATTCAAGAACGGTTTTTAGGATTCCTCGACGTAACAGCGGATAGGACAGCAATATCTTTATACAAAATCGTGTGTGATATTGTCGAAGATATTGAATGCGGTGCTAAACTCGTTGCCCAGAGTTATGATGGAGCGGCAGTTATGGCTGGAGAATTAGGGGGTCTTCAAACCAAAGTAAGGGATTTTTTTCCAAGTGCATTATTTGTACATTGTTTTGCTCATCGGTTAAATTTAGTTCTGTCGCAGTCGGTAGCACACATTAAGGAATGTAAAATCTTTTTTTCCCTTCGTGGAATGGCTGCTTTTTTCTCAAGATCTTCAAAACGTACTCGAGCGTTAGATTTGATAGTACAAAAAAGATTGCCCAAAGTTGCTCCTACACGATGGAACTACAATGGAAGGCTTCTCTTAACGGTGTGTGAATATCGACATCCTTTAATTGAATTATTTGAAAATATTTTAGAAAACAGTTGTGATTGGGACACTGAGACCTTGAATAGTTCTAGAGGTTATTTAGATTGTTTAAAAAGAGACTTTCACTTTAATTTTCTGTAAAATATTTTTTCAGAGATATTTCCCTTTTCTGATAATTTATTTAATATATTACAAAATAAATCAAATGACATTGGATTCTGTGTTAAAAAAGTGGAGGAATTTAAAAACATTATAAATAAACAAAGAAATGAATTTGATAAATTTTGGGAAAATACAGTTAACACCGAGGAACATCTACAACCCCAAAGAAAACGAATACGAACTGACAATGTTGGGGACCTTAAAACTTCATATCGAAGACTTTTGATTGAAATAATAGACCAGATTTCTGAACAATTAAATAATAGATTTGAAAATATTAATAATTTACAATTTCTCGAACTATGTAATTTTAGTGAATTTAAAAATAAACCTTTCCCGGAAAAAGCTTTTCAATCCTTAATTGACAGTTATGGAAATAATTTTGATGTAGTTGCATTGCGGTCTGAACTTACCGTAATATATGCTACTGAAGAAGTAAATACAAAAAATAATGCTAGTGACTTACTGAACTTTTTAAACGAGACAATTCCCGCCACTAGTGCTTCAGTTGAACGCAGTTTTTCTGTACTAAAACGCATTAAAAACGTTGTAAGAAATTCAACAGGCCAAGATAGACTTTCAAAACTATCAGTTTTATCTATAGAAAAAGATCTCGTTAAGGAAATGTCTGAACATCCACGATTTTACGACAACGTTATTACTGAATTTGCTAAAAAGGACAGGAGGATCGAATTACACTATAAATAAGTAAGTTTTTTTAAAATTTGCTTCCCTTTCTTTAAATCCACCGCACGCCCCTGGCGCTGAAGTTTGTCAACAAACATGGTGGAAAGCGAGTAATACTCAGTAAGATTGCACGTGGCGTAATTGGTTTTAAAGTGAAAATTATATATTTTATTAGTTTAAACTAGTGCAACAGTATTTTGAAGCAACAGGTAAGTGCATTGTTTTCAGCGTAGCATATTTTAATTTCTATGCATTTTTACACAATAGTGATTCGTATTAAAACTGACGTTTTTAGGTTAAAATGAATCAAGAATTGTTCCTGAAATTAGGAACTCTGTTTTCTTATTTAGGGGCTACTCCAGAAAGCAGGTCTTTTGTAGAAGGTGAAGAAGTTTTAAATGCCAATCCTATTATTTTAATTGGTATTACTAAAATGTCTGAACAATCTGTAGAAATTTTTGCCTTGTGCCTTCAAACAAGTGGAATAAATACAAAGAAACCTCATGAAATTACAGGAAAATTTGGGATAGCAGACAAATCTGTAAATACCATCGAATTTACTTGTAGTTGCAAAGCTGGATTATCTGGAATATGTAAACATATATCTGCTGTTCTTCTAAAATGCACCAGGTTGGATTTATTGTGGCGAATCAGTGCTATCTTGCAGCTAAATTGGATTTACTGCATTGATTTTAACGTTTTACCTTATTTTTGTAACTACGCTTGTTTTTAGGTTCAATATTCTGGCGTTGGAAAAATTATCCAGTACTGATGTTGGATGCTATTGGACGTTCAAAAAAGGAACGGTGGAAAAGGAATACGAGGCTCGACCTAGTTTGGAAACCGATTGTTTTAAAGAAAAGGTCAATAATAGGATTCCCTATTTTACTGCCGAGGAACAACAGGAATGTTTTAAGGCTTTGACTGCAGTCTGTGGTGATTCAAGTTTAACTCGACATTTGTAAGTTGACTTATAAACAAATGGACACACTGTATAATTCTTTTTTTTCAGAAAAGGGCGATATTTTGCCACACCCACAAATCAATCGACAATGACAAATGAAGTTCCCGAGTCGTTACGCCGAGAAAAATGAGATTGTTGTTTTAACCGTCTCATGACTGTTAACCTGTAGGTTTTTAAATCAACGAATTGTATGTTGAAGCAAGTAAAAACGGTGTGTTAAATCAACGATTTCTATTAATTAAAAATAGTTGTTTGATTCAACATTTACTTTCTATTAAATCGTAAGTGAAACAGAAAATGCAGTTGGTACAACACTAGATTGTTGTTTCAAATAAGCTTGATCTGTTAATTGTTTTAAGCAACCACTTGCTTGTTCGTATGCATCTAGCCAATATTTAATTGTGCTTCTTTCAAAGCGTGGTTGTTTGATTCAACACTTTCTGGAAATTGAATAAAATACGTAGGAGTGTCTTTTTTACGCATGATTATTCCACAAAATGTCGCGTGGTAATGCAATTTTAGATGAATCAGAGAAATCAGCAGCCGCTGAATTGCGCTTTGTGCAGGCTAACACCCATCATTTGATATTTCAACATAAATTGTTCAGTGTAGTTAATTGCACAACGCTAAATAGGTACCTAGTGATTTAATTTTTGTGCATCTTAGTATTACTACAGGTAAGTGAACTTTTTATTAGAAGTACTGTTGTGTTTCTAACAAAATATAAATTAGTAATTAGGTCATACTGTAATGATGCCGGCCGGCTTCTTTTGTGAATTATACCTATTTATGTATTTATTCAGTTATTGCTAGCAAATTATATGATGTTCCGTTTTTTGTAAAATATAATGAATCTAACATCCCTAAAATATCGCAATATTGCGTCATAATAACGTGTGCATCTCCCGCTATAAGCATCAACGGCCGTTGCTGCCGTGTACATAAGGGGAGGGATGGGTAATCACGAACAGCGGACAATGCCGAACACCTCTTAAAAAGTCTTGTCCACCGCTATCTGCGCCTGTGCGACACGCGGTGTGGTTGCATACAGCACCACAATCGCGTCAGTTCAATCGCAGACCCTCTAAGCAGCAAGTGTAAAATTTTACAGCGTCTTTTAAGTTTATTAGCATTGTGTTATTATTTTTTAGTGCGACACATTAAGGTATGTAGACCATACATGCTATTTTTTTGGAAAACTCTTAATACAGCTATGATTACTGAGTTATTTATTACGTCCTAGCATGTTTTTTCTAATGTAGTCTTGTTTGTTTACGACATGTGAATTGGAATAATTAACCAAAACATTTCGGGTAATCACGACCAGTGCTGTTCGGCATTACCCGACATGTATTTCAATGCGAAAGAAAACTAACACATATCTATTGATGTTATATAGCATTTATTGTTATTTTCTCTTACAGAATGCCGAGTAAACGAGTTAGAACAACTCAAAAATGTTCATGGACTGAAGAGCACATGAGATTAGCTATAACAGCTGTTCAAAATGGGGATGGTCTTAGAAATTCTGCCCGGCGGTTCAATGTACCTGTGACAACACTCCAAGAAAGAGTGAAAAAAGGACATTACTATCAAGCAAGGATGGGATCACGCACAGTGTTTACCGATGAACAAGAAGAAGAAATTGCGAAACATTTATTGCTTGTAGCGAAGATGTTCTATGGTCTAACACCTATTCAATTGAGACGTGCTGCTTTTTCCTATGCTGAAAAGTTGGCCATACCTCACAAATTCAACCGTGATAAAAAAGAGGCAGGTAAAGATTAGATGTACGCATTTATGAGAAGACATCCAAGACTTAGCTTTAGAAAACCAGAGGCCACAAGTTTGAACAGAATACGAGCTTTTAACAAAGAAGAAATTGAGAGGTTTTTTGAAAATTTAACGACTTTGATGGACAGATTTAAATTTTCCCCAACGCGTATATTCAACGTCGACGAAAGTGGAATTACCACTGTCAACAGAGCTAATCGAATTATTGGTCCAAAAGGGGAAAAACAGATTGGGGCAGCTACTAGTGGAGAGAGAGGCAAAAATATCAGTGTGTTGCTGCATGAGTGCGGCAGGCTCGTTCACTCCACCTATGTTTATTTTCCCCAGAGTAAGGATGACACCAGCACTAGAACGAAATGGTCCACCAGGCTCCATCTACACGTGCACAAAAAGCGGTTGGATGACGGAAGAAGCATTCGTCATCTGGTTAAAACATTTCGCTGAAGTAAATAACGCTAAACGAGACAATCCCATTTTGCTCATCTTAGACAATCACACAAGTCACATATCATTGCCTTCCTTCGAGTTTTGCAAGGAGAATGGAATTCATTTGCTTTCAATACCTCCCCATACCTCCCATCGTATCCAGCCCTTGGACTTGACATTCTTTTCATCCCTTAAGAAAGCTTACGACACTGAATGTGACTTATTTGGCCATATGAAAAAATAACAATGATTGATGTTAATCCGATTTTCACTAAGGCTTATATTAGAGTTGCAACTGCAGAAAAAGCCATAAAAGGATTTGAAAAGGCAGGCATTTTTCCTCTTGATCCTGGTGTATTCCGCGAAGAAGATTTTTTCAACATTACCAGTGAGGAGCCAAAGCAAACCTCTAGTGAGAGCAACTCAAGACCTAGCAACATTGACAACACGTCAACTTCAGTTCACGGCTGCTCAGATCCTCAGCCCGGCTGTTCAAAGGATCCAGACAGAAATATTGATGAGAGCGGCGGTTTTAACGATGACGACGAAATTGACCATAGTAACCTTTCATTTCAAACAGTTGCGCCTTTGCCAAAAAAAGGGCATAATCCAAAACAAAATATGCGGCGCAGAAAGCAAAGATCAGAAATCCTCACATCAACTCCATTAAAATCCATGTTGGAAGAAAAACAAAAGAAACGCCTTGTGAAGGAGGCAGATCTGAAGAAACAAGAAAAGAAAAAATGTAAGACCAACAAGAAATCGGCAATCAGAAAAGTGTTCGATTCTTCAAGTGAAGATGATGTAGATGACAGTCATATCTGCGACGACGACGAATTAGATGACGTGGATCCACAAAACTTGGATTTCAATGAAAATGAAGGCGAAAGTTGTTTAGTGTGTGGAGAATTTGGAAAAAGTGAAGTTTGGTACAGATGTGTTGGTTGTGGAGGTTGGGTACATAAACTTTGTAGTGGTGCGGAAAGGCCAACAGGTTATACATATGACTTTTGTAGATAATTCTTATTTGTTGTAGCGTTTTATTTTGGATGTTCTAACTTTGTTCGGGACTACCCGCCAGCTGTTCGACATTGCCCACCACCTTCGAGTAATCCCGAAATTGTAATATGCAACTTTGGACATTGTTTTTATTTCTATGAATAAACTAAACCACTCTATTTATTGTAATTTACGTTCCCAATACCTTATCTATTCACCTCGACCAAGTCATATGATCATAATTATAATAATTTCTGAGTTATTAAGCTTTTCGCTTAAGTGTTCGCAATTACCCTTCGCTCCCCTAATTATTAAAATATTTAAATTCTGCAGTAGTAACAAAAGCGAAATTCCTGTTCGACTTTATATTTATTATAGGTTGCCTGGAGTCAAACATGGAGAAATGCCTGTCAGAATGGGGGTTCCCCGAGTTCGTTTTTTTATTTGAAGGTATGTATGATATCAATTTTTTGAATTTAGATGTACAGTATTTTAATAAAAGATTAAGAATGAGACAGAGATAATCCGTAAATATAATCTAAATTGTGTTTTATAATTTCAATTTTTAATAGAACAAGAGATTGATAAAGAGGCTTTGCTGTGCTTAGATTTAAGCAACTTAAAAGAATTGATACCAAAAATAGGACCGCGAACGAAATTTTTTGCAAAATTAAAACGGTATAAACATCATGAATATGCCGGTTGAAATACCATCAGGAACAACTGATGGAAACGATGTAAGTATTTGCTATTCCGTCTTTTTTTTTATTTATTTTTTTTTTCTACATGCAGGGACGAAGCAAGCGGGAGCCCTACGAGTGCAAAGCACTCGGGTTTAAAAGGGACGCGCTCGCAGAACCCCCGAATAAAATATTTTTTGTACTTTAAATTCTAATTTATGTGTTTTGTTTATTAATTTAGTTATTACAGAACGTATATATTTTTGATTTTAGACCTACAATTTAGAAAAATTTAAAATTACCGTTTCATGTCCTCGTTGTCGCCTGGTATTTGGCGGCAAATTGGAGCTGGTACCTGGGTGGCAACTACCTTTGGCGCGCCCCTGTTTACATACTCTACATGCTATCACGGCGGGTATATCGTATTGTGGATTTATTGTAGATTGAATTTAATTTTCAACAATTGTATCCAATGTGTCCGATGTCATCACTTTTCGACGAATATCAAAAATGGGAAAATGTTTTCAGTATAACGAAAAATCTTAACAATTTGGAAAAAAGCACAGAAGAATTTATAGGCCCTTTATTAACAAATATTAGCCAGGGTATTAAAATTAAATAATGAACAAACTGGTCTGGCATGCTTTTAAACAATTATTATATACTTAGATTCAAAGAATGCAATTTAAATTGCTTCGTTACCAATGATATTTCCTCCCAAAGACCGAATCAGGTGCAAAAAAGGCCATTGGAAACCCAGCATTGTTGAGTGCCAAGAAAGGGTAATCAATCTTGTATCTGTAAGTTTTGCTGTCTCATTCTTATTCTTAATTTAGTTTTATAGCAATTTTAACTACGTAAACATTTTAAGAAAATTATAAATGGATAATTATTTTTTTTACGTTTTACAGGCGTGGGAACATTGAGGAATTTATATTAAAAAGAAGAAATAAACTAAGCTACTTAAACTTAACAGTGCAACCATACATAATCGTTGATGGTGGTTCCTTTTCATTTGTTACAGAATCTTATTTAGTAATAGACAATAATTTTTATAAAACATGTTCAGTGTTACAGAGTTTAGACTTTGCATTTAAAGCATTTATAACCCTTTAGTGCCTGACGGTGCTTTTGAGTCCGACCGACTTATCTCACTGTGTAAAAATACATTTATTGCTTTAGGTCGTTTTACGCCTGACGGTACTGCAGAGTACACTTCAAGTAACCAATCAAAAAATTAGTAGGCGTGTAGGAGATACGTTTGTAGGGAATAATTCTTCATAAATAAATATAATCAAGTACAACTACAAATTGTAACTTTTTCTGTTAATTATGCCTCGTTTGTTTAGTGGACGCAAAAGTACCGTCGGGAACAAAACTGTCATGACTGAGAATAAAATCAAATGGGTCTACGATCCACCTCTAACTGAAAGGCAACTAGAAGAGCTCGCGGAGACAATTTTGTTAGAAGATTTACCGCTAGATAATGGTTTTATAACCGATGAAGAGAACGACGACGATGAAAATACTGACGACCAGTTTGAAAACCAGGTTTCACAGCCCCGTTTACCTCTCCTAGACATGAATTCTGCGACAGAGGAAATGCAAATACCATCTACATCTTCTACAACTAACGAACAAGAACAAAGAAGCGAACTAGAACAATATTCCGAAGAAGTAAGCAGTGCGGAGCCAATTATTTCTAGGAAAAGTAAGCGACAAAACACAAAATCTAAACCGAAAAAACTCCAAGCAAGGCAACCAGAACTTACAGAAGAGGGAAAACGAAAATGGAAGAAAGTGACCAAAGATGAATACATGCCTGATTATCATAATTCCGAAGGCCCAGTTGATGAAGAATTTAGTAATTGCCAGTCACCTACTGATGTTTACTTGCATTTACTTGGCGAAGTAATTGATGATATAGTGTATCAGAGTAATATCTATGCAACCTAGCGAGATAAAAACCTAAATCTGAAACGAGAAGAGTTGCTTGCTTTTATTGGCATCAATTTCATGATGGCTTAACACCGTTTGCCGACTTGGAAACTTTATTGGAACTGCAGTCCAGATTTAGGCTTACCACTGGTAGCAAATTGTATGTCCAGAAATAGATTTGAGGAAATCTTACGCTACTTACACTGTAACGATAATAATCTTATACCGCGTGAAAACAAAGACAAAATTTATAAAATAAGACCATTGGTGACCGCTCTGAATCGTAGATTTCGCATGTGCTACAGCAACAATCGTCGAACAAGTATTGACGAAAGTATGATACTCTTCAAAGGTAGAAGTAGTCTGAAGCAATACAACCCAAAGAAGCCCATCAAACGAGACTACAAAATTTGGTGTCAAGCGGATCAGAATGCATATATTTCCGATTTTGAGATATACCAGGGTAAACATGAGAACATAGAGGAAGAATTCAAAGAGTATGGTTTGGGTGAACGTGTTATATTGTCATTGACAAAACCTGATTGGGACAAATACAAAATCATCTATGCATCGCTTGAAAAATGTATTGGCTTGTGGTACCATTCAAAGCAAAAGGTTGGCGTTTCCTACAGATATGGATAATGATAAATGTATGAAACGAGGTGACGACTACCGGGTCTCTAATACTGATATCAGAGTTTGCAAATGGATGGACAATCGAGTTGTTCATTTCGCATCGAACTTTCACAGTACAGAAGAAACTATTGTAAAAAGGACACAAAAGGATGGTACTCACATCGATATGAAGTGTCCTTCAGTTGTTAGCGATTACAACAAACACACGGGAGGAGTTGATCGAGCGGATCAACGCCGGGCTACTTATGGAATGAATCGCAGGTCTAGAAAATGGTGGCATCGATTATTTTGGGGATTGCTGAACATAGCTTTTGTCAACGCTCATGTAATTTACAACAAACTCTTTGATGAGATGACCACATTTGAATTTCGACGATCAATTTCTTTGGGATTTATAATGCTGACTAATAAGACCAAGAAAAGAGGTTCATCTACTCCTTCCATTCCAAAAAGAAGAAAATATAACTACAGTGTTCCAAATGACATTCGGTTTGGGAATCGCGGAAGTCACTGGGTTACTTATGAAAAAGTCCGTGGTAGATGTGAAATGTGCAGTTCCAAGTGTGTGCAAGCCAGACCGCACAGCAAATGTTCAACATGCGGAGTTTTCTTGTGCTCCAATGATTAGAAAAATTGCTTCATGGAATATCATGAAACGTAGAATTACACTTTTTTACTTTTTACTTTTTTACTTTTGTTCTCTTAGGTTTAGTTTCTTATATAAAATATGTAGTATTGTTCCGAATTAATAAATATTAAAAATTCAATTTTTTATACAAATTATTCCTGAAGGTACTTTGAGTCCAAAATTTTGAAAATTTTAAATATTTAGTCAAAAAATTTGAAAAAATTCAGAGGTCTTAGTTACACACTCAAAAAAGAAGAAAGCAAGAAAATTTGAAAAAACTAACTAAAGGGATAAAGCAAAAATTTTAATTATTTGCAACGTTTTTTTCAGGGGCGTGGTTAATTTGTTTTTATCTTATGATTACAGAGATAACACGCGATTAACATTTTTTAATGTGAACAGGGGGTGGCATTGTGGGATAGAAATTTTTTTTTAACTATAATTTTTTTCACCATTTTAAATTCGATAAAGTTTTGAAAAAACGCGAAACCGTTGTTCATATTTAAAAAAAATGTTGATCACGTGATATCTCTGGACTTATTGAAGGGAAAAATTTAATTACGCCAAAACCTTTGAAACATATAATCGCTATACTTCTTCAAGGATTATTTCAATAAGATGTTATTTACTGAATTATAGCGATTATTACATATTTTTGAACCACTCTGCATAAATTATCGGGCAACTATAACCAACTTTCTGTGTATCTATTTCTCTTTTCTTCATTTTTATATTAGTTACTACCCTAGTTTTATCATTTTTTTTATAATGAAATATGTAATATTTTTTTCTTTTTAGATAATTATACCAGTTGAAGCACAAAATGCATTTTTATTTTAAATTCTTAATGTATACATTTTATTCAGTGAAATCTACATGCATATTGATTTAAGGTACTTTGCCTTTTCATTCAAATACAATTAGACTGTTGAACTAACAATTTCGTGTTTTTGAGTTAACAAGAAAGAACATTATGACAATGTGCAATAATTGTAAATAGAATGTTTCGGAATTGTTTTATTAACGATTTCAGACTGTTGGATCAAGAGCTTAAAGAATAATATGAATGGTATTGAATACTGGAGTAAAGTTTTCCAGACTGCTAAATTAAATAAAAAAGAACGTTATAATGATGTGTAAAATGGCAAATGCAATGTTTCGGAACTGTTAAAACAACAAATTCAGGCTGTTGGATTAACAGCTTAAAGAATCATACAAATAGCGTTGAATACACAAGTCAAGCCTTTTCGACTGTTAATTCAATCTTCAAAAATAGTCGGGTAGAAGAATTTATAACTGTTGAAACAAAAATAAAAAGTTATTAAATGAACGAATAAAAGTTAACATTTTATAGTATTTCACTCAACGCTTATAACACATTGCTCGTATTTAACAAACAGAACAGGTTGATTCAATACTTTATTCTTTGATTCAACCACTTTTTTTTCAGTGTAACGTCAATTTTAAATATAGCTGGTGCCTCCAACTTCCTACCAAGTTTAGATATTGATACATCAATATATAACTTAAAAACATGTTGTAAAGAAGTTTTAGATGCTATTCCCGTTGATTGAGGGAATTGGGAAGATACGCAGGTTTACCGAGATGATTGTGCCGTAGAAATGTAATGACCTACAGATGGCGCGTGTCTCGCTTTTATACCGAGTCTTTCAGTGTAGCCACAGGGGTGAAGCTGAAATCTACACTCGCGCAACACATAGTATGTGGGCCATCTCGGCGGGCCGGGGTAAGCGGGGGCTAATATCCCGCCATTTGTAGAATTTCACTAGGTGTGAGTCTGTTTTCTGTTTTACCGGCAAGGATAAGCTGTCATTCGGGTTTTATGTTCTGTGGGTTTCGCTAATTTTGTCGCTAATTTTTGTGATTAGTCCCACTTACAGAACCTTTACTAAAAATTAACTTTGGGTTGTTATAAAGTTAAGTATTATACGAAACACATACTATACTGCATTAAATTTATCGGTTTTCATTTCAGGATCAATTTGAGGTTAAACCAAAAGGTCAAGGAACTTATTAGGTGTAATGTTAATCAGCTAAGTATTCGACTGTACAGATACGGAAAACATTTACAAGTTAAGTACAGCTTTTTTCTACCGATACTACACCAAATAAATTTGCTATTTTTTTTTCAGGTAAAGCTTCGTAGAAAGTAACAGATTTTGGTTTGTGCTGGACCAGTTCATCTGCATATTTTAGCTATGGATGTTGGTCGTAAGAAGTATTGTTGCAAGTACCCGGGGTGCAACAACTGGTACTACTCGAACATCTCTGGGAGTTACGTAAATAAACATTTTTTTAAATTTCCCAAAAATCCTCAATACCATCAGTTGTGGAAGAATGCATGTAAAGTAGATAGTTCTAGGAATGCAAGTAGCTGGGTAATTTGTGAGGATCATTTTGATCGGAACGATTTTGTGAATGAGACAAAACAGCGTTTAAATTTAAATGCCATACCTGTAGCGATACTTGTTGAAATTTCCGATAGCTCAATTACCGAGCATTCTGAGGGAGGGAATTTATCAATTTTAAAAATTTCAATGCCAATTGTGAAACATAATAAAGAGGGTGGTGATTTGTCAGTTTTAGAATATTCTAGTTCTTCTCATTGTTCTTGTATTGATCAACCTTCAACTTCCACCAGCACTTGCTCATGTTTTGAGGGGCCTGATTTGTCTCGTTCCCAAAACAGTAAAGTAACTAGCAACTTACTAGACCACAATTATTGTACGAGAAGTGATAATGAAATCCTTGGCGGCACTCGTAGTTATTCATTTTTGGAAGATAGTAGTAGTGGAATTTTACGCAAAATAGGACTCTCAAGGAAAGATTTGACTCCCAGAAAAGCCGTAATGTATAGAGTACATAGGAATATACAATCAAAACTTAGTAAACTGCGCAGTTTGTTACAAAATGAAAGACAAAATATAAATACTCTGGAAAAATTATATAAGGCGGGTAAATTTCAATTCATTGATGACAATCTAAATCTTGTAACAAAAGAGTTTATAAATTCTCAGTTACGAAATACTAACAAAAAACCTAGTGCGCGTAGGTGGTCAGAGCAAGATAAAGCGTTTGCTTTATCGGTTTATAAGAGAAACCCACGCCTATATAAGTATTTACAAGCATATTTTCAATTACCTTCTACTAGGACTTTGAAGTACCTATATGTTGTCTAAAATTCCATTTGATACTGGAATGAACCAGGCAGTTTTAGAATATTTAAAAAGTCAAGTTGATAAAATGAAAAGTGCAGATCGTTACTGTGCATTATTATTTGATGAAATCTCAAGCAAATGATTAGTGGTTTTGAAGATTTAGGCTCTTTAGGTAGGACAAACAAGGCAGCAAACCATGCTCTTGTTTTTATGGTCAAAGGTATAAGAAAACAATGGAAACAAGTAGTTGCTTATTACTTTACTGTGAATACTATTGCAACAACTAATCTAAAAGTCCTTATCAAAGAAATAATAGCTCAACTTCAGGGGATCGGTTTAAACGTTGTAGCAACAGTATGCGACCAAGGTTCAACAAATCAATCGGCTTTGTCTCAGTTATGTGCTGAGAGACACCCCAAACAAAGTCCATATTATTTCTTTGTTAATGACCAGCCGATTGTTACTATTTATGATGTACCACATCTCTTAAAGAACACACGGAATGCATTAATAAGATGCAAAATTCAATTTGAACCTCACAAGTTAGCTAAATTTGAGTATATACATTGTTTTTAATTTTGACCAGCAAAAAACTTTTAAATCTTTACCGAAATTGAAAAAAGAGTATTTCAATTTCAAAGATTCCTATGTGAAAATGAAAGTGAAGATTGCTGCTGCACAGTTAAGTAGTTCTGTGGCTGGCGCTATAGAAACATTTTCTACTTTTGCAGGCATATTGCCTTCAGAGTCAATTTTCACGGCGGAATTTGTTCAAAAAATTGATAATTTATTTGACTCTTTAAACGGTTCATCAGTTAGAGCCCCCGATTCAAAGCGTTATAGATGTGCATTAACGCAGAACTCACCACACTTGGACTTTTGGTCAAAATTATTAGTAGAACTGGATCAGTGGAAACTAATTGACCTAAAACAGGAAGTTGATGTCACTAATCAGTATTCATTCATTCGCGGTTGGCAAACGACGATTAGGTCAGTTATTTTTCTTTGGAACCACCTGCATGGCGTAGAAGGATTTGAATTTTTAAGTTTAAGGGGTTTAAATCAGGATCCGCTAGAAAATTTGTTTTGTACAATTAGGCAGCATGGAGTGTCTAATGATAATCCTACATGTCATCAGTTTGTAGCTGCTTTAAAGACCGCAGTTGTTAATAAATTAGTTTCGCCTGTAGGTGGAGGGAACTGTGAAGATGATATGTGCATGCCATTGGATGATTTGGGAAGTTTATTGAAATATTCTGTGCATGAAGATGGGCAAGTGTCACAACTAGATACAGTAACTGACTTTCAGACTTTGCAAATTGAAGACCTCGTATGTGAGGATAGTCAAGGCTTAGCTTATGTTGCAGGCTATGTTCTGAAAAATATTACTGTGCCTGATTGTGAAGCTTGCCGCAGTAAACTATATTCCGGGGAAATGACTAATTACCACCTGTTTACTTCATTTAAAGAGTTCGACGACAACCAAAGATTGACATATGCAAGTGAACATGTAATGTTACTTATTCAGAACATACATGACAATTTGTATAAATTCCTTGATGCACATTGCACATGCATTCCGACCATCGTTGGAGGATAACTTCAAGGCATTATATAAATCGGATTGTGGTTCTGGAGAAGTATATTGCAAGGAGCATGACTGCGATGGTTTGATATTAGATAAGTGTGTTACTTTTCTAATTTTCAAATATGTCAAGGACAAGCACAAACCAAAATCTGTTACGCAAGGACATGTGAAGAAGATGAAAAAATTCTAGTCCTGTTCTAGTCATTCTTGTTTTTTAAGAATAGTTATTTTTATTTATACTTGTACAGAATTTCATATATATTTATTTCTTTATTGTTATTTAGCATTAAGTGTTGATTTATATTTATGAGAATATTTATGTTTACTTATACTTAGGGAATTTCAGAGTTTTATTTATTTAGTTATTCATAAATGGGAGTGAAGAGGTTATTTTTTTCAATAAATATATTTTATTTTTATATGGGCTTTTCTTGTAGTTTTATAACCTGTTATTATTTGTTTGTATGATATTTACTGTTAATTGAAATTTATAACTCATTTTAAAAAAATGAGATAAATTTTAAATAATTTGATATTGTAAGTGGAATAACTACACCACTACACTACACCAGTGATTTAAAAAAGCCCGCGCTTTTTGTTTAGTTTGCCACTAGATCGCCAGAGGGCGTTTAAACAAAATGGTGTTTTTTGTTGCCAACATTTAACGTGGGGAATTCGCTTCTAAAGGTTTATGTTCTGTGAGTGTAGCTTTGACAGTGGTCGTGTTAGGATCGTGGTGATTGCAGGTTAGGCGCTTCAAAGCAGTGCGGTTGTTAGATTTTGCACATATTGTTAATAATGAAAATTTCGAATATGGTAACAGGCGTGAAAACAAATTTAACAAAAAAGTTAGCCATTAAAGTTGGAATCATGACTGACAGAAAAAATGTGCGTGCTGATGTTTGATGAAATCATTCTTAAGAAAAAACTAGAGTATAATAAACTGCAAGATGTAATTGAAGGTTATGAAGATCTTGGCCACTTGGGACGAAATGACAAAATTGCCAATACCGCGATGGTATTTTACTTACGAGGACTCTTGCACAACTGGAAAATTCCCTTTTGTTATTATATATCTTCGGGACCAATAAAGAGCGATGTTTTAAAGGACTTAATTACTACAGTTATTGCCGAATTAATTACTATTTCTTTAAAGCCCATGATTGTAGTATGTGACCAAGGAACCAATAATAGGAGCGCGTAGTCCAAATTGGGCGCTACTAATAAAAATCCAGTGGTATACTTCAATAACATGAAAATCTATACTTGTTTCGATCCTTCTCATCTGCTAAAAAGCCTGCGAAATAACTTCATGAATCCTAAGTTAACGTTTTACATTCGTAAAAAGCTTATTTCGTGGAATGGCATCGTGCAAACGTACGAAATAGATAGAAGCAGTAAGATGTCTCGCGCATTAACAAAAATCACGCCGATTCATATTAATCCAAATACGTTCCAGAAGATGAGAGTCAAACTTGCTGCACAAATTTTCAACCATTCTGTAGCTTCAGCAGTAAAAACTGTTTCAAAATCAAAACAGCTCAAATCTTCAACAGGCGAAAACACTGCAAACTTCGTCGAAACTATTAATAAAATTTTCGATTCTTTAATTAAATAGCAGAATTTTGAAAGATTCCAACCCCCATAGAAGACCATTATCTGTATTTGCAAATACTTCTGTACAAAATTTAGAAAACGGATTAGAGTACTTTAAAGATATTGAAGTATACAGTAATGGGAAAAGACGCAATAATATTTATTGTATCGATGGATTCCTATGGAGTATTCGCGCAATATTATTATTATGGGATGATTTAAAAAATGAAGAAGTTAAATATTTATTGACGGGATTCATCAATCAGGATGCATTAGAAAATTTTAATTCCGTAGTTCGAAACAGCGGTGGATATAATCCAACACCTTCTGTTCGACAATTTCGAATATCGGTGCAGCATAATATGTTTATAAGGCTTCAAGCAGGCGTAGATTCTTCAAATTGTGAAAACGACGAAGCAGAAGAATTAGAATTAAATGATGAACCTGAACTATTACTGTCACAAATAGATGCTGAAAATGAAGTTAATGTATCAGACTCAATTACTTCAAAAATCGATCTACAACTGGATGATGAAGCGATTATTGCACGTGAACCTCAGCCAAGTACTTCTACAACCTGCAAAGATTTGGAATCCTGTAGTACGGTTTATCTTGCTGGTTATCTAGCATTTAAGCTCTTAAATAAATACAAGTGCGAAATATGCCAGAATAAAATTGTGAAAGCTGAAGAAGGTTTGTATTCTGACAATGAATTTTATTTACTGTGTAAGGATTATAGTGCAGAAAAAATTAAATAATTGAAGAGGCCATCAGACTGCTTTATAAATTTTATTTCTAAGTTATTGTTGCTCTTTAATGCTTCATTTACTAATTATAAATGTGCCAAAAATGTTGCTAAAAATATCACGAACTATTTAACTACAGAAACCGCACAATTGTGTGAACAAATTTGTAAGAATCGCATGAAGGACACTATTAACTTGTTAATTAAAGTTAAAATTTATAGAAACCTTAAAAATGAATCTGAACGTATAGACTCTATTCGATTAAATTCTAGTAAAATGAAGAAAGAACATAGAAAAGTCAAAATATTGTCTTAAATTTACACTTTGTATAAATGTACAGTGACCGCCAAAAAGGGCACCGTATGGAAAACTTTTTTATTCATTTGTCTTTTTTTAAATGGGTTTTGTCCTGTTATTTTTCGTAAAAATGTTTTTTTTGCAAGAAATTAATTACATTTAAAAAATAAATGTATTATTTATGGATCTGTGCATTGAAATAATTCAAATTAACTCAACTGTAAAGGAAAAATACACAAAAAAATAAATGTTAAATAGTATTTTTGGAAAAAAAAATGAAAAACCTAAAACATTTAAATTTTCTCACCAAACTTCATATTTAGAATCTTAATGTAATTACAAACAACTTTTCCTTATGGCAATTTTCCATATTTTGATAAATAGGGACATTTCAGGCCATTCTAAAATTTCAAATGACATTTTGGGTGTCATAGTTGTGACATTACAAATATTTTTGGCAATTTTGTGGTTGTTAATCATACTGAAACTAATGCCGAAACCCATTTAAACAAAGACAAATGAATAAAAAAGTTTTCCATATGGTGCAGACTTTTTGGCGGTCACTGTATATATTTCTATTATTGAAACCTATTGAGTTTATTAAATATTTAAAGGAAATTTGTAAATAAAAAATAAAATATTGTTTGGAATAAATTAATATTAAGTCTGTGTTTTTCTCGTATTTATTTACCCAAATCTATTTTTTAAATGTTTACGTTTGTTATAATATGTCAGAAATTACTTTCTAAATAATTCGATTCGTAATACCGCCGCTGAACGCTGATTTAGCAAATTCTCCGCCTTGCTCTTGGTCAGCGATAATAAATATCGTTGATTGAGGATTCCCTCAATTAACGTAAATATCTTGTTACATGCCGACTTTGGACCTTTTCATGCGAATATACGATAATTGTGGTTCATTTGATAAATTCCCGTCGGTGGCGCCACGCTCTAAACATTCAGTTTTTGGACGGAAGGGTGGCGGGCGTTGAACGAATTGGTAGGAGTACCGGCACACAATTTAACACGGCGTTGCGCATCTTCTCCATTCCCTCAATCAACGCTATTACGATAATGTGGACATTGGAAATGTAGCTCTTAATTATGTGCAGAATTCTGAAGATTGGTTCAGAGAAAGGAAGCTAAGAATTACTGGCAAGTTTTGCTTTTTTTTCTACTATTTATGTCTACTTACTCTTTTATTTTATGTTTTAGGTTCAAAATGTTATTCTCTGTACACTTACAATAAAGAAGATTGGCATCAAAAAGCTACGAGTTATTTTTGACCAAGAAAATTTACCAATAAATATGTAGAACATGGTAAAAAATACGAAAAAAAAGCCTTGCAGGTGTACACCTCCAACAATAATTATGAGGTACATGAACCGGGATTGGTAAATGCAGGCTATACCCTTGGTTGGCTTATTCACCTGATGCCATTGTTATGAAAAATGGAGTTCCGAGTAGGCTTGCAGAAACAAAATGTCCCTATGAAGGTACAATTTTTTATTGGGCCCATGTTAACATTAAAGTCAATTTTTTTTTGCTTTTTTAGGTATCAACGTCGATGCAGTGGAATTTATACATACCTGCAAGTATTTGAAATTAACTTCAGAAAATGGCCTGAGGTTAAAACAGAAGCATTCCTATTATGGACAGGTGCAGCTAGGAATGGCCGTTTTGAATTTAGATGTATGCGATTTAGTATTGTATTCATTAAAGACTCAAAGTTTTTTGAATATGTGGTTCCTTTTAATAAAGATTTTGCAAGAGATTTGATATGTACAGTTACAAACAAATAGCTAGGCACACGAGCGGATTTTTTGACGGTTTTGATGCGGTACGAGCCAAGCCTGCGGATAAAACTGCATGTGTGGTGCCGCGCCGAGCCCGACAACAGATTTTATAAATGTACGATAATTAGTGGTATCGAGTATGCAGTTTTAGTCCGTTTTCTTATACAGGTTGGGTTGCGCTCCCTTATTATTATCAATACTATTTAAATTTAAATACAAAAAATACAAGCATGGCTTCTGATACGCGCTATTTGTCCGAACAGTTTTTAACTGAATTCATAGAAATGTACACAAGCCATCCCTGCCTATGGCAGGTAAAATCCAAAGAGTACAAATAAAAATTTAAAAAATAAAAACCATATGACCAATTAATCGAACTTTGTAAAAAAATTATACCCGATGCTAATCGAGAGTTTGTAACGAAAAAAATTCAAAACCTACGTGCTGCGTTTCGCAAGGAGTTAAAAAAGGTAGAATGGTCGAAAAGAAGTGGTACCTCAGCTGACGACGTGTATGAGCCGACACTTTGGTATGTGAATAAAAAATTAAAACTGTATTACTTAGTGTTTGTTTTTTTTAATTGTAGGTATTATGATTTGTTACTCTTTACGTTAGACAGCGAAACGGCACTGACAAGCATGGACAATATTAGCAACATAGGTTCTCCAAATCCAGATTCTCAGGCGGTGGAAGACGAACATGACGCTAGTCAAGCTCCAAGCGATGAAGACAGTCGAGAGAATAATAATAATGAAGACATCGAAGTAGTTACAAGACAGGTAAATAATGTCGAAATAATTTATTATTTTATTAATAATAATGTAAGTGAACAGAAATAAGGACACATATATTCATACTTAAGCCTTTCTTCGTTCTACCATTTCGTCCTGCCACTCAACTCTTCCTTCTTCTTTAAAAAACTTTAGATAAGCTTTTCTGTTGAGCCTTGCTTCTAATGGAGCAATTTTATTGTGAACTCGTCTTAAGAGGTGTGAGGTCGTTGGTAATTTCTTTTCGCCAGTCCCCTTCTACTATTGCACCTGCTTCAGTATCTTCTCTATCAAATGTGGATGAAGTTATGTAGCCAGAGCTAGTTTTCCTTAAATAATTATGTTGAACACAAATTCCAAGCACAATATAATTAATATATTCAGGGGCAACGCATATTTTAGTGCTATTAAACCAAATGCATTTTCAACAACATTTCTACATGATATTCGATAATTATATACCCGCTTATCATGGGTTAGTTCTTTCTGCGAGTAAGGTTTCAAAATATGCTTATGTAATGCAAAGGCTTCATCACCCACTACAACAAAGTTCAAGTTTTCATCAGTTTCTTCTCTATTTGGAAATCTGAGCATGCCAGTATTTAAGAGCTCATAAAATTTTGTGGATGAAATAATTCCACCATCAGATATTCTTCCTTGTTTACCAACATCGACATATATAAATTCATAGTTCGAATTTACCAGTGCCATTAACACAACACTGTAGAAGTTTTTGCAGTTATAGTAAAGAGCTCCAGTATTGGGTGGAGGTTGAATTCTAATATGTTTGCCGTCGAGAGCTCCCCCGCAATTAACCATTTGCCAGACATTTTTAAACCCTACTGCAATTTCTTGCCATTCTTGTTTAGTTGAGTATTGGACTACGATAGTGACGAACCAAGTACTTCCAAGTGGGAACTAAAAATTATTTACATATTAGCATTTATGTTATCTACTATTTTAAGGATATCATTGACAGGTTTTTCAACGAAAAATGATTTTTTAGATATTCCGAAAGCCGATGATTGAATTGCAATCTACTTCTGCAAAAGGAAGGAGGCAAAAACGAAAAGAACAAACAAAGGAATTAAATAATTTTATGAATGTGTGCACGGAGGCGTTATCTACATCCGACAAAATCGAAGAATTTGATGCTATTGGTATAAATGTAGCAGCAAAGTTAAGAAAAATGGATCCTGAGCAAGCATGTTTGGCGGAAGTCTTATTGAATAAAGTTTTATTCAAGGGCGCGTTTAAGCAATTAACTTTCAATACCAAAATAACAGAAGTTCCTCAGAATTATGACTATCAGCAAGGGCCGCCAATAGGGCAGTCAACATCATCAGGTCGCTCTAGTGAAGCAGGCAATCCTACTAATGATTACTATACAAATATGGCAGCAGTGTTGTCAGCATATAAGGAATAAAATTTTATTTGTTTTTTAATGTATACTTAGTTTTATAATAATTGCTCTGAATGTATGCAAATTTGTTTTGTAGGTACTTGAATAAAGTCGCTAATTTTCTACATACTTAATGTTATTTTTAAAAAATGACTACTTACCCTCATATAATTGTCCTTCAGTACATTAAAAAGTATTTTACATGTTTCTGGTATTATGTAACCCAAAGTTTGTGCTGCAATACATGTTGAAAATTTCAAATCTTCATAAGACCTTCCGGTTGCCAAAAATCTGAGAGTAGCTATAAGTCGTTCTTCTGGAGCGATTGATTCGTGCATTATCGTATCTTGCTTCTTTAGATGCACTTCTACCATACCCAATAAATGTCTAAAAGTTGTATCATCCATTCTAAAATAATTTCTGAAATTATTTGGGTCGTTTTCCCTTAGCTCTCTTAAAAGTGACATATGACTTAGTTTGTGTCTCTCAGAAACCCACTTTTTAATCCACTTGCTGCGGTTCTTTGTCTTTTTTTGGTTGTTTAAGTTAATGGTTACATAAGCCATGGCACAAGCTATTGCGCGTCTCTTACGAGAATTGTACATTGTTTCGTCACTGAAGCACAATTATTGCTAATTTAGCACAGATCCGCGCCAAAACTTTTAGTTTTCCTAAAATACCACGAGCCCAACTAAAACTACTGTAAGTTGACGAGTTTGCTACCACTAACTTAAAGTTTTTAACGCACAAATCAAATTGGTAGATTCAGTCTGCGAATTAGTATGTGCCGTTAGTGGGTACCGAAAGTTTTAATATGTAGCGCGACAGATATGCCGATGAAATCCGTACGAATCGAATTGGCCCAATCTATCCGCTGGTGTATGGGCCGCTAATATTTTAAGTTTATGCTGCATGCTGTATGTGAAGGAAAAGAATAATAAAACACTGTTAATAATATAATTAAAATTTATTTAATGCCAATACAGGTTTCTGCAAATTTACCATACCACATATAATTAAAAGTATATCATCAATCATAGGTACCAATCTACAAGGTAAAGGTGTATTCAATATTTCAAATAATCTAATTCTTTGGTTTACCCTTTCTACATGTATCGACCATTATGGCATCTGCTCGAGGATTCAATTTATTTAGCAAACCACTCTGTTCAAAGATAGCTTTATCAGAACTTCTTCCACCATAAGACTTTGATAAAAAAGTTATTAGACCAGCTGGACTAACGCCAGTCATCACTTTTATCGTCTGTCTACTTTTGTAGTGCGAGTACGTACGAATACGACAACACAAGCACTTTGGTTTTTCAATAGGAATTTCAAAGCAATACAAAACAATTCTCACCGATTTGAAACTCTTGAAACAAAGAGGAATGTTTTGTTGCAGTTCCTCAACAGATGGCCAGTGTATAACGGATTTTAAAATATGTGCTAAATAAAAAATGTGCTCGTCAAATGTATTTTTACATGATGTTGGAGAAATTTTAAACAAAAATGATAAAATATTAAATTTCACTGACATTTTTAGCTTCATGAATACTAAAATTATTCGATCTTTAACTCCTAATTTATGTTGCTTTTGATCGGGATAAAGTTTTGTTACAAGTTGTATCAAGGAATCCAATAATTGGAACGTGGGAATACCTGTTAATGAATTTAACTGCGAATCTGTTGTTATTGTTGATACAAAGGTGATTAATATGTCACCGCTTGCAAACCTGCACCTCCTTGTCAACAGTCCTACACTGGTTAGTGTTACTGTGCAACTCTAATAAATTTTGCACGGCGACTTTCTCGTCCATCGACAGGTTTTCATACGACCGAATTTCTGTTGGAAATTCATGTTCAATCATGTTAGGTACTTCGGTTGCACATAATGGTACAGCAACAACACTCTCCCTCAGTTTCTGTCGTTTGTGTAACCTCTCTCGGCGAGGACTTGCATTTTTTTTGAGCTTCGCATAAATGGATTTGCTTGGCAAATTTTGGGATGGTACTGCAAACCGGTTTAATTTAGGTTGCAATAATTTTGTTCCTAAAATATAGGAATAATTAATTAAATTACAAGAAAAGACAAATAGCAATTAACAAGAGCAACAACTATGAACTTGCTATAACAAAATACACTTATTAATTTTACCTTTTGCACAATAGTGAAATGTTTTGAACACACACGCATAGTAGAAGTCACAGGTTTGCCCATTAATAAAACGTTTTCCCACGCCTTTCTTTTGTCGACATTTTCTGCAATGCCCAATGCATTCAGGACTTTTACATGAATTCCAGAATTCTTTTGTGGGAAATAGTGAAAATGAATTTTGCGATCTGCACCTTTTCGCGAATGGCAGTCATAGACACAGCAATTTGTATTGTGAACATTCTTTTTCCTCTTGAACGACATTTTGCTTTTAATATAAATAAAACAAATAAAAAACACTCTAAAACACGCGGTAAATCGTAGGGTAACTCGTACAGTAACTGGACACAGCATAGTAATTGGACATAGCAAATATCGGAAGCTGTAATAGTCAAACATTTACTGCAAATGCAAGTTTTAGTTAATAGATGGAGCGACGAATATGTCGGCTTAACAACTGTCAAGTTGTTTCCCGCCAAAAGTCCTCCATTTCGATATGACATTGTAACATGTAACATTAGTTGCAGTAGGCTGTGTTTCGTTATTGAAATGTTAAGAATCACAAGTATTTTTACGTTACTAACTGTATAGTTGTAAAGCTGTTAGACGCGCCAGTGTTTCACAGAGGTAAGTTATTATGTTAAAGTTGCTTCGCTAATGTACCTATAGATTTGCTGTTTACTAGAATCGGGTTATCAGTACAGTGGTGTCCAATAACTGAATGCTTAAAACATGGAAAATTTAGTTATTGGACAAGGTGTCCAACAACTGTGTTTATGGGCTATACAGTTATTGGACACGTGTTTATTAATAATTTAAATTAGTGCATTTCATTATTGGCACATTTATGCTTTATTTTTTCCTAGCGTAAACTTCCTTAATTATGCCAAGAAAACCAAGTTATGACGCAAATGTGCCACAAGCAGCACTCTAAGAGCTATCAAGCGGCGGATCATCACTTAGGGGCATTTCAAAGAAATATGGCATCCCAAAATCCACTCTTCTATTCAGGAAACAAAATCCTGGCCATAAAGAGACGTTTGGCCCTCAGCCTGTATTGACAAGTGAAGAAGAAGCAACATTAGTAAACTGGATTTTAGAACTTGCTAGAAAAGGATTTCCTAGGAAGAAAGAGGATATTATTTGCAGTGTGCAGAAATGTTTGCAACACAATCCACGTCCTAATCCGTTTAAAGATAATCGTCCTGGTATTGGGTGGATAAAAGCTTTCCTTAAACGGAATCCACAAATTAGCCAACGAACTAGTGAGGGTGCTACCTCAGCCAGTTCTTGTTTATCAGAAAGCGATATTAGAAAATGGTTTGATGAAATAAGTAACTACATTAAAGAGAAGCAATTAGATGAAGTAATGAATGATCCATCGCGAGTATTTAACGGAGATGAGTCAGGTTTTCAAATCTGCCCGTCCACAGGACGTGTATTGGCAGAAAAAGGAGCAAAAAATGTTTATTCGATAGAAGCAGCCTCTTCTAAAGAAAACATCACTGTTATGTTTGCGTGTTCGGCAAGTGGGGCTACTTGCTGTCCAATGGTAGTGTATCCCTACAAAAGGATTCCAGACCAAATTGCACGTTCAGTACCCGATCACTGGGGAATTGCGCGTAGTGATAACGGATGGATGACTGGAGAAGTATTTTATGAATACATTGCAAACGTATTCCATCCATATCTTATCAGGGAAAAAATACCATTACCCGTAATTTTCTTTGTGGATGGCCACAAGTCCCACTTGACTTACCATCTGAGTGTCTTATGTAGTAAACTACAAATCGAAATTATAGCGCTCTATCCAAATGCAACCAGAATTCTTCGACCCTGTGACGTGGCTGTATTTAGGCCAATTAAGATAGCTTGGCGTAAAGCAGTAAGGAATTGGCACGATACTCATCCAGGAGAAGCACTAAATAAATTCTTTCGCACCACTACTGCAAACTGTTGTAGAATCTAGTGTAAAAAGAGAAACGTTAACTAACGGGTTTAAAGCTTGTGGGATTTTCCCCTTTGATGCAGATGCTGTTGACTACACGAAATGTCTAGCTAGTAACAAAGTCGTGGCTTTAACTACTAACACACAAAGAGCGAAAGAAGATGACATAAATATGAGTTATGCTACATTTGCTCGTAAAGTGGGTGACGAAAAGTTAAAGAAATTCAGAACTATTGGTGAACTTTTATCTGAAGAATCCAACAGTGACGATTTCTTGGACTTCTTCCGCATTTGGAATTATTTCCAAGGTAGCGAAAATTCCAATACGAAAGATACTGTGGATATTACATCTCCACCATCTTTTGTGGAATCTGTTAGTGATGGCCTAAACGAAATTGAGGATTTAGATCAAAATGAACCAAAACATTTTGCTGTTAAGGAAAGCGAAGAAAACCAAATACAACGTGATCCTACTGAACCATCTTGCAGCTATAGCACTTCTTCAGGGCCTTTAGTTGGAATGTTAGAATCTTCTCTTGTTCTACCTTCTGAACCGTCTTGCAGCTGTACTACTTCTTCAGAACCTTCGGTTGAGATGATACAGCCTTCTGCATTGCCACTTTCTGAACTATCTTGCAACCATAGCAATTTTTCAGAGCCATTGGTTGGAAGAAAAGAGTCTGCTCCACTGTCTTCATTTCTGATGTGGCCGAATTCACCGAAACGCAAGGGCAAACGACAAACTGAACGTGTACCATATGCAGTAGCATCTAAACAATTTAAAGAATTAATGGAATTCAAACAAGCACTCAAGCTAAAGAATGAACAAGAAAAAGAGGAGATAAAGGGAATACGCAAAAAAATAAAGAAGAAAAATTAAAAAATAAAGCAATAAAAAACATAAAAACTAAGAAGGGAAAAAACATAAAAACTAAGAAGGGAAAAAGGAAAAAAATTGTTTGTGGTAATAATTAAAGCAAATGATATTGAGTGTAGTCAGTGTAACAAAAGCTTTGATAAATCTTGTATACCTGGGTCACACAAGAAACACATACCAGAGGAACATGACGATGATATGTATTTGTGTCACATTTGTTACATTGAGGAATCTGAAGAAGAGGCAGTGCTGTCCCCAGAAGATGATGCGGACGTGGAAGAATTATTTCAATTATACCAGGACGAAAGGAAAAAACAGCGTTTTTAAATATTTAAACCCAACGAAATACCAAAGTATTAATCGTTTTTCTGCACTTATTTATTATTTAAGAAAGGTAAATAAGGACAGTTGTACTGAAATTGCAAAACCCGATCAAATAATAATATTTTATAAAATGTCCAATTACTATATTTAGTATGTCCAATAACTGTGAAAAGTGTCCCATAACTATATGTTTTTGTATTATATTGTTTATATATTTATAATAAATACAAGCGTTCAAATTCTGTATAATTTGTCAGCTGATCAAAAACACAACATAATAAGACTTACATTGCTGTATTTATATTTCATTTAAAATAAAATATGAAATTTTCAGGAGCATGAAACTGTTGCGAAGTGCTAAAGTGTCCAATTACTGTACGAGTTGCCCTACTGCACTGCTAAATATTTTATTCGCTTAGTTGCTGTCGCGTTTCCGCCACCAGAGGGCACTTTGATTTTTGGAGTTGGCAATATTGTTAATTTTTATTGATGGTGGGAAACTCAGGCTTGCGCAGATCGGCTATTCGACATGTGTAAAATACGAATCTAAGGTACTTTTCCGATCCCGCATCTATTTTGAAGTAGGCACCCCTCTCTTCCCTATTTTATGAAGCAGTCCATGGTTTTATGATATTATGTGTTTTCTAGTTGCAACTAATGTTTATCCCTTGAAACCTCAAAATCGATTTCTTAAATTGTTGTTTTTTGGCGATTACTCAATTAATCTGTTGAGGTAAACGACCAAAACGAAATCTCCCAGTGGTATTTTGACAATTAAAGGTCGTTTCTATTGTCATTTAACATGCTCATACCGACTTCGAAGAGGAAATTAGTAAATTTTCAAAAAAACACAAAATCGATGGAGGGGAAGCGATAGAGATCACGTTTGCGCAGATCTGCTATTAGACTTGCGTAGAATACGAATCTAAGCTTATTTTTTAAGCGCGTCTATTTTGAAATAGAGCACCCCTTCCCTCACCCTATTTTTTTGGCGGACCAACCTCATTCTCTTTCGGCGTCATCGTATTGCAATTAGCAATCTTTGAGCCAAATTTATTTTTTCTGCATTAAGGCTTCTGGACTGTAAAGTGTATACAGACACAGACAGATAGACACACAGCAACCGCTGCAGCGTCCGATTTATCAGTCTCGCTAGGCTCCAAACCTTGCTTATTAGTCCAAATGTTTAAGTTAAAAATGTTTACCATAAAAGTACCTTTCTTTTAGGCATAGCCGTAGCCGACCGATAGAACAAGCCTACCCTAATTCACACCACTAATTTGACGTCACAACTGAAGCTGGACGAATGCAAGATTTGCATGCATAAGATAGTGTAAAATAGCTTTTCATATAGGGTGGCAGGTGCTTTTGATAATTTATTCTTTTGGTTTCTAGATCGTTTCCACAACAAATAAGTAGCATATATTAAACAAGTAGGTGTGGTCACTGCAAATTAAGTTTTTTCGGATATTTTACTAAATTAGACAGCATACCATCTCAAATTTGTTTACAAAAATATGCCGTCATCTTGTTGCGTCGCGGGGTGTAAAAGTAATTACAATTCTACTGAGAGAACTACTGTATTTAGATTTCCGAAAGATCATTTAATGCGGAAAAAATGGTTAAATTGCGTTCATAGGGACAACTACATCATAAACGATTCTTCTCGAATGTGTATCAATCATTTTGCAGAAAATTGTATTATTCGCGAATATAGAGCTAAAAGACCCGACAGCTCTGTTTTAGTGGTGCCAAGAACTCAGCTATCATTGTCAAACGATGCATATCCGACATTATTTCCCAATCAACCATCATACATGTCAACAGTTTTGCCGCCAAAACGAAAAACACCAAATACAAGACAGGAAGAAATTGAAAAGAGGCGAAAAATAGAGCAGGATATGAAAATATAGAGAAAGATACAATTTCGAAGAGCCGAAAAATAATATTTCAAGCATATTAAATACTTCTGGCACTTTAAGACTTTAATTAAAACTTTTTGAAAATAGAATTTTTATATTTCAATTGGCAGATAATCTTGACATACCGTATATTTAAAAATCTGTTTTGATAAGGAGTGATTTATCTACCGAGACGTTCTAAAAACTATTTTTGTTGGTAATGGTTAAACCAACACCACTACAACATAAAAGGCTTTCGATGTATCATAAATTTGGAATTAATTTTGGGAAGATGAATGTACGCTAATTGGCGTTTTCTCGTTTGTAGGTACCGTGTAAGTAAGATGTAATAAGTGCCTGTCTGTCTCACTGTGGACTATGTTAAGTCTCAGTCTGTACCGCACATGGTCCACACCGAGACATTTGTAGACCTGCAGGAAAAAACATGTATCTTTCATTTAACTAAGTTTAACATGTTAATTAAAATACGGGGCGTTGCGAAAGGTTTGTGCTAATGATAGCTGTAAACAGGTTTTTAAAATTTTGTTTCATAAATTTTTTATGCCTTGAACACTTTTTTCTGTCTTACCGTGTACCACCCTCCCCTAAGTAAATAGGGTAAATTCGCCGGTTAGCCGGCCGCCGCTATTTGTCGGCCATTTTACCATAAAATCTTTAATAATAAGGATACGACACATGTAAATCAAATTTTTCTTATTACCCATTGTTGGCCTTCTGGGGAACTCCATACAAAATAGTAAACAACAAAATCAGGTCGCCCACTCTACTTTCCTCGCTGGAAAGAGAAGATGGGACAATGACGGCAAATTGGCATGAGTCAATCACAACACTCCTGAACGTGCTACTACCGCAAGATAGTCCAGAGATGGACAACGACCAACAATTAGCAATAAGAAGCGGAATGACGGAGCCATACAACACCTTGGATGAAGTAGCACGCTTCATGGAGGAGGAAATAGGAGTTGCCCTAGGGAAAATGAAGAAGAAGAAAGCACCGGGACCCGACGGTATCTTACCAGAGGTGATCCACGCTTTACGACATCAACTAACACCAGTGCTATGTTCTCTCTACAATGAATGTCTGGCTCAGGGCAAGGTCCCAAATACTTACAAACAAGCAGATGTAGTAATAATTAAAAAAGGGGAGGACAGGGACCCTACTAAGGCAAAATCATACAGACCGATATGCCTCCTAAATGTTTTAGGCAAAGTGCAAGAGCGACTCCTGTGCATGAGGCTACTGCAGCACAGGACACAAACCAATGGATTGCATCCGAATCAATATGGTTTTAGAGACGGCAAGTCGACTGAGGATGCGGTTAACCGAGTCCTCAGTAGAATAAAGAACAGCGAATCCAAATACGTAATTACCATCCTTGTGGACATCTCGGGGGCTTTCGATAACCTGTGGTGGCTGGCTCTCTTTCGAAGATTTCGTGAAATGCGCTGCCCTGCAGCCTTATACAAAAGTTTCCAAAGTTACTGCCAGGACAGATATGTAAATATGAAGTGTCCAGGGGACACAATATCCAAATGCATAAGCAAAGGATGCCCGCAGGGCTCGGTTTGTGGGCCGGTCTTCTGGGACATTGTTCTAGAGGACCTGCTCAACGAGCTAGATCTGAATGAAGATAGCACTGACACAGTGGCATATGCTGATGATGTCCTGATAATAATGGAGGTAGACTCTAGAGCTGAACTGGAACGAAAAGGCAACAACCTGATGCGCCTACTAACAACATGGTGCGAAGCGAACAAGATGGCTATGTCCCCAGAGAAAACGACGTACTTAATCATGAAGGGAAACCTTCAGAGCGATCCGATAATTAAAAGCGGGAATTTGACAATTAAAAGATCACAAAACACCAAGTATCTGGGGATACAGCTAGATGAAAAGTGTAACTTTCACAGCCATATCGAAAATATTAGTGCAAAGGGTACGAAAATCATGCAACGAATTGCAAGCAGCGCCCAAAGGGATTATAAAATCCCTTTAAGATGCATACGAATGTACACCAACGTAATCCTTAACTCCATCATAGGGTATGGAGCAAGTATATGGGCGCACAGGTTGAGGAATATAAAGCAAAGAGAGAGGGTTAACCGAGCGCAAAGAGGAATACTCATACGCATGACCGGAGCCTTCAGAACTACTCCGACAGACTCCTTAACAGTAATAACGGGAGTAATCCCACTACACCTCGACATTAGAAAAAGGGCGGCCATGTACTGGCTGAGGAAGGGGATGCTAGAAAGAGTAGAGGAACTGCTGGGAACGAGAGCTAGAAGCAAACAACAAATCCACGAAGTCATAATGACCGAGTGGCAACAAACATGGAACCAATCAACTAAAGGCAGAAGGACATACAACCTAATGCCAAGCGTACAACAGAGGATGGAGAACCTAAGCGCACAACTGTCTCAGGGGCCCATCCACTTCCTCACTGGACATGGACCGTACCCTGAATACCTCAACCGAATGAATTTAGCAGATAATGACCTATGCGACTGCGGAGAAGTGGGAACACCGGAACACGTGGTGTTTGATTGCCCTACAACGGAAGAATCAACCCACGTCGAAAGGGGAACACTTCGAGGCAAAACCACTCAGGAAATACTGAAAGACCAACACCTATTACCCACGCTAGATCAACTGGCACATAAAATCTCAAAGATCCAACAGGACACGTACAATCGCAGATTAAGGGATTGAAAGACCATAAAATAAAAACACTAACAGCGAAACAAAAAGAACCAAAATAGCGAAAGACTGTGAAACAGGAATGAGCTACAAGGGACCCTGGAATTCCGGTAAAGTACTTACCGACGACCGGGCCCCTCTAAACTCAGCAACGAACAGAAGAAATAATACCAAGACAGGAACAACATGAATTCAACAAAGATACAAAACTATACATGATTAGGGAAATAACATCTACAACCAACTACGAACTACATTAGTAGTAAACCAAGTGAGTGACAAGTGGTTCTGGAACTTTTAAGTTCAGAACAAAGACTTAATAAACTTTTAACTTAAATTTAGGATAGAATTAGTCTAGTGATAGGATAGATTTAATCACATCTATTGCATGTTAGAGTAGTTAGTATAATAAGCGCATGATTATTGTAACCTAGTAGATTAGTCCGTAGAGTAGTATAACTTAGCTTTGCATGTCCAAGTAGATAGAAAACATAATTGCACGATAACGTTACAGTAAACAATCAGAGTAAAATAGACTTACCCCATTAAATTGCATGTCCCATTAGTTAGAAACTAAAGCAGGAAATATTAAACTAACCAAAGCATGTAATGTTAGGATTTATATCTAGATTAACACTTATTAATTTTAATTTTGATTAACCAACTAATTAATGTAAACTAAAAGCATGAACCACGAAAAAGAACCAATTGCATGTAAACGTAGGCAAATTACGACCTGGTTTAGAAACCAAGATACCAGGTCCTAATAAAAGTAGATGAAAAAAAAAAAAATGTTGGCCTTCTATCTTGTAAAACTATAAAACAGAAGCTACCTCTGCTGGCTGTTGGAGGAACTTATAGTATTCCACCTGAGTAAGGTAAGTATTCGGTAAAACTCTTTATTGTTTATAGTAGTAAGTATAAATTATGAAGTATCATACGATTATTGACTATTTTGTGTACAATTTGTTCAATATTTTTATCGTATAGTTGAATAAAAGTGACGGCCGGCCATAGGAACAAAGAAAAGTAGAAAGTTATTATTGTCGGCCACCCCGGCCGAAAACTGGGAATCTATTGTCGGTAACTACCTATCTGTTTTTGTATTATGGTTTACATGAATACAAGTCTTCCTTTTTTAACATATAGTTAGATTTGAGAAACAGTGAAACCAGTTTTTGGCCGCCAAAATGGTGGCTTCTTGCTAAACTGTTCGTACCGTAACGTAGGGGGCCGAAAAACAGGTTGATTAGTCTTAGTTGTCGGCCACTACTGTTTTAATTGAGGCCGATAAGAGGACCAATTAATGGCCACTTATAATGTTTGCTTTTCACAGATGCCACCTTCAAGAAACTTTACCAACAACAACAAAAAGCAAAAGACTCAAAGGCGTTTAATTAAAAATAGAAAATTTTACATCTATTCACAAGATTCGCTAAAAGAGGCCCTTCATGAAATAAGAGAAAACAAATTAACTATTCGCGAAGCCAGTAAAAGATGTGGGGTGCCTAGAACAACAATTCAAGATAGAGTTCATGGAAGAGTTAAATATATTGCAAAAAACGAGCCCTGAACCATTGCTGACGCATGAAGGGTAAAAAAATAGTGTACATTGGATCAAAAGCATGGCTAAATGTGGTTTTCCTCTGAAAAAATCAGATTTAATGAAGACCGTTACTAAACTAATAAAGGATTAAAAGAAAGAATCATTATTTAAAGGCGGAAAACCGGGCCAAAAATGGTATTACAATTTTTTAAAAACACATCCGGACATTGCTCTACGCGAAGCTGAATCAATCAACAAGGCCAGAGCAATTGTTACAGAGGAAAGCTTCCGATTGTGGTTCGCAGATCTGCAAAAGTTTATAAAGGGAAATAACCTTACAGACGTATTTGAAGGCGTAGATAGAGTTTTAAACTGCGATTAAGCGGGATTTCAACTTTGTCCTAAAACCGGTAAGGTGTTAGCATCTAAAGGCATAAACATATTTATACGGAAAAAATGGGAAACGGAAAAGAAAACGTTACTGTCCTCATGATTTTTACTGCCAGCGGAAAAGTTTGCCCGCCTTTGGTAGTTTAACTTACGTCAGACCGCAGAAAGCATTAATAGATTCAATACCAAAAACGTGAGTTTTGGGTCGTTCTGATAGTGGAATGATGACGGGTGGGGTATTCTCTAAATACATTTTGCAATGATTTCGTAAAATCGATAAACGAGTAGAATATCAAAAAGTCAGTCATTTTATTTCTTGATGGGCATAAATACCATATGACCATGGGAGTTAGCGAATGTTGCGAAGCAAATAATATAATTTTGTATGCATTACCGGCCAACACGTCCGAAAACGTCAATTCTTCTGTCACAAAACTGACCTTCTGCTCACTTTTTGACGAGACGCTAAGAACCCATGAAATGTCTCCTATTATTATAAATGGATTTCGAAAATGAGGGTTGTTTCCGCTAGACCCCAATAAAGTGGACTATACTAAATGTGTTATTGAACAAAAGCACGAAAGTGACAAGATAAATGAAGAAATTACATCCACAGATTTTAGAATAGCAATAGAACATGGCCTTTCTTCTTATGGGATTAACGTGGAAGTAATATACAATGAAATAAAATATTTAGAAAATTCGCAAATAGCAAATAGGGAGAGTAGCACAACTAACGTAAAAGTTTCTCTGGTAGGGTCATTTGTGAATTTTAAACGACGTGGAAATGGTTGAAGACAGCAACATTCATATTATCTTTGACGACAATATATTGTCCGACCACGATGAAAAGTGTAAAAAATTGCAAAACGATGGCCCATTATTGGAAAAAGGCAGATTCTGCTTTAGAGGAGATTTTAGAAAAACAGCTTTTGCCTTCTGTTAAAAACTCTAAGCAGAAATCGGCTATTTTAAAGAGCAAAAAATCGAAAAGTGATGCCCTATTAATGGAAAAAATGTACCAAAGACAGATTCTTCTTTAGAGGAGATTTTACAAAAACAGTTTCTGCCTCGTGTTAAAAACTCTAAGCAGATATCGGCTATTTTTAAGAGCAAAAAATTGGAAAGTGATGTCCCATTATTGGAAAAAGATGTACCAAAGGCAAATTGTGTTCTCGGACACTTTTGAGCGATCGGACAATGATAAATTTAACTAGCATTGTTATGGGGACACCTGAAATCAATAGTCTGCGCAACTTCAGTTCCTGACGTCGATGAACTTAGAGCACGAACTATTCACACGAGCCACTTTTCGTGGGAGAGTAATGCATTTAAATGATAGTTTCCACACTATAGTCGCGCCACCAATATGCAGGGCGTTTGTGGCAATTGAGCAGCCGGTCTCCCTGAAAATCGCGCCACAATCGGCAGTACCCGTCATCATATTAACAGCTTCACACATGGGCTTCAGTCGCACTTGAGTTAGTTACAGTTAACAGACGTTTTGGTGCAACGAAGTTGAAAATTTTGAAAATATTTCGCATTTTTATAGAATGTACTAAGTATGGGGGAGTTTGATACAGAACTATTTATAACGGAGGTTGAAAATAGAGAAGCAATTTGGAATCCACGTGTTCCAGAGTATTCTAATAAAAATGATAGAAAAATGCTTGGGATGAAGTATGTGAACTATGTGTACCCAATTTTCAAGACAAAACAACATCTGAGAGAAATGAAATTGGTAAGAGTAAAAAATATTTATTTTAACTTGATACATCTGTAACTAAACTACCTTGACAATAATTCGGTAAAGTTAAAACAAAATATAACGGTAGCACATGACACAATATTTTCGAATTCTATTGTATTGCCAAGGTACTTCCCCTGCAGGAGATACGAAATAGTCTGCAAATTTATCTCTAATATCATTGGCTGTGTTTCTTGGCATGTCATCAAATCCCGCTATAGTTAGAGTATCTTCAAAATTATATCCATCTCTTCCCCTTACAAAATTATGAAGTATACAGCACGCTTTAACAATGTCTTCTGCAAGTTGGAGGGATACGTTAAGTGGCCGGTGAAATATTCTCCACTTATTGGCTAAAATCCCGAAAGAACATTCTATATAACGTTTTGTCCTTGACAACCGGTAATTACATACTTTCTTTTTTCTGGTTAAACTCTTTCCACCAAACGGACGAAGCAATGTTATCCAAACCCGTCATCTCCTACTAGAACATGTGGCAATAATGGAGACCTTCAGTGTCAACAAGAGGCGTATCTTCTGGAATATTCAGTGATTTTGTAATTAATTTCTTGTAGAAAATAGAGTCTTTGTAGACTGCCGAATCTGAGCACTTTTTATAAGATCCAACATTTATATAAGTAAAACGGTAATTGGAATCGCAAACTGCTAATAAGAGCAATGAAAAATAATTTTTATAATTATAAAACAAGGAGCCACTATGTATTGGTTTTATAATTCTTATATGTTTCCCGTCAATCGCTCCTATGCAATTTGGGAAATTTGCACGTTTCTTAAAACCATTTGTTATTTCTCTCCATTCTTCTTTAGATGGTTGAGGCATGCAGATTGCTTTCAATTTCGACCATATTGATGTCCATACTTCATTAACAATTTTTGATACTGTAGATATCACTAATCTGTAGGTGAGGTGAAGATCAGAAAATGTACACCCACTTCCTAGATACCTAAAACAAATTATTAGTCAGTTAAAATACAAATATGAATCTATACATTGTGTTATAAATAATACTGTAATAATTATGTGTTAATTTAATTACAGTTAGAAATTTACAACGCAAGTGGAAGAGCTTACGAGACTCGTTTAGCAGAGAAATAAATGTCCAAAAGAAAGAATTCAAATCAGGGACAGGTAAACCCATAGACATTATAATATTATGGACAGAGCGTTCCCTATGCTGTATACTGGCTAACAGTGACCCACACTAAAGAGAGAAATAGTTGTAGTCTACTTCTCTAAAGCGCAACAAAGACGAGGCAGTTTACACCACGTGGGTGTGGGCAGAAACTTCGCTCCGCTCATTGCTTTAACACAGATTTGCGCGTATCATTTTAAACAGTTATTGGATATATCTCGAAAATATCGTTAGTATTCATATTTAATATCTCTAGTAACGTAATATATGATGTAGTCTCATAACTTTCATTCATGTGCATTCTTTATCGCAGGTAATTACACAGAAAACAAGCAACTGCTTATTACAGCCTCGCAATCTTATATTTCAAATTTATAATGCCAAAAAATTAGAATTTCCTGGACGAAAAGGCATAATTAACTCAAACCCATTATTCATCCATTATTTTAAAAATATAAACATACGTACCTATTTGGAAGATACAATAATATTGTGTATGTGTATGTAAAATTGAATACACACAAAACCTTCAAATTTTGTTTTTTAAATTATTTATTAATATACCATTACACTTTTAATTTTGGAAGTTACAGTTTATTGGTTGTTAAATAATATCAGCTTTGAATATTTATGCCTAATCCTATTTTTTTGTTCATTTAAAGCACTGGTTTGGTGATGCAATCTAATATTAAAATATGCTTTTAAAATTAATTTAATTAGTTGTAAAATATGATTTTCAAGTGGATTCTGGTCCAATATGTGACTTGCCAATTTCGCAAATATACTGTCGCTGCTTACGCAAACTATTTTTTGTGCTTGTACAATTAGAATATTTATAATGCTTTTTTGCTGAAAATTTGATGTTGACCGAAACACATTTTCTGCTGCTTTACAAATTTTAATAACTGAATTGGAAGGCTTCTTCAAACCTCCACGGTTTTTTCTATTTAATAATAGTGAATTCGATTGTTCTGCTACTAGTTCGCCGATACATATTTTGCAATCAAATATCCTCGATAATTTTACACACTGCACCTGCACAATATCCCGAAGCCTTGCTGATATTTTTTTAATCGGTTTTTTAAGGAGGTGAACTGGAAAATTAAAAATACTTGGAACTGCATCAGTCTTTAGCGCTTTTAGACCAAAATTAATAATAACGTCACTTTCTAAAAAGTGATCGCTACACAATCTGCTATTTGAGTTGGGTTTATAATTGTCTCGTTTCATTGCCACAATCCATAATTTCCTCAATTGTTCATTTTTCGGAAAACTAAACCAAAACCACGTAAATACGATAGTTAGGGCATACAATTGCTATTATTATTGTAACATTACCTATGAAATGATGCACCACCTTTTTTATAACGATTTGTACAACCATAACTCGAACACGACATAACCATCTTCGTGTTTTATTAAATATAACAGATACAATGTAATTGACGTTATTAAAACAAACAACAGCCACAAACTGCACTATTGCAGACCGTATCCTATGTCCGCATCCGGCGTTTCTTGCCCAAACCCACGTGGTTGCATCTTGCATCTCTCTCTTTACTCTAAGTCAATGTTTGAAACTTACGCTCCGTCCACCAATTACCAAGTCGATGGGTAAACCACATAGAAAAACATTTGTATATTGTGAGCAGCTGAGTTTTCTACGTTCTGCTATCTCAAACAAAAGCACTACTTCAAATTTAGAAGAAGTGGAGGGTGTCGATGAGGAAGAAACGCAACAAGATCTTACTCAAGATCTTGATGACACTATTGATACTCCTGAAAATCTTCCTTCTACTTCTCGTGCAGAGCCAATTATCCAGCGTGTGCCCAATAAAAGAAAGAAAAAAGAGACCGCAGAAGACAATCTGTTGGAAATAATGGCAAAAAGATTAGCCCAAGATGACGATGAAGACAGATTATTTTTACTTTCACTGGTCAAAGACATTAAGAAAATTCCAGAAGATTTGAAATTAGATGTAAAGACAGAAATTCTTCATGTCATAAGAAAATGGCAACGGAATCCAGCGAACATCTTTTTCCAGCAATATAATAATTATGTGCAGCATCACCAAAACCAGCAATTCCCGTATCCCCAACCATCTCCCTCCCCCGGTTCAAGTCACGAGTCAAATTTATCTGGTTATTCAGGCACATCATTTGTTCAGTTATAAAAGAGTTTTTGTAATATTATGTATATGTAATAAATAAAAAAAGTTTCCTACCTCAGTGTTACCGCTAATTTTTCTTCTGGTGGAATACATAATCTCATGTTGGTTTATCTCCTCTGTAAGCCTTCTTTTAGTAATTCAAGCAGTTCTTCAAAAGAACGGGTGGACATGCGGAAACAGTTAAAAAAACTTGATTTCGTTTTGTTTTAAATCTCGAAAGGATATATAAAATTGTCCTTTCAATAATCTATCACCTACATATGGATGAACCCAGTACTTTCGTTTTTTCCAATTTTTTTTTCTACGGCGTAATATAAAAACTGCTAAAAGCACTTCTTCCTCCACTCTAGACATCTTCCTCACGGCTACTAAATTGAAAATCTTTCACACGCGCAAACGCAGTAGCGCCACGAAAAGTGGTTCGTTCTTAATGGCTGCGATCAGATTCGAAATACCTCAGGTCTTCTTGAAGACCCTCTCCAGCAATCAGTGCATGGAAGAGTTCACAAATGTATTGAAGTGGGGAATGGGCATTTTGAACACTTACTATAAAAATGAATTTTATCCATAAGTTATTTTGTTAATTTAAGTACTTGATAATAAATTAGTGTTTTTGTTGTCAAGCACATACCCTCAATTTTATCGAAAACTGTAGGTCCTAGAAATATGCAACAGGAGTACCTTTTTGTGTATTCTTTACGGCTCTTTTAGAATGTCTTATTAATTTTTCAGAAATTTCACGCATTTTTTTCGGATGAAAAAGTCCCCCATATATCCCCGTTGCACCGCCCCTGTTGCAGATTTGGAGACAAGTTCTATGGCATACTATTGGTCATGATCCACTATAACATGGGTCTCCAAACTTTTTAGCCTAATGGCCACACTGGCCAAGACCTAGCTAGCTCATCATACCAACATACTGTAGTTTTGAATTACGCGCAAATTTTCGTACTAGGATTAACCGGCAAGTGAGATATCTATGGCGCAAGGCGCGGGGGTGGAGTCCGCACCGAGGACGCGTGGTACAAATACGGGAGACAACCGAGAGTTGGACCAGCATTCTCGTTCGTGGTCTCGCACCGAGAACACCACCAACCAGCCAGCTCTACCAGAACATCTACCTCGGGTCCTGGGAATCTCACCGATTCTCCGACTCCCATCAAACACGCTCACCACCATGGCGACCGCCGCCTCCAACAACTCCGCCGCCTCCAACCACGTTGTATGTGTCAGGCTTCCCAAAAGACTTCTCATCCGAGGGTTTACAGCTCGCCTGGAAGAAAATACCTGGACCGAAACCCAGCTATGATATCGAGGTCGAGTCGTATGCTTCGCCGTGAGTAGACGTTTGCGCTGTCCCTCCTGGCTTAGGAATAAAAAAATCGTAAATGCAAGTGAAATAGTGAGTTTTATTTCTCTTGCATTGATAAAGTGATAAAGTGAGTGAGTGAAAATAATTTAACAAAAAACAATGCCTGTAAGTCGGGAACAAATAGCGGAAATTAATACTAGTGTTGCCGCTGCTATACTAACAGCCCTACAAAATGAAGATATCTTGGGCAAAATTGCTCAACGTGTTAGTGATAAGTTATCAGACAATTTGAATTTAAAGTATGAAACATTATTAACGTCAGTAAAAGAAGAAAACAAAGGGAACTAAAGGAAAAAATTGATGATCTAGAACAGTATTCTAGACGAAAGAATGTTCGTGATGGGAATATTATTATCCAGAAAAATAATCGCAAATTTTACATCAAAAATCAACGAGATCTACAGAAATGCTATAGTAAAGAGCCCCAGAGTAGTACCTGAAGTGATAAGAAAAGCTCAAGTTTGTATTGTGTATTGTGCGAATTACATGTGCGCGTATGTTGCTGTGAGATAGTGCCCACAATCGTAATCTCGTCAGGGAGGAAATGGTGCACTACGTATCTTGTGTTGCATTCTTGCTTAAAGAAAGTATTGATTCTTTTTAAATTGTTTATCTAACAACGTTTGTACGTTAAGATAAATTTAATTTGCAATTTACATTTTAGTTTAAGTAAAAATTATTTCTTTAATTTCTGTTTTGTATAACATATATTGTAGCTACTACTCGAAATTATTATCTATTTAATTACTTACTACATTACCTTAGTTCACTGATCAATATAAATTGGTCGCGGGTTGACATTTGCATCTGAATTGTGTCTTGTCTCTGAAAAATCATTCTACGCCTTGTACTGGCTTGATTGTTAAATTGTCGTGTCTTATTCTTGGTCTTGTTTCGACCATTTAAATAATTTATTTGCACAGAAACGCTATAACAATTTATTTTATTGTATCTTACTTAATTATAATGAAATTATATACTATGTATTTATAATCGTTTTGTCTTATAGGAACACCTTTTTGACTTCTGTATTCATCTAAATATTTAAACATGAATTTCATAAACATTGCTCATATTAATATACAATCTCTAACAAGTGCTTTCTGTGATTTCAGACAACATGTGCTGGATTCAAAGTATGATATTTTGGCGGTTACTGAAACCTGGCTATCCAACGAAATAGCTTCTGATGTAGTCAATATTTGTGGATATAATTTTGTACGCAAAGACCGCATTACTAACACCTGGGGAGGAGGCGTGGGTATTTATATTAAAACTAGTATTAAATTTGATTTACTCCATATAGAAAATAGTAATGATTCAATAGAGCAACTCTGGATCAAAGTTAAATGTAAAAAATTATCTATGATTGTTGGAGTTGTCTATAGACGGCAGGAATATAATTGTTATGTTTTTATCTGCTTTAGAAGATAGTTTTTTACCATGACTGCTTTGACAGATCATTTTATTTGTCTTGGCGACTGTAATATAAATTTTTTAGCTGCCGATCTTTACTTGCAACAATTGAAAGTGACGCTATACATTTTTGATCTCAAACAGATGGTATTACCGAGCCTACTAGAATAACTGCAACAACTCAAACTCTCATAGATTTAATTATTACCTCCTCTAATTTAAATATTCATAATTCTGGAGTCATTTCCTTGCATCATATCACTGATCATTGTTTGGTATTTTGTGTTACTGACATTGAAACTGCTAATAATATTCCCAGGTATCATACCTACAGATGTTTTAAAAATTTTAATAGTCGTGTGTTTTTAGAAGCTTTCCAGCTTATACCTTGGAATATTATTTATAACATCAACAGTATTGATGAAAAAGTTACCTTTCTAAATGATAACTTGGTCGCTTTAATCGATACCCATGCTCCTTATAGAACTGTTAAGCATACTAAGCCCCAATGTCCATGGATTACGGATGTAATTAAGATTATGATAACCCATAGAAATAAAACCTATTCAAAATTTAAACAAACTAAAAGTAATCAAAACTGGGATAATTATAAGACATTACGTAATTTTACTACACTAGCCATACGACGGAAAAAAAAGCTTACTTAGATTATCAAGTGCGTGGGGGTAATCTAAGGGCAACTTGGAATAAGCTAAGAGCACTTAATGTACATACGAAGAAGAGTCATTCAGAAATTCCTAATGAATTATGCGATTCGAATAGAATTAATCAGTTTTATATTGATGCAGTAAAGTTAACTTTTCAAGCTAATCCAAACCTTGCCAACGCCTATTTGAGTAAAGTTAATGAAAATATAGATAGCTTATTTAGTTTCTCCTTAGTAACAATGGACAATATTAGTAAATTTATTTCTGAAATAAAAAGTAATGCAACGGGTTGTGATAATATTAATATAACGCTAGTAAATTTATGTTGTCCATTTCTATTACCAGTGATTACTCACATTATAAACTGTTGCATAGAGCAATCTTATTTCCTATCCTTGTGGAAACAAGCTTATGTCAAACCTATAAGCAAAGTGGAACATTCCACTGAACTTGCACACTTAAGACCAATAAGTCTGCTTCCAGTCTTATCCAAGGTGCTTGAAAACGTTATGAACTCTCAAATTAGACAATACATTAACCGCTATAATATTTTACCAACGACGCAATCAGGTTTTAGGCCAGGTTATAGCTGTCCAACTACTCTTCTTAGTGTTGTAGATGACATTTTAATAGCATCAGATGAGAATAAACTCACGGCACTTGTGCTTTTGAATTACTCTAAAGCCTTCGACACTATCGACCATGAAATTCTCTTAAGTATTTTGCACTATTCGGGCTTCGATGATACAGCTATACTATTTGTTAGAAACTATTTGACCAACACATCCTAGAGTTATTCTTCTTTTTCTCCTTGGCTCTACAGTCCGTTAAGGACCTTGGCCTGCTCATCCACGGCTTTCCACTCCCTTCTCTCTAGCGCCTTCGTCCTCCATCTCCTGACATTTAGTTTTCTGAGGTCTTCTTTCACCTCGTCACCCCATGTCTTCCTCGGCCTACCTCTTCTTCGCCTTCCGCCCTCTACTCTCGATTGGTATGCTTTTTTTGGAAATCTTCCTTCTCCCATGCGCATCACGTGACCAGCCACCCCAATCTTTGGCTTTTTATGGTATTAATTATGCTGGGTTCGTTATATAGGTCTCTTATCTCTTGGTTTCTTCGTACTCTCCATACACCCCCTTCGTTGATTGGTCCGTGTATCTTTCGCAGCACCTTTCTTTCGAAAGTCTCCAGTTTACGCTTATCTTCTGCGGTAAGTACCCATGTTTCTGAAGCATATGTGACTGTGGGTTTTATTATGGTTTTATATATTTTGACTTTTGCAGCTCTAGATATATTTTTCGATTTTAAGACAGTCTGTAGCGCGTAGGAACTTCTGTTTCCTGTCTGACCCCCTTATTGTTAACTGTGGTGTTCCACAAGGTTCAATTTTGGGGCCCTTGGTTTTTACAATTTACACCAGTAATTTTGGTGGATGCCTTGATTCGTGTAAATCTTACCAGTATGCAGATGATACGCAGATACTTTATTCATTTTATCCTAATGACATTTATTTAGCTAATAATATTATAAGTTCAGATCTTGATAGACTGGCATATGTATCTGAAACTCATCACTTAAAACTGAATCCTAATAAATCATCGGTTCTGCTCTTTGGTAAGAACTAAGCGCGGGATATTTCTTTTAATCATTTAAATATTTGCATTAACAACAATAAAATACCGGTTAATACTTGTTCAAAAAATCTTGGTCTCCATCTTGATGTAGACCTAAGATTTAAAAAACATGTCTCATCTATGATCAGCAATACTTTTTGTAGTCTAAAATTACTTTATTATAATAGAACACTTTCGAATAATAAAATGAAGACTATGCTATGCGAGTCTTTAGTTCTTTCACATTTTAATTATTGTGATACTGTATATGGGCCTTGTTTGGATCACTTCGATAAAGTCAGAATTCAAAGAATTCCAAATGCTTGTATTAGGTTAATTTTTGGCATCAGAAAATATCAGCATGTTAGCGATAAGTTGAAAGAGATAAAATGGCTTAATATGTCAAATAGAAGGAGGTTACATGCTGCTGTCCTGTTTAACAAAATCATTAATACTAAAGCTCCAATTTACTTATATAATAAGATAAGATTTAGAACTGATGTACATAACATCAATATTAAAAGAAAAGACTTAATATCCACCCCTTCTCACAGGTCCGTAGGTATTGTTTGAGAGATCGTTCTCGTTTAATATTACCATCATATACAATCAGCTGCCTCTTGAACTCAAGTTCAAATCAGTTCACACATTCAGAAATTGCTACTATCAGATTTTATTTCAGCAACCATCTCAATCTCCAACTTAAGCTCAAAGTTCGATTTGGATGTAAATGTTTAACTGTAATTGTTAAGTTGTGATAGAGTGGTAAGTAGTTTATAGAAAACGGTTGAGTTGAAAAGCAGATTTTTATCTGAACTCCGCCAATTGGTTTTCTTGCTTATTTTCTCTACATATTATATTAGTTTTCTCTTTTTTTTATGTATGTAGTTATACCAATGAAGCCCTATTATTATTATTATTATATTGACGCCTGCAGCTACAATGGAAAAATGACCATTTCTACGATTCAACCCAACTTCCGCGAGAGGCTGATCGAGTTAGGACAGCTGCTTAACTATCCACTGAAGATTTCGACCAACAGCAGAAAACAAGGGCTGCCCCCGTCCGACCCACCTTCACCGGTCTAGACCCGCTCCAAGAAGGACAGGAAGAGAAAAGAAAGAAAAGAAACACCGACGCCGCTTCCCCCACGCCACCGCCCGGACCTCCTATCATCACTCTAGAAGAAATCGGCACCACCGAGTACTTTCTCAAGAACCCGCTCCCCGGATCGTCTACACCGCATATTCCACCCCCTATTCCCCTGTCCGACCTTTCCACCTCCGAATGGGTTACCGTTCATCACCGCCGCTCCCGAACCAACTCCATTGCCTCCAACCACTCCGCCGCTTACAACCGTTTCATCGCCTCGAGCCACTCCGCCGCCTCCAACAACTCCTCCGCCTTCAGCAGTTCTCCTATTAAAACACTTTATGTTTCAGGCATCCCAAAGGAGTACGCATCCAACAAGGCCGTACACCAGGCCATGATGAAAATTCCTGGACTGGTTCCCTCTAACATTTCTGTTTTCCCTAACGGAAACGCCACCATTTCTGAGCCTCACTCCGACCTCCGCGAGAAGCTCATCGCCCTAACACACCAGATGGGGACTCCACTGAACATCTCCACCACCCGCACCACATCACGCCACACCGCCGCCAAGCCTCCGTCTTTCTCTTGTGTTGTTCGGGGGGTCGAACTGAACATCACAACCGAAGACGCGAAACACGCTCTCACCCTTCACAAACGTGTGGAGAATTCGCTCCAAGGCAACGGATCGCGACACGAGGTTACTGCGAGTGATTACCACTTGTCAGGCCTCACTGGACGCTCTCCTGAGCCGCGGACTGTGTATATTCTCCCACATGTATTCCGCCGAACCATCCTACCCAACCATCCCACCCAACCAAACCACAACCTAGCCAATGTCCCCGCTGCCTCAAATACGACCACACCGCTGCGCCGCCAACTGCCCCGTGAAGAAGCCGACCTGCGGGATCTGCGGAGCCAATCACACCACCTCCTCGTGCAAGCCAGGAACGGAAGTCAAGTGTAGAAACTGCGAGGGAGACCACGTGGCCTTCTCTATGCGGTGTCCCACACGACCCAAACAAGCCGCCGCCCCCGAAGCCACCATTCCACTGAAGGATGTTTCCGCCGCAACACCAACAGAAGAGAAAGGTTCCTTATTACCACCCTCCTTAACCTTTTCCCTCAACAACGCGAATTTACCACCAAGATTCTAACACAAACAATTTCTGCATTTTTTCTAGAATACCCAATGATATCCTACGCCGGCAACAAAATCCACGTCACCCTCAAGAGAATCGACGAGAAGACACCAACACCAACACCAGCAGTATAAGTAGCATAGTAGCACATATACTGTATCCATAAATAAGTACCTTTTTGTAACATTAACGTAAAAACTGGTTTTAGACTTTGATTTTTTTTTTGGATTTTTTTGAACCATATGTAATTAGAGTAACCTGGCTGAAGAGGAGAAATCTCCTAAAACAGCTTTTGACATGTAATATAGGTATAGGTTAGTTCTTAGTTAAGTGTTTTTCATTTACCTAATTATGGAAAAGCTTGTAAAACTTAAAGGGGGTTGTGCGGGAGGGGAGATTTTTTTCGGGAAGCATAGTTCCCATTGCCCACTAGGCATGGCTAAAATGCAATATTTTTTCACACTAAAAAATTATTTACACCAAAATAAATGCATTTATTTGCAAGATAATGTAAAGATAGATTGATGTATTATATTCCAGGAGTATATGACCATGTGCTATGGCTGAACACTGGGACCTCGATGATCCAAAACAAGCAGAAGCCGCATTGGCTTATTATTACAGCCTCCCAGATGATGAAACTCTCTCTGACAAGAGGAAGACTTTGATGCCGACGAAGAGTGGCAAGAATTACAGGAGCGTTGTGAAACGAACTTCTCATTTGAAGATGAGGTTGATGATCAAGCTCCAACTGCTTCCAACACAAACAATGAAATCCTAACAGTACTATCTGGCGCAGCAGAAGATATAGAAACAGCTGAGTTAGTGCCATCTACTTCTTTTGGCAAACCTTGTAATAATAAAATAAGGAGGAGGCCGCCTGGAACCCAAACTAAGAAAGCCGAAAAAGCGGCGGCAGACGCAATAAAATTTGACGAACATCTGAAATGGACTGATGATACACTGATTCTTGACAATCTCGAAATAGACCTTACCAAACAAGCCAGCTGCCAAATCATGTTTGGAAACCGACCAAAAGAAATTGATTACTTTTTGAAGATTTTCGGAGATGTGATAGAATTGTTAGTAAACGAAACGAACAGATATGCAACCCAAAATCTGATTAGAAACAATAATAAGAATTCCGATCCAGGACCGTCGCAAAGTTGGAGTGAAACCAACATTGACGAAATAAAAGCCGTAATTGGCATGCAGATACTAATGGGCATACATCAGTTACCACGGCTATGTAATTACTGGTCAAGTGATCCGCTCCTTGGAGTCGCCCAAATTTCTCAAATAATGTCATCAAAAAGGTACAAGAAATTGATTGAAAACCTACATCTAAACGACAACAAAACTGCAATTCCAAAAAGACAAACTGGATATGACAAATTACATAAGCTGCGACCTTTATTGGAAAAACTACGTCAAAACAGTATCGAAGCCTATGAACCGTCCAAGAATTTTTCCGTAGATGAGTCGAGTCGATGATACCTTTCAAAGGTCGCTCTGGCCTCAAGCAGTACATGCCAAAAAAGCCCATAAAATGGGGTTATAAAGTGTGGTGTTTGGCAGATGCAACTACAGGTTACATTTTGAACTTTGAGGTCTACACTGGCAAGTCCGATACACCAGAAGACGAAGGAATGACTGGAGAAAAAGTAGTCATCAACTTGACCTCTGTAATCGCAAACCACAGTTGCCTGGTAGCATTCGACAATTTTTTTACCACATACCCACTACTGAAGAGACTACTGCAGAAAAAAATCTATGCGATAGGAACAGTTAAAAAAAACAGAAAAGGACTACCAGATATGATGAAAGACAAGAAACCGGAGCTCAAGAGGGGTGAATTTATGTTCAGCGCAAAATCCTCAATTGTAGCTGTCAAATGGCAAGACAACAATCCAGTAGGTTTTTTTAACAATTACTGCTCTCCTAGAACCACGAGTAAGGTACTTCGTAAAACACATGATGGGTCTAAATTGGCAGTCCCATGTCGAGAGGTTGTTTTCAAAGTATAATGAAATAATGGGGGGTGTTGATCGTTTCGATCAATTGCGGGAATGCTACGAAATAGGACGACGAAGTACCAAATGGTGGCACAGGATATATTATTATTACGTGGATGTGGCAATCATCAATGCGTTTATTCTAATGAAACTTGACAACCAAACTTCAAAAGCGGAGCAACTATCATTTAGAATCAAGCCTGATTTAAAACTTTTCATCCCGAAAAAAAAAAAACAAAGCAGTGCCTTATATGTCAAATAGGGGAAGAGTTCCTGACGATGTAAGACTGACAGGGGTCGGTAATCACCTACCCAATAATACAAAGAGTTACCGAAGATGCAGATTATGCTCTGCAGGTCACATTGAAAAAAGGACACGCATTGTATGTACTAGATGCACCGTACCCTTGTGTCTCGATCCTTGCTTTTCAAGAAATTCCCTGGGAAATAACTACCCCGAAGAACGTCTTATGTAATTTTTTGTAACTATTTTTTATTATAATTAGCATGCAATAAAAGTTGTGCAGTAAAATTTAAGTCTTGTTTTATTTTGCTAAGCGGGCACTGGGTGAATATGATCCCACAACCCCAAAATTTTTACCCTTAAAAGTAAAAATTAAAATTTTGTATTTCCCATATCACTAAACCCAACCTAATCTTATTACCATCAAAACTTAAACTTAAAATTACAAGGAGAAAACCAGCTTCTGTCTGATTTATACACTCATATTAAGTCCTTTCGACAAAAAATTGTTTTGTTTCAATCTCAATTGAATAAAAAAGGTTTCACGAATTTAATTACATGCCAAACATTCAGTCAGCAAACTATGACTCAATTTCCGGTAGATTTCGCAATTGAAGCTTTGGGTGCTTTAAAAATAAATTTTGAGTCTCTTTTTCAGATTTTGATGCAATTGCAAACGATATCAAGACTGCCTTGTTAAAAAATATCCTATTTAATATCTTACTATGAAAAAATACTGTCAGATATTTAAAAAAATCATTATAAAAGCGCGTAGATAATATACTGACGAAACTATTGCAAACTCACCTAATAAAATTAAAACAATATGGAAATTAACTGGGACTGAAATAAATAAAAGGATTTGCACTGATAACGTTGAAATAATTAATGACAATATTTTATACAATGACCCATGGATTATTGGGGACATGTTTAGTGAATAGTTCATAAAGTATTCCAAAAATAATACCTAATAATATAGCTAATGCACCTCGATGGGCATCTAAACTTTCGCCTACTAATGGTTCCTCTTTATTTCTAACTCCCACTATTAGGAAGGAAAAACTAAAAAAATACAGTTTTGTGGGTATGATGAGATGCCTGTTCAAAATCATTAAAATAACCGCTGAACTTTTCTCTCATGTTATCGCCCATTCGATTAATAATTGTTTTGTTACTGGTATTTTGCCGGATTCTCAAAAAAAATATAGTAAAATACGTCCGATGCACAAAGGCAAGAGTAAAACAAATTTATCAAACTATCGACCTATTTCCATACTTTCAGTTATTTCTAAAATTTTCGAATCTGTCATTAAAACCCGTGTAGTATATTTCTTTGAATGCAACAATATGGTTTTCGTGCAAACAAATCTACGACTACAGCCTTGCATGTTATTTTGTTTGATGTTTACACTGAGGTCAATGCAAATGGATTGCTAGTATAAATTGTGACCTATCCAAGACATTTGATGTAGTTGACCATGTCCTATTATTTGATAAACTCGAACACTACGGCATTCGAGGCATACCGTTAAAGTTATTACAATAATATTTAAAAGATCGACGACAAATTGTTGAAATATTGCATAATAGTGACAAGTCGACTACGTCAGTGTCCATATTCGATTACATGTGGGGTGTCTCAAGGGTCTGTTCTTGGCCCCTTACTATTTTCAATATTTGTAATTAATTTACCGTATAATTTTCAGCACTTAAACAACAAAGTAGTGATGTACGCCGACGACACGTTTCATTGTTTGTGAGGGAAACCCTGATTAAATGAAAAACTCCTTGTAAGAACGTTACCGGTTACTTGATGCTCAACACGGGTTTTTGAGTAATAAATTTCAATTGCATATATATACAAAAAACAAATATAATTAACTTCAATTCTAATAAGTCAGATTTCGAAAATTTTTAGTTTCAAAATACAAAAACCGAAATTGTTAAATGGTCCAGGATTCTTGGCCTTGAAATTTACGATAGTTTGAAATGGACATCGCGCTGTACTAGCCTAATACCTGAATTAAATAAGGCGAACTTTGCTCTCCGTCGATTAAAATCTATGTGTAACAAGGGCATTTTAAAAAGGATGCAACATTCCATTTAGTGCTGTAGAATCAGACTTTTTAAAGACATTAGTGGCATCACTAAGACCTTCTTATAAATTGCCATGTAGAAAGACGTTATGCACAACATTACTTCATAAAACATATACGACGAATTAAAAAAAAAATTTGCACATAATATTGGAGATTATTCAGTTCTGTTAATTGATGGTAGGAAAAATGAGTCAAGTAATACAAAAATGTAGCAGTGCTTATCCATAATGCTCAGAAGACTGCGGTACTTCTAGATGCTTGGGATATTTCAACAGAAAGAGACACCGGCGATAAGCTTTCAGAAATTGTTACAGAGAGTATCAGCGACAATGCCCCAAATATGCTTAAAATGGAACGGAATCTAGACATTTGGCATTCAACATGTAACAGCCACACTGCAAATTTGTTCGCAAAACAGCTAGTACAAAAAAGTAACCTCAAGACTGAAAACTTAGCGAACGGGGTTCAAGCTTGTGGCATTTGCCCCTTGTCTTCAGAAGTAATACTAAAAAAACTTCCGAACTGGGTTAAAACAAGTCGTTCAAATGATCCACAAGTCTGGAATGATTCATTTACTGATCTTCTTCAAAAGACCAGGTATTCTGGCGAAACATCGAAGAAAAAACAAAAGAAAAAAATTGATGTGGTTGCAGCACGAAGCATTGCTGATTTAGTACCAAATACGATCGAGAATAACAATCCACAAAATCAACCACTTGGATCTGGCACCGAAATAACAGAAATAACGAAACAAATCCGAGAAACTCTTGTAAACAGTAGCAGCGATAGTACTATGTCTAACGAATGTCTATCTCTTCATGACTCCGATTCCGATTGGGATGAAGATTTTTCAGATATCATATGAATAATGATAAAGTTTATGCAGTTGGTGACTTCCTTGTGGTGGAGTTTATAAGCCAGGGGACAAAACAAACAAAGAAAAACTTTGTCGGTGAAGTGATATAAGTTTTACCTTCAGATAACAACCCTCGATTTTATTGCAAATTTATGAGAAGAATGCGTGGTCCTAAAGTGCCCGATAATACTTTTAACTTTCCAGAGATTAACGATTTGTCTATTATAGATCCTTGTCAGGTAAAATTAGTTTTACCAAAAACCTCTAACAATTAGAGGAATGCACACATTCAATGTAAATATCGAGGTGCCAAATATTGTTTAAAATGTATTTGTATGTGTTCTAGTATAAAATAAAAGTTCTGTACAGGAAACTAAATTGTTTTAGTAGGTTCTTACTCCAAAAATGTATAAGTAAAAAATAAACCTATTTAAGAGATCAACCTATACGTTTACATATTCCGTGCATTACTACGCACTATCTTTGACATTTATAGAATTATAAATACCTATATACAATATCCACACGCTAACATGGTATTATGATGATATTTGTATTGGTGTTGCGTGAATCCACAAAGGTCATGTAACTTGCAACACCAACTTTTTTTTCCAATATTCGGTCAAGCCATATAAGCAGGGTTTCCACATGCAATGATTAGTGGCGCCACTCGACTGGCGCCAGTTTAGTTGCATATGGAAACACGTAAAATTAACTGGCACCACTGACCGGCGCCACTAATCAATGCGCCAGTAAAAGTACACGGCAGTTGTACTTTTTGGCGCCAGTCACGTATCAGTGACAAATATCAAACAGTGAATTGAACAACGTCTTTCTTCATTGCTGGTAAATTAACAAGAAACATGGTGAAACCATCAAGAAAATGGAACACGGAACTTATATATACAAACCAACAATAGGTTGGTACGCAATTGCAGACAGGTTTCTGCGGCGTATTGTGGAAACAAGAAACACCAAGACTAGTTTGGTAAGTGTTTATTGTAATATAATATTATGTGGTGTAATAATAATAATTCAGATCATTGCATTCTGCCATGGTATTTTCCCTTCTGTTATGAAATAGTCAGCATATCTATTTCTTGTCAACGCTGATTCTCTTGTGTGGTTATGGCTACCAATGTTTCCACGTCGTGTAGTCCATTTGTTGGAATTTCACGCCATCTACCTGGCAGTATCTCTCCGTTTTTCAAGTTTTCGGTATCTATTAATGCGGGGGTAAAATATGTAGCTGGAGAAGTCTTGCGCAACCAGTTATGTAGAGCACAACATGCTAGCACAATTTTATCGACTTTGTCAGGCGATAAAGAGACAGGTTTCTCAAATATTCGAAATTTTGATACCACAATACCGAACGCATTTTCAACTATGCGGCGGGCTCTACTTAGACGATAGTTGAAAATTTTTTGTTTAAAAGTAAGTGGACCACTTCTTGAGTAGGGCTTTAAAAGATATGTTTTTAGAGGAAATGCGTCATCCCCTACAATGATGAAGTTGTTCGGCTTATTAATAGTTTGTTCTTCAATCGCCGTTTTCAAATTTGAACGAGAAAACACACCGCCGTCTGATTCTCTTCCTGCTTCACCCACATCTAAATAAGTAAAGCAGTAATTACTATCCACCAAAGCTAGCAGAATTTTGCTGAAAGTTCCTTTGTAGTTATAAAAAGTAGAACCACTTTTCTGGGGGCACTTTATCATCACGTGTTTTCCATCAATTGCCCCGGCCGTCGGATTAAGCCGAAAAACCTCGATTTTTGGTTCCCGTTTATGGGAATTTCCAATACATCCAGGGAAATTCCATCGTAGTGCGAAACCACGCTCCACTTCATTCCATTCGTCTTCTGTACGCGGCGTCTGAAAACTATTAAAATAGTACTGTAATAATGTAGCTTGTATTTAAAATATTTTTTAGTAATCACAAGAGTTACGAGGGGTTGCTGAAGCTTATAGTCAAGAAACTGAGGTAAATGAAACGTCTTTTGATGATCTTTCTACGCAACTAACTGCATTGGGTAGTCCTTTTGCTCAGTCACCTATACCATCGACTTCAAGTCAGTTCACCGAAGGTTCTGAAAAGAGGATATCAGAGAAGAAACCTACAAGTAACAAGGGAGAACCACCGTGTAAAAAAAGTAAATCATCTGGTAATATAGATGCTGTTACTAAAGCAGTGGAAACTCTGCAAGAGATAGCTAAAAAAGTAGATGCTCCTCAGCTGACAATCGACGAATTTGAAACCTTTGGAGAAACAGTTGCTGTTCATTTAAGACAACTTCCAATAAATATTGCTCTAGAGTCCCAATCTGACATATTACATTACTTAGTTCAAAAAAGATTAGGTCGGAGAGCCTCGTTTTCAACTACAATAGCACCAATGCAGTATTCTCAATTTGCTTCGACTCCATATCCTTCAGCAACCGCCTCGAATGAAACCTTTTATGGAAGACACATCTAATAACGTCGATCAACTATCAACACAAGGACAACAGTCGACTACCACTGACCGTGGAACTACCAACATATTACTTCAAGCTTGGGATACTGTGAACTAGGATTTAATTTGGAAAATATCTTTCACTGTAATAATTTTTTGTATCTACTTGAACTTGTCCTTTTTTCAATAAATCTTATTTTCAATTGCATAACTTACCCTCAAATAGTCCTTCAAGGCTTCGTAAATAGCATCCAACACTTCACATATAAACTTTGAAATTGTACATTTTGGGATACGGTAGGTATACTGTAAAGATGCAAAAGAATCTCCAGAAGCCAGAAATCTTAGAGTTACTTGCAATTTTAAACGAGCTGGTATGGCATCTCTCATGTGTGTATCTGATTTTTGTATTTTATTGGAAATACGGTTCAGCAGATACGCGAACTTATCTTGTGTCATTCTCAAATGATTAAAATATGCCGCCTGGTCTTCCTGTGATAGCTCTTGTATTAGAGTATTCGATGCACCCAGACCACTTCGACGTGAAATCCATTTCCTAATCCACCATCTATGCTTTCGCTTCTTTCGTTTTAATATTTTCTGGAGCTCTAATGAAACAATTTGTACTACGACGCCAAGACTAGCACGAACTATCGCAGTTGAAGCCATCTTGATTTCTGCGCCAGTTGATAAATCACGAAATATGTGGAAACGCAAACTGGCGCCACTAATATTGGCGTCATTAAACTGGCATGCTCCTGGCGTCAATAATCATTGCATGTGGAAACCCTGCTATATTCAAGTATAGTTACACACCCAACTTTTAGCTAAAAGAGTAATCCAGAACTATGCATAATAACATAATAAACATTAATTGAATTTGAAAAGTGTTGCAAGTAACCCCATTTGACGGTACTTAATTTATATTTACATTGTCCCGAAATTTTAATGGTTTTTAAAACAATCGACAACAGTATGTATTGCCTCGTTCTGTGTGTATTATTTAAATGGTATAAGGTATTAATTCTTTAAATTTTTTTTTAATTTTCAACATGCCACTTAGGTTAACATATTTTTCAACATAATCATTTTTATTTTTTGGTGTATAATGTGAGTAAATATAATGGATCATGTTTTTTAAAATTTTATAGTAAAGATTTTTTAGGTATGTTTATTTAGTAAAACTTTTTTTATTCTTAAGCTATTATTTATACATTTTAGATAAGGCAATCTTACAGCTCTGCCAACGCAAATCAATAGTAACGCTTTTTTTAGAAAGATTTTTTAGTAGGTATATGAAATATGAGTTTTAATTTAATTATCGTTGAATCCAAATATCTTTGATAAATCATTTAGTAGTATTTAAGATTTAAGATCTAGAAAATTTATTTTCCTGCTTTATTTCTACTGTAAATGTCGTTTTTTCATGATAACTATGAAAAATTATTTTAGTGTTAATTCTTTCATTTACATAACGTTTAAAAAATACAGGTGTAAAAAATATATGAGAGAATATTTTCTAGATCTTCCATAACTATGTTAGCAATGATAGCTGACAGTGGTTAGCTCATCTTAGATCAAAAAATGTAGATGTAGACATAAATCAATGGCTTCTATGAATTATAGAGGAAGGGGTGTAAAATCCTTTAATTTTTTCCATCGTTTTTGGTAATACATAATAAATTTTTTGATGTTGGTAAAATGTAAAATTGATTTAACTTTATGGTTACAAATTTAGTATGTGCAATGTCATGTATTATTAACTCTTATAGTACTACTAAAGGTAAGTCAATCATTTAGATTTATTCGGGCATTAGATAGCTTGTCTAAATGGTCATAGAATTCTGAATTTGTGTTGTTTATTCTTCCAAGTTCTTAGTTTATTAGAAAAATTGTAATTAACTTAACACAAGTTTCGAATAATGAAATATATGGTATAAAATGTAACCAAAGTTTAACTAAACTGTTTAATCCTTAAACATCCTTATATCCTTAAACATTGTTTAAAAATTTTTATAAATTTGAATGAGTTTATTGTTTGATATGTTATTATACCGTATAAATCCCGTTCCGAGAATATTTCTTATTTAATATTTCTAACATCATATGAACATACTTTTAACGTTTTGAAAACATTTAGTAAACGCATTTATAACGTAACTTCAATTTCACTTAGACCTAAAATGAACGTTCTATAAATGTACTTTGACGGTTTTTAAAACGAATTTGAAACCTGAACCGAACGTTTCATAAACCAATATTAAACATATCTACAGCATTTAGAAAACCTTATCTAAGCGTCCTGGAAACGGACTTGGAAATTTTTAAAAAGTTTTGTAAGCGCGTGTAAGATGCAACTCAACATCACAGAAACCTGCATTAAACGTATTTAAAGCATACACAACACCCTTTCTAAAGGTTTAATAAACGTAGTTTTAAGATTTTAAAAACCTATATTAAACGTATTTTAAGCATTTACAAAACCTTTTCTCAACGTTGGATTAACCTTGGCCAGTGTAAAATTTAAAAATGTCGAACAAACCACTTAGAAACTTTTTTTAGTTAAATAAAAGTTAAAATTAAACAAGAAACAGACGCTTTAAATACATTTACTAAAAACATATGTAAAAATACGTTTCAAAGTAAACATATTACAGACGCATTATATACATTGAATATCTTCAGCTTGGTTTAGAAAATAACGTTTTAAAAACTATATTCAACGGACACCTGAACCTTTTACAAACGTTTGAACGTTGACAACTAAACGACTAGGAAACGTAGTATATACGTTTTTTACGTCTGTTGTGTTACGTGGGATACCGTCACCAAAACTGCAATTACCAGGGAATATCCAAATTTCTTTGACACCGAAAACGACTGCATTGTTCATTTGGATTTTTTCATAAACTTTTTAATATTAGTGCGCATATACACTGTGTCCATAAAGTATCCCCCCCCCTCCAACTAACTTTTGAACGACTTGATATTTTTCTACAAAATTTGGTGTGCTGTAATGGGAAATCAAATACTATTTTTCACATCATATTAAAATTTTGAATCATCCAAAATGGCGACTGGGCGCCATTTTGAATTTTTTTTAAAAGAAAGGGGGGTCGAGTGACACCTCATTGGAAAGGTCTTTTAGTTCTGCGTCTGATCCTAAAGTTTCAAAGAAAAATATTCAGCCACAACAAAATGACAATGTTTGAAGATAAAGAAGTCTATTTAACCCGGCGTCGGTTAGGTGGGGTGTCACAAACCCCAAAAAAAATGTAATTGCTCGCAGTTTTGTGAAAACTGCACATGCGCCGCTCGGTCGTTCAGTAGCCTCCGTTTTGATCTTCTAGTACACTGTATCGAAGCGAAATCATTCCACCGTTCCATTGAACGTCTTACAGCATACACGCGTTTCAATTACTGCCGGGTGTGTCAAACCCCACCTAACCAAAGTAAGGTAAGTTTTTTATATAATAAATATTCTACTTTTTTTGTGTTTTTTGACTTCTGTATCAACAATAAAATTGTTTAACTTGTAGAAAGTTATGGCTTCTTACGAAAAGGAGCAAGAGCGGCTTCTAGCATTCTGGAAGGAGATACAAGATGAGGACGATAATTTTATAGACATCGAAAGTGGAAGTGAAGCTGAAGATGATGAAATATTAGAAGAAACAGAAGAGGAAAGACAAGAAGAAGAAGTTAATTTAGAAGAGAGGGAAGATACTTTGAGCGAGGGTACAGAAGAAAATGCAGATGAAACAAGACCCTACAGAAAAAGGTATTTTGTTGGCAAAGACGGTACAAAGTGGATGAACAGTCCATTTAATCAGAGAGTTAGAGTAAGATGTGAAAATATTATTTCACATTTGCCATGTGTTAAACCGTATGCTAGTCAATCTAAAACAATCTTTGATTGTTGGTCACTATTTATTGAAGCTGAAATGATTACAGATATAACGGCTTTCACTAATCTAAAAATTAATGATAAAGCGACTAACTACACAGATAAAAGTTTTGTTGGTCCAACCTGTGAAATTGAAATAAAAGCAGTATTCGGTTTACTTTACTTGGCAGGCGTCTTCCGTAATAATCATAGAAATTTAGAAGATTTATGGAGGACTGATGGAACTGGGATGGATATTTTTCCCTGTACCATGGCTTATAAAAGATTTACATTCCTATTGTCGGCTCTTCGTTTCGACAATTTTACTAATCGAGCAGACAGGCGCAAGTTAGATAAATTGGCGCCAATAAGAGCCATATTTGACAAATTTGTAACAAACTGTCAAATAGCATATTCGTCTTGCGAATATGTAACTTTAGATGAAAAATTAGAGTCGTTTGGGGGAAGGTGTTCTTTCAGACAATATATTCCCAATAAGCCCTCAAAATACGGAATTAAAGTACAGGCACTGGTGGACGCTAGGACCTTCTATGTTCTTAATTTGGAGGTATATACTGGCAAACAACCAGACGGGCCTTATCAAATGAGTAACTCTGCCAAAGATATTGCTATTCGGATGATTGCACCAATATCGGGTACAAACAGAAATGTAACATTCGACAACTGGTATACCAGCTACGAACTGGTCAAAGATTTATATAGCAATCATAAACTTACAGCCGTGGGAACACTACGTAAGAATAAGAGACACATTCCTATTTCTTTTCTGCAAGTAAAAACAAGGGAGGAACGTTCTAGTCGTTTTGGTTTTCAAAAAGATATGACATTACTATCTTACGTTCCAAAGAAAGGCAAAAATGTCTTACTGTTATCGTCTCTTCACCATGATGATTCGATAGACGAAGAATCTGGCGAGAAAAGGTTGCCAGAAATAATTACTTTTTATAATTCAACAAAATCTGGCGTGGATGTTGTTGACGAATTATCCGCATCTTATAATGTTGCACGAAACAGTAGAAGATGGCCGCTTACTGTTATGTTTTCGTTAATGAATACCGCTTGAATAAATGCTCAAATCATTTATAAACTCAACAACAATTTAGAGAAGATAAAAAGAAGAGAATTTCTGAGAGGATTGGGCCTTGCATTGGTTAATGATCAAATTAATAAGAGAAAAGGTAATGATCGCCTTACACGTGTTTTGCGTGACAAAATAAATATTGTTCTTGGTGAACCATCGGAGCCGCCGAAGAAAAAAGTAAACTTAATGGCTGGAAGATGTAGTGTCTGCCCTAGAACACGAGACCGGAAAACAAAGTATGCATGTGAGAAGTGCAATTCTTATTTATGTATGGAACATGCACTATTTTATTGCGCAAATTGTGCCAATTTTGACATTCAATAACTTTTACATTATTAAACTTATTGTTATAATCTTTTCGAAAATGTGTTTATCTTCATTTTATATGTTATAAACTTTTACGTATTTTGTGATAGAACTTATTAAAGTTTAAAAAAATATATCTTTAGTTAGAGTAGTTTTTTCTGTTGAAAATATTTAAAATTTGAAGAAAAAAAACGTTTTTTAGTTTAAATAAACTGATTAAATAATTATTGTTTCGTTTTTTAATTAAAATAAGGTCTAATTATATGTGAAAAAAAAAAGTTTAAAGCTACCAAGGTCTTTTTTTTTTACAATAACTAGTGGGGTTTGTCACACCCCACCTGACTGAACTTGTGATTTTATTTCACATAACCGACGCCGGGTTAAAAAAACTAAGAATTAAAGCTTAAATTAATTAAATTAAGTGTTCGAAATGTTTACCATTCACTTCTTGGCACATAAAAAGTCGGTTATGAAATTCCTGCCTTACATTTTCATAAGTTTCTGGAGTGATAATTCTGCAAACTTCTGTAATGCGTTGCTCCAGTTCTTCAATTGTTTCTGGACGGGTTCTGTACACTTTCGATTTCAGATATTCCCATAGAAAAAAATCTAAGAAAGTTAAATCTGGGGAGTGAGCCAGCTATTTCTACAGGCCCCCGCCTAACAATCGATCTGCCGAAAAAATGTCCGTTGAGAAAGTCAGAACCAGGCCTATAATAATGAGGCGGCGCACCGTCTTGTTGGAACATAACGTTTTCAATATTATTTCAAGCCACCTGAGATATTTCTGGGAAAATGTAGTCCTGCAAATGAAAAAGTGGACTACTGGATAAGAAAATCAAAACAATTTTGAACTGAGTGAGTCCATTGGTTTACAATCCGCCATTTTGTTATGGCTCAATATTTTTCTTTGAAATTCTAGGATCAAACGCAGAACTAAAAGACCTTTCAAATGAGGTGTCACTCGACCCCCCATTCTATTTAAAAAAAATTCAAAATGGCGCCCAGCCGCCATTTTGGATGATACAAAATTTTAATATGGTCTGAAAAATAGTATTTAATTTCCCATTACAGCACACCAAATTTTGTAGAAAATATCAAGTCGTTCAAAAGTTAGGGGGGGGGGGGTTACTTTATGGACACAGTGTATAAAGAAACTGTGTGGACATCGAGAGATGTAAGAGTAGGAAATGCGGGTGTTTGTGATAAACTTAGAAATTTAAAAAATGATTAATTAACCCTTAATTAGTCGCGCCGGCACATTTTATGTGCCATTTGTAGAAAAGCCGCTATTACTTTTTTTGTAAATCGGTAATCATCCCCAACCATTTATCTAACCTCCCACCAAAGTGTCTTGAAGGAGTACCTACAGTGGCATTACGTTACCAGTGTGAGTTGCTTTGTTATTGGTGTCTGATGTTGAAACTGCGCAGAGTGGCGCATTTAATATCCCGCGCGAGTAATTATGTAAGTATTTTCTGTCTTTTAAATATGGTTATCAATGAATTAAATGTAGGTTGTTATTTAATTTGAATAAATACCGATAGCTTAAATGTTTGTACAATGAACTACTAAATAAATAGTGCAACTAGCAATAATAATATTGCTTTTTATTTTAATTAATAGGTTTGGAGTGCCTATAAGAAACGAAAAACGCCTCACAGAAACAGAGTTGCAACTTATTGCTATTATTGTGAATATGGAGCCTGAGGACGAAGTAGGTGGCACAGATGAAGAGAACGGTTCAGAAGGTGAAGTCATAAATAATGAAAGTGACCATGAATCGTTTGTCAGAAATTGAACCAAGTGATGAAGAACCTCTTCAAAGTGATGGCAGTATGGAAGCTAGTGAAGATCATTCAGAACATTCAGACGACAGCGAAAATATACTTATTGGCAAAGACAAAATGACAATATGGCATAAGAATCCATTGGCGAGTAAATTTAGTAAAGGAAAAATAGTTTTCCCTGGACTAAAGCAAAATTCAAGACATATTACTGATGAACTTAGCGTTTTTCACATATATTTCCCAGATGACGTCATTGAACATATTACTTTTTCACAAATATTTTCATTGAAACTATACAAGGAAATTTTGAACGACTAAGAGACGCTAGAAAAACCTGCAAAAATGACAAGCACTAATAGGATTACTTTTTATTTCTGGAGTGAAAAAGCAAAACCATACTAACTTCCTCGAGTTGTGGACGAATGATGGATCGGGAATTGAGATTTTTAGGGCTTGCATGAGTTATAAGAGATTCTTATTCTTGCTGACAGTTTTGCGATTTGACGACCAAAGAACTAGGGCTGAAAGGAAAACAATGGACAAATTAGCCTCAGTTAGATTCACGATATCCAATTTTGTATCTAAGTGCAAGGAAAACTTTTGCCTTGGTGAAATGATAACGATAGATGAAATGTTAATTCCATTTAGAGAAAGATGTTCGTTCTTCCAGTACATTCCAAATAAGCCCGCGAAGTACGGCTTGAAAATGATTGTTCTATGCGATTCAAAGACATTTTATGTTGCCAATTTCGAATTGTATTGTGGAGTACAGCCAGAAGGCCGGTATAGACAATCTAATACTACGTCAGATATCGTGCATCGCTTGGTACAAGAGTGGAAAGGACATAATAGAAATTTAACCTGCGATAATTGGTATTCTAGTTATCCCCTAGCAACATCGCTTTTGAATGACAAAACAACTATGGTTTGAACACTGAGGAAGAATAAGCGAGAGATACCCCCAGAGCTTGTTCCAAACAAGACAAGACCAGCTCTTTCAACTTTTTTTGCATTTCAAAAAGATGTAAATCTCGTGTCTTTTGTGCCAACAAAGAATAAAGCTGGTTCTGATATCAACCATGCACAGTGACGCAAAAGTAGATGAAGAATCACAAAAACCCGACATAATCATTATAATGGACGTTATACAGTGCTGCGAGTGTGAAAAAAAATTATTTTAGTCATTTAAAAGTTTTAAATTACGTACTATAAAAAAAAAACAATACCTAGCAGGCAATTCCACATTAAATTCTCCAAATAAAATTTAAAAAAAGACTCCTTTGCGATCATAAAAATGAACCGAAAATTTACGTATTCATTTTAAAGAAGCCCACTAAATTATAATTAAATCAGATAATTTTGGGTTTGTTCACTGGATGAATTTAATAATTGAAAAAAACAAAACTGTATTTAATACCAAATCCTACTTTATAAAAAAGAGAGGAACATTTCAACAAATGATCATATTATTATCAAGTACTTTTGTCACAGATCGGACACTTTCGCCACAAAGGACAAGGGCTTGCTACACACAAAAACCCAGGGTAGCAATAAAATAAACGGTTATTGTCCTGCAGTTATTTTAAATAAAAATGGGACTTGTCAGGTGAATTTTAATTAATTAGTTAGTTTTTTTATGAACGTCATCTTAATTTTTGAATAATTATTAAAATATTGTTAGCGAATTTAGCGAGAGTTCGGGTATTATCCTGACTGGCGACCAGGTCTGAGTCATTGAGGGGCAAAGGGGACCTTGGCGAGTGCGGAATGTATCGGTTCATGGGAATGCGTCACTTTTTAATAGAATCTTGATGTAGACGGTTCATTTTATTTAACCCTTAACTGGTGACGTGGGGTCCTGGTGACCCCCGGTACTTTTAATTTCTGGTATAATTTACGTATCGTACAGCCCATCAGCTGGCCATCCCCTCCACATTGAAACTGGCTAGACTTACACGTGCTCCTACCTCAGTTATTCCATAGACGCGGTTGTAGACATACAGTAATTAGTTGAAATTTATTTGGGGTCAGTATGACCCCACATCACCATTTACGTTTTTTTCTCTATGATTTTCGTGATGGCTAGTACGTCTAAAAAAGTACGATTTGGCGATGATAATTATGAGGAGGCACTTACTTAGTGGTATGATGAACTTGGGGAGGACGATAACGAACTTGAAAGTGATCATGATACCAATTCTGAAATAAGTGCAAATGAGGAGAGTGCACAAGCTTCCATAGACAGTCCAGATAGAAGTCATGATACTGACTCAAGTTCCAGTTCCGCAAATCATGATGAAGTATCGTAAGAAATGTTTTTGGCAAAACCGTGGTCATGTCAGCCACCTTCAAGAAACACTCGAACTTTACGTCATAACATTGTCATGCATTTACCAGGTTTGTAGTCTTCCACGAGTTTTATCGCTGTTTATAATATAGATATCTATTATTACTATTTAGGGCTCAGGGGTCCTGCGAAAGCAATTGGAAATCAGCGTCTCCTATAGAAGCATGGAGATGCCTTATCACTCCAGAAATAGAAAACGAAATTATTGTTCAAACCAACAAGAAAATGTCTATAATTATGCAAAATTATGCCCATGAAAACAAGCCCGAACTGGCCGATTTAGATTCGATAGATTTTGAAGCTTTCTTAAGTATTTTGTATTACAGTTCAGTATTCAAATCAAATCATGAAGATTTACAGTGTTTGTTCGCTACTGATGGAACTGGACGAGACATATTTAGAAGTGCGATGTATCAGAAGCGAGTTCTCGTTATTTTGGCCTGCTTACGTTTTGACAATGCAGACGATAGGAATCACAGGAAAAAAGAAGAACCTTCTGCGGCCATTTCTTTCGTATTCAATGAATTTGTTAGAAACTGTCAAAGTTAATATTCTCTTGGAAAAACAACGTGCATTGACGAAATGCTAGTCGGCTTCAGAGCGCGTTGTAAATTTCGTGTTTACATTCCCAATAAAGCAAATAAATATGATTTGAAGATAATGATTCTCACAGATGCTCGCACAAATTACTTTTTCAACGCATACTTATATTCCGGAAAAGACAGTGATGGAAAGCCGTTATCAACCGACGAAAAGAAGAAATTTTCAGTGCCTTCGCAGTCTGTGCTGCGGCTTACTCAGCCAATGGTCAATACAAACAGAAATGTAACAGCCGACAATTGGTTCTCATCTATAGAAATTGTGGAAGAACTGCGAAAGAGAGGTCTAACATATGTGGGAACACTCAAAAAGAATAAAAGGGAAATCCCGCGGCAATTTCCACCAGATTAGATTAGAGCTGAAAGAAGTAGAATTATATTGATTCACTAAAGAGTGCACAATGGTATCGTATGTCCCAAAAAAGAAAAAGGCGGTTGTCCTCATTTCTTCAATGCATAATACTAAAAGTGTTGATCCAGATACGCCAAAACCAGAGATAACTGCATTCTATAATTCAACAAAGGGTGGAGTAGATACGTTGGATATGAAATGTTCGACATATTCCACTAATAGAAGAACTAGAAGGTGGCCTTTGGTAATTTTTTACGCCGTACTCAATATTGCTAGTGTTATTGCTTTTGTTTCGTACGGTTCATGTGCTCAATCCCCTAAGACCACAAGGACAACATTTATAAAGAACTTAGCTCGCCAACTGGTAGAACCACATTTAAACAGACGGTTGGCAAATTCGAAACCTCCAAGAGAATTGCGAATGTCAATTGCCAGAATTTTGGATAAACCCATTCCGACAGAAGAAAATTTACAACAAAACGATGGGAAAAGGAGAAGATGTCAAATAGGTCCAAGATCTTATGATAAAAAAACTAAAGATATTTGTACTACCTGTAGCAAATCAATGTGTGACACTTGCAGAGTGCATGTTTGTAAAGACTGCCAAACATAATTTTCGTATTATTGGGATCTTGTGATTTTGTTCAAAAAATTTTTTTTTTCTATTTTAATTGACAATTTCTTATTCCATAGAGTTTAAATGTTTTAGTTATAAGTGATATTTAGATCCAAAAAGATAAATTTTATTTAATTTTTTTAAATAAATATAACTATGTGTGGAATATCTTAAGTGCAACTTTTTATATACCCTTGTATTACTTGTTATTGGAAATAAATAAATGGAATGCCTACTGTAGATTTGGCTCATATATGACTATAGTAACGATTTTTACTTAATTAGTAATTTTTTTTAATTCTAAATATTAAATAATTAATTAAAAACAATTGGGGTCTTTCTTTAAACCACTCAAAACCTATTTGATTAGGTCTCATCCTGGACGCAGAATTACTAGATACCAATTTGGAGGAATTTTAAACCAAGCCTGGAAGCAAGCTGCAACCAACCAGAATGGAGTGTCAGGGTTTGAAGCCTGTGGGGTATTTCCCCAAAATCCGGCGAAGATTCCAGACTATGCCTATTATGTAGCTGATAACACTGCAGGAGCTAATGATAACGACCCCAATACCGCTGCTGAAAATGATCCCAATACCGCCGCTAAAAATGACCCCTATAACACTGCTGAAAATGAACATTCTGATGTTGAACAAGAATGCGTGTCGTTCGAAGAACTTTCACCTGTCGCTGTTGTACCAGTACCTAGTAAGCCGAACCCACGCAAGCAGCATGCAGAACTTATTACATCATTGGAAGTAAGAAACAGGAAGAAAGAAAAATCAGGGGGAATAATAGCGCTAAAAAAGGTAAAACAGTAATAAGACAGGAAGCTAAAGCACCAAAAATGATTGATGAAGAAAGCAGCAGTGATGAATACGAATCCACCGAGTTAGTTTCGGATCACAGCTTCACTTTAAAGCCGCTTGGTTCACAGGCAGTCAAAGTGAATTCCAGGCCGGTTCTGGGAAGCGCGCTGAAACCGCTAAGTATCTGCAGAAGACTGTCGCGGTTCGATGCAGAACAGATGCTTACAGGAAATTTCCGGGACACGATAATCAACGCCATCACCGTTGAGGTGAAGACCGCGATAGCCGTGGCGGGAGTACTGGGCTTGACGCAGAACTTGGAAAGACAGAATATAAATAGCCCGGACGAGCCTTGTATCTCGGGCCAGGAGGAAGAACATTACTACGATTCCGGTCACACCTCACCAATGCTGGTGGTGGGTAGGTGTCGACCGGATTGCGCGGGAGTGCCAGAAAACTAAGCAGAGAAGTGAAAACGTGGCCCCCATACGCCGGTTAAGTCCAGGAGGCGCCTATTTCCGGTACTTGTGCAGGGGAAGGCGTCCCGCGGAGGTGCCCATTTTTTCACGCTATTTGCTGGTGAAGCTGGAAAATCCGCGCACCGGGGCTGAAATTGCCCGAAGCTTCGTCCTACAGCGGACAGCAGACCTTACGAAGGCGCCACACCGACATCTTGGTGCCACTCTTCTTCGGAAGGGGGGGGGGGGTGATAATGACGACTATTGCATTGTTTGTAAAGGTTACTATCGCGAAAAGAATGGACCCAAGGTAGATTGGATTTGCTGCATTGCTTGCAAAAAGTGACTGCATGAGTCTTGGACCCCTTTTGAGAATACCTGTGACAATTGTGGCGAAAAATAATAAGTGCCAAATATTTTTTTGCGTTTGGCATCTTTCCCACCATCTATTCGGGGTGAGATGGCATCAGGATCGAGTTAAGATGCCTAACTAAATAATTCTAAATATACCGGCATCTTCCCCCAATGTAGCGGGGTAAGATGCCAAATTGTTTATTTAAAAAAACATTATTTTTTAATGTTAACTATCAGTTAATGTTCATTTCATTGTAATTCCTAATACTGTATTCTTTAAGCAACAAATACATTTTTTTGACTTAGGTGAAATATGTATAATAATTTTTTTATAAATTAAATACAAAATGTTTGGCGTCATCCCCCCAATTACCTTAATTATTAAAATACTTACATGTTTTTGGTTTACATTTTCGTTGTCGTTAAGAACACGCTTAAAATATAAAATAAAATCGTACTTATTAACTATATGCAAAAATAATAAAAAATCATATATATTTGAATTATTTTTATAATATTTCTAATTATTATTTTAATAATGTTTCAACAATTTCGTGGCAACATATTTTTTAGTAGTTTAGTCATCTGCGCATTTATTGGCCCTACAATACCTAAAAATAAATATGTAGTATAAAATTTTTCGCGAAATTGCCCATCACTAAATAAATATTACAAACTTCAATATAAATCTGTCAACGAGCTTTCTACTTTCGCAGACGTTGCACCCGCAGTAAATACATACATTTTTTCTATTCTTAGTGCAAAAAATATTGTTTTTAAATTTTATTAAGTATTCATTTTGTTTCTATAATTTTATATTTTGTATTCCGGTTTTTTCCGCCCCTGGGGTTCAGACGCACAGGTGCGGTGCCCCCACCCCCCGCTTGGGGCGGCCCTGCATGTGGTAAGTAATTGTGCGTAACAAATTTGGAGTTTTTCCACAGGAAGCCGAACAGCTGGATGATTTTGTTGCAGTATTTTTACGACTTTAATAGCAGCTTATCTACTTCTTTGGTATTTCAAAACGTGTTGTTCACCTTGGATCAACGAAGAACAGTTTGAAATTTAAAATTCTGTCACTCCATTTAGTGTTCTGTGTCGTGTGTATTCATCTGTGTCTGTCACAAGCACACACTCTTGTATCTATATTTAACCCATTAGTGCATAGCGTCCGTTTAAACGGATCAGGTGTTTTCGTAACATAACCTCTTTATTTTTGTATAACTGGAGGCGGTTCATGAACCAACATGTTGCTTATATTTTTGTTGACATTATACTACCGACCATTTTGTGTTGTATCGTGTATTATTTAAGTTATTAGAAATTACGTGATCGATGGACCCTTCACTTTACGGCCACGGAAACAACAGGTAAGATAATAATTGTTTTTTTGTAGGCGGTCGTACAAATAATCCTAAAATCTATGTTACTTACTATTTCAATAAAAGATCAATCTTTATATTCTGTATACTTTTTTTTTGCAAAATAATCAGTAACAATTGTACTAGCGATCTTTACTTTTACCGTTCGTTTTATCGGACACTATGCACAACGTAACGTTAGGTTCATTACAGTCTACCGCTTCACGAACTTATCCAGCTGTTAGAAGATGATGAATCCGAAGTGGTAGCGGATATATATGCTGAACCACCAGCAGATGGGTATCTAACCGACTATGATGAGGATCATAGCGATGATGAACATGTTGCAGATTTGAATTGTCTAGGCCCAAAAATGTTAGTTACGTCCTGTGAATTACGTAGAATGCACGACCTCGAGGAAATTTCTGGAAATATTGCTGGCTCATCACAGGAACCCAGGAACAGCGAAGCCAACGTCGATAACGATGAGGATGAATATCATTCAAGCGATGAAGAACCTCTTCCAAAATATGTTTGCCTACGACCTAAATCAAATCAACCTCAAGCTAAACCTAAAAATTGTACGTCTTCATTGGAGGTTTGTTACTTTCGGGGTATGCAAAATATCCCAACAAAAGGATGTTTTGGAGCGGATGTTCTGATGTACCAAAAATACTAGCAGATAGTATAAGACTGAACCGGTTTGAACAAATTCTACCAAATTTGCATTTCAATAATAATGACTCCATTGATCCCGATGATAGGCTATAGAAGCTTCGGCCTCTTACAAATCATTTGAATCAAAAGTTCAAATTTCATGGGGGTCTCCATGAAAATATGTCAATTGATGAAAGTATGATCCCTTACTATGGGAAACATTATGCCAAACAATTTATTAGGGGAAAACCCATTAGGTTTGTATTCAAATATTGGGCATTATGTAGAAGGAGAACGGATAGATATTCTCATGACGATTGGTTATAGCGACAGAAGATGAACACACGACGAGGTACGTCATTTATTTAATACGGCACATCCCGATCGGAATCCAATTAGTAGATCTACAGTAAGTAGGACTTTAGAAAGATTTACTGAAAGTGGAAGCGTAAAAGATCGTCCTAAATCTGGTAGACCAAGATCTGCCACAAATGAAGAGAACTCCCTTGAGGTAGTACTGGATGTGGTTGGGCAACCTCAAACGTCTGTGCAGCAACTTGCCTTAAACCACAATATGAGTAGACCTTCCATTCAAACAATTTTAAAAAGAAATAAGTTTTACGCTTACAAAGTACCATGTGTTCAAAATGTAATTACATAAGGGTTGGCCATGGAAAATAAAATTACTGTCAACAGCAAGCTTTAATAGTATATTATAATACAAGTGTATAAGCAAGCCTTTAAAGCACGCGCGACGGGTTTAAAAGCACGAGGCAAAGCCGAGTGCCTTTTAACGGAGCAGTGCTTTAAAGGCTCTTATACACGTGTATTATACGCTATTTTTTATTATACCTGCATCATAATCTAGAAAATAAGAAGAATATGGCTAGGAAGCAGCATTTTGATTTTGATTCATCTTACGTAGTAGTTTATGATGTGAGGTCATATCATTTACCTGGAGATTGGTTAGCAAAAGAACGCCAGATTTTAGCACCAAAGAAAATACTTTGATATCATTGGTCAGCAAGTAACAAAGCATCATTGAGTGCAAGAAGCCGGAATCCGATACCAACCAGCACAAAAGGACCGTGTGGGTATCGGTTGCCAACGAATTTAATGCCTGCCATCTGTGGGGACCTCCTATTGTACTGAAAAGCAAATATCAAAACATTAAAAAGCGTAGTAAAAATTTTTTTTCCGATGAGAAGTGCTACGCAAGGGGTACTGGTGGGGGTCCTTATAAAAAACTGTTATCACAGATTTACATAAAAAAATAATGCAACTCCTGGCAGGAATTGAGAAAAACAATGCCTTTGCATCGTCAAACGTCACTGTTCCATTACTGGATACCTACGAAAGTAATGATTAATGAACTTTGTTTCTTTAACCCTCCGATCCACAGGTGAAGCCTGTGAGTGCAAGCAAAAGTGACAATTTCGTGTAACTTTTGAAAAAATATCCTGATGATTGTAAGACTCTATAAACCTTTCAAGTTTGGTAAAACACGTATCTATGTTACGAATTTTTTAATTTTTTCAAAAAAAATTTGGGTGTCAGGTCATATTTTGTTCCGACAGGCTTCACCCGTGGAATAGTGTAACTTTGTATTTAAGACAACAATTGCGTTCAAAACCGGTGGACGATGAAGAATTTGCAGTTGACAGTGATCACCAAACAGATACTGATGAAGATATCCCAGACGGTGACGATGTTGAAGGTACTTCTCAAGAAGACAGACGTCTCTATTATTATGCAAAAGATGGTACTAAATGGAGGAAAGAAGCGTTGATACTCAATGTTCGAACACGTCAAAGAAACATTGTAAGGCATTTGCCAGGAGTGCTAAGAGATGCAAGAAATGCCAATATTTATTATTAAATTGTTATGTTAAAGGATATTTCACCTTTCTCTGGAAAATTATTATTGGCATGGACAAGGGGAAATCTGAACTTCCCTGCGGTCAAATCGTCGCAAGAGCCCTTGATTTCGAAATACTGAAATGATTTGGATTTTATTATTATTAGTACAACACACATAAACTAAACAAACTATTTACCTTTTTGTCCCGTACAAAATTAAGGTTCCGTAAACGCTTGAATTTGCAAAAATTGCTGCGGTCAATAAAATATGCATGGCCGCCACGCAAAAACTAATTAATTTTGAACATCTTACATGTAACATTTAAAATGCATTGACCCCTAGTTAGGTGTGATGTTTTTGTATTGGTTCTTATGTATGAACTTATGAATGAAGCCTGGTTTACTAAGAAGTATGAAAATTTATGTTCTAGATCAGAATCAAAACTTTTAATGAAATAAAAAATGTCAACATGACCAAGAACGAAATGTATAATTTGAAAGTTGTGACGTCAAAACTGTCTAAAGTAGGACCGACGATGACACAGTTGTACCAGGACATAAAATTATTTAAAAATCAACGTAACACAGTGGCAAAATTAGTATATGGGAAGTTGCCTCATGCGGTGCGTTTTACGTGTAAACGCGAGTACCAGGTAGCCAGCGCTTATTATTATTGTTTCTTAATGAAATGCCTGGGACTCGCTGTACTGTTGCAGTATGCAACAATAGTTTGAAAAAGACGGAAAAAGAAGTTATTTATCATACATTCCCGAAAGACAAAAACATTCGTGAAATCTGGGTACAACGATGCAAACGAGGCGGCAAATGGAATCCTGATTCGTACCATGTTTGTTCCGCTCATTTTACTGAAGATGACTATGAACGCGATCTAAAAGGTGAATTACTTGGTCGTCCCGTAAAAAAAACGTCTTATATCCACTGCAATACCAAGTTTGAATTTGGAATGTACTCCAAGAAGACAACCTGTTCGGGATCAAGAAAGAAAAGAAAGAATTATTCGTAGACAATCAAAAAAATTAGTTGAGGAATTAATTTCTGAATCACGCTCTGATTTACCCACAGAAGAGAAAGAAAACAATTCATGTTTTGATAATTATTGTAACACTGAAAATTTGGAACTAACAAAAAGAATGGAATACTTAGAGCAAAATAACGCCAAACTCAAAGAAAAGGTTAAAGAATTGAATTTATCCAGAAATAAATTACAAAAAAATGTAAGACATTACAATCAAAATTGGAACAAAAGATATTTAGGAAAGAGACCCTATCTATATTTAAGAAATTAATTAAAATTACCTCTTCCTGCAATTTTAACATTACAGAGATGGGCCTCAAAATTACAACTACGCAAGGGATTGTTAATCCAAATTTTTAATATAATGAAAGTGGCTTCTATGAAAATGGATGAGAAAGACAAATGTATAATCATACAATTTGATGAAGTTAAAGTTAAAAGTTATGAATACGACAAAAAAGCAGACCAAGTTATTGGAAACCATAACCAGATGCAAGTCGTTATGGCGAGAAGTTTATTTGCTAAATGGAAACAGTATATTTTGATTTTGTTAAAAAAAATGACTAAAGAAATTTTGTTTCGCATAATTGAAGAATTGCATAAAGCGTCTTATACAGTTGTTGCTTGTGTGTCGGACTGTAAGAAATGCAGACGAGGATAGCGTCTAGAGACGAGGACGGACACTGAGCAGCGCGCACGCCATCGACGCATTGTTTAGCGGGGTGGAAAGTATGCAGATCAGTGCATGACGGGAGGGGATTAGTTCATCCCAGCACCGCCGCCCTGTGGCTACTTTTGTATTACATACATTATAAAATATTAGTATTTCTTGTCCAATAAAAACTTGTTTCCATATTCTGACATATTTATTATTAAAGCGTGTTTTATCAGAAGTGGGATGACAATCTAGTGCCCTTTTGGCCAAATTTTGAGAAAATTTCAACATTGTGCAATCACATTGCGCAACATTTTGCAATAAGGAGTGACGCGACAGGAGGTTTCGACACATTGCGCAACATCGAACCGCACCCAAAATGACCCGGACACCCTAAAAACGCTGCTGGAAACCATGCAAGGCATGCTCCAAAACCTTGCATCGACTTCAACGCAACCCCAGGTTCAGGTAGCACAACAGCCACCCATAGTGGATGATGTAACGCTGCCGTACTTCAATCCGGCCACGGATAACCTACGTAAATGGTTTACTGCATTGGAGGCAACCAAACGCCGGATGAATTGGGACGACTGGAAGATCGTTGGGAAATGCACTTCCTATTTGCTGGGGGACGCGCAGGATTGGATTAAAACCTGGCAACCACCTGGAAACAGGAATTGGCAACAATTCCAGGCTGATATGGCAATAGCATTTTCAAGTTCCAAAGGCGTGGGAGAATTTCTCCGGGAAGCTGTAAATTATTATTCGCGACATGCTAATTCCTACGCGGAATATGGGCGGGAGAAAATATCTAGGCTACGTCGAGTCGATATTGCCTGGACCGAGAAGAATTTGGTTGACGTAATGGTGACCGGAATTAGTCACGAAAGTGTAAGAAACGACTTTAAGAACCAAGAGCGCCAAACGGTAGCAGAATTTTCGCGGAAAATTGCAGTTCGACAGATGCAAGATCGTGTTGCTCCAAAAACAGCGTTCTAATAACAGTGCAGAGGTATCGGCTCCATCAAGGTCGAATGCCAAACGATCACATGATGGAAATGCCAGCATTTCATGTTTCGAATGTGGGTAAGGTGGACATTTCCGACGCAATTGTCCAAAACTGTCAAGTGGCACGCAAGGACAATCTCGAGAACGTGATTTTAAAAGACACAAACCAAACTCCCACTGCGAATTCTGCAAAACAGACGGGCACACTGAACAAATGTGTTGGGTTAAAAAGAAATCGAGTGCCGGCGTGCATCAGGTAAATCTTTGCAAGCCCTTGTCCAAGGCCAAACCTTGCGTCGTGGTAGTACAAGGTTACGAAGTAATGTTTGCTTGATACCGGATCCAGCTGTTCATTGATATCCAGAAGTTTAGCAAACCGTCTGGAATGTGCAGAACAGCAAACTTCTATGACCTTGCGCGGTTTAGGCGGAATTGATTGTATTGCTACAGAAAAAATAAGTGTTCTACTGTAATTCGAGTCGTTAAATTGCGAAGTGGACCTATATGTAATACGAGACGGTGCTATTAATGTGGACATTATCGTAGGAAATGACGTGTTTTCTCGGCCGGGAATATTGCTAGTGAGTGACGAGGACGGTGTACGTCTGCTAAACAAACCAGACAATTGCATGGTGCAGCAGAATTTTGTTCACTCCCTTACAAGTTTGAATAATATAGTTACTGATTTATCGGGACAAGACAGAGACAGATTGGTGACACTGTTACGCAAATTTTCGGACATAATCACTACCGGAAATGCTGTGTCTACTGTCAATACAGGTGAACTGCATATTCGCACAAAGGATGACGCGGTAGTGCGCTATCAGCCTTACAGACTATCTATTAACGAGCGTGAATCGGTAAAGACCATTGTTTCCGATTTGTTGAGAAACGGCATAATCCGTGAAAGTGAAAGCCCGTATGCGAGCCCGATAATTTTAGTGAAAAATAAAGACTCTTCCCTTCGCCTTTGTGTGGATTTTCGCGCTATAAATCGTAACAATTAAAGACCGATATCCATTACCCTTGATAGACGACCAACTCGATCGTTTGGGCAAAGGTGTTTACTTTACATCGCTAGACATGGCATCTGGATTCCACCAGATACCAGTACACCCCGATTCGGTACATAAAACCGCGTTTGTCACTCCGGATGGCCAATTTGAATATATTAGAATGCCTTTCGGATTTTCCAGCGCGCAATTTATAAGGCCCTAGGAGCTCTAGCCACAACTGGAGTAGCGTTAGTATATTTAGACGATCTATTGATACCATCATCTACAGTGGAAGAAGGTCTAGATCATCTGGAGCAAGTGTTAACCGCGTTGCGTCTTGCGGGATTTTCACTAAACCTAGCCAAGTGCTCCTTCTTAATGAACTCCGTGGAATACTTAGGTCGAGAAGTGTCTAAAGAAGGTGTTAAACCGGGCAAACGTAAAATTCCAGCTTTAATAAATGCACCAGTACCTACTAATGTGCACGAAGTAAGACAGTTTTTGGGTCTGGCGAGCTATTTTCGCAAATTCGTTCCGATGTTCGCGGAACGAACCAGTTGTATATCTCGTTTAACGCGAAAGAATGAACCGTGGCAATGGACAATGGAACGAAAATCACGAAAGTGCGCGACAATACGTGCTCAATATTTTGACCAACAGACCTGTTTTAGCTGTATTCGACCCAAATTTAGAGACTGAATTGCATACCGATGCAAGTAGCCTTGGATACGGAGCTATCCTATTTCAAAAAAATGAGAACGTGATGAAGGTCGTAGCATACTTTAGCCGACGAACTCTGCCAGCGGAAACGCAATATCATTCGTACGAGTTGGAAACTCTCGCAGCAGTGAATGCCATGAAAAACTTCAGACATTATTTGATTGGAATCCCGTTTGTTCTAGTGACGGATTGCAATGCTTTGAAGGCTACTAAGGAAAAAAAGGACTTGCTGCCAAGGCTGGCTAGGTGGTGGATATATTTACAGGACTTCACCTTCACCGTTGAGTACAGAAGAGGAAGTTCTTTAGCCCATGTTGACTACCTTTCCCGTAACCCCGTTGCAGAAACGGTAAACGTTATTCAACACCATGAATCCTGGATAGAAATTGAGCAAAAGCAAGATGCTGAAACACAAGATTTGTTATGCAGATTAGCTTCCGGAGATTTAGACAAAAACCAATATGTTGAACAAGGAGGCATACTATTCCATAAAGTGATACGCAAGACGTCATCATCATCATCATCATCCAGCCCATATTTGAGTCCACCGTTGAACGTAGGCCTCCCTTAACTGTTTCCACCTAGATCGATCTTGTGCGTCTCTCATCCAATATCCTGTCAGTCTTTTGATATCATCGCTCCACCGAGTTGGGGGTCTTCCTCTGTTTCGTTTGTCTGTGCGGGGTCTCCACTCGATTATCCTCTTCGTCCATCTGGAGTCGGTCAGTCTCGCGATGTGTCCTGCCCAATTCCATTTCAGCCTTGTTATTTTCTCTATAATGTCGCAAACTCCAGTTCTTTTGCGTATTTCTGTGTTTCGTACACGATCTCTCAATTTGATACCGATCATAGCTCTTTCCATTTTTCTTTGGGTAACTTGGAGCTTTCTTATAGATGTTTTTGTTAGCGTAAGAGTTTCGGCTCCGTACGTCAGAGTAGGCAGGACACACTGATCGTATACTTTCCTCTTTAGGCTCATTGGTAGGTTACTGGTTAGAATATCTCTGAGTCTTCCGAAGGCTGCCCATCCCAGGCCTATTCTTCTTTGTAACTCATGTGTTTGGTTGTCTCTACTTAGTGTAATTTCATGACCAAGGTATTTATATGTTCTCACTTCTTCTATAATTTCGTTGTTTATTGTTATTGTTCCTCCAAGTACCATATTTGTTATTATTTTTGTTTTTTGCGTGTTTATACAGAGTCCCACTTTTCCTGTTGCTCGCACTAGTTCGGTAAGCATCTCCTTTGCTTCGCCCAAGTTGTCTGTCACTATCATTATGTCGTCGGCGAATCTTAGGTTATTGAGTTTTTCGCCGTCTATGCTGATCCCTCTATTTTCCCAATCAAGTGTTTTGAATACGTACTCCAACACTGCATTAAAAAGTTTGGGAGATATAGTGTCCCCTTGCCTGACACCTCTTTGTATTGGAAACTTATTGGTCACCTTGTGAATTTTTACGCTTGCCGTTGAGTTCTTATATATGTTATAGATAAGGCGGGAATATCTGTAGTCTATACGCGCTTGGTCAAGAGCAGCTAGAATAGCTTCTGTTTCGATAGTGTCGAATGCCTTTCTGAAGTCAACAAATATAATTGCCAGGGGTCTGTTGTATTCGATAGTTTTCTCTATTAGCAGTTTTGCTGCTAACAGGTGGTCGTTTGTGCCAAACCCCGCTCTGAATCCTGCCTGCTCTCTTGGCTGATAGAGGTCCAATTTACGTTCCAATCGGTTGTTGATTATCTTGGTGAATAATTTGTAAAGGTGAGACAGTAGGGAGATGGGTCGATAATTTTCTAAATCCGTCTTGTCTCCTTTTTTGTGAATAAGTATCATCAACGCATTATTCCATCTTTTTGGTATTTCGCTGTGTGATAGGCAAAGGTTGAAAAGGGTTAGTATATTTTTTATCAAGGTTTTTCCTCCTGATTGTACTTCTTCGATTAGTAGTTCGTCGTCTCCAGGAGATCTGTTTCTTTTCATTTGTTTTAGGGCGTTTTCTAGCTCATCTTTGGTTATTTCAGGTATGTCTTCAGATCCCTGGTTCTTTACTCCCGTTTTCTCGTTTAGTTCTTTGTATTCGTCTTTGGTTGTTGTTGAGCGGCTCTTATACAGCTCTTTGTAAAAATCTTCCACCACTTGTAGCAGAGTGTCTCTGTTAGTTACAATTTCTCCTCTGTTGTTTTTGAGCTTCAGAATTTCATTTTTTCCTTGACTTAACTTTCCTCTGAGAACTTTCAGGTTTTTGTTCTTCTCTATTGTATCTTTTATATTATCTGTGTTGTAGTTTCTTATGTCTTTTCTTATTGTTTTTGATATTTCTTTGTTTAGCTGTTTTATTTCCTCAGGGGTTGAACTTCCTTTTTTCTTTATCTCCCTTCTGTGGCTTAATAGCTTGCGTGTTTGAGGGCCTAATTTGCTCTTTTGTTTTTGTCTGGGACAATGTTTCTTTGCTGCTTGTAGGAGTGTATCGGTTATTTGGTTGTTCAGGTCATCGATATTCATTCCCTGTGTTGGATTTTCTGTTAGACTTTCCGTAACTTCTTCTTCGAACTTTTCTGGGGTTTCTGGTGGTGTCCATTTTATTGCTGTTTTTCTTCTTATTATTCTATATCTCTCTTTCCCCAAATTGATTTTTATTGTTGCTCTCACGCAAGACGAGTCTACATGAAAAGCAGTGGTTTGTTCCAAGGAAAAGTCGTTTAAGTTTAGTGCGCACATTTCACGATGAACAGTGTCACGTGGGACAACACAAAACGTTAAACAGTTTATTCGAGAGGTTTTGGTTCCCTAATGCTAGAAGATTCGTAGCAAAGTACATTAAACATTGCCTAACATGTGTCACTAGGAAAACTTCACGTGCAAACCCAAGAGGCTTGTTGCATTCGCACGAAAAAGTGCCGCAACCTTTTCATACGTTACACGTAGATTATATAGGACCATTACCTGAAACTACCTCAGGTATGAAATATGTGTGTGTTTTTATAGACGCGTTTTCTAAATTTTGTGTGTTAACTTGCCTGGAAAACACAAGTGGACAAGGATTTCGAAAGTGCTTGAAACATGTTATTGGACTATTTGGCACCCCGACCCGCATAATTGTGGATTAGGCTTCAGGCACCACCGATCACATAACAAGAACCCTGTGTGATGTATGGAACATTGAGTTACACGTGATAACCCCTCACGTGCATCGCAGCAATGGTCAAGTTGAACGCCAAATACGCACAATAAACAGCATGTTACGGGTAGAAACCACCGATGGGTCAGAATGGTCAAGACGAGTTTGGAAAATCCAACTAGTTTTGAATTCTACTGTGCAAAAGACAACCAAAACATCTCCTTTACAATTATTGTTGGGATGTGACGGTACAGTACCCGCGGTGCGTGCTCTTTTAACAAACATGGCTCAGCCGGAATTTGGAAGTGATAAAAGATATAACGTTCGATCGTTTGTTAGAGACATGGCTAGTGCAAACATTTTGGCAAACAAGAATGCCCAAGACAATCGTTTTAATAAAAATCGCGATGGTGCGGAAACCTTTGAGGTTGGTTCATTTGTTGTTTTAAAAACAACAAAGCGCATTCCACGACTTGGGCATCGCTGGGTAGGACCATTTGAAGAGGTCGAAGTTCTGGAAAACGATCGTTATCGCCTGCGAAATCTGCGTACTCGCAGATTTACAAGAAGTTCTACGGAAAATATGATACTTTGGCCCGGTGAATGGTTTCCCGAGGAGCTTACGGATTTTTCTGAAGAAGAGGATGATTCGGATAAGTACAAAGCACTGAATCATTTTGTTATGAATGAAATCAAAGAAATACATACGTAGTTAAATCTAGCCGAATAAGGCAATAAAAGAAAATATTAAGTGTTACTTATTTATTTGACACAGTAAAGACAAGTCGTTGACCTTTAAGTTGTTGCTGTGTTAATAGGTCAGTGTTGTTCACAAAATAAGCTGATTTTGTTGAATATCATGAAAGAATGGTAACCCGATACGGGTCCTTATGAGTTGTTGACTGAACATGTAGAGTTTACGTTTTAAGTCAGCTGTGCTGACGAACGTATATTTTGTATTTACGTTTATTGATGTTTATGGTTGAGATATGTCACCGTGACAAGCTTCCGGCCTCTGAGCACGTGTGCATTTGTGATAAAAATGAAAATTAAACGATTGCAATTTTATTAAGTTGCCATAACAAAAAAAAGAGAGTATGATTTTATAGATCTTAGAATCAAGATTTTATGACGTTGTTGTGTAAACAGACTTCTGTTGCTGTTTATTGTTACAGAGGGAATTCCAGACACCGATGTAATACCATTTCTGGGACGAAATGATCGTCAGTCTGGCCGTGTAAGAAATGCAGACGAGGATAGCGTCTAGAGACGAGGACGGACACTGAGCAGCGCGCTAGCCAAGCGACGCATTGTTTAGCGGGGTGGAAAGTATGCAGATCAGTGCATGACGGGAGGGGATTAGTTCATCCCAGCACCGCCGCCCTGTGGCTACTTTTGTATTACATAAATTATAAAATATTAGTATTTCTTGTCCAATAAAAACTTGTTTCCACATTCTGACATATTTATTATTAAAGCGTGTTTTACGGACTGTGGGGGTGGAAACATAGGACTTTGGAAAACTTTAGGAATTACTATAGACAAAACTTGTTTTCAAAATCCAGTTACAGGTGAAAACATATATATGTTTGCAGATGCACCCCATTTACTAAAACTTATTCGAAATTGGTTTATAGATACAGGTTTCACGTTAAAAAATGGCACCGTTATCAACAAAACATGTGTCGAGGCGCTTTTGAAATTAGATTGTGCCGAAATAAAAGTATGCCATACTTTAACGGATTTGCATATTCATTGCGAAAAATACCAACGACAAAATGTTAGACTTGCCGCGCAATTGCTATCCCATAAAACAGCAAATGCGTTAAAATTCTATAAACCTGGAACAAGTAGTTCATTAGCTAAAGCCACAGGAGATTTTATTGAATTGGTAGATAGGTGGTTTTATTTATTAAATTCTTATAGTGTTAATAAATTCTCTCCGCAATGGAAAAGTGCGTATGGAATTAAACTCGATTGCCAAAATAAAATCTTAGATGAAATGAACGATACATTTAATAATATGAGATGTTGCAATAAAAATGCATTACAGTTGTTTCAAAAAGGTGTCCTAATAACAAATGCTTCCCTTCGGAATTTATTCAACGATATGAAAAAGAAATTCCCTGATGTTAAGTATTTACTAACGCACAAGGTGAATCAAGATTCTTTGGAAAATTTGTTCAGTCAACTAAGAAGTAGAGGTATTATTTTGATTTTTATACATCCAACTGCAAAATTTTAATCTCGCTTTAATTTTAGGTGGACTAAATGATCATCGCACACCACTAGACGCTATTTATAGATTTCGGATGATAATTTTAGGAAAAGGGCCGGGTATGGTACAATCAAATCTCAATACTCAAGATAAAAGTGTGAAGATTTCATTGTGGCTAAGGTGCTACGGGAAACAGAAGCTATTGAAAGTCAGCAGAATTTCAAAAAAGTAGAAGATCGCGTAGATTCTGATTCTGTTACTACGAGCACTACGTCCAAAGTTAGTATGTATATGCACTACGTCCACTAATAAAGGAGTGAAAAGACCGATAGTTCATCTTACTGAAGGTTGTGAAGGAGATGGCTTAAAATACTTGGCTGGATATATTGCAAAGAAATTTATTAAAATATTTCCGCAGTTGGGAAAATTTACAAAACCTAGGTCTATTACTTCTTTAAATGAAAATGTGCCTTCGTGGTTGTAACAAATTTCGTACGGCAGTTTAGTTGAACCTTCGGATCAGTTTCTTCAAAACGTTTTAAAATACGAAGAGATGTTTAAACATTTTCACGGAAATAAAATCAATTTAAAAAGAACTGTAGTTAAAAACCTACCAAGAAAAATTCATCGAAAATATAACGATTTAGATTTGAGCATTATTACAGCTTATGTGAAACAGAGAACATTTATAAGGATGAAGTATTTAAATCAATTACAATCTAAGACTACCCGAAAAGAGAAAAGTACAGGAAACAATGCACTAAAAAAAACTAAAAAAGTTGCAACTTAAAGTTTTTAAAAATATGTATAATACTTTTTTATTTTTTGCAAGGCATAATAGTTTTAGAAATTCTATTTGTTTATATTTACTTATTTAATAATTTATACTTGTAAGTTGAATTTAGTTTTCATTTTGTACATCTTATAGATATAACAATCTAGTACCTGCGATGTTTAATTATTGAACTGTATACAGGGTGTGTATAAATTAGAGGACAAGCTTCTTGTAGCGTAGTCAAAAATCTTAATAACAAAATATCCACTGACGCGTAGTTATTCATCAAGAGGCCATTTTAATACATGTAAATTAAGCTAAATCTAATTGTAAAATGCATATCATAATCCACACCTGATTTATTTACTTTATCAGGTTTGCGTTATTTTCCAACGCCGCCAAGAGTACTTTTTCGAGATTAGCGACAGAAATTAACAACATAAAATGATAAAAATAGGGACATAAACTTATTTTTAGAAGTTTCACAGTAGCAAACTCTTTTTATAATTCTTCAACACATACTTTACGCAACCCTATTTTCAATTTTTCTTTGCCTTTCCTGTTGCTAATTTTGAACTTTAATGGCTTCGTGAAGAAAGGGGAAGTATCGAAGGACTTTCTTTCTGTGTAGTTGAGAACACGTGTATTTAAAAAAAAAAAGGAGGAGAGAGGTACGGTTATCCACGCGGTCGTGTATACAGACTTTCCGTAGCGTTTTTTTTGTGTCGAGTGGTTTGATTACATAAAGTTGAAAATGGATTTCAAGACTCAAATAGAAAAGCTCGATGGCACAAGCAACTGGAGTCCATGGCGAAGACAGGTAGAGCTACTACTACGACATCAAGAAGTTTTAGAGCTCGTGGTGGGTGATAAAGCACCACCAGTAGTACCAGCAGAACAAGCCACACAAGCAGAAAAGAAATTATACGAGGTCGAGTTAAAATCGTTTAAGAAAGGCGACGCTTTGGCGCAATTAATACTGGTAAGCAGTATGAATGATGCCAATGTCGACCTGACTGCAACTTGCTTTAGCGAAAATGAAGTTTGGAGCAAGTTGTTGTCGGTGTACGAACAAAGCTCGGGACAGCGTGTCGACAGGCTTATGGAAAAATTTTTTAGCTGTGAGAAAGATATGTCTGACGATATTGCGTCATATGTTGCACGTTTGCAACGAAATTTCGACGAATTAAAAAAACTAGTAAAAACTGAATTACCCGATTTGCTTCTGATGAGTAGAATAATGTCGACGTTGCCACCAGAGTATTTTGAATTTAAAAGTGTGTGGAAATCTGTACCATTGTCTGAAAGAACTATAAATAAGCTCACAGAAAGGCTGCGTTTGATAGAAATGCGACTCCCTGAAAGAGGAAGGGATTCCTCGGCCTTGATGGCGAAAGATAAAAAATTTGAAAATAAAAAATGACAGCACAGCAGCGGAGAAGTTTCAAGTGTCGTAAAGAGGGCCATCAAGCGAGAAACTGTACGAAGAAAACGGAACACGAGGGCAATTCAAAACAAGCGTTAAAACCGTCGGGGCATGTGTCGGCGTCAGGTGAAGCTTTTGTATGTACAGATCTTGGTGACACGGATGACAGATGGTTAGCCGACACTGGTGCGTCTGCGCACATGACAAACAAAAAAGAATACTTCCTTACCTACAAACGTGGTGTTAGGATTGAATGGTGTGCTACTTACTGGTCTTGTTTGCGTTCGGTGCTGCGCAGGCCACTGAATGACGTAGCATGCGATGCATCCACGGGATGCACCAAAAGCGTTTTAGTCGTGGCTTTTTGAATACGTGGTAGTGATATTTCCTATTTTAAGTCACGGTGTTAAGCAAAGTTATTGTGTAAATATGCCGTCCTGCGCCGTTTGTGGATGCCATAATTACAATAGGAAAACTAAAGGTACAAACATTAAATATTTCCGGTTTCCAAAAAACGAAGATCTTGCGAAACGATGGATTGCCTGTCAAAGAGAAGATAAATTAAATTTGCAAAATGGTACGTATTATTACTAATACCGTTATTTTAAAATATTTTTTTATTCAGTTATAATTTTATTTTCAGCTTGTATATGCTCCACTCATTTTTCTTCAGACAGTTTTGTTGTACCTTTACGACAACAATTGTTAAACTACACGCCAGCTAACAGTCGTCATTTAAAGGAAGATGCCGTACCAACGGAAAATATACAATCTTTCAAAAAATACGACAAAGATAAAAAACGCCCGAGAGAAGAGAGGATGGAAAAACGACAAAATCGTCAAATTGTGGATCTTTTATTGAAGCAAACACCATCTGATGCAACAATGGAAACTGAAGACGTCGCTATTGCAGCATCTTCTGTCAATACGGAAAATACAAACATTATAATTAATCAGAAATATGAACAAACTGATAATAACGTCCCTAGTGGTGTAAAAGAATTAAGGCAAAAAGTAGAATTATTAGAAACAGAAAATGAGAGTTTGCGACTCAAATGTAAAGAACTTGAAAATAAAATAAAAGTAATTGAACACAATGAATCAAAGAAAGTTGAAGAAACGTTACAAACGATTTTTAGCCCTGGCCAGATTAGACTTCTGCTTAATCCTAATTTAAAACGAATTCGGTGGAGTACGGAAGACATAGCATCTGCAATTTCCCTCAGAAGCGTAAGTCCAAAAGCATACAGATATCTAAGAAACAACAAATATCCCTTGCCAGCATTGTCCACAATCAGAAAATGGGCTTTATCGTTAAATGTGACTGAAGGAATATTGACAGATGTCCTTCGATTATTGAAAGAAAAATCGCAATCATTAAATGAAATACAACGATTAACTGTTTTATCGTTTGATGAAAGACATATATCAAACAAAGTTTGCATAGATCAGAAAACTAAGCAAACAGTAGGGCCACACAAAACTACCCAAACTGTTATCGCTAGAGGCCTTTTAGGGCAGTGAAAACAACCGATATTTTACAAATTTGACCAACCCATGACAAAAAATATAATAATGGAAATTATCTTACAACTTTACAATGCTGGATATACTGTTGTTTCAATTACAAGTGAAATGGGTACTGGAGGCTTATGGTCGAAATTAAATATAGGATATGATAACAATTGTTTTTTCAAACACCCAAGCGATGACAATTTAAAGGTATTTGTTTTTGCGGATCCTCCTCATCTTTTAAAGCTTGCAAGAAATCATATGCTAGATCATGGTTACAGCATAAATAAAAGTTTTGTCAATAAGACATGCTTTGAAAAATTACTTGAAGTTTGCACAGCGGATCTTAAAATTGCACATAAAATTAGTCGATACCATCTAGATGTTAGAGGCACTGAACGACAGAAAGTTCGACCAGCTGCCCAATTGTTTTCAGAGACAGCATCGAAAGCCATTGAGTGGTGTGCACCAAAAGGTTTTATGGGAAATAGTTTTTGGAAAGAAACTAGTACAGTGCTGAAATTATTTAATGATTGGTTTGACATCTTTAATACTAGGGCTAAATATGGTTCTCATCCTGGTGTAAATGGCTTTGGTGTTAATTTGGTTAATCAGCTGTCAACTTTGAAAGAAATTACTCAGTTAATATCGGCAGTGAGGGTTGGAAAGCATAAATCACTAATCCCCTTTTAAAAAAGGGATAATTTTATATAACCAATCTCTAGAACAAATGTACAATTATTTACAATGTCGTTACAACATAGAATACATAATTACCTACAGGCTAAATCAAGATGTGGTAGAAAACTTCTTCTCTTATATCCGTGGAATGGGAGCTACAAATGATCATCCAACCCCGCTTGATTTTAAATACAGGTTGAGATGGTACATTCTTGGTAAACACTCTAACGTTATTTTTACAATGAATAAAAATACGGAAGAAGATTGTAACGACATCTGCCTTATTTCTCCGATGGATTCAAATAATACCAAGAGTGATGAAGATGAAATATTTTCACAATTATTATTAAAAAATTTGGCACTGAACAAGGAAGCCGATGAAACAAAACAAACAGAAGACATGGAATCTTTAATAACCTGTTCATTTATTGAGCCGCAACAACCAAACGAGGATCTAATGGAAACGGATAACTTTGAAATGACTGCGGATCTAGAATGCCTATTGGACAGATACGAGCTGGAATCATTTAAGGATACTATTACCGATGAGGGTTTGAAGTATGTGGCTGGCTATGTTGCACATAGATTTCAAAACAAATACGAACATTTAAATTTAGGTACTGCTACTAAGAATCGCAACAATCTTGAAGTCAGGGTTGGGAAAAAATGTGTTTTTTTTTCATTTAAAACAGTTTTTTTTTGTTTTAAAACAGTTTTTTTTAACCATCGAAAAAACGGTGTTTTAAAACCAAAAACATGTTTTAAAACAAATTTTAAAGCAAAATTCAGCAGTAATAATTATTACGCAGAGCGCCAAGCGTCGTAAATTTAGGTATTATTGCTTGCTTCAAACTTTTATCAGAAGTTCGACGAATCGGTGCCCATTTGGTCTTATAGCCTTTTGTTACAACTTTTATTGTGACTGATGCGGAGTCGGGGACTCCCCGACGCGGAGACGGGAGTAAGTCATCATGATTAAGAGCTTGTGCTTGCTTTTGTGAATTGTTTTTGTTTATTCTAATTAGTGCAGTCCCTGCAGTCATACGCTACAGTTCATTTTTTAACTAACTGTTACTATACTCGAGATTATGAGTAGTCATGGGCAAAAAACGATCCCATTTGGATAAATTTCAACGAAATTAAAGTGAAAACTGATCGCACAGATTCGGCGGGTAAAATCAAAACTGTAGCTAAGGCAGAATGCAAACAGTGCAAAAAATAATTGCCTATACTAGTAGCAAGGATGAAAATGCACCATGAAAAGTGTGTTTGTCAGGACACTTCGCTGCAAGATCAACAGAGGATGGAAACAAACATTTCTGACGACGTTGACGACGACATGCCAGATCCTGATCACGACGATAATACCAAAATAAGGTCTGTTTACAAATAGTTAAATTAGTTAAAAAGGCTTTGCAATTTGTTTCGGACTATCACCCATGTGTAATGCCAGAAATTTTATCTTTTCGAGCGATGGCGACTCCGTTCAAACGGTATTTGTTTGATGAACACACTGTGCAGAATATCAGCTCTTTAACATGGTGGCAGTCGCAGAAACAGTTTATTTCATCGGAATTATCGAGTTTATCAAATCAGCTGTTTTCTACTGTGGCTTCATCGGCAAGGGTAGAAAGATTATTTTCTACGTTTGGAATCGTTCACTCCAAATTAAGGAACAGGTTAGGGGCCGAAAAAAGTGCTAAACTGGTGGCCGTATTTCAGCACTTAAACAGAAATACTGAATAATCGATATTTTAATTTTTTTACTATATTTTTATTGTTTATAAACCTTAAAACTTTGTACCTATCTATATCTAAATTCCACTACTTTTTTTACTGTTTATTGGGTTTGACAAAAATAAATTTTTAGTAAAATAAGCTGAGGTTTTGTTAAAATAATATTTGAAAAAGTTTTAAATAAACTTTGAAAAAAATGTTGTTTTAAACAAATGTTTTAAACAATTGTTTTAAAACACCCGCGTTTTTTTTTAAGTGTTTTAAACATTGTTTAAAACGCCGTTTTAAAACGTTTGTTTTAAAACAACCCAACCCTGCTTGAAGTCCCAGTCGGCGTGTGTTTTTTATTAAAACAAAATCCGAGGTAGCAGAATGTTTAAAGGTAGTTGTAAATGAAACAAAAACCGTTGGACATATAATCAAGGAATTTTTAAGTGATGGCGGGAAAGAGTTTGATAACTCGAGTGTGAGAAACATTCTGGAATCGAACGGTATAAACTTTCGAGTGATTATGCCGTACACCCATGAACAGAATGGGGTTGCGGAACGTGAAAACAGAACCCTTGTCGAATGCGCGCGTTCAATGATTTACGCGAAAGACTTGCCGATAAAGTTGTGGGCAGAGGCTGTCAACACAGTGGCGTACACTTTAAATCAAACGGGTGCCACTTCTGTTGAAAATAAAACCCCTGCTGAGTTGTGGTTTGGAAGGGATATTATAAATTTAGAACACTTTAAAATTTTTGGTACAGATTGTTTTGTTCATATTCCAAAAGAAAAAAGACGAAAGTGGGACAAAAAGAGCGTTTCAGGTAAATTTGTAGGTTACTGCGGTGAAAAAGACGGGTACCGAATTTGGATTGAGGCAGAAAACAAGGTTATTCGAAGTAGAGATGTAATTTTTAAAGAAGAACAACCCCCAAAAGAAACACTGAAGCTGTCGTTATCAGAAAATGAAGATCTAAAGACAACTGTGCGCGAATTTCCTGTTGAAAAACTATCATAAAGGGAAAGTAAGTTGGAACCCACTGCTTCAGAGGAAACTGTGTCGAATGAAGTTGCTTCATCGACATCCCACGAAATTAAGAAGCCTGTACATTTCCGTGATTATGTGTACTTGGCAGAACATGACATTCCCGATTCATATGCAGCAGCGATGAAGACCAATGAAGCTGAAAGGTGGTTGCAGGCCATGAATGAAGAATTGGATTCGCTGGCGAAAAATCAAACATGGGACCTTGTCAACCTACCACCAGGTCAAAAATTGATTCAAAATCGATGGGTGTTGAAAATTAAATATCAACCTGATGGTTCGATTGAGCGACACAAAGCTCGACTGGTAGCGAGAGGTTTTGCACAGAAAGCTGGAGTCGACTACAGTGAAACGTTTAGTCCAGTAGTACGATTTGATACTATACGAGTCATGCTCAGTGTTGCGGCAGCTGAAAAATTGCAGTTGAAACAGTTTTATATAAAGCATTTTTATATGGAATTCTGCAGGAGCAAGTATATATGAAGCAACCTGATGGATTTGACGATGGTAGCGGTCGTATATGTAAATTGAAACGAAGTTTTTATGGTTTAAAACAGGCTCCGAGATGTTGGAACCAACGTTTTGTTGACTTCATGTTTAATTTAAAATTTGTGCAAAGTGTGGCTGATCCTTGTTCGTTTGTTAAAAGGACAAGCTCATCTAACCTGCTTGTAGCACTCTATGTGGACGATGGACTTGTTGGGACAAATTCTGGTGAAATAAACTGTTTTATTAGTGAAATTGAAAAACATTTTGAGATCACAATTAGTTTAACAAATTATTTTGTAGGGATGCAAATTATAAAATTAAAATATGGTATTTTTATAGATCAGAGGGTCTACACCCAAAAATTTTTAGCAAGGTTCCAGATGAACGAGTCGAACCCTGTTACAACGGCTTCAGAAGCAGGTGCTGTGTGTGAAGAGGATGACTCGCCAGCCAATGACGTCCCATATCGTGAGGCAGTTGGGAGCCTCATGTACCTGGCTGTAGCTACGAGGCCTGACATCTCCTACGCCGTTAGCCTCGTATCAGAATTTTTGGAGAACCCCAAAATCGACGAATTAGTAGTGACAACAGGACACAATTCGTCAGCAAAATCATGCAGTACATAACGCACTGCCTAGGCATCAAACAAACGCTGACGCCATTCTACCATCCTCAAGCCAACCCGGTGGAGAGGAAAAACAGGGATCTCAAACACATCCGAATTTAACAACAAACACAGTTCATCACAACTTATCAAAATTTGCGGTCCAAAACTCCTTGTCCATTCAAGAAAAAGCTGCTATTAACAATATTAAACTGGCGTTTAACATTTTAATTTAATTTAACTTATGTATTTTTATATATGTTCTTAACTTTTAAACTTCTATCAAGTTCCGAGGCTATATCGAAGGCAACCCGATCCTAGTAGCCACCGACCACCAGCCACTCCGATGGTTAATGAGTCTGAAAACACCTTCGGGGAGACTCGCCCGGTGGGCCCTAGCCCTACAACCGTATGATCTGGAAATATTGTACACCCCGGGAAAAACCAATGTGATGGCCGACACGCTATCTAGACCAAGCTGCCCTCCTCACCCGGAGAAAACCTGCGATCTCTGCACTGTCTCCATCGACATTCCCAAGCGATCCGCAGAAGATATCCGGAAGGCACAACTAGAAGACCCTGAAATTCAAAAAATCGTCATTTGTTTTGAATCCAAGGAACCCACGCCTGTAAACCATGCTCGATGGACCGGCCGGGGATACATCATGTCCCAGGGCCTCTTGTACCGCTACTCCCCAGACTCAGACTCCGAGGAATTAGTGGTACCAAACCATGAACGCACATCCATCCTTGTGGAATACCACGACTCGCCTACAGCTGGACATTATGGGGGTGAGAGAACCTACCACCGCATAGCCACCCGCTACTTTTGGACAGGCATGAAAAAATTCATTCTGGAATATGTCAAGAATTGTCCAGAATGCCAACGCTGCAAAGCCACTAATATGAAGCCCGCTGGCTTATTACAAACCCCAGTTCCGGCTCAACGCTTTGAGATGAATTTTGTGTTTAGTTTTTTAATATATTATGAGATATTTTAAATTTTTTAATTTAGTAATCTATATATACTATATCGTTACCCGGCTCTCTTCCACCTGTCTCAACATTTAGTGGTAAGGGGCCTGCGCTACTAGGAGCCACATATTTACACGTTTGATACGCAAATTCAGGTTCACAGAAGATGTTCGGCTTGGGGGCCTGATTTTTTTAGTGCCTATTTAGAAAGTCCAAAAATATTTTGAAAACTTTTGTTATGGCACTTTCCTGGAAATGGGGAAAAGTGCTTAGTTCCATTAACAGCTGTATTTTTTTTCAAAATAATATTTACGGGATTTTTTTAGAATTTTTTTCCTGGAGGATATTTACGGATATTTATTATTTTTCTTAAATTCTTTTTCTGTGCTGTATTTTTAGGGGTTTTATTCGTTTTTACGGCATTTTGATAACCGCAAATTTTGTTTGCCCATTTTTTAAATTTTTTTAGGTACTCAAGGTCCTTACAACAATACAACAACCACTTGCGCCATAGGCAAGCAATCTATGCAATAAATTCGAATCTGTTTACTCTGTCTCAATTTCTGGTGACGACGGACTATTCTTACATCTCAACACAGCGTATTTACTATGTTTGCCGGTACCGATGTTTATGTAAAGGCGCGTTTAGACTAGAACGGCCACGCACACGCACGGGCTGAGCCTTGATAAATGCTCAAGTGTAAACGTCTGTGCGCGAACATGCGTGAGCATGCGTAACCAATTAACTTGTGCGCGCACAGCCACGAACGCGAGCCGATTGTTGTCGGTTTCTTGGCGCTGCTCAAAGGAACAACGTGCGTCGTGAATGCTCAGTTCGAACGTGTTTGTGGTTACTTGTAACATCGTTGTGTGTCGACAGTCTTTAATTAGCATTATTTATTATTTTATTAAATATGGATTGGAGCGGTGATAATTGTCTTCAGTTGATAGAAGAATATCGGAAATTTGAGATACTTTGGAATCCCAAACATCCTGAATATTATGCCAAAAATAAGAAGCTTGATTGTTGGGAAATTATAACCAAAAATTTAAAACTACCTGGATTAACATACATAACAATAAACGCTGCACTCGCAGTTTCCACAGATATTTTGGCACTGATCGTTTTATTACTGATTTGTCGTATACTATTAACGCACACTGACGCACAAGCAGAGCACTGAAAACAAGAACTCATGCGCCGTTGTGCGCGGGATCGTTAAAAACCAAAATGATGCAACGAATGGCAACGCACGCTGTTCGCGCACGTTCGCGCACGTGCGTGTGGGTGGCCGTTCTAGTCTAAACGCGCCTTAACAGTTACGTACAGCGGCGCGGCATTTAATTTCAAAAGTTTGCGTATTTTAAAAGAAATCATCATTAAAAACGTAGCCGACGGGTTTTACTAGTATTATTTATTTACTTAGGTGTAGGGGGAAGCTTGTGCATAGTTGTATACGTTTTCATTTACGTTTAAACTGTCTGGTTTTGCATCGGTATTATTCGACATGCGGAAAAATGTTTAAAACGTATATTTTACATCTAGTATTCTACATGCCCAACCCTGCTACAAAAATTTTTTTCACTACACGGCATTGATAGCAGTAACAGCAATACAGTTTAAATGGTGCACAAAGTAATCTCGGAGCATAAAATCTTGAAAAATATCGTTGCTGGGAAACCCTGTACAAACTTTTTAAAGTGCCGTTTGTAGCAATAAACAAATATCCACAGCTGGAAATGGAGGATTTTATTATAATAGAGCGAATGTAGTATTTTCAAAACGGAAGTCGCCGTTGCCCTGCAATTGAACCTGCATAATTGTCGTTATTGTTATATTAAATATTTTTTCACGCTACCGGCAATGTAAGTAGGCCTTACATCCATAGCTACAGGGATCGTAAGTGGCTGATAACATTCATGTACTAGTTACCCTTGACGACGGAACTTAATAGTGTCACTTACATTCCTAGGAAAATAATGTTGATTTTAACTGTTCGTTGATATGGTAACAAGCACAGACAACTTAGAATAATGGGGCTTTTAAAAAATAATTCCGATGACAGCTGCAAAACGAACTTTTAAAAATATGATTAAATTTCTACCTGTAGGCCTACTTACATTGCCAGTAGCGTGAAAAATTTAATAAGTAACACGGAATGTATCGACTAATAACATCCTCGGCAGGCGACAAGCTTCGGCTCTGCCTCAGCTCGTATTCGCCTACCTCGGATGTTATTGCGTCCTTACATTCCTTGATACTTAAATAACTAGTATTTGAACATCGTCGAATGTGGATGGATCCAGGTTAGTTAATGATGTAAAATTAAGAAAAAATTAATACGAGGATAGTTCAGAAGCATATTTCGTAAACTGTAAATACGATTTTTCTATATTTATAAAGTGGTAGAAATTGTCTTTTTGACTAACTGTTCACACGAGGGCAGTGCAATCATAACTTAAATAATTGTTGTGGTATGAAGACACCTACATGGATAAGAATTAAACAATTAATGATGAATAGGTAGATGCGGCAATTACTAATACTGTTTTATGTGTATTGGTTTATATTACGTTAATAAGAATTTTTTTGTATTGTTGTGTACTTTTACTTCTAAAAGTATTTATAATATTTTTTTTAATATGGATATAATGGCCGAGTAACTGCAGCTATAAGGGGGGAAACCAGATTCAGACCAACGAATTACCTCGTGGTTAATTGTTAGCACTATTATTAGCAATCAGTTTCAATGAGCTCCTTTATAATGTTACATGCCTTCCGTAACTTCAGGACATAAAAAATCAAATTAAGAACAAACTAGACGCTTTTTTATTTAAAAAATTATTTGATGGTAACGGGGTGGAGCTACGTCGAAAATTGTTCTCTAGACAATTGAAAGTTGTGATAGTAATTACTGTAACATATTGACTTGTCTGCAGAGTTTGTAATTACTACGTTACTCTGTTAGTTTAGTAGAATTCAGTTCAAGAAGTTACATGGAACATAATAATTGGACACTATTTAACAGGAAACTCACGTACTTGTATAAGTACTTACTTATAATGGATATAAAATAAGATCAAAACCACGCCTTAATCTTCTTTATTTGACATTTAAATTCATCCCTAATTTTACTTAACCTGTAGGTGGGCATAACTCCTACAAAGTGTTGCGATTTAGACCCTGCGTTGGATTCCGGCGTCCGCTACTCGCATTACAGTAAATGATAATTATTATTAAACACATTAATGGGAATTTATGGTTCAGTTTCGTGCATAAGCTGCCTCCTAATGTTGCAGATTGCACATAAACTAGCTGATCACATAAACTGTTATTAAATTACTCGCCCGAAATGCATGCAGCTTGTGCAGGTGAACTTAACCGAGTGCTTAAATCAATCTTGTAGTGTTGAGTTAATGTTAATGTAGCTTTTCACATAAATTTAGGTTGTACTTACTGTATTACCGGTTTATCAGGATAAGAATTGTATTTATTGCGAAAAGAAGATTTCCATTCCACATAATAACCTTTTTATTGCTTCTAACGAAATTTTTTAAATCCTACGGTGTTACCAATTGCTGACGTCGCATGACCATGCACAAGACCGAACCACTGGCACACCGAGGCCGACTCAAATAAATTTACACGAAAATAAATGGTTCATCATTTTGTAAAAATATATATATAATATAAACTGCTTGTACTTGTTTGAAATTTTTCTTTCTCTACAAATCTACTCGTCTGATTTCTGTTTGTAATAATAAACTTTTAGAGTAAAAATCATGTTTTAATGTAAAAAAAGGTTAAAAATTATTTTGAAATCAAGTGGCATTGTAAGTATACAAATAGTAATTGAAAAACTTATAGGAATATAGTGTGGAGTGTAAGATGTTCCGGTAAATAGTTGTGCAATTATTGTGTTATAATTCTGTAGTAATATCACAAGAGCTATGTAATTGCTGATTATATTAGGATGCTTATTGCATTGTAAGAAAGAGTGTTACATGCTAGGTTAAAAAAATTTTCTGTCAAACTGACACGATCGTGAAATGTTTTCAGATTTTAAACGTTTTATTTTAATACTACATATTTATGCGACAACTAATGTTTCTTTGCATTTTCAGTATATTTTTACTTCTTATACTTTTATTATGGGAAAGTATTGTTTTCATAAAAATTTTCTAATTCGAGATTTTGACGGACATACATGTTTTGCACCTCCAGGTACCTAAGAACTATTGTAGTGTGCCGATGTCTTTTCGTAACTCCCGAACGGTCCGATTTTAATGAGCTTTAGAATGTGGGACTGGGGCCTCTGTAAACGGTACCTGATTGTGATATGCATAATCGAATGATGCCATTCAAAAGCATTTAATAGTCGAATGATTCATTCGGATAAAATCATTCGGATGTTCTATACGGTAGAAAGTAGTAAAAGCGCCGTCGCTTGCTTCTCGAATGCTTTTAAGAAGGAATTTTCGTTCTCATCGTCTTTTCTCGCTCCGCTCCAGCTTTGAATAATATTTATATTAATTTTATCACATTTCATCGCTAACTCCGTCATTTTTTTAAATGATATCAGGGACAAAAACTATCCGATTATTAATATTATATAAATAATCGATTTTTATTATTTTTTTGTGAAGTGTACCACTTGTTTGTACCAGCAGTAAAACAGTATTGTTCTAAATAGTAATAAATTGCTTTATATTGTATTTTTTATTATTTATACTTTTTACAGCTGTATTAAAATATTCAAATACGACCTGCGTTGAAATGACCACGAGAAACAAATCAGTGTGCACTTTTGTGTTTTAGCTTTTTGCATCATAATACTAAGAGTGGTGGTAGCACCGTATCAGATATCTGCATTGTACATTTGCAGTTGCCTACTGTAAGGGGGAACGCGCACTTCCGAAATGAACAAACCCGAAAATTTTAAAATCGTAAACTCATTCGAATGGTTTTCTGTAATCGCTTGAGATATCTCGAGATATATTGATAATTGAGGGTTCGATTATTTTCGTTCGTAATATCCCATCACTACGTAATAACAGTTTTTGGTAATTTTCAAAACAAAAGTGCACACGATTGCGTAACATTTTGTAGGCTCATAGAGATATAGACAGGCTACAATTTGGTTTATTGTTGAAATACTATAATTCATGCACCCTCTAATGAACGCGAGATACTTAAACATACCTATTTGTTAACCCAAACTTTTCAGGTGCAGCAATATTAGGGGTGTTATTTTTCTTCTTCCCATCAAAATTGTGGCTATTTCCTTTAATCCCAAGGAATATTTTTAGTAAATAAGAAAAAAAATAATTTTTTTTCCGATTCAAAAATTGGAAAAATGTTTTGTTTGTAAGACATGCCCTAAGGCTACTGGCATACGCTTTCTCTAGCCGAGCCGCTACAGTGGCAGTACCAGTGCAAGTCGTTGTTCTTGAGTAAAACGTTAATATGAACATATTTTAAAAAATGATAAAGTTTTTAAAGTATAGGAAAGTCTAGACGAAGTGATTTCCTCATTTTTTTAATAACCGCTTCTACAATGCAGTGAAAATACATTATTTGTGCACTTTAAAGCCTTAGTGCGTTTTTCATAACAATATTCAAATAAAATCTACAGGAAATTAGTTGTTTCTCAAAATTGGTAGTTTCAAAAATTCCTTTTAATTAATAATTTTTTAGCTATTTAGTATAATCTGCCAGTCTGCCTTTTATTAAATTTACGATTATTCCATCATATCTGCCAGTGTTTAATAAGTTGATGATGATTTTTCTAATAGCGGGAAACCATAATCTGTTATTCTAAATTTTTGATGAACAGGGGTGTTACCTATACCGTCGTAGATCCATTATGTCAGTTATAAAATCGTTTAAGGTTCTAACGAACATTTCTGGCACTTTATCGAATTGTATTTATGAAAAAAATTTAATTATGTAACGTATAGGTATAATGCGCCCTTTGCTCTTTGTGACATTTTTTTCTTTCCCCAAGGGGCGCATCATGCTAACCGAATACTAGTCACGTGTAGATGATAATTTCCTGGTGAACTTGCATTCGTGACATTTCACATACATGAAATGGATTTCACGTTTGCATGATATGCTTATTCGAACTCGCCTGTTTAAGTGCATACAGCTTTCAATTGGTGGGTCAATCGCTTTTTTACGGTTTACAGTTTTATCGGTAACGGAAGGTAAATGGGAATAGCCATGTGCGGTGCGCTGCAACTGCAAATTTGCAGCACGACTTGTTCAAACTGCATAATCGGTCATTCTGAAATGCATACTTTATGGATGTAATTTGTGTTGTTGTAAAATGAACGGATTCGTTGCAAAAATCCCATTTTTGCTGTAATGAATTGGCAATGAAACGAATCTAGTTTAGGAAAATGTAGTGGGACTATTTCAAATAAAAAAGGCATTTAAAAACGTTGGTTGTGACACACATTGAACATCTGTCCAGATTACAGCTTCTAGTGATATGTGGTTGATTTACAGATATTGTCAAATCCCGCTGACTTCTTTGAAGTGACACATGCTCGAGAATGATTTTTATTTGTTACTTGTCTGTACAACTGATATTTAATAAATAGCGGATTGTCAATCCGCAAATGGAATGCTACTACAATTTATTTTTAAATGTAATACGCTGAGGTGTAATCGAAATACCTGTTTTGAGGTTGTAGATGTTGTAATGGTAATCGTAAATTTGTGTTAACGAAACATTTTTTTCTGTTAATACAACGGGAATTTTATTTCATTTCATTGTGATTGTTTATAGTTAGACTTTAAAGATGAATCTGTCATGGATAAGGAAATTAATTTATTTTTTATTTTATTTTTATTTAATCTTTCACCTCTTATACCCGAAGGTGTCGAGGTCTTTCACTCCGGGTAGGCTATTTGCTTGTGCAGTAGGAGGTAGTGGGGCCTTTTGGCCTTTAGACCGCTACGTTCCTGAAGCTTATGCCACCCTTCATGCACATTCATTCAATGTCATTCATACACATGTGTTTAATTGTATGTTTTTATGTTGTTTATGATTTTGGTACTTGTCCTGGTCAGTCAGTAATCAAGGCAAGCGGCGTTAATTGTAACCCAACGTCGAATGGTTACCGAGCTCGATACCGATCCACAGAATTACAGAAAAAATTTCTGCTTCTTCCAGGATTCGAACCGAGAACTCACGCATTGTGAGTCTGGTCCTCTACTTAAGTAAAAGTAAAAAATAAAATCATATTGGTAAGTAAATTAAAACAAAATAATGTAACATGATAATTGCATATATTTATTTTTATGTGGAAAACTAACACAGAGCTTTTTTGACTACCATTATTTACAGGTGGGAAGGCGGTTTGTCATACTCAAAATGAGACGTCCCCATAAATTTATCATCATCTTGACAATTATTTGATCTGTATTATTATATTGGGCTCTATCGTTTGACGGCGCTGATAAGCCTTAGCGGCAGAAATAAACCGACGATAATTTTAAAAACCAGAATAGGCCATAATAATAGAAAATAAAAATTAGGTTTGCTTTAATAAGGAAGTTGCATACGATACAATCAAGAAGGTCGTGGTTTTCAGAACATGCATAAAAAATGTGACAACTGAATCGCGATTTGTCACACAGATGTTGAAATTTCAATTCTTGGTCCATATTATATGCTTTAAAATATCATACAACTAGGTAATGTGCGTATTTCTTATACTAGTAACTTTTTTCCCATTTCATATGATGTCGGTTTAAAACATCATGTTTTATTTACAGCATGGGCGCTTCAAATTCTAGTAACCAAGTATTGACCAGTATTAAAGAAGGTAGACCTTCATCCTTCATCATTTCTCTTATACAGTCTGGTTGCGATGTAAACATTTCTACCAAAACGGGAGAAAGCCCTCTTCACCTCGTTTCAGCACGTCGTACGACAAAGGTTGCAAGAGCGCTGATTCAATCTGGTGCGAATTTAAATGCGTTGAATAACATTAGGGAAACCCCACTACATCGTGCAATTATGGACCAAAACAGAGAGATGGTCGACTTGTTACTCTACTACGGAGCTGATATAAGCATTATGTCGAATGATAGCTACACACCATTAATTTTAGCGGCAGTAGAGAACAATTTTCAAATATTTAAAACGCTGTTTCAATATTAAACTGGCGTTTAACATTTTAATTTAATTTAACTTATGTATTTTTATATATCTTCTTAACTTTTAAACTTCTATCAAGTTCCGAGGCTATATCGAAGGCAACCCGATCCTAGTAGCCACCGACCACCAGCCACTCCGATGGTTAATGAGTCTGAAAACACCTTCGGGGAGACTCGCCCGGTGGGCCCTAGCCCTACAACCGTATGATCTGGAAATATTGTACACCCCGGGAAAAACCAATGTGGTGGCCGACACGCTATCTAGACCAAGCTGCCCTCCTCACCCGGAGAAAACCTGCGATCTCTGCACTGTCTCCATCGACATTCCCAAGCGATCCGCAGAAGATATCCGGAAGGCACAACTAGAAGACCCTGAAATTCAAGAAATCGTCATTTGTTTTGAATCCAAGGAACCCACGCCTGTAAACCATGCTCGATGGACCAGCCGGGGATACATCATGTCCCAGGGCCTCTTGTACCGCTACTCCCCAGACTCAGACTCCGAGGAATTAGTGGTACCAAACCATGAACGCACATCCATGCTTGTGGAATACCACGACTCGCCTACAGCTGGACATTATGGGGGTGAGAGAACCTACCACCGCATAGCCACCCGCTACTTTTGGACAGGCATGAAAAAATTCATTCTGGAATATGTCAAGAATTGTCCAGAATGCCAACGCTACAAAGCCATTAATATGAAGCCCGCTGGCTTATTACAAACCCCAGTTCCGGCTCAACGCTTTGAGCACATTGCCATCGACTTGTTTGGACCACTACCAGAAGCCCAAGAAAAAGAAAGGTGGATCTTCATAATAGAAGACACCTCCTCAAGATGGGTAGAACTATTTGCACTGGTCCAAGCAGACGCGAAAACCTGTGCCCAAACACTAATCACTGAAATATTTCTACGTTTCGGCACACCACGACGAATTAGTAGTGACAACAGGACACAATTCGACAGCAAAATCATGCAGTACATAACGCACTGCCTAGGCATCAAACAAACGCTGACGCCATTCTACCATCCTCAAGCCAACCCGGTGGAGAGGAAAAACAGGGATCTCAAACACATCCGAATTTAACAACAAACACAGTTCATCACAACTTATCAAAATTTGCGGTCCAAAACTCCTTGTCCATTCAAGAAAAAGCTGCTATTAACAATATTAAACTGGCGTTTAACATTTTAATTTAATTTAACTTATGTATTTTTATATATGTTCTTAACTTTTAAACTTCTATCAAGTTCCGAGGCTATATCGAAGGCAACCCGATCCTAGTAGCCACCGACCACCAGCCACTCCGATGGTTAATGAGTCTGAAAACACCTTCGGGGAGACTCGCCCGGTGGGCCCTAGCCCTACAACCGTATGATCTGGAAATATTGTACACCCCGGGAAAAACCAATGTGGTGGCCGACACGCTATCTAGACCAAGCTGCCCTCCTCACCCGGAGAAAACCTGCGATCTCTGCACTGTCTCCATCGACATTCCCAAGCGATCCGCAGAAGATATCCGGAAGGCACAACTAGAAGACCCTGAAATTCAAAAAATCGTCATTTGTTTTGAATCCAAGGAACCCACGCCTGTAAACCATGCTCGATGGACCGGCCGGGGATACATCATGTCCCAGGGCCTCTTGTACCGCTACTCCCCAGACTCAGACTCCGAGGAATTAGTGGTACCAAACCATGAACACACATCCATCCTTGTGGAATACCACGACTCGGCTACAGCTGGACATTATGGGAGTGAGAGAACCTACCACCGCATAGCCACCCGCTACTTTTGGACAGGCATGAAAAAATTCATTCTGGAATATGTCAAGAATTGTCCAGAATGCCAACGCTGCAAAGCCACTAATATGAAGCCCGCTGGCTTATTACAATCCCCAGTTCCGGCTCAACGCTTTGAGCACATTGCCATCGACTTGTTTGGACCACTACCAGAAGCTCAAGAAAAAGAAAGGTGGATCTTCATAATAGAAGACACCTCCTCAAGATGGGTAGAACTATTTGCACTGGTCCAAGCAGACGCGAAAACCTGTGCCCAAACACTAATCACCGAAATATTTCTACGTTTCGGCACACCACGACGAATTAGTAGTGACAACAGGACACAATTCGTCAGCAAAATCATGCAGTACATAACGCACTGCCTAGGCATCAAACAAACGCTGACGCCATTCTACCATCCTCAAGCCAACCCGGTGGAGAGGAAAAACAGGGATCTCAAACACATCCGAATTTAACAACAAACACAGTTCATCACAACTTATCAAAATTTGCGGTCCAAAACTCCTTGTCCATTCAAGAAAAAGCTGCTATTAACAATATTAAACTGGCGTTTAACATTTTAATTTAATTTAACTTATGTATTTTTATATATGTTCTTAACTTTTAAACTTCTATCAAGTTCCGAGGCTATATCGAAGGCAACCCGATCCTAGTAGCCACCGACCACCAGCCACTCCGATGGTTAATGAGTCTGAAAACACCTTCGGGGAGACTCGCCCGGTGGGCCCTAGCCCTACAACCGTATGATCTGGAAATATTGTACACCCCGGGAAAAACCAATGTGGTGGCCGACACGCTATCTAGACCAAGCTGCCCTCCTCACCCGGAGAAAACCTGCGATCTCTGCACTGTCTCCATCGACATTCCCAAGCGATCCGCAGAAGATATCCGGAAGGCACAACTAGAAGACCCTGAAATTCAAGAAATCGTCATTTGTTTTGAATCCAAGGAACCCACGCCTGTAAACCATGCTCGATGGACCGGCCGGGGATACATCATGTCCCAGGGCCTCTTGTACCGCTACTCCCCAGACTCAGACTCCGAGGAATTAGTGGTACCAAACCATGAACGCACATCCATGCTTGTGGAATACCACGACTCGCCTACAGCTGGACATTATGGGGGTGAGAGAACCTACCACCGCATAGCCACCCGCTACTTTTGGACAGGCATGAAAAAATTCATTCTGGAATATGTCAAGAATTGTCCAGAATGCCAACGCTGCAAAGCCACTAATATGAAGCCCGCTGGCTTATTACAATCCCCAGTTCCGGCTCAACGCTTTGAGCACATTGCCATCGACTTGTTTGGACCACTACCAGAAGCCCAAGAAAAAGAAAGGTGGATCTTCATAATAGAAGACACCTCCTCAAGATGGGTAGAACTATTTGCACTGGTCCAAGCAGACGCGAAAACCTGTGCCCAAACACTAATCACCGAAATATTTCTACGTTTCGGCACACCACGACGAATTAGTAGTGACAACAGGACACAATTCGTCAGCAAAATCATGCAGTACATAACGCACTGCCTAGGCATCAAACAAACGCTGACGCCATTCTACCATCCTCAAGCCAACCCGGTGGAGAGGAAAAACAGGGATCTCAAACACATCCGAATTTAACAACAAACACAGTTCATCACAACTTATCAAAATTTGCGGTCCAAAACTCCTTGTCCATTCAAGAAAAAGCTGCTATTAACAATATTAAACTGGCGTTTAACATTTTAATTTAATTTAACTTATGTATTTTTATATATGTTCTTAACTTTTAAACTTCTATCAAGTTCCGAGGCTATATCGAAGGCAACCCGATCCTAGTAGCCACCGACCACCAGCCACTCCGATGGTTAATGAGTCTGAAAACACCTTCGGGGAGACTCGCCCGGTGGGCCCTAGCCCTACAACCGTATGATCTGGAAATATTGTACACCCCGGGAAAAACCAATGTGGTGGCCGACACGCTATCTAGACCAAGCTGCCCTCCTCACCCGGAGAAAACCTGCGATCTCTGCACTGTCTCCATCGACATTCCCAAGCGATCCGCAGAAGATATCCGGAAGGCACAACTAGAAGACCCTGAAATTCAAGAAATCGTCATTTGTTTTGAATCCAAGGAACCCACGCCTGTAAACCATGCTCGATGGACCGGCCGGGGATACATCATGTCCCAGGGCCTCTTGTACCGCTACTCCCCAGACTCCGAGGAATTAGTGGTACCAAACCATGAACGCACATCCATGCTTGTGGAATACCACGACTCGCCTACAGCTGGACATTATGGGGGTGAGAGAACCTACCACCGCATAGCCACCCGCTACTTTTGGACAGGCATGAAAAAATTCATTCTGGAATATGTCAAGAATTGTCCAGAATGCCAACGCTACAAAGCCATTAATATGAAGCCCGCTGGCTTATTACAAACCCCAGTTCCGGCTCAACGCTTTGAGCACATTGCCATCGACTTGTTTGGACCACTACCAGAAGCCCAAGAAAAAGAAAGGTGGATCTTCATAATAGAAGACACCTCCTCAAGATGGGTAGAACTATTTGCACTGGTCCAAGCAGACGCGAAAACCTGTGCCCAAACACTAATCACCGAAATATTTCTACGTTTCGGCACACCACGACGAATTAGTAGTGACAACAGGACACAATTCGTCAGCAAAATCATGCAGTACATAACGCACTGCCTAGGCATCAAACAAACGCTGACGCCATTCTACCATCCTCAAGCCAACCCGGTGGAGAGGAAAAACAGGGATCTCAAACACATCCGAATTTAACAACAAACACAGTTCATCACAACTTATCAAAATTTGCGGTCCAAAACTCCTTGTCCATTCAAGAAAAAGCTGCTATTAACAATATTAAACTGGCGTTTAACATTTTAATTTAATTTAACTTATGTATTTTTATATATGTTCTTAACTTTTAAACTTCTATCAAGTTCCGAGGCTATATCGAAGGCAACCCGATCCTAGTAGCCACCGACCACCAGCCACTCCGATGGTTAATGAGTCTGAAAACACCTTCGGGGAGACTCGCCCGGTGGGCCCTAGCCCTACAACCGTATGATCTGGAAATATTGTACACCCCGGGAAAAACCAATGTGGAGGCCGACACGCTATCTAGACCAAGCTGCCCTCCTCACCCGGAGAAAACCTGCGATCTCTGCACTGTCTCCATCGACATTCCCAAGCGATCCGCAGAAGATATCCGGAAGGCACAACTAGAAGACCCTGAAATTCAAAAAATCGTCATTTGTTTTGAATCCAAGGAACCCACGCCTGTAAACCATGCTCGATGGACCGGCCGGGGATACATCATGTCCCAGGGCCTCTTGTACCGCTACTCCCCAGACTCAGACTCCGAGGAATTAGTGGTACCAAACCATGAACACACATCCATCCTTGTGGAATACCACGACTCGGCTACAGCTGGACATTATGGGAGTGAGAGAACCTACCACCGCATAGCCACCCGCTACTTTTGGACAGGCATGAAAAAATTCATTCTGGAATATGTCAAGAATTGTCCAGAATGCCAACGCTGCAAAGCCACTAATATGAAGCCCGCTGGCTTATTACAATCCCCAGTTCCGGCTCAACGCTTTGAGCACATTGCCATCGACTTGTTTGGACCACTACCAGAAGCTCAAGAAAAAGAAAGGTGGATCTTCATAATAGAAGACACCTCCTCAAGATGGGTAGAACTATTTGCACTGGTCCAAGCAGACGCGAAAACCTGTGCCCAAACACTAATCACCGAAATATTTCTACGTTTCGGCACACCACGACGAATTAGCAGTGACAACAGGACACAATTCGTCAGCAAAATCATGCAGTACATAACGCACTGCCTAGGCATCAAACAAACGCTGACGCCATTCTACCATCCTCAAGCCAACCCGGTGGAGAGGAAAAACAGGGATCTCAAACACATCCGAATTTAACAACAAACACAGTTCATCACAACTTATCAAAATTTGCGGTCCAAAACTCCTTGTCCATTCAAGAAAAAGCTGCTATTAACAATATTAAACTGGCGTTTAACATTTTAATTTAATTTAACTTATGTATTTTTATATATGTTCTTAACTTTTAAACTTCTATCAAGTTCCGAGGCTATATCGAAGGCAACCCGATCCTAGTAGCCACCGACCACCAGCCACTCCGATGGTTAATGAGTCTGAAAACACCTTCGGGGAGACTCGCCCGGTGGGCCCTAGCCCTACAACCGTATGATCTGGAAATATTGTACACCCCGGGAAAAACCAATGTGGTGGCCGACACGCTATCTAGACCAAGCTGCCCTCCTCACCCGGAGAAAACCTGCGATCTCTGCACTGTCTCCATCGACATTCCCAAGCGATCCGCAGAAGATATCCGGAAGGCACAACTAGAAGACCCTGAAATTCAAGAAATCGTCATTTGTTTTGAATCCAAGGAACCCACGCCTGTAAACCATGCTCGATGGACCGGCCGGGGATACATCATGTCCCAGGGCCTCTTGTACCGCTACTCCCCAGACTCAGACTCCGAGGAATTAGTGGTACCAAACCATGAACGCACATCCATGCTTGTGGAATACCACGACTCGCCTACAGCTGGACATTATGGGGGTGAGAGAACCTACCACCGCATAGCCACCCGCTACTTTTGGACAGGCATGAAAAAATTCATTCTGGAATATGTCAAGAATTGTCCAGAATGCCAACGCTGCAAAGCCACTAATATGAAGCCCGCTGGCTTATTACAAACCCCAGTTCCGGCTCAACGCTTTGAGCACATTGCCATCGACTTGTTTGGACCACTACCAGAAGCCCAAGAAAAAGAAAGGTGGATCTTCATAATAGAAGACACCTCCTCAAGATGGGTAGAACTATTTGCACTGGTCCAAGCAGACGCGAAAACCTGTGCCCAAACACTAATCACCGAAATATTTCTACGTTTCGGCACACCACGACGAATTAGTAGCGACAACAGGACACAATTCGTCAGCAAAATCATGCAGTACATAACGCACTGCCTAGGCATCAAACAAACGCTGACGCCATTCTACCATCCTCAAGCCAACCCGGTGGAGAGGAAAAACAGGGATCTCAAACACATCCGAATTTAACAACAAACACAGTTCATCACAACTTATCAAAATTTGCGGTCCAAAACTCCTTGTCCATTCAAGAAAAAGCTGCTATTAACAATATTAAACTGGCGTTTAACATTTTAATTTAATTTAACTTATGTATTTTTATATATGTTCTTAACTTTTAAACTTCTATCAAGTTCCGAGGCTATATCGAAGGCAACCCGATCCTAGTAGCCACCGACCACCAGCCACTCCGATGGTTAATGAGTCTGAAAACACCTTCGGGGAGACTCGCCCGGTGGGCCCTAGCCCTACAACCGTATGATCTGGAAATATTGTACACCCCGGGAAAAACCAATGTGGTGGCCGACACGCTATCTAGACCAAGCTGCCCTCCTCACCCGGAGAAAACCTGCGATCTCTGCACTGTCTCCATCGACATTCCCAAGCGATCCGCAGAAGATATCCGGAAGGCACAACTAGAAGACCCTGAAATTCAAAAAATCGTCATTTGTTTTGAATCCAAGGAACCCACGCCTGTAAAACATGCTCGATGGACCGGCCGGGGATACATCATGTCCCAGGGCCTCTTGTACCGCTACTCCCCAGACTCAGACTCCGAGGAATTAGTGGTACCAAACCATGAACGCACATCCATCCTTGTGGAATACCACGACTCGGCTACAGCTGGACATTATGGGAGTGAGAGAACCTACCACCGCATAGCCACCCGCTACTTTTGGACAGGCATGAAAAAATTCATTCTGGAATATGTCAAGAATTGTCCAGAATGCCAACGCTGCAAAGCCACTAATATGAAGCCCGCTGGCTTATTACAATCCCCAGTTCCGGCTCAACGCTTTGAGCACATTGCCATCGACTTGTTTGGACCACTACCAGAAGCCCAAGAAAAAGAAAGGTGGATCTTCATAATAGAAGACACCTCCTCAAGATGGGTAGAACTATTTGCACTGGTCCAAGCAGACGCGAAAACCTGTGCCCAAACACTAATCACCGAAATATTTCTACGTTTCGGCACACCACGACGAATTAGTAGTGACAACAGGACACAATTCGTCAGCAAAATCATGCAGTACATAACGCACTGCCTAGGCATCAAACAAACGCTGACGCCATTCTACCATCCTCAAGCCAACCCGGTGGAGAGGAAAAACAGGGATCTCAAACACATCCGAATTTAACAACAAACACAGTTCATCACAACTTATCAAAATTTGCGGTCCAAAACTCCTTGTCCATTCAAGAAAAAGCTGCTATTAACAATATTAAACTGGCGTTTAACATTTTAATTTAATTTAACTTATGTATTTTTATATATGTTCTTAACTTTTAAACTTCTATCAAGTTCCGAGGCTATATCGAAGGCAACCCGATCCTAGTAGCCACCGACCACCAGCCACTCCGATGGTTAATGAGTCTGAAAACACCTTCGGGGAGACTCGCCCGGTGGGCCCTAGCCCTACAACCGTATGATCTGGAAATATTGTACACCCCGGGAAAAACCAATGTGGTGGCCGACACGCTATCTAGACCAAGCTGCCCTCCTCACCCGGAGAAAACCTGCGATCTCTGCACTGTCTCCATCGACATTCCCAAGCGATCCGCAGAAGATATCCGGAAGGCACAACTAGAAGACCCTGAAATTCAAGAAATCGTCATTTGTTTTGAATCCAAGGAACCCACGCCTGTAAACCATGCTCGATGGACCGGCCGGGGATACATCATGTCCCAGGGCCTCTTGTACCGCTACTCCCCAGACTCAGACTCCGAGGAATTAGTGGTACCAAACCATGAACGCACATCCATGCTTGTGGAATACCACGACTCGCCTACAGCTGGACATTATGGGGGTGAGAGAACCTACCACCGCATAGCCACCCGCTACTTTTGGACAGGCATGAAAAAATTCATTCTGGAATATGTCAAGAATTGTCCAGAATGCCAACGCTACAAAGCCATTAATATGAAGCCCGCTGGCTTATTACAAACCCCAGTTCCGGCTCAACGCTTTGAGCACATTGCCATCGACTTGTTTGGACCACTACCAGAAGCCCAAGAAAAAGAAAGGTGGATCTTCATAATAGAAGACACCTCCTCAAGATGGGTAGAACTATTTGCACTGGTCCAAGCAGACGCGAAAACCTGTGCCCAAACACTAATCACCGAAATATTTCTACGTTTCGGCACACCACGACGAATTAGTAGTGACAACAGGACACAATTCGTCAGCAAAATCATGCAGTACATAACGCACTGCCTAGGCATCAAACAAACGCTGACGCCATTCTACCATCCTCAAGCCAACCCGGTGGAGAGGAAAAACAGGGATCTCAAACACATCCGAATTTAACAACAAACACAGTTCATCACAACTTATCAAAATTTGCGGTCCAAAACTCCTTGTCCATTCAAGAAAAAGCTGCTATTAACAATATTAAACTGGCGTTTAACATTTTAATTTAATTTAACTTATGTATTTTTATATATGTTCTTAACTTTTAAACTTCTATCAAGTTCCGAGGCTATATCGAAGGCAACCCGATCCTAGTAGCCACCGACCACCAGCCACTCCGATGGTTAATGAGTCTGAAAACACCTTCGGGGAGACTCGCCCGGTGGGCCCTAGCCCTACAACCGTATGATCTGGAAATATTGTACACCCCGGGAAAAACCAATGTGGTGGCCGACACGCTATCTAGACCAAGCTGCCCTCCTCACCCGGAGAAAACCTGCGATCTCTGCACTGTCTCCATCGACATTCCCAAGCGATCCGCAGAAGATATCCGGAAGGCACAACTAGAAGACCCTGAAATTCAAAAAATCGTCATTTATTTTGAATCCAAGGAACCCACGCCTGTAAACCATGCTCGATGGACCGGCCGGGGATACATCATGTCCCAGGGCCTCTTGTGCCGCTACTCCCCAGACTCAGACTCCGAGGAATTAGTGGTAGCAAACCATGAACGCACATCCATCCTTGTGGAATACCACGACTCGCCTACAGCTGGACATTATGGGGGTGAGAGAACCTACCACCGCATAGCCACCCGCTACTTTTGAACAGGCATGAAAAAATTCATTCTGGAATATGTCAAGAATTGTCCAGAATGCCAACGCTACAAAGCCACTAATATGAAGCCCGCTGGCTTATTACAAACCCCAGTTCCGGCTCAACGCTTTGAGCACATTGCCATCGACTTGTTTGGACCACTACCAGAAGCCCAAGAAAAAGAAAGATGGATTTTCATAATAGAAGACACCTCCTCAAGATGGGTAGAACTATTTGCACTGGTCCAAGCAGACGCGAAAACCTGTGCCCAAACACTAATCACCGAAATATTTCTACGTTTCGGCACACCACGACGAATTAGTAGTGACAACGGGACACAATTCGTCAGCAAAATCATGCAGTACATAACGCACTGCCTAGGCATCAAACAAATGCTGACGCCATTCTACCATCCTCAAGCCAACCCGGTGGAGAGGAAAAACAGGGATCTCAAACTACAGTTAGTAAAAGACGCACACAACACATGGTCTTCCAAGCTCCCAGCGATTAGATTCGCCATGAATACTGCAAACCACGGGGTGCACAGCAGCATACCTAACATTTGGAAGAGAACTACGAACCACGGACGATGTCACCCGTGATCAACGAGCCATCATCCAATCAGAAACGTTCATTCCTGAAATCACACCGTACCTCCTTCGCCTCACGGACACGTTACGAGAAGCCAAACTACTGGAAGAGCAGAACCAAGACACGAGGAAGAAGTACGCAGATGAACATCGCCAGGAAGGACCTCATTATGAACCAGGAGACCTAGTCTGGGTCACCACACACACCCTGAGCAATACAAACAAGGGTACGACCTCAAAATTCGACCCAAAAAGAGACGGCCCATATAGAATTTTGCACGCCAAATCTCCCACGACCTACGAGGTCACCAGCACACAGAATCCCGGACCAACAATAGGAACCTACCACAAGTCCGCCCTTCAACAATACCATGGCCCCACGGATGTCATCCCAGAGGCAATACAACCCAAACGAAGAAGGGGCAGACCAAGGAAGGCGAAAGCCAAAAACCTATTCATTCGAGGATCCCCGTCGAGACGCCTACGGATCCTGAGGGGGAGTATGTAACACACCGTTCCCTCTACCGGCCTTCACACAAAGCACGACCCGTCTAGCCGAGACGCACGCAACACCATATTCTATAACACACCGCTCCCTCTAGCGAAATCCACTCAAAGCACGACCCGTCTAGCAAGACACACGCAACGCCAGGTAATATTCTCAACTTATCACTCACTAACGAACTTATTGTGGTCAGTGCTTATAAGTATTTCAGTTTTAATGTTAAGTCAAGCAAAGTCTCAAGTACTCCGCTTCTTCTAGTAAGAACGGAGATCTGCTTACGCTTAGTTCACGCTTCTACTACATTGTTAACCTTTGTATCATATTTGTGTTTATAGTCGATATAATAAAATCACTATACAATTTTTTTACAAGAGTCTTTCTCTGGATCTAACGATCCAGCCCGTAAATCGAAAGTTACTCTCTTACCGAGTAATGAACTGTAATGAACTATTTAATCAGAAGCTTCTTAGAACAAAAGGATATCTTATTTCCTTTTAGATAGCATTTATTATATAAGCGTAATTCTGCACATTGCAGTTAGTTAGTAAGTTTGAGCATTTGTAAACTGTTACTCTGCCAGTTTTAACTCCGCCTTTGTCTGTATTTTAAAAAATAAAGTTTTTTAAAACAGAATTTGGTGAAACTAAATTATTTTTGGCGCAGTCGGTAGGATGCGTAAAGGGCACTAACCAAATTTTCAAAAATCAAAATTTTAAAGTGCACCTTGAGTTTTTACTCTTAGTTACGCATTCCGTTTCATCAACCACTCCCTGGAGATCCTGAACCTTCGGTGGACGACAAGCATCGCTAAAACCGAACAGAAGGAGATTCACATCTGGAAATCAAACGATCAACTCATCACGGACAAACATCGCCACGGTGAGCATCGCTGGTTCCCGCAACTCTAGCTATTGAAGCCCCTGACTATTGGAGTCGAAAATGCTGAAAGCATTGTAAGTAGAAAAATTTATTTTGCAAGTGAAACAGTGGCTTTTAAATTAAAATATATAAATAATTTACTAACGTAGATAAGTTAATTTAAGTGCATTTGTCAATAAAATCAATCTACACATCTTGTAATTGATAGACAATTCAAGCCAGTGATTGATTTATTGCCGATCATTGCAATTTAGTAATAAGTTCACTTGAACTCCTGTAAGCGTGAAATCTGGAGTGTTGAATAACAATACTTAATATACCATCCAGACGACTAAGAGTTCATGGTAGGAACCCTGAATTAGAATACTAACTTAAAACATCCCCTTAAAGAAAAAGTGCTAAACTTCATGAGTGATACTGACTCTGATTCCGAAATCGACCAAATTGAACCAAATCTTATCAGACCTATTCGATTTTATTTACGCCCACCTGTGTTAAACATGGAAAATCAAGGCGTTGCTCCACAACCTGTTGTAGTAAATTATCCGCAAGGATTTCACATGTCCATTCTGAATGAAATTTCTCGGTATGAAGGCGACCCGACCGAATTAAGTGAATATATAAGAGCGGTCGAAGACATTTTTTCCCAATTTTATCAACCAAATGACCCCAACGCTTACATCAACAAACTCCTTTTATCAGCAACCCGAAACAGATTAAAAGGAATAGCTCTAGAAGTAGTTACCGGACAGACAATCTTATCCTGGATAGATCTAAAAACAATCTTGATTGACAATTTCGGAGATCAAAGATCCGAACTAAATTTAGTTATTGATTTATCCAGACTCAAACAAAATCTTAGGGAACACCCTGTCAATTTTTATAATAGATGCCGTTCTTTACTGGCAATTCTAAATTGAAAAATATCGCTCACAAACGAAGATCAGGCAATCAAAAATTACCGCATAAATAATGCTAAAGCCCTAGCCTTAAAAGCAATCACAAGTGGACTTCTGGAACCACTCGGATCCTTTCTCAGATAGCGAGCTCCTTTTACTCTTGAAAATGCTTTGACTTTCGTCAAAGAAGAGTTAGATGTCAGGTATTTCCAAAATTCTCAAGCTAAACCCCAAATGTCATCCCAGCAACCCACTAAATTACCTCCAAAACCGCACCCTGCATTTCACAACTATCAATCTTCCTACTCGCAATCTCAACAAAATCACTTCCCACAATATACACAACAAAGACAACAATATCGACCTAATTTTACACCTGTAAGACAATTAAACCCCAATCAACCCCCTGCAGTTTCCTGGCTATCAAAAACCCTTCGGTAAACCCGACCAAAATGTGTTTGCACCCAAGAAAAATTTCCAACATTCCACTAAACCGGAACCCATGCAAACTTCAACTATTAAGAAACGCCCAGCCTCTCAACAAGCGGGAAATTTCAGACAAAGACCTTTTAATCAAAATTTTCAAAATCAAGGTAATTTTCAACAAAGAAATAACACCCCAAATTACTCCACGAATAACGGACAACGTCCAAATTACGTATCTGAAGAATTATACAATTTGACCACCGAACCCCAACAAGAATTAAACGACTTATACGATGATTATCCCACTGAAACCGATCACCCAGAGTACCCAGAAATGTACGACGAACAATCTAATTTTGACAATTACCAAGAATACGAACACGAGGATTTTCCGCTACAAGCCTCGGAAGAAACGACACAATAGAAAATTTTTTCATTAATCCTAAATCCAATCTACCATTTATTATCATTCCCCAAACTAACGAAAAACTTCTAATTGATACCCCGGATCATCAAAAACCATAATATCCCCCGAATTTGTTTTCAGAAATTTTACTAACTCCGTCTATCACCACAATTTCGAAATTACGACCTCTCACGGAACTTCTAAACATAACCTAGTTGCCGACATTCCTTTGCCCACGCTTTTTCATAAATCAGGTAATCATCAAGTTTACCTCTACAATTTTCATGATGAATACACAGGCCTTATAGGATCAGACTTATTAGCCGCACTTCCTGCCAATATTGACTATAAATGGATGCATATCCAAACTGAAAATACTACAGTCCCATTCTTCTACAACCCATCTATGACAAAACAGCAGCAACAAAAACGTAACGAATGTAATTTCTTAAAACTTAAAGACCCTGAAAATACACTTTGTAGAAATATGATCCCATCTCGTACCGAAATGACCATCCGACTACCAGCTATTGGTAAAAATGGAAATAAATTATGCCCAAAAATCAAAATTTCTGATACCTTAACTATACCTCCAGCCATAGTGCATTTGTATAACAACTGGTTCACGACGACTGTATTAAACACCTCTGACAAGGAACAAGCTATTTACGTAGTCGACCCTCTATACCTAGAAGAATTCGATATTTCAACAAAACCTAAAAACAAACCTACGATTAGATCACCTGTTTATTATCGTTTATTATATTATATATATTTATTATATATATATATATATTAATAATAAAAAGGACACAACGAAAAAGGACCAAAAAACTGTAATTTACGAATCTGACCCGAGGAGCGCTGAACGTTCCCGTAGTAAGTTAACCGAGGGTCAGAGGAGTAAAAGCATATAACGGTGTAATTTAATACTTAGATATTACACCTTAAAATAACAAGTCCTGGGAAAAAAAACGTCTGAAGAAGGGGAAATTTCCAAATACCTGGAAGAGGGCAGACATCATAATAAAGAAAGGAGAGGATAAAGACCCTGAGGATCCTAGATCCTACAGGCCGATCTGTTTGCTGAACGTCCTCGAAAAGGTATTCGAGAGATTGATCTGTAATCGGATACAAGACCATCGAACGATACAAGGTATGCACCAAAGCCAATATGGGTACAGAAAGGGGAAATCGACAGAGGACGCAATAAACAAGGCGCTGACGGAAGTGGAGGCCGCGGACTCCAGATATGTCATCACAGTTCTTGTGGACATATCTGGAGCCTTCGACAACCTGTGGTGGCCAGCGCTCTTTGAAAGATTACGTGCGATCAGCTGCCCAGCAGACCTAAACAAAGTCATAAGGAGCTACTGTCAAGATAGGTGGGTCGAAATGTTCAGTCCTACCGAAACCTTAGCCAAGCGGATCTCAAAGGGATGTCCGCAGGATTCCATATGTGGCCCCATCTTTTGGGACCTCATTATGGAAGAACTGTTGGGCGTCCTCGAGGGAAGCCAGGAGGTCAGGGGGACGGTAGCCTACGCAGACGACCTACTTATGGTAATAAGAGGTGAATTCAAGACTAGAACTGCAGCAGAAAACGAACGATACCTTAGCACTTGTAAATCAATGGTGCTTGAAAAACAAGTTGAAAATATCGGAGAAGAAAACCACCTACGCTCTGATGAAGGGAACTCTGCAAAGAGACCCTCTAATCGATATAGGTGGAAAAAGAATACAAAGAAAAAGAGCTAACAAATACCTTGGCATATACATTGATGAGAAACAAACCTACAGTCAACACGTAGAAGAGGTAGGAAACAGGGCAAAGAACATCATGAAGAAAATTGCCAGACTAGCCTAAAATGATTATAAGATCCCTTTAAATAGGGTGCAACTCTATTTCGGGAGCATAATGGCCACAATTACAAGCTATGGAGCCAGTGTATGGGCGGACAGGCTGCTCCTACAAAAACCGAAGCAGAAGATAAGAAGTGCCCAGAGGGGGGTCCTCATAAGGCTCACAGGTGCTTTCAGCACATCGCTGGAAGCCCTGTGCGTCATAACGGAAAGCTGCCCGCTGGACCTGACAATCAGGAAGAGGGCAGCGACGTATTGGAATAAGACAGGAAATCAAGAAAGGCAGGACAGAATATTGAAGGGTGTCAGAACCAACAACAAGAGAGAGATTAATGCCACCATATACCAGGAATGGCAAAGCGGACCAAGCAGAGGTAGGACGCCGGACCCACGAATATATACCTAACATAGAGCGAAGACTGATGGATGCACATTTCAGACCGAGTAGGGGACTTGTCCATTTCCTAAGTGGGCACGGACCCTACCCAACATACTTATTTCGATTTAACCTGAAAGAAGACGACCTTTGTCAGTGCGGGGACGTCGGAACACCGGAGCATAAGGTGTTCCACTGCTCCGACACGGAGAACGAACTCCAAGAGGAGAGGAACAGACTTCGAGACAAAACAATTAGACACATGTTAAACTCTCCCCAGCTGTACCTAGATCTGAACTGCTTGGCGGAGAAAGTATCAAGAACCGAACAAACAAGATTCTATCAACAAAATCAGTGACAACACCACCAACGGGGACAAAAAAGGAAGGAAGGAAGAAAAAGGAAGAAGTAGAAGTAGAAGATTCAACCGAAAATCGAACTCGCCTTGCTATTGCAAGATAGCTAAGGATAGAGAACGAAAAGACGTAAAAACCCCGGACAAGACTCCTAAAAAAGCAAGAAAGCATGAAATAATAGCATGATAAATAACAATCAATAGCATGAACAATATAATATAGTAATAGATGTAGATGTAGAAGTAGTGTAGTAGTAGTAGTTAAGTAGAGTAGTTAGGAAGCATGGATAGTTAAGTTTGAATAAAGTAGAAAAGCATGTAGTAATTAGCATGAACACAGTGCACGAAGAGTAGTAATAAGTAATAGTTAGATAACTGCTGGTTCTCTACCGCTGATCTGAAGCAGCAGGGCTTCACCTTGCTGGAACCGGTAGAGATAAACCGCAATTGGGAAATGTAGAATAGTAGCAACTGCAACACTGTGTTAGCAGAATAGGAATAAATTCGAAACATGGGAAATTGTTTATTTTATTTTTAATTCAATAAATGGATATCAAACAAAAGTAGGACAAGCCTGTAACTACGAATCTGACCCGAGGAGCGCCGAACGTTCCCGTAGTAGGTTAACCGAGGGTCAGAGGAGTAGAAGCACACCACTGTCACTTGTAAGTTAATTAGATATTTGACCATATAAGAAGTCCTGGAAAAAAAAAAGTCCGAACGTGCCCCTGGGGTCTACAGTTACGTGTTGCCGTACTGTAGTAAAGCGTTCTGGTTACCAGAGCGTCGACCAGTGCGAGTGTGCACCCACTGGTTCGACTGAAAAGTAAATTAGCCTACATTGCCACTCACTTCAAAATACTGGTTCAGACAATTAAAGCACTGGGATCAACAAGTAAAACCCTAGTAAAAATTGGGAAAGAATAGCAAACATTCACGTCTCTTACAAGTGCACCAAGCGAAGTTAAAGCTAAAAAAGCGTATAATAAACTTGAAGCTGCTTCAACAATAAACGCTGGATTTAAAAAATATCTTGTCTGACAGGGGACAAAATTTTACTTCAGAAAATTAAAAAAAGTATCTTGTTTGCCATTTTAATGGCAATTAAATGAAAATTGTATTTGTTTTTAATTTGATAAACTTCTTTTATTAATATTAGAAACACGTTTAATTTAGTGATATAAGTATTTTCATTTTTTAATGCATATTTTGCATATTTAAATGCATAATTTGTATTTTTAGGTGCATATCTTGCCTGGATATTTCGACTTTTTTAGTGCATATAAATCCGGCCTTTATTCATTACAGTTATTAAGATATAACTATAATTTTTTTATTACCTCAGCAGTTGCGTACTGCCATGTTACGCAATAAAGTTTTATAATACACCCTGCAGACTTTCTTTGCGGGAAAGAAATAACAATACACTAATCTAATAGCTACAACTGATTGCAAAAGCAGAGTGATGCTTTCTACAACCAAATCTTTTTAGTAAAGTATTATGTGCACATTTCAAAACAGCATTAACACCATTCTCATCTGTTTAAACTTCGGCTTGTAATTCACTAGGTAACACTATCACATTTTGTAAACAAACACTTGTTTAATATTATCACTTCAGCACATTTTATGGCACTTCTTGTTAACCTGTAACAAAAAAACTTCGATCGACACTTGACAGAACAAACCTCTAAAAAGTGATAAAATTTCGAAATATAATAACTTGAGAAACCTCTAAATAGGGTGTGGCATATTTTGTAAGCAGCTTCTTTACCTTTGCATACTGTAGTATAACAACAATGATTTGCCATTATATATTGTATGCAGTTACAATAGCTAAGATTGTTCAACGAGAAAAACAGAACATCGCCGTTAATACCCAAGGAAACCAAAGTAAAGTAAACGACAGGGAATTTCAGCAGCAGAAAGAGGCCGACGGTAATTAAATTTAAATAAAGAATACCTTAAAAACCACTGAAAAATAGCCTTTTAGGTGTTGTTTTCTTATCAAACTGACGTTAACAGAAACAAACAGAACGGTTTGGCACGGAGCGACGGAACAAAACATATTTCAAAATAAAAATTCTATATTCAAGAGTTGTGCGACATAACTACAAGCACAAAGACGGCTTATTTAAAGCAGAATATAACAAAACCGTTTCAGAAACGCTGTCATGCTTTCAACGCATGCATTTATTCAAATCTATAAAATTGTATTATTCCATGTTATATCGTATTTAATATGTATAATCATAGGCAAATAGGACGGATTATTTTTGAATAACATGTTATGTTGTACTCTGACAGTCTACACTCGTATGGACTATTCATATCACTTGCCATAATTAATAAATGGGTTTGTTTTAGATTTTAGTTCATCACTATTCATTTTACTTTGTCCACCGTATGTGATAGGTACGGAGTGTCGGACAGGGCTGCGGCAGCTATCGTCTCTTCCGTTTTGCATAACACACACTCAGAAGTGACAGTTGTTGACAGAATGAGGATAAGAAGAATTAGACAAAATGTACGTAACCAAATTTTAGTAAAAAATAAGATCAAAGAAATTCCTGCATTGTACTTTGACGGGAGGAAAGACAGAACTGCAAAGATTGTGAGAAAGGGAAATAAAAGAAGTAGAGTGATTGTAGTAGAAGAACATATTTCGATAATTAAGGAACCAGGATCTATGTACGTTGGCCACGTAGTTCCACTAACTGGTACAGCGAGAGATATAGAAAGATCGATTTACAATTTTTTAATTAGTGAAAATATATCGACGGAAATGTTGATAGCTGTTGGGTGTGATGGCACTAATACAAACACAGGGAAGGCAGGGGGCGTGATACGACTTTTAAAAGAGATTTGAGCGTTCATTGCAGTGGATCATATGTCTTTTGCACGCGAATGAGTTGCCATTTGTTTGCACATTTGGACGGCGTAACTTCCGGCCCCAAATCATTTTCTGGGACAATAGGAAAAGCATTGGAAACATGTGAAACCTTGCCCTTAAAAGAATTTAAACAAATAGAAGGTGAACTACCGGAAAAATCAGCCGATCTTAGTTCAGACCGAAAATACCTATATGAAATTACGTTGGCGATCATAAATGGGTATTGTCCTCCAGATTTGGTACACAGGAGCCCGGGCAAACTTTCCCATGCCCGGTGGTTGACTAGAGCCAATCGAATTTTGCGCTTATATATTGGCACACAAGACCCAAGCAAAAATCTTAACATTTTAGCTACGTTCATTGTGAAAGCATATGCTCCTGTTTGGTTTGCGATCAAAGTTCACTCGTCTTGTAAAGATGGATCGAGACATTTATGGAAGCTTATTTCAAGTACCAGATACCTGCCTAAAAAACTGTTAAAGATAGTGGACCCAGTCTTGAATCGAAATAGTTACTTTGCTCACTCTGAAAATGTGCTGGTCAGTATGATAACTGATCCCCAAAAGCACATCAGAGAACTCGCTGCGAGACGCATTATAAAAGCTCGACAAACTAATCAAAACACAGTTCCACGCATATTTGAAGTACCGAAAATTAACTTAAATGCAAGCTCATACATTGATTTGATTAATTGGCAAGAGAATATTTATGAACCTCCCATTTTGAGAAACATTTCTAATGAGCAACTACAATCATTGATAAGGGAGGCGATTTTGAAATGGATTTTATGAGGTTGCCGTGTCACACCCAAGCAGTAGAAAGGACAGTAAAAGTGGTTACTGAGGCTGCTATGAGCGTATGTGACAAGAAAACAAGAGAAGGTTTCATAAAATCTAAATTAGAATCACGAAAATTGATGCCAAAGTTTGAGACGAAAAAGGATTTTCGCTATAAAAAGTGATTTTTTTTGTATTATATAACTCCCTTGTTTATTTGTTTTTCTACATGAATATAATTTTCAAGTTTTGTTTTATGTGCTTTATTTAAAAATAAACCTTAGAGACAATGTGCCATGACCTAGAAATGTGTTATACATGTAGACAAAAATTTGCTAAATTTTGTATATTTTCCAAATTTTAAGCCCCTGGCGGGAGCTGAAGACAATTAGTAATAAATCTTAAAAAAATTGCCCAATCATATATTATCATAAGGCAACTTTTTATTACTATTACAATTAGATATATGAAAAAAAAAAATGTTGCCATACAAAAATGTTCCACCCTAATGTTGATGTTGCAAACGTCATTAAAGACGTGACATTTTCAACGCCAAACAGGGCTACCAGATATAGAAAAGCCTTCAGAGAGAGTGCAGAAAGTAGCAACCAACTTTCCGCCGATAAAGCCCTCTCAGTGATTATCGAAGGGAAATTAACGAAACACGAACATAATGTCAGCACGCGAAGTCAACTCAAAAGTGTTCCCGAACTACGAAACTGTAAGGGAAGCTAAAAAATTATGCTGCCCGGAGAGCATCCTGATAACTGAGCAGCTCGAAGAAGTAAAATTACAAAATCTGCTAAATCATACTACAAGACGCATCATACAATTTCAAAGAGAAGTGATTAAAACATTGACACCTCAACAGCTAAATGATTTGATTTTGATTTCCAAGTGGGGATGTGACGGATCCTCAGGACAAAGTCAGTATAAACAACAATTTGAGGATGCGACTGTTTCTGATGCGAATATATTTTTGACGTCTTTGGTGCCTCTACAAATTATATGCGATGCACACATTGAACTAGAGAGGGATACTGGAAGGCGCACCCTAACTGAACTGTCGAACGCGTAAGCGAGCTCAAGTGTTAGACAACTGGCGACGTTGTGGCGGGGTGTGTTGTCGCTTTCTTACACACTAGTATTTATGCGTGGTTCTAACAAGTTGATGTCATTCTTAATATTTTAAATAAACTATTCACCATGGTGAAGTTTTGTTGTGCTTATAGATGCACAAATGAATGGAGACCAAATAGCGGCATAAAATTTCATCAGTAAGTAACACATTTAAGTAAAAATACAGTGTAACAAATATTGGTTATACAAGGAAATCACGATTGGAATTGTTTTTGGCAAAACGATCTGACCTAGTCGTCAATTTTTTTTTAATTGTTAGATATTAGTAACAATGTAGATTCTAAGTTGTCCATTTAGTATACGTATATAGGCACCTTAAGGATTGACGATAACACAAATTATTTTGAATAAATTAAAAAAATATGAGATTTTTCATCTTAAAATATTCCATTTACTACGTATTCACCCAAATATATTGTTGCATCAGCCACATTATGGAATATTTAGCCATTATGAGTTATCACCCCATTAATGTCAACTCACTAAGATAAATACCCCATTTTGGGTATAATTTCACGACTGTTCATAGGTTACCCGTAGTAGTACTTGTAATAGTTTTTATGCTCAATAAATAATTGATTTAACCGAACGCTATTATTTTTATTAACTAAAGGTTTTTAGTCAGTTATTGCAAATTAAGTGAACAATAATTTGGCAGTTTACCTGCAGCTTAAATAAAAGAATTCTAATCGTTATACGTGCAAGTATAACGATAGTGTGACAGTTTACCTGTATCTTTTATGAAAAGCTTCCATTATTGTGACTTAGGTACAATAATAGTGTAACAGTGCATCTGTATACCTAGTCCAGGTATTCTATTATCGTACCAACAAGAGTACGGAGCCTCATCAAAGCTGCCCTGGTGTCAGAAGTCCCCTGATCAAATCTGTGTGGTATAACTTAACCTGGTTATCCAACAATATATTTTTTAGATTTCCAATAAAAGATCCAGAAAGACTGAATAATTGGGTACAATCAGTACGGCTGAAAAATTTTAACCCTACAGCGAACACTGTAATATGCAGTGAATATTTTAAGGAAGATGATTATTTACAATCTTCCGCTAAAATAAATCGTTTAAAAAATGATGCAGTACCTTCAGTTTTTAATTTTCCTGTTCATCTACAAAAACCAGATTCTAAAAGAAGAAAAATATTAGTTCATGATAATGTTGCAGATGAGGTATGAAATTGTTTCCGCAGTGAATGTTATTTAAAAATAATCGTACATCTTTAGGTTTTACCAGCGAAAATTTTTGACGAGCCACAACCAGTAGCAGTGAAAACATGTAATGTGTCAGTACAAACACCTGTTTTTTTTCAAAACTAAAAAGGAAATGATACTGAAGAGACAGCTAAAGAATCTAAAACTGCAAGTCAAGCGAAAGAACACTAAAATAAAAACCATTAAAGATTTGATTAAGCACCTTAAAGCAAACAAAAAGTGTTAGGCCAATATACAGGATGTTCTAATGAACAATTTCGAAGGTTTTTCACTTGCATTGTTTAAAAACGAGGTAAAAAATTCTAAAGTTAAATGTCAAACTGGAAAGAGGTATACATAAGAAATGAAAAATTTTGCGCTCACCTTGAATTTCTATTCTCCCAAAGCTTATTCGTTTTTACGCAACAAATTCAGTCTACCTCACAGCGCAACTTTACGAAAATGGCTTTCCTCTGTAAATTGCGAAGTTGGTATTTTAACAGAGGTTTTAGAATTTTTGAAACTTCAAGTAGATGAAAGACACGACTACTTAAAAGATGTGGCTCTAATTTTTGACTCTATGGCTATACGGTCCCAAATAATTTTTGACAAAAAAAATGGTAAACATTCTGGGTATGTTGATCTAGGAGGTGTTGCCAATGTTTCAAATGAAGAATTAGCAACAGAAGCGCTCGTTTTTCAAATTGTTTCGTTTTCAAAAATATTTAAATGCCCAATTGCATATTTTTTTTACAAATAAATTAACGGCTTCATTACAACATAATTTCGTTTTAGTGGCAATTCAAAAACTTTTTGAAGTTGGTATCACTGTAAGATCAATAACTTGTGGTGGATTAGTTACTAATCTGAAAACTTTCGAATTATTGGGGTGCAATTTGTCACCAGAAAATATTTCGCCGTCATTTAAACATCCTAAAAGTAATAGTGAAATTTATTGCATTGTAGATCCATGTCAGGCATTAAAACTCGTAAGAAATTCGTTTGGGGAAGCCCATATGTCCTCACCTAAAGGACAAATATCTTCCATTACATAAAAAAACTTCATGATTTGCAAGAGGAAGAAGATTTAAAACTCGGTAACCGATTGTCCATATCCCACGTAAAATATTTTATGAAAAAAATTAATGTGCGTTTAGCTGCACAAACAATTAGCAGTAGTGTTGCGGATTCAATAGATTTCCTTCGTGCAAGTGGTCACCGTGAATTTTAAGTCAGCGAAGCAACAGTAGAGTTTTTAAGAATATTTGATAGAATTTTCGACTTAATGAATTCCAGAACAATTTTTGCAAAAGGTTACAAATCGCCATTATACTTAAATAATCGAGGTTATTGGTCTAATATTTTCAGTGAAATTAAAAATTATATATTAAGTTTAAAATGTGCAGGTATTGAAATTGTTCGTCATCGGAGAAAAACCTTTGCTATTCGCGATTTCGACTACCGATGGGGGCGCTGCTGTACCGCGAGTCACGTGACGAGCTAGTCATAACTGTTTTGACGTTTGCCGTTAGTGTACGTTGTTGTTTAGTGGTTTGTTATATTGTTGTGCTAAATAAATACGTTATTATTATTGTTTAAGTTGATTGTGAATTAAAAGACTATCGCTAGGTATTTAAAGTAACATTCAAAGTTTCCTCGATTGTGTAAGTATTTCTATTTAGTTGTTTTTGTTGTAAAACGATCTAAAGAATGGGTTAGGTTGTCAACCAAAATATTTACATTTACATTTATTGTTTTTTAAGGATTATGGCTTTTCTAAGAATGGGTACAATTTTCAAGTATCTCAATGCTACTCCAGACAGCCGTTGTGTTATCGAAGGAGAGGAAGTGCTTTTTGCAAAGCAACTAATTAAGTGTGGCTTGGGAAATGTCGAAGACTGCAAATACGAGATTATTGCTCTATGTTTGCAAACAAGTGCACTTGCTGACAAGCCCCACGAATTAAAAAGGCCAACTATTAGTTAAGGAAGGTGTTGTGGAGGTCAATAATTTTATATGTAGCTGCAAAGCAGGTCTGTCAGGAGTGTGCAAACATGTGTCAGCATGTCTGTTTTATTGCAGCAGGTATAGTGTCTGGTGTAATACCATTTTATATACTTTAAAATCGTATTTTTTGTATTATTTTTTTTTGTTATATTTTAGAAATGACATCCAGGACATGGAAAAGCTAACCACCACCGATTTGGAATGTTACTGGACCAAAAATAAAGGTTCAGTTGAAGAAAAATACAGGCCTAAACCTATCAATCAATATGCCTGCATAAAAGATGTAAAGAAGTGCAAGCCGTTGACTGCAGAACAACAGGAACATTGCTTAAAAATATTAAGAGAAAATCAACCAAATTCGATTTTATATAAGCATTTGTAAGTTAATACACTAGAAACAACGTAACTTTAGAATCTACCTTTCAATTACATTTTAGCTCAAAAACTTGTGGTGGAAATGCAAGTAGAGACGATGACGGGATATCTGGTGCTAGTAGTAGTAGTACAACTACTACCATACAAAGACGTGTGCATGCTTTGAGCGGGCCAATACAAAATATACTTGAAAATGCAGAAAACTCTACTTTCTAGGAGAAAATCAACATCAGCATGGATAACCTAAGTTTAAAGCCATGTTGCAACGACTTGTTGAAAATGTTGTCAATGCAAAATCGACAAGCTGCAATCGCAGTAAGTCAAGGATCCGATAAGTGGAAGGAATTAAGGCAATTAAGGATTACAGGTAAGTTAACAAAATATAGTAAAATTAAGAATTTAATATGAATGTTAAATACTGCCTAGCTGAAAGTGCCGAATCAGTTTTTTAAAATGTTATAGGTATTTAGAAAAAGTTATGTGAAAATGTATTTGTAGGTTCCACATCTTATCCTATATATACTTATAGTAGATCAGACTGGGAGAAAAAAGCAAAATGGTTATTTTTCCCAAAACCGTTCAAATGTGTGTATACGGAACATGGCAAGAAATACGAAAAATTTGGTTTGTTGAAATACAAACAAACTTGCGGTGCAGACTGTGATGTCGTGGAATTAGGTTTTTTTATTTCAAATTTGTATCCTTGGTTGGGATTCTCGCCAGATGCAGTAGTAATGAGAAATGGGCATCCCATAAAGTTAATTGAAATAAAATGTCCTTATTCAGGTAGGCAACAATTTTATTCTAGAGGTGCATAAAATATTAAAGAGCATTTATATTACAGGTATAACAGAAGATGCCACAGAATTTGGAAAGTCCTGCAAATATATTCAGTCCGTGGGTGAAAATTTTAGTTTAAGGAAAAAACATGTATATTATGGACAAGTACAATTAGGCCTGGCTTTATTAAATTTAAAAGAATGTGATTTTATTTTGTATTCATCTAAATCCGAAAGTTTTTTAAAAATTATTGTCAAGTTTGATGAAATATTTGCCAAGAAATTAATTGAAAAAATTTCTTTTAATTATTTCAATTATATAATACATTATGCATGTAAAAAGAAATAAATATATTCTGAAATTTCACGTTTATTATGTTTTATATGTAACTTACACATTGCAATGTTTATAGACTTAAATATTAATTTACATTTAGCAAAGTTATTGAATTTAAAATTTCATTGTAGAGTTTGATGAAACGTTTGCTACAAAATTGATTGAATTAATTTGTGTTAAATATTTGAATTGCATTATGCAAGTAAAATAAAATAAATATATTCTGAATTACAATTTCACATGTAACTATCATTATGCAGATTGCAATGTTTATACACTTAATTATTAGTCTAAATCTAGTAAGAATTTCGAAGAATCCAATTTTATTTTGTATTCATCTAAAACTAAAAGTTTTTTAAAACACATTTTCCATTATTTTAAATTCAACTATCATATATGTACAATGTTTCTAACCCTAATTATTAATCTACATTCAGCAAAAATTATGTCCATTAAATAAACTTATCTTCGGATAGAATAGGGGTTTGCAACTTTACAATGGCACAAGCTATAGAAAATATATCATCTATATAATTTACTAAATTCCACGGTAATGGACTGTTGAAAATTTCAAAAATTCGGATTCTTTGATTGGCCCTTTCTACGTGTACTCTTGCTCTTGAAACACGAATATTCTTTTGTGCCTCTGATGCAGAAAATTGATTCTTTTTTCTTAGAAAATAGGGTTGCACCATTTTTACAAAATTTTTGGCACAAATGTCGTTAATGGCAAACCCTTTATCTACCATAACCGAATCAATGTGAGGTTCTAATTTTTTTTATCACATCACTCTGTTCAAAAATTGCTTTATCTGATGCCCTTCCACCGTAACTGGTTGAAACAAATATTATCAGTCCTGCTGGAGATACTCCCGTCATAAACTTTAGAGTGTTTCGTCCTTTGTAATGCGAATACGTTTTAATACGACAGCATCTACATTTCGGTTTCTGAACAGGAATTTCTATGCAGTCTAAAACTATTCTCACACTTTGAAAATCTTTGAAACAGTTAGGTAGAGATGCCCGACACTCGTCTATTGATGGCCAAACAATGCATTCCTTTAAAACATTAGCTATATATTGAACATATTCGTTAAACAATAATCTACAAGTACTCGGAGAAATTTGGTATAAAATGGATAATACCATAAACTTGAGAGACAATTTCATCTTCATAAATACAATAACTATGCAATCTTCAACCGAAAGTTTACGAGTTCTGGAAGTGGGATAGCATGTACAAACAAGTGATATTATACATCTCAAAAGACTAAAATTTGAAATCCCTGTTAACGAATTTAAATGACCGTCACTTGTAATGGAAGATGTGAATGACTGAAATACGTCTCCACTTGTAACTTGTACTTCTTTGTCCATTTTCAAAATGTTACCAGTCTGATTTACTACACTTAATGGCAAATTTAGCAAAGCACCAACTGCACTGCGTTCACTTTCATTTAAGTTATCAAGCGTAAGAACTGATGTGTCAAGATTTTCATCTTCATGAAATGGTCCAGGATCTAAAATACTTTCACAACGAAGTGGAAAGTCACTCGAAGTTGCACTTGCTTCTTTGAACATTTGCCGTTTCTTCATTCGTTGTTGTCTTTGTTCTACCGCTGCTCTTTTAATACCTCTAGTAAAAGTTTGAACTGGCAAGTTTTGGCTAGGAACAGCAGTTATTTTGAGTGTAGGTTTCTTTGAGATCTCTAAATAAATAAATTAGCTTTAGTCCATTGTAATAAGAATAACCTTGAATTACCAATTTTGTGAAATTACTTACCAGACATGTAGAAGTAATCTTCCTTTCTTAAATGTTTTCCACAAACACGCATATAATTTGTGGCAGGTTTTCCCATTTTTAAAGCATTTTCCCAAGCTTTTCTACGAGGAATTTTCTCCTCATTACCAAACACGTTTGCAATTAAAACATAACCACTATTTTCTCGCGGAAACAAATGAAAACTTATATTAGTTTCTTTCATTCTTATGGTATGACAACCATATACACAACAATTCGTTTTGTCAACTTTCTTTTTTACACTCATTTTAACTTTATTTATCAAAAATTATTTCATTACCAAACGTACGCTTGACGCTTTAACAGGCGGTTATGACTAGCACAGTTTGCACATACTGCCACCAGGTATAGCGTTTTCTTATTTGGAATCGCGAATACAAGCATTTATATTTTATTTCTCAATTTGTTCTTATGTTAACATAATCTTTGTACAACCATTTACACCATATTTCTTATTTGGACCAACATTTTACTTTTCAACTATAAACATTCCAATATTTTATTTTCAGATAATTTATTCTTCAAGGAATTCTGCTTTGTCCCTAAGCTTGTACATACAAAAGAAATCCAGTTTAGTCAAGGCGGGCAAAGGTATACGAACTCTCCCTTCTTTTATGATAATTATTGTCCTAAACGGTTGAATAATTTCTGTTCCGTCTTAAATACATAGGCGCCCATTGGGTAGCTAATCCTCACTTTGTCGGCATATTTCTACGTTTTGCAACTTATGACCGGACGGTGCCAAGCCTTGTGAATTTAGTTTTTACAATTTTCACAGGGAGAGGTACTTGCAAACGGTCAACCTGATCCTTGGGTTTTAGAAAAGACCAGTGTTGTGATGTACTCGTAAAGGTTAACATCTTCAATTTTTTACCATTATTTGCTTAATTTAATAATATATAGTATAAGGTTTCGTTACAAAATAAAATATTATAAATACAGTTCATCTCAACTTCAAACAATTATTTCTTAAAATCCTACTCTACCTTACAATTACAAAACGCAAAATCTAGCATTTTACAGACTACCTGTGAACATCCGGCCATTGAAAATCTGAGGGGTATAATAGCTTTCAGTTTTTAAATCCCTAATTGTTAAACATGAATGTTTAAGCCGACTTGACGCAGGTACAGTATCCAAGTACCTACTTTGCAAGGTTGTCGTTATTGTAAATAAAAGCCTACATATTACAAGGAAAATGTATAAATATTTTCTAGGTATTCATTCTATAGAAATTTCAAGTTGCATTTTGTAGACTATTAAATACTTTTGGAATTATTTACACTTGATTTAGAAACAAGAAGCCAAGAATAAATATTTATCAAACTTATCTTTTAAACTTTTGGGCGGTCACACAATCAAAAATTCGAAATGTTCTTTGAGCTGTGCAGTGAATAATGCTTTGGGTTTTAACTGTCATTATCAATTACTCTATTAAGGTGGACTATAGGAAAAAATGCCCTCGGAGAAATATCCTGGAAAAAATACTGCCGGTACTCCCGAGAAAAATACTTGCACGGTTGCAACACTAATTTGGAAAAGATCGTCATTTTTTTCGTTTTTATTCGGTCCGCATGAGGCAACCAAAACCAATAAACAATTTACATATACCTACATTATCCATTTTTTTAGTGCCCAAGACAATGAATTGCCATCAGATTGATACAAGGCTTTGCAATAAATTATTATTCAATACTGCGAAAATATTCAATATAGAAACAAAAGAGAAGCATGGAAAAAGTTTTGATGTTGAATATTTTTTTTCCTTCCATTACCACTTGGATTTAAAAAAGCGACTGTATTCCAGTGAATCTACGTAAAATAATTCTAGAAAAAATCTACGGGAAAACATCAAGGAAAAAAAATAAGGAGGAAAACTAATCAACGAAAAAAAATCCAAATTATAAAATATAGTTGTTTATTTCATTATTATTACTAGAGCTGCGCAAAATTGCGGTGGAGAGAGACTTGAATTTGTTATTTAATGCAATTTTTCATTTAATTAAAGTCATATTTGAAAAATGGAAAGAGCTTATCGAGCAAGTTAAATCCCACAGGGGGATGTAGCGCCGGAGGAAGTAAGAAGTAAGTATAGCCATATTTAAAATGGAGAATTGCCTTAGAAAAAGCAACTACGACTTTCAATACCTAGTTTTAATTACAAACATACAAAATACAAAAATTGAATAAAGATTTACATTATGTACGGTATAATCTCTTATTCTGAACGGGGCCTAATTTTTTTATATGCATACCCAAAAAATACGAAAAATGTAAACAAACGGGGTATGAAAAAAATCGTTTTAATTTAAAACAATCTATTTATTTCTAATTAAATCGTTTTTTTTGTAATTCAAAATGTATTTTATGGTTTTTTCAATTAAAATTCGTTATTTACAATTTAAGTATCTTTTTTGTATTTAGCGAACTCGTTTGAATCCATAATCTCTTGCATCCTGGAGTCCTGGGGTGCCCGAAATGGTTTTTTGGTTTTAAAAGTTTGATTTAAATAATGATCGTTTTGAAATCATCTGATTTAACTCGCGATTTAAAAGACTTGTCTAAATCAAGTGATTTAAATCAAGCACACCCCAGACAGAAGTAAATTAGTAAATTAGTAAATTACAAAAAAATAATTTTAAATTTAAGTAAGCATCTACGATCTCATTAATGCTATAAATAATTATGTTTATCGGTCATTGGCCAATCACTTAGCACAATAATTGTTATGAGCAATTAGCAAAAATTCCAAACGCTTTTGACGAAACAAGATGGAATTATGAGGATAAGGTAGTAATATTACTGCCTGTCTGCTCTACATTGCCACTTACATTTAGACAGTTTTGAGATTAAAGCGAGTTGACTTTAAAGTAGGGTGACCAAACGTCCCGTAAAAACGGGATTGTCCCGTTTTTTCACGATCGTACCCGGAGTCCCGAAAAAGTATACCGGGACGCCTAAATGTCCCGTATTTACGTTGGGTACTAATAAACACATTTTAAAATCACTAAAACGGTAAAACCTCGCATGGTGGGTTGGACAAACGGAGACGACAGAAGTCTGTGAGCGTCAGACAAAGTCAGAGTGCGGGTGTTTGTCTTGTGACGTGTGTTTGTTTACGTTATTTAGTCTCATATTGTCACTAATTATGCCCAAGCGTCAGTGTAAGTTTAAGGAGGAGTATTCCAAAGAATGGAAGTATATTAAAAAGGGACGCTATGACAATGAAGCAGAGTGCACAGTTTGCAATAGTGTTTTCAGTATTGCTCATGGTGGACGTTCAGATATAAAACAACACATCGCATCAGTGAAACATACGAACAGACTGAGTGCCCCAAGTAGCAGTAAATCTCTTGAAAATTATTTTATAAAACACTATTCAAATGAAGAAACGAAAGTTAGAGCTGCTGAGCTAACTCAGGCCTATCATACGGTCAAGCACCACCACAGCTTCAGGTCAAACGACTGTATCAGTAAGTTAAACAGCGTTATGTTTAGTGACTCTGCAATTGCATCAAAGTTTAGCTCTGCCAGAACAAATCAGTCAGCCCTGATAACTGGTGTTTTAGCTCCATTCAGCTTGAAAACTAGCATTGAAGAGATGAATAAATCCCCTTTTTATGGCATTTCAACTGATGCAAGTAATCACAAAGCTGTAAAAATCTTTCCTTTTGTGATTCAGTTTTTTGACATAAATGAAGGGATACAGTCAAAGTTATTGAAAGTAGCTTCTTTGCCATGTGAAACATCAGATGAGATATCTAGTTTCTGCTTCAATTGTATTGATGAGTTCAAGTTAAATAAAAACAGTTGCATTGCGTTTTGTGGTGACAATACCAACACAAATTTTGGTGGTTTGAACAGAGCGGGACAAAACAATGTATTTAAAAAATTAAAAACTAATTTACATGGTGGTATTGAAGGTGTGGGTTGCCCTGCACATGTACTACATAACTCCATATGTACAGCAGCTGATAGATTAAGCTGTGACATCGAAGGTATTGTTGTCAAAGTCTTCTCTTATTTTTCTGTATACACGGTGCGAACAGAGAGGCTAAAAGAATTTTGTGAAATGGTCGACGTCGAATATGGCACTATTTTAGCGCATTCAAAAACTCGTTGGATGTCTTTGATGCCTGCAATAGAACGAATTTTAAAACTGTTTGATGCTCTAAAGGATTTCTTTTTAAACGAGAAAAAAGCTCCAAACATTTTGTTAACATTTTTTAATAATCCTTTAAGTGAGGCGTACCTGGTTTGTCCATAGCCAATTCAGTATTTTTCAACAAGGAATTAAAAAGATCGAAGGAAGTACAAAAAGTGTTATGGAAGTCAATGATGTATTGGAATCTACGCTCACAGCTTTGACCAGAAGAAATAAGGAACAGTTCTTATCATTTAGTGTAAAATCCATTCTTAAGCGTGGCAGTATTACGCAACAAGACGAAATTAACTTCAGAACTGAAGTTAGGGACTTTTATGAAAGCTGCATACAGTATCTTGAAAGATGGAGTGTACCGTTCTCTACTTTCTCAAAATTCAAATGGATGCTTTTGAAGGAGATCCCCAGTTGGGAACAAATTGAAGAAACTATTTGTTACTTCAACGAAAAAAGTATTGACATAAATGATACTTTGCTATTTGATCAACTGGCATCGTTAGCGGATTTTGTAAGTGAAACGATTAAAGGGTGGACTGATGAAGATAAAAAACCACCTCTCAGTGTCACGAAAAATGGGTTTGTTTTTTTAAAACTCATACCAGGCCAGAACAGCACTCTAAATTTTTGAAGATATGCCAGTATGTGTTTGCGATCCCTGCCCATAATGGTAATACAGAAAGAATCTTTTCGCTTATGGACATTCAATGGACGGACGAAAGGAACAAGATGGGAGTAGATACCCTTTCTGCAATCCTGCAAGTACTCTACAATTTCAAAATGGACTGTTCTAGTTTTTACAACTTTATATTGGATAAGAATGAGGTTTTAAAAATGGCTGGAACGAAAGCAAAATATCCCCAATTCAAATCCTAGAGATTTTTAACATAAGTTTGACTAACGATTTCAGTTATCTTGTTTAATTATGTATTGAAGTATGTATTAATAAATAAGTATTAACAGCAAAATTATTGTTTTAATTTATTATATGCCTCACAATTTAAATTAAATTACAAAAGCAAAGGTAAATTGAAAAAGATTTATAGGTCTCAAAATAGCTAAAACGAGCATGTTTCAATGATTACGTACCGAGGGAGGCCCCTCGGACCCCCCTTTAGCTGGAGGGTATCGCCCCCAAGCCCTCTTGGTACGAAAGAAACTCCACAAAATTGGATGTAACTATATTTTATATTCTGGATTTTTTCCTTAGATTATTTTTTAAAATTTTATGTAAATAGACTATAAATCAGCAAACAAATATCTGTTTCACTGCCTTAGATGCGGTAGAGGGAGCAATTCATCCGATAATAGGAAATATTTTTTTATAAATTAAGCCGCCCTTTTGTAACGGTGAGATATATCGAAAAATCAAATTAAAAAATTTAGTTTAACGAGACCTTTAAAATGAGGTACCACTTGACTGACCTCTTGTTATATACAGGGTGAGTCAATAGTGTGTTCTCCTTCGATATTGGGTGAACCGTTAGAGATACGATAATTTTTCAAATACTAAAGTTTTAGGGTGTCATAGTATCTATCATTCAAAATTATTTTCACTTCTATAGGGTGTTTCAGTTTTGCGTCACAGATTATTGATCAATTTTTTAAATGGGACACCCTATATTCAACTACATATTAGAATGCACCATCAAAACTGCTACAAGACCATATTTTGTTTTTGGAATTTGGCTGCACGGTTGCCAAGATATTTAACTTTTCTTGAGATTTACTGATTTTGCAGAGTTCCCATCAAAAAATCATTGTGACCTGCGATTAGCAAATGGAGCTAAACAAATTCATGTGAGTAGTTGTCAAAGTATGCCCTACCTCTTGTTACAAAACTAGCTCAAAATATCGAATACGCTGTTTGTGAAAGACGGGTGAACTTGACGAAAGTGAGGGCGTTAAAACTTGTTTTTTTTCAAATAGAACACCCTGTATTTTTTTACATTATCAGTTGCAGATCTTAATTACCTTTCATTTTTGTAAAGTATGTCCTATACCTAAATGTTACCCTTTTCGATATAATTTGACTTTTTTCCAAATATTCATAAATTTGGCCAAAAATTAGGCATTTCTTTTTACTACGACACCCTAAAATACCTTGTATTTGAAAAATTATCGTATCTCTAACGGTTCACCCAATATCGAAGGAGAACGTATTATTGACTCACCCTGTATATAAATCGTACACTAGGTATTCAGTAAAAACTTTTATAAATTTTTCGGGCTCGTGGAGGGAGGTTTCACGAAATTTTCAAATACGAAAGTAGGTCAAATTAAACCTCATCTAAAAGGTCTTTTTAAACTCAACAACTTAAAAGAAAATATCGCTAGCTCAAACCGTTTAAAAATGGCGACCAATTATATCAAAAAAGAGGCCACTACATACACCTTTTCCCAGTGGTTGGAAGTAATGAATTACAAGTAATGCATTACTGTAATTAAATTACTTTTTTCGGTAATAAGGAATGTAATGCATTAATTTAATTGATAAGTAATTAGTAATTTGAATGCATTACCTTTTTTTGGTAATGTGATGAAAAAATACATTACTTTTGTCATTACTTTCATATTCAACAGAATAAATAATCAGGATATTCAGAATATCATTCATGAGTCATGACATGACAAATCCCGGTTAACCTGGGACCAACAAAATCCTTATTTTCCTAGAATAATGTGTAATACCTACAGCAATGAGTGAAGGAATGTTGAGTAAGGTTTCATAGGAAATTTGTTGCTTGGTTGAGAACGAGGTACTTAGTTCGTGTTCCAAAAATTAAAATACTTTCGTGCAACATGTTAGCATCGTCTAATTTAAGAAAACATCTTGTGGCAAGTACTAAGTACCTAGTATAAAACTACCCTATTATTTGAATGTTACAGATATTTACTTATTATTAATTCCAAATTTGTAGCTATACCTAATACTCATACATTTTGCCATTTACCCTTGTTTTATATGTACAATGTTGTACAGTGTGAAATATCTGTATTGTAACATTTTTGGAAAGCTTAATTGGATGTTGATTAATTTTTGCTTTTGGCAGCAGACGTTTTTAAAACGAAACGTCACGCTCTAGCAGATAACAATTTTGAAACGCAATTGTTGTTAAATTTAAACACGGAATATGTAGAATACATTTTTTTTAATTATTGTGTTTTGTGTGGTGTAATTATTAGTAGTATTTAATAACGACAAAAGTAATGTTTAAAATAATGCATTACTTTTTTCGGTAATTAGTAATTGTAATGCATTACCTTCCACGTAAAGTAATTAGTAATGAGAATGCATTCTTTTTTTGGCTAAATAATGAGTAATTGTAATATATTACTTTTAAAAAGTAATGTTCCAATCACTGCCTTTTCCCAACCGCACATGAACTATTAATTGTAGCAAGAAAATTAGTAGTAATTTTTAAAGTCCATTAAATTAGCTTTCCAGCAATGTACCACAGGAGGACAAAAACTAATTGTTAGTACCACTTCTCTTCCTCAAAAGAGCGGGAACATTCAAAAAATATTATCTCAAAAATCTTAAAGAGGACGAGGGGTCAAGTAATATCTCATTTTAAAGGTCCCATTAAACTGAACAATGTAACATTGCACTGGCACTAATCCTATATTATACCCTGTACTTTCCTGCCTCTACCACGCACTCTTATTTTCACCTTTCAACTAACAAGTTGACACCACCATCATCCGCCTTCCCATCTTACATTTATAACAACTACCACAAATCACTTACTTTTATAGATGTTTGGGCTAAATGAGCAAGCCATATGCAGATTCGTATCCACGCTGCAAGTTTTCCTCCCTTCAGTAAGATGGCAGCACTAGTACTCTGCGCATGTGCCGTAACTTTCTTCCAAAACAAAATTCGCAACCTTGAAGGTGAACACGTCACTGTGACGTCACTTGCAGTGTGCGTTGTTTCATGTTTATGTTCTCACGTGTGGGTTTATTGGTTATCCTTAATCTATTCATTTATTGTGGTACTGTAACGTTTTCCCTAACGCTTTAAGACGTTTTCCATGTAACGTTTTCGTCTTTACTACGTTCGAATCACGTTAAATTATTTATATTTGTTTCGAGTAGCTGCAGGGAGTTGTCCAGGGTTCACCTGGGTTACCAGAACCTTTCAAATAATGTACACATCGGAAACGGGTTAAATTAATATCAATATAATATGTATAACTATGTACAATTTATTTAAATATATATATTCACCGGAAAATAAATCAAGTATTTCAACCTGTTATAAATAAAATAAAATATTAATCCTGTAGACGTCGTTTTAGTGCTTCTTGTGGCACCTAATTTTCTGCCGCACTCGGTATGGTACGGTTCTTCGCCGGCCTTCAAATTTATTGCGGACGTCTGGGTAAATTCGCGCGTCAACGACCTTGCTGGTTCAAAACGCCAGTCTCTGCGCTTCTTATCGGGCGAACGGCTGGACGGGTATTTTAAGCTAAACAAAATTAGTATGTGTTTCCGTCGTGCATTCTGTATCAATACAGGACGAATAAATTCGGGAACGGTTCATAAGTGACGCTAAACGTTTTAACGGTAGTTTCTGACTTTAAAATCAACGGTTACCAATATAGTACACAGTAGTGACTTCGCCTGCAATTTTCAAACAGTAAGTGAACAACAATTTGCTAGTTTTAAAATACTTTCCACTAAAATCACACCTGTTTGTTACGCTTTAAACAACCAGGCTGCGTTTGAGTATCAACTATTCGTTGTCTTATCTGTTTCAGGGATTATTATACTAATTGGTTCGATGAATCTTAACTTCTTTCGTCATGCGATAAAGTATTTCTACAAAGGGGTAAATTAACAGCAAACTACTGACATTTTCGCCTAGTGAGTTTGGAATTTCCCCAGAATAACACACCTCAAGATTCTTAGGATATTGCACCCCGTAATCTGAGATTAACATCGATTTCCCCTGTGATTTTTCACCCAGGAAAAAGTCAACGGTTATTTAGCAAGATAGTGTACTATCAATACTTGAAGATCCTACGCCTCCAAATTTATCGATAATTCACTACGGAAGAAACAGTTGGCCTCTGAAGCATTGAACACCACGCTCCAAGAGTTGACTGTTAATAATTACTGTCCTCTGACATAAACAGGTTCGTACATCGACAGTGATCTCAAATCGTAACTGATAAGTTTTAACGAAACTTTTATTTTCAGGTAATAAATGATTTGTGAAATGCACCCTAATACTTGCCGGTACTTGGAACATGAATGCAAACAGGCTGGATCTCTCGGATGTCGGTATACTGGTAACTGGAACAGTAATAAATAATTACAGCAATTATAATTCAGTTGACTGCGTGCACGGCTGAACAGTTCGGGTTGTTTTCAGTAAAACAATTCGGAAACGGCTGGATTTTCTGGTATGAATTCTTTAACTACTTTTAAACTGTATTTATTTAAATGTGAACTCAAATACACAGGCTAAGTTCAAACTGTATATTCGCCAGCCAGGCTAGCGAATTGTTTGACCGGTCGGTTTGACCCCACGGGTCTGAGTCTCTGGAGGAGCTCAGTCGGAGTCTGACTCTCTGTCGGAGTCGGATTCTCTCTTTTTCGGCAGCTCCTTTCGTTTTTATAGCCAACCCAGCTCATCTTGCGGTTCGGACTTCGCGCATTTCCCTCTCTGTTTGTAGTGGGAGATGTCGTCGCTCAGTCATCTGAGATGGGTGGGTACTAGAAGCGCCATCCGCGCCTTTTTCGTGAACTAAGGGCGGTGCTCGTCTAAATAAAATTGTAAAACCACAAATACGCGAATTCTGCGCGCTCTAAACTTTGAATACAATTTTACCCTGTCACAGTACATCCTTTTTGTGATTTTGTTGGTGAATTCGTAGGGTTATATTAACCAAAAGGACATTTGTGTGAATAAAGAAAAATATCTTCTTTGCTTCATCTATTTTTTAATGTAAGTACTTATTTTACCTTATAATTATTTGTTATAAAAAATCTGTAGTTGTACCTAGGACAGGTACCGAACAATATTTAAATATTCTGACGCTACATTTAATTTACAGAATGGGTTAGGTAAACTGTTGTGTGCCAGGGTGTGAAGATAAAACAACTTCACGGCATCGCTTTCCTAATCCTAAAAAAGATATGGATAGGTTCAAGAAGTGGCTTGAGGTAATTAAAAATGAAAGTTTGTTTCCAATGGATCCTGTACAATTACACGAAGTCAGGAAAGTGTGTCAGCGCCATTTCGACTCATATGATTATAGCGTTGGCTCTAAAAGGATGCACTTAAATGCGATTCCTACGCTACATTTACCAGGTAAGCACATTGACTAGGTACCTATACAGCTGTGTACCTTTGTAGGTATATATTTGAAGAGTGTAAAACTACTATATAAATTTTTTTTCTTTGGTGTAAAATTAGAGTATTGGTTTTTACTATTTTGCTTTATTTTATTACAGAATCTACTGAAGAGCAACAGCTATCGCTTGTTGCAGAGCAAGTTTCTTTGGGAAAATCAGGTAGTGATACTTCGTTGCCGAAGCCAGCATCTATGGGAAATAGTGTATCGGTCAACGAACAATCCAAGTTGTTACAAAGGGGAAAATCAGTTAAGGGTTAGTAATACACTTATTTAATTGTTTAGTCATAATGGCTTGCAAATTTTTCTAATAGCACTTACTAGACTTTCTAATAGGCTACCTACTTCAAATTGAAAAGTAGTTGAATTCTAAGATTCATGACTAATTTATTTATTCTGTTAGATGATAAATTTCATGTTTTTATGGTATTACACAGAGAGTCATTATACAAATAAGTTTGTTTCTTGCAGCCCCCTGGACAAAACCCGCAGAAAGTTTTGAGAAGTATTGGTTTCAAAGCAAAAAGGGATTTGAGCCCTAGAAAACAAATTTTATATGGCCATTTACAAAATGCCCATAATAAACTTAAGAGCGCCATAAACAGCTGAGGGAAATTTTAAAAATCGGCTACAGCATGCTGAAAAATTTGCGAAAGAAATCGGGCTGGAAAAACAAATTTCAAATTTAAATCCTGCAGCGGCAGCTTTCATTCGGTGTCAGTTTCGGGAATCGAAAAGATCTTCTCACCAGCACCGCTACACGAAAGAAGAAAAAATTATGGCTTTGGCACTTTATAAACAAAGCCCAAAATCATATAGATTTCTTGCAAAAATATTTACGTTGCCAAGCAAGGCAACTTTAGATACGTTACTTAATGCTATAAAGTTTGAAACTGGGATTATACCCCACATTTTTCATGCCTTGCAAAACATGACGAAGAATATGGATCCTGCGGATAAATATGTATCATTGATATTTGATGAAATGGCCATAACTCCGTCATTAAATTTCAATGAAAAAAGTGGGTACATAGAAGGTTTTGAAGAAATGGGCAGTAAAAATACAAGGTCTACAGAATTTGCTGATCATGTTTTAGTATTTATGGGTCGTGGGATAAGGAAAAACTTCAAACAACCCCTATGCTACACGTTTGCTGGTTCTGGGGGTGCTAATTATTGCCAAATAAAGAAACTTCTAAAAGAGATAGTAAAATTGCTGCTACAGATCGGTTTGAAGCCTATTACAACAATTTGTGAACAGTCGGCAACAAATTGCAAAGTAATTAAAACCCTCTTGGAGGAAACAAGGGGGAATTACCTCCGAAGAGATGGAGAGTACAGAGATGGGTTCTTTGAAGTGGACAATTTTAAAATTTTCCCTATTTATGACCCACCACATCTGGTAAAAGGTATTCGGAACAATTTTCTGAATAAAACCATAAAATTTGTCAAGGGGGGTGCCAAAGTGGCGAAATGGCAACATCTTGTTACTCTTTATGAGCAGGACAGTTCATAGGTGCATCGAGTTTCACAGTGATTGTAATAACTTATTTTGTGTATTATTATAAGTGCTTATTAAACTTTGCTATATATGTAGGTGATATTAACATTATAATAATAATACTCTTAATTTTATATAATCCCAAGTAATGTAACAAAATTGCAAGGAAATATAATACCTAGTATATTGTATAAATGTATATACATGCAATGCCTCTGCAATAAAATACCAATTTATTTAGATCTTAAACGAATGTGTCATTACAATTTTATTTTAGAATGCCCGGTGCAAGATGCACAGATGCAGTGTGCAACAATAGTTATCAAAATACAAAAGGACAAGGAATTTTGTTTCATAGATTTCCTAAAGACTCATCTCTTAGAAGTTTATGGGTAAAAAATGCAGAAGAGATGGTGTGTGGAACCCGGAATCTTGTCTAATATGTTCATTACATTTTTCGGAGGATGACTATATTCGAGTTTTAAAATCAGAATTGTTAGGTAAATCGATTGTCACATACAATCAGATTAAATGTAGAAAAAAGACTTTGGATTAACTGCAACAATTCAGTTTTTTATTTATCAGTTATTTGAACATGCCTATTAATAAAGCAAATTATTACATTTTAATTTGTTTTAGGAGTGCCAGCAGTGAAAAGATTAAAACAAATCGATGTAATACAAGAAAAATTTACGTTTAAACACCCAGTAACTAACAATGATATACATATGTTTGCGGATGTGCCTCATCTTCTGAAACTTTTAAGAAACTGGTTCATCGATCGCGGTTTTGTTTTGCGGGACAAAATCGTTGTTAATAGAAAACCAGTTGAAGCTATCGTAAATTTGGCTGATTCAGAAATGAACAGTTGTTACAAGCTAAATCAGAAGCACATTGAATGTGAAAAAACTAAAAGGCAAAACGTTAGGCTAGCTTCTGAATTAATGTCACACACAACAGCGACTGCTTTATTACACTACATGCCTGGCGGAAATAAAAAGCTGGCCACGGACACTGGAAATTTTATAAATTTGGTAAATACCTGGTTTGACATTATGAATAGTTACGTACCAAAAAATAAAATAGATTACAAATCTGGTTATGGAATTTGCGTAGCTAAACAAGATGACGCATTAAACCAAATGTATGAAACTGTTAAACATATGAAAGCAATAAGCAAAAATGCGTTGCAAACGTTTCAAAAGGGCATTTTATTGTCTATTAGATCGTTGCAGCTATTATATAAAGATATGGGTAATAGATATGAAGCAAAATATATTTTAACGCATAGATTAAATCAGGAGTCACTAGAAAACTTTTTTTTTTCAAATAAGAATTAGAGTGGGGCTTAATGATCACCCATCTCCAATAAATGCTATATACCGAGTTCGAATGATCATCTTAGGGAAAAACCCCGGCATTCTTAACACAGAAGTTAACACTGAAGATAAGTTACCTGATGAATACATTTCAGCTAAGGTCGTTAACACTGCTGAAATTAATTTGCATTATTCGACACCAACAAATCTATCATTGCCAATTTACAGCGGCGATGATGACACTAGCGTGTTGTCTAGTGATACTGGTGAAACGTTGTCTACTACCGAACACAATTTAGGAGAAACAGCTGGTGATGCATTAACTTACATTCTAGCAAAAAACATAAAAAACAATATCCGCATTTGGGGGATTACACCTACAAACGAACTTCCAATTACAATGTTCCATCACGGGTTCGACATTTGTCGTATGGTGGTCTAACAGAACCCACTAATTCATGGATGGCAGAAATTAAAAAGATGGAAGAAATTTTCAACATCTGTCACAAACAAGATATAAAGAAAAAGAAGGCCGTAACAAGCGCAGTACGAAAAATAGCGAAAAGAGTGTCTACTCCAAAAGAATTAATTAAAGATTTCATAAAACTAAGAACCATCATTAAAATTAACTATTTAAATTTAAAAATGTTTCACCAAAAATTAGAGAAGAATCGTGGTCTCAAACGAAAATGCAACCAAGATCAACAAAGAAAGACTACCAAAAAATATAATAAAATAAACTCCTTAAGTATTTTGTTATGTTAGCTCTAAATAAAATTTCTTTTGATTCAACTATTTGTTTTATTTGTTAATTGTTTGCTTATTTTAATTTTTTAAATACAAATGTCACAGTCATATAACTGATATCTTTTTATTATTATTTTATTTTGTGTAAAACTGATTATTACAGGTACTTTAGCAATCCCATCTACTGAAAACCAAGACTGAAAATATTAATTTACGTTAAATTGAGCAAATTTAACGTAAATTTCCTTTGTCTTGTAGCAGCGTATAGCGGTAGCGGTCCACTCGCGGTCAACATATGACGTCACGCAACGAGTACTAACGAGCGCGCCCGAATGGCGTATGAGCAATCCTATACCGTTTAATATCCTTGGTCAAGCGTATACGTTCGCCAATGCAAGCGCATTCTGTATTCTCGAGTACCACTCGCTTAGCCAGTTCTTAAAACGTATACGACAGCTGAAGTCTATGATAACTTCGGATACTTTCTCCTCTGCACCAATAAGAAGTAAGTATTTTTAGGGACTTTTAAAATTTAAATCTGGGAAAAGTTTGATATACTGCATAACTGCACTTAACCTAGTTTTCGAAGCGTGTTCCAAATAGCAGATACATTATTAATAAAAAAAAAACAGCAGACAGTACGCATTAAAAATGAATCAAGGAGACAGTAGCAAAAAAAGAAATGCTAAAATAACTTCTAGTCAGACAAATGCTATGATGGAGTTTGTTAATTCAAATAATAAATTGCTAAGTGCTAAATTCTCAAGCACCTTTACTTTTAAAGATGCCCAGAAATTATGGGAAGATTGGCCAATATTTTAAATGGTATTCCTGGCACGAGAAAGAGTTGGAAACAGTGGCGGAAGGTAAGAAACAGCAAAGATAATTTGTTTGTTGTAGTACATACTGTATAAATTTTAGACTTGGCAAGATATGCGCACCAAAACTAAGGCGAAAAGGAGTGCCATTTTAAATCATAGACGAGTCACTGGGGGTGGTCCAGCTGTGAAAGATGAGCTGAACTCGGCAGAGGAAAAGATTTTATCTTTAATTTCGCCAGTAACAGTTGAAGGTCATTCTGATGTTGAACAGTCTACTGTTGATTTTCAATACGTAAGTGTGTGTTTACCAATTTATGTATACATATTTTAATAAACTTCTTACAGAATTTTGAAGATATGGTGATGGAAAATTTGGAAGTGGTGTATGAGGATCCATCTGCATCTTCTACGCCAAAGCATGATGGTATAATTATGCAAATAAAAATCAATTGTTTCATTCTTAACGATCTTACGTTTATATTTTTACAGCAATGATTGATGTAGTCCCAGGGGTACTTGCAACCACCACAAACCCCGATTTGCTGACAGAATCAATTCCAAATGTAGAGGAAAAAAAACAATGAATGTAGAGGCCGAAACATCGACTTTAAAAAAAAAAGGTAACTACTTTCCACATTTTTTATGTAAAACATGCGAGAGACAAGAATACTGAATACTTTTGAACATAAACTTTAATTAAAGTAATGTTTGTTAATTAAATTTTACAGGCAAAAAAAGACATGTAGCTGCACACCGCCTTAGCCATTCCATGGAAGCCACTAAGGCCTTAGCAGAAACGGTGATAAAGAAAGCCGTAATAAAAGAACACTATTACGAGGCCAAATTAGAGATTATGAAGCAGCACGCTATAGCCATGAGCAGAATAGCCAGTGCTTTAGAAAAACTGAGTGAAAAAGAGTAAACCTGTGCACAAGTTTACCCTTTTTCACTCAGCTGCGAGTTGGTTAATTATTTAAGTTAGTTTTAAGGTTACAAAGTTGTTAATTAGTAGTATTATTTCTAGGTTTAATTTGTTATACAGCTTAGGTTAATTAAAGTTTTGTTGTAGTTATTATAAGGTAAATATTAAAATAAATATTTGTTGTATTTATTGAGACTTTTATTTATCCGTAAATATTGCTTTATTTAAATTTAAATATTAAAATGTTTTTTTATAAAAATCAGTCATCATAAAGAATTTTAATTTTCGGTAAAATAGTTAGCAATTAGACGACGCTGAACATTGCGAGCTTCTGCTAATTCTGGGTTTATTCTGCGTATTCCCAATTCATTATATTATTATACGTCAAAAACGTAACATAAAACCATTTAATGGTGAAAAATACGCGATATGGAAATTTCGGCTAAAAGCGCTTCTTAGTGAACTAGATGTACTGAATGTTGTAGACGCAGAAATTCCAGACGATCCAAGCGCTGTGGCTAAAAAGAAATACAACTGCCCGAAGTACAATGATTGACTTCTTGAGTGACTCGTACCTGAATTTTGCAAAAGACAAGGTTTACGCGAAAGAAATCTTTCACAGCTTGGATGTGATTTATGAGCGGAAAAGTCTTGCAACTCAATTAGCCTGTCGCAAGAAATTGTTATCTCTGAAATTAGAAGGTGGCACATTATTAACAACACACTTCTCCAAGTTTGATTAAATTCTTGCGGAACTGCTCGCTGCCGGAGCAAGGCTTGACGAGATGGATAAAGTGTCACACCTACTCACGATCCTTCCAAACAACTATGATGGGGTTATAACCGCCCTTGAGACTCTCAGCGAAGATCATTTAAATAATGCTTTCGTGAAGACTCGCCTCCTAGACTATGAGGTAAAACCCAATGCAGAGGCGAATGTATCATCAGGTATGAAAGCTTTGAATGCGGCGTCATCATCATTCATATCAAAAACAAACTAACATTGGACACCGAAGCAGAAAATGCGCCACAATGTAAACAATAAATCAAACAAGTTCTCCCAAGGATTTCAATGCCAAAATAATAAGTTCCCAAGACCAAACTATAAAAAACCAACTTACAAATCGTCAAATATGAATTTTGACCACTGCGGCAGGACCAATCACTTCAAACGAGACTGTATTTATTTTAAAAGAATGGTCAATGGTCAATAATAAACAAAATCGAACAAGGACTCTTCAGGCAGTAACCACCGAGCTTCACGCAACCAATAATAATAGTGATGGTTTTGTGTTCATGGTTGGGGAAGAAAACGATAACATCTACAGCACAAATAGAGATGAACTATATTTCTTCCTGGATTCTGGTGCTTCTGAACACATCGTAAAAAACCCTAACATCTTCACTGAAAGTGTGGACCTGATTACACCTCTACAAATTTCGGTTGCAAAAACTGGATCATCCATTCAGGCTACAAAGCGGGGAATAATAGAAGTAATCACCAACCTGGGAGTTCATGGACGTCTTAAAAATGTTCTCTACTCCAAGGAAGTACCCTACAACCTCCTGTCTATTAGCCGACTGCAGGAAAACGGGATGACCATCATATTCGACCATACAGGGGTAATAATTAAATATGGTAGTGAAACCATCATATCAGGTAAGCCCATGCAAGGCCTAATGGGTATAACATTTTTAAAACCCAGTCACATAACTTATAGTAGTCAAATGAATGATACAAAAAATTATAACTTATGGCATAAGGGCCTGGCGCATATCAGTAAAGAAAAATTTTTGAAATTAAAAATTGACAAATGCTTAAGGATAGTAAATCCATTGACGGTATATTACCAATAGATGGGTTATGTGAAGCCTGTATTTATGGCAAACAGGCGCGATTACCATTTGCAAAAGTAAAGTCAAAGGACCACGTCCAAAGACCTCTATTAATAGTCCATTCAGATGTCTGCGGAAAAATTAACCCACCAACATTAGACAATAAGAATTATTTTGTATCATTTATTGATGACTTTACTCACTATACCGCTGTCTATTTAATTACGTACAAATCAGACGTGTTAAATGCCTTTAAAGATTATGTGGCAAAATGCGAAGCGCATTTTAATTAAAAAATTGCAAACCTCTATTGTGACAATGGGGGGGAGTATCTATCAAACGAGTACAAGGCTTTTTGTGCACAAAAAGGCATCACATACCACCTGACCGTAAGCTATACACCACAGCAAAATTCGGTAGCTGAGCGAATGAACCGAACAATAACAGAAATGGCCCGTTCAATGGCAATTTCAGCAAAATTACCTAAATCGTTTTGGGGTGAAGCTGTTTTGACAGCAGTTTACATTATTAATCGCTTACCTACTAAAGCTTTAACAACGGACAACATTCCGTATGAGCTGTGGCATAATAAAAAACCATCAGTGAAACATCTGAAGGTTTTTGGGTCAACAATATATGTACATAACAAAACAAGGGAAGGAAAATTTGATGCTAAATCTTATAAGGGTATTCTTGTAGGTTATGAAGCTAACGGTTATAAGGTATGGGTCACTGAAACTGAGCAATTCATTAAAGCTCGGGATGTAATAGTGGATGAAATAAATTACACAACATCACGACCGCCTTTTAAAAATAAAGAGGTAAACGCTCCAACACAAACTAAAAACTCCGACTTAAAGCCAGTTGATAATTTAGTAATGCCGCAAATAAATAACAAGCCCGACTTAAACCAAAGCACAACTATTGTTGAGGATGGCCACAAAATTTTTTGATCTGCGCGGATTAGCGCTTAATCCTTCAAAATGTACTGCACTGTCGTTAGGGGTAGTTCCCTCAAAGAAAAAACTATTTGCTTTCAGTACGCCCAGGTTTTACGTCCAAGGGTCACCCTTTAAACAAATTAATGTCACAGACCAGTTTAAATACCTAGGTTATCGCTATGGCTATCTTGGTGTGGGCAGGCCGGACGTGCCTCTGATGTTGGTGCAGCTGTGGAGGATCGAAAGGGCCCCCCTCAAACCCTATCAGAAACTCTGTTTAATTAAGAAATATTTTTTACCCCGCATAATGTTTCAACTCCAAACACCAACCATTAATCTCGTGGATCTACGTAATGTAGATAAAATTATTAGGATGTGCGTCCGGAAGGTACTGCATTTACCCCGGACCACCCCCAATAGTGTCCCTTACGCGGACTCTAGAGGGGGCGGCCTAGGGTTGATGTGTATGGAGGATAACATCCAGCTGACACTCAGGAATCGGATTGTGAATCTCAAATTGTCGACCGACCAGGTCTTGACTGCTATTTTGAACTCCTCTTGGGGTATTTCTCTATTCAATAAATTTAACAACGGTCTCGCTAGAAGCGACGTGTCGGTCAACAGTAGGGCGCAGGTTCGTAGAAAGTGGAGAGAGGCTCTTGATAACTCGACATCCGGCAATGGGTTACTTGAAGGAAGTACAGCAGCTATCAGCAGCTCTTGGGTAATCATCCTCCTGCCTTTTGGAGGGTGTACTAGGCGCTCTGCGCGAAAAACATGAGCCGCCCTTGGTCTTTCAAACCGTTCAGTTCGTCGAATTCTCCATGATGAACTCCACTTCCATCCTTACAAGATGGTTGTCGTTCAAGAAGTTAAACAACAGGACTGGAATAACCGAGTAGAGACATGTCAACAGATGGTTGAAACTCTGCCTCACAACGCCGTGGTTTTCTTTAGTGATGAAGCGCATTTCCTCCTGTCTGGTTGTATGAACATACAGAACATGCGTTATTGGAGCGGCGTCAACCCAAGGGCGATCCATGAAAGACCCTTCGTAGTGATCGGGTCACAGTGTGATGCGCAGTGTCGATACGTGGGGTCATTGGTCCGTACTTCTTTGAAGAAGACGATAGCGCGGTTACCGTGAATTCTCAGCGCTATGTAACCATGATCCAAGATTTTTTTGCGCCAGCTCTTCAAGATTTTGATGCTGATTTTGTCTGATTCCAGCAGGATGGGACCACGGCCCACACAGCTTGGAATTCAGTGGCTGCTTTGAGGGAGATGTTCCCCGGCCGACTGATCTCCTTGAGAGGGGACAAAATAAAAATGTTAGAAGAACAGAACAACGAACTTCGGAAGACAGTCAAAGAAGTAGAGAAATCAACAATTCAAAAATATGAAGGTATTTACGCCAGGACAAATAAAAAAATTGAAGAATTCAGGCAAAGGGAAACGAATTCATTGGTCTCCAGAGGATATTGCGTCCGCTATTTCACTACGCAGTGTTAGTCCGAAAGCGTACAGATTTTTAAGGGCTAATAATTATCCCCTACCAGCTTTGTCAACATTAAGAAAATGGGTTTCCAACATTGATATAAATCCAGGAATTTTAAAAAGTGTAACATCATTATTGAAAAACCAAAAAGGTTTAGATTTAAATCCCATTGACGGAATATGTGTGCTAACATTTGATGAAGTTTATCTTTCAAACAAAATTGAAATTGATAAACAACAGGAACGGGCTGTAGGACCACATAAAGCTTGCCAGACGGTTATGATACGTGGCTAATTTTCTCATTGGAAACAACCAGTCTACTATGACTTTGATAAGGTAATGGTTAAAGAAATTCTTGATAAAATACTTTCAGAATTGTATCGTGTAAATTTTATAGTAGTAGCAATTGCCAGTGATATGGGCACCGGAAATACTGCTTTGTGGTCCAAATTATCAATCGCACATGATAAGAATTGCTATTTTTCTCATGCTTGTGATGATTCCTTAAAAATTTTTGTCTATGCAGATGTTCCGCATTTGATAAAGCATTCACAGCTGACTCAGCTAACTACCTAGAATTATTTAATTCTTTTAAAAGCCTAAGAGTGATGCTAGATCTTAATCAAACACAATCATTTACCTTTGTAAATCCCATTATTCAAAATCATAAAATAAAATACGAAACCCTGAAAAGTCTTTTACAATACTTATTCTCAGGTAGCGATTACAAACTCTTAGAACATGAAAAGACTATCATTGAATCCCCAGACGAAATTAAACGCATTCTAAAAGAATTTCATGACTGCACACTAGCAGGTCATCAAGGCTTTCAAAGAACTTACGAAAGAATAAAAAATTTCTATTTTTGGGACGGAATGAAACATTCTATTCAGGAGTACATACGAAAATGTGATGTATGCCAAAAACACAAAATAAATTTTAAACCTAATCAAAATCCAATGATAATTACAACAACATCTAAATTTTGTGAACAAATCGCCATGGACATTGTCGGTCCACTCCCAGAAACAACCAACAAAAATTGGTTTATTTTAACATTACAAGACGATTTAACCAAGTTCATTCAAGCATATGCTATCCCTGAGCATAATGCACACGTCGTTGCTATACACTTCTTAAAATTTTGCACTCAATTCGGATTTCCAGAATCAATACTTTCTGACCAAGGCAGGGAATTCACTTCTTCCGCATTTAAGGAAATTAATAAACTAATCTCCGTGAAACACAAATTAACAAGTCCCTACCATCCACAAACAAATGGAGCATTAGAACGCACTCATTTAACCCTAAAAGACTATGTTAAATGTTACGTTTCAAAAGACGGCGATGACTGGGACGAATTTTTAAATTTTGCCATATATTCTTACAACTCACATATACACAAATCTACTCAAAAAACACATTACGAACTAGTTTTTGGACAACAACCAAAAATTCCATATTTCTTGAGTAAACCTCAACAAAAACCACATTACTCTCAGTTAGCCCAAGAAATAACATCAAAATTACAAAAAATAAGGGAAACTGCAAAAGAAAATCAACTAAAGGCAAAAACCAAAAGTAAAGCTCACTACGATAAAAAACACAATCGACAATACCAATTCAAACCAAACGACCTAGTACTCTTATATAATTCTGCTGCAAAAAACACACGCAAACAATTAAAACCTGAATATACAGGACCATACAAAATTATACAAGTGCATGAAAATAACAATGCCTCAAGCCAAATAACTAAAAACAAAATCAAAACTTATCATTTTAACTTACTGAAACCATATGTTTCAGAAAACACATCTTCAGAGAAAGAAGACAATGGAGACGAAAACTATGATTTATCTCCTCCTTATGATCCTCCCGATGACATTGTCATATCAGATCAAACCAATTGACTCCTCTAGCGGTCTTCTATACGCTCATTTAGGCAAAGCTAAACTAAGCAATCAAAATTTTGCACTACTCAATTATTTTAATCTCACACATGTTAGAAACCAAATTGATCCCTCCTACGGATTTTATTACAAAACCTTAGCGCTGTGTTCATTCTTAACAAAAAATAGAATTGAATTACATTGCATAAATCAATTAAAATACATAGAAAACAAACTTGATTCTATAAAGACAGATTATGCAACTATTGCACATTTACATAGAAAAAATAAAAAGAGGAATAAACGCGGACTAATTAACGGTATAGGAGAAGGAATTAAATGGCTTTTTGGCACACCCGACGCAGACAATGCGAAATTTTACACTGACTCAATTAATTCATTAATTGCGGATCAAAGACAAACACATACACTTATGCAACAAGTTAGAATTATATCTTCTACAATTACAAATTTTAACAACTCATTAACAGAACTCGATAGAAACACACAAGTAATGAATGATAATTTACGAGGATTTAACGACTTTATGAGAATCACCTCAACTAATGGAGAACGATTAAATTTTGAAGTAAATGTAACCTCGCATATCTTAACACTTGTAGAGGTAACAGATGAAATCAATGAAATTATGAAAAGTTATTTAAGTAGTCTTACCCTGATTCGTCACGGTATAATTAGTTTTGATATACTACACCCTGCAGACCTTTTAAAAGAATTAGAAATTATTGCAACTAAATATACGCTTCCTTTAGAACCAAATTTAGAAAATGCTCATATTTATTATAAAATGATAGAAGTATCATCATTTATTAAACGGAATCTTTTCGTTATTACTTTTAAAATTCCATTAGTGAACACACTAACGTTTAATTTATATAAAATGCATTCACTACCAACGCCACATCATGACGATCCTAACTTTTATTCTTATATTGAACCTTCCAAACCTTATTTCCTAGTATCCCTTACGAGAACAGTGTACTCAATGTTAAATGATTTAAACAATTGCTTGGAATACTTACCAACACAATGGATCTGCAAAGGCATCTCCCCTACTGAACGAATGGACCAACCAACCTGTGAAGTCCAATTATTTTCAAAAACAACAACCGTCATTCCAAAAACGTGCGAGATCAAAACCATCTACGCAGACATCGAATTATGGCACAAAACTGCAAATAACCAATGGCTCTACAGAGGTTTTAGAATTTTTGAAACTTCAAATAGATGAAAGACACGACTACTTAAAAGATGTGGCTCTAATTTTTGACTCTATGGCTATACGGTCCCAAATAATTTTAAGGCAGCGAAGCAACAGTAGAGTTTTTGAGAATATTTGATAGAATTTTCGACTTAATGAATTCAAGAAAAATTTTTGCAAAAGGTTACAAATCGCCATTATACTTAAATAATCGAGATTATTGGTCTAATATTTTCAGTGAAACCAAAAATTATATATTAGTTTAAAATGTGCAGGTATTGAAATTGTTCGTCATCGGAGAAAAACCTTTGCTATAGGATTTTTAATGAATATGATTAGCTTCGAAAATTTGGCTGTTGAGCTAATGACCAGAAATGAAAGACCGTTGAAATATTTTCTCACTTACAAGTGTTCTCAAGACCACTTGGAACTTTTTTTTTCTTGCATCAGATCTCGTGGGGGGGTGGAATAACAATCCAAATAAATACTCTTCAGTTTAAATGGACATTGCGAAGATTATTGTTTAACAATAGTGTTCAAGCAGGCATTAATTCCAATTGTTTAAGCGATAATTCGGATATAACTCCAATTTTTGAAGCCAGAAATATTGCAGCTGTTGATGAAAACATTGTTGATAACAACGATGATGCTGAAATACAAAATTTGATTTCTATGTATTATTGATAGAACAACATTGTCTTCTTTCCAGGAGAACGTACTATATTACATTACTGGGTTTACAATATGAAAATTATTTAAAAAAAATTCGTGTAGGCATTGTCAGGCGATGTTACTCGGTGATTTTAATAACGGTAATGATTGTGTAGATTAAAAAAATTATGCTAGTTTTACCAAATTTGTGACAAAAGGTAAATTGTACTTTCCATCTCGAGCTGTGTTTGATATTGTAAAATACACTGAAAGAGTGTTCAGAGCTGAAGTGATTTCTCATTACATGGGTAAAGATCATTTTTTAAACTCCGTATAATGACTTTAGTGTTTCAACATTTTGTTCATAATGTCAAAATATTGTTTCAACCAGCCCACCCTGTCGTGAATATTCATGAAGAACTTCATGAAGTGCAGATTATAAAATACATCGCATCTACCTTATGCAGATATTAGAATACAGACTCATGCAAAGAAAAAAACTCTACAAATTTTAGGCGATAAAGCAACACTGAAGCACAAATTGAACAAAACTATTTTATTTTACCATGTTTGATTCACTTCTAACACCGCTTTTGTTTTATTTTATATTATTAAAGTCCATATTTTTGTTTTAGGTATAAATAAATATAGAGGAATATACATCCACGCGTTTAAAATAAATTATTTCTGAATATTTCATATTTTTTCCTTATTTTACTTGAAACGTTTACAATTCAATATTCACTTATTCATCGATTAGAAGTAAAAAAAGTTCTATAAATTCAAGCTTAATCCTTAAAGCGTATTTTCATGCAGGAATTTTAGTGAGAACACGAGCGCGCAATGACTAAACACCTGTTTTTTACCTAGCCGCTCCATTGTACCCATACTATCAAATGAGTGCAAGCGAAATAGCTGACCACTCCATAGCAGCGGTACTCTTTCAACAGGCACGCTCGCAATCGTACGCCTCGAACGCTTTCCAGTATCCCTCTCTAGTTCACTGGTTTGAGCATGCCTGAAAAAGTGCATATCGTCTGTGAAATACTAATACCTCGAACCCACAAAATTGCAAAAATGCGTGTTTAATGTTTTTGTATCACGTAAGCCACTTCTCATCAGAGGAGCAACACCTAGTAACCCACAGTTGAGCCATTTAATTGAAAACGCTGTTTTCTAATACCTCGTAACCCATAGGCGTTTAGTACTAAAAGAAATACCTCTTAACCCAACGTATTCTCTAATTCTATAATGCTGGATCCCACAACGCATGCTTCTAATATCTTGTAACCCACTGTTTTGGTTGCGACAAGGTGACAAGCAGACTTAACTTTTCGTTGTGTTATTTTGTGTTGTTAGTGCGAATAATTAAAAATGTACTTAGGTTCAAGAGGGAGGAAGATATTGGGTTTATTAGAAACCCAGAAAAGTGAAGGTAAGATGTATAATTATTTACGATCCTAATAAAACCAATTCTAACCTAAAATTGGCAAATTCGCCAGTTGTCAAAATATTGTTCTAGTTCTAGATTTATTATTCTGAAATGTATTTTATTATCCGACAAGGATAGTTAACTTATAATTAATTTAAGTTAAACATCAAAATTATTAATGTGGTATTTGTAAACGCATATTCATGATGTTCATTGCATGTTTTTTTTAAGTTTTGGATAATGAAAAAGAACAAAATATAATAATATTAGATAATCCTATAGAAATTTATAATAACATGGAAATATCTAATTCCACTGAAACTTACAACTTAGAATCTGTGAACAATGTAGTAGTTGAAGATCTCGGTGGTGTTTTCTGAAATCAGCGATAATGTTAATAACTGCGTTTTAACTGCTGATGGAGATGTTAATTCTGTTCAAGGACAACCTTTAACGGATTTATCAGAAATAAACGTTCCTATAGATAGTAATCAACAATTACTTCTAAATTATGTAAGTGAAGAAAATGAGATAGATCGTGCAGAAGATGTTAGTGATAATGATCTCAATGATACGGATTATGTACCGAATAATACAGAAAACGACGGTGATAGTGAAGAAGAAGACGAAAATCAGAATGGAATGCCAACAAATGACAATCCAGCAGACCTGGCACACGAAATTGATGACCGTAATATGCTAGAAGGAAGAAAAAGAAGCCTAATACCCTAACCTGAACATTGGCTAAAAATAAGGCTAAATTATCGCGGATGGAAGGAAAACCGTACATTGGATATAGTCGATCAAAAGAAGGGAAAATTGAACACAACGTACCAAAAGAAGGTAGAAAAATGGGACCATCATGCAAATCGAAGGAATGTGTTAGAGTAAAATCCAAGCAATGCTCAGAAATCACAGAAGAACAACGGACTGAATTATTCGATAGATTCTGGAATAATATGAATTGTGACCAACGCAAAGTATTATTAATTAACCATGTTACACAAAGTTCTACAAAACGAATATACACGAAAAATTAACAAAGTAGACGGAGCTGTACCTTGCAGTATTTTCTAACAGTGGCTTCCAAAAAAAAGCAAGTTTATAAGAAAATGTTCCTGCAAACTCTCAATTTGGGCGAATATTCTGTGCATGATTGGATTAAAAAAGGTAGTGGCGGTATGAGTAATAGTACAGAACTTTCCAATAAGACAAGGAAGCGATCTGTACGCCAACTAAAAGACGGCGACAAAGATTTTCTAAAAGAATTTTTTTAATAGTTTGCATAAGTTGCCATCCCATTATGGACGTTCCAATCCATCGAAACTTTATTTGGAGCCTACAATACATTTCCTAAATCAACTTTTTGTATTGTATACAGAAAAATGTGCGGAGGAAGAAAAATCACCTTTATCAATACACCCTGTAAAAAAGGATAAATGTGATTTGTGTACACAGTACGAAGTTGGTGAGTTGGCAGATGACGATTGGAATACTCACATACGTAAGAAGAAAAGAGCTCGAAAGGAAAAAAACAGAGATAAGGAAGCGGTCGAGTTAAATCAAACGGGTCGTGTTTTAACAATTGATCTGCAGGCAGTAAAAGTTTGTCCGTTTGTACAAGCTAGCAAAATTTATTTTAAAACGAAACTTTGCTGCCACCATTTCACTGTGTATGATCTAATAAGCCATCGGGCGACATGTTTTTGGTTCACTGAAACCGAAGCTGATATGACAGCTTCAACTTTTGTTTATATTATATTAATTATTCAAAAATATCTTGAAGTTGAGCATACACAGATGGAATGCGACTCAGTACATAGCTGCATAGAACGTAAATTAAAAGGACGGGACATTCATTTGCCAAACGATTATTTACGAATTTCAAAGGAAGCTAGGACAAAGCCATTTCCATATGAAGTGAAGTGTATGCAGTATACAGATTTTTTTGACTACACGGTAAAACGATTTCACAGATATGCATCAATCAGACCTGGCAAGATACCAATAAAAACAATATTTATAAAAAAACTAAAAAAATAATTTTTTGGTTGTTAATGATCCAGTGGTAACAGATCTCAGGGCTCTCAAATATTCAACAGATGGGAAAATTAATTATAAACTTAATTTCGATCAAGATTGGATGGAATTACCACAGAGACAAAAGAGTGTCTCAGAAGTTATTACTTGGCCCCCAATGAATAATGAAAAACTAATAATTAAGCTTACAAAATGGCAACATCTCTAACAGCTAAAGTCAGTAATACCTGTAGACTGTCATGGTTTTTATGATACTTTGGAACATAAAAGTAATTAAATAAATAATAAAACGATGATTATTGTGTTTGTCTTTACTGTATTTATAGTATGGGCTAAATCTTGTAAGTAACCCACCACGCGAATACAATGTAAGGATCAATACCTCGTAACCCACAATAAAAAGTGAAATACCAATCTAAACTCAAAAATGATTAGCGTATATAAGAAAGTATTCCCTTTCAACAATAAAATAGCAAAAATACCCAAAATTGTATAAGTTAAATTTATATACAGATACTCATTAAAAAAAAAGTTTTTTCCTTCTACTGTAAAATTTAGTTTTTGGGGTTACGAGGTATTAGTATTTCACAGACGATATGTAAGTGCTTAATAAAATTGAAAGCAGCTGATTTTCTCAAAACAAATTGCGAAGGTATGTGAATTTTTATACATTTTTGCAGAGTGCTATTTATTTATTAAACTAAATGTATTAATGATACATGCTAGTCGCAGATCTTATTATTGCGTGGATTATTCGAGTAAAATTAATATACTCGCGTGACCCGGTTTGGATAATTTTCGGCATAAAATTACAGAATAACAAACTTCTTATCTATTATTATTTTAGAGTTTGAAATTATCTGTAATTAATTAATACTTTTTTAAAGATACCGCGCACAAAGAAAAATTTGTTTTTGTAGATTTGTTAATTTTTTTCGAACCCAAAGATTTCACTGTGTCCAGGATTGCCATGCTATTATTTTAAAATGATTCAATGAACAGTTACATTTGCATAAATAAAGTTATTCATTGTAGGTATTTCAAAATGGCAACATTCACTATTTCGAACGGTGATTTGTGTAATTTTTTATGGGAAAACACAACTTCTTCCAAATCGCAACTGTGAATCATCATGACCGAAATAGCTAAAAACAATCCTGATTTTGCTGAAGAGAAACTAGATCTAATAAAATGCAAAATAAGAAATACATTTTTAAATCGGTACTCTGAAAAGTGGGTGAAAGCTTACAGAGCTAAAAATAGATTTTGTAGTCAAAATGTTAATTGGCTAGCGCAGAACTTGGAAGTAGTTCCACATGAAAATGTAGCACCATCTACAACTATACCTACTAAACGGCTACAGAAAGAATTTAAAAATTGTTCTGAAAAAACTAAAACTAGGAGAAGTGATGAACTTCTCAAGATACATCAAGCGGATCAAATTGAGCATGCAACTGCGCGGGCAATAAAGAAGTGCAAGCGAATCTCATCTGAAATATTTCAACGATCGGATACCAGCAGCCTTTATGACACTGATTCAGATGTTAAAGCTGCTTTGGCTTTATTTATTGACTTTAGATTTACAGTAGAAAAGTATGGAATATTGAGAAAACACGTACAGAAGTGCAGCGGTAAATTCGCCGATAAAATATTTCCGTCATATAAAAAATTAAAACGGGAAAAGGAGAAACGCTATCTAAGGAGGATTCAACACTGTCTCCAGAAGCAGCAAGATTAATAATTAATCTTAGAGTAGACTGGTTTCAAAGCCCACCATCTCCAAATTTTAAAAAAACGGGATTTTCGCGCCATTACGTTCATTACCTATTTTTTCATTTATGTTCGAGTGAAAATCCTCCAAATCCATCAAATTCTCGTACTATTTGGCATGAAAGTGTAACCTTAGTTTCACAATCCGCCAAATCCAGTGGGCAGTAAATATCAAACACCGCCATCTCCAAATCAGCCAATAAGAAACAGTTGCTATTATACCAGCTGATTAGAGTTGTCATTGTGAAATGTGATACAGTGCATTAATAAAATTAATTTGTGTTGTGGAGATTTTGTGGTTAAAAATACCTTTTTTTTGTTATTTATATTATACATGCAATAATGGAGGAGGGTGTAAACGAAAATGTGAAAATCAAAACAAGAAAAAGACCTAGAAATCCAACTGAGTGGAAGCGAGCCAAAGACAAGAAGAAAAAGTACGTAAGGCATTAAATTTTTCTCGTATTATATTATACACTTTTAACGTTGAAACTTATGGAGTTTGACTTTACACAAAATTATCGAAATTAAAGAAACTACTGATTGATCTTTTTTATTGCAGATACTCATCCGGTGGTCTGCCACAGTATCCAGTATGTAAGCACAATAGCAAAGCATACCAATGCAGTGTTCTTACAATGGGCGATGTTTATCAGTTTCACAAAAGCTTTTATGCAAGAGTAAATAAGATAGATCAAGATAATTTTATTTTGAAGTACCGCCAATGTGAAAAATCAGTCAGAAGGCGCCCAACAGTAGGCAATCGTAGCGCCAAGCCATTGTCATTAAAATATTTTATTCGAAGACATGGAGATAGATCGTTAGTTCCTGTCTGCAGAAATTCTTTTCTAAATGTTTTGCTGCTAAAAAAAGACAGAGTTTTGGGTGTTACACAACGACATTATCAAACTGGTGTTACCCCCAATGAAGCACGTGGTGGGGATCGTCATACAAAAAGGTTTTTAGATAGAAAAGCTGCAGTTTGCGAATTTATCAAAAAGTTTAAACCTGTCGAATCCCATTATTGTAGAGATAAGAGTAGTCGCCTATATCTTTCTTCAGAGCTCAATGTTCGCAAAATGTGGGGAATGTACTGTAAAAGTCCACTTTCGGAAGAACTAAGAAGTGTTAAAGAGTCTTACTTCAGAGATGTTTTTAACAAAAACTTTAATATCAGCTTTGGAACACCAAGAACGGATGTATGTTCCACTTGCTTGGAGTTACGTGAGAGAATAAAAATGGAAAAAAATATAGAAGAAAAGGGTAAGTTTCTCGCGGAAAAGAAAATCCACAGTCTTAGAGCTAAGGCATTCTTTTCTTTTTTAAAAGAAGAACGAGAAGGTTTAAAAACAATGTCATTTGCTTGCCAGAAGAATCATCCGATGCCAAAACTGCCAGACCAAGCTACGTACTACTCTCGACAGCTATATGTTTATAATTTCACAATCGTTACAGGCAGTTCTAAGTCACCACTGACTAAAGACAATGTTAATAGCTATATCTGGACAGAGGATCAGTTTTTGAAAGGATCAAACGAAATAGCTTCGGCAGTTTTCCATCGCCTATGCAATACTAATTTAGAGGGCATCCATACTGTGAGACTCGTAGCTGATGGTTGTGGAGGGCAGAATAAAAACACCATTGTCCTTGGAATGTGCTGCAAATGGCTGCAGTCTAATGCTCCAAAACATATTAAAACCGTAGAACTAATTTTCCCAGTGACAGGACACTCATTTCTCCCCGCTGACAGGGTATTTGCATTAATTGAAAGGGAGATTAAAAAAAAAGGAAGTTATTGTTGAACCTCGGGAATACCATGAAATTTTTGAGAAATATGGAACCATATTGCATTTGGGTGAAGACGTCGAAGTCCAGGACTGGAAATCAGCAGTGCAGGACACCCTTAAGATACCCGGGAAATGGCATTTTCAATTTAACTTTTCAAAACGTTTCATACTCACAAAAGGAACTAACTTTGTGTCTGTTAGAGGAGAAGCAGCTTATAAGACGGATTTAAATACAGCAAAAAATGTTTGCAAAAAAGGCAAGCACGTAGCACGTATAAATCCAAGAACAATATCCAGCGGAATACCACCAAAATCATTAAAATTGAGAGATGTTAACGTTTTGCTGGTGAAACACTATGGAGTATTTTGGAAAAACCTCATTTTACTAGCGTTTTACAAGAATATACTAGAAAAATTCTCTCCAAACTTAGCAGTTGAAGAAGATCATGAACAAAATGAACACGAAAAGCACGAAGAAATTGGAGAAAGGTGTTGCAGCCAGGAAGAAATTCCCGGAATTATTGTTTAAGAAACATAAAACGGTTCTTTTTAAAATGTTGCAAATTTTTTTTAAATTTTCTAATCCTGTTGTATCATTAGTTTAATAAAGAGCCCTAATAAATAATATTTTTTTTGTTATCATTTTCATAATCCGCCAAATCCACTAAGCTTACTTTCAAACTCCGCCAGATCCGCACTTTGGTGTCAAAAACCGCCATCTCCATATTATAATCCTAAATTTATCACATTTCTAACAACATTTCATTATTGACATTTATTGCAATTAACTTTGGGCTAAAATACTTCATTTTTATCAGTATTACCCAAGTCTAACTCCCTAAGATCATACTGAAACAGTTTTTTGACTCTCCTGAAAATTCAAGTGAAACGGATATGGCGGACTTTGAAACCAGGCTACTCTTATTGGCACACCAGGATTCTGATTCTGAAGAAGGAGAAGATTAGCAAATATATAAATTTTAAATAAATTATTTTGAATTGGAATTTGTTTTACAATTTGTTAAGAAATGGTTCACTTTTGTAATAATTTAGTTCTCGCTATACAGATTTAATAAAATAAAATAATACTAATATTTTAAAAAATGTTACACGTTTCCTGAAATTTTCAGACATTTTTTCATCAAACCAAAGCCTAAACATTTGTATATAAATTCTTAAAATTTTTTTTTATTATTTAAACAATTTTTTTATTTTTAGTGCTCTTTTCAGTGTTGCCTTTTGTATTCGATTAGGGATTTAGTGGGGCATGATTTAAATTTTTTTCAAATTTTTTACGTTAAAATTGAAGGCTGGTCAACTGTTTGACAAAAACAGCTCATTTGGCCACACTGTGCGCCGCTCCCGCTTTTAAAAGTAAAAACGAGATTTTTCGCCGCTTAAAAAACAATTTTAGTGCAGATCGCTCCTAGAGTGAATATCAAAAGTAGTGTTAGTGAATTGGTACCTTTAGCTCAGCATAACAAGTAAAAACCTACCGCGTGTTACGGAACGCTTTGTTTGGCCAGAGCAAAGCAGGTGCATTTGAGTATTTAGTGCGCCAGGGCTTGAACACAATCAAACAAAGAAGTGAGCGGTACCTTCAAGGTTGAGTGCAACACCTGGATTACCTGCTCATCTAACAACAGGTGAAATGAAACCGGTTTAGCAGCAGTAGATATAAACACTTTGTAGAAAACAGTATTTTATATACGCTTCTGTGTTTTAAGGAGAAAAGGCTACTACGCGTGCCTCTAGGGCGATTATGCCATTTTTCTCAAAAATCTCTTAGATAATCCCCAAGACTAGGTTGATTAGGCGTGCGTGGAAATTAAACAACTAACAATAATTGTAAAAAGTAGAACAGTTATGTTGTTTCAGTCAGTTATGCAATATAGCCAAATGGACCGCCAAAAGCAAGGGTCTTGTATCAGCTAGTATATTTCGGAGGAAGGGTCCCTTTAATCGGACAAAGGCAGAAGCGATGCTTACAATTTAAACTAGTTATTTTAACTAAAGACAAACATTCTTTTACATAAGCCGAACCTCGGACTCGGAAGTTGGGTAAAGGAGGTGAGTACTGACCGCAAGACAGTGACAGTTTCATTAAAAGCGAATGAAGAAGATTCGGTAACCACAATTAATAGCGAAAGGGACAAGGGAAAGAGATAGCGAATAACAAGTGGAAAATTCTGACATCAAAGAGTTGTACCAACAAAGCGTTCAGGAGAACAGTACGCAAGAGCCCACATCGTGGAAAAAAACACCTGAGACCCTAATCGCAGCGGCGCGCAAAGTCTAAACATACCATCGTCGCCAATAACCCCTAGAAGGAGGGCCCTAGCACGACATCAACAAGTATAATTTAGATAAAATAGGAACAACAACCCCAAGTTAAATAACAAGTTATGGAAAAAAAAAGGAAAGCCAACACCGCAACAAGAAGAGGGTACATAGCTATGATACACTGGGAAAATGAATTGAGGACAACGGAAAATGCCCAGCGGCCAATAAAGCAACGGGCCAGTGGCCACTGGGGCCAGCTCCAACTACAGAGGTAATCACAGAAATAATACACCACTTAAGAAAAATAAGACGACAGCAATAGACCAGGTACAAGTGGATTTCATATAAGCCGCCCCAACAACCTATACAGAAACAAAACAGTATGTCAAACGATAGAAGAAATGTGGATGAAGCACCAACAGAATGCATTACAACCATGCAAATTCTCCTACCAAAAATTAAACACAATCCACGACAGACTACAGGAAAATCAGCCGTTGCAGTGTAGGCTACTTGGAAGTACTGGGCGAGACAACTATGAAAATACCGTCGTCGTACTGTGAGAGTTCACCTCTTGAGATCTTATTGCTAATTTACAGGTAAAGGTAAAGAGTAGATAATTTTAACAGGTAGTTTAAGAATAACAGACATTAGATTTAAATAATGAAATAGGTATTTAAGTTTGGTTTTATTTTTGTTACCTTAATGGGTTAATTCGTTCTATGCTATTGTTGGTAATTACAATAGTTAGCAATTGATTTACACACGTGTATTCACACATGCGTGGGAATGCACGTGTTATTTTCTTGTATGTAAAAGGTCTGCATATAAATTAGTTTAGTCCACTTTAGGATCACATTTTATGTGCGTGTCGTTGTGGAATTACCGCAAGAAACCAAGTTGCAGGGCTCACATTAGCAGGGATTAAGTTGTCAGAGAACAGGTACCGCGTTTAAAGAAATTGAAATACTAGAAAACGCCGAGGCTTCACGCACTAAGATAAATTAGGGTGATTTAGCATAATAATTAAACTAAGATTCAGGAAACTCAAGAGTGCGAATTTTAAAGTGTGTGGAATTTTGTAGTGTTGCACCAATGAAATTAACTTTCACAACCGGACTGAAATTTGATTGAAAAACTTGATGCACTGCCAATTCTTGGAGGCAGGATTTTTTGATCTGACTGGTCACTAAGAGCAGCACGGAGAACTTGAACAGATTACTGTTAAGCGTACGAAGAAAATCAAGGCTTGTGTTTTATTTACACGTATTCAGAAACGGAATAAGCGAGTCCGAATTGCTTTCAGTCAAGTGAGCAAAGTGTATGCGTCCCCTGGAAGCGCAAATATCTTTTGATTTATGCGATATTCATGAGAGCGCAATTGCTGAGCAATCATGATTGGGTAATTATGGATTCGCGAGTATTGTGATCAGAGGGGTCTGAAATTCGAGTCCTGTACCAAACCCCGAGGCTATAATCAAGCCACTTGGCTTCATAAGCACAGAATCCATTGTTGAAACGTAAGGGAATGTTTCTGACAACTTATTGCCTGGTATAAACGACGATTTACATACATTGCCAACGCACTTGATTCTTTTTGAATAATAAATAAAAATAAAGGTTTACGTTGTTCTATTTAAAGCCGATTCTCACCCCTTTGCCCTTACAAGAGGGGGGTTACTTTGAAGAAGCTGATAAAATCATATGCAAACAAAATTACACACAACGTAGTAAGGTTATAATTAATAAAGATGGCAAATAAAAAAATAAAGTAGTGCATCAGAGAAGCCACACAACTAAAATCTGTATCGGGTGTGACGTAAGGAAACCATCTTCCAAAACAACTCGACTAATTATGAGCGATTAGATCGAGCACAGGAAATTAATTCGAGTTGTACAGCTACCGTACCAAGCAGCATTCCTAAGCAACAGATCTGTGGAGGGCCATATATATGTAACGAGACGCATACTGGATGAAAGATGGAGTGGGGAAGAAAAAACGGTACTGGTAGCCCAAAATTAATTTCTTTTTGCTGTAATTTTTAGTTTTTTTTAAATAAACTTCTTTATCTTCAAACATTGTCATTTTGTTATGGCTGAATATTGTCGCGAGTTGACTTAGTCCTGTTTACAATATTTAATATTATTATAATGAATTATCAAAATTATGAGTGATTTCGATATGTGTTCCAGACAAAATAAACGGGGTTATTAACAAAAGCACAATTGGCGAAATGGCAAATTACCTAGCAAGACTGTTTAACGACTGCTTAACTTTAAAATACTTCCCAGAAAACTGGAAAATTGGATTGCTCACCACACTGATTAAGGCAGCGGACAAAGACCCCACAGACACCAAATCTATAAGACCAATTACGCTTCTCGCAGAATTATCCAAACTACTAGAAAGAATCATTGAACAGAAAATAATAGACCACTTAACTGAAGAAAACCTACATCACGAAAACCAGTTCGGCTTCCGTACAGGTAGAAGTACGGATACCGCCATCCAAAATCTACTACAAGAAATAGAGGGAAGACAAGAAAAATATGTCCTGAATCTTTTCATAGATATATCAGGAGCGTTTGATAACCTCTGGTGGCCTAAAACCATCCAACGGTTGAACAACCTAAGACTTCCGCATAAATTAGTCGGTATTATAAAGAGCTACTTAAGTAGCAGACAAATAACTGTTCAAACCGCCACTCGGGAACAAAAAACGGCCCCAAACCGAGGCTGTCCTCAGGGTTCTATCCTGGGCCCCTCCTTTGGAACCTAGCAGTTGACAAGCTACTGGAAGAAGAAGTGGAAGACGGTAAACTTCAAGCATATGCGGACGACATAGTCGCGACAATCTCGGAAAACACAAGAAGAGAACTGGAAAGGAAAACCATGTCAATAACAACCCAAATAGAGCAATGGGCTTGCCTACAAAAGCTAACCATATCGGCAAGCAAAACAGCATATATGATTACAAGGGGCAAATTAGCAAGAGACCCAACAGTCAAAATAAATAACGGCAACATCAAAAGAGTCAGAAGTTTCAAGTACCTAGGTATACTCATAGACGACCAGCTAAAATTCGACAACGATATTAAAACAACAGCTAGTAAAGCGAGAAACATTCTGCATATGCCGAGGAAGTATATTAAGACTACATGGGGTAGCCTACCAGACGCAGTGAGATGAAGACTATGGAAGTGATCGATTTCCACGGACGAGAATTTGAGAGGAGTGGACGCAGGAGGGAATCCCGAGAACAGCTCAGGCAAATAACAACAGACAAATGGCAAGAAGAGTGGGACCAATGCGACAAAGGAGAAACTACATACAAATTCTTTCCAGCGGTTAACACGATCAGCGAAAACAAGGCCTCCTTCTCTAGGAAAGTCACCTGTGTACTAACAGGACACGGTGAACTAAACACACACCTATACAGGATAGGTAAAAGAGACAATCCCTACCCCTACCTACCCCTGCGACCACTGCCTACAAACACAAAACGGGGCACACGAGGACACACCCGAACATAGAATATGGCACTGCAGCCTTCACGAAGAAAGCAGGAACATGCTTCAAGATCTTATTCCAGACTGGCCTATCACAGGACCCGAGCTATGCTACACCATCAGTACACAGCCATGGATAGCAGAAATGCTGGAACTGTTTATCTAATGATCAAAACAACAAACCAAAATTTAGTTAAAATTTATCTTTTTTAGATTAGGCTCTTATCATTAATATAGCAATAACATTAAATCTATAGTATAAATTCTCACAGTCAATTTTACATTCAGTATTATATCTACTGGCATTTATTTTTCAAGTAACGCGCTTTTTCGCATTCAAAATTGCATAAATAATTCTGTTCTTTTTTTTTCTAACCTATTTAACTTATCTATTTCTTACTTATTTATTATTATTATTATATTCTCATTATATTTAACGCTAGCTCATAGTTCAGAAAACAATACGAAACAAATAATAACCTAGCAATAAGAATGAATAAATAGAACGAGGTTGAGTAATCAGGTACCTCAAATGAAATAATATACTCTGTAATAATATTACACCAATAAAGCAAGCCGACTTTCCGCGTATGCGGAGAAAAAAAATGTGTTCCAGTACTTAGTTATTGATCTGGTCTCATGGTCATCTCATGTCTAATTTAAGAAGCTATGCAGTGGCACATATGAACACAAGCATGAAGGCCATGCCCTGTATTGATTATTAACAAACCCCACCCTGCTTCACAAAAGTATAAAAGGCTAAGACCGTACAGAAATAAGAGAGAATAGTTGAGAGTCCAGAGCCTACAATTTACCTCAGCTACGAGTCAATTACCTCTCGAATATATGGGGGCCTTGAGCCCAGATTATTAAATGGTAATATCTCATGTAAGTAGTTTAGTTTAGTTTTAAATAATATTGTAAATTATTAAACAAATATTATCTCTGTTTATATTTGGGTTGTTCTATTATTCCTAGACATTATGTCACACGCTACGACCCCGACGTGATAATATTTTTCTTTGAAACTCTAGGATCAGGCGCAGAACTAAAAGACCTTTCCAACGAGGTGTCACTCGTCCCCCCTTTCCATTTACAAAAATTCAAAATGGCGCCAAGTCGCCATTTTGGATGATACAAAATTTACAGGGGGCCAGTTTTCCGGGGGCTAAATTTCCTAGGGGCCAGTTTTCCGGGGATTAATTTACCGTTGCAAACTTCCGGGGTCTAATTTACCTGACACCTTTTATTCTACGTCTGCATAAATAGGAATATTTAAGAATTTATTCCAATGTATTTTTCTTCTTTACAAAAAAAAAGTACACTAGTTGGCACATTCTTTTCAAGTTTTAGTGTTTATGAAAAAATATTATTTGTAATAACTGTTATTCTAGTTTTACTTGCTTTACTTAGTTTCATATTTTTTGAAGGAAACAACTAATTTTCACCCCCTCAAACACTACCCCTGCACATCATAGAATTTTTCAACTACTTTTCTCGCTGCCAAACTTAGTTACCTTGCACACGGGTTAAATTTAGTTGCATCAATAGTGAGGAATGAATACCCCGTAGTCAACAAATTAATATCAAACACTAGAAAAGTATTTTTGAAAGCATCACTTCGTAGAGAAGCGTACGCAGAAAAATGTCGTAAAAGATGTATGTTCTGTTATACCTATATGGAAATAGTGGTAATTTCTAACAATTTTTTCATTGTTTTTAGGTTGTTGATAGTTTTGACAGTTCAGCATAGGTAGCAATAAAAAAAGGGACACGGGAAGCATTTAATAACTACAAAATACAAAGTAAATTAGCCTACATTGCCACTTACTTCAAAATACTGGTTCAGACAATTAAAGCACTGGGATCAACAAGTAAAACCCTAGTAAAAATTGGGAAAGAATATAGCAAACATTCAAGTCTCTTACAAGTGCACCAAGCGAAGTTGCTAAAAAAAGCGTATAATAAACTTGAAGCTGCTTCAACAATAAACCCTGGATTTTCATTCGACATATCTCAAGTTTTGAATGGCCCTGGTGCGATCATAGACGTAGAAAAGTTGCGACAGTATAAACACAGTAAAAAAACAGTATAGCACCGATGAGATCTTGCGATGTCGAACGATCGTTTTCACGACATAAAAATATCTTGTCTGACAGGGGACAACATTTGACTTCAGAAAATTTAAAAAAGTATCTTGTTTGCCATTTTAATGGCAATTAAATGAAAATTGTATTTGTTTTTAATTTGATAAACTTATTTTATTAATATTAGAAACACGTTTAAAATAGTGATATGAGTATTTTCATTTTTAATGCATATTTTGCATACTTAAATGCATAATTTGTATTTTTAGGTGCATATCTTGCCTGGATATTTCGACTTTTCAAGTGCATATAAATCCGGCCTTTATTCATTACAGTTATTAAGATATAACTATAATTTTTTTTATTACGTCAGCAGTTACATACTGCCATGTTACGCAATAAAGTTTTATAATACACCCTGCAGACTTTCTTTGCGGGAAAGAAATAACAATACACTAATCTAATAGCTACAACTGATTGCAAAAGCAGAGTGATGCTTTCTACAACCAAATCTTTTTAGTAAAGTATTATGTGCACATTTCAAAACTGCATTAAAACCATTCTCATCTGTTTAAACTTCGGCTTGTAATTCACTAGGTAACACTATCACATTTTGTAAACAAACACTTGTTTAATATTATCACTTCAGCACATTTTATGGGACTTCTTGTTAACCTGTAACAAAAAAACTTCGATCGACACTCGACAGAACAAACCTCTAAAAAGTGATAAAATTTCGAAATATAATAACTTGAGAAACCGCTAAATAGGGTGTGGCATATTTTGTAACCAGCTTCTTTACCTTTGCATACTGTAGTATAACAACAAAGATTTGCCATTTTATATGTATGCAGCTACAATAGCCAAAATTGTTCAACGAGAAAAACAGAACATCGCCGTTAATACCCAAGGAAATCGAAGTAAAGTAAACGACAGGGAATTTCAGCAGCAGAAAGAGGCCGACGGTAATTAAATTTAAATAAAGAATACATTAAAAATCACTGAAAAAAGGCCTTTTGGATGTAGTTTTCTTATCAAACTGACGTTAACAGAAACAAACAGAACGGTTTGGCACGGAGCAATAGAACAAATCATATTTCAAAATAAAAATTCTATATTCAAGAGTTATGCGACATAACTACAAGCACAAAGACGGCTTATCTAAAGCAGAATATAACAAAACCGTTTCAGAAACGCTGTCATGCTTTCAACGCATGCATTTATTCAAATCTATAAAATTGTATTATTCCATGTTATATCGTATTTAATATGTATTATCGTATTTAATATGTATAATCATAGGCAAATAGGACTGATTATGTTTGAATAACATGTTATGTTGTACTTTGACAGTCTACACTCGTATGGACTATTCATATCACTTGCCATAATTAATAAATGGGTTTGTTTTAGATTTTAGTTCATCACTATTCATTTTAAAATTAAACACTCAACATTAGAGTATTCCAATTAAGATTTGGTAGTACTAAAGAACTTGCATTAAAGTTGTAATAACGCTCCAACGATTGAAATAAATTGTTATTCAACACTCCGGTGTTTCAGTCTTTTATTGTCGAGCTCCAGGTACGACAACGCTACATTAAATTATTTTCGGAAGAGACATCCATTTATTACACTCGAAGCTACACTATTGTTTTATTTTCCTGTTTTCCACATGTTTATTGTAAAATTATATGATTTAACATTATTTGCACAGTTATATTAATATATCTCACTTGAACCACCGAAATTATTGCGTAGTTGTTGACGAACACACTACAAAGCACTGTTGTCACGTATTATGCTGCTGCGTCTACAGACAGCCAGCGAATTTCACTCCCACTTATGTTGTACTTGCGCAAAATGGCGGGTGGGAACTCGTCAGAACTAGAATGACAGGATTGAGTAATGGGGGATATGCAACTGTGGTGTCGAGGTTATCGATTTGCTTGTAAAATAATAGCGGAAAACTGTATCTTCAACGTTTTTATAATATGCTTAAAATATGTCAAGGTCAAACTTGATTTCTTTTATGGATTGTTTTTGCTTAGTCTCCAACATAAATTTTATTATAATAATTCTGGGAACTAAATGAAATCATCGATGCGGGTTTTGATTTTGCTTATGAATAGATTTTTGTTTTTACTTCACTTCTTAAGCAACTGTTATTACATGAAGACGTTCAGAGTTCAATATACTGTTATTAGCAATTAAAGGTGTTTTATTTAAGTCCTAACCTATTAACTCTGCTAATAGAGGTCTTGTCCTTTTACCTATTTCTTGTTGATTGTGGATTTCGTTTCTTACTTTGTGCTATTTTCAAATCAGCCTTTAGGCTATAATCGACGTTCTAAAGTGCTGCGAGTGTGAAAAAAGAATTTTAGTCATTTAAAGGATTTAAATTACGTACTATAAAAAAACAACATGACCTAGCAGGCAATTGCACATTAAATTCTACAAAAAAATAATAAATTACCACTTTGCGATCATAATAATGTACCGAATAATTTACGTATTCATTTGAAAGAGGCCCAACAAATAATAATTAAATCAGATAATTTTGGGTTTGTGTCACTGGATGAATTTATGTAAGCTTGATTACGAATTAGGCTAAAGCCAAGTTTCCACATGCATAGATTACTGGCGACAGTTAACTGGCGCCAATAGCTGGCGTGCAAAAATGCATGTGTAAACATGAAATTTTTGTGGCGCCACTCTATTTTAAATTAAGGTAATATTTTGCTAATATCATACTGTATTCTTTTTCTATTATACGATACTTAATATTATGTAATAATAAAAATATTACTTGCCTTTATATATTCCTTGAGTACTTCATAGATAGCATCCACAACTTCAGCACCAATTTTGAAATTGAGCACTTTGGAACTCTATACATATATTGTAAAGTTGCAAAGGAGTCTCCGGAAGGTATCTAAGGGTTATTTCTAATTTTACTTTGGCACTTAAGGCATCCCGCATATGCGTATTGCGTTTTGTATTTGTGGGGCTACCTTATCTAAGAGGTAATTAATACTTTCTTGCGACATTCTTAAATGATAGAAGTAACTTTCACTATCTTGCTCCGAAAGTTCTCTCAACAATGTGTCTAAAGCCCCCAACTGTTTTCTCCGAGCTATCCAAGGACGTATCCACCAACGAGCCTTCTTTCTCTGCTTTTTCTCAAGGAAATTTATTAGTTCAAAACACAACATTTGCACAACTACGTTTGTAGATGCTTGTTGTAGTCTCAACATTTCATTTGACGCCATTGCTAATACTAGGCTTGCACACATGTGAACACCAGCAGTGGAAACACTTGACGGGCGCCAGTTAACTGTCGCCAGTAATCTATGCATGTGGAAACTTGGCTTAACTACGTGCCGAAATGAGATCATTGGAGCCTTGTATCAGGTCGCATCGACTGCCGCGGCCGAAAGAATGAATATATAAACATTAAATAAAGTAGAATATGCGATTTGTGAAATTAGTAGAGTTTGCCAGCCGCCAAAAGCCTTCTAGAAAAGATTTTCGTTTGCACTTTGTTGCTAAAATGTAAGACCCACTTCAAATCATTCCCCATCCCTTAAGAATGAAAATCGCCTGGTCGTCCTGTGCAGGGGACGGCGGGGGGTGATTTTTGAAAAATTTGCAAAAAAAACTTTTTGCGTTTTTTACATCCACGTCACCTGGGATGTATCTGCTAAAATCTTAAATCAATTTTTAATCAGAAATATATTTTTTTAATTTTTAAAATTACCATATACAATGCTTTGATATGGAGCGCCTTAATGAAGAAACGCTCGCCCTGAAACGCCATAACTGTGATATACTTTAACTTGTCTTAAATCGAGAACCTTTTAGTTAATCAAAAAAATCGTTTCTAGAAACGTTGTAGATCAAAGATCGAGAATTACATTGCGTTTTTCAAATTCTTAATCCGATGGCTAGTTTAGTAAAAAAAAATTGAAAATTGTAACACCATGTCGTGCCGATCGCGGTCGGGCGTGGAGACGAGAGGAACGTTCAGATTACCGTGGCTAGTGCATCCGAAACACGACTCTATGTTTCAGGGCGCATATAAAGTTGATACACGCCTATTAACGTGCTCTTTCGGCGTCTTGGCAGTGCCGGATTTCTGCCTAGGCCTACAAGGCCCCGGTCTAGGGGCCCAGCCAGCCTAGGGGCCCCGGTGGCGGAATCTTTACATAAGCTCAAAAGCCTGGCTTGCCTTATCAAAAAGCTTTATCGAAAATAATATTATAATAAATATTTTTACTACATTTTGCCAAAACATGGCGCTTTGTAGTGATCCGTGATCCCCGCTACTGTCTGTGACGCGTCACGCCGGGTTACAATTTTCTTTTCATATTTTTGTCATTTATTAAATTAATCGTATGGTTGTATGTCGATATGTAAGTATGCACAGAAAAAAAGATTTACTTGAACAAAGAGAAAAATTCTTGAATTAAGAAAATTTGAGGAAAACCGAAATTGTCTTGAACAAATTAACAAATAACAAATTGAAACATAAAAACATTATTTCAAATAATTAAACAAAGTTCCAATTGTTTAATGACTCTCTCCTTTTATATTCGTTATAGAAATTACCGATGTCGCGATGTTTGACTTCAATAAAAAACTAAGCGGGTTCCAGAAAAGAAAACGGAATAAAGAAAAATTCGAAAAAGAAAAAGAGCTTCTTCGTAATGTTCCTAAGTTAAACACATTTTTCGTCTCGTCTACGTCTAGACCTAGTTCTGGCTCTAGTCCTAGTACTAGTAGTGCATTAGCCAGTGGCAGTTGCAGTGATGCTGCTGATGACCGTCAACAGGCAACTCCAACAAACGTGTCTGACTGCAACGAGCTACCTGAAAACATTATTTCTGAAAACCCCGTAACAGCTACAAAAAACGATTCTTTAGAAAATCCTGAATCTAATTCTTCTTTAAGTGACGATCCTGCTGAGTGGATGCTAGACGAAGTTACATTGGAGTACCTTGTTCAAAATGGCGTGAAACAAAATATTGATGCCGACTTTTCTTCTTCAAGGCGTACCAGGTATCTATCGCTGTCACTTTTTAGCCGAACATTAAGCAATGGTGAAACACGATCTCGACCTTGGCTCATATTTTCGAAGAGGAAGGGTGCAGTGTTTTGCGCCCCTTGTAAGATGTTTGGGAAATTGGGGTCGCTCTCGCTAGCTAATGAAGGGTACAACGACTGGAAAAACGCAGTTCAAAGAATGAAGGAACATGAGAATTCGGACGAACACAGGTCAGCACTTGCGACACTATTAGCTAGGAAGAATGCTGGCGGTAGAGTTGACGTTTTTCATTTTTACGAATTTTCCTTGTTTTGCTAATGACTTATTTATTTTAATTTTCTAAGTAGACATTTATTAGTTTATGGCGATGTGCTAATATACAGATTGTCTTCTTCTTGAGTTTAGTTTATCAACAATATTTTTATACTAGTTGTTTTACTAGAGTAGTTTTCTTATTGTATATCATGCTGGCATACATTAAATAAAATAAACTGTTTTTTATAAACCTACTTATATCTATAATGGATTACATTAGCACACATTTTATCTGCTATTAAAACACAATATGAACTAACAGAGAAACAGTATAGTATAATACAGTATTTGGCAAGAGAGTTACCATCTAAGGCTCAAGATTCTGATGACCCTATAACAGAACAAGAAGAATATCCAATGCAATATTTTTCAAAATATGTTCCCGACAGTTTATTTCAAGATATTGTAACTTTTACAAATATCTATGCCAATCAGAAAGAAAAAACTAATTTTGTACCAACAAATATTCAAGAAGTAAAGGCTTTTGTTGGCCTGCACATCATTACCCGTTGCCTAAAATTTCCACGATTGAGGATGTACTGGGATAGAATTCTAAAAATAGATTTATTTCCAGAAACAATGAACTTAAACCGATTTTTCAAATTGCGAACAAATTTTCATTGTGTAAATAACTTGGAGGACCAAAACCCATCTGATAAGATGTGGAAAGTTAGACCTATATATGACTCTGTACTAAAAAGATGCAAAGAACTTGAAGTTGAAAGTTACGTTTGCATCGACGAGCAAATAGTTCCTTTCAAAGGAAAGTCAAACGTGAAGCAATATGTGAAAGGAAAGCCACATACTTGGGGTATAAAACTATATTTATTGTGTGGCGCTAGCGGTTTATTATATGACTTTATAATTTATCAAGGGAAAACAACAGAGTTAGATGCTAATGCTCAGAAAAATTTTGGACACGGTGCTTCTGTAGTTTTGAAATTGTCTGACCGATTGTCTGGTGGTGCTCTGCACAAGCTTTTTAATGACAATTTTTTTTCTAACTACAACCTTCTGGAAATTTTGAATCTAAATTCGATTTTCACTGCATGCACTGTCAGGATTAATCGTTTTGCTAAGCCGCCCTTGTTGATTGATAAGGAGTTCAAAAAAAACCCAGGGGAACATGAGAAGTAGTCTCTCGCAATGGAGTAGTTATTGTAAAGTGGCTTGACAACCGACCAGTTATTTTGGCCTCCAACTATGTAGGGATTGGAAAGGTTGACAAAGTAAAAAGATTGGATAAAGCATCAAAGAAACAAGTTCAAATTGATAGACCACAAATTGTTAAGGAGTACAACTGTTCAATGGGAGGCGTAGATAAAATGGACTTTCTTGTTGCTATTTAGAGAACCAAAATCCGTTCACGAAAATGGACGCTTCGGATGATCTTTCATGCTATAGATATGGCCATCGTCAACTCGTGGCTCGAGTACAAACAGGACATGAAAAATATGGGAATAGTTAGCAAAAATACCATGGATTTGTTGCATTTTCGAATGAGATTGGGAGAATCGCTTGTAAAAGCAGGTATTATTTTCATAATAGTGTTTCACGGTCAGTGTTTATAAATATCATTGTATTTCCAGGTGTTAATACCACAAAAAAAAGAGGTCGCCCATCTAAGGACTCTAGCAATGTTGGAAATATAATTAAAAAAAGGAAAGCTGCAGAAAAACGACCGATGAAAGAGGTTAGCAGTGATCATGTAGGTCATTTTCCAATACACACACACTCCTGGGATTCCCCAACGGTGCAAGAACCCTACATGCCAAAAAGGATAAAACGGGAAATCCCGTAAAAGTGTAAAATGCGATATTCATTTATGCCTGAATAATAGAAATAACTGTTTTTCGTTATTCCATTCTTAAGTTTTTTTTAATAAATTTTGTCGTTCTGTAACTTAGTCTAATTTTGTATACATCAAAAATTTTTGGGAAAAAAAAGAATTAAAAAAAATTATTGTGAAACAATGTTCTACTACCTATTCGTAACAACCCAAAACTCAATAAAAAATTTTTTCTTAGTCCAATTAAATTCGTGACATTCGCAACAAAGACGAGGCAGTTTACACCACGCACGTGGGTGTGGGCAGAAACTTCGCTCCGCTCATTGCTTTACCACAGATTTGCGCGTATCATTTTAAACGGGTGTTGGATATATCTCGAAAATATCGTTAGTATTCATATTTAATATCTCTAGTAATGTAATATATGATGTAGTCTCATAACTTTCATTCATGTGCATTCTTTACCGCAGGTAATTACACAGAAAACAAGCAACTGCTTATTACATACAGCCTCGCAATCTTATATTTCAAATTTGTAATGCCAAAAAATTAGAATTTCCTGGACGAAAAGGCATAATAAATTAACGATAAGACTATAGAAGCGGTTATTAGGAATCCTCCAAAACAAAATCCGAATGCCGATTTTGTAGACTCTGCTGCGAAAGAGCATTCTGCAGGTGTAAATAGGTATTTAACCAAAAAACATTTTTACAAGAAAATGCTAAATGGGGAAAAACAATTTAGAGATTGGCTACTTTATTCCCCATCAAAACGTTGTGTCTTTTGTATACCTTGCCGTTTATTTCTCCAGCAAGAAGAAAATTCCTTTACTACTACAGGTGTTCCGTATTCAACGATTTATTTAATGAATTTATATAGTTGCACTGACACATGTGTTTTACCTAAGGAAGTGTGCCATTTTTTCGGTAAAAAACAAAAAAAGTTGTTGTTATCAATAACCATTAGTGCAAAAAGGTGTGTGCTTTCCTCGTGGTCTTTTAAGTGATAAAAAAGACAGATTTTGCAACGCGTAAAGAAGACACCAGCGTTAAAGGGGACCCCTATACATTGGCGAACTACCTGAATTGGCGTAGAACCGACACTTTCAAAAAGGTAGGAAACAACAGGATTCAATGACTGCAAAAATGCAAGCGCGAGACTAAAACAACATGAAGAATCGCAGAACCATAGATCCAGCATTTTATGTCTGTTTCCAAGGAGTAAAGTGGTTAATCGAATAGATAGCTCCCTTACAAATGCATATAGAAATGAAGTGCAATACTGGCGTGACGTTTTAAAACGTATCGTCGCGACTATAGTTACATTGACAACCAGGGGACTTGCACTTAGAGCTGAAAATTAAAAAATTGGGTCAGTTCACAATGGAAATTTTTTAGGCTGTTTGGAACTCATTGCTGAATTTGATCCGTTTTTACGTGAACATCTTGCCAAGTTTGGAAATGTGGGCCAGGGAAATTGCAATTATTTGTCAAATACTACATATATGCGAGGAATTAGTAGTTTTAATGGGGAAAAAGCTATCAAAAACAATTATTGATAAATTAAAGAGATCAAAATATTACTCTATAATAGTAGATTCAACACCAGATGCCTCACATATTGATCAACTGGCATTTTTAGTCCGATATGTCTCGTCTGAAGGTATTAGAAGTATTTAGTGATGACGTAGGTAGTGGGGGCTGAAAACATGTCACGATCCAAACAACTAGCCTAGTAACTGTTGCTATAAGCGTTATATGCGAAATTGGTCTTTATTGTTAAACACGTTAAGAGCTGTTGTTGAGCTATTTGTGGTATTTGGTCTAACTGAAACTATTTTAATTATTATTTAATTACTGTTAAGCCCAGGAGGTTGTAAAACCTAGAAAGTGTTCATAGTTTTCCTGTATTTGAAGTGTTAGTAAAGATGGCTCAAAAGCACGTGTTAAAGTTATCTTCTATGAATAACTACTTCAAAGATGAGATGAAACTCATAGAAAAAGGCGAAAATGGGTTAGTCGGGGCATGTTTTGAACATGAAGTACAATGACGACACAAAAACTATTAATGGTTCAGTGCATGCTAGCATGAAAGACAAAATTTATAAAGTTGAGGTAAGTTACATTTATTTTTAATACTGGCAACTTATCCTAAATGAAATTGATTAAAAATACTAAATAATTTCGATATTATCTCTGTTTATTTCGTAGATATTTTTGGATGGGGCTAAAAATATAATTAAGTCGACGTGTACATGTCGGTCAGCTTTCCTGCCACCATGTTGCAGCAATGGGGTTGTTCGCACATTATAATGTATCGGTGACTGATCAATCCTGCAGCTGGTCTGCACCAAAGGAAAGTGCTGTTGAACAGGTGGTAAAAACTATCGATGAGATATTTCCACCAACAAGAGAGTACAGAGCTTCGAAAAGGAATGTTATCTTTAATATGGCAACTGCACAATCTCGAACCATTATTGGGTTCTCTGTCTGCTCTCCTAAATGCAAAAAGTTACAAAAATACTGAGTAACGTCCTCAAAACTTAAAAATCTGATATTTAAAAAAGTATCAACATAACCTAGTTTTTACCTTGTAAGTTTTATCCACCGTCGCCTTTCCGCCTGGATCCTTTGGAAACGTAAAAAACTTGCACGTATGTTTTTCATTATAACAAAACACATCATTTTTAATGCAGAAAATTAGGTTTTATTAAAAAAAACAGAAGTTCAATGTTCGTAAACCTTAAGCTACACGATTCCTTAATGAACTCTGTAAATAAAGCTCAGAATTGACTGTCACACTTGCAAGCCCGTTACCGTGCAAGTTGTTTGGATCGCAAAGTGGTTGCTAACAGGTCTAACTACGTCACACTAAATACTTCTATACCGATTGAAAGGTTTCTTAAATACATTCCATCGGCCGGCCACAAATCTGCTGATTTGGAAATGGCAGTAACCTCTGCGTTACAAGAGTATACTCTAGATATTATGGATTGTCGCGGTCAGTCGTATGACAATGCATCGAATATGTCCGGCGCATATTCAGGGCTGCAAGCCAGGATTAAAAATCACAACAAACTTGTAGAGTACGTACCATGTTCTGCACATTCGCTCAACTTGACAGGATCTGTTGCAGCAGTCATGTCAAAACGCTAATTTGTTTTTCCATTTTTTGCAAAATCTCTACACGTTTTTCTCAGCTTCAACATACCGATGGGAAATTTTGTCAAAGAATTTAAAGTCACCGGTTGTGAAATCCCTATCAGAAACTAGGTGGTCTGCAAGAGCGGATGCTACTAAAGCTCTGTATGCTGGGTATAAGGAAATTAAAATTCACTTTCCGAGATGAGCAACGATGAAAGTCAAACTGGAGCTGTAAGACATGAAGCACACGCAATCTTTGAAAAAATGGATGAATTTGAAACTCCTTTACTTGCTGTCATTTGGCATCACATTTTAGAGAGAATGAACGCATCAAATATATACGTGCAAAATCCTGCGCTTGACCTGGGCTCTGTGGTTCGAGAATTAGAAGCACTTATAAAATATTTAAACTCGATAAGAAACAATTTTGCAATTTACGAAGAAGAAGCCAAAAATATATTACAAAATCTTTCAAAGACATATAAAGTAGGCAGAAAAAAAAACGAAGAAAGGTTCAGTTTGATGACAGTGTTGGTGATGAAGGACAGTTTTCAGCCAGAGATGAAATGCAAATCGGAACATTTTATGTCATCATCGATACAATTACTACAGATCTAAAACGACACCTGGACGCTTACCAACGTATCTATGAGCGATTTTACGTCCTTACAAATTTTTGGAACTTGGAAAATGAAACAGTAATTAAAGAAGCGGAAAAGTTAATACATATTTACGGAAAAGACTTAGATGCTTCGTTCATTCATGAATGCATTCATTTAAAAGCACATTTAGAGAACAAAATTGAATCTCCACTGGAAATTTGCAAGTATTTGAGAGAAAGCGGATTAAAAGAAACATTTCTCAATTTCGACAACGCGTTGCGAATTTATTTGGCAATTCCAGTTTCTAATACGTCATCTGAAAGATCATTTTCAAAATTGTCAAGGATTAAAAACAATTTTAGATCGACCATGAAGCAAGAACGTCTTAATGCCTTATCCATTTTGTATTTGGAATGCGACATAACAAAAAATGTAAGTTATGATGAGGTTATAAATGATTTTGCCGAAGAAAAGTCTAGGAAGAAAGCTTTTAAAATATAATATTTTTTTTATATGCATCATATTATTATATTGATACCTACCTATAAGTTACCTTTTATAAAAGTTAAAAAGAAGTTTGTATTGTTTCTTTTTTTTATTATTATAAGATGTTTTTTGTTTTTGTTCCCAGAGTTGAAGTTTAATAAAAATATGCTGTTATGATAATTTCAATTTTTTAATTATATAAGGGGGCGGCAAAAAAAATATGCCTAGGGTACTAACATGCCTTAACGCGGCCCTGATAGAAAGGCACAGGAAGATTTACAACACAAATACGAGCAGCTGGAAGAAAAGAATAACTGCCTGCAAAAGGAAGTGGAGGAGCTGAATAAGCTGTGTAAAAAAAAAGAACAGGAGTGTAAGAAGTTGGGGGGATAAGACACCTGAACTACAGAGCAGCAGTGACAAGGAGAAGAATCGACTCTTAAAGGAGTACAATACCCAAGTTCAAAGTATTCAGCAGACGATGAACGAGTTGAAAAAAAAACAAAAACTTGAAAAGAGTCAATTACAGTGCCAACTGCTGGAAACGGAAGTTAACATGCTTCGTGAACTACATGAAAGTGGTCAAAAAGTGCATGAGCTGAATGACGAGCTTCGGCAGTTACAACAACATCTTTATAAAAAAAACTCTGGAACTGGAGCGGCTGAGAACTGAACTTGTAAGTTATTTCAATGTTCATTTTATAATGAAAATCACTATGTACCTCTGGTATCAAACCGCTTTCATGCATTTAAAGCAAGAATGTACTATGCGTCGATTCAACTACTGCCCGGAAATAGTGACCGCCGACTTTGAGGTAGCCATTCATCAAGGAATTTGAAAGGTTTTGCCAAGCGCTGTAATCAAAGGTTGTCGCTTTCATTTAGGCCAATCAGGGTAAGATATTTATACCAATATGATATGATGAAAAATTAATCTTTACATTGTTTTAAATATTTGAACTTTAACCAATAAATAGTTTTTACAAAAATAGCTTTTTTTACTTCCTCTGAAATGATAATTTTTCGCTTTTTTTTGTATGTATTATTAGTTAATACAGCAACGCTATGGAAACTATTTTCTGCCTTATGATCGTTTGATAACTACAGAAATTATAAATAAGAAAACTACAAAAATGGTAATTTGTAGATTTTTCTAACATTAAAATGAAACCAGTTTCAGGTGGACATGATGGATGTTTCTATTATTGCGGCAATGGTAATCGGAACCGTATTATGGGCACTGGTCGCTTGTGTACTTGTATATATCTTACGTAAGGATCATATTTCATATAAACCCAGCTAAAATTATGCCCGCCATATTTTTTTGTTTTAGATAACTTAATCAAGCAGAAGGATAATTTAAACAAGGAAACGTATGCATTAATTAGAGAGAAGGATAAAGAGAAGGATGCATTAATTAGAGAGAAAAGTATATTATCTAAAGAGAAGAATAAAACAGAAATTGAAAATTTTAAATTAAAACAATTTATATATTGTTTTTAACACCCTCTCTTTTAAAACTAATTTGCTAATTCCTTGGTTGTCAGCTCGGGGAGCTCTTGAATTATTTCAAAGACGTTATGTTTTTATAAATAAAAAGCAAACCCTTACGGTAGCGGAAAAAAGACAATTGTATTTAAATGAAGATTTGGGAAAAGAATTTGAACGTAAGATGCTTGAATCAAAGTGCAATACCCCAGTTCACGAAATTGCTACGCGAGTTTATGGTGCCGTCAGTGACGGCATCCGTAACTACTTTGATGAGGGAATGCGAAAAATATATTTAATCAAATCGGAATTTAGTCGTTGTGATGTTGTATTACTACAAACCGTATGTTCTTCAATACCGCTGAGCCCGTCAGCTGCGGTTATTCTGGACAATAAAGCCCAGTTCGTATTTTCACCAGAAACAATTGAAAAACTGGAGCAGCGCATAACACAAGTATGCAGATATATGACTCCAGAAACGTATGGAAAAATAAGGAACTTTTTAAATAAACTTGTTCATTTTCAATTATACTTGCGCCTTTTTCTCGAGATCAGATTACGTAGTACACTGTTTTATGTGTATGTTGCCACATTTTTAAAGCAGAAGAATTTTGGCGGGCCCCTCGTGCGCCAGCGCGCCACCCGCAGCGCCTCCAATGCAGCCTCATTACTGTTCTTTGTGTTCATGTAGCCACACGTGCGTGAGTTAATTATTGTAGTGTTTTTTTTACTAGCATGGGAAAGAGCAAAAGAATAAAATATTCCTCGTCTTCGGAGGAAAGTGAAATAAACGAGAAGGAGATTGAGGCCCTTCTACGGAAGCTAAAGAATAAACGAAAACGTCGTCACCATCATAAAGGGAAAACTCATGCCGTTGTACATGCTTTTGGGAGTTCCAATAAAATGGACGCTGAAACAAGTTATTGTGCTGATAACGACGAAAGCTTTCTGCCGCCAACAGGCAACACTAGCAATCGTAAGTTTAAATTAGTATGCTGTAGCCGATGAATCAAGCATAGTTTGATTAGATTCGCCACTACCTGGTCAATCTTATCTCTAACCTGAGATATCCCGGCACCCCACCCCCCACAAAACAGTGGCGGGATAAATGGGCATTTAATTTACACATGTAAATTAAATTTGATACTATCCAGCATTATTATTAAGTTCATAACAAACTCTTCCTAACCTGGAACTGTTTGTGTTTTTGCTCAAGTAAGCAGAAATCTTGCCGATGATTCAAACAAAGTTTGAATAGATTTGCCACTACCTGGTCAATCAAATCTCTAACCTGAGATATCCCGGCGCCCTACCCCCCACAAAACAGTGGCGCGATAAATGGGCATTTAATTTACACATGTAAATTAATTTATACTACCTAGCATTATTTTGAGGTTAAGCAATTTCTAATAAAACAAATAATATTACATTTTGTAATAAGTACCTAAAGTAAATAATACTACTTACTACTTAGTACCTACAACAGGTATTTGCAGGTTAAGCACTCAAATTGAAAAAGTTACTTTATAAGTTCATAACAAATCCTTCCTAACTGGAAAATATTGTGTTTTTTTTGCTTAAGTAAGTGAAATTATGGGTTTGCTTTCCTTTTAGGCTCAAACTCGCCTGGCTCAATTCCCCCTGCGGATGAAAATGTTTCCTTGCTATCTGCATTGCCAATAATAACGTCGCCACTTGACGATGACATTATACAAGTTCTGGGCGAGGAAGTAAAAGAAGTGCGCAACTTTAGTGCTCCCATCCATGAGGATATTGCAAAAAGATGGGATCAAATTTTAAAATCTGGCCTATCAAGCGAAAACAAGACTGCTTTGATGAATAAATACCCGCCACCCAGTAACTGCGCTCGCCTTAGAGCACCAAAATTAAACCCAGAAGTTGGTGGTTCTGCTGGTAATTCAGCAGTGAGCCGTGACAGTCGCTTGGCTATATATCAAAATCAAATTGGAGCTGCTACAGCGGCTGTGGGGAGAATTCTTTCCATTCTTTTAGAAAAAACAGGAGGGGCCGACCTTAACTTAATAGGAATAGCAAGTGATGCCGGGAGACTACTTTCGGATTTACATCATGAATACTCCGAATCCAGAAAGACCTTGAGTTCTTATAATCTCGATATACATTTAAAGCAAATGTTATCGAGTTCACTTCCCGATAGTTTTTTGTTCGGGGAAGACCTGGGTGAGCGCATTAGGGCGGCAAAAGCTGTAGAAAAATCATCATTGGATTTAAAGGCCAAATCAAAGCCAAAACCGTCAACAAGTGCTACTAAGCCTTTAAACCAGAGAGGTCCGTCTCGGCCATCATTCAACAGAGTTGCACGCCCAGGCGGACCAAGCCGCAAGTATCGCAATCCGCAATACAACAGCAACCCGCAATACAACATCGCATATCGTCGGCAACAGAGACCATCCCAAATCAAGACGAAGAAGCGTTACAGTTATTAAATGTAAGCAACAATTTTGCTGGAAGACTAGGTCGTTTTTATGGTGCTTGGAAAAACATCACAAAGGGCCCCCAAATTCTTTCTTGGTTACAGGGTTATAAATTACCTTTTATTACTAAACCTAGACAGATTTTCCCACCTTCTGAAACGACCTGGTCTAATAAAGAGAAAATAGAAATAAATTCTTCCATAAATCATCTTATAAATATAAATGCTATTTATGAATGTACTTTTCAAGAGGATCAATTTATATCAACGATCTTTTTGGTCCCTAAACCAGACGGCTCTAAAAGGTTAATATTAAACTTAAAGAAACTAAACGAGTTTCTAATCCCTGAACATTTTAAATTGGAAGACAAAGTTACGGCTATGGAAATAATGTCACACGAATGCTCCATGGCCACCGTGGATCTCAAGGAGGCATATTTTCTTATTCCAATTAGCAAGGCTGATAGAAAATACTCGAGGTTTCAATTCAATAACCGATTTTTTGAATTTTCTTGCTTACCTTTTGGCCTATGTACAGCTCCGTGGTTATTCACAAAACTAATGAAACCAGTTGTCGCCTTACTTCGGTCAAAGGGGTTTTTGTCAGTTATCTACTTAGATGACTTTTTTTTGCTAGGTCATACTTTCCAGCAATGCCTCAGTAACGTCAAAGAGACCTGTAAGTTACTAAGGAAATTAGGTTTTATCATAAATGTAGACAAGAGCCAACTGATACCCAGCCAACGCTGTAAATTTTTAGGATTCATTTTTAATTCTCATGACATGTTATTAGAACTCCCACAGGACAAACAAATTAAAATTAAGAAAATGATAAAAAAATACGAAACGACCTCTCGTTGCAAAATTAAAGAATTTGCACAGCTTACAGGAATGTTAGTATCAGTTTGCTCAGCTGTTCCTTACGGATGGGTGTACACAAAAAGATTTGAGAGGGCAAAGTATCTGGCACTTTTAAATTCCCATAACAATTATGAAAGCACTATGTCTATACCACCCTACCTTAAGAATGATTTTACCTGGTGGAAGCAAAACATAACTAATGCGAAAAACCCTATAAAAAAGTATCGTTTCCATCTAGAAATATTCTCGGATGCGTCACTGACAGGTTGGGGTGCTGTTTGTGAGAATCAAAAAGCCCATGGTCAATGGAACTATCGGGAACAATCGTTCCATATAAATTATCTTGAACTCTTAAGTGCATTCTTTGCTTTAAAATGTTTTTCCAACAATTTGAAAAATTGTGAGATCCTACTCAGGATCGACAACACAACAGCAATATCTTACATTAACCGAATGGGGGGGGGGGGTTCGATTCCCTATTTTGAATGATTTGGCCAGACAAATATGGCAATGGTGTGAGAAGCGTGCCATATGGATTTTTGCCTCATACATCAAGTCAAATGACAATGTGGAGGCAGATTTACAATCTAGATTACTAGAACCAGAAACGGAATGGGAGCTGGCCCAGTGTGCATATATAGAGCTGACACGTAAATGGGGTGTACCACAGATAGATTTATTTGCGAGTAGAAATAACAACAAATGTGAGAATTTTATATCATGGTTTAGAGATACTTTTACAACCGCTTGGACAAAATACTTCTTTTATGCTTTTCCACCATTCTCTATTTTACTACGTGTTTTACAAAAAATTATGTGTGACAAAGCGGAAGGTATCCTGGTTGCTCCGTACTGGCCCACACAACCGTGGTACCCATTATTTATGTCACTTCTTGTAGACAAGCCAATTATATTTTCACCAAAAATTAATTTACTGCTTTCTCCTAGCAGACAACCCCATCCGTTGTGGAAGAAGCTTTCCCTGGTGGCCGGGAAGTTATCTGCCGCGCCTTCAAATTGAAGAATATTCCGGACTCCGCACTCAAAATATTAATAGCATCAATCTCTTCATCTACACTCAAGCAATATACATCGGCTTTAAAGTCCTGGTGGATCTTTTGTAAAGAGCATAATCAAGATGTGTTCAATAATTCAGTCCCTAATTTAATAGAATTTTTTACGGATCAATTTAATAAGGGAGCCTCCTTTGGAACCTTAAACACTTTAAGATCAGCCATAGCATTAGTAATGGTTCCAAGTTATAGCAATGATCCAGGAATCAAAAGGTTTTTTAAAGGTATATATAACCTAAAACCTTCTGCGCCTCGATATTCGGTCACCTGGGACCCCCATGTAGTGCTAGAATATTTGTCTTCGTTATACCCTAACGATTCTTTAAGGCTTGAAGACTTGACACACAAATTAATAACTCTGTTGGCACTCATCACAGCACACAGAGTCCAGACCTTCTCATTAATAACGATCGACAATATTATTCATAAAACAGAATGTATTGAGATAAGAATACCTGAGAAAATTAAAACTTCAGGGCCAAACAAGCTACAACCCAACCTTATATTACCTCGTTTTGATGAGAAACCTATGTTATGCGCTGCCAGAACATTAATATGCTATTTAAGCAAAACACGACTTTTAAGAAATGCTTCTGCGGACAAGCTGTTCATCACTTACAAAAAACCTTTTCGAACAGCTTCTAAGGAGTCATTAAGCAGATGGATTAAGACCACGCTAGCTCGAAGCGGGTTGGACACCTCCATATATAAGGCCCATAGCACTAGACATGCTGCCACTTCAGCTGCTCTTAGAAAGGGAGTTAGCCTGAACGTTATTAGAAATACTGCGGGCTGGTCACAGAATTCTGAAACATTTGCGAAATTTTATAACAAACCATTGGCTGACCAGAATACCTTTGCTATGACTTTATTAAAGTAAACCACTTTATATCAATGTTAACTTACCTAGTTCTGTAAGGTTTATACTGTATTAGTTTTATATTCTTCACTTGTTGTTTATGGAAAGAATATACCATTTATTTTCAATGTGTACAATAATTTTATTCAAAATACTTACAAATTTGTCGCATTGGCTTTAAACATCTACGTAATCTGATCTCGAGAAAAAGGCGCAAGTATAATTATAAGATCAAACGAACTTACCTAAGTGAAGTTCGATCTTAATTATACGAAGCGCCTTTTTCGAGAAGATCAGACCCACCCTTTCCCAAAAACCTTCACCTTCGTATCAGTTCCCTTTAAAATGCGACAAATAAGCTTTAAAAAATGAGGCTGCATTGGAGGCGCTGCGGGTGGCGCGCTGGCGCACGAGGGGCCCGCCAAAATTCTTCTGCTTTAAAAATGTGGCAACATACACATAAAACAGTGTACTACGTAATCTGATCTTCTCGAAAAAGGCGCTTCGTATAATTAAGATCGAACTTCACTTAGGTAAGTTCGTTTGATCTTATAATTAATTGTCATTTTGTTCTGGGCGAATATTTGTTTCTGTAACATTAGGATCAGACGCAGAATTAAAAGACTTTTTAAATGAGGTGTCACTCGACCTCCCTTGCTATTTAATTTTTTTTAATGGCGTTCAGCCGTCATTTTGAAAGATATAAAATATAAGTATGAGCAGAAAAGCAGTATTTCCTCCCATTAAAGCGCACAAAATTTTGTGCCGAAATGTAAAGTTGTTCAAAAGTCAGCAAGGGGGGAGGGTTACGTTATAGACACATTGTATAAGATATACAAGAAGTACGAAAGTAGAAGTAGACTTACTTTATACAGTGTAGGTTGTTTCAAGTAACAACTTTCTTCACGAAAATTGGTTTTTTTTGTATTGAAAACATAGAGATTTGGTTGTCATATAGCCTACAGGGTATTTCAAAAAAAATAAAAAATTATTAAATAAATCATCAGGTCCAGATTTAAATTAAGTGAGTACCTTTTTCATTGTCTTCTAGATACAAACATATTTTATCATATTGACCGTTTTTTAATATTACAAAATATGTACTTTGAGTTTAGTCATGTAACTGAGAATTTTAATAAATAATACTAGCACAATTTTTTTGTTGTTACTTGAGCTCTCAATGTTTCAAATTTAGTTTCTGATTATTAATTTATTATTCAACTTACTTTTAAACATGTGTTATGCACATCGTCACGATAAACGAAATCAAATCTATTGATTCCATCTCATAGCTGCACGTAAACCTGACAAGCAAATTTATAAGCAAAGATCGATTTTAATTTACTTGTTCAATATCTATTTCACCAATTACTGCTTTTACATGTACTATCTTAACGATTTTCTTAGATTTTAGTAATATTTTGACATTTTGTATTGCAATATTACCAGCGTTCTCAAGTCTGCTCGTACTCGGGAGCGTATGCTTCCGTGCGCATCGAAGTCTGTATTGTAAATGACGCAACGGCTAGTTGGAGTGCGTTCAAACTTAGCGAGCAAATTTGGTTTCTTTGTAATCGAAAACTTGACAAGTCCAGTGGATATACGAATAAACGCCTTATATAATGAACGCGGAAAGATGTGGCTTTTTAAAGTGGGGGTCCCTCTCCACTAATAGTTGCGACAAGCGGAAGAGATTTTGATTTAATGTATAGAAGGTTAGTAATAAAACCTACTACAAAAGTGAGCGTTGGCCTGATTTTGTCCCATACCTGGTTTTGGAGGGCATTAAGAGAAAAACAATTTAATTATAGTTTATATAACGCACATGTCAGTCAAGGTATCTCGCCAAGTGATAATATTGGGCAACAGGAATTTAATTCACCAAATTAACAATGACAATGATTGTTTGAAAAGGTTATTTGAACTAATGAATGCCAGTTCACCTAACCAGGAATGTTTAATTACAATGCTGTCCATTACTGGGACACAGAAAACCCATATGAGGTTAGGGAGATTCGAAAACAACATTGCTTTGGTCTGAACATTTAGGTTGGCGTGTGACACAACAAATTATTAAGATGTTTTATATATGAAAAAAATTTAAACACAGAGCGTTATATTAAATTTTTAAGAACTCGATTATTCACCTACCTAGAAGACGTTTCTTTAAATCTCCTATAATAATACTATAAGTGATCGAAATATGGTGCAACGCAACAATTGCATCGTAATCGCATCTACAGCCAGTAAACATACTAAAATACCAACACGATTTGACGTTTCTCAAAAGGAAACAGTAACAATGTACTCTCCGCAAGAGGCTCTGCAATCGCTGTCACATTTGATATTTTGTTGTTGTTTCAAATATTTGGACTTTTTCAACCAAAAAGTAGTTTTTACAAAAATAGCTTTTACTTCCTCTAATTGTAGAAACATTTCGCACAGGATTAATAAACTTGTGAAGAAAAAATATAGTGAGGTGTAGCGGATTACTGGTAACTTCCGAACGGATAGTCCTAAATTACGCATCGTTTTGGACAGAAATGGTATGTATTAAAAATTCACCGAAAAAATAAGCTTTAAAAGAATCCAAATCCAAATATGTTATTTTTGCAGGTATTTTTCGGAAAATAAGTTTTCTGAATCTTAAATCCGAATGTATAAAATACTGTAGAACAAAGAAAACTTTTGTGTCAGAGTAGCAGAGTGGTTAGGGTACTTGGTTACTACGCGGAAGGTCTCGAGTTCAAATCCGAGATATCTATGGAGCGACCCAAGCACTTTTTAAACATTTTGAACCAGAAAATCTGTTCTGAGTGGAAAACATATTGTCGTAACCCTTTTCACCGGTACGACTTCACAAATTTCGTTTCGCCAAAAATACAAAGCCGTATACGTTGTTGCAAACAAAAATCTTTATATAAACGACCTCGATCTAATCATTTGGGCGATTAGAAATTGCAATTAATGTACTACCTGGTATAAACAACGGAAAATTCCCGTTGATACCATCTCCACGATAACTACAAACAGCAATCTGAGGGGAAAAACATGAATTCAGTTAGCCACTGTGTAAATTATTTCATTTACGGACACTGTATCAGTTCCCGGAATAATAAAATTCGTTTAGTATGTTAATTGTCTTACATTTCAAATACTAAAACCTGACAGCAATTGACAGTCTCTTCTTTACGCAGCGTGTACGAGGTTGCAGGAACCTGTAAAGTGCGAGTTATAAACGGGAACTCCAGTGATGTACCGTTCCGGAGGGATACTATTCTTCTGTGCCGTTGTAAACCAACATTGTACATAATACAGAAACGTTATTTGATTAAATACACTGATATACTTTAGTGTTGTAATTTGCAGTTTTATATTTATTCTCAGCGAATCCTGGCTTCTGAGCCAACCAGGGTAGTTTTATATAATTAATATTTTTCAGGAAATAATAATCCTTTCACTAGTTAATCCATGAATCGAATATTTTGCAAAAATCCTAGCTATGACTGTATAACACCCAAAGCTAATTTCCCAACTCAGTTTTTGAAGAAATTGGGGTTGAAGTAAACAAAAATTAAAATAGAGGCCAATATTTTGAGAAATCAACCAACCGCTCCAAAGCTATGTGGGACATAATCAACTTAAAATGTTCTAAATATCAAGCAAAGGACAGCACTTGCAAGATACCCTCAGAAGAGATCAATCAATTTTTCATCCAGGTGGCTGACCGTATTATCGCCGATTTACCACAACCAACTGAAGATCCTATATACAGCGTGAGTAAAAATTTACCCAACGTAAACGGTGATATTTTCAAATTCAATGAAGTTTCCAGTGTAGAAATGCGTGACGTTATTTCTGAATTAAAAAATAGCAAAAGCAAAGATGTGTTTAACTTATCTGTCGAGCTTATAAAAAGAATTAGTAATATTATTGTACAACCACTTACATGCCTAATAAACGAGTGTATTAGAACAAGCACCTTTCCTGATGCTCTCAAGGTCGCTCAAGTTATACCAGTCTTTAAAAAAGGCGATACACTCGATTGTAATAACTATCGACCGATTTCTTGACTACCGATTCTCTGAAAAATTTTGGAAAAAGTGCTTACAAAACAACTCACTAGTTTTTTTGAAAATCATGGTTTATTCTCAGAGGAGCAATTCGGTTTTAGACGAGCTCGTTCAACTACAGATGCAATTTTAAAATTTTTTGAAAATGTTACAGATGGTTTTGAAATGAAAGAATATGTAATGGCTTCTTTTCTAGATCTAAGCAAAGCGTTTGATTTTGTCTCACACTCAATTTTACTAAGAAAACTTTATGTCTATAACTTACATCCTATGTCATGTAAATTGATTTTATCATATCGAAAAAACCGAAAACAAAGAGTTAAAATTAAAGAATCATTCTCAACCTTTCTTCCTATCAGTTATGGCGTACCTCAAGGATCTATTTTTGGACCGCTTTTATTTTTGATTTATATCAATGACTTAACTTGTTAATATTGTTTGCGGATGATACAACTTTAACTCGTAGGGCAGAAACGGTTGAGATGGTTACTCGCCTTAATGTAAATGCCATGTTGAATGCACAAAATTGGTTCAGCAATAACAGGCTCAGTTTAAATACCAATAAAACACAGAATATAATATTTTCTACAAACCAATCGAGTTTTCCAGATACGGTGAAAAATGCTAAATTTCTAGGTCTATATATAGACGAAAATCTAACATGGCAAGTACATGGCGATACATTAGCTAATAAATTATCCACTAGCACATACGTCTTCCGTAATTTGTCTGATATAGTATGGCAAACTGTTCTACGAACGGCCTACTTTGCCATCTTCCCCAGCCATTTGCAATATGGTTCAGTGTTATGGGAGCACTCGGCCTCTGGTCAAAGAATATTTAAACTGCAAAGGCGAGCCGTTAGAATTGTGGCTAACGTCGGCTATAGGGAAGATGTTAAACAATCTTTTATTTCATTAGGGATACTAACGTTGTCCTGCCAATACATATACTATTGCCTTGTGAACACAAAAATAAACTTAAATGACCTGCCTACGCATGCTGACATTCATGACTAACACGCGTATCAAAAATAATATTTATCCACGCTTTCATAGAATTAACAAAGGCAGAATGGATGTGTCGTATTACGGTTCAAAATTCTTTAATATGCTGACGCTTAATGTAAAGCAATTACCACTTAATAAATTTAAAATCAAGATAAAAAACTATTTATTATATCATGCTTTCTACAACCTAAAGAAGTTTGCTCATCAGAATAATATATAAAAGCACCGATATATAGATCACACTGTATTTACTATAATACTATATCCTTTTGACCTATGTAAGATTTTATGTAATCACAAACATCAATAAATTATCTTATCTAACAGATTTGACTATGTTACACCACATTATAAAAATTTAAACCTATTAAAAATGAACGAAAGGTACACTGTGATCAAATGTAAAGCAATATTTAATTTAATTAATTTTAGTTCATCTATGTACTAGAATTGTATGAATATTAATAACTATTGTATGGTTTTTGATAGTAATTAGATTAAGTGTGTTACTTTTTGGACAGGGATGAACAACAGCTCTGCTGATTCCTCGCCATTTGGAAAATGTCAGATTTTTGTATTAATTTCCAATAAAGATTATTTTCAGCTAAATTTTCAAAAAAAAGTAACAAGGGCGTTTATAACAACCCGTTTGGGCATTTGCAAAAATTAATTTTTGAAAAAAATGGTTCCTAAAAACTTGTACCCCTTTTATTCGATATTTCAGTTTTTGCCAAAATCAAAATATGACAAAACGAACAAACACGCCCACCGTCTGATGAATATTTTCCATTATTTGCTAAATTACCTAGTTGATTTGACGTTTTATTCGCTTACTTTACTTACTTGATTAGGTTAACTGATTGGCTGACGTGTATTATTCTGTTTGCTGTAATTAATAATTCAGTCAATTTAGGATATTCGCTTTTCTTTGAATTTGTATTACTTTTAATGCCAAAAATATGTATCATTTGAAGCGCATCTACTAATTTTTACACACAATATTTAAATTTTTACACTTTAACATCATCTAGCTTTATTAATTCAGGACTTAAAAATTAATTGCACCTATCTTTATCTGCAAACCTTCTACATTAGTGATTGCTTGGTTGTAAAATTTTATTGAAAAGAAAATGCAATATGTAAGGGGCTACTTTGGGACACGTCAATTATGTCACAAAGACGCCCCAACATCGTTTATTATATTAAATTCAGTAAATATTTCGTTTTAGCACACTGAATTATGCCTATAAAGTATGTGCGAAAACCTGGGGCGCGTCTGTATAAAAACTATACGGAGAAAACCCTTGAAAACGCACCAAAAGACATTAGATCAAAGAAATTGTCTATACGTGCTGCAGCTGAGAAATACGGCATTCATAAAACACATTATGGTTAAAATTAAAGAGAAAACATGAAACAAAAAAAACAGGTGTTTTCAGCAGATGAAAAGCAGAGATTTGTCGCCCATGCACTTGCGATGTCGACGTATGCTCTTCCGGTCACTAGTTTTGATTTAAGTTGTGTAGTACAAGCTTAGATCGGACCGGAAGCAAAATTGTTTCATTTCATAATAACTTTCCTGGCGCGGAATGGGCTTCCGCATTTTTGATAATACGTAAAAATGTTCTGTCACAACAAGTTTTTCGAATGAAACAAAAAAGCAAGGTATGTTCTACCCTTTTTTATGGACGGAGACAAATTAATCTTTTTTCTCTGCTTATAAAAATTTATGCGACATTTCTATTTTACAGGTTTAACCGTAAAGTAGCAAAATGGGTATTTTTGATCTGGTCAGAAGGAACATTGCAGTGCAGGAGTTGCAAAAAATATATGATATACTCTTGCTGCAGTTGCCTTTACAAGCACAATTTCCACTCGATACGGTAAGATGGTCGGCATACGCTAAAAGTTCACTTTTTAGTTTAAGACTCTTGTGTACGACAGAAACTTCAAGAATACCAATGAACATTTAAGAATACGTTATTACAAAATAAAACGTAAATGTCCCACAGTGTACATGAAACAATTGAACTGTACACTTACATTCTCTTTGCCGATGTTTCAATTCATGCATAGGTCTTTTGTGCACTTGCACAATCTGTTGCACGGTTTAGCTAATTTTCTGCAACTGCAGGTCCTCTTGCTGCAGTTGCCTTTACAAGCACAATTTCCACTCGATACGGTAAGATGGTCGGCATACGCTAAAAGTTCACTTTTTAGTTTAAGACTCTTGTGTACGACAGAAACTTCAAGAATACCAATGAACATTTAAGAATACGTTATTACAAAATAAAACGTAAATGTCCCACAGTGTACATGAAACAATTGAACTGTACACTTACATTCTCTTTGCCGATGTTTCAATTCATGCATAGGTCTTTTGTGCACTTGCACAATCTGTTGCACGGTTTAGCTAATTTTCTGCAACTGCAGGTCCTCTTGCTGCAGTTGCCTTTACAAGCACAATTTCCACTCGATACGGTAAGATGGTCGGCATACGCTAAAAGTTCACTTTTTAGTTTAAGACTCTTGTGTACGACAGAAACTTCAAGAATACCAATGAACATTTAAGAATACGTTATTACAAAATAAAACGTAAATGTCCCACAGTGTACATGAAACAATTGAACTGTACACTTACATTCTCTTTGCCGATGTTTCAATTCATGCATAGGTCTTTTGTGCACTTGCACAATCTGTTGCACGGTTTAGCTAATTTTCTGCAACTGCAGGTCCTCTTGCTGCAGTTGCCTTTACAAGCACAATTTCCACTCGATACGGTAAGATGGTCGGCATACGCTAAAAGTTCACTTTTTAGTTTAAGACTCTTGTGTACGACAGAAACTTCAAGAATACCAATGAACATTTAAGAATACGTTATTACAAAATAAAACGTAAATGTCCCACAGTGTACATGAAACAATTGAACTGTACACTTACATTCTCTTTGCCGATGTTTCAATTCATGCATAGGTCTTTTGTGCACTTGCACAATCTGTTGCACGGTTTAGCTAATTTTCTGCAACTGCAGGTCCTCTTGCTGCAGTTGCCTTTACAAGCACAATTTCCACTCGATACGGTAAGATGGTCGGCATACGCTAAAAGTTCACTTTTTAGTTTAAGACTCTTGTGTACGACAGAAACTTCAAGAATACCAATGAACATTTAAGAATACGTTATTACAAAATAAAACGTAAATGTCCCACAGTGTACATGAAACAATTGAACTGTACACTTACATTCTCTTTGCCGATGTTTCAATTTATGCATAGGTCTTTTGTGCACTTGCACAATCTGTTGCACGGTTTAGCTAATTTTCTGCAACTGCAGGTCCTCTTGCTGCAGTTGCCTTTACAAGCACAATTTCCACTCGATACGGTAAGATGGTCGGCATACGCTAAAAGTTCACTTTTTAGCAGGCCCGACGAGAGGGGGGTGGTAAAGGTGGGATTCCCACCGGGCCCGGAGTTTCTAGCGGGGCCCGGATTTCAATCGAAATCTCAAAATTTGGGAAAAGTTTAATATGCACTTTTGCAATCTGATTAGAACCGTAAAAGAATGTAACTGGTGTATTATCTACCTATCGTAATCACACATTATGCAGACGGGCCCGGGCCCAACATTAAAAAATGTTTTCTTCGTAAAACAAAAAAAAATTGTCAAAATATTTTACATTTGAATCGTTGAAAAAAATAGAAAGTAGAACTAGAAGGCATTCCTAGTTCCAATATTTGGAATTTTGACGAGACAAATCTGGTGGACGACCCAGGTTCTAAAAAGGTTATAACCAGGCTAGGAACTAAATATCCTGAAATGATCAGAAATGCAACAACAGCTTCTACATCTTTAATGGTGTGCGGAAATGCATCAGGTTATATAGCTCCCATGTATGTCAATTATAATGCCGAAAAACTATGGACTACCTGGACCGAGAACGGCCCACCAGGCGCAAGATACAATAGAACCAAATCTGGATGGTTTGAACACAGTACATTTGAAGACTGGTTTGAGTCTTTAATGCTCGCCTTATTTAAAAAGCAAAATGGTATAAAAGTTAACATTGGCGATAACCTCAGCTCTCACATAAGTCTGGAAGTTCTTCGACACTGTGAAGAAAATAGTGTAAAATTCATAGCTTTGCCACCAAACGCTACACATATGCTTCAGCTATTCGACGTAGCCTGTTTCCGTCCTATGAAGGGTATGTGGCGTAAAGTTTTAGACGAATGGAAAAAGACTGCCACATGGAGCAAATGTTTGTCAATTCCCAAAGATGAATTTCCGGGTTTGTTGAAGACATTAATGAAGCGACTTCAAAAAGGTCCAGATAACTTGGTTGCTGGCTTCAAAAAGTCAGGCATTTACTCTGTTAACAGAGAAAAAGTGCTTTTTCGATTACATACACGGATTCTAGACAAAGAAGGTGAAGCAATAACAGAGGTTCTCAGTGAAAGCTTTCGCACCCACCTACAGCAGAAAAGGAATCATGCTACTCAAGCCAGGCAAAAAAAGAAGGAAGCTCATTGTAGTTCCACCTGCCAAAAGTATTGCCTCTTCTGACCTTCCAAATCCAGTAAGCATTGATGACTCTCAGCCGGGCCACCTCCGGTACATTAAAGAGAAAAATATCTACAAAAAAGCAAAAACGACAACACCTGAATCATCGGAAAATGGCGACAGCGATTTAGAGATCGTTCCTTACGCCGAATCTGATGACAGTATGGGACTACTTGACTTCACTGAAAATTCAGATAATAGTGAAAAATTACTGCCAAGAGACAAAGATAATTCGTGGAAACACTGGGCGATAAAGATTAAAACAATTGAGTACAAGTAAACAACACCAGCCGCTCAGTCATGCCTTAGCGCCGCTGTTAGTCCGTTATTGTGTTGTTCTTACAAGTGCTTGGCAGTATTTTATAGTGGAAATTTCTATCTCACCATGGCTGCCGGTCCTTCAGGTAAGTTATGAACTAACTTTTGTGTGTATTTAATGTTTATATGTGATATCAAAAAAGCAAAACATTGACGCCAAGTTAACAGTTTCTAACACACAAATTGAAAGAGTCAGTTCATACAAATATTTAGGGGCATGGATCACCGAAACAAACGACCAAAACAAAGCCAGAATAGAAATAGCGAGACAAGCGTTCATTAAAATGAAAAAGTTTCTATGCTGCCCAGATATTAATTTAAATCTTAGAACACGAATGTTACGATGTTATGGTTTCTCCACGTTGTTATATGGCGTAGAAGCATGGACCTTGAAACAAGCAAACATTAAAAATATCGAGGCTTTTGAGATGTGGTGCTATAGGAGAATGTGGAGAATACCATGGACGGAAAGAATAACTAATAGGGAAGTACTGCGGAAAATGGAGAAGGAACGTGAGATAATAAACACGATTGTATTTTTTTAAATTTCAGGTTGTTATTGGAGCAAGAAATGGCAAGGCACCTCAATTGTAAAGACGCGGAATCATCAATCAGCCTTGTAGCGGAGAACTTCCCATCTTTTGAAGATGTGAAAAACTGAAACTTTTAGTATTAATTTTGATTATTGTATTTACGTACGTATTATACCTGGTATAATAACGTAACCTTTCAAATTTTTGTAATTTATTTAGTATATCTAATAACAATTTGTTAATTGAACATTTTTTGTTTTAGGTGTTTTATTGTCCTGATGTAAGATGGATATCGGCAAGCTTAGGTATTCGTGCAAGTATCCAAATTGCTCAAGTAAATATTACTCTCCAGTTATCGACAGTAGTTATAAAAACAAGCATTTTTTTACTTTACCGAAAGACCAGGATTTGTTACATCAGTGGAAAAACGTTTGCAACATTGATGCAAATATAAATTCTACACATTTCTATTTATGCGAAGACCATTTTCATAGCAGAGATTTTAAAAATGAAACAAGGGCTAGGTTGAACTACAGAGTAATTCCCAAACATGTGGACGAATTTCTTGGCATTGTTCTATATCCAGTCGATGAAGAAATTGCCACGTGTTCCAGTGCTTTAGAGAACGAAGAACATCCTCCTGTATGAAATGCTGTTGAAGAACATTTTTTACGTGCACATTTAGATTTACCACCTGACTTAAATAATTTTTCATTTCTTTCCGACAATAGAGGAATCCTTGGTAAAGTAGGCTTAGCCAAAAGGGACTTAAGTCCGAAAAAGTCTGTCATGTACCGAACGTATAGGAGCACAGTTTCAAAATTGTGTAAATTAAAAGCCGTGCTGGCAAAAGAAAAAGATCAATTAAAAGTAATAACAGATTTGTATGAAGATGGTAAATTTGAATTTATTAATGAAAACTTAAATGATGTTACGAAGGAGTTTTTAAATTCACAGTTACGCAATTGTAACAGAAAACCATCTGCTAAAAGATGGTCCATACAGGATAAAGTTTTTGCATTATCGTTGTATAAGAGTCCCCGTTTATACAAACATTTATTGGGATTTTGTTAGTTGCCCTCTACTCGCACATTAAAAGATGTTTTGTCAAAAATTCCTTTTGAACCTGGCATTAATTTATGCATGGTGGAGCATTTGAAGTGTGAAGTTAGAAAAATGGACAACTTAGATCGCTACTGTGTTTTAATGTTTGATGAAATGATGCTGAGTTCAGGATTTCATTATGAAGCACATAAACAAACAATTACTGGATTTGAAGATCTTGGACATTTAGGCCGATCTTCAAAATCTGCTAATCATGCATTGGTTGTTATGGCTAGAGGCATAAGGAAAACGTGGAAACAAGTCATTGCGTACTATTTTACAAAAGACACAATTTCAACTGTGCACTTGAAAGATATTTTAATTAATATAATTAGTAACCTTCAAGAAATTGGCTTGAAGGTCGTGGCAACTGTTTGTGACCAGGGATCCACAAACCAAGCTGCATTAAAACAACTTTGTATGCAGAATAAAGTAAAACCAAGTTCTTATCATTTTGTCGTAAATAATGAAAATATTTGTTATTTATGATGTACCACATTTACTAAAAAATACCCGGAATGCCCTGCTTAATTGTGCTATTCAATTTGAACCAAAAAAGTTCGCCAAATTTGAATATATAGTCTGCGTTTCGATTAGATAAACAAAAGCGAACATACAGTCAACTGCCGACGTTAAATCAGTCACATTTTGTTTTTAATGACACACACTTAAAAATGAAAGTAAAAATTGCCGCTGCTCAACTAAGCCATTCGATGGCAGCCACTATAGAAACGTGTGTTGCTATGGGTGACTTACCATCTGAGGCTATCTAGATACACCAGAATTTGCAAACACCATCGACCAATTGTTCGACTCATTCAATGGCAATGGATTTGATTCGCCAAAAGAATTCCGTCGTGCTTTATCTGATAAGTCTCCCCATCTTGATTTCTGGTCGAATATATTAAACCAGTTGGCTCGGTGGCAATTAAGCAATTTAAAAACTGAGGTAAATGTCACCAATCAATATGATTTTATAGATGGTTGGCAAACTACGATAAAATCTATTATTTGTATTTGGCGCAGTTTAAGGCAGCATAGTTTTAAATTTATTTCTTTACGTTCTTTTAACCAGGATCCGGTTGAAAACCTATTCTGCGTAATCAGACAACATGGAATATGCAACACCAATCCTACTTGCCACCAATTTGTTGCGACCTTAAAAACCACAATCGTTAATAAATAATAATTTAACTACGACTGTGGCTAACGGAAATTGCGAAAAAGATAATTGCGATTTGTTAAGCAACTTAACTAACTTTTTACGAAAAGCCGACGAAGATGGTTTAACAAACCCTGTTTTTAATGAAGTGTTCGTTAATGATGAAGAGGCAAAAATTTGTTATAAAGATATAACATTGAACTCAGTACATAACCAAGCAACGGCATATGTGGCTGGTTATATTCGTGATACTAATACTAATACCTCGTAACCCACAAAAATTCAAAAATGCGTTTTTCATGTTTTTGGATACTGTAAGCCACGGTCTACCATATTCTGATACCTTTTAAGCCACAATAAATTTATTTCGCTTGTTATTCATGATTTCTAATTCCTCGTATTTCAAACCTCGAAAATTATGAAAGCTAATACCTACTAACCCGCCGTTAAGGTAGTTCCAATACATCGTATCCCACTACTCCTACCACCAATCTTTCTGTTACACACTCGTAAGCAACAGTTTGTCGTGTGAGCACGTGTAAGCATTCTGTTTTGTTTACAATTTCAATTTAACTAATGAACAAGGGTGTTGTGTTTTATTGTGTTAGTTTTCATTTGTTAAGAAAAGAAATAAGCACTGCTCGGAATAACTGAACAACAACGCCTGGAAATTTTTAATGCTTGTTGGGATACAATGACTTGGGATCAGCGTAAGATTTATGTTATAAATCATGTGAAACTAATTGAACCAAAACGAACATACACTAAAAATGAAGAAAGCCGGAGACACAATACCTTGCAGTATTTCCTAACTGTCAATGATGAAAAAGTGCAAATCTGTAAGAAAATGTTTCTGCAAACACTGTCTTTAGGTGAATACTCTGTTCAGGATTGGATAAAGAAATCAGCAGGTGGTATGACTAGCTCAAGAGACTGTAACAATAAAAGGAAAAGGCCTTCTTTAAGACAAGACAAAAACCTTGACAAAGTGTATCTTACAGAATTTCTTGATAATTTACCCAAGCTACCATCTCATTATGGCCGTTCAAGCTCTTCAAAACTATATTCGGAAACGTCAATTCGAAGTTTGAACCAACTCTTTTTACTGTACAAGGAAACGTGTCAGGAAGAACACAAAACCCCCTTATCAATGTCTACTTTTAGCAATATTTTTTATTCTAAAAATTTGTCGTTATTTCCAATAAAAAAAGACAAGTGCGATTTATGTACAAAACTTGAAGTAGGGCAGCTATCAGACGAAGATTGGAATGTTCACAGAGAGAAGAGACAAAGAGCTAGCGATGAAAAAACCAGTGACAAGGAAAAAGCAAAAACTGAGAATGAAGGTTGCGTTTTAACAATTGATCTACAGGCTGTTCAGTTGTGCCCATTTTTTTTAAAGGAATCATGAAGCCGTGCGTGAGCACGACCCCATGATTCCCATCCCACCCCCTTACCCGGGCTCAGCACACTAAGTGCTCTTCACCGGTCTAACATGCCTCACCCCTGAAGACATGCAACCCAACATACACACCTACTGCTATGATATTTAGAGGTGTTTGATTTGTCTGGAGTATTGTGATTCCTGGAGAGCAATTTTTGGAATGCTTGCTGCAGTTCAATTTACATTTGGAGAATTATGAAGACTTGTACGATTTTAATGTTCTAACTTATAAACTCAGGGTTGCGTATTTTTGCTAGAATTCCTGTTATAAATTCTAATAATTGTTATTTTTCATATGGTTTGTTTTTACTGAAAGAAAAGAAAAACACAACAGATTGATACGAAGTTTATTTATGTTAATTGTAATTATAATTTAATTCAGAATTGTTAAAAAAGGTTTAGTTTATAAGAAGTTTTAGAGTTATTTGATTTGTGCGTCGACTAATGTCAGTTAGGATGTCAGTGTCATTGTGACAAACATATAAAAGGATACTCTTGGACATGAGATTTATGTGTTTGTTTTAAAAAATGGGGATCAAAGGAGGAAGACAAAAAGATAAAGAAAGGAGAGAATTTGTTTTAATTAGTTACGGCTCGTCTTTGAAAAAAAAGACAGAATTTGATATCCTCTGGATGAAAACAGAAAGAACGAGTTTAAAGCGTAATGTAAACTGATGTTTAATAGACCAGAAGAAAATATAGGTGATTATCTACGAATTGTAAAAAGTACAGAAGTATTATAAGTAAAAGGCGATCGAGGAAGTTTCTTCGTTTGTGATAGTGGTAAAAATAAATTGGAAAGAATATAAAACAGAGATACAAGAAGATTCGGATTAAGGGCGAGTATTATTTGTTGCTCGAGAGGCCAACAGAACGAAATAGAGGTTGGACACTCAGCGTTTTGCTAGAGCGAGGAATGTCATAATAAGAAGACGCTAAGTTAAGTGTTCTAATTTAATAAACAAAGACGATAGTAATTAATAAAAAATTCATTTAATTTTCGGAAAACACATTTTAAAATTCTTTTAATAAATAAAAACTTATTTTGTAAACTTGATATCGTTGTGTGTGTTTATTTCTATTTAAAATTAATTAAAATAACTTATTTACAAGCTAATAACGACCCTGAGAAAATTAGAAGAGTCTCATAGCAAGTTTAAATCTAATTGCGTGAATTGCAGACAGTTTAGGGATTGTATTCTAGTAGTCACAAGACCAAGCATATCATTGCACTACATACACCATCCATGGACCCGTCGGATTTAACTTATTCAGAAAAATTACCGACGAGCAGTGGACTCGAACCAACTGCCATTGGGAGTCTAGTTTCAAAGCCTGGGACTTTAACCACTAGACCACCCGCCGGCCCCAGTTGTGTCCATTTGTACAGGCTAATGCGATTTATTTCAAACTTAAGCTTAAATGTCACAATTTCACTGTTTATGACACAGTTTCTCATCAGGCATCATGCTTCTGGTTTACTGAAACTGAGGCAGACATGACTGCTCCCACGTTTGCCTCTTGTCTATTGGAGTACTTAGAAACAAAATGTCACAACAGACCGGGGCCAATTATTATTTATAGCGATGGGTGTACTTACCAAAACCGCAACCAGATAATGTCAAATGCGTTACTCGATTATGCTGTCAAGAATAATGTTGAAATTGTTCAGAAATATTTGGAAGTTGGTCACACTCAGATGGAGTGTGACTCAGTGCATAGCTGTATAGAAAGGAAATTAAAAGGCAGAGACATACACTTGCCTAGCGATTTTTTACGAGCTACAAAAGAAGCAAGATTTAAACCTACCCCTTATGACGTGCGATACATGTAGTACACAGATTTCAAAGATTACACCCAGAGTAAATTCCAGAGATATTTTTCTATCAGACCGGGAAGAGTAAGTTTTTAGAGCGGTAACTAATATTTAAAAACAACTATAAATTATTTTTTAAGGTTGTGAAGGATCCCGTGGTGACAGATCTAAGAGCCCTAAGGTATATGCCAAATGAAAAAATTTATTACACGCTTAATTTTGATGATGACTGGAAGGAGCTTTCTCAACGCGCAAAAAAAATATCAGAATTAGTAGTATGGCCTCCTAGGTACAGTGAGAAGAGGAAGATTAAAAAACTTAAATGGCAACACCTTCAATTGTTAAAAGCTGTTATTCCCATTGACTGCCACAGTTTTTACGATAATTTAGAATATAACAAAAATGAGTAGTATTTACGTTTCTTATTGTAATAATAACGTTATCTAATAAATGAAACAAGTTTTCGTGTATATTAAAAGTATTTTGATTGGAAACAAAAAACACCTCGTATCCCACCGCAATGACAACATTTGAATTCTAATATCACGTAAACCACACAAAAAATGTCAAATTCAACAAAAATCGACTACAAATTATATTTTCTTAAATTATGTGTTCTAAGGTACCCTTTTATCAAATAAACACTAGAGGTTAATAAACACTTCTAAATTAAAAATGTTTTTTGTCACTCCTGCACAATTTGGATTTTGGGCTTACGAGGTATTAGTATTAGTATGACGATTATACTGAACAAAATTAAAATTCCTGACTGCGTCTATTGTAAAAAATCATATATAAGTGATGCTGTAACAAATAATCATGTATTTGTGCAGTTCAAGGAATACGCAATAAATGGCTCTAGTTTAGTATATGCCACTGATGAGGTAATTTCGCTGACTGAAAAAAATCATGAAAAATTGTATTTGTTCTTAAATGATAATGGTCACTTACGCCAAATTGGAGATAAGTTTAAAAATATTAACAGCGAACTGTTCACTTCCCATTTAAATTATTGTGAGGAGCAAAATTACTTAGAAATTTTTATTAATAATTGTATAAGATTAACAATATATAAGTATGTTAAAGACAAAAAGAAAATCAAAGCTATTAGTACAGGACATACAAACAAAATTAAAAAATTCAAAAGTAAAGCTTAATATTGCGAATTAATAGGTTTGCAGAGTTGAGGTACCCGTTTATTGTATATTTTAGTTTTTATGTATGTCATCCTTTTCTTTCTATGTTAGTAAGTCGTTGATTTGATACTTTTTTGTTTGATGTTTAGTATGTGAGTTTGTGAGTTTTATCTTTGATCGATTTCCTGTATTGTTAATGCCAAATGTTTAACTTTAACCGTGTCGTTACGTCCTTTTAGTGTAATGCACTCGTGATGTTCTTAAAGTATAAACCATTGATTTCCTTCACTGCTTTATTTTGTACTTTTTGTATTCTGCTGCTGATGTATTTTCCAAAATTCTAATTAAATAACTTATATGTGTTACTATATAAATGAGTAAAAGATGCTTTTTAGCATGTATGGATAGGAAAATATTTTACTACATTTTGAACTTGTATTTGTTACGTTTAATTATAATATTTTAGGTATTTATTATTGTTTTGTGCATGCAACAATACATGATGTTTTGATATAACAATTTTTTGTTTGTTTAAACAGTGTGAAATAAAAAGTAAAATTTTAAAAATCCCTCCAAATACTAATTTTAAATTTGGCGCCACTTCTTTTAGTAGTCCAGGACAACAACAGATGTCGCTTTTTTGGTGTTTCTCTAATTTTACATTGAGCCCTCCCTTCTTCTCGGGTATTGTTCTGTGGTGTTGATCGTCTATGTTAGATATACAACACAGTATACAAATACGATCAGGCTGACTTTTGTGCGGTTATGTTGTTGTTGAAGTTGCTTGTGTCGTCCAATAATTTTTATCTTTGATTTGCGTTTGCTGATATAATATTTCAATCTTCAATCATAATATTTCACTGGAAAGTAAAATTTGGTAAGTTGTTGTGGTATTTATGTGTTCGAATAGTACATTTGCTTTTTAGGTCCGTTTTACAAGGGATCAATTTCAAGTATGATTGATGATGCTGATTCATGTAAAGGAGAGGTAGGTTTTAATTATACTGATTGTTTTATTGTTTATCTTGTAGGAATTATCTAAATTGGATTTTCATTTTTGCACATCCGATTTTTCTGAAGTAGTAACATCGCCCGGATTTGTTAACAAAACATTGCTGATAGAGGAACTTATAAAACATGAGAAAATGATATTAATTACTGCACCTCGTCGATTTGGGAAGAGCACAAATATGAACATGCTAAAAACATTCCTTGCGATACAGGTGAATCAAAATGGAGAAGCCATCGATCCTAAATCTTCGACTAATTACAACATTTTCAAAGACAACAATTTATTAATTTTTCGGAAGGTACATTTTTCTGATCAACATTGTGGACTTTATCCGGTAATTCATGTTGATTTTAAAGCAGTCGATGGAGATAGTTTTAGTGAAATAGTAGACGGATTTAGACATGTATTACACAAATCATTCAAACAACATGGTTATTTATTAAAATCAGATAAGTTAATGGAGTCAGATAAAATAAATTTTTGTTTTTATTATGATAGTATCAAATATGAAAAGCTATCCAAAGCACAAATTAAATATGGCTTGAAATTTTTATCAAAGTGCCTTTATGATCAGTTTAATCACAAAGTATTTGTTCTAATCGACGAATACGATGCGCCCATAAATAATGCTTTATTTGAAAAGATAATTGATATAAAGAAAGTTAATGAATTTCTTTGCTCAATATTTTCTAATACATTGAAAACATTAAAAAGGAACCAATATGTCAGTCGAGCGTTGCTTACTGGAATATCTTATTTCGCTACTGTTTGTTTATCTGGTGCTAACAATATTGAAAAATTTATGTTTTTAGGTAATCATCCATTTGTTAAATTTTACGGTTTAACTGAGACAGAAGTAAATACTCTGATGAATAAATTTTCTATAACTGCACCAGAAAGTGAGCAGGTTAGATTAAAATATAACGGCTATTCTAGCTTAAGTCAAATAAAGTTATATTCCTTATGGTCAATTTTGCATTATTTAAAATACAGGGATATAAAAGATTATTGGGAATCATCCGGTTCAGTGGAAAATTTCCTAGAAATACTACATATACCTATTGTGAGATATTCAATTGAAAAATTACTTAAAGAAATTTCTCTTCAATGCAATATAATAAGTAGAGTTACATTAAGTCATGTTATTCAATTAAGAGAAATAATCTTAAAACCTAAGGACTCAAAACAGTTTGAACTTTGTGATGCTGATTTATACCTTACATTCCTCTTACAGCAAGGTTATTTAACATATGACTCGAATCAACAAAATTTAGATCTCGACGAAGAGAATTCAGACTGCGATGAAGACATGGAAAATGGCGAAGAATATTTTGTGGCTAAAGATAAAAAGACTAAGTGGAAAAAAGTCCCAATTGTAAGTAAATTTAGTAAAACAAATAGGAAAAACCTGGTAAAAATATTTCCTGGACCTAAGCAATGCGCACGTAATATAACCGATGAAATAAGTGCCTTTGGGAAATTTTTTACTGATGATATTATTGAAAATATTGTTGAATGTACAAACTAGTAAGCAAGAGTAAGCTATAGCCGTCCACGAGATGCACATAATACCACAAAAACCGAAATTTTAGCATTTATTGGTTTATTACTACTAGCAGGAACAAAAAAGCAAAGCCATACACATTTACTTGAATTGTGGACTAGAGATGGAACCGGATCAGAAATATTTAGAGCTTGTATGAGCGGAAAACGGTTTCTATTTTTGCTTGCTGCTATTAGATTCGATGATAAAACAACCAGGGATGACAGAAAAAAAATGAGAAACTTGCTGCTATTCGATTCACCCTTGACCGTTTGCAGAAAACTGTAAAAATAACTATTGTGTTGGCGAACATGTGACAATTGATGAAATGTTAATACCCTTTAGGGGCAGGTGCAGCTTTATCCAGTACATTCCCAACAAACCTGCAAAATATGAGTTAAAAGTATTTGTTTTATGCGACTCTAAAACATTTTACGTTAGCACTTTTGAGGTATATTGTGGTCAACAACCAGAAGGGATCTACAAAAAATTGAATACACCAACTGACATTACCCACCGTTTGCTTCAGATATGGAAAGGAAAAAACAGAAATTTGACTTGTGACAATTGGTATACAAGTTACCCTTTGGCGATAGCACTTTTGAAAGACAAAACTACCATTGTTGGAACACTAGAAAGAAATAAAAGAGAGCCGCCGTCAGAGTTCTTGCCAGACAAAAAGAAGGAAGCTGGTTCGTCTATCTTTGGATTTCAAAAGGAGGCCACTATTGTGTTCTATACCCCAAAAAAGAATAGGGCAGTAAGTAGTTCTGCTGTCTACCATGCACGATGATTCTGAGATAGATCCTACAACCAATAAGCCGACCATTATTATGGACTACAATTCTAATAAAGGGGGAGTCGATACCGTGGATAAAATGTGCGGCACATACTCCGTAAGCAGAAGAACCAGAAGGTGGCCTTTGGCTTTATTTTTCCAATTGCTAAACATAGCGGGTATAAATAGTCAAATTTTATACAACGCCACTAACATCGAGGAAGGTCAAAAATATAGAAGAATATTCCTAAAAAAATTGTCTATGTCTTTGATGAAACAAGAACTGTCGGAAAGAGCTGAATTAAAGTCCTTACCTTGTGATATCAAACTGTTTCTACGTAAATACAGAAGTCATCAAGAAGAGCAGGATGAGGAAGTTCCAAAAAAAACGAAAGCGGTGTTTTTATTGTGGAAGACAAAAAAATAGGGTGACAACCGTGTATGTCGTACGTGTAACATTCCGATATGTAAAGAGCATTCAGTCTTAACTTGTGAAGAGTGTACAATTGGTGGTGATAGCGAGGATAATAGTGAGTAGTCATTCAGTTGCAGAACCTTTGTGACAATTTTTTGCAAGAAAGTGTTTTTAGTTAAGAATATTTTTTTTCTCGATACAATATTATAATATTTTATGTTTGTTTGTTTATTATTGCCTAATGTGTCTAAATATACATTATTTCTATAAGTCTACTATTTATTAAAAACAGCGATCCTTTAGTGCCATTTTAGGGCGGGTGCCTGGAATACACCGCGCGCGTAGTTATGCTATAGTTTAGTGCGCGCGTACTTAAAGGTTGAGAAAATGTTGAAGCAAACAGCTATATAAACTTCAAGCATTAAATTAATAAAAATTATTACAAACTCTTCGAAGATTTTTAATAGACCCGCACATTTAAGAAATGCTACGAACTACGCATGCGCCAATTTAAACAGTTCGGGCAAACTGTCGCGCGAGTTACCGCAAACGTGTGTTAAGCGTGGCGTCTTCGTTACCGTTTTATGCAGTTAATTTAGAGGAAAGTGAAGTTCCCGGAGGTGTTTTAACTGGTTTAAGAATTGAACAACACTCTGTTGTTCAATTAAAAAGATGGTTGCAGTGCAGAGGTGTAACAACTTCAGGGAAAAAGGTAGAATTAGTAGAAAGGTGAGCGAGGTACTTTGTATTTTATTCAACCCATTTTTCATTATAAAAATTATTTTTTAGAGTGAACGAACATATGTCACGAGGGACAAAGATTACTCCTGCCATAGATGGTGGATTATGGCACGATAAAAAACTTAAAAAGGCTAGACAAGCGGTATGTTTAAAATTGCTGACTTAATTTAATATTTTTGGTTTACTCACCAAATGTTATTTTTAGAACCTTGAAAATATTGAATCATAACCACCCGTTTTCCCGATAAGTGGTTGGAAAGCATTTTCGGCAAACGAGATTCCAAAACAATTCAGTTACGGGAGCATATATGAGCACTTCATCGAAGTAAAAGCTTTGGCACCAAGAAGTAGTAACAGCACTCGTAACGGTACTGAGAGCAGCGAGGCACATTATAATCCACCGGTTACACTTCTGACAGTTACCGCATGTAGATTTATGTTGGGAATTTGCAATTATAAACTGTTTTCGAACATCTAAGCAGGGCTTTGGGAAAGAAATGAATTGGTAATCACTCGCGTTCTTACGGCTATCACTTTTGCAATTTCCAAAAATACAGTATTTCTTGGCTCCTTTTCCAACAGGTTTTCTAGGCCTACCGCCAAGATTTTTTATATTCATTATTAAAAACAACAGCTAATGCAATACACTTCCGTATACTTTAACAGTGTCAGCTGGAAAGTTTGCCCGAACTAACGCCCACTTTGGTCGCGCCTGCGCCAATGACAAACTCTTAAATGTGCGGGTCTATTCAAGTAAAACGAACCTATTTTAGTAACATATTTAATAAACCACTCCATAACGCTATTTTCGATTTAACTAAAAATCAAGAAGTTTTAAATTCCAACCTACATAAATTAATTGTACAAAATCACGATTTAACTGACAGTTTAAACTCTCTCTCCATTCGAAGTGTATTATCAGAATCAATCTTTTCCTTACAAATATTTGTAAACACTTGGATAGAATTAGAAACATCTCTCACTTTGCACAAAACCAGCAAATACGCATGTCCTTACTTGATAATACAGAATTTTCATCAAATCTCAATATAATCTTAAAGAACATTTAGATAAAACCCTTAGTTTACCATATCCAATACATTCTAAAACCCTTCATTTTTATGAATCCCCGACTATAATCAGAGCTTATCAAATTAATAACTAAACAACTTTCATTTTTGAAATACCATTAGTTCGTAAAGACAGTTTTTATTAACCTATACCATTCCCAATATAAGGGTGACTAAAAAGTAAGGAACATCGATGCTACAGCCTTCATGCTGCCAGTTGCAAGGGCATTAGCTTAGAGATAATAAGAAAAACAGCTGGGTGGTCATCCAACTCTAACACATTTGCAATATTCTATAACAGGCCTGTAGTTTCAAGACAATCTTTTGCCCAGGCTGTTTTAGATAGTTAATTGTTTTGCATAGAATATTTTTTCTTAAAAATTTTTTTTCTTATAGCTAGTGATTTTGTGTGATACAGGCAGGTTTTAATAATTAACTATTGTTTTTTATATTTTTTTTTAATATCACTTTTATGTTACAATTAATATCATGATTTGTTTCTCTTTATAATCTCAGTCTTTATTAAAGAGACCTCGAACTCTCGTGTTATTAATATTCCCTGCTTATTTTATTGTCGCAACGTTATTCAGCTTTAAACATCTACGTGTTTAATCTATGAAGGACAAGGTGCGAAGTATAATTGTACAATCAAACAAACTTACCTTAAGTGTAGTTCGATTGCAATTATACGAGCACCTTGTCCGAATAGATTAGTCCCTCCGTACCGTGCTTTGCTTGCTTAGCTAACCCCAGGTTGCGACAAGCTTTGAATTTAATGACGCCCGGATGTGGCAGAGGGCGCAAGCTGATGGACGGGTCTCCTGCGCGCGTTTTTTACGCTTTAAATTGCGACACCTATGGTAGAATTACGGTACTACGTGTTTAATCTATTCGGACAAGGTGCTGGTATAATTGCAATCGAACTACACTTAAGGTAAGTTTGGTTGATTGTACAATTATATCGTACATTAAATAATGTATAAGGAAAAGAGAATAATCAATGGACTGTTCTCTACAAGACATTTATCACTCATTAGCATACCATTTACTTATTGTTTGTGTATAATAGATTGTAAGTATAAAGGAGATAATAAAAAAAAATATGTAATATCCCAGAACAAATAAATTTTGGAAACTCGTTGTGCGAGTCACAATTAATTTATAATAAAATACTAAGGACGAGTCAATATTCAAATCCTTTGTTGCAAATTATTCAATTGCCAATTGTTAACGTGAGTTCTAGGGAAAAAATAAATAATGCAATTAATTACCCCGAATTACACTTAGAAAATATTAACTTAGATGATGTACACCAGCTTAGAGAAATTTAAAAGAATTACCAAATGAATTTAGGTCCACTGATTTTAATATTTATGTATTTGTAATGTATAAATATGATTTATTGCCTAATATATATAAAAGGAATAGATCAAGGCATAATATTATACCCCTAGGACCTATAGAAAGAATACCTTAAAACTAAGCAAACAATTAATTTTCACTGTAGTTTTAATTTTAAGGATGTTATATGTACGCATACTTTGTTATCATTAAAGTACAACACAACTTCCTTTGTCTTACAGGAAATTAGAGTATAAACATATCTTAACACCCAACGTAATTGTTTATTGAATACACCCTTGTATTGCAGGAAACGATATCTAAACATTTACATGTTAAATCTATATAAGGTTTGAGTCACTATTTTTAAGTTAGTTATCATGTTCGATTGCTACTGTAAACTTTATGTAACTCCGTTCTTGATAAAAATAAAATTATATTTTTTCCAATTATCAAGATCGTTAAACTTCTTCGGGGCAGTCAACGGTAGGATATCGCCCTGCAAAGATCAATCATCGTCCGAGCAGGTGTATTTTAATACTTCAGCGATATTCGACATCACTACCTTCCAGAGGTCAAATTCACAAATGTTAAAAACAATTTTCAACTCCAATTTGAAAACAAGCATCGCGGATAATTGCGAGAAGAAATTGTGGACTAGCAATTGAAACAGCTACGAGAAGAAACTAGTAGTTGCAACCTACCAAACAGGTGTGGCTATTCAAATAGCAGCAGGAGACGAGCACAAGCATCGCCGACCCTCCAGCATCGCGAGAGTCAGAGGAGAAGCATCGCCAACGGTTCGAGCAACCCCAGGTCGAGGACAAGCATCGCCGACGCCAGGGATAGGTTAAGAAAAAATTATAACTACATGAAAGCAGCGCTTCGGATACTATAAGTCGCTTATTTTTAATCTTGCAGAATCAAGAATTAAAACATATTATTTCAAAGCTTTTATTAAATAAAAGTGGATTTTTAAACTATAATGATAAATTAGAATTAGCCCGAATCGAAGTAGAATATTATTCAGGCTAGAACTGTCGGAGTACGCAATGACTAACTAGCCTTGTAATAAAATTACAACGATCACAAAGGGAACCCTTAACAACAAAATAAATCCCTTGACCCATTTTTCTTAAACAAATAAAAACAAGTTAAATTATATGCAAGAAGATATTGTTCAACAATTGCAAAACTTGGTTATTGGCAACGTTGAAATAGAACAAGAACCAGCAGTAATCAACATGGCATTCCACCTCGAATACTTAAAAACAATCCCATAGTTTGATGGAACGTTCTACAAACTAGCAGAATATGTAAGATTTGCAGAAATTATTATTAATCAGTTCTTCGTGGGAGAACAACAAGACTTATTTTTGCAAAGATTGGTTTTATCAGCATTCAGAACTAAACGCACTGGAAAAGCCTTACTTTCGACAAGTGGTAGAGAAATTGCCACTTGGAGCGAGTTAAAAACAATTTTACTACAATGTTTCGCAGATCAGAGAGAGTTGTTTCGTATAAACCCAGCCGTAGCGAACAGCTGGGCATGCTGCTGCTAGCATACCTGTCACTTTTGCAAGGTGTCTAATTTTGCAGTGTTTTGATTTTATTATGTCAGCGACATGATTTAGGACGTTAGTCTTTTTGTCGGGGGGAAGTGTTACTGTAAGGTTGAATGTGTCGTATGTCATTCCTAGAAAAGTGCAAGTTTTTGAGGGATTTAATTGGCTTTTTTCGTAGTTAATAATAAAGCCGAGTTGTTCTAGCAATACTACTGTTGTCCTAGTATTTGCAAGGGAGGTGGTATAAGAATTTTCTATCAACAACCATTACTTTTGGCAATAGGACCCAATAAAGCAGCCATAGAAAACTATTATATTGTTTTTGACGATAATATTGTTTCCATAGCTACCATTTCAGGCAAGATCACTGAACTATACTTATACTGGAACGCGCACTGGCGGTCTATGCCATAGAAAAGAAGCGAGCCGAGAGAGATAGCGCGCAAGGATCATTCCTGTCATTTTCGTACCCCTCCGCGCATGCGCTGCACGAGGGAGAAGACAGCGGTAAAGCTATCAAATTAAAACAAACTAACCTAATTTTAAAAATTTATTTATTATGGTGTAAAATCTACCACCTTAATACATATTTCCCAGTGTTTCAAAAACGTGAGTTCCTTTTCAAACGTTGCGACATGACAATCGACTGCTCTACGCATGCGCATAATCTCGAGAGTAGGACAGAGATGATCCTTGCGGCCCTCTCTCTCGGATCGGGCTGGCGGGCCGAGCGCGCGTTCCAGTATAAGTATAGGGTAATTCCGGGATAGATGGCCCGCCGGGTGAGATGGCTCACTGGAATATCTTTGTAACTTTTCAAACTACGCGCCAGTCAGTAATTACAGAGAACGTACTTGAGTGCAGCAGCACAAGGAAAGTGGTTAGTGGATTTTAAAGCAATAAATAGGTACGTTATTAGTGTTATAAATATTGACATGGTGCTGAAATATTTCAACGGTTATTTCATGTGCTATTATTTCTACAAAATTCTAAATTTAGAAGCTTGTGTTGATGCATAGTCGTACATTATACTTTAGAGGTTATGTTAACTGTTGTAGGTTAGAACCATTCGCATTTCATTTGCGAAAAACAGACGGGCCATCTCTCCCTGATATTTGAGTGATATGACTCGCTTTAATCCGGGATAGATGGCCTACTATATTTTGTCACACTTATAGGGTTTCTGTCTATTTTAAGCTATGCCCACCAATTGTATACAAAAACTAACCTGCCAAAGAGGAGCATGGACAAATGAGCAGCTTGTGGAAGCAGCGAATGCAGTAAGAAGTGGAAATATGGGAGTGAATGAAGCTGCAAGAAATTTTAACGTACCTGCTCCCACGTTAAGAAGGAGGATGAAAAAGAATGACTTTATAAAGAAAAGTTTAGGACCACCCTCTGTGCTGGGCGAACAAAATGAATCGAAAATGAAAGCCCACATCAAAAAACTCGAAAAATATGGGTTTGCTGCTACCCGCGAGTCTGTACGGTCAATGGCATTTAATTTGGCAGAACAGTTAAAAATAAAACATTCGTTCAATACAGAAAAGAGACTAGCTGGTTATGATTGGCTAAATACGTTCCTTAAACGTCATCCGGATCTTAGTATTAGAAAATCGGAAGGTGTTTCTTTAGCTAGGTGTCGAGGAATGAATAAAACCGAAGTAGAGTCGTACTTCGAACTCCTGGAAAAGACTCTAGAGGAAAATGGTTTAATGAATAAACCAGGTAACATCTTTAATATGGACGAGACTGGTCTCCAATTAAATAATAAACCTGGCTATGTTATCGCACAAAAAGGCTCCAAGAATGTAGCAGCAATTACATCAACTGAGAGGGGCGAGACAATAACAGTAATTTCATGTTGCAATGCCGAGGGCCATTTTATTCCACCAGCATGCATCTTTAAGGGCAAAAACAAAAAAACAGAATTTGAGGATGGTATGCCTCCTGGTTCCGTTGTTTATATGAATGAGAAATCAGCGTACATTAGCACCAGCTTATTTTTAAGGTGGTTGCAGGCACATTTTTTACCCCGCAAACCTAATGGTAAAGTAATTTTGATTCTAGATGGCCATTCTACTCACTGTAATTCCGTTGAAATGTTAGAATTTGCAGAAGAACATGATATCGTACTCCTATGCCTCCCCAGTCACACTACACAGTTCCTCCAACCTTTGGACAGGGCATTTTTTAAAAGTCTAAAATCTCACTTTGCAAAAGCGTGTAATATGTTCATTAAGGCAAATCCAACCAGAAGAATTACGAGGTTGCAGTTTGGAAGTTTATTGGCAGATGCCTGGTCAAAATCCGCTACAGTGCAGAATGCAGTTTCTTCTTTTCGAGCAACAGGTATTTGCCCTTTTAAGCCAGACGAAATACCAGATTATGCCTTTATATGCGACGAACAAGATAGAAATGATACTGCTCAAACAGCTGAAATGCAGGATCAAAATGTGGAACCCGAGATAGAACCAGCAATTAACTTGCCTAACTGTTCACAGATCAGAAATGAAACAACTCCTGCAAAAGAAACACCTGGTACAATGTTGAATAAAATAAACCCAGTGCCTAGTACATCAACTTCTGTGAATCAAACAAGAAAGCGAGGTAAACAAGTTGCATCAGTTTTAACATCTCTCGCAAACATAGAGCTGCGAAAAAGTGTAGAAGCAAAAAAAGGAAAGAAGTTTCAAGCTAAAATTTTGAAAGCATGCAAAAATAATAAAACCACACAAGAAAAACAGGTAGTTAAAGTCAAAAAAATGATTGATACTTCATCGTCAGACGAAGAGTTGTCCGATTTTAAGGCACAAGAATCCAGCGACAGCGCTGACGATAGCGGGGATGCTGAATGCTTAGGATGCGGAGAGCAGTATAACAACACATCAAAACAAGATGACTGGATCAAATGTATTCGTTGTGAAAGCTGGTTCCACGAAGGCTGCTCAAAGTACTTGAACATGTGCGACCGTTGTAGTAAAGCATTGTGCCAAAAGAAAAAATAACTGTTTGTAAAGAGTAAATACTACCTATATGTTATCCAAGCCATCTTACCCGGAGTACGTGGGCCATCTCACCCTGACACTACGGGTGAGATGACTCGTTCTTATATTTTCTTTCTTATTTTTTTCATCAAAAGTTTTTAAGAATTTTGTTTCTTTTTTATCATTATTATAATAGTACCTATGTATATGTTCTAAATACAAAAATCAGTTTTATATCATTGTAAATTAAATTATGCTGATTTTATTTAAAAAGGTGGGCCATCTATCCCGGAATTACCCTAGTTCAGTGGGCAAGATAGATATACTTTATGCTATTGACGCCCTTTTTAAAATTTTTTTAATCTTTAATATCAAATATCCGGAACCACTAAAACATTTTTGGGAATTTATTCAATATATGTTTTATAATATTCATCAAGGCATCGTGTTTACTAGCCGAATGCGTGAATTGAGAACAAAATTATACAATCTGTAATAATTACCTGAAAATTGACTTATTAGTACTTTTATACTTAATACTTGTTTGTTCGTTTTTTCTTGCTCATTAAGTTTCAATGTTATATTATACATATATACTTTTATACTTAATACCTTTTGGTTTGTGTCTATTAATTCATTATGTTTCAATGTTATATTTGTAAGCGTAACATATCTCAAGACGTAGAATTGATAAAACATTTCAGAAATGATCATGCGTTATACGAAGGTTCAGCTCTTACTTTACATTGTTGTGTACCTCATTGTGTTTCAACTTTTAAAACATTTTCTGGATTCAGAAAACATATAAAGAAATGTCCTCTTAAAAATAATTTAAGTAACAATGAGCCTTCAAGTTATCAAGCCTTATCGCACGAATCTACCGCATCTAAACCAGTAAAACACATTCTTTTGCCGACTTATAAAGTCTATTCACATAACATTTAAATCCACGTGCGAGTTGGAGTTGCACAGCTCAACATCGCACTCGCGTAATTGCCACATACAATGCGGTGTTCACGTGATTACCAGTCCACCACGTGCATTATGTTTGCGAGGTTTGGTTAGTTTAGTCACTAAACTACTAAATACTATTCTGTATTTCACTAAACTTTAGTGAAATACAGAATAATGAAAGTGTTTCCATCTCCTGTTGAGCCAAATAAAGCTCGAAAAAGAACACGTGATCCAACGACTTGAAAATGTAATGTGCGTTAAAAGATCAGGTAAATCATTTGTCCTGTACCTATTAATTTTATTGGTTTCATGCAAAAGCTCACTGAATTATGAATTATTTTACAGATACTTTTCAAAACAGTTACCACAATATCCCATTTGTAGGCATAAAACAAAATTGTATCAATGTTCAACGTTGAACATGAAAGAAGTTAAAGAATTTCACGCAGCATTTTATGCAACAAAAGGTAAACTTTTGCAAGATGCGTTTATTTTAAAGTATTGCAAGGTTGAGGTGTGCAAACGTCGTCGGACAAAAAAATGAGACACAAAGCAAAAGCTACAACTGTAAAATGCTTTGTAAAAAATTCTTTGAAAGAGAACATTCGTCTGTCAGTCGTCTTTTTTCTTAATATTAATTATTACAAAAAATAGTTTGTCACACGTTATGAAACATTTTGCAAGTACCGGTCAAGCACCAACAGAAGAAAGAGGTCAAGGCAGAAAAACTCCTAAATTCGAAATAAAACAAACAGCTGTTAAAAAATTTATTAACATTTTTAAGTGCACTGAATCGCATTACTGCCGTTTATCTACCAAACGATTTTATCTTAAGAGGTGCCGGTCTGTAAATATTCTAATAAGAGGTGAACTTCATTGTCAAAACGATCGGCAAATCTTCAAAGGAATCACAAAGAAAGCCACGAATAATAAAACCTGATCAAATAAACAGCGCACAGTGGGGTATTTTATATAAAAAGTTGGCCAAAAGTCGAATTTCTCAATGTGGTTGTTTACCGTTATTACGCATTTCCCGGATTAGACATTGGACCCGCCCATTTACTACCGTGTTTTGTTTTTCATTATCCGCATAATTGAGCGGACGAAACTCATTTGCAAATTGAGAGTTGCTTCTGATCACGTTAATTGTGTTATAAATACAAACAAACCTCTTGAAATAAATTCTGTATTAGTGGCCGCAAGTGTATCTCAAAGGTTTCTGTGATATGGATTCTCAAGATGAAGGTATGTAGATAATTTTACACATAATGCCAAAGCGCAAACTGTCAGCTGTCATTTAATTTTTCGATTCCAAATAATTTGTACAAATTGTATATTGGTTAATGTTTTATGACAAACTTTAGTCTTTTAGTTACACTTCCAAGCTTTTCCAAGCAGAAAACTTGGTCTAGTATTAAAGTGCCATCCACCCTCTTCAATATTCTGTAAAAAAAATTTACCAAAATACACCAATTCAATTTATACATTCTTTTTAAAAATAGGTTGACGGGCTGATAATTCATAATTTTTTTCAAATTCAATCAAAGTACAATGTTTTATTCACAGATTACACAGAAATGTGTATCAACATGACTAGGAAGGCATTATTTGATACAATTAAAAAAATCAGGTAGTAGAAAATTTGAAGAAAAATTTGATTATTTAGAGAAGCATTTGATTGTCACCAAATGTCCCGAGGAAAAATATAAAGCTTTGAAACACCAACTTTCTCATTTTAAATCGCAATTTAGGGTTCGCTGGGACGTTTCTCGAAATAGTGAAGCACTTTTTCGAAAAAAAAAAAACGAAGAATAGCTGACAAGCATTTGACCATTTTTTTTTCAAAGAAAGATCTCTATCCTCAGATGGAACATGAAACATTTTTATTCTACGTCGGTTTTTCTATAATAATTATTTTAATTTATAATATATATGAAAGGCTGCTAAGACGGGCTTCACTTGAGTCGACATCTACACTAACGTGGCGTCTCCCTTATGGAACTAATGCATCACGTGACTTATCATTTAGCCGGTTCTGTCAACGCTCAGTCTGTCAGTGCATTGTGCGCTGGGGTAACACTAGCAGTATTTAATTTCCCATTATAGCACACCAAATTTTGTAATATCAAGATATCAAGTCGTTCAAAACTTAGTTGGGGGGGGGGGGGTTACTTTATAGACACAGTGTATAAATAGGAATATTTAAGAATTTATTCCAATGTATTTTTCTTCTTTACCAAAAAAAAAGTACACTAGTTGGCACATTCTTCTTAATTTTTAGTATTTATGAAAAAATATTATTTGTAATAACTGAACTGTTATTCTAGTTTTACTTGCTTTACTTAGTTTCATATTTTTTGAAGGAAACAATTTATTTTCACCCCCTCAGACACTACCCCTGCACATCAACTACTTTTCTCGCTGCCAAACTTAGTTACCTTGCACACGGGTTAAATTTAGTTGCATCAATAGTGAGGAATGAATACCCCGTAGTCAACAAATTAATATCAAACACTAGAAAAGTATTTTTGAAAGCATCACTTCGTAGAGAAGCGTACGCAGAAAAATGTCGTAAAAGATGTATGTTCTGTTATACCTATATGGCAATAGTGGTAATTTCTAACAATTTTTTCATTGTTTTTAGGTTGTTGATAGTTTTGACAGTTCAGCATCGGTAGCAATAAAAAAAGGGACACAGGAAGCATTTAATAACTACAAAATACAAAGTAAATTAGCCTACATTGCCACTCACTTCAAAATACTGGTTCAGACAATTAAAGCACTGGGATCAACAAGTAAAACCCTAGTAAAAATTGGGCAAGAATATAGCAAACATTCAAGTCTCTTACAAGTGCACCAAGCGAAGTTGCTAAAAAAGCGTATAATAAACTTGAAGCTGCTTCAACAATAAACGCTGGATTTTCATTCGACATATCTCAAGTTTTGAATGGCCCTGGTGCGATCATAGACGTAGAAAAGTTGCCACAGTATAAACACAGTAAAAAAAAAACAGCATAGCACCGATAAGATCTTGCGATGTCGAACGATCGTTCTAGACATAAAAATATCTTGTCTGACGTGTTTATGTATTTAATACCTTATTTACTTTACGTTACTGCACTAGATTGCTCGGATTCTGTTATTATAAACATATAAATATTAGTAATGCATGTAAGGTCCCTCATCCGGCCCCAAAACCACTCAGGATCGTCTTGTTCATTTGTTTATTCGTATAAAACTCGTGATTATTAAACACATCAACATTTTAATATAAATAGGTTGTACCCATTAAATGTAGCCAGTCTTACAATAGTCTTACAACTGTCTTGCTACTGATTTCATGCTTTTGTTTCAATAAAAGTTATTGTAATAAATTACTCTTTATTTAATAATTGTAAGTTAACTTAACAAGTTCTGAATTTAAATTAAATTCAATAAGTCCAGAACTTAAAAGACGGGACAAAATTTTACTTCAGAAAATTTAAAAAAGTATCTTGTTGGCCATTTTAATGGCAATTAAATAAAAATTGTAGTTGTTTTTAATTTGATAAACTTATTTTATTAATATTAGAAACACGTTTAATTTAGTGATATAAGTATTTTCATTTTCATTTTTTTTTTTTTTTTTAGTTTATTTATAACTTTACAATCTGTCACGTAGTGACATTCAGTAAATATTTTGACAAATAATATAGGACATGTAGAAAGTTTTCCATCGAAAAATTTCCTTATATTAATACATTTAGTTTGAAGAGAACTAATTATTTAAGGATAATTAGACAAATAAACAATTGAACGAATGAACAAAGAAACAAATGTTTTGTCACTACACTTTACTTTATACAAATCGATTTGGGAGGTCCATCGGTTTGAATCTTTTGAGCCTAGGCTCTTCATCGTCAGAGTCGAGTAAAATCTCTACTAGTGAGTTTGGGTGGGCACTAAGCCTATCACGGTAACGAACACTGCACTTTTGTATTTCTTCATTTACTGTTGTGATACCGAGATCCTGCCGGATTACTTCGTTTGGAACGAACCATGGGGCGTTTACTAAAGATCGCAGCACTTTTGATTGGAATCGCTTGATGATGTCTATATTAGATCTACTTGCTGTTCCCCATAGTTGCATACCATAAGACCAAATAGGCCTAATAATCGATTTGTACAATAACACTTTATTTTCTATTGACAGCTGCGAATTGCGTCCCAGGAGCCAGTACATTTTCTGGAACTTCAAACCCAGTTGTTTTCTTTTAACGAAGATATGTTTTTTCCACGTAAGGCGCCTATCTAGATGCATTCCTAGGTACTTGATAGTGTCTTCTTGCGGTATTTGCTTATTATTTAGTACAACGGGCGGGCAGGTACTTCTTCTTGTCGTAAAAGTTACTTGAGCTGACTTGGTTTCGTTTATGTGGATACGCCATTTTTTAAACCATAGTTCTAAGCTATGTAGATATGTCTGTAGATAGGCAGTTGCCAAGTTCGGATCAGAGTGTGACGAGAGTATTGCTGTATCATCAGCGAATGTAGCAACTGTAGTTCCTGGTGAGGTAGGTATATCCGCAGTATAAATTAGATATAAGAGCGGACCCAGCACGCTTCCTTGAGGGACGCCAGCTTTGATTGGGAATAACGAGGTGTGAGAGTCCTTGTACCTAACGAGAAAGTATCTATTGGTTAGGTAAGATTTGAGTATTGTATAGTAGTCTGGTGGAAATATCTTTTTGATTTTGAATAGCAAGCCTTCGTGCCAAACCTTATCGAAGGCTTGCACGACATCCAGGAATACAGCTGAGCAGTACCTTTTATTTTGGAAGTCTTTTAATATTGTATCTACAACTCTATGTATTTGCTCGATTGTGGCGTGTTCATTTTCTAATGCATATTTTGTATTTTTAGGTGCATATCTTGCCTGGATATTTCGACTTTTTTAGTGCATATAAATCCGGCCTTTATTCATTATAGTTATTAAGATATAACTATAACTTTTTTTTTATTACTTCAGCAGTTACGTACTGCCATGTTACGCAATAAAGTTTTATAATACACCCTGCAGACTTTCTTTGCGGGAAAGAAATAACAATACACTAATCTAATAGCTACAACTAATTGCAAAAGCAGAGTGATGCTTTCTACAACCAAATCTTTTTAGTAAAGTATTATGTGCACATTTCAAAACAGCATTAACACCATTCTCATCTGTTTAAACTTCGGCTTGTAATTCACTAGGTAACACTATCACATTTTGTAAACAAACACTTGTTTAATATTATCACTTCAGCACATTTTATGGGACTTCTTGTTAACCTGTAACAAAAAAACTTCGATCGACACTCGACAGAACAAACCTCTAAAAAGTGATAAAATTTCGAAATACAATAACTTGAGAAACCTCTAAATAGGGTGTGGCATATTTTGTAAGCAGTTTCTTTACCTTTGCATACTGTAGTATAACAACAAAGATTTGCCATTTTATATGTATGCAGCTACAATAGCCAAGATTTCAGCAGCAGAAAGAGGCCGACGGTAATTAAATTTAAATAAAGAATACCTTAAAAAATCACTGAAAAAAGGCCTTTTGGATGTAGTTTTCTTATCAAACTGACGTTAACAGAAACAAACAGAACGGTTTGGTACGGAGCGACGGAACAAATCATATTTCAAAATAAAAATTCTATATTCAAGAGTTGTGCGACATAACTACAAGCACCAAGACGGCTTATTTAAAGCAGAATATAACAAAACCGTTTCAGAAACGCTGTCATGCTTTCAACGCATGCATTTATTCAAATCTATAAAATTGTATTATTCCATGTTATATCGTATTTAATATGTATAATCATAGGCAAATAGGACTGATTATTTTTGAATAACATGTTATGTTGTACTTTGACAGTCTACACTCGTATGGACTATTCATATCACTTGCCATAATTAATAAATGGGTTTGTTTTAGATTTTAGTTCATCACTATTCATTTTAAAATTAAACACTCAACATTAGAGTATTCCAATTAAGATTTGGTAGTACTAAAGAACTTGCATTAAAGTTGTAATAACGATCCAACGATTGAAATAAATTGTTATTCAACACTCCGGTGTTTGTCTTTTATTGTCGAGCTCCAGGTACGACAACGCTACATTAAATTATTTTCGGAAGAGACATCCATTTATTACACTCGAAGCTACACTATTGTTTTATTTTCCTGTTTTCCACATGTTTATTGTAAAATTATATGATTTAACATTATTTTGCACAGTTATATTAATATATCTCACTTGAACCACCGAAATTATTGCGTAGTTGTTGACGAACACACTACAAAGCACTGTTGTCACGTATTATGACTAGCGTCTAGCCCCCTATATTCCTGCCGATCATGACTTGCGCAGCATCTCCTAATATTCCCTCGCATTGTACAATGTTAACTTGTCAATGTCACTGTTTGTTGGAGTTGATATTTATATCAAAATTAAGCAAGTTAATAAAAGTTAATAAAAAAAAGAGAAGATATTATTAAAAAACCCAATGAGAAGGAATCGCTAAATATAGCCATGTCACTTTTACATAATTTATAAATCCTTTAGTTTATTATGTATTATCATTTTTTCATTGCTAATAAATTGCATTCAATACAAAGCAACAAATCCTTTTTTTTAAATTCATAACTTGCAGGGTACAGCATAGAAAATACAACGCGAAAGCAACTTCTGATTTTCATTTTTTACAAGGAATGTTAAAAATTTTTTTTACCCTTTGACTACCAGTGGTACTACAACGTACCCTCAAAAAGTTTATATCCAGAATACCAAACATATTAATACTTATTTTTTCTGCAATTTGTTCTAATTTTTTTGTTGATAAGAGATTAAATATTAAGTAATTCCAAAAAATTAAAAACACCGTTTGCTATTTAATTTATTTTGTAGAGCTCTTTAAAAAAATAATTGTTGTGCGTCTTTTTTATTATTTAACTTTTAAAGCAACATATACCACTGACGTTTTCAATTTAGAACACGTGCGCGATAGCTCTACACACGTTCCAGTTGCATGCCGAGGAGGTACGCAAGTCATGAAAGTTAGAATGAGGTATGATCGCCAGGAATATAGGGGGCTAGACGCTAGTGTATTATGCTGCTGCCTTCGGGACTAGCGTCTACAGACAGCCAGCGAATTTCATTCCCACTTATGTTGTACTTGCGCACAATGGCGGGTGGGAACTCGTCAGAACTAGAATGACAGGATTGAGTAATGGGGATATGCAACTGTGGTGTCGCAGGTTATCGATTTACTTGTAAAATAATAGCAGAAAACTGTATCTTCAACGTTTTTATAATGTGGTTAAAATATGTCAAGGTCAAACTTGATTTATTTTATGGATTGTTTTGCTTAGTCTGCAACATAAATTTTATTATAATAATTCTGGGAACTGAATGAAATCATCGATGCGAGTTTTGGTTTTGCTTATGAATAGATTTTTGTTTTTACTTCACAGCAACTGTTATTACATGAAGACGTTCAGAGTTCAATATACTGTTATTAGCAATTAAAGGTGTTTTATTTAAGTCCTAACCTATTAACTCTGTTAATAGAGGTCTTGTCCTTTTTACCTATTTCTTGTTGATTGTGAATTTCGTTTCTTACTTTGTGCTATTTTCAAATCAGCCTTTAGGCTATAATCGCCAAAATAAAACTGATGTCAAATGACTGGAATTTTTATGGAACGGATTTATATATTCTAGTTCTTATTGATGTGCCTGTAAAGAAAAAAAAGATATAACCTAAAATTTCGAGCTTTGTTAATAAGTTACAAGATGTTAAAGTCTTGCAACATATTTTAATAATTATTCTTAAATTATTATGGCGTTCGTAAAAAAATTAACTTTTAAAATTGACCTGACAAGTCCTATTTGTATTTAACCCTGCGTCCGAGATGTGGGGTTTGACAAACCCCAATTCATTTTAAACAGTTGTAACTTTTTGAAAAGCGCGCCAATCGGTTTCAGGTACTCAGTACCTTCAAGTCACACTATATACAACGCTGCTAAGTATCAGTTGGTACAAACTTCGGTACTGTACTGACGTAGTGAGGTTATAAAGTCAGTTGGGGTTTGTGAAACCCCACGTGTCGGAACTGTTGAGTTTTTTATGCAGTGTTAAATTTACTTATTATAAAGTTTTCTTTTATTGTAAATATTAAAAGGTAAGATTTGGTGAGTGGGAATTAAATATACAAATAATATAATAAACGCTGCTTGTATTTATCTTAGATTTATTTGAAAATGGCGGAATATGAGAAGGAGCAGAAACAGTTTGCAAGCTTCATGGGAAGAGGCGCTAAGTGATGAAGAAGTAATAAATTCTGAAAGCGAGGCTGAAGACGATAACGTTAGCGTAAATAGTGATTATCCTGATTATGAGCAAGAGGTTGACGATGTTGTGCAAGACAACGAGGAAAACACGGATGAGCGACTCACACCGCTGACAACGAGCGAGCAGGCGACGTAAATCCGGAAGATGGGAAAGTTTGTACAACCCAAGCAGCTAAATACTACCATGGAAAAGATGGCACCAAGTGGAAAAAGAGATTACCAGTTCAAAATGTGAGAACTCGATCTGAAAATATAATCATAAAGCTGTCATTTGCATTATTTGGACTTTTATTTCTAGCTGGACTATTCAAGAGTAATCATCGTACCCTGAAGGCATTATGGTCTGATGATGGGACAGGTATAGATATTTATCGAAGTACTATGGCACAGAGAAGATTTTAATTTTTGTTGGTATGTTTACGCTTTGATAATAAGGATAATCGTGATGAAAGAAAGAAGATCGACAAATTGGCTGCTATAAGAGCAATTGTTGAGAAATTCAACGAAAACTGTCAGAATTCATATAGACCTAGCCAGTATTTGACAATAGACGAGAAACTAGAGTCTTTCAGAGGGAGATGTTCATTCAGGCAATAATATGCCTAACAAGCCCGCGAAATATGGGATCAAGGTCCACGCATTAGCAGATGCACGCTCGTATTTTTTATTGAATATGGAGGTGTACGTAGGAAAGCAGCCCGAGGGCCCTTACATGCTAAGTAATAGTCCAAAAGATATTGTGGACAGATTAGTTGCCCCTATTACAGGAAGTAATAGAAATATTACCTTCGATAATTGGTATACAAGCTTTGAACTTCTTGAACATCTCCGTAAACGTCATAAACTAACAGCGACTGGAACTGTCCGTAAAAATAAGAGACAAATTCCCAACGAATTTCTAAATGTCAGAAATAGGAAAATAGGATCGAGTCTATTTGGATTTCAAGAGGATTATACGCTCTTATCGTATAAGCTAAAACAGGGAAAGGTCGTTTTACTGATGTCAACGCTCCACCACAACGATAATGTGGAAAATAATGGAAATAAAGAACTAAATGATAGGATTTTATAATTCTACCAAAGGTGGTGTCGACACTGTAGATGAACTTTCTTCGAATTAAAATGTTTCAAGAAACAGCCGGCGTTGGCCACTTACAATCTTTTTTTCTCTCCTGAATACGGCGAGTATAAATTCCCAAATCATTTATAGAGAGAACAATAATGACGAAATGATTAGAAGAAGAATGTGTTGTTTTCAGAATAAGAAATATGTTACACGCCCATCTTAGGTTTAGTTCGAGTTCATGATTTAATTTTTTTTAAGTTCCTCGTCTACTGATAATGAAAAAATACTACAGAGTGTAATTTTTTTAAATATTAAGTAGGTTTCGGTAAAAACGCCCTTTCTTTTAATGGCATTTTTTTCGTTTTAATAAATACAAAATTTAACTAGTACCTAAGTTCTTCTTTCTCTGCTTAATGCAATATGTTGGTGGAATTAATATGGCACATACAGAACTTGCAAATGAAAAACCACATGGCTTTATTTTTTAGTTTTTTTTTGTAGCTATATTTTTGTAAGAGCAGTTTATTTGTCTTATGTAAATCAGAAAAATGTTAAAAATTCAACTACTTGCGACTATTAAAAATGTTTAGTGTCACTTTTTTAGTGCTTATTTTCCATTTTTAATGACTTTAAAGAACTTTCCATAAAAATTAGGGCCGTTTTAAAATTTTTAGTGCCTGTTTCACTGCCTATTTCCTTTTTTTTTGAGCCTAAATGCCTACCTATTAAATGGTTTTTAGGACCTAAAATTCCGAGCTTTGCTTATTAAGGAAAGTTTGTTTAATTTTATAAAGCACATTTGCATTTGAATTATTATAATACCAATCATATGGGGACGAAAGACTGAAAATGTGTTTTAAACACAAGTTTGAAACCGTTGCTGTTACATACTGTAATTTAATCTTTTTCCTGCGGCCAAATTTTCAGCAGAAATACATTTTTGGATCACTTTCTGCTGCTGGCCTAATTGAATTCCACTGATTAATAATTTAAACACTGAGCTTGCTCATAAAAACTTACAGAAACATGATTATAAACACTTTGCGTAAGTTCAGATATGCTTAAATTTAGATTTGTAAATTGTCCAAAGTGTCTTCTTTTCACGAATGACAAATCTTTCTTTATAATTTTGGGTGAACATATTAATGGCACAAATATTAAATTTTAATTTCAAAATAGTTTTAAGGTACAGTCACAGTTTATTAATACTAACATGCTAAAACGCGATTGTGATACCTTAGCCGTTTTTCAGCAGGAATGCAATTTTAATTTTTTTTGCTCGATAATACAAGCATTTATATTTTATTTTTCAATTTGTTCTTATTTTAACATAATCTTTGTCCAACCATTTACACCATATTTCTCATTTGGACCAACATTTTACTTTTCAACTATAAACACTCCAATATTTTATTTTCAGATAATTTATTCTTCAAGGAATTCTGCTTTGTCCCTAAGCTTGTACATACAAAAGAAATCCAGTTTAGTCAGGGCGGGCAAAGGTATAAGAACTGTCCCCTCTTTTATGATAATGATTGTCCTAAACGGTTGAATGATTTCTGTTCGGTCTTAAATACGATAGGCGCCCATTGGGTAGCTAATCCTCACTTTGTCGGCATATTTCTACGTTTTGCAACTTATGACCGGACGGTGCCAAGCCTTGTGAATTTAGTTTTTACAATTTTCACAGGGAGAGGTACTTGCAAACGGTCAACCTGATCCTTGGGTTTTAGAAAAGACCAGTGTTGTGATGTACTCGTAAGGGTTAACATCTTCAATTTTTTACCATTATTTGACTAATTTAATAATATATAGTATAAAGGTTTCGTTACAAAATAAAATATTATAAATACAGTTCATCTAAACTTCAAACAATTATTTCTTAAAATCCTACTCTACCTTACAATTTCAAAACGCAAAATCTAGCATTTTACAGACTACCTGTGAGCATCGGGCCATTGAAAATCCGAGGGGTATAATAGCTTTCAGTTTTTAAATCGCTAATTGTTAAACATGAATGTTTAAGCCGACTTGACGCAGGTACAGTATCCAAGTATGTACCTACTTTGCAAGGTTGTCGTTATTCTAAATAAAAGCCTACATATTACAAGGAAAATGTATAAATATTTTCTAGGTATTCATTCTATAGAAATTTCAAGTTGCATTTTGTAGACTATTAAATACTTTTGGAATTATTTAAACTTGATTTAGAAACAAGAAGCCAAGAATAAATATTTATCAAACTTATCTTTTAAACTTTTGGGCGGCCACACAATCAAAAATTCGAAATGCTCTTTGAGCTGTGCAGTGAATAATGGTTTGGGCTTTAACTGTCATTATCAATTACTCTATTAAGGTGGACTATAGGAAAAAATGCCCTCGGAGAAATATCTCGGAAAAAATACTGCCGGTACTCCCGAGAAAAATACTTGCACGGTTGAACACTAATTTGGAAAAGATCGTCATTTTTTTCGTGTTTATTCAGTCCGCATGAGGCAACCAAAACCAATAAACAATTTACATATACCTACATTATCCATTTTTTTAGTGCCCAAGATAATGAATTACCATCAGATTGATACAAGGCTTTGCAATAAATTATTATTCAATACTGCGAAAATATTCAATATAGAAACAAAAAAGAAGCATGGAAAAAGTTTTCATAAGTTGAATATTGTTTTTCCTTCCATTACCACGTGGATTTAAAAGTGCGTATTCCAGTGAATCTACGTAAAATAATTCTAGGAAAAATCTACGGGAAAACATCAAGGAAAAAAATTCGGAGGAAAAATAATCAACGAAAAAAAATCCAAAATATAAAATGTAGTTGTTTATTTCATTATTATTACTAGAGCTGGGCAAAATTGCGGTAGAGAGAGACTTGAATTTGTTATTTAATGCAATTTTTCATTTAATTATAGTAATATTTGGAAAGAGCTTATCGAGCAGGTCAAATCCCACAGGGGGATGTAGCGCCGGAAGAAGTAAGAAGTAAGTATAGCCGTATTTAAAATGGAGAATTGCCTTAGAAAAAGCAACTACGACTTTCAATACCTAGTTTTATTACAAACATACAAAATACAAAAATTGAAGAAAGATTTACATTATGTACGGTATAATCTGTTATTCTGAACGGAGCCTAATTTTTTTTATATGCATACCCAAAAAATACGAAAAATGTAGACAAACAGCGTATAAAAAAATCGGTTTAATTTAGAACAATCTATTTATTTTGAATTAAATCGCTTTTTTTTCTCGTGATTCATATGTCTTTTCATGGTTTTTCTAATTAATATTCGTTATTTACAATTAAAGTATCTTTTTTTGAATTTAGCGAACTCGTTTGAATCCATAATCTCTTGCATCCTGAAGTCCTGCGGTGCCCGAAATGGTTTTTAGGTTTTAAAATTTTGGTTTAAAAAACGATCGTTTTGAAATCAACTGATTTTTAACTCGCGATTTAAAAGACTTATTGAAATCAAGTGATTTAAATCAAGCATACCCTAGACAGAAGTAAATTAGTAAATTACAAAAAAATAATTTTAAATTTAAGTAAGCATCTACGATCTAATTAATGCAATAAATAATTATGTTTATCGGTCATTCGCCAACCACTTAGCACAATAATTGTTATGAGAAATTAGCAAAAATTCCAAATAACGCTTTCGACGAAACAAGATGGAATTATGAAGATAAGGTAGTAATATTACTGCCTGTCTGCTCTACATTGCCACTTAAATTTAGACAGATTTGAGATTAAAGCGAGTTCAACCCCACAAACTTGAATGTATCTATATTTCATATTCTGGATTTTTTCCTCAGATTATTTTTTTAAATATTATGTAAATAGACTTCATAAATCAGCAAAAAAGTATCTGTTTCACTGCCTTAGATGCGGTAGAGGGAGCAGTTCATCCGATAATAGAAAGTATTTTTTTTATACATTAAGCCGCCATGTTGTAACGGTGAGAGATATCGAAAAATCAAATTAAAAAATTGTTTAGTTTAACGAGACCTTTAAAATGAGGTAACACTTGACTGACCCCTTGTTATATAAATCGTACACTTGGTATTCAGTAAAAACATTTATAAATTTTTTCGGGCTCCGAAAAGGATAGTTTTTGGGGTGGGGGCTAGGGGGGTTTCACCAGATTTTCAAATACAAAGGTAGGTCAAATAAATCTCATCTAAAAGGTCTTTTTAAACTCAACAACTTAAAACAAAAGAAAATATCGCTAGCTCAAACCGTTTCAAAATGGCGACCAATTTATATCAAAAAAGAGGCCATTACATACACCTTTTCCCAACCGCACATGAACTATTAATTGTACCCAGAAAATTAGCTTTCCAGCAATGTACCACAGGAGGACAAAAACTAAATGTTAGTACCTCTTCTCCTCCTCAAAAGAGGGGGAACATTCAAAATACCTCATTTTAAAGGTCCCACTAAACTGAACAATTTAACATTGCACTGGCACTAAACCTATATTATACCCTGTACTTTCCTGCCTCTACCACGCACTCTTATTTTCCCCTTCCAACTAACAAGTTGTGACACCACCAACATCCGCCTTCCCATCTTACATTTATAACAACTACGACGCGGTGCACATCCTATCCGCCACATGCATTAATAGTTTCTCAGCGGGTATAATAAACGTTTAGTGCGAGTGCGAATCACCAAAAAATATCTGTTTCGCTGCCTTAGATGCGATAGAGGGAGCGACTCATCCAATTATACGAAGTAAATTTTTATAAACTGAGCCGCCATTTTGTAACCGTGAGACATATCGAAAAACTTTAAATACAAACATTGTTCAGTTTAATGGCACCTTTAAAATGAGGTATTACTTGACCCCTCGTCCTATTTAAGATTTTTGAGATAACAACTTTTGAATGTTCTCGCTCTTTTGAAGAGGCGTACTAACATTTATTTTTGTCCTCATGTGGTGCATCGTTGGATAGCTAATTTAATGGACTTTAAGTAGCAGCACTAATTTTACCGGTACAATAGTTCATGTGCGGTTGGGAAAAGGTTTATGTAATGGCCGCTTTTTTGATATAATTGGCCGCGATTTCGTTATCAAAATATTCCCTTTTTAAGTTGTTGGGTATAAAAATACCTTTCAAATCAGGTACGACTTTACCCACCTTCGTATTTAAAAATCTCGAGAACCCCCCTAGCCCCCCTAAAACTATCCTTTTCGGAGCCCACAAAAATTTATAAATATTTTTACTGAATGCCTCGTGTACAATTTATATAACAAATTTTTTATCCCATTATTGCCCCTTTTAATTAATCTGTCTCGAACAATTTGGCAATCGTGCGAGAATTCCTACATAACATCATCGGAAAATGTGGAAACAGAGTGGGAACTTTGCCCACAAGCCTTTCAAAACTATAACAAACGAAGCAGAAGAAATTCATTGTACTGTTATGGCATACACAGTACACATCCTCGGTACCCGATATTCCCATCCTTATTGTTAGCAGAACCACTCACATTTAAATATTGGAATATATAAACCAAATGTTTAAGAATTTATTTAAATCTAGAATAATTTATTAAAATAAAAAGCATTTAGCTAAATGTGTGTATATGTAATAAATATTGGGACACATTGCCTTAAATACCGTGAAATGCAAAGCAAATTTTCACTTTACACTTGGCGACCCATACACATGTGATTCCGGTACGTTTCGCCCCCTCCGATTTGCCCCGGTCGTTTCGCCCCCGAACTGTTACGCCCCCGTCGTTTCGCCTCCAGCCAATTGGCCCCCAAAAGAGGAAGTTGCTGCTTTAGTAGAAGATCCAAATTTTCCTGAAGCCGCTATGCCAATAGCAGATTACTTTGAAGATACCTATATAGGACGGCGTGCTAGAAGACATAGACGATCTCCACTATTTCCTATTGAATTGCGGAATGTTTACGAAAGGACGTTGAATGGAGACCATCGAACAAACAACAGTGTTGAAGGGTGGCACCGTGGTTTTCAAGCCACTTGCGGAAATCTATTTCCCAACATCTTTCAGTTCACCAAAGGCTTGAAAAAGCAACAAGCTTTGCATCATTATGACATTGTGCAAATGCTAAGAAGCCACGAGCCCAGAAAAAATGCACGGTATGCAGCAATCGCAGAACGAATTCTGAACTTGGCGTACAATTACGAAAACAGAAACAATTTAGAATACCTTCGTGGAATTGCTTACAATTTTGAGTTTTAATTTTTCAATTACAATAAATTAATATGTATACATAATAATCTTTTTTTTCCCCGCCGATGGGGGCGAAACGGCCGGGGATCAAACGGTTTCGGGGGCGAAACGGCCGGGGCGGATCGGTCGGGGCATAACGGTGGGGGCTAAACGCCCGGGGCAAAGTATCCCCAACCGTACACATGTATAGGGTGACCAAACGTACGGAATTTTGCTGTATTGTCCGGAATTTTAATAGGTTGTACAGCATGCTTGGATGTCCAGCAAAACGTACAGCATTACACGTATTGCTTGGTATCAATCATTTTTATTTGTTTTTTTAAATCTTTTGGGCTATCAGTTTCTACACGTAAACAGTAGATTAAGTTACGGTTAATTGGGTCACTGCCTACATAAGCTAAATCAGGTGATTCATAATTCATAAATATAAAACAAATAAAGTATGTTATTTATTAGGCGTCCGCGCGGGGTCTGGATAGGACATAAGTCAATAAGTGTTCGCTGTGGTAGGTTACTAACGACTAACCGTAATAATAATATTAGTGTGCCTGTTCTGTATCTAGTGTACCAGTAGCTACAAATTGTAGGTATTGGACTATTGGTATGTTTATTAATTTTGTTTTTTGTAGCAATGTAGTAACTATGTAACATTAGTTTACTTATCGTTATTGTTATTAGAATTTATTGCCCTTTCAGAATTGCAAAACTATGCCCAAAAGGCGTGTATGTAAACTAACTGATGAACTTGCTAAAGAGTACCCATATATAAAAAAAAAAGATGGAAGGGGAATTAAAGTGTAGCAAATGTTTAAGTCAATTCTCTATAGCTTCTGGTGGACGAAGAGATATTACAAGACATATTTCATCTGAAAAGCACAAAAAAATGCTTAGCGCCGCAGCAGCTTCATCTAGTTTAACTACATTTTACCGCCACACTGAGTTTGGACATGAGGAAACAAGTTTAGCGATGTCGGAAGCTTTATTTTCGTACCATACGGTTGCCCATAATCACAGTTTTCGTTCCATGGACTGTACTTCAAAAATAATTCAGAAAACGTTTCAAAATAAATTTATCTGTGCGCGAACAAAAGCAGAGGCAATAATCAAGAAGGTGTTGGCACCTTACGCACTCTCGGAACTTACTAAAGAATTAGAAATGGTTCATTACGTGTCAATCTTTTCTGATGCATCTAACCATAAAGATGTCAATCTATTTTCTACTTTAATACGTTATTTTAATGTAAATGTTGGTATATGCGTTAAAATTCTGGATTTCGTGTCTCTTCCTGGAGAAACTTCGGATCTCATAAGTACTTCAATAATTGAGATTTTAAACCAAAATAATTTAAATAGCAAATTAGTTGCTTTCTGTGCAGATAACACAACACCAATTTTGGTGGTATTGCTAGAACGGGAACAAAAAATATATTTCAAAAATTAAATGACCAACTTCAACAAAAAATTATTGGAGTGGGCTGTGGCGCTAGTTATGTTAGTGTTAACAATATGTGTCTTATTTAGAAAGAGCACCTTATCTAACAGGATATGTATGTTTACTTCACACTTCCCTTTAGGATGTTTACTGTTTATGTCTTAAAGCACCCCTCGGATAAGAAAACGCATAAATGATAGTGTTCTTTAGTTTTAGAGTCAGTTTTCTATTGAACTTAGAATTAACAACATCTATGTAATCAATGTAACTCCGACGTTTAGTTAATAAAATTGTATTTTTTTTATTAATCTACAAAGTCGTTAAATTAAATGGCGCAGTCGTTTGGATCGTGAAAGAAGAAAAACTCGACGCAAATTTCCTCGAGAACTTCTTGTGTTTCTACACTTAATTCACGAATAAAAGTATCCGCCCAAGCAACGGACAGCATCGCCGAAGTTTGGACGCTTCACTCCAAGACAAGCATCGCTGACAGGTGTGGGAACAATACCATTCTAACGCCTCACCCCGGTGGACAGCATCGCCTAAGATTGGACGCTTCACCCCAGGACAAGCATCGCCGACAGGTGTGTGAAAAATACAATTCTAACGCCTCATCCAGACAACGGTACATCCAACATCGAATACCCGAGTCAACCCTTCGAAGACTACGTCGCTTCATCCTCCTAGCATCTAAGAAAACCAAGAATGAAAACTACTCTGATATTCTTGTAAGTAAAAGAAATTTTTCTTTACTAATCTGCTTACAGGAAAAGTGAAGTGGCTTTATAATTAATACTAATTAGCTCACTTTGCCGAGCATAAGCAACTAAAAATTGATAAAATAATCAATTTAGTATATACGCAACTTTTATGATTATTTAATATACTCGATTCTTAAAATTGTCAGGACAATTGAGAAGAGTTATTATTTACCATAAAAGCAATTGCAACTCTTAAATAAAATTATAAAAATCAAACTGACCCAATTTAAAACAAAACTAGAATTAAGAAGTGGAATTGTTCGTTGTTAGTTTAAATACTTAAGCAAAATTTATTACCGTGATTGAAATCAAAATTTATGCCAGTAATCGACGATTTAATAAATCAAATAAATCAACTGCAAATTATTGAAGAACCAATCATGCAGAACCAACAACAACCACCAGCTGGGATCTATCCACCAGGTTTGCACGCATCTCTCTTGCAAAACATACCTGAGTATGATGGCAATCCTACAAAATTGGTGAAATATTAACGTCAAGCAGGAGTTATCATAGATCAATTCTCTGTAGCCGATAACAACGCATATATTAATCACCTGTTATTATCCACTGCATTGGGAAAACTATCAGGTGCAGCCGAATCAGTCACCCTTGGCGTTGACATTACCACCTGGTAAGATTTAAAAAGAATTTTAAAAAATAATTTTGGTGATACAAGAAGCGAAGACGCTTTATTGCAGGACCTAATGAGTTTGTATCAGAAAAATGAACATCCTGTTGAATTCTACAACAAATGCATCCAAGCAAAAACCTCATTGCTAACACATCTACAAACTACCGAAGCAAACGCCGCAATCAGATTGGCAAAAACCAATTCCATATATTAATCTTGTGAAAAATCAATTTTTTATTGGTTTAAAAGAACCGTTTGGAAGATACATCCGTTCAAGAAATCCAGATAATATGGAAGACGCCATCAAAATAATACAACAAGAAGAAGATATTGCATACCGTAGAAAACAAATTTTTAAACACCCTAATAACACCTCAAATGAAAAATCAATACAACAAAGAAACATACCTACAAATAATTACCAACGATCTCCACAACCGTTTGTATCGCATTACAATTATTACAAACAACCTACACAACGTTTGCCGAATATAACACCAATGAAATTTCCCGGAAACCAATTCCCGCAAAAAGCATTCTCACCTTTCAAGAAAAATCGACAAAAGGGACCTAATGTTTTCAAGCCTACTGGAGAATTAAATCAAGTAAAGCCAACACCTATGGAAACATCCGCAATTCAACCTGTACCGAAACGAATCGCAAGTCAACAAATAGGTAATCTAAACAGAAAACCATTCTACAATCAGAATTACCTACAACAAAGTAATCACCCGAGTTATGTGATAACAATTCTCTGAAGAAGCACAGATAAAGAGTATTGTATTTCTTTTGATAAATTCTTTCCTGTGTGAAATCTTCTGCTTTTAGAGTTAGTTCTATTTTAGCTTTGCATTAAGTAGGCTGCCGGATTGAACTCCGACATTTCTGTAATTTTTAAAATAAATAGTTTTTAAAAATACGTTTGGTCGTTAAATAAACATAAATGGCGCAGTCGTTGTAGGATCTGACAAAAGGGCTTTATAAAATTTTCAAAAATCAAAATTAAATTTAGCTCTTTGAGTTTTAACTCTTAATTGTCGGATCCCCGAATCTACATCAACTCAGACGGCAAATTCCGTAACCCAGTAATCCGATTGAGAGGGACAAGCATCGCCCCAGGACCGAGCATCGCTGGTTGCAGAAAAGCAGTTCATAGCGAACACCTGATCATCGAGATCAATCCTGATCATTGGGATCAATATGAAATTGTAAGAGAATTTTTTTATTACTACATTAATCAAGTGAAAGTGATTATTAAATTGATTTAAAACATATTAACATAGATATTAAAATAGATTAAGTTCAAGTAAAACGTGGTAAGCGAGACAATTCAGTGTATGCACTAGGTATACTTCATTTCTGAATTTACTCACGTTTTATGTGTAGGAATTGTAAATTTAAGTTCAAGTAAAACGTGGTAAGCGAGACAATTCAGTGTATACACTAGGTATACTTAATTTCTGAATCTACTCACGTTTTATGTGTAGGAACCCTGCCCAAAATAATTTAAGTACTTACTAACATAAAAATAAAATTTAATTTTTGAGTGATTAATGATTAGTACGGACACATCATCTGATAGCGAAACTGATCAGATAAACGATTTAGAACCACAACCTTTTCAACGAGTTATTTTAAGACCACCCCGTTTAAGACTAGCTATAATGGATAATCAACAAGGAGTAGCTCCTCAAGCAGGACAACCCCCTGTAGCACAACCATTTAATGGTTACCCACAAGGTTTTCATATGAGTATTCTTAATGAAATACCTAAATTTGAAGGAAATCCCGTAGAATTAAGCGAATATATCCGTGCTGTAGAAGATATCTTCTCGCAATTTTGGCAAGAACAAAACCCTGGCGCGTATATCAATAAATTACTTTTATCAGCTGCCCGCAATCGCCTAAAAGGCGCTGCTCTCGAAATTATAACTGGCCATCCATATCACTCTTGGGATGAGCTAAAAGAAGTTTTGATCAATAATTTTGGAGATCAACGTTCCGAATTAAATATTCAAATTGATATGACTAGACTCAGACAATCCCCTAAAGAAACACCTGTAGATTTTTTCAATAAAGTTCGATCGTTATTAGCAATAATAAATTCTAAAATATCTTTGGGAAATGAAGCACAGGCAATAAAAGATTACAAGATGGTAGCTTCCAAAAATTTAGCATTAAAAGTTTTTACAAGCGGTTTGTTAGAACCCCTTGGTAGTTTTATTAGAAGTCGCTCACCCAACTCTTTAGAACAAGCACTAACTTATGTTAAAGATGAATTAGATATTCGTTATTTTCAAGGAATAGGAAAAAATTATTCTTCCAATATTTACCCGCAACAAAAATTTAACACATTCGCTCAAAATCAATCAAGAACACCTAATAAAATACATCCCCCTTCTCAAAGCTATCACCAACCTAATTACAACCAACAAAATTATTTTTCCAATCAAAGACAACCTCAATTTAAACCTCAATTTAACCATACTTATCAACTAAATCCAAACCAACCCCCAACGCGATTCCCCGGAGAGCAAAAATCATTTGGAAAACCTGAACAAAACGTGTTCGCCCCGAAACGTAATTTTCAACCTACCAATAGACCCGAACCGATGCAAACAAGTACTATACAGAAACGCCCTGCTTCACAGCAATTGCAAAAACCTCAACCCCAACGACCATTTAATTCAAACCTTAACCAAAATTTTAGACCCAACAATTATTTTCAGCAATCAAATCAGTCTAGAAATTTCCACTCACAAGAATTGTATAACGCAGACTTTTATGAACCACCCGATTTTCAAGAAATTTGTTACGAACAAGAAACTATTGAAATTCCCGAAATGTTAAATCAAGACTATTATGAACCAGAACAGGAAACTTTAGATTCATTCTCTGAATACCCCGAACCACCAATTGAATATACGGAAGATACCGTAAATTTTCAATAAGTGCCTCGGTCGAATCTTTTTCAATTAATCCAAAATCAAATTTACCATATATAATAATCCCAGAAACTAACGATAAACTATTAATAGACACAGGAAGTTCACGCACCATACTTTCACCCCAATTCGTAAATACTTATTTTCCAGAATCAATATTCGAACACCCCTTTGAAATTACTACGTCTCACGGGACCACTAACCACAATTTGGTAGCAAAAGTACCCATTCAAAATTTGTTTTCAGAAGAAGGAACACACTTATGTTATTTATTTAATTTTCATACCGAATACGTTGGACTAATAGGCACTGACCTACTAGCCGATTTACCCGCAAATATCGATTATCGATGGATGCACATTCAAACTGATAAAACAACAGTACCATTTTACTATAACCAATCGAAATTAAAACAAGAAGAACAAAAACGTAATCAGTGCAATTTTTCAAAAATCCAACCCTCAAAAAAAATTTTGAAATCAATCACATTGCCACCCAGAGTAGAAAAATTCGTTACATTACCCGCGGTAGGAAAAGATGGTTACAAATTAGCTCCTAAATTACACCTAACTAAACACGTGCTAATGCCTTCAGCCATCATAAAATTGAAAAATAACTGGTTCTGTACCAGCCTAATAAATTTATCTAACGAACCCCAAACTTTGACTATTTCTCAACCACTCATTCTCGAAGATTATACTTCTGCAAAAGACCAGGTTCAGATTAATAATCATGACAATCTAACACCCCAACGAAAACACCTGCTTTTTCAAAATTTACAAAATAATTTAAGATTAGACCACCTAAATTCTGAGGAACGTGCATTACTAACAAACCTTTGTCAAGAATACAAAGAAATATTTTATACGCCTGAAATACCTCTGTCCTCAACTACCCTAACTAAACACCACATAAGGACAAAGACAGACACACCAATATTTACAAAAACATACCGATACCCACATGTACACCGACAAGAAGTAAAAAGACAAATTGACAAAATGTTAAACGAAGACATAATAGAACCCAGTGAATCACCTTATAATTTTCCGATTTGGATAGTCCCTAAGAAACTCGACGCCTCTGGTATACAGAAGTGGCGAATAGTTATCGACTATAGAAAACTGAACGAACAGACTATCGATGACAAATTTCCTTTACCCCGAATAGAAACAGTATTAGATAACTTAGGAAGAGCTAATTACTTTACTACACTCGACTTAGCTTCTGGTTTCCACCAGATCGAAGTTGAAAAACGTGATAGGGAAAAAACAGCCTTCTCTACAGAAGAAGGTCATTTTCAATTTAAACGTATGCCATTCGGTTTAAAAAATGCCCCCGCTACCTTCCAAAGAGCAATTAACACTGCTTTGACAGGACTTACCCCTAATCAATGCCTAGTATATCTTGATGACATTATTGTATACTCAAGTTCACTACAGGAACACATTAGTCGTTTAAAAAACGTATTCCAGAAATGTAAAGACACCAACATAAAGATTCAGCTGGATAAATCCGAATTTCTCCAAAAAACCGTAAAATATTTAGGACACGTAATAACGCCAGATGGAGTCAAACCAGACCACTCCAAAATTGAAGCCATCAAAAATTTTCCTTTACCCACTACCAGAACCGAAATTAAATCTTTTTTAGGACTTTTTGGATATTATAGAAAATTCATAAAAGACTTTGCAAAAATTACCAAATTTCTCACCCATTGCCTAAAAAAAGAAAACAAAATTGTCCATGATCAAAATTTCCTAGACTCTTTTGAATATTGTAAAAACCTTTTGACTAACGAACCCATTTTACAATACCCAGATTTTAATAAAACATTCGAATTGACTACAGATGCATCAAAATTTGCACTTGGTGCAGTTCTTTCCCAAGACGGAAAACCTATCAGCTACGCTTCACGTACGCTTAACGACACAGAACAAAAATATAGCACAATAGAACGAGAATTATTAGCTATCGTGTGGGCTACGAAACAATTTAGGCCATATTTGTTTGGAACCAAATTCACCCTTTTCACAGACCATAGACCTTTAGTATGGCTCCGAAACCTTAAAGAACCAAACTCAAAACTCACGAGATGGGCTTTGAGATTAGAAGAATTCAATTTTGACATTCGATATTTACCTGGAAAAACCAATAAGGTAGCAGACGCACTTTCTCGAGTTCAAATTCATCCGCTAACTATTAATGACGCTATCTTTGACGAAATTGATGAAATTATACATGACGTAGATAGAATAAATACACCTGAGCCGACATCCCCCAACTTCAGTGTAATACCTAATCGGTCAGAAACGCCGAATATTGATGATTTGTTTGATATACCCATCCTCGAAACTCCTACTCAAAATGTTTCACTAGCATCCCCAAACAACGATGATGACTCATTAATAGATACTATTCACACCCAACAAAGCTCAACACCAGTAATAGACATTAGTGATAAACCATTACAACATTTCAATAAACAGATAGAATTTATTGAAGCTAATTTACCTAGGAAAATTCAAATATCAAAATTCGATGGAGTTACCCACTATTCAGTTTTTGTAAACCCTAATAACAAACAAACTAAATTTAATGAATTGCTTATAGAACATTGTGAACCAAAAACTCATTATTATTGTTACTTCCCCAACGATTCACTATACCAAGAATTTTCCCTATATGTAAATTCAATTACAAACGAAAACACCCCCAAATTTCACAAATGTACCACACAAGTTACATATATAATTAATCCAGAAGAACGACAAAATCAAATAATGAATTACCATCTCGGTAAAACAAACCACCGAGGAATATCCGAAACTGTTGAACATTTGCAACGTAAATATTTCTGGAAAGGTATGACTAACGATATTAAAATTTTTATTAATAACTGCCAAACCTGTAAAATTCAAAAATACAATCGAAACCCGATAAAACAGCCTTTACAGTTAACCCCAACTTTTAATCGCCCATTCCATATTATCCATATGGACATATTTCAAATTAATGGTCAAAAATATTTAACTCTAGTAGACGCCTTCTCTAAATTTGCTCAAGCCTATCAATTACGCTCTAGTAACATAATTGATGTAACCGATCGATTATTTTATTTCATTACAACTTACACCGCCCCTAATGTATTAGTAGTAGACAACGAATTTAACAAACAACCCCTAATTAATTTCTTGCAATTACATAAAATTTTGTTGCACGTCACAACGCCATATCACCATCAGTCAAATTCGCCTGTAGAACGCCTACACTCGACGCTTTTGGAACACTATAGACTTTTAGGTGAAATGCCTGAAAACAGGAAAATACCCTACTGTGTAATGGCATATAACCATTCAATACATTCAAATTTAAAACTCACACCTTTCGAAATACTATTTGGACACACTGACAATAAAAATCCTTTCGACCTAGATTATGAAAAATCATTTTTCGAAAACTATGTAACTAACCATAAAGAGAAAATGAAACATCTGTACGACGCCCTTCATGACAAACAAAACCTTACGAAGGAAAGCCGAAATGAAAAATTTAACCAACCTCGAAAAACCAAAGTATTCAAAATAGGAGACCATGTTTACGTTAAAACTAACGCAAGAAATAAAAAAGAGCCTAGATTTGTAGGTCCCTACATCGTAGAAAAAATTCATGAACATGACACGTACGACGTTAGAAATACCCCTACAAACAGTATTTTGAAAAGACATGCCAATGACCTGATGCCTTTTACAGGACACTGCCGACCATCCTCTTCCTTATTACCTGGCGGAATTTCGAGTGCCACGTAACAATAGAGACTTTAAACGAAAATCCTGGACTATACCCTCTACAAAAAGGTAAAGCTCTTTTAAAAGAATCAGAATGGACCGTAATTAAAATTCTCGACTATACCCCTATATTGACTAATTACCATACTCTCAAAAATAATCTCATAAAATCAATATCCCTTTTAGAAAACCAGTACTATCCTATGTCACATAGAAGTTTTGTAGAATTAAAAGACATCCTGTTAAGTCATAATAACCAATTACTAATCCTTAAACAATACATTAACAAAGCTGATCAGTTGCTGAACCAATTGTTCCCTGAAATGCAAACTACTAGACAAAAACGAGGTTTAGTGGACGGATTAGGTACTGTCATTAAATTTGTCACAGGTAACCTGAACGCAGAAGACGGACGACGCTACGAAAGCATGATATCTAAATTAACACGTAATTCTGAAAAGCAAAAAAATGTTTTGTTAGAACAGGCACATATCCTTGATAATACTATATCCACCATACATGATCTTTCTGAAAATCAAAAATTACTAAATGACAACCTTAATAAATTTTTGTTAGACAACGTAGAAATCAAACGAATACTAACTGCAGACTCTACTCATTCAATAATAAATCAATCTATTCAGTCATTACAACTATTCATCAACGTTTGGCTCGAATTAGAAAATGCCATGACTTTTGCCCAAGGACAACAACTACACCTCTCCCTCGTTGATAATAATGACCTCATTCAATCCCTTAACCAGATAACCGAATCTCTGACCCAACTCCAAAATTCTAATAAAAAAAGTTTATCTCTTCCCTATCCGGCGAATTACAAATATCTTCATCTATACGAATCAATTATTACAACAAAAATATATCAAAAAGACAAAGTCTTCACGTTTATTTTTGAAATCCCCTTAATCAAACCTTTTTCTGATTATCAGTTAATCAAATTGATTCCTTTTCCTGCATATTATAATACAGATGGTAAATTCCGTATGGTCGTACCCTCTTATAACACCCTGTTATTCACTAATGATTTCAGCGTCCCCATTGAAACTGATCGTTGTCAGCAAACCTCCGTAGGACATTATTTTTGTTCCCAAGATAACCATTTTAGCATTCCAAATTCAAAATTATGTGAAACACAACTATTATCTTTCTATGATAATCAAACATGTCAGCCATATGTTTTCGACTTAACTATAAACAAGATATTACAAATTGACACAGCTACATGGCTAATTAGTTCACCTACCAAAACCATTTTAGACATACAATGTAGCCAGGCTACTAATAGAAAAGAAATTACAGGGTCAAACCTAATACATCTGAGTCCAGACTGTTCAATTTTGATTAATCACGATGAATTACTGTTTACTATGAAATCTTCTTCTACTAAAGAAGTTACTCTAAAATTACCCAGTATCGGTAAATTGCGAGTACACCAATCTAATAATATCAATATTTCAAAAATTGACCTGTCACCTATCAATACCCAAAAATTGGTTAGAAACCAGTTAAAGCTTAGTGATCAAAAAGAAAAGTTACTAAATGATAACTCCCCGGTCACAGGTTTAAATATTAGTTCATTCATTATTGCTAGTTTATTAAGTATTATCTTCATATGTACTATATTATACTTTTATTGTAAACGTAACTCTTTCAAAGCAAAATTAATTGAAATTTTAAACACATCGCAAGGTAAAGCGATCACACCTGATAATGTACCAAATTCATCTCTGCTGCAATGCAAAACTTAAATATTGCTTCACATATTTAAGATTCTTGGCATGGAGGAGTTATGTGATAACAATTCTCTGAAGAAGCACAGATAAAGAGTATTGTATTTCTTTTGATAAATTCTTTCCTGTGTGAAATCTTCTGCTTTTAGAGTTAGTTCTATTTTAGCTTTGCATTAAGTAGGCTGCCGGATTGAACTCCGACATTTCTGTAATTTTTAAAATAAATAGTTTTTAAAAATACGTTTGGTCGTTAAATAAACATAAATCCCGCGTAACTTTCAGTCGCAAGAATTATTCTACACGACCGACCCCTAAGAAGAATCAAATTTGCATCCTGAATTTTACAATTATACACCTGACTATACTTTCAGTCACATGACCCCCAACGATATGGACTTTCCGCAAGATCAACAATTCTTTGAACTTGAAGATAATCAGCCGGAAGAAGAACAATTTAATAATGAAGAACTAAATTTTTACCTAGTAGCCTCGGAACACCCGAGTTAGTAGAAATAAATGCAAGCAACGCTCTAAATTTACCGTACATATATATATACCTAGAACAAATAGTAAATTTATGATTGATACCGGTTCACAAGAACTCTTGTTAATCCTTCATTTATATACCAATACTTCCCGGAACAAGTTCAGAACGAAAATTTTCAAATCAGTACGGCTCATGCAACTACAGAACATGATGAAATCGCTTATATACCAATTCCAGAAATTTTTGGACAAGAATCTTTACATAAACTTTACCTGTTCAATTTTAACAACAAATACGATGGTTTAATCGGAATCGACTTATTACAACACGTCCAAGCAAACCTTGACTTTTCAAAAGGAATTATTACAACATCAAATAAACAAGTTAAAATGCATTTACCTAACAAAGAACACCAAACACCACAAATCACAAGCTTTAGAAAAAGAAAATAATATTCACTGCAATAATGTGCAAATAGATACTAAAAATACAACAAAGCTTTTACGAAACCATTTAAAACAATTACGTACAGATGCACTTTCTCGAATTCAAATCAACCCCATAACTTTAGAAGAAATAGATAACAGATCAATAATAAATAATGCAGATCCCGACATCGATGATCTACTAAGAGAAATAGCGGAAATTGAAAGAAGTGACCGGCTAGAGACGCCTCCGCCTCCTTCAAAAATCATACCACCATCATTGAGAGCATCTTCACCTGTAAACTACGAAGATTTTATCGATGCAACAATAATTGAAAGAGAACCCGAAGATCAAACCGAGGTCACAACACACTCACAGATCGATTCTAATTCAACAATACCCGTAAGTGAAGAACCACTACAAATACATACACGACAAATCATATTTATAAAATCGAAAAATAACAATCAATATATAACAAGAAGGAAAATCGAAGACCACTTACAGCTATATGTACCTGTGAAAGAAAATAATGACAATCAAAAACAATTTAGTAAATTAATCACTCAATACTGTGAACCTAAGAAACGTTATTATTGTCTAGTTACCAATAGATGAAGTATATCAAGAATTTTGCAACTATATTACACAGATTACTAATGAAAACACACCTACATTTTATAAATGCATAAAACAAGTCAAGCATGTAGAAAATGAAGACGAAAAATTAATACAAATTGCAAACTACCATAAAGGTAAAACAAACCACAGAGGCATAGAAGAAACTCTAGAAAAATTGAAACGTTGCTATTTTTGGAAAAATATGAAAGATTCAATTAAGAAATATATTAATAACTGTGATACCTGTAACAGACAGAAGTACAACAGGAAACCAAATAAAGTTCCTTATAATCTTACAGAAACAACAAACAGACCATTTCATACTATTCATATGGACATCTTTTACATTGACAAAGAAATGTTTCTGACAATAATAGATAATTTTACAAGATATATACAGATTTTCCCAATCAAAACACGCAATATGATAGAAATAGCCGAGAACATATTGCACTACTTTTCTATATTTGGGACTCCGACCAAAATAATAGCCGATAAAGAATTTGATACGAATATATTAAAAAACCTATTCCATTCTCATAAAATACGATTACACATCACAACTATCGACCACCACGAATGTAATTCGATAATCGAAAGGGCACATTCTACTATCATAAGGAAACACCTGTAAAGAAAATAAGATACGCGACCATTGGTTATAATAACTCCATTCATTCAGTAACCAACTATACCCCTTATGAACTGCTTTATGGTCATACCGAAGCTAAAAATCCATTAGACATAGATTTTAATGAAAAATACTACGAAAATTATGTAAAAGACCATAGAGATAAACTCAAGTATATCTACGCTGAAGTAGTGAATAAAACCTATTAGAAGAAGGAAAAATTAATAAGTAATTTGAACAAATCAAGGAGATTACCACAGGTAAAAGAAAATTGTAAGGTTTACTTAAAAAATAGTAGAAGAGGAAAACAGCAACGCAGATTCTTAGGCCCTTATAAGATAATAAACATATCCGATAAAAATGTTTGCGTAATAGAAGATTTAAATACGAAAAAACAAAAATCAGCACACTTAAATGAACTATTAATTACAGATTCGGATTTATCGTCTGGACACTCGCTTACTCCCACACCAAATTATTAGAAGATGTAAAGTTTATCGATCTAGCTGATAACCCAGGAATTTATCCTTTAAAATTAGGAATAGCAAAAATACAACACTCAAAATGGAAACTAATAAAATATAATGATTACAGTGCTATCTTAGAGGAACACAAAATTTTGAAAAATCCTATCAGAATATTTACGGAAATGTTAAAATATTCAAACCATACGTACAAAACAAATGACAAAATATACCAAAATTACGTTATAAACCGCATGCTATTAATTTTAATGGCCCAAAAGTTAACAAAATAACAGAAACTAGTTGGTTAATCTCTACTAATCAAGAATTTATAACATCTGTAAATTGTGGACAAAATAATTATAAAAAACCAATCCTAGGTACGTATTGCATTACAATCCCAGAAACCTGCTCAGTCGCTGTAAATAATGAAATTTTGAAACCGATACATGATAAAATTTTATTGAGCACTCTAGAATTACCAAATGTTAATGTGTTAGAAATAAGTAAATTAAATATAGAAATCAAAAATATTACACTTAATCATATAAACTTGCAAAATGTAAATAAAATCTATGATCAATTAAAAATATTACCTGATAAATTTATGGAAAGAAAAAATACTCATCATTCATTGTTAATTAGTGCAATTAGTATAAGTACTATTATAATTATGTTATTAATCACTTTTATTATTGTGTTTGCATGTAAACGTAAATTTCTCCGTGCTAAACTGGAAGAATTATTAACCAAAATTAATAACGATAAAGTAAATTCAGAAATTCAACTTGCTCATATTGTTAAAGAAAATATTTAACTTTATTTTTGAAAGATTTCGTTTCGCTGTATCTTTCATCTGGCATTGGAGGAGTTATGTTAGTGTTAACAATATGTGTCTTATTTAGGAAGAGCACCTTATCTAACAGGATATGTATGTTTACTTCACACTTCCCTTTAGGATGTTTACTGTTTATGTCTTAAAGCACCCCTCGGATAAGAAAACGCATAAATGATAGTGTTCTTTAGTTTTAGAGTCAGTTTTCTATTGAACTTAGAATTAACAACATCTATGTAATCAATGTAACTCCGACGTTTAGTTAATAAAATTGTATTTTTTTATTAATCTACAAAGTCGTTAAATTAAATCGCTCACATTGTTCACAATGCGATACAAACAGCGGCAGATTTGTTACCTATAGATGTTGAAAGCATAATAAATAAGATATACAGCTATTTCTGCATTTATACAGTACGAGTAGAATCACTAAAAACTTTTTGTGAAGAGGCTGGTGTTGAGTATCACAAACTGTTAAACAGTAGCAAAACAAGATGGCTTGCAATAGAAAGGGTTATCAAATTATATGTTCCATTGAAGTCTTATTTTTTATCGTTGGAAAAATGTCCCGTTATTATCTATAATTTTTTTGAAAATGAAACATCAGAACTATGGCTTAAATTTGTTCATTGCTCAGCATCATTATTTCATGATACAGTTAAATTCATAGAGGGCGAGAAAAATACAATCGTCCAAGTATCTGGAGAAATAAACAAATTAATTGTAAAATTAAATGCACGATTAGAATTAGAGAATGGTACCCCTTTTGTGCCCCTTATTATTAGAGGTGATTTGACTAAACTTGCAGAGGCAGGTCAAATAAAGAAAGAATGGTTCATTTCTCATGTTAAAATGTTCTACAAAAATTGTTTAATTATTTAACTTCGTGGTCTGCTCAATTTTCAGAAATTAGCTGCTTGGAATGGACAGAACTAAATAAAAATATAGAATGGGACAAAGTTCAAACATCATTTGGTTTTATTTCAGAACACTTCCCCAATAATACTATTGATGAAAATGCATTATTTGATGAAATAAGCTTTCTTAAAAAATATGTTTCTGATGAAAAAATTAAACAATGGGTAAAATCAAAAATTTCTGTGGATTTAAGATGGGTAGAAGCATTTAACCATTTCAAGCAACAGCACATTCCATTTGATCAATTACTACAAATCGTTGAGTTTGTTCTTTGTTTACCGGGTACAAATGCCGCAACGAAACGAATATTTTCAATACTTAATAATATATGGAGTAATGAAAAATCACAATTAAAGCTAGAAACACTTAAAGCTATGTTACTTGTACGTATCAATATTGGAAATTCGTCTGAAGATTTTCTTTGCAAAATTAAAGTTAATAGAGAGTTACTGAAAAAAGTTCATTCAGCAGAGAAATATTTATAGATTACAAATTATATGTACTCGTATGTATAAAAAATATATATAAAATAAGGTGTATATGTATATTATTCAACATTTATTTGTAAGTATATGTGTTGCATAACAAAACTAACTAAAAACAATGAAAAGTTTATTTGGGGAGAAGAGCAAGAAATTGCTAAAAGTTATATTTGCGCTTATCTAAGTACGAGACCGTTGTTAAGTATTTTTGATCCTAATTTAGAAACCGAATTGCATACTGATGCGAGTTCTATAGGTTTTGGTGCTATTTTATTCCAACGCCACGATAAACAGTTAAAGGTTGTCTCATATTTCTCGAAACGAACTACAGCGGATGAAACCAAATACCACTCTTATGAGTTAGAGACCTTGGCCCTATTTTATGCTGTGAAACATTTTAGGGTATTTTTATTAGGGATTTCTTTTAAACTCGTGACTGATTGCAATTCATTAAAATTAACACAAAATAAAAAGAATTTGCTTCCACGTGTTGCAAGATGGTGGTTCTATTTGCAATCTTTCAATTTTAGCATTGAGTACCGTAGAGGAAAGTACATTCCACACGTGGACTATCTTAGCAGGAACCCCATAAGTGAGCCACCCACTCTCTCAGTAAATTCAATATCCACAGATAATTGGCTTAAAATAATCCAGAACAAGGACACAGAAACGCAGGAAATTAAATTAAAACTAACCGAAGGAAAATTAACAACTGAATATTTTTGTCAAAACGATATTTTGTTTAGAAAAATTAATCCCGGACATAATCCACCTATTTATCGCGCTTTTGTACCTAAAGGTAGTCGCATTGGGTTGTTGAGAATGCTCCATGACGAACAATGTCATATTGGACCGGACAACACTTTTGCAAAAATTAACCACTACTTTTGGTTTCCTGGAATGACTAAATTTGTCAAAAATATTGTGATCATTGTTTAAAATGCATAGCAGGTAAAAAGCATACGGTCCAAAACAAGGACTTTTACACCCGATTGATAAAATTCCCATCCCCTTCCACACAGTACATGCTGACTGTGTAGGGCCATTTCCCGCAACCACAGAAGAGTACAAACATATTTTACTGATAATAGACGCTTTCACAAAATACTTATTCCCGATCCCATTAAAAACACTTTCGGGACCGGAAGTCGGCAAAAACTTGCAAATTTATTTAAATATCTTTGGAACTACCAAACGATTAATTTGCATCGAACAGCATCTCATAGCTAAAAGTTCTCCTCGCGGTAATGGGCAGGTAGAAAGGTACGTCTCGACCGTACTGGATCTATTACGAGTTGAAATTAATAATAAGTCAGAATGGGCGAGCGCTATCATTAAACTTCAAAATACATTAAATTCAACGGTGCAAAAGACCACAGGTTTTTCACCTATTTATCTCTTAACTGGGCAAAATATCAGAAACCCGGATATCCAAGCTCTAACCGATATTGTATCCACAACAATCAGCAGCAACAGTAACTTAGAGAAAGATCGAAAAGTGGCATACGAACGTACTCAAAAGCAAGCAGACTATTCAAAAAATTTATTTGACAAAACCAAACGAGTAAACAAAGCAGTTAAAGTGGGAGATTGCGTGTTCCATCCATCTGGAAATTCGCATTTGTCTAAGTTAGATAAAAGATACGAGGGTCCATTCGAAGTTCTCCAACTACTGCCTCATGACCGGGTCGAACTTAAAAATTTGGCTACAAACAGGGAAAGGATCGTTGCCATAGAAATGCTTAGAATCTGGCCTGGTGAATTTTCCGAAGACTTAGACTTATAAACGGTGAGTTGTTAGTAGTTGAATCAGAGTATGCCCTGTGTGAGCATTACAACAAAAAAAAAAAAAAAAAAAAAAAAAAAAAAAAAAAAAAAAAAAAACGTTGTAATTTGAGACTTTGCAGTTTCAAATCTTTTTTTATTTTTATGTTGATTTTGGTCTTGTATGCTGTTGGAAGCAGAACGCTTCGCAGCTAAGTATTTTCAGACTTTACTGTTGAAATGCATAACGCTTTGCAGTTAGTTTAGAATTTTGTTTTAATTTTGTGTATGCTGTTGGAATGCAGAACGCTTCGCAGCCATAATAAAAAAAAAATGCTGTTGGAATGCAGAACGCTTCGCAGCTAAGGATTTTAAAACTTTACTGTTGAAATGCAAAAGGCTTTGCAGTAAGTTGAGAATTTGGTTTTACTTTTGGGTATGCTGTTGGAAGCACAACGCTTCGCAGCTAAGGATTTTCAGACTTTACTGTTGAAATGCAGAACGCTTTGCAGTTAGTTGATAATCTTGTTTTAATTTTGTGTGTGCTGTTGGAATGCAGAACGCTTCGCAGCCACAATATATTAAAAAAAAAAAAAAAAATGCTATGATGATTTGGTTGATTGCATGGTATAAAGTTGTGTGTAAGTTGAGATTTGAAGCCATCACGGAGCGTCTGTGTAAGCTTCGAATCCGAGTAAATTGTTAAGGTTATAAAGTCATCACGCAGCGCATGTGTAACTGATGTTTTATTTTATGATTTTAAAGCTGTCACGCAGTGTATGTCAATCACAAAACAAGAGATAGAAAAGCGAATTGATGAATGATAAAAACAAAAGTCTTATAAAGTGATAAGACCCGATATTTAGAATTTGTTAATTGTCTTTCAGATGTGACAACAGATAATTCGAGAGCGAATTAATTGTCAGTCTGGCCGTGTGAGCATTTCCATCTTTCCTCAACTTTATTACCCTACACCGCATCGAGTTTCTTGCCAGCCGCGAGCCCGGACATGTGCTTTGATGACCTGTGACCTAATCTACCCCTTGGTTTTAAGAAAACCAAGCGGGGGCATTCAATGTTAAGCTCTTGTTGGTGACGCATTGGAATTAGTTGTATTGAAAGTTTTAATTGAGAATTGATTACAATAAATATTTAAGAGCATTAAACGCGTCTTTTTATTGAGCAAGCTCATATATATATTAATCAAGAATTATAAATGACATTTATATATTTCTTGGAGTTAAAATTTAGTGATATATACTCTGCTTACTCTCCGTAATAGCATATTTCAAGGCACAAAAGGCTTCAAAAATGTCATAAAATTAATGATCTAATCTAGAAACTAATTTCTCAAAAAAATTTCCGGACCCCTTTTTCCTGCCTCCTCTACCGGATGTCAGTGTACAGCAAGCATTCAAACAAAAAAAATATGGTCACCCTACACATGTACCCAAAATATATTGCATCGTGAAGCAATTCGAAACTCATAAAACCAGCATGAGATAGATAATCTATTGTATAGGGAAATTCACAGGCATGTTTCCTTAAAAGGTGTCATAAATAAAAACCCTGTCATCGCCAATTATTCAATAAAGGGCGGGCAGTATTGAATAAACAACCCTCTTGAAGTTTATTGCTTGTTTTTATCTGCAAAAAGCTTTTACGTAAAAATTCCGCTCTTTTATGCAGGTGTTCAAAATGCAATAAAAATTGTCAACACCAAATATTTAACCATTAGAAAAGAGGGCTGCAGCTGCAAACTATTTCTTGCGTGCAACCTTCCTTTCAGTGCATTTCTAAGAATCACGGTATAGTGAAGCGGATAGACCTCTGAAAAACGCAGGAACATTTTTTTTTGAAGTATAAAAATATGAGACCGGTGCCATTTTGTTAATAACACTTTGGAGTATCTAAAAATGAAAATTACAACATTCTTTGTTGGTACCACTAAAAGTTGTAGCTATTTAAACCGAAAAACCAATATTTTCTTTTGAGGCACATTCCAGCATTTATTTCGAAAATCGTATCATCTAGAGCAATCGGTCTTTATTTCATGTTGTAGTGCATTATTTTCTGTATATTTTGATAGTAATATTACCGGCGTTTTAATTCTTATTTTATTATTAAATCGCAATTAATTAAGGAATTCAACATAACGCATTACTTTAATCAACTCTAAAACAAGATTTCACGAGACAGATTTCGTTTTTTTTTTGGTACCAACAGATAATGTGAAGTGTGTGCATCATTTTATCTTCCACGATGTTTAGTGACGTTTCAAAAATAAGGTCCGAAAATGCAGAAAAACTATGCCGGTGTCCCACTTAGTGGCGAGACACAGCGAGAGAGCCTTATACTACATCGTCGCGTGCTAGAACGGTATCGCGCATCCACGAAAATTCTAAACGTTCATGTTATGTATCAGTCGTGATTAAACTTGTTTAAAGGGTTTGTTTCAGTATTAATTTTGTGAAATTTAAAGCTTAGTACTAACTTCTACTATATTTAATAAATTGTAAGTTTCATTCGGTTCAATGTATTCTAGTACTGGATATAAACTTGTGTATTGTTGGCGATAAAAGTGTCGCAGACAACAGATTTGAAGACATTGTAAAAAACCTAAACTTGCTGGAATTGAGCGGATTATTCACTCTGCTGCTAAAAGAAAAGATGCAGTGCCTACTAAAATAACTACGGAAATAGATCTATTGAGATCAATGATGCATAACTTCGCAAAAATAGAAATTGACGTGGATAACCACAGGGTCGGGAAAATCTACAAGAAATAGGGTTTTAGAGGCTGCTAAATCGCGAAATGATCATGAGATGATAGGAAAAATGTCTTTATATACGGACCTCTTTGCGCTGCATGCAAAATATCATCCTAATTGTTATAGTCGTTACATAAGCAAACGGAACATTATAAGTACTCAAAAGAATCAGAGAAAACTATACAAAAAATCAGAGTTGATTGCAGTAAGTAAGAGTCCACTATCATATGCCAGTAGTTCACCAAGATCTGATAATTTCGAAGAATCTGACTCAAAAGTAGTAGAAAGCGAACTAAATATTTTACATAAAGCAGCACAGATATTAAGTAAATCTCTTGCAGATGTATCAAGACAGAAGAAACTACTTATTTTGCACCTCAGGACTGTAACAGTGGAATACTGCAAAAAGCAAATACCGCAAGAGATGTTATATTTTGTATCATTTGTCCTCGACAACGAATCTTTTTTGCAAAGGGACGCTTTCTGGTCAAGTTGACATGTCAATTCTTGCTACTTGTAACGTCCTTTTAGGAAATTATAATAACAAACGTACACTTAGTAACAGTTGCTCGTCTTTGTGTTTGGGATTACAAATTTATTACACGACAAAAAGTAAGGCAAATATTGAGGTATTATACAAAATGGGTTACAGTTGCTCATATGATGAAATAAGAACATTTTCAACAACCATCGGCATCTACGAATCTTCAAAAGTTTGAAGACATTTACGTACCAACGGTGCTTTTAGAAGTATCTAAGCAAAATTACATAAAACTTTTGAAAGTTGTTATTCATTCATTGTTATAATTCACGTGTTAACTGGATGTGATACATTAGTTTCAAAACCGCCGGGACAAATACCCCCTACACACTGATAAAGAATATAGAACTTGTGGTAGTTTCTTCAATATACGAAAGGTGTTTGGAACAAATGAATCAATTATTCCGAAACACATGTCTCGGAACAGATTTCAGGATATCCTCTCTTACTTACACGTTAATGATAACTCGGATATACCAAAGGAAAACACAGATAAATTGTATAAGGTAAGACCTTTACTAGAGTCGCTAAACAAGCAATTTGCAAATTTGTACGTTGGAACCAGAACACTTTCAGTAGATGAATCTACAGTAAAATTTAAAGGTCGCAGTACTTTAAAACAGTACAACCAAAAATAACCTGTAAAAAGAGGTTTTAAATTGTGGTGCCTTTCAGATATAAAAGGATTTGTAAAAAAATTCGATGTATATCAAGGTAAGAATTCAAAAATTGATGAAAAGTTTAGTAGTTATCAAATGAGTGAAAGGGTTGTACTGTATCTAACACAAGAAGAGTGGGGTAAAAATAAAATTGTTTACATTGATAATTTTTATACAAGTGTCAGACTTTTAGAAAAACTAAAAGTAGAGAAAACTTTGGCATGCGGAACAATAAAAAAAAAAGAATGGGCAATCCACCAAATTTGACTGCTGACAAAGATTTGAAACGTGGCGATTTTGATTACCGGGTTTCCAATACCGGTGTCACATTTTTCAAGTGGAAGGATAACCGAATTGTAATGCTTGCTTCAAACTTTCATGGAACCGAGGGAGACACTGTGCAAAGAAAACAAAAAGATGGAAAAAAATCAACGTGCGTGCTCCTATGATAGTCAAAGATTATAATAAAGGTATGAGGGGTGTTGATCTCCACGATCAGCTACGTACTTACTATGGCATCGATAGACGATCCAAAAAGTGGTGGCATCGAATTTTTTGGGTATGTACAGAAATTTGTTTTACAAATGCATGTTATCTACAAAGAAACATTTTCTGATGAGGTTTCATCAACTCTATTGACATTTCGACGTGACGTAACTGTGGGTTTGATAAACCTGCAAGAGAAAATGCCACAAAAGAGAGGATCTACAGGCTCTACATCAACAATTACTATAAAACGGCGCTATAACTATAGTGTGTCAAATAGCATACGACTTAGCAACCTAGGAAACCATTGGCCTAAATTTCAAGGCAGAAGGGGAAGATGTGAAATGTGTAGCTCCCAAGGAATCCAATCTAAACCTTATTCTACGTGTTCGTCATGTGGAGTATTCCTTTGTGTTAATGACAAAAAAACTGTTTTTCAGACTATCATGGAATTACCCATAATTAATAATAAGAAATTAGTTAGTTCACAAAAACCATCTAAATAGGTATTTCATGTATTTTGTAATAAATAAATTATGAAACAATTATGTGCATTTTACTACCAACGGTACTTTAAGGTACCGTTAGCTGTAGCTAATTAAATATTGAAAGAGAAAAAATCTAAATCAATTAAAAACATTGTTTAAAGTATTTTAAACAAAAAAAAAATGCATAAACCCTTTAAAAAATTGATCATTAAGACACTTGGTTTTTTGGGTACCAAAAGTGCAATGGTACTTAGAAGTACCTATGGTACACAAAGGGTTAACCCTTTCACTCCGGGAGACGCAATAATGCGCGAAACACAAATTTCCGCACACACGGGAACCGCATATTTGCGCGAGCTCGTTCTTCGCATTCAGACCGGGACCCGCACGCTGTCGCATGCATTATAATATGCATTTGAAGTCCCTGACCACTGTAAAAATTTTGGACACTCTTAATGGGGTTTCTGTTGATAATAATAGATTCACATAAACCAATACTGCAGTCATGTTTATGAATGCGTAGTAAGTGTGTTGTTCGGTGTTATCCGCGTTTTTGAAAGTTTTCGGTGGAAAATGGCACGGAAATATCTAACAGATGCCGAACTTGAAAGAATTTTAAATCAAAGTGACGACGGCGATGATTTTTCTGCTGATGTTGATTTGGAAAATACTCAGAGAGTGACAATTTCAGTGAAATGCTTTGAATTTCTCTTCTCCGAAGACTTTATTGCCGAAATTACACAGCAATGTAATCTTTTGCACTCGCAAACAGCCGATCCGAATAGTAATAAAAAATCAAAAGCTTGGAGTGATATATATATAAAATTAGATTACTATTGAACCACCTAAAAACTGCATACCAAAAGGTATTTTCTCCATTTCAAAAACCTATGTGTGGCTGAAAGTTTGATGCTGTTCAAAGGAAGGCTAAGCTTCAAACAATTCATTCCTTCGAAGCGCCACCGCTTTGGCATAAAGTTTTTTATTTTATGCGACACTGAGACTAGTTATATTCTAGATTTCATAATTTACTGTGGAGCTGCTACCGAAATTCAAGAATTTGACAAGGAACTTGGTAAGTAAATCTGGAAACATCGTTTTGACGCTTATGGAGCCTTACCTAGACGTAGGGCACACGTTGTATACCGACAATTGGTATACTAGTCCCCTTTTATACAGTCGTCTCTACAACAAGCACACAAATGCTTGCGGAACCGTCAAGCAAAATAGGTTGTATATGCCTGATTTGAAATTAAACATTGAGAGAAGAGAAATTGTATTTCGCGCCATGCCCTTCGATGATAGATAGTAGTATCCCCCGTTTGTAGGTGTCTCCACGTATTTAAAAAGAGCTTTTTACATTCCCGGTACTTCCCGCCGGTGCCCGATTTCGTCATTTCTTTGTTTAAGTGTGTGTCATCCACATCGCGATCGCGGCGATCTTGCTTTTTTCAAATAAAAGTTAAAGGGCAACATGGGAAGACCTAGAAAAAGATGTGTTTCTTCAACCAGTTTTACATCATCGGACAGTGATACAGATTACGGAAGTAATCGTTTAAGAAATAAAATCAAACGACTCCAGCAAAAACAGCACCACCTCAAATAATTCGCAGAATCAACAGTAGCTCGGACGAGGAATGCGAAGTTCGTGCTTCTAATACTAACAAAACTGAAAGTAAGTAATCTGTTTTACTTATAGGAAAGGCTCAAGGCGACAAATTACCTTCACCAATGCTGCAATTGCTGCTACTGAAAATGACCTCCAAAGGTGACGCAATTGTCCAAAGGTGACAAAAATATTTTTTCTGTCCAAATGTGACAATGGTGTCTATCAACACAAAATTTTCTGTCCAATGGTGACGAAAATTGCCCCTTAAGGACGTGGGTTCCTTACGGGTAGGTAATATATGTTATATTACGCTATTTATGTTTATTTAACGACCAAACGTATTTTTAAAAACTATTTATTTTAAAAATTACAGAAATGTCGGAGTTCAATCCGGCAGCCTACTTAATGCAAAGCTAAAATAGAACTAACTCTAAAAGCAGAAGATTTCACACAGGAAAGAAATTATCAAAAGAAATACAATACTCTTTATCTGTGCTTCTTCAGAGAATTGTTATCACATAACTCCTCCATGCCAAGAATCTTAAATATGTGAAGCAATATTTAAGTTTTGCATTGCAGCAGAGATGAATTTGGTACATTATCAGGTGTGATCGCTTTACCTTGCGATGTGTTTAAAATTTCAATTAATTTTGCTTTGAAAGAGTTACGTTTACAATAAAAGTATAATATAGTACATATGAAGATAATACTTAATAAACTAGCAATAATGAATGAACTAATATTTAAACCTGTGACCGGGGAGTTATCATTTAGTAACTTTTCTTTTTGATCACTAAGCTTTAACTGGTTTCTAACCAATTTTTGGGTATTGATAGGTGACAGGTCAATTTTTGAAATATTGATATTATTAGATTGGTGTACTCGCAATTTACCGATACTGGGTAATTTTAGAGTAACTTCTTTAGTAGAAGAAGATTTCATAGTAAACAGTAATTCATCGTGATTAATCAAAATTGAACAGTCTGGACTCAGATGTATTAGGTTTGACCCTGTAATTTCTTTTCTATTAGTAGCCTGGCTACATTGTATGTCTAAAATGGTTTTGGTAGGTGAACTAATTAGCCATGTAGCTGTGTCAATTTGTAATATCTTGTTTATAGTTAAGTCGAAAACATATGGCTGACATGTTTGATTATCATAGAAAGATAATAGTTGTGTTTCACATAATTTTGAATTTGGAATGCTAAAATGGTTATCTTGGGAACAAAAATAATGTCCTACGGAGGTTTGCTGACAACGATCAGTTTCAATGGGGACGCTGAAATCATTAGTGAATAACAGGGTGTTATAAGAGGGTACGACCATACGGAATTTACCATCTGTATTATAATATGCAGGAAAAGGAATCAATTTGATTAACTGATAATCAGAAAAAGGTTTGATTAAGGGGATTTCAAAAATAAACGTGAAGACTTTGTCTTTTTGATATATTTTTGTTGTAATAATTGATTCGTATAGATGAAGATATTTGTAATTCGCCGGATAGGGAAGAGATAAACTTTTTTTATTAGAATTTTGGAGTTGGGTCAGAGATTCGGTTATCTGGTTAAGGGATTGAATGAGGTCATTATTATCAACGAGGGAGAGGTGTAGTTGTTGTCCTTGGGCAAAAGTCATGGCATTTTCTAATTCGAGCCAAACGTTGATGAATAGTTGTAATGACTGAATAGATTGATTTATTATTGAATGAGTAGAGTCTGCAGTTAGTATTCGTTTGATTTCTACGTTGTCTAACAAAAATTTATTAAGGTTGTCATTTAGTAATTTTTGATTTTCAGAAAGATCATGTATGGTGGATATAGTATTATCAAGGATATGTGCCTGTTCTAACAAAACATTTTTTTGCTTTTCAGAATTACGTGTTAATTTAGATATCATGCTTTCGTAGCGTCGTCCGTCTTCTGCGTTCAGGTTACCTGTGACAAATTTAATGACAGTACCTAATCCGTCCACTAAACCTCGTTTTTGTCTAGTAGTTTGCATTTCAGGGAACAATTGGTTCAGCAACTGATCAGCTTTGTTAATGTATTGTTTAAGGATTAGTAATTGGTTATTATGACTTAACAGGATGTCTTTTAATTCTACAAAACTTCTATGTGACATAGGATAGTACTGGTTTTCTAAAAGGGATATTGATTTTATGAGATTATTTTTGAGAGTATGGTAATTAGTCAATATAGGGGTATAGTCGAGAATTTTAATTACGGTCCATTCTGATTCTTTTAAAAGAGCTTTACCTTTTTGTAGAGGGTATAGTCCAGGATTTTCGTTTAAAGTCTCTATTGTTACGTGGCACTCGAAATTCCGCCAGGTAATAAGGAAGAGGATGGTCGGCAGTGTCCTGTAAAAGGCATCAGGTCATTGGCATGTCTTTTCAAAATACTGTTTGTAGGGGTATTTCTAACGTCGTACGTGTCATGTTCATGAATTTTTTCTACGATGTAGGGACCTACAAATCTAGGCTCTTTTTTATTTCTTGCGTTAGTTTTAACGTAAACATGGTCTCCTATTTTGAATACTTTGGTTTTTCGATGTTGGTTAAATTTTTCATTTCGGCTTTCTTTCGTAAGGTTTTGTTTGTCATGAAGGGCGTCGTACAGATGTTTCATTTTCTCTTTATGGTTAGTTACATAGTTTTCGAAAAATGATTTTTCATAATCTAGGTCGAAAGGATTTTTATTGTCAGTGTGTCCAAATAGTATTTCGAAAGGTGTGAGTTTTAAATTTGAATGTATTGAATGGTTATATGCCATTACACAGTAGGGTATTTTCCTGTTTTCAGGCATTTCACCTAAAAGTCTATAGTGTTCCAAAAGCGTCGAGTGTAGGCGTTCTACAGGCGAATTTGACTGATGGTGATATGGCGTTGTGACGTGCAACAAAATTTTATGTAATTGCAAGAAATTAATTAGGGGTTGTTTGTTAAATTCGTTGTCTACTACTAATACATTAGGGGCGGTGTAAGTTGTAATGAAATAAAATAATCGATCGGTTACATCAATTATGTTACTAGAGCGTAATTGATAGGCTTGAGCAAATTTAGAGAAGGCGTCTACTAGAGTTAAATATTTTTGACCATTAATTTGAAATATGTCCATATGGATAGTATGGAATGGGCGATTAAAAGTTGGGGTTAACTGTAAAGGCTGTTTTATCGTGTTTCGATTGTATTTTTGAATTTTACAGGTTTGGCAGTTATTAATAAAAATTTTAATATCGTTAGTCATACCTTTCCAGAAATATTTACGTTGCAAATGTTCAACAGTTTCGGATATTCCTCGGTGGTTTGTTTTACCGAGATGGTAATTCATTATTTGATTTTGTCGTTCTTCTGGATTAATTATATATGTAACTTGTGTGGTACATTTGTGAAATTTGGGGGTGTTTTCGTTTGTAATTGAATTTACATATAGGGAAAATTCTTGGTATAGTGAATCGTTGGGGAAGTAACAATAATAATGAGTTTTTGGTTCACAATGTTCTATAAGCAATTCATTAAATTTAGTTTGTTTGTTATTAGGGTTTACAAAAACTGAATAGTGGGTAACTCCATCGAATTTTGATATTTGAATTTTCCTAGGTAAATTAGCTTCGATAAATTCTATCTGTTTATTAAAATGTTGTAATGGTTTATCACTAATGTCTATTACTGGTGTTGAGCTTTGTTGGGTGTGAATAGTATCTATTAATGAGTCATCATCGTTGTTTGGGGATGCTAGTGAAACATTTTGAGTAGGAGTTTCGAGGATCGGTATGTCAAACAAATCATCAATATTCGGCGTTTCTGACCGATTAGGTATTACACTGAAGTTGGGGGATGTCGGCTCAGGTGTATTTATTCTGTCTACGTCATGTATAATTTCATCAATTTCGTCAAAGATATCGTCATTAATAGTTAGCGGATGGATTTGAACCCGAGAAAGTGCGTCTGCTACCTTATTGGTTTTTCCAGGTAAATATCGAATGTCGAAATTGAATTCTTCTAATCTCAAAGCCCATCTTGTGAGTTTTGAGTTTGGTTCTTTAAGGTTTCGGAGCCATACTAAAGGTCTATGGTCTGTGAAAAGGGTGAATTTGGTTCCAAACAAATATGGCCTAAATTGTTTCGTGGCCCACACGATAGCTAATAATTCACGTTCTATTGTGCTATATTTTTGTTCTGTGTCGTTAAGCGTACGTGAAGCGTAGCTGATAGGTTTTCCGTCTTGCGAAAGAACTGCACCAAGTGCAAATTTTGATGCATCTGTAGTCAATTCGAATGTTTTATTAAAATCTGGGTATTGTAAAATGGGTTCGTTAGTCAAAAGGTTTTTACAATATTCAAAAGAGTCTAAGAAATTTTGATTATGGACAATTTTGTTTTCTTTTTTTAGGCAATGGGTGAGAAATTTGGTAATTTTTGCAAAGTCTTTTATGAATTTTCTATAATATCCAAAAAGTCCTAAAAAAGATTTAATTTCGGTTCTGGTAGTGGGCAAAGGGAAATTTTTGATGGCTTCAATTTTGGAGTGGTCTGGTTTGACTCCATCTGGCGTTATTACGTGTCCTAAATATTTTACGGTTTTTTGGAGAAATTCGGATTTATCTAGCTGAATCTTTATGTTGGTGTCTTTACATTTCTGGAATACGTTTTTTAAACGACTAATGTGTTCCTGTAGTGAACTTGAGTATACAATAATGTCATCAAGATATACTAGGCATTGATTAGGGGTAAGTCCTGTCAAAGCAGTGTTAATTGCTCTTTGGAAGGTAGCGGGGGCATTCTTTAAACCGAATGGCATACGTTTAAATTGAAAATGACCTTCTTCTGTAGAGAAGGCTGTTTTTTCCCTATCACGTTTTTCAACTTCGATCTGGTGGAATCCAGAAGCTAAGTCGAGTGTAGTAAAGTAATTAGCTCTTCCTAAGTTATCTAATACTGTTTCTATTCGGGGTAAAGGAAATTTGTCATCGATAGTCTGTTCGTTCAGTTTTCTATAGTCGATAACTATTCGCCACTTCTGTATACCAGAGGCGTCGAGTTTCTTAGGGACTATCCAAATCGGAAAATTATAAGGTGATTCACTGGGTTCTATTATGTCTTCGTTTAACATTTTGTCAATTTGTCTTTTTACTTCTTGTCGGTGTACATGTGGGTATCGGTATGTTTTTGTAAATATTGGTGTGTCTGTCTTTGTCCTTATGTGGTGTTTAGTTAGGGTAGTTGAGGACAGAGGTATTTCAGGCGTATAAAATATTTCTTTGTATTCTTGACAAAGGTTTGTTAGTAATGCACGTTCCTCAGAATTTAGGTGGTCTAATCTTAAATTATTTTGTAAATTTTGAAAAAGCAGGTGTTTTCGTTTGGGTGTTAGATTGTCATGATTATTAATCTGAACCTTTTCGTTTGCAGAAGTATAATCTTCGAGAATGAGTGGTCGAGAAATAGTCAAAGTTTGGGGTTCGTTAGATAAATTTATTAGGCTGGTACGGAACCAGTTATTTTTCAATGTTATGATTGCTGAAGGCATTAGCACGTGTTTAGTTAGGTGTAATTTAGGAGCTAATTTGTAACCATCTTTACCTACCGCAGGTAATGTAACGAATTTTTCTACTCTGGGTGGCAATGTGATTGATTTCAAAATTTTTTTTGAGGGTTGGATTTTTGAAAAATTGCACTGATTACGTTTTTGTTCTTCTTGTTTTAATTTCGATTGGTTATAGTAAAATGGTACTGTTGTTTTATCAGTTTGAATGTGCATCCATCGATAATCGATATTTGCGGGTAAATCGGCTAGTAGGTCAGTGCCTATTAGTCCAACGTATTCGGTATGAAAATTAAATAAATAACATAAGTGGGTTCCTTCTTCTGAAAACAAATTTTGAATGGGTACTTTTGCTACCAAATTGTGGTTAGTGGTCCCGTGAGACGTAGTAATTTCAAAAGGGTGTTCGAATATTGATTTTGGAAAATAAGTATTTACGAATTGGGGTGAAAGTATGGTGCGTGAACTTCCTGTGTCTATTAATAGTTTATCGTTAGTTTCTGGGATTATTATATATGGTAAATTTGATTTTGGATTAATTGAAAAAGATTCGACCGAGGCACTTATTGAAAATTTACGGTATCTTCCGTATATTCAACTGGTGGTTCGGGATATTCAGGGAATGAATCTAAAGTTTCCTGTTCTGGTTCATAATAGTCTTGATTTAACATTTCGGGAATTTCAATAGTTTCTTGTTCGTAACAAATTTCTTGAAAATCGGGTGGTTCATGAAAGTCTGCGTTATACAATTCTTGTGAGTGGAAATTTCTAGGTTGATTTGATTGCTGAAAATAATTGTTGGGTCTAAAATTTTGGTTAAGGTTTGAATTAAATGGTCGTTGGGGTTGAGGTTTTTGCAATTGTTGTGAAGCAGGGCGTTTCTGTATAGTACTTGTTTGCATCGGTTCAGGTCTATTAGTAGGTTGAAAATTACGTTTCGGGGCGAACACGTTTTGTCCAGGTTTTCCAAATGATTTTTGCTCTCCGGGGAATCGCGTTGGGGGTTGGTTTGGATTTAGTTGATAAGTATGGTTAAATTGAGGTTTAAATTGAGGTTGTCTTTGATTGGAAAAATAATTTTGTTGGTTGTAATTAGGTTGGTGATAGCTTTGAGAAGGGGGATGTATTTTATTAGGTGTTCTTGATTGATTTTGAGCGAATGTGTTAAATTTTTGTTGCGGGTAAATATTGGGAGAATAATTTTTTCCTATTCCTTGAAAATAACGAATATCTAATTCATCTTTAACATAAGTTAGTGCTTGTTCTAAAGAGTTGGGTGAGCGACTTCTAATAAAACTACCAAGGGGTTCTAACAAACCGCTTGTAAAAACTTTTAATGCTAAATTTTTGGAAGCTACCATCTTGTAATCTTTTATTGCCTGTGCTTCATTTCCCAAAGATATTTTAGAATTTATTATTGCTAATAACGATCGAACTTTATTGAAAAAATCTACAGGTGTTTCTTTAGGGGATTGTCTGAGTCTAGTCATATCAATTTGAATATTTAATTCGGAACGTTGATCTCCAAAATTATTGATCAAAACTTCTTTTAGCTCATCCCAAGAGTGATATGGATGGCCAGTTATAATTTCGAGAGCAGCGCCTTTTAGGCGATTGCGGGCAGCTGATAAAAGTAATTTATTGATATACGCGCCAGGGTTTTGTTCTTGCCAAAATTGCGAGAAGATATCTTCTACAGCACGGATATATTCGCTTAATTCTACGGGATTTCCTTCAAATTTAGGTATTTCATTAAGAATACTCATATGAAAACCTTGTGGGTAACCATTAAATGGTTGTGCTACAGGGGGTTGTCCTGCTTGAGGAGCTACTCCTTGTTGATTATCCATTATAGCTAGTCTTAAACGGGGTGGTCTTAAAATAACTCGTTGAAAAGGTTGTGGTTCTAAATCGTTTATCTGATCAGTTTCGCTATCAGATGATGTGTCCGTACTAATCATTAATCACTCAAAAATTAAATTTTATTTTTATGTTAGTAAGTACTTAAATTATTTTGGGCAGGGTTCCTACACATAAAACGTGAGTAGATTCAGAAATTAAGTATACCTAGTGTATACACTGAATTGTCTCGCTTACCACGTTTTACTTGAACTTAAATTTACAATTCCTACACATAAAACGTGAGTAAATTCAGAAATGAAGTATACCTAGTGCATACACTGAATTGTCTCGCTTACCACGTTTTACTTGAACTTAATCTATTTTAATATCTATGTTAATATGTTTTAAATCAATTTAATAATCACTTTCACTTGATTAATGTAGTAATAAAAAATTCTCTTACAATTTCATATTGATCCCAATGATCAGGATTGATCTCGATGATCAGGTGTTCGCTATGAACTGCTTTTCTGCAACCAGCGATGCTCGGTCCTGGGGCGATGCTTGTCCCTCTCAATCGGATTACTGGGTTACGGAATTTGCCGTCTGAGTTGATGTAGATTCGGGGATCCGACAATTAAGAGTTAAAACTCAAAGAGCTAAATTTAATTTTGATTTTTGAAAATTTTATAAAGCCCTTTTGTCAGATCCTACAACGACTGCGCCATTTATGTTTATTTAACGACCAAACGTATTTTTAAAAACTATTTATTTTAAAAATTACAGAAATGTCGGAGTTCAATCCGGCAGCCTACTTAATGCAAAGCTAAAATAGAACTAACTCTAAAAGCAGAAGATTTCACACAGGAAAGAAATTATCAAAAGAAATACAATACTCTTTATCTGTGCTTCTTCAGAGAATTGTTATCACATAACTCGCTGCAAGGTGACGCAATATTGCACAACGGCGAATTAAAATTGCGCAATAGTGACGCAACTTGTTTAATACTGTCGCACATATGAAGATATCGTGTTACACAATGCATGGCGTCCCGATGGAAGCATATTCTACAAAAGGGCCTTGATCCTGAAGGTCGTACCAAACTACTGCAAAATCACCCCCCTCCATCAAACTGTCAGACGCCCCTAAGCTAAACCCCGAGGTTACAGCATCTGCGGGGGAATCGACAATTAAAAGGGACGACCGGCTTGTACAATTACAAAATCAAGTAGGAGCTAGCTTGGCCGCAGTTGGAAAAACCTTGTCCGTTCTCTTAGCTACGGAAGAACAAAGGGGGGGGGGCAGAACTTTGAAGCCATCGAGGCTCTTAGCGACGCCGGCAGACTCTTGTGCGATGTCCACCATGCTCAATCCGAAACAAGACGTGCCTTAACACGTTAAGTGCCGCCATATAAAGAAAAAAATTGGACCTATAGGCCACCTACTTTTTATTGCAGTAATTGGTAGGAAATCTATTCATATACACAAAAAGTTTTAGGTCAAATGATTTTTTTAAAATTTTTTTTTAGTTTTGGATTTTTTCTTTTGTGGCGACACATTCGACTCATGCGGCCCTGAACTGGACTTTTGTCTTATGAGGCCGTGTGAGTCCAATGTGTCACCGCGCATCTTCAACGTCTCGCCATGCATTTGCAAGTCTGAACTTGCAATTACACGCTATAGCTTTTGTGCATGTGTAGTGTACGTTATCAGTTACCAATATGCAGTCGTACGAGAAAGAGCAAAAAATATTGGAATCCATGCTGCAAGAAATTTTGTCAGATGACGAGCAGGTAATAAATCTTTGGGAACCAGATGGTACCTCCGATGAATATGAACCAGAATTATCTACGGACACGTCAGATTCATTAGAAGCAACTCCACCTGCTAAGAAAAAAAATTCACACGTAAACGTCCTGATGAAGTGGTACAACTTGACGTCTGGGGACCTTCTACATCAACTGGAATTACAAAACCACCGTTATAGGCTAAGCCAATGGATAAGGATAATTCCAAGCAAACGAACCTAATACACGAAACAATCGAAGATGTCATAAAAAATATGGAAACCTTCCTTCCAACGACGAAGAAGAAGATGCAGCTCAAACAGAGGCCGATTTCAACTGGGGTCCTGTAACGGGCAGACATTTGAAAAATTTCCATCCGAAATTGTGTGAAACTTATTACGATAAAACTCCCTACGACTTTTTCAAGTTATTTGTGAACGACGATATTATAAGCATGGTGGTAAGTCGAATTAGTAAAGTATGTAGTTGTAAAGTTGATTTCGCTAATTGTTCTATTGCTCACAGGTAACTGAAACCAATCGTTACGCCGAACAGCGTGCCAACATCAATGTACTTCCCAAGGCTCGTATACACACATGGAGTACAACAAATGCACAAGAAATCGAAAAACTGCTTGGTGTTATACTTTGGATAGGTTTATGCTCGTTTCCAACATTACAGTCATATTGGGAGAAAAACAAAATTTATACAAATTACATACGAAGCGTTATTTCACGTAATAGGTTCCAGTTGTTGCTGCAAAATATGCACTTCAACGATAACGAAATATCTTCAGAAGACAGACTCCAGAAGCTGACACCGTTGGTAGATAAATTGCGAGAGTCATTTCAAAAAGTAATCGTACCTTCCGAATATATCTGCATTGACGAGACGCTAGTACCGTTTCGCGGACGTCTTAAGTTTAAACAGTACATGGCGAATAAAAGACAAATTTGGCATAAAACTGTTCAAACTTTGTCTGGAAAAAGGATACACTTACGATTTCCAAATATATTGCGGAAAATCAAAAAATGGACAGCAGAGTGTTTCTTCGAAAGTCGTCATGGATCTTATGCACAACTTATTGGACAATGGCCGTACCCTGTGCACAGACAATTACTATACTTTGGTACCATTAGCACAGGAATTACTAAAACGTCAAACACACTCGATGGGAACGTTACGATCTGATCGGAACTTTCCAAAAAGCGTCACAAAAAAAGAAGCTAAAAGTGGGCGAAACAACAGCCGAAGAATCTGAACAGGGCATAATGGTGCAGAAATAGAGAGATAAACGGGATGTCCTTATGCTGAGCACACGACACACCGATGAAATGGTTCCTGTTAGAAGAAGAGGTGAAGAGATACTAAAACCCAAAACTGTGGTGGAGTATGATAAGTATAAAAGTTACATAGATCTTTCTGATCAAATAAAATCCTACAATACGTCCCTGAGCAAAAGCGTGAAATGGTACCGAAAATTAGCTATAGAGCTACTAACTGGGACAGCATTAGTAAATGCCTATGTTGCCTTTCAAGAAATTGCAAATGAAAAAATGTCAATTACCAAATTTAGGGAAAAAGTAATTTCGGGGTTAATAAAAGATACCGAAGAGTTGGAACAAGTTAGGAATCTGAATAACCAAGAGCCCCTTCATAAACTTGAAAATCTTGGACGACCTGGAAGGGTCGCTGTGTTGCTTGTTATACCAGGATACCGAAGAATCGGGAAGACAACAGGCCATGAAAAAATGTCATCAAATGCCACGTTGGTCTCATATCAACAGGCCGAAAATGCACAAAGGACCACCTGGCCGACTACTTGACTGTGCCATAGGTTTTAATGCGATATGTAAGACCAGCACGGTCTCACTCCGCAAATAAGTAAGTTCTAAGGCGTGAGACCACGTAGGTCTAATGCGGCCTAATCGTCCCAAAAATGTGTGATACCATGTTGGCATGGCACTTAACGTGTTAATAACCATTATCCTCAATAACGATTTTAAAAATACCCTCGAAACTCATCACCTGACCAATGGCTGTTTGGCGAACAACTTAACACTCGAATGGCGGAAGCAAAAACCTTAATGCGGTTTCTTAATTAATGTTAAAAAATCTCAAATGATCCCTAACACTAATTGTCAATTTTTAGGGTTTGTCTTCAATTCAGTAGAGATGAAAATAGTTTTACCTGCTGATAAGAAAATTATAATAAGGAATAAAATAATTCAGTTTACAAAATCAAAAATATCAACATTACGAGAATTTGCTCAAATACTCGGAATATTATTGCGTGGTGGGAACGCAACATCCAAACATCCTTTAATTACATAAACCAACCAACTTTTAAATTAGAAATATTTTCTGATGCATCCCTGTCGGGGTGGGGGGCAGTCTGTAATGGTAACAAAACGCACGGCTACTGGAGTGAAAATGAAAAACAAAACTCTTCTTGCCATATTTTAATCAAAACCCAAGACTCTGTGTAGCAAACACCTTGGAAGAATATTTAGAAAAAACACAAAAATTAAGAACTCCTAGCCTGAACAAGCTCATTCTCACTTTCAAAAAGCCATTTCATGCTGCGTCCACTCAGTCCATCAGTAGATGGATCAAGAGCGTGCTCAATAAAAGCGGCATCGACACTAATACCTTTTCTGCTCACAGCACGCGGCACGCGAGTACGTCTGCAGCTTTTCGCAGGGGAATACAGATACTTAACTCTTATTTAATTTCAGAAACTGTTCAAGAAATACTACGAAATAATGTACAGACCGATCCTGATTATGTTCCTGAAGAAAATAGTAAGAGTGAAAAGTTATCTGGAAATGAAGAGCAAGTAATTAAAATTCGAAATAATCCACTGGCGATATGAATGCCAGCACGTCCAGCAATAAACTGGTGCCAGATTGCATTATAAACAATTTTAGTTTTATCCAAATAAGCAGTTAAATTATAGCAAGAGAGCTTAGTTTTATAGTAGAAATTTGGTACATTGGCCTTAGGCAGTGAAAAAGTATTTTGTAAATCAAAAGTTATTATCCCAACCGCAACCGTGTCATCCTCAATAAATTTTTTTCTGTCTCTGTCCTTTTCTTGTTTTCCAATATTTTTGCGTTATATGTGCCCTTTCTGTTTTGCGATTTCTTCTTCAGTTGGTTCCTTTAGTATCTTGGACAGTTCGTACTTGTGGCAAAGATCCTCTTTAGGCTTGAAGAAGCTTATATTAAATTCCGTGTTAAATACCTCTGAGTACATATGGAATTTAACAGGATTTTCCGTTGAAGATCTGTATAAATCATACATTTTACGTAAGGTTATACCACGCTCTAAATGTTTTTTTTTAGTCAGAGCTCTACAGTAATGGGAGTCAATTAATGGAAATGATTTAATATGTGATCTTACTTCATCTTTTTTTGCAACTGGTATAAACTTTTTCTTGTGTTTACCTTGGATGGGGGAGTTTGGCACATCCTCATTTTTATTTTTCTTAAAAAAGTAATACACCCGGTTTTTGCTTATGTTTAGAGTATTTAAGAAATACTCTTGAAAGACCCGAACCTTCACTCCTGAGACTACAAAATGGTATTCGTAACTGTATTTCTTTTTGCTCGATTCCTCTTTGGTTCTCTTTCTTAAAGGTGTGACACGTTTTATATGTTTTGAGTAGAAATGTACTTTTGTTTCATCGTTCAGTTTCCAAAATTGTCTATGAATGTGACCTCTTTCTTCATTGGTAATGGCTTGTGAACATTTAAATCCACACTTTTCTGAATGGCATGGCATGTTTCATTTTTAACTTTCTTGGGTGGTTTTAAAGTACCTTTAGTATCCAAATATGCTTCTCCTTTTTGTCGCTTAGCCTTCCTAATATTTTGTTTCCATTTGGTTGGATTTCTGTTTCGCTTGCGGGTTAACACTTTGTCTGAACCGTTTTGTTTTTCTGTGAACGTGTTGGCCGGTGTTTATAGAAATTTGTGGCAATTTTTGTAATTTTTCACCAACAGAAGATAAGACCACAATTCTTATCTAATTGCTTTGAATTAATTATTTTCTGAAAACGTATTGTTTTTTGCATATTTTGGTGCAAATACTCTTCTAGTTAACTGATTAGTTATTTTTCTATAGTGAAGGTTAAAATATCAACCGTAAAGGGGGAATGGTGCGCATGATTACCCCACATACAATTAAATGCTAAGTAGTAATATTTTGTGTTCTTTTTTTCAGATGCCGAGAAATTACACACGTAAAACTGCTATCCTTGCCTACACGCGTGAAGATCTTGAAAATGCAATAAACGCAGTTAGAAATAAAGGTAGAAAGCAAAGGGAAGCAGCGAGAAGTTTTAATGTTCCCGAATCTACTTTAAGAAAAAGGCTGTTGGAGAATACGCTTAACGCACTACGTCTAGGACGTAAGAGCGTGCTTACTGAAGAAGTAGAATCAGAATTAAGGCAGTTGACATATTTTATTCCAATTTAAAGACCATTATAGAAAACTAAAAAGTTGAAGCAAATAGAATCTTTAATTTAGACGAAACGGGCGTCACTACGGTGCAGAATAGATGCCCAAAGGTCTACGGACCTAAAGGTGCCAAAAAAGAAGGGGCAGCTATTTCCGGCGAAAGAGGGAGAACTATAACAGCTGTTTTTTGTGTGAGTGCAGCAGGAAATTGCACTCCCCCTATGCTGATATATCCGAGAAAAAGAATGCCGTCTACTCTCCAAAAAAATGGACCAATTGGGGCTCTGTACAAATGTTCGAAGAATGGGTGGATCAACACTGATCTCTTTATTGATTGGCTGGCCCATTTTGAAAAACATGTAAAACCTACTGCAACAGATCCTGATCTTTTGGTTCTAGATAACCACTCGAGCCATATCTCAATTTCATCATACAATTTTTGTAAAGAAAAGAACATCCATATGGTATCACTTCCACCACACACATCGGATCATCTGCAGCCTCTGGATTTGACCTTCTTCAGTCCTCTTAAGAATACTCTCTACCGCGAATATGACCTTTACTTGTCCACTACAGGCCATCAAAAAATAACCGAATATGATGTAGCTGAACTTCTAAATAAAGCTTTTATGAAAGTCGCTACAATGGAGAAGGCAGTTTCCGGTTTTCGCACGTCTGGAATTTTTCCCCTCGATCCGGATAGATTTGACGAAGAAGATTTCGCTCCTGCCAATGAAGTAAGAGAGTTCACAATTGAAGGAACACCGGAACCAGACACTCCTACAACATCTAATTCAAATAGTGAAGCTGCAGTTCCCCATACTCAACCACATTCACCACCTGCTCAAAACCCTAGGCCATCTACATCTAGAGATAACTCCTTTTTGGCTATGGCGCCAATACCAAAGAGAAAAGTTGGAAAAGAAGTGAAAACAAAATCTCGTGAGAAACAACAATCGCAAATACTTACAAGTACACCTATCAAAGTAAAATTGGAAGCAGCCCAGGAAAAGGAAAGATTAAGGGAAAAAAATATAAAGAATAAGGAAAAACAGAAAACCGGCAAAAAAGGGACTGTGCGTAGATGTTTTGAGGACGAATCACCAGACAGAAAGAAAGGAAAAGGCAAAAAGAAAATGAAGAAAGAGCCAACACCCGAGCCATCAGATTCAGAATTATCAGAGAACGATATATCCGACATTTGCGATGATGACGAGCTGGATGATGTCGATTTAAGTTTTATACCACCACCTCTGGAAAAACCTGGCAAATCTAACGGAATATGTTGTATCTGTGGAGAAATTGGTAAGGACAGGGAATTATGGTACAGATGTGTTATATGCTCTTCATGGAACCATGCGGAATGCACAGGTGTAGATACGCCAAAAAATTATAAGTGTGACTTCTGTTTAGTTTAAATATTATCAATAATGGTTATTTTGTATTTTGGCGTTTGCAATAAATATTTGTTTGAAATTAAGAATTGATTTCTTTACATTAGTTTTAACGCGCACCATTCCCCAACCGCATGCGCATGATTACCCGCTAGGTTGGGGAATCGTGCGCAAATGCACTTTTGTGCATTTTGCAACATTGTGGTTTTACACTTGCAGTTTCTTTAAATATTGTTCTACATATTTAAAGTAGAATGACTAACGCTAACTTTAACGTTTTTAAACTGACGCTAGATGTAATCTACTTACTACAAGAGCTATTTTGGCTTAAGTGCGCACCATTCCCCCACTCTCCCTTATACCCAGAAGCTTCTACTACACTTATTACATAACAACACATCCATGTTTTGGCCTCTTTGCGCAATTGTGAATATAATAAAAATTTTACGATGTTTTACATCTGTTTACGAGTTGTAATTTGGAATTTAAAATAAATAACTTATGTTATAATTTTTGCAACGTACAAAACTATCTAAATTTCAAAATGGGTAAAACGTGAAATATCAAACAACGTCGCATGGCTGATGTTTTAAAAGCAGTGAATGATTTGAAACATGCCCGAGGAAGTACCCGTGGTGAAATTTATACGCGATTAGAAACGAGATCATCTCCAAAACAGGGTAGTAACGCTCGTCGTTTGGCTGCCGAAGTTCTACTACACTGCCAAAGCATGCTCAGGGTGAGCACCCGTTGCGATTGACGGCTAGGCATTTTATCAAGAAAGTTCCTAAACCTAAAGGCGCATCGAGGCATCCTGTTGACGGTGTAAAGTGTGCGCAAAAAAAATAAAAGAAGCGAGACCACATACCAGTGCGAAATCTGCAACGTTGGCCTTCGCATAGTACCATGCTTTGAAGTATACCATACTAAAAAAACCTTTTAGATTGTTTGTTTTTGTCTGTTATGTTTAGTTTTGTTTTTTATGTTTAATTATGTATTTTCCAAAAAATAAATCTTTCTTTTCGACTCAATGCGTGCGAAATAGTAATTAAAAGAAGTTCTGAATACGAGTGTCGTACGAATACAGCAAATTAAAATTTCTGCGTACTGGGCGTGTATAATTGCGTATTCAAAGGGTTAAACTGAACAATTTTTGTATTTAAAGTTTTTCGATATCTCTCACCGTCACAAAATGGCGGCCCAATTAGAAAAAAAATACTTCCTATTACCGCATATAAGGCAGTAAAACACATTCTTTTGCCGACTTATAAAGTCTATTCACATAACATTTAAATCCACGTGCGAGTTGGAGTTGCACAGCTCAACAACGCACTCGCGTAATTGCCACATACAATGTGGTGTTCACGTGATTACCAGTCCACCACGTGCATTATGTTTGCGAGGTTTGGTTAGTTTAGTCACTAAACTACTAAATACTATTCTGTATTTCACTAAACTTTAGTGAAATACAGAATAATGAAAGTGTTTCCATCTCCTGTTGAGCCAAATAAAGCTCGAAAAAGAACACGTGATACAACGACTTGGAAATGTAATGTGCGTTAAAAGATCAGGTAAATCATTTGTCTTGTACCTATTAATTTTATTGGTTTCATGCGAAAGCTCAACATTATGAATTTATTTTACAGATACTTTTCAAAACAGTTACCACAATATCCAACTTGTAGGCATAAAACAAAATTGTATCAATGTTCAACGTTGAATATGAAAGAAGTTAAAGAATTTCACGCAGCATTTTAAGCAACAAAAGATAAACTTTTGCAAGATGCGTTTATTTTAAAGTATTGCAAGGTTGAGGTGTGCAAACGTCGTCGGACAAAAAAATAAGACACAAAGCAAAAGCTACAACTGTAAAATGCTTTGTAAAAAATTCTTTGAAAGAGAACCTTCGTCTGCCAGTCGTCTTTTTTTTAAATATTAATTATTACGAAAAATCGTTTGTCACACGTTATGAAACATTTTGCAAGTACCGGTCAAGCACCAACAGAAGAAAGAGGTCAAGGCAGAAAAACTCCTAAATTCGAAATAAAACAAACAGCTGTTAAAAAATTTATTAACAGTTTTAAGTGCACTGAATCGCATTACTGCCGTTTATCTACCAAACGATTTTATCTTAAGAGGTGCCGGTCTGTAAATATTCTAACAAGAGGTAAACTTCATTGCCAAAACGATCGGCAAATCTTCAAAGGAATCACAAAGAAAGCTACGAATGATAAAACCTGATCAGATAAACAGCGGTCTTCAACAGATTAACAATCTCAAATTAATTGATGTAAACAATCTACTTACCAAACAAACATTTTGGGAATAACTGAAGAGAAATCTGGAAGACCTCCAATTTTATCGTAATATTATTCCTGCCGAAATGCCGGAAAATCACAATGGCAATCCAGACGAATTTTTGGAAACCCAAGAACTTCACAAAGAAGAAGATGCCAACTGCGAATTTATGCCAGAAATTCCACCAATCTTAGTTTAAACAAGATTTTGTTTAATTACTGTCTTCTGTACGGTTAATTTCTATGTTTCTATTGATACTATGTAAATGTTTTGTATAAAGTTAGGTTTTTGTATTTATGTCGCATTTTGTTGCTTATTTTAGCGAACTTAATATTCATAACAGTAACAATACCGACAATGTCTTCCGTTAAGAAACAAAGGAGGCAATATCCATATCTACTTATTAAATTATGCAAAAACCTTACGAGTTATAGGAAAAATTATAATTCATTAATATTTCTAATAACAATTTCTTTAGCTTAATATAAACGCATTTATTTTGATACCGTAAGCCGGAGCTAACGTATGATTCAAAAATTTCAGATCTCGGGCCATCATGGGATATAATTTCATGTCTTAGCTAACTAATTTGCTCATTGCTGTCATGTTGACATCTTGAATTTAAAATTTAATTTTGTATTAATCATACTTAAATAATAAACTACTAGTCAACTAAACTAATTTTTATTATATAACTTTACAAAATGGTGTTTACTACTGAACAGAAGACTTACATCGCAGAATCTTATTTTCGTACTGCTCAAAAAGTTGATGGAAATTGGAGGTATTCCATTCAAGACACTATGGTCGAATTTCAAGAGAAATTTCCAGGTATTCTAGTAAATTATAAAAATTTTGTAAATGGTTTAAATCATTCGGTGGCATTATTCAGAGAATCTGGTAGTGTTACAAGGAAAGAAGGTAGTGGCCGTCCTAAAAAAAGAACTGATGAAAACATCAATGCTGTTAATCAGATTGCAATTGAAACACCTACCACTTCGATTCGCAGGATTTCACAAGAAACCAACCTCTCTTACAGTACATGTCAAAGAATTTTAAAGCACGATTTACAGATGCATCCTTATAAATTAACTGCTGTTCAAGAACTGTTGCCTCCCGATTATGAAAAAAGAAGGAAATTTTGTCGATGGTAAACTTAAATAACAACGATGTACTGGACAGAATCTCCTTCTCGGATGAAGCATGGTTTCATGTTTCAGGCTATATTAATTCGCAAACAATGCGGATGTGGTCTGCAGAAAATCCACATTTTTACAGGGAATCTCCACTACATCCACAAAAGGTAGGAGTTTGGATAGCCATGAGCCGTCGAAGAGTAATTGGTCCGATATTTTTCAACGGTTCAGTGACAGCAGCGCGATATCGACAGACATCTTGGAACCATTTATAAATGAATTACACGACGATGAGTTACATGCTGGGTATATGCAACAAGATGGAGCAACACCACATGTTACTCAAGAAAATATTCAATATTCATAGAGCAGGTGTGCATTGGTGGTGTCCGGACGTGTCTGAGTGTCGCTCGTACAACATCATTGTTCTCGACGGTCACATATAAGTGTATTACATAAAACTTCGTCAACATGCCTGATAATACCATATGTTCAATTTGCAACAACGCAATATCCAGTAGTCGCTCTAATTCTGGTTTAAAATGCGTAAATTGCAACAAATACTCTCATCTCAAATGCAACGCTGTCGTGGCTGATTCCAAGGGCGCAACCCAATTTCTATGCGATGGCTGCAAACACGTTGATGATAACGCACTACCAAAAACTGTAAGTGATAATGTCTCTAATCTTCCTAAACACGCCGGTTTTTCGATCAATGATAATTATACTCTAAAAGATGTGATGAATGCAATCAATTCTTTAAGTAATGTTGTAAAAGACATGAAACACACTCAAGATGATATAATGAAATCCGTCGAGTATTGTTGCGGTAAAATAGATGATTACGAAAAAAAAATTATCAATTTTTGAAAACAAAATCAAAACCTATGAAGCTCTAGTCGATAAAACCACAATTACGGATAAAGCCATCTGCGAACTCAATGCGAAAGTGGCTGACCTGGAGCAATACTCGCGGATTAACAATGTTGAAATTCAAGGTGTCCCCGAACGTCCAAGTGAGAGCCTAGCAGATATATTAACTAAGATCGGAAATTGTCTAGGATATAATATACCGAGTGTTGCCATAGATGCTATGCACCGAATTCCCTCATTTAATAAGGATTCTAATCACCCCAAAGGCATTGTTGTTAAGTTTGCCAGGCGCACTATAAAAACAGAGCTTTTGGCTGCTTTTTCTAAAAAAAAGCTGTTACTAGCATCCGAATTAGGATTCGCCGATATCACTGGAAAAATATACATCAAAGATCATCTGTCGCCCTTCAATAAACAGTTACTATATAAAACTCGTGTGCGTGCTCGCGAAAGTGGTTTTAAATTCACATGGGTACGTGATACAAAAATCTTCGTACGCAAGACCGACACTTCTAAGGCAATACATATTTCGAAAGAAGCCGACCTAGCTGCTATCGTGTAGCACTACTTTACAGTACTACTTTGCAGTACTAATACATCTTCCTTTCATCAGTCTTATTTTTATCTTGTTTTATTTTGTTTATAATGAATATGTGTAGGAATAAGAATATTATTAATTTTGCGCACATCAATGCTAGATCTTTAATAGGTCACATTGTTAATTTTAGGGATTATATATACCAATCTAATTTTGATTTATTCGCTGTCACTGAAACCTGGCTCACGCGTGTTGTTTCTGATGCTGATATTGCTGTTGATGGATACACTGTCATTAGAGTGGATAGAGATCCTAGTCGACGTGGAGGTGGCGTCTGTTTATATATCAAAAATAAATTTAATTTTTCACGGCTTAATCTTTATCACAGCAATGCTTCTGAACAGTTATGGGTAAAATTGAAAATCTGCAAAAAGCAGGTCGCTGTAGGTGTCGTTTATAAACCACCGAACACCGATTGCAAAACGTTCATAGACGAATTTGAGGACACCTTATCGGACATTACCGCTACATCTGACGCTATTTTCTGTGTCGGTGATTTCAACATTGATCTGCTACAGGACAACAGTAATAGCGTTTTGCTCAGATCTGTACTCGATGCCAGTGGTTTAACACAAATTATTAATGAACCAACACGCGTGACCGGTACATCTTTTTCACTAATCGACTTAATCATTGTAAATGATGATGCCAACGTAATAAACTCCGGAATCTCAGATGATCTTCCTATATCTGATCATTTTTTGACTTACGCTTGCATTGCAACAGAGAATGATACTAAACCTGAGAGAGTGCCATACACTTTTAGAGATTTTAAAAACTTTAATTACGAATCTTTTTCAGCCAATTTACAGGCTATTCCTTGGTTTTACTTACTCGACATACCAGGTACTGATGATAAAATTTCTTTTTTCAATGATAACTTATTATGGCTGTTTAATGCGCATGCTCCTGTACGTACTATCAAATCAGCTAAACCAAAGCAACCCTGGATTACTGATAATATTAAACTCATGATTAGATTAAGAAATAAAGCTCTTGGCAGTTATAAATCACACAGAACAGCGGCTAAATGGGAGTACTACAAGTCACTTAGGAATCTGGTAACTTCCTCTATTCGTAGAGAAAAGCGAGCCTATCTGGACTATTCCGCTGCTAACGATAGTATAAAAGATGTCTGGAGTAATTTAATAAAGTTAAATGTCTACAATAAAAAGAAAAAAAATGTTGGAATTCCCCCTCATCTACAAAATCCTAATGCTATTAATAATTTCTTCGTAACTGCCGCCAGCAGCGGTAATTCTCCTGATCAGGCGCTCTTAAATTTTTATTCAAACAACCTAAAAAGTAATGTCAAGGAACCGTTTAGTTTAACCACAGCTACGGCAGAGGAGGTGGGCAAGATCCTAAACTCTATTAAGTCTAAGACGCGCGGTGCCGATGAAATTAATTCCACTATGCTTCATTACTGTGTCCCGCATCTATTACCCTATATCACACACATTATAAATCATTGCCTTATTACATCAACATTTCCCACAGCTTGGAAACTAGCACTTGTTTCTCCTATTGCCAAAACTAGCTCGCCATCTCAATTTAAAGATCTTCGTCCTATCAGCATTTTACCTGCATTCTCGAAAATCTTAGAGAAAATTATTGAGTCTCAACTTCGCAGTTACTTAACAAAATTCAATCTCTTACCCGATTATCAATCAGGCTTCAGGAAAAATTATAGCTGTGCTACCGCACTACTGAATGTCACGGATGACATATTTAAAGCGACTGATAATGAAAAATTAACAGTTCTAGTATTGATTGACTACAGCAAAGCGTTTGACCTTCTAAACCATGATCTTTTGCTTGCTATATTACGTTTTTTAGGGATCAGCCCTGCAACAATTAACATGTTCAATTCATATTTAAAAAACAGGTCTCAAAAAGTTACTATGAATGGTCAATCCTCGTCTTCCCTTGCGCTTACGTCCGGAGTACCTCAAGGTTCTATCCTGGGCCCTTTGCTCTACTCAATCTATACTAGTAACTTGTTCTCCCTTGCTACGTTCAATGTACAGCACCATCTCTATGCCGATGACACCCAAATCTATTACTCTTTTTCACCTAGCGACGCGAATCTTGCAATCCGTACTTTAAACAATGATCTTAGCAATCTAGTAAGTTTGTCCAAAAAACATTGCCTAAAAATTAATGCTTCTAAATCTGCCTGTTTAGTCTTCGGAAAAAAAAAGTTAAGAGCTGACACACTTGATGCTGTGAAGATTTTTATAGACAACGAACCTGTTCCAGTGCTTAACTCTGCCAGAAACCTGGGGCTTATTGTTGACAGTAATCTAAGATTTAAAGAACACGTCAATAAACTAATTCAGGGTGCTTTTGGAAAACTTAAACTTCTCTATAACAGTAAGGAATTCTTAAACAGAAAATTAAAAATAATGTTATGTGATTCCCTCATATTGTCTGCATTTAATTTTTGTGATGCTGTGTATGGCTTTTGCTTAGACAGCACAGATATCCGTAGAATTCAAAAGGTCCAAAATTCATGTCTTAGGTTCATCTACGGCATAAGACGCAGGGAGAGAATCTCGCACACTCTCTCCAGTAGTAACTGGCTATCAATGAATAATAGGCGTTTAGTTCATTCTTTGTGCATGTTTCATAAAATCATTTCTTGCAAGCAACCCGGATATTTATTTGATCGACTAACTTTTCGCACGGACGTACACAACTTGAATATTCGATATCGAGGCTTGCTTACTCCTCCCCTTCATAAATATGAAATGTACAAACGCTCCTATTCTTACAATATCTACAAACTGTATAATAATTTACCATCAAATTTTAAAAAACTACATCCGGCCAGCTTTAAACGTCAAATTCACGATCATTTCTTTACTCGGCAAGATACGGAACTCCACAACTAAGTATATTTTAAGCGTCTCCAGTCTCGTTGCGTTGGCATCAACCTTTACACGCTTGTTTTCTTAGGTTTAAGTTTAGGTTAGTTATAGGTTTAAGGTGGGTTCTTAGGGAAGATCAGCTGATTGTTTTTAAGATAATTAAGCTGACTAAGAACCCTTTGACCAGTTACACTTTATTTGACTCATTTTAATTTTTAATTTTTAATTTTTGTTTATCTGTAACTGTGTCAATAAAGAAATTATTATTATTATTATTATTATTTGAGGCAGTTCTTTGACAACCGATTAATAAGTAGAAACACTGAGATTCCATTTCCTCCATGTTCCTGTGATATAACTGTTTTGGACTTTTTTGTCTGGCCATACCTAAAAAATTCAGTGTTCAAAAGGCGCATCAATGATTTAGAAGAGCTAAGACAACGCATTACCAACCTTGTTCAAGAATTAAACGATTCTCCACATATCTTCCAAATGTGTTTGAAGAACTAAAAAGAAGGGTTCAAAAATGTCTTTAAGTGAATGGTGAACACTTTAAACATTTGTTGTAAATCGATGATGATGATATAATAAATTAATCATTTTAATTGTGTTTTTGTATACACGTGTTATTTTTAATTTCTAGGTTATTTTAGGTTAACGTTTTGTTTACTTTAATAAATCGCGTCTGTTCTAAGCTAAGACATGACTTCTTTTTCAGCGCCCCCCGAGATCTGAAATATTTTGAATCATACGTTACTTTGTGATTTGCGTTGAGCGGTTTTATATTTAAATTTCCCGCCCGTCTACTACAACTCACGGGATCCTTCTATGGCCGAAATTCTCCCAACTTGAAGGTAGAACACGGGAGTAGTACTGCCGTTGCCCAGTTTTGATGCGTGACCTTGGTGATGTTTTTTGTATTATGTGATTATTCGTGGAACACCATTTTATCTATATTGTTGGACGCCTGGCGAGTGAAGACGTGTTTTCAGAACAAGTGCTAGAACAAACTCAGTGTATTGTTATTTTACTTTATAATTTTGCTGATTTACCTTTAATTTTTTGGTGTTGTCGTTTCTATTAAGTGGAAAGTGCCATTGTACTAATAATTATGACTAAAACCTGGACTGAACTTAAAGTAACTGAATTAAAATGTGCTTTGTCCCACTATGGAATTGAGACCAAAGGTCTTCGAAAATACCTACTAATGGAACTCTTATCTATAATACAAAAAAGTACTGTATTTAATAGTAATCCGCAAGAAATGCATGTGGATAATAATAGTACAGGAAATGACGATAAAACTAATTTTGATAAGTTATGTGAAATGTGTGTGATGTTGAAAAATCAATCAAACAACAGGCAGATAAGATAAAATCATTAACTGTAATAAATGATGAATTACAGAAAAAATTAATATCGCACGTAAATAGCATAAGTCAAGGGAGTGATATAGCAGTGGAGGTCAATTTACCAAATAAAAAGTTTATGCAAGGTGTCGATAACAAAATTGAAAAACAGAAAATTATTGAAACGGGCTGTATAAGGAAACAAAAACTCTTAGTTTTGACGGACAGTCACGGGCGCGGACTCCGTAGTATCCTAAATCAAATGTGTGGGGACAGATACGATATACAAGTGTTTTTTAAACCAAACGCAACTTTACAGCAGGTGACAATTGATTTGCAAAATTTGGCAGGATGTTTAACGCAAGATGACTACTTAATCATTGCAGGTGGAACAAATGACAATGCACAAAAATCTCTTTTGAAAACAGTAATAAAGATCAGTAATATGTGTTTGAAAACAAACGTCATTATTTCTACAACACCCTATAGATATGATACTTGGCAACTAAATAACTATATAATTATACGACAATAATAAACAAATATGCAAGATTATTGAAAATATTCAAAGATGTAACAGTAACGTTGGAATTTTAGACTTTAACAGTGGTTTATCGATATTAGATTATACAAGACAAGGCCTTCATCTTAATAAAACTGGTAAAAGAAAACTATGCGGAAATGTATTAAAATGTGTTGGCTCTCTAAAAAATCTAGTCGATAGTAAGTGTTTTATAAAAGAAGTGCGTCAAATAAATGTTCATTTGGATTTGATAGCTGAAAACACTGCCGTGAAACCTGTAGAAATAAATGCGATCCAGGAGTTCACAAACCTGGAGGAAGAGGCTGATCTAGATGAAAGTTTAGCATCAATCTCATCGAACTCAAGCACGGTCACATTGGTTAACGAAGAGGTTTTTTTGTTGATGAAGGAGGCAGATGTTCCAGAGACGTAAGAAGAAACAACGATAACCTCAATAAAAATAACATAGGTAACCAGAAAGAAATATTTATTTTTCACCAAAATGTTCAAGGATTAAATAACAAAATTGGTCTTTTTTTACGTTTTTTTAGATAAAACAATCTGTGATATATTATGTTTTACGGAAGTCTGGGCAAAAGTAGACGAGATAAAATCACTGTATTTAGAAGGTTACTATGTAAGTAGTTATTACTGTAGAACTAATTAGGAGAGGGGTGGGGTTGCTATTTTTGTAAGAAATAGTTTAAGTTGCATGAAATTGGACTATATGGAATCACTCTCCATTGACTTAGATTTTGAATGTGCGGCAATTAAATGTTTCGTAAGTGAAATTGAGTATGTTATAATATTAGCGGTGTACAGAACACCAACAAGTGATAAAAAAATGTTTTTAGGCAAACTAAATGAGGCTCTTACTGTATTAAATGAAAAATTCAAAAACAGTAAAATTATAGTTTGTGGTGATTTCAATATAAATTTTTTACTACCAACAAATGAATGTTGCCAGTTAATGGATGTTCTTTTCTTAACTCGCACTGTTTTACACCTACCATAAATAAACCAACTAGGATAAACAGATGCATCGATAACATAAGCGTAAATGCGCATCTCAGTAAGTATAATAGTTCAGTAATTAACAACGGCTTCTCAGATCATTCTGGTCAGATGATCGTTTTTCCCTTAATTTTAATCTCAAACAGAATAAATAAAAAAGTTGTCAGTTTTCGGGATGTTAACAACATCGAAAAGATTGACTACTTCTGCAGATTGCTTGAGCACGAGAACTGGGACGCTGTTGTAAACTCTAGTGGCGACACAAATGAAAGATTTAATAACTTTTTCCAATTGTTTACATACTACTTTGATTTGGTTTTTCCTATAAACACAAAATGTTTAACCACCAAAAAGAAAACGAATAAATGGATAACAAAGGGATTAAGGGTTTCCTCAAAAAAACCAAAAGAACTGTATATGCTAATATTAACAGGAGATAGAAATATAAAAACATATTACAATCAATACAAAAAAATTTACAGAAATTTAATTAGTAAAGCTACAAAATGCAAAAAATAAATCTAAGGTAGCCTGGAAAATTCTAAATAAAGGAAATGAAAATGCTAAAAATAAACCCATAAAAATGAAATTAAAAGACCAAATTATTACTGAACCGAAAACTATTGCAAATTATTTTAATAAATATTTTAATGATACATCACATATTACAGGTACCAGCAAACTACAGACAGTTAATGTAGATATTGAAAATAACCCGATTTCTTTCGTTTTCAAACCTTCTACACCTGAGAATGTTATTGATATTATCAATGACTTAAAACATTTAAACTCTGCTGATTATGATAACATCAGCAACAATCTCTTAAAACAATGTAGAGTAGTTGCAAAATCTCATGATCCGTGCGCAATAAACCAAAATATGCTACTGACGTCACGAACTGTTCTAAAGACCAACCTGAAAATATCGTTGCGGAAATATTGTTGTCATTTTTATGCGTGCGAATTTTTCCGCGGTTTATATTTAAATTTCTCTGTGTTATTAGAAGAAACAGTTTTTTTGAAAACTACAGCGGTTTATTTACTGTGTAGCTGTAAGTAGAAGTACCCAAATTTAACATTTTTATGGAATACTTATTAAAACTGTTTTTAGGTTATAATCCACCTACAGCGTTTTCTTTGCAAAAGTAGTTCGTTATTTAAAAACTTCGCAGCAGTATCTGTTGTACAGTAAGTAACAGTAATATTCTATTGGCAGTACCAAGTTCTACTTTGTTGAAATCCATTTTTACAGAACTAATGTAATAATATTCTGTTTAGCCATTTTACTAATTAAAGTTTATTTACAGATCACTAGTAATTATGAGCAACGCCAAACGAACAGTGCACAGTCAAGGCCGTGAAATAATTTACAGCGTTTATAAATTTATGAAGGAAGAAAAGGATGCCAAAGAACTTATTATTCCTTTAAGCAGTTTGATCGAAAGGGTGTCGCAAGCAACTGGCGTTGGATCAGCCACCGTCAAAAGAATTGTTAAGGAAGGAAGGCTACAACCAGATGGTGGCAAATTTACTTCCCCAAGGAAAACCATCAATAAAAGCAGTCCGAGGTAGGTCTACGTTGGATCAGTACGAAGAAGAAACTGTACGCACAATTATTTATAGATTTGCAAATATTCACAAAAGAAGACCAACGATGCAGGCTGTATTTGAAGCAGTGAAAGATGAAGGCATTAATTTTACTGGAAAGATACGTTCCTTTAGGAAGTTAGTGCATAAAATAGGATTCCGTTGGAAAAAAAGCCAAGATAATCGACAAGTGCTGATTGAGAAAACAGAAATTCGAGCGAAGCGACTTGAATACTTGAGGAAAATAAAACAATACAGAAGCGAAGGTAGGAATATTATATACTGTGATGAAACCTACTTGCATAGTTCACACACTGCACCTAAAGCTTGGGATGACGGATCAAGCAAATGTATGAAGTCTCCAGTTGCCAAAGGACAACGTTTAATTATTGTGCATGCTGGCGGTGAAGAAGGCTTTGTTCCGAATGGTTTACTTACTTTCAAATCGGGCCTTAAAACTGGGGACTATCATGACGACATGAACAACAAGAATTTTTCGAAGTGGTTACAAGAGAAATTGCTTCCAAATATGCAACAAAATTCTGTGTTGGTTATCGATAATGCATCGTACCACAACGTAACCACCGAACCAAATCCAAGCTCGGCTTGGAAAAAAGAGGACATGAGAAGATGGCTAACGGAAAGAAACTTACCGTTTCAATTACAAGACACAAAAGTGGAATTATATGCAAACATAAACCATCATAAACCAGTTAACAAAGTATATGTGATCGACAAAATTTTAGCCGAACAGGGTCACGTGGCACTGCGCTTGCCCCCATATCATCCGGAACTCAACCCCATAGAAAAAATATGGGCATTGGTAAAAAATCATGTGGCTGCCCATAATACAACGTTTAAATGGATGATGTCGGGAAGTTGGCAGAAGATAAATTTAATGTTGTTGGTGTGCAAGAATGGGCAAACATTTGTTCACATGTGAAGAAGGCCGAGGACGAATATCTTGCCAGGGAATATATAATAGATGATGTGCAGGAACTTATTATAAATGTTCATGACAGCAGTGATGACTGGGAACTGTATTGGTCTTCTGACGATGAAGACGATTTAGGTTGTAAACCATTATAATTATATATAATTTTTGCTTTTTATTATCTGAAGACACTCTGATTTGATATTTAACTTAAAATTGTTTACATTCATTCCTTTCATTTTAATATGGATTGTATTTGCATTCAATTTGAATTTATGTATAATATTTAATTGTGTAATCGTGTTGTACGATATTTGCATTAAATTTGACTTCATGTACCTATAATTTGTTTTATTGTGTTCTGATTTTTGCTAAATGAAAACACTTCCCTTTAATATTTCAAAATATTTACATTCATTCATTTCATTTTTTTGGGGGAAGTGGTTTATTTAATATATTATCATTAATTTAGTGAAATTTAAAGAGTTAAATCACACACTTAACGCATTGTCTATTTTAAATTTGGCGCCTACATGCTAGCCTGATGTTTTTAGGTTGAGCCGAAAACACTGTTTGGGCGTCCTTTTCTACAGCCTGCTCACTCCCGGCGGTGCGCAATTCGCGGATCATGAGATTTTGCAACTACTCTAAACACTTTGTTGCGGAGCCCCTATCATCAATAATAAATTGTTCAATAAGCGAAGGGCGCTTTCCAGATAAATTAAAATTGCGAAAATCAAACCATTGTATAAAAAGGGTTCGGAAACGGCTGTGGAGAACTTACAGACCGATTTCCTTACTAACTTCCTTTTCAAAAATCATAGAGAAATTCGCTGCAACCAGTCTTGCAAACTTTTTTGAAACCAATAAGTTATTCAACAAGTGTCAGTTTGGCTTTAGAAACGAATTATCAACCATAAATGGAATAACAAAATTTTTAAATAAACTGTATCAAAACCTAGATAAGGGTTACAAAAACTTAGGAATCTTTTTAGATCTAAGCAAAGCTTTTGATGTAGTATGCCATGAAATTTTGCTCAGTAAACTAGAAAAATATGGCGTAAGAGGTCTCTCATTAGATTGGTTTAAATGCTACTTAAGCGGGAGACGTCATTTTGTTGACCAAGATGGCCATAATTCTGAAATGCTTTTTTCAACTTTAGGTGTTCCACAAGGGTCCATTCTAGGACCCTTGCTTTTTATAATTTATATGAATGATTTTAGTCTTTCAAATTCCATAATCTTTGCAGATGATGTTTCTATATTAATTAGTGGCAAGGACACAAATTCTATAACTAGACGCGCAAATGAGCAGATGACTGAGATTTGTAATTGGATTACTAAAAATAAATTAATTCTAAATAATAAAAAATCAATATTCGTAAACTTTAACATATCAAATTTAACAAATGCCAGTAATCTGCTGATAAGAGCAAATGGTGCCAGTATGGAACAAGTTGTTTCAACAAAATTTCTAGGATTGCACATCTCATCAAATTGTTCATGGAATACACATATAAATACAATATGCACAAGAATAGCCCCTATGTGTTATTGCTTAAGGCAACTGAGATTTGAAGTAAATATGTCAACATTAAAGATATTGTATTTTGCAAAAGTTCACTCTTTACATTCATATGGCATAATTGTCTGGGGGTTTTCAAGTGAATCTGTACGTCTATCCAGATTACAGAAGCGTGCAATACGAGCCATGATAGGAGTCAATACTCAAACTAGCTGTAGACAGTTCTTTAAAATCCTTCAGGTATTAACTTCACCATCAATGTTCATTCTGAACTTACTTTTATTTGCTAAATCAGAACTGAACGAGTTACCTGCGCTAAACAGACATCACTGTTATAACACCAGACACGGTGCGAGTTTGGAAATTCCATCCCATAAATTAACAATATATGAACGTAGCCCAAACTATTTAGCAATTAAGGCGTATAATAAGTTGCCTGAAAATTTTAAAACTTTAGCCATAAAAAAATTCAAAAACGAAGTTAAAAATTTCTTGTTACAAAAGTCATATTATTCTTTAGATGAATACATATAGTGGATACATACACTGTGATAGAATAATTAAATGTTGGTTTTACTGTTTTTGCTATTTTGCTGTTTGTATTGTATTATTATTAAACTTTTTATATTTATTATACTTTGTAGCGGATCTAAATTTCAAACACGAGACATTTAAATAGCCCGCCGTTAAATTCCACCCCACTAACGGAAGTCTTTTCGCAAAGCTCCCGTGAAATCCGCGCAGGGGTGGCTGAGTCAGTTAGCTTCCCTCGGCAGAGGTGTAAAGTGTGGTCAAGTGTTTTTGTATAAGACAAATGTTTAATTCTTGTTTCATGTAAACTGTGTTTGTAAAACTAAATTTCACTTGTGTTTACGAATAAATCTGAATGTTGCAAGTGCGTGTATTATTTTGTAATAAATAGTCTGGAAAATGCTACAAATTGGCGCCCAACGTGACGCCGTATACGAACCACGGCATTAAAAGTAGTTTCCAGTTCTTTGTGTCAGAAAATATATAAAAATAGTTTACACATTCGACAGTTTAATTAAATTCAGTGAATGTACATCGATATACATCTCAATACAAGGAGCATCGGGTTTTCTTTGTTCATATGCTGGGGTCGCAGGGACGCGTAGCGTGGCCATTTTCGACCGTAGTGAAGCGCAAGAACCACCCCGTATTTCGACTCCTTTGTTGCATCGCTTGAGGACCGCCATTGAGTTACCCTCTGACGTCAACAACTATGACTCAGCGTCCGGTTCGGAAAGTGACGAACGTTTAAGGTATTTATAACATTATTGTTGCAAATCTATAAACACTGTAAAACTCTGGTGCGCGTGTTTGTGAATTGACATTCAGTGGACAGATTTATTTCTTTTTTCTACAACATTTTGTTTGTAACCAGGTTCGTTTTAATTATTCCTGAAGTCTTAGTTACGTTAAATTAATTAACTTAGTGCGTTAGTATATGTCGAGCGGACTCCGCCGTAGTGAACGGATACAAAAACGTTTACGAACGGTCACCCAATCAACACAACCGGAAGCCTCTGTTCATACAGAAACCATGACTGACGCAGCTCCAGCAGTACAGATGTCCGCGGAACAACTGCAAACGTTGCTCGCGGGTATTCAAGCGCAATTTAATACGCAATTACTGCAACTGAGGACGGAATTACAAGATCCGCGGTCGCGGGCCCCGACGCCGGGGGCAAGGGCAAGGTAGTTTCGCAAAATGTATGGCGCGTTTTACTGGCAGTAAGGACGCTGACGTTACCGCGTTCCTTGACGCGGCAAATACGTATCGCGAGTGTTTAAATATTACCGAAGACAACGCAATACGCGGTCTATCCATGTTGTTGACCGACGCTGCTGCTACGTGGTGGCAAGGAATAAAATCTACCATCAAAACCTGGGTGGATGTGGAAACAGCTTTAAAAAATTCTTTCGGGACTCAGAAGCCGGCCTACCAAATATACCGAGAATTATTCGCTAACGAACAAAACGATAAGACGTCAACAGATATATTTGTAAGCAATGTTCGAGCAATGTTTTCGCATATTAAAGATAATGTGCCAAATGAAGCTATTCAACTCGACATGTTATACGGTTTATTATACCGACGGATCCGTAAACGCGTACCGCGTAATAAGATAGAGACATTCGACGATTTGCTTAAACTGGCGCGTGACGCAGAGCAATCACTCCAGGAAGCGCTACATTCCGAGGTGCCGGTGCTCCATTCTACACGTGTGGAAAAGCAAACCAAAGAACGTCCGCGTTGTAGTTATTGCAAAAATTTTGGCCACACTATCGAGGAGTGCCGCACGCGTGAACGCAAACAGGTAAAGCAAATTCCGCGAGATCAACCGGTACTAAAACACGCGACAGTCCCACTTAAATGTTATGGTTGCGGTGCGCCGGGTACAGTGCGCGCAAACTGCAAGTCGTGTAACGCCCCCTCTACCTCCGGCCGACCTCATTCAAATTCCACAGCGCTAAATTACGCGACGGTGCTGGCCACTACTACCAACGTCAATGGACGTCCAAGACCATTACTGCCATTTTGGCCAGGGATGGCATTGCTTATGCAGATTCTGGAGCGCAAGCGAGTATTGCCGGTCGTCGTGTGTATGATTTTTTAAAATCTGTAAATCACCCATTTACTGCGGAGCGGGTGTCCTCAGCGTACGCCGACGGGGTGATTCACGAAGAGGAGGTACTTACCGCGGAAGTTCCGGTAAATATAGTCGACCGAACGATCCAAATTACTTTTATAATAATGCCAAATTTAGAGCATAATCGCACGTTATTAGGCATCGATTTTTTGCAAATCGCGGGTATCGTCATCGATCACGGACAACAGACGTGGTATTTCGCAGACAAACCCACAGAACGGTACGAGTATGCTGAAGACCTACCGTCAGGGGTGTCGGAAGCGACTCACGTCCAAATGAGCACCATGACCAAGCTCCACCTTCGCGAAGATGAAGGTATATCGCTGTGTACCGAAGAAAATCAGCGATTAAACGCCCTCATAGACGAATACGAAGGCGTTTTTCGTACAGAGGGGGAACCGACTCCATTCGCGGAACATCGTATAGACACGGGTGATCATCAACCCATTGCTGTACCACCGTATCGAATGAGCCCGGCCAGTAAAGAAATTTTAAAAAACGAATTGGATCAAATGTTGCAGGATGGCATCATAGAAGAGTGCGAATCCCCCTGGGCCGCGCCTTTGATTATGGTACCGAAGAAAAACGGAAGTGTTCGTGTTTGTATAGACTTTAGGCGCTTAAACGCAATAACCGTGAAAGACACTTATCCCATGCCCCGTATGGATGAGCTACTTCACGCTGCAAAAAAAACTCTGTTTATTACTACATTAGATTTACAATCGGGGTACTGGCAAGTGCGTGTGCGTGACGAGGACAAGGATAAAACTTGTTTTGTCCATTCGGAACATATCGGTTTACGCGGATGGCTTTTGGACTTATGAATGCACCCATGACGTTCCAACGACTAATGGACAGATTTCGGGCCGGATTAGGGGACCGCACAGTGGCCGCGTATCTAGATGACCTCATCTTGGTTTCTAGCAGTTTCGAGGAACACTTAAGTGACCTGAAAGCTGTGTTCGACAGGTTGGGACAATTTAAGTTACGTGCGCGTCGCGAAAAATGTTTGTTCGCGGGTCAGTCCGTAAAGTACCTCGGCCACGTGATATCCACAGAAGGCGTTGAAGTTGACCCGGAGAAAGTGCAAGCCATTGTGGACCGAGCTGCCCCACGAAATGTGAAGGAGGTGTTGTCCTTCTACCAAACTTGCTCGTGGTATCACAAGTTTGTTCCAGGGTTCGCCGAAATTGCTCGTCCGTTGTCAAATCTCACTAAAAAGGATCAACCATGGAAGTGGGACTCCGCGGAGCAAACGGCGTTTGACACCATGAAGACGATACTTACCACAGCCCCAATCCTACGGCAAGCGGATGCTGCACTCCCTTACATCCTACGAACGGATGCAAGCAGCTACGCTCTGGGAGCTGTACTACTTCAGGGGGAGGGACCCGACGAACGCCCCATTGAATACGTGAGTCGACTGCTAATTCCAGCGGAATGCAACTATTCTACAACCGAGCGCGAAGCTCTCGCGGTAGTATGGGCGGTTTAGAAATTTCGGGGGTACGTAGAAAATGCTAATATAACCCTTGCTACAGACCATCAACCGTTGAAGTGGTTATTCACCATCAAATCACCTACCGGTAGACTGGCCCGATGGGCACTCCGTTTGCAAGCTTACAACCTCAAAATAGACTATATACCCGGAAAATCGAATGTTATAGCCGACACCCTATCGAGGCCGCCATATCCAGAATCGGAAATAGCAGCCATGAGCGTGGAGGTGACCATGCCAAGAATCAGCGCGGAGGAAGTTCGCAAAGCTCAACTAGAAGACCCGGAAGTAAAGAAAATAATAGACGCCTTCGACGCAAAGAGATGGACCGAACGTGGGTATCTTTTATCCAGTGGGGTATTATACCGCTACGACCCCGCAGGCAACGCAGAGGAGGGACAGCAAGTCGTTCCTGTTCAGGAACGATAACGTATTATGCAAGAATACCATGATTCCCCTACCGCCGGCCATTATGGAGTCGAGAAAACGGTACAGAAGATCGCGGCGCGTTATTACTTCACCATAATAATATAATAAAAACCATAAACGGTAACCGGTCAATTTTAATCATAGAGGATACCGCATCAAAATGGGTCGAGTTGTTTCCTGTCAAATCTGCGACAGCTATAGTGTGTGCGAAAATTATATTAGAGGAAGTGATCTTACGGTATGGGGTACCCCGAAAGATAATTAGCGACAACGGGGTTCAGTTTATTAGTGAAGTTATGCAGAAACTGACGCATTGTTTGAGTATTTCACAGTCTTTGATACCGTTATACCACCCCCAGAGTAATCCTGTGGAAAGAAAAAACAGAGAATATTTGTTTCTGTAACATTAGGATCAGACGCAGAATTAAGACTTTTTAATTGAGGTGTCACTCGACCCCCCTTGCTTTTTAATTTTCTTTAATGGCGTTCAGCCGTCATTTTGAAAGATATAAAATATAAATATGAGCAGAAAAGCAGTATATTTCCTCCCATTAAAACGCACAAAATTTTGTGCCGAAATGTAAAGCAGGGGGGAGGGTTACGTTATAGACACATTGTATAACATATACAAGAAGTACGAAAGTAGAAGTAGACTTACTTTATACAGTGTAGGTTGTTTCAAGTAACAACTTTCTTCACGAAAATTGGTTTATTTGAAAACATAGAGATTTGGTTGTCATATAGCCTACAGGGTATTTCAAAAAAAAATAAAAAATAATTAAATAAATCATCAGGTCCAGATTTAAATTAAGTGAGTACCTTTTTCATTGTCTTCTAGATACAAACAGATTTTATCATATTGGCCGTTTTTTAATATTACAAAATATGTACTTTGAGTTTAGTCATGTAACTGAGAATTTTAATAAATAATACTAGCACAATTTTTTTTTGTTACTTGAACCCTCAATGTTTCAAATTTAGTTTCTGATTATTAATTTATTATTCAACTTACTTTTAAACATGTGCATAACATCGTCACGATAAACGAAATCAAATCCATTGATTTCATCTCATAGCTGCACGTAAACCTGACAAGCAGATTTATAAGCAAAGATCGATTTTAATTTACTTGTTCAATATCTATTTCACCAATTACTGCTTTTACATGTACTATCTTAACGATTCTCTTAGATTTTAGTAATATTTTGACATTTTGTATTGCAATATTACCCGCGTTCTCGAGTCTGTTCGTACTCGGGAGCGTATGCTTCCGTGCGCATCGAAGTCTGTATTGTAAATGACGCAACGGCTAGTTGGAGTGCGTTCAAACTTAGCGAGCAAATTTGGTTTCTTTGTAATCGAAAACTTGACAAGTCCAGTGGATATACGAATAAACGCCTTATATAATGAACACGTAAAGATGTGGCTTTTTAAAGTGGGGGTCCCTCTCCACTAATAGTTGCGACAAGCGGAAGAGATTTTGATTTAATATATAGAAGGTTAGTAATAAAACCTACTACAAAAGTGAGCGTTGGGCTGATTTTGTCCCATACCTAGGTTTAGAGAGCAATAAGAGAAAAACAATTTAATTATAGTTTATATAACGTACATGTCAGTCAAGGTATCTCGCCAAGTGATAATATTGGGCAACAGGAATTTAATTCACCAAATTAACAATGACAATGATTGTTGGAAAAGGTTATTTGAACTAATGAATGCCAGTTCACCTAACCAGGAATGTTTAACTACAATGCCGTCCATTACTGGGACACAGAAAACCCACATGAGGTTCGGGAGATTCGAAAACAACATTGCTTTGGTCTGAACATTTAGGTTGGCGTGTGACACAACAAATTATTAAGATGTTTTACATATGAAAAAATTTTAACACAGAGCGTTATATTAAATTTTTAAGAACTCGATTATTCACCTACCTAGAACACGTTTCTTTAAATCTCCTATAACAATACTATAAGTGATCGAAATATGGTGCAACGCAACAAGTGCATCGTAATCGCATCTACAGCCAGTACACATACTAAAGTACCAACACGATTTGACGTTTCTCAAAAGGAAACAGTAACAATGTATTCTCCGCAAGAGGCTCTGCAATCGCTGTCACATTTCTGAGGGAAAAAACTATGAATTCACAGTTAGCCACTGTGTAAATTATTTCATTTACGGACACTGTACCAGTGTTCCCGGGATAATAAAATTTATTTGGTATGTTAATTGTTTTACATTTCAAATACTAAAACCTGACAGCAATCGACAGTCTCTTCTTTACGCAGCGTGTACGAGGTTGCAGGAACCTGTAAAGTGCGAGTTATAAACGGGAACTCCAGTGGTGTACCGTTCCCGAGGGATACTATTTTTCTGTGTCCTTGTAAACCAACATTGTACACAATACAGAAACGTTATTTAATTAAATACACTAATATATTTTAATGTTGTAATTTGCAGTTTTATATTCATTCTCAAGGAACCCTGGCTTCTGAGCCAACCAGGGTAGTTTTATATAATTAATATTTTTTAGGAAATAATAATCCTTTTACTAATTAAACCGTTAATCGAATATTTTGCAAAAATCCTAGCTGTGACTGTATTAACACTCAAAGCTCAAAGCATTTCCCAACTCAGTTTTTGAAGAAATTAGGGTTGAAGTAAAAAAACTTATAATAGAGGCAAATATTTTCAGCTACATATTCAAAAAAAAAAGTAAAAAGGGCGTTTATAACAACCCGTTTGCGCATTTGCAAAATTTAATTTTTGAAAAAAATGGTTCCTAGAAAGTTGTACCCCTTTTATTCGATATTTCAGTTTTTGCCAAAATCAAAATATTGTAACGAATCGAGTATAAAAATTAAATATCTAAATTATTACAGAATAAATTAAGAAAATTGAATTATAAATAAATGCTCGATTTCGTTATTAGTTCATTATTATTGTGAAACACTAAAATATGTAAGCTGACATGTGGAATGTCAATATACTTGTAGCAATAAGTGTTCTAACTTTGCAAAGAAAGCGATTACACAAAAGTTCAAAGGCAACAAATGTTGTAATAATTAGTATAAAGGTACATTTCAATATTCTACTTGGCATTATTGCATTAAAGGAATTGTTGTGAAATCTAACTTCAGCAGATTCCTAGTTCCAAAGTAAAAACCAAAAAGCTTACCTAAAACAAAAGCAAAGAAAAGTTAGTTAGTTACTCGTGGAATTTTGAGAATAAAACATCAAGTACGCTCGTGATTCGGAGATTTATATAATAAAATAAATCAAACTAAATTTCATTTTTAATTAAATTAAGTGACACGTTTGGGTGAGAATAAAGTTGTTAGATTATCTAAAAGTTAATTTTAAATAAAATTAATTCGAACGTTCAATAAAATTATTGTTAACAGTAGGGTGAGCGGCGGATCTACTAAAGGTAGGATTTTAAATTGGTTCTAGAAGAAGCAGAGATAAAACCTTACAATCCAAATTTAATTTATTACGAAATTAGAAAATTTATTAAAATAATAAAAGGCTTGGTACTAGGAGTTTGTGGATGTTATCAAGTAGTTAATAATCTCTTTGTAATTTAATTGTAAACAATTAACTTTTACTTTCAATATATTTTGGGTTTTTAAATTCAGTGTTTCATTGGAAAGTAACCCTAATCTCAAAATTGTTGTCCAGAGCCCTTACCGCTCGGTACAATATGACAAAACGAACAAACACGCCCACCGTTTGATGAAGATTTTGCATTATTTGCTAAATTACGTAGTTGATTTGACGTTTTATTCGCTTACTTTACTTACTTGATTAGGTTAACTGATTGGCTGAAGTCGTATTTTAATATAATTTTGTTTGCTGTAATTAATAATTCAGTCAACTTAGGATATTCGCTTTTTCTTTGAATTTGTAGTACTTTTTATGCCAAAAATATTTATCATTTGAAGCGCATCTATTTAATTTTACACACAATATTTGAATTTTTACACTTTAACATCATCTAGCTTTATTAATTCAGGACCTAAAATTTAATTACACCTATCTTTTTATGCAAAACTTCTGCATTAGTTATTGATTAGTTGTAAAATTTTAATGAAAAGAAAATGCAACATGTAAAGGGCTAATTTGGGACACGTAAATTATGTCACAAAGACGCCCCAACAGCGTTTATTATTTTAAATTCAGTAAATATTTCGTTGTAGCACACTGAATCATGCCTATAAAGTAGGTGCGAAAACCTGGAGCGCGTATGTATATAAAACGATACGGAGAAAACACTTGAAAACGCACCAAAAGACATTAGATCAAAGAAATTGTCTATACGTGCTGCATCTAAGAAATACGGCATTCATAAAAACACATTATCGTTAAAATTAAAGAGAAAACATGAAAAAAAAACAGGCAGTCAAGCTGTGCTTTCAGCAGATGAAGAGCAGAGATTTGTCGCCCATGTACTTACGATGTCGACGTATGGTTTTCCGGTCACTAGTTTTGATTTGAGGTGTGTAGTACAAGCTTACTTAGATCGGACCCGAAGAAAAATTGTTTGATTTCATAATAATTTTCCTGGCACGAATTGGGCTTCCGCATTTTTGATAAGACGTAAAAATGTTCTGTCACAACGAGTTGCAAAAAATATATCACATGCACGAGCAGCAACTGATCAAGATGTAGTAAACAAATGTTTCGACAATTTGCAAGTAGAACTAGAAGGCATTCCTAGTTCCAATATTTGGAATTTTGATGAGACAAATCTCGTAGACGATCCAAGTTCTAAAAAGGTTATAACCAGGCTAGGAACTAAATATCCTGAAATGATCAGAAATGCAACAACAGCTTCTACATCTTTAATGGTGTGCGGAAATGCATCAGGTTATATAGCTCCCATATATGCCAATTATAATACCGAAAAATTATGGACTTCCTGGACCGAGAACGGTCCATCAGGCGCAAGATACAATAGAACCAAATCTGGATGGTTTAACCACCATACATTTGAAGACTGGTTTGAGTCTTTAATGCTCCCCTTATTAAAAAAACAAAATCGTATAAAAGTTATCATTGGCGATAACCTCAGCTCTCACATAAGTCTGGAAGTTCTTCGACACTGTGAAGAAAATAATGTAAAATTCATAGCTTTACCACCAAACGCTACACATATGCTTCAGCTATTCGACGTAGCCTGTTTCCGCCCTATGAAGGGTATCTGGCGTAAAGTTTTAGACGAATGGAAATAGACTGACACATGGAGCAAAGGTTTGTCAATTCCCAAAGGTGAATTTTCGGGTTTGTTGAAGACATTAATGAAGCGACTTCAAAAAGGTCCAGATAACTTGGTTTCTGGCTTTAAAAAGTCAGGAATTTACCCTGTTAACAAAGAAAAGGTGCTTTTTCGATTACATACACGGATTCTAGACAAAGAAGGTGAAGCAATAACAAAGGTTCTCAGTGAAAGCTTTCGGACCCACCTACAGCAGAAAAGGAATAATGCTACTCAATCCAGTCAGAAAAAGAAGGAAGCTCATTGTAGTTTCACTGCCAAAAGGATTGCCTCTTCTGACCTTCCAAATCCAGTAAGCATTGATGACTCTCAGCCGTCCACCTCCGGTACATTAAAGAGAAAAATATCTACAAAAAAGGCAAAAACGACAACACCTGAATCATCGGAAAATGGCGACAGCGATTTAGAGATCGTTCCTTACGCCGAATCTGATGATAGTATGGGACTACTTGACTTCACTGAAAATTCAGATAATAGTGAAAAATTACTGCCAAGAGACAAAGATAATTCGTGGAAACACTGGGCGATAAAGGTTAAAACAAATGAGTACAAGTAAACAACACTCGCCGCTCAGTCATGCCTTTGCGCCGCTGTTAGTCCGTTATTGTGTTGTTCTTACAAGTGCTTGGCAGTATTTTATAGTGGACATTTCTATCTCACCATGGCTGCCGGTCCTTCAGGTAAGTTATGAACTAACTTTTGTGTGTATTTAATGTTTATAAGTGATATCAAAAAAGCAAAACATTGACGCCAATTTAACAGTTTCTAACACACAAATTGAAAGTCAGTTCATACAAATATTTAGGGGCATGGATCACCGAAACAAACGACCAAAACAAAGAAATCAAAGCCAGAATAGAAATAGCGAGACAAGCGTTCATTAAAATGAAAAAGTTTCTATGCTGCCCAGATATTAATTTAAATCTTAGAACACGAATGTTACGATGTTTCTCCACGTTGTTATATGGCGTAGAAGCATGGACCTTGAAACAAGCAAACATTAAAAATATCGAGGCATTTGAGATGTGGTGCTATAGGAGAATGTGGAGAATACCATGGACGGAAAGAATAACTAATAGGGAAGTACTGCGAAAAATGGAGAAGGAACGTGAGATAATAAACACGATTGTATGTTTTTAAATTTCAGGTTGTTATTGGAGCAAGAAATGGCAAGGCACCTCAATTGTAAAGACGCGGAATCATCAATCAGCCTTGTAGCGGAGAACTTCCCATCTTTTGAAGATGTGAAAAACAAACTTTTCGTATTAATTTTGATTATTGTATTTACGTACGTATTATTAAAATATTAATTACAAATTGTAATAAAAATATAACAAATAAAATAATATTTGCAACAATCAGCTTGTTTTAATTATCAACTTTGTCATTTATCATAAAATTACTAAAATACATCTGATGGCAAGTGATCAAAAATTTGTTTTAAAGTTTCTAATCTATACAGAAAAATATCTGTTGCTGAGGCTTATAATGCAGGGGAAGATTAGAAGAACGAGAAGTGTAGGTCGAAGAAGAATTTCCTGGTTGCGCAACCTAAGAGAGTGGTATGGCTGTAGTTCAAACGAGCTGTTTAGAGCCGCTGTCAACAAAATAAGAATTGCCGTGATGATTTCCAACCTCCGATTGGAGACGGAACTGTAAGAAGAAGAATGTTTATATGAATTTAATACGATTTATTTAAAAAAAATAGCTTACTATTACCGCAAACTTATCAGCTATCTAATGACCCCACTCCTAATGTGCGTAACTCTGAGGAAGTTGCATTTTTTATTTTTTTTTTGTCGCCAGGTAACGGGCTGGGAGTGACGCGAATGCAGTTGTTTGAATTTCTTTCAAACAAAGGTCTTCTTTCTCGAGCAAATACCTTAAATGTAAGGAAGCAAATGGTCGACTTCATCACATCACGAATACTAGATATTCCCGAAGAGAAGATTAACTTGATGCATTAACCATACTACTTAACTGTATTCTTAATAATGTTGGGGGAAATATTATAAGTAGGCTTACACATTATTTAAAAGATGATTATTTTACTTGCTATTTCATATATTCGAATTGTATTAAGTACATTATTTTTCTATATTCTTCACTGTAATTAAATCTACGTAATTAATAAACTTGTGTTCAAATTCTACTATTTTATTTTTGTTATAACGCCCATAACAATAGATTTTCGTTTTTACTTCACTTCTTAAGCAACTGTTATTACATGAAGACGTTGAGAGTTCAATATACTGTTATTAGCAATTTAAGGTATTTTATTTAAGTCCTAACCTACAGGGGCCGACTGGCCTACCGGGAAAAATCCCGGTGGGCCGATGCATTTTGGGCCGGTTTATTAAAGAAAGAAATAAATAAATTGAATATAATAATGTAACCATTATAGAAATTATTTTTATACTAAGTCGGGCCGGACACACACTGGGCCGGCCATTACGTTTATTTTTTGACGTTGCAAAAGAAAAATAGTAAAACGTTAAAATAACAGTTCTGGCCCAACAGCTCTGCTTGCGGCTTAATAAAATAGAACACTCGTAAATAATATCCACAACCATTCCACCTACTTAAGTTGGGACCGTTGTTTCCAATACAATAATACTATTGTGGCACTGTGCCTTGGACATAATAAATATAATGTTACGTATTCTACGAATTTCATGTCATTCGGAGCTTAATGTATGAGTCCGGCCGATCGCAGTGTTTAGTTTGTTTATACTACAAGCACAAACATAATCATACCACTGTTTTGCGTAACGTTTTAGGTATTTTAAAATTGTTTTACTTCAGTTTCAGTCCCTTTTACGAATGCGTTTGAATCACATCGGCCGACCCCAACAAATAAATACTCGTATAATATTTACCTAAAATTATTGGGTTAAAAAAACAAAGTTGTTAGTTTTTAATTTAGTGCTAGTTTTGTGCATTTAAAGTGCGTTTATTAAACAATAGTTTTTAGTGTCGTTAGGTTATATAATTAAATAATTAATAATAAGATGAAAAAGGCTAAAGGGGGCACAGAAAAACTTCGCAAAAAGAAAAGAAAATTATTAGCAAAAGATGCTAAAAAATCTGTGAAAATTTCCAAATATTGTCAGCAAACTGATGAACAGACAACTACTACAGAAACAGAGACTCTGACTTTCTCACAATCACCACAACCATCTATCTCCTTTCAATTTGTTGAAGAGGAAATAGAAGAAATTGTAGACACAGTAACAGCTCCAACCTCAATTTCGTCAACAATTATAGTGCCAGAAAATGAACCGATTGATGAGGAAGAAGAAGTGAAGGAATCGTTAAACATTTTTGTTAGGCCTGCTATTACAGATATAGCCCCATTTTTCAAATTGCATCCCAAGCAACCGTCTTCATTCACTAATCTTCCTTTTACAAAAAAAGTATTCCATAAAGAAAAAGGTCAAGACCGATGTTGGCTCAGTTATAATGAATTAAATTATAAATTATATTGCTCTGTTTGCCTAGCGTTTGCAAAAACAAACGAAAGTAATTCATTTATTGAGAGAATGAGTGATTGGAAACATGTGCATCAAAGAATCAAGGAACATGAAGGTAGTAAAATGCATGCCCACCAGGGTTGGGAAAAATTTTTTTTTCATTTAAAACAGTTTTTTTTTGTTTTAAAACAGTTCAGTAGGTGAGAAGCAGTTGGGCTGAAATCCACTTTTTTTGGAAACATACTTTATATGAGTTATGAACTCACACACGTGGTCTTTGTGCCTGGCAGAAAGGCTGTAGTCCATTTACGTATAATAAGAATTATTGGTGATTGCAAAAAGGCGGATGTCACAATTTTTGTTAACGGCATAGAGACTGAAGTCCCATTTACACCCTTATGCATTTAAAGCAAACGGAGATTTGTATTGTTTCTAGCGGCATAAGGGCGGAAGTGGGACTACCGCCACTATGCTCCTAAGAAGGCGCACGTGTTTTACAAGGAATTGCTGACGCACCGTCTATCTTTGCTATTATTGTTTCATTAATTTAAAGGAGCGTGAGTGTGTGGTCTCTGTGAGTTTTATAATTAATTTGTTAACAATGAATATTTCAAAGCGCACTCAGTTGATAATGAAAAATGTTAGGGCAGTTACACCTGACAGTGGACTAGTTAGCGGTAATCTAGGTAAGTACATGCAGTTTTTAATATTATTTTATTTAGTCGGTATGCTATTTTAACCTTCCTTCACATATTTACTGAACAAATAAATCATTTACTTACTTTATTTACTTTCTTAAATTCAATCAGTTTATAAATAATGGAATACGTATAAACAGTTTTCTGTTAGATTTGAAGTTAAATATTTTTTAGAGGCTGAATCACCGCTAACTGCAGAGCAGGAAATAATAAACTCTACCTTAACAGGCATATGGAATACTGAAGATCTCGATAAAGACGACACCATTTTAACTACACTTTTGCCTGTTAATTTGGGTAAGAACTGTTTTAGGTTTGAGAGAAATATGTATTTATGCATCCTTTTCATTTTAAAGACGAACCAGGAACATCTAAACGCAAGCCAAGTTTTCCCGAATACGATGTAACGTCAGATGTTGATGATTCCGATGCTGATCCACATTTTGAACCATCGGACACTGCATCAGATTCCTCAAATAAAGAAGATGCATCAGAAAAGTATTACTTTAATCCAACTACCATCGAGAATAATGCGGATGATGAGGCACCATTGGAAAATACAATTACTTTAAAGGGAAAAAAGCGAACACGAAATCAGGAAAACTGGAAAAGATTTGTTGCAAAAAAGGCGCGCCTTCGAGGGTCTCCTTATAAATCTGCTGTTGCTAAAAAGATTAAAATGAATGGAGGTCGGAAGGTTAAACCACCTTGTTCATGTCCCAAAAAATGCGAAAAAAATATCAGAAGATGTGAGGCGTCGTATATTCACAGATTTTTGGAAAGAAACATCTAACTGGGATCGCAAGAGACAGTTAATAACTTCAATGGTAGACGAAATTCCAAAAAATCGTTGCAGACCACGCAATGATTCTCAGAACGGAAGACGCGCAAACTCGAAAATTTATCATCTTCAGGTTAATGAAGCGAAATTGGTTGTTTGCAAGGTAATGTTTTTAAACACAGTTGGGGTAACTGAAAAATTTGTTAGAGTAGCTTTGGCGAAGAAAAAAGATACTGGGGTAATCACACCAGATAACAGGGGAAAACACCCCCCCACAAATAAATTACCCAGTGCAGTCAAAGAGTCTGTAGTGGCCCACATAAATTCCTTTCCCTCTTACAAATCCCATTATAGCAGGGAAAAATCCCTAAGAAAATATTTGGAACCTGATCTCAATATTGCGATCATGTATAGACTGTACCTAGAAAAATGTGAAAAAGAAGGAATGAAGAAAAGTGAATTAGCAAAAAAATGGTTATGTAGAAAGGTCTTCAACGAGGACTTCAATCTTAGATTTTACCAACCATCAGTAGATACGTGCGACGAATGTGACTCATTCATCAGGGCTTTAAAGGACTTCTGAAGAGGAAACAGCACAAATTACACAACAACAAAAGGTTCATCACGAAGATGCAGGAAACCGCTACAAATTAAAAAGCCAGGACAAACAAGCTGGAAAACAAATAAATTCAAAACAGCTAGTGGTAATGATGGATCTGCAAAAATGTTTATCCACACCATGTTTAACAAACTGTGAGTCCTATTACCTTCGAAAGCTGTGGACATTGAATTTAACAATTCATAACGACACGACTGGTCAGTCGTATTGTATGCTCTGGAATGAAACAATCAGTGGAAGAGGAGGCAACGAAATTTCTTCTTGTTTCGTAAAATGGGCTTTAGAATATGTAGATGATGATGCTGAAGAGATCACGATATGGTCGGATAATTGCGCCGGTCAGAATCGGAATATAATGATAGTATCAGCCTACATGTGGCTGTTAAACAAATTACCTTCTCTGAAAGTAATAAATCATAAATATTTACTTAGAGGACACACCCACATGGAAGCTGATGCTGTACATGCGATAATCGAGAGAAAAAAGAAAAATCTTAAAACTCTTGAAATTGCAACACCGAGAGATTGGGCTCAATTTATCAGAACATGTGGCAATAAAAAACCATTTATTGTTCATGAAATGGATTTACAAGATTTTAAAGACTTGCTCAGTTTGGTGCAAGGTACAACTTCTGCTTTAGTAGCGAGAAAAAAAAAGCGAAAATGGGGACGTCTTCATGTTATCCAAAGTGGTTTGGGCACAAGTAAGAAAAAATGATCCAGGTATTTTATATTATAAAACTTCCTTTTATGAAGAAGCTTTTAAGTCAGTAAATTTGAAAAGAAAGGCAAGATGTGCGGTAAGTTACCCTGAAGAACTTCCAGTTATTAGAGTCGATACAAAACCTATATCAACTGAAAAATTGTTACAGGTTAAAAATCATTTCTATGTCTAGATTAGAATTTATACTATGTTAGGTAGAATTGGCAACATGCATGTGTAGTTTTTAAATGTTTCTTAGAAGGATAGTTGGCGTCCCTGTTCGCGCTGAAATATTTGAAGTTTTTCTTTTCCTGTTGGACTATCAGGTGGGGAGGAAAATCTCTTCAATTTCATTGTCACTTTTGGTTTAGCAGTTTTGCTGTGCAGTACTTTTGTCTTTTGGCTGACTGGGTTGTCGCCATATTTCTGTTTTAGAGGATCTAACTGCATCTGCAAAGTTTAAGTGAATTAAAGTGTTTAGTTGGATGAAATATTGTACGATTTAGTTCACGAATTCGTTTTATTCGTTTATTTTACTGCTTGAAATCAAGATTACCTTTGAATTGAAGCCACAACCAGACCTAGTGGTAAGCACATGGTTTTTCCTCCTGATTAGTGGTAATTTCGGTATTTATTATTATTCTTAGGCTTCTTCGCTTCTTCTTTTCTTCAATTCTCCTACTCCGTACGTTCTTGCGACATACTGTCTTTTGTGAGCCGATCATCACTACGTGTAACTTAGTGTCTGCCGAGGGACCCTGTGGAAGCCAATCAGAGGTCAACACGAATATTTTATATTGCGATCACCACCTAGCGTACCTACTACAAGTGCTTCCCAGTCGTCTCCTGGACCGAGCAACCGGCCCCGGCCACACCAGTGCTTAGCCTGATCAGCCTGACGTTTGGACCTGGCGGAAGTGTTCCGATCTTAGTCGTGGAGCCACCGAGACCTAAAGTAACCTGCCTGGAGAATCTGTGGAAGTTGCCCTCAGGTCATTTTGGATATTATTGCAACCACCATCAATTGTGCCTACTTCCAGTAATCTCGGACATCTCCTTGGATGACCAGGTCAGTTAAACATGTCCCATCTTATTAAGGAAAACCATGTCAATAACAACCCAAATAGAGCAATGGGCTTGCCTACAAAAGCTAACCATATTGGCAAGCAAAACAGCATATATGATTACAAGGGACAAATTAGCAAGAGACCCAACAGTCAAAATAAATAACGGCAACGTCAAAAGAGTCAGAAGTTTCAAGTACCTAGGTATACTCATAGACGACCAACTAAAATTCGACAACCATATTAAAACAACAGCTAGTAAAGCGAGAAACATTCTGCAAATGCGGAGGAAGTATATTAAGACTACATGGGGTACCAGACGCAGTGAGAACCATCTACCAAAAAGCCGTAGTTCCAATCCTATCCTATGGAATTACAACATGGGGACACAGATTAAACCAGGTGAGAAATCGGCGATACCTCCGCGCAACATACGGAGCAGGAGCGAGACTAATAGCCGGAGCCTACACTTCCACCTCCGCAGAAGCGGCCGGCATTCTAGCAGGAGAACCTCCTTTGCACCTGGCACTAGAAGAAGAATTGGCAATGCGGAAGATGAAGACTATGGAAGTGATCGATTTCCACGGACGAGAATTTGAGAGGAGTAGACGCAGGAGGGAATCCCGAGAACAGCTCAGGCAAATAACAACAGACAAATGGCAAGAAGAGTGGGACCAATGCGACAAACGAGAAACTACATACAAATTCTTTCCAGCGGTTAACACGATCAGCGAAAACAAGGCCTCCTTCTCTATGAAAGTCACCTGTGTACTAACAGGACACGGTGAACTAAACACACACCTATACAGGATAGGTAAGAGACAATCCCCACTGCGACCACTGCCTACAAACACAAAACGGGGCACACGAGGACACACCCGAACATAGAATATGGCACTGCAGCCTTCACGAAGAAAGCAGGAACATGCTTCAAGATCTTATTCCAGACTGGCCTATCACAGGACCCGAGCTATGCTACACCATCAGTACACAGCCATGGATAGCAGAAATGCTGGAACTGTTTATCTAATGATCAAAACAAAAAACCAAAATTTAGTTAAAATTTATCTTTTTTAGATTAGGCTCTTATCATTAATATAGCAATAACATTAAATCTATAGTATAAATTCTCACATTCACTATTATATCTACTGGCATTTATTTTTCAAGTAACGCGCCTTTTCGCATTCAAAATTGCATAAATAATTCTCTGTTCTTTTTTTTTCTCTAACCTATTTAACTTATCTATTTCTTCCTTATTTATTATTATTATTATATTCTCATTATATTTAACCTTAGCTCATAGTTCAGAAAACAATACGAAACAAATAATAACCTAGCAATAAGAATGAATAAATAGAACGAGGTTGAGTAATCAGGTACCTCAAATGTAATAATATACTCTGTAATAATATTACACCAATAAAGCAAGCCGACTTTCCGCGTATGCTGAGAAAAAAAATGTGTTCCAGTACTTAGTTATTGATCTGGTCTCATGGTCATCTCATGTCTAATTTAAGAAGCTATGCAGTGGCACACATGAACACAAGCATGAAGGCCATGCCTTGTATTGATTATTAACAAACCCCACCCTGCTTCACAAAAGTATAAAAGGCTAAGACCGTACAGAAATAAGAGAGAATAGTTGAGAGTCCAGAGCCTACAATTTACCTCAGCTACGAGTCAATTACCTCTCGCATATATGGGGGCCTTGAGCCCAGATTATTAAATGGTAATATCTCATGTAAGTAGTTTAGTTTAGTTTTAAATAATATTGTAAATTATTAAACAAATATATCTCTGTTTATATTTGGGTTGTTCTATTATTCCTAGACATTATGTCACACGCTACGACCCCGACGTGATAATATTTTTCTTTAAAACTCTAGGATCTCAGACGCAGAACTAAAAGACCTTTCCAACGAGGTGTCACTCGTCCCCCCTTTCCATTTAAAAAAATTCAAAATGGCGCCCAGTCGCCATTTTGGATGATACAAAATTTACAGGGGGCCAATTTTCCGGGGGCTAAATTTCCTAGGGGCCAATTTTCCGGGGATTAATTTACCGTTGCAAACTTCCGGGGGCTAATTTACCTGACACCTTTTATTCTACGTCGATTTTTCAATAATAATTATTTTAATTTATAATATATATGAAAGTCTGCTAGACGCGCTTCACTTGAGGCGACATCTACACTAACGTGGCGTCTCCCTTATGGAACTAATTCATCACGTGACTTATCATTTAGCCGGTTCTGTCAACGCTCAGTCTGCAGTGCATTGTGCGCTGGGGTAACACTAGTAGTATTTAATTTCCCATTATAGCACACCAAATTTTGTGGTAAAATATCAAGTCGTTCAAAACTTTGTTGGGGGGGGGGGGGGGGGGTTACTTTATAGACACAGTGTATAAATAGGAATATTTAAGAATTTATTCCAATGTATTTTTCTTCTTTACAAAAAAAAAAGTACACTAGTTGGCACATTCTTTTTAAGCTTTAGTATTTATGAAAAAATATTATTTGTAATAACTGTTATTCTAGTTTTACTTGCTTTACTTAGTTTCATATTCTTTGAAGGAAACAACTTATTTTCACCCCCTCAGACGCTACCCCTGCACATCATAGAATTTTTCAACTACTTTTCTCGCTGCCAAACTTAGTTACCTTGCACACGGGTTAAATTTAGTTGCATCAATAGTGAGGACTGAATACCCCGTAGTCAACAAATTAATATCAAACACTAGAAAAGTATTTTTGAAAGCATCACTTCGTAGAGAAGCGTACGCAGAAAAATGTCGTAAAAGATGTATGTTCTGTTATACCTATATAGAAATAGTGGTAATTTCTAACAATTTCTTTTAGGTTGTTGATAGTTTTGACAGTTCAGCATCGCTAGCAATAAAAAAAGGGACACAGGAAGCATTTAATAACTACAAAATATAAAGTAAATTAGCCTACATTGCCACTCGCTTCAAAATACTGGTTCAGACAATTAAAGCACTGGGATCAACAAGTAAAACCTTAGTAAAAATTGGGAAATAATAGCAAACATTCAAGTCTCTTACAAGTGCACCAAGCGAAGTTGCTAAAAAAGCGTATAATAAACTTGAAGCTGCTTCAACAATAAACGCTGGATTTTCATTCGACATATCTCAAGTTTTGAATGGCCCTGGTGCGATCATAGACGTAGAAAAGTTGCCACAGTATAATCACAGTAAAAAAACAGTATAGGTAGCACCGATGAGATCTTGCGATGTCGAACGATCGTTTTCACGACATAAAAATATCTTGTCTGACAACATTTTACTTCAGAAAATTTAAAAAAGTATCTTGTTTGCCATTTTAATGGCAATTAAATGAAAATTGTATTTGTTTTTAATTTGATAAACTTATTTTATTAATATTAGAAACACGTTTAATTTAGTGATATGAGTATTTACATTTTTTAATGCATATTTTGCATATTTAAATGCATAATTTGTATTTTTAGGTGCATATCTTGCCTGGATATTTCGACTTTTTTAGTGCATATAAATCCGGCCTTTATTCATTACAGTTATTAAGATATAACTACAATTTTTTTTATTACGTCAGGAGTTACGTACTGCCATGTTACGCAATAAAATTTTATAATACACCCTGCAGACTTTCTTTGCGGGAAAGAAATAACAATACACTAATCTAATAGCTACAACTGATTGCAAAAGCAGAGTGATGCTTTCTACAACCAAATCTTTTTAGTAAAGTATTATGTGCACATTTCAAAACAGCATTAACACCATTCTCATCTGTTTAAACTTCGGCTTGTAATTCACTAGGTAACACTATCACATTTTGTAAACAAACACTTGTTTAATATTATCACTTCAGCACATTTTATGGGACTTCTTGTTAACCTGTAACAAAAAAACTTCGATCGACACTCGACAGAACAAACCTCTAAAAAGTGATAAAATTTCGAAATATAATAACTTGAGAAACCTCTAAATAGGGTGTGGCATATTGTGTAACCAGCTTCTTTACCTTTGCATACTGTAGTATAACAACAAAGATTTGCCATTTTATATGTATGCAGCTACAATAGCCAAAATTGTTCAACGAGAAAAACAGAACATCGCCGTTAATACCCAAGGAAATCGAAGTAAAGTAAACGACAGGGAATTTCAGCAGCAGAAAGAGGCCGACGGTAATTAAATTTAAATAAAGAATACCTTAAAAAATCACTGAAAAAAGGCCTTTTAGGTGTAGTTTTTTATCAAACTGACGTTAACAGAAACAAACAGAACAGTGGCACGGAGCGACGGAACAAAACATATTTCAAAATAAAAATTCTATATTCAAGAGTTGTGCGACATAACTACAAGCACAAAGACGGCTTATTTAAAGCAGAATATAACAAAACCGTTTCAGAAACGCTGTCATGCTTTCAACGCATGCATTTATTCAAATCTATAAAATTGTATTATTCCATGTTATATCGTATTTAATATGTATAATCATAGGCAAATAGGACTGATTATTTTTGAATAACATGTTATGTTGTACTTTGACAGTCTACACTCGTATGGACTATTCATATCACTTGCCATAATTAATAAATGGGTTTGTTTTAGATTTTAGTTCATCACTATTCATTTTAAAATTAAACACTCAACATTAGATAATAATGTGCGTTCGTAGCGGTTAGACGTGTTCGCATTTTGCTCTGAAAATATATTTTGCAGCTGTTTTCTGTTTAACTTAACAGGGATTAAATTTAAACATGGTACTTACGCAAGGCCAAATAAAAGATGTGGAAGCTATCGTCACCAAATTTAGTAAAGAACAGTTTGCAGATGAAAAGTTCTTGGAGCTCATAGCTGCAAAAATCTCCAGTATGGTAATGGCGAAAATTGAAGATAAAATAAATAACTTGATGGATAAGTGTAATCAACTTGAAAAAAACGTAATACGTCTCAAGGATGAAAACGAAGAACTCGCAAATACTGTCGATCATCTTGAGCAGTATACGCGGCGAAACAGTATAAGAATTTTTGGCATTGAAGAAAAGCCGAAGGAAAAAGTGGAGGATATTGTCATGGAATTGTTCGATAAGCATCTGGGGGTCAATATCACTGCTGATTGTATTGATAGGTGCCATAGGGTAGGAGTTCCCAAAGCACAAGAGAGAAAACCAAGAGGTGTTATCGTGAAATTTGTGAGTTATCAGTACAGGTCGCGTGTTTGTAATGCAAAGAAAAAGCTGAAAGGTTCTGGAGTTCTTATTCGGGAGGATCTTACTAAACAACGAATGGATTTGTTAAATAGTGCGAGTGAACATTTTGGGTACAAAAACGTGTGGACTAGGGATGGCGTTGTGATAGTGAATAAAGGCAATAAAAAGGTTCATGTTAAAACTGCACGTGATCTTGATAATGTATGTAAAGAGTGAGTACACAATTTATTCGGATGCAAATGCGTAAACGTACTATTTTGATCTTTAATTTGTTTTTTGTATTCCTATATAATTTTTGAATCTATTATTTAATAATTATTATATACTAGTTAACGTATTTACTTGTGTTTATTAATATTTTTTTTTTCTTTATTTTTATCTTTTTTCTTTCTCTTTTTTTTGTTGTTGCTATAGCAATAATAACTGGGTCCTACGTTTTAATTGCAACAAGTTTTATTTCGTGTAGCTAAAATATTTTCTTTAAACTTATATCATGAAGGTCAAAGAATTCAGTCTTTACTATCAAAATGTCAGAGGTCTTCGAACAAAGAGTACCACTTTTTTGAACAACCTTGTGGCCGAAGCGTATGGTTGTATCGTATTGAATGAAACTTGGTTGGATTCAGATATTTATAATTCTGAACTATTTGATTCGCGATACAGTGTCTACAGATGTGACAGAAACAAAATTCGCACTGGCAAAGTCAAAGGGGGCGGAGTTTTAATTGCAGTTAATGAACAATTTAAATCAGAACTGATTGAAACTAATAGTATACTTGAAACTGTAACAGTTAAAGTAAATGTTTTTGGCAAAGTTATTGCAATAAGTACTGTTTATTTTGCACCAAGATGTTCACTTAATAATTTTCAGGAATATTTTAATATGTTAGAAAATATTGAGCTTCTTATAGATAATGAGTTGATTGTTGTTGGTGATTTCAACTCGCCTGAAATTATTAATGCTGCTTATGATCTTGCAAATGGTAGTCAGATAGCTAAAAGTCTGAGAGAGTTTATGAACTTTTTTAATCTGACCATGTATAATAATATACCTAATATAGAAAATAAAACCTTAGATTTAGTCATTAGTAGTTTTGAAGTACAAGTTAATCAACAGATCCATTCTTTGGTACAAATAGATTTATATCATCCTGCGTTGTTAATAACAAAATTTTTCAACTGCTGCAAGCCAGCAAGAGATGATAGTATTATATCAGTTAATAGCTATAATTATAGAAACGCCGACTTTAGGCTACTTTACGAGTTACTCCGTGATACCAATTGGAATGTCCTACACACGTGTACTAATGTTAATGCGGCTGTAGACAATTTCTATGAAATTTTCTACGCTATTATTGAGAGATCCGTTCCCCAAATTACACGCAAAACAAAAAACAAAAATAGGTACCCGTTATGGTTCACCAAAGAAATAATTTCAGATATCAAGAAAAAAAAATTATCATCATCGACATAGAAGCGAGTCTGATTACCATCTGCAAGAGTTTAGACGTCTTCGAATAATGACTAAGCGTAAGGTGTTGTTGGCCCACAAAAACTATATTCATTCTGTTGAAAATAGTATAAATGTTAATGTAAATGAGTTTTGGAATTACGTCAAAAATAAAAAGAAAGATAGTGAAACTAACCAGGTGTACTATTATCAAGGTAGAACTGGTCTTAATTGTGTTGATGCCTCCAAATGCTTCGCCGATTATTTTAGTTCAGTATACAAACCTGGGTCACATTACGACATCAACACAATATTATCTGAATCCAATCAACCTGCATTGGACATTCTTAGCATTGATGCTGTTAAAATTGAAGAAGTAGCTAAAGAGCTAAAAACCTTAAAACCAAAGAAATCGACAGGACCGGACTTAATACCGTCTTATATATTTAAAGCATGCTGGGAAATTCTGCAGTACCCGCTTACGTTACTATATAATTTTGCTTTGAAATCTAACACATTCCCTGATAAATTTAAAATAGCCAGGGTTACACCTATACATAAATCTGGAGATAAAGGTGATGTTGAAAATTACAGGCCCATCTCAATTTTATCTGCACCAGCTAAAGTGTTCGAAAAGATACTGTATAAAAAGATTTTTTACCATGTAAAAAATAGTATAGTCATTGAGCAGCATGGTTTTTTTGAAGGTAGATCAGTCGACACTAACTTAATAACATTTACTAATTTTGTCAGTGAAACTCTTGATTCCGGAGGACAGGTGGATGTAGTATACACCGATTTCGCCAAAGCTTTCGATACAGTTAATCATGATATTTTACTAAAAAAATTATGCGAATTTGGTGCATCTAATACATTAATTTGTTTTTTAAAGTCATATCTACAAAATAGGTACCAATTTGTAAGTTTGTTTGGTTGCAACTCAGATCGATATCTAACACCATCAGGAGTACCACAGGGTAGCAATCTGGGGCCGTTAATGTTTCTTATCCTTATTAATGATTTACCTTTCGGTGTTAAATATTCTCATAGTTTACTGTTTGCAGATGATCTGAAAATTTTTAAAAAAATCAGTAATAATAGTGATGTAGAGCAGCTTCAGAATGACATACATGCATTAGTAGAATGGAGTAATAGAAATAAACTTTATTTCAACATAGAAAAATGTAAAGTAATGACGTATTCCTTAAATAAATTACAAATACTTTCAAACTATGCGATGCATGGGAATATTCTCCGGCGAGAATATCAGGTTAAGGATTTAGGAGTATTCTTTAATCCTAATTTAAAATGGGATAAACACGTTGATTATATAGTTAATTCCTCATTGAAAAACTTAGGTTTTTTAATGAGGAACACTTTTAATTTTGCAACAACCAAACCTATAGTAATACTATATAATTCGATCGTTAGATCAAAACTTGAATATGCGTCTAAAGTATGGAATTCTTCTATTTTAACAAACCAAAAAAAATTGAAACAGTACAAAACAAATTTCTGAAATACCTGTATTTTAAAAAATATGGGCGTTATCCTGAATATGGATCTTTCCATAATATCAGGCGCGAATTTCAAATTTTTAAATTACATCAACGGAGAGAAATAATTGAGTTGTTTTTTTTGTTTAAACTTATTAATAATAATAGAATGGATTGTCCCGGATTGCTGCCTCTTGTAAGATTGTACGTTCCTGCGTATCGAACAAGGCCGCGGTGTGTACTACATGTGCCGTCTCATCGCACTAATTTACGAATGTACTCGCCTATGATAAGAATGCCTATGCTCACAAATTCATTCGTTAGTGAATCAAATGTTAATATTTTCAACGCTTCGTTTCATAGTTTTAAAACGGTGGTGCTCAATTTCTATAAAAATAAATTTTTGCAATAAACACGTAGGGCCAGGTTACTAGGTTACTAGTTACTAGATATAGGTTACTTTAGTTTAGATTAGTTTTAAATATAAGTATAATTGCTTCTTCTTTTTTTTTTTCTCTCACTTTTTTTGTGTTTAATTAATTATTATTTCAATGAAACCGGATAGTGTAATTGGGCGTATGCCCGTTCTATCGGTATATTTTAAATAAATAAATAAATAAATAAATTAGAGTATTCCAATTAAGATTTGGTAGTACTAAAGAACTTGCATTAAAGTTGTAATAACGATCCAACGATGGAAATAAATTGTTATTCAACACTCCGGTGTTTGTCTTTTATTGTCGAGCTCCAGGTACGACAACGCTACATTAAATTATTTTCGGAAGAGACATCCATTTATTACACTCGAAGCTACACTATTGTTTTATTTTCCTGTTTTCCACATGTTTATTGTAAAATTATATGATTTAACATTACTTTGCACAGTTATATTAATATATCTCACTTGAACCACCGAAATTATTGCGTAGTTGTTGACGAACACACTACAAAGCACTGTTGTCACGTATTATGCTGCTGCCTTCGGGACAAGCGTCTACAGACAGCCAGCGAATTTTATTCCCACTTATGTTGTACTTGCGCAAAATGGCGTGTGGGAACTCGTAAGAACTAGAATGACAGGATTGAGTAATGGGGGATTTATGCAACTGTGGTATCGAGGTTATCGATTTGGTTGTAAAATAATAGCGGAAACTGTATCTTCAACGTTTTTATAATGTGCTTAAAATATGTCAAGGTCCAAACTTGATTTCTTTTATGGATTGTTTTTGCTTAGTCTGCAACATAAATTTTATTATAATAATTCTGGGAACTAAATGAAATCATCGATGCGAGTTTTGGTTTTGCTTATGAATAGATTTTTGTCGAATTTTCTTAGAGGAGCTAGGTCTGGCTTTGGTAGAATCAACTATGCAACTTAGAAAAAATAATCCCCGACTGACCAAAGAACTTCGATCGAAAATAGCTAGCATGTTAGGTGAAACACAACCTCCTCCACGTAAAATACAAAGAACAGGACGCGGTACATGTCAGGAGCGCCCCGGAAACAAAGATAGAAAATCAAAATATTCCTGTGAACAGTGCGGAACATTTTTGTGTTTAGAACACATGCATTTTTTGTGTCAAAATTGCAGCCAATTGTCTGACGGCTAGTTTTAATATTTTTCTTCTGTCTACCACACGAATTTAATTTGTTTTAGAGTGAACATTTTGGTTGCTATTTTTACAGTTTCTTTTTATTTTTAAGAATAATTGTTTTAGTTCTTCAATTTTTAGTAGATGTGTGGTTTTTACGGAGCACAAATTTTGATATATTTTGTTTTTTAAAAATATTATAATAAATTTATAATTCTTATGAAGTTTGCGTATTTTTCTTTTAAGTTATAAGTATGAAAATAACACTTTTGCACAAAAATATCAATAAAAAATAAAAAACGTATTTTTTTATAATCTTAAAGTCAGGGTCCATCAGACCCCACCTGGTTGATGATGCAAAAAATTTTCACCTGGGCGATGCCGGGTTAAAAACATACATTCTCTAATAACATATTACCTAAAACAAATTCCCGCTAGTGGAACATTGTTGAAAATAATTTGGGAATCATTAAACAAAAATGTTAATTTTAGCTTTTTGCAGTGTGTCGAACACAAAGATCAAATAATTAGTTCGCTGATTAAAATTTCAGTAAGAACGCTTGTACATGCTTGGTGTAAAGATATAAACAAAAAACTTTGTGGCAGAGATACAAGACCTTATAATGGTTCTGATAATGTGAAACGTAATGCTATTCTTCAATGTTATAAAGGTAGAAAAAATGAATGAATGAATTTTCCAGAATCTTATTTTTCACACCTGGGCACGAGATTTTGTAAATTTTTGTAAATTACAATTATTTTTATTGTATTATATCTCTTGTTTTTGCCAAGATATTGCTAGTTTTAACTTGTTTAGTGTACACAAGACTTGAAATTTCTGTCATTACATTCTGCAGTTTAATTTTGTTATTAATATAAATTAGTCATTATGTTGGCTTATTTATATTGTTTTTTCTTTTTGTAGTAATTAATTTTGTTTTTAAATATGTGTAAAAGATTTATTAATGAAAAAATGTTTCAATAAAAAATTATATTCCTTAACTTTGGTATGATTTACTTTTACAATATGTTAAGTTTAACATAAGGTACTGAAGTTTTATGTTATTCATAATTTTTTTTTGTTGTATTGATATAAAACTGCAGTTTTATTATAACTGAAAGTTCAGTTTTTAAATTCAAAATTCCCGCTTGTGAGTTTAGATCACCTCTCGACCACCAGAGGCGCCGTATACGCTCAAAAAGCACTTTGTGTGTGCGTTATGTATCTATAAAAGTAAGTGATTTGTGACAACTACGATGCGGTGCACATCCTATCCGCCAAAAACAGCAACACATGCATTAATAGTTTCTCAGCGGGTATAATAAAGGTTCAGTGCGAGTGCGAATCACCAAAAAATATCTGTTTCGCTGCCTTAGATGCGATAGAGGGAGCGACTCATCCAATTATAGGAAGTAAATTTTTATAAACTGAGCCGCCATTTTGTAACGGTGAAACATATCGAAAAACTTTAAATACAAAAATTGTTGAGTTTAATGGGACCTTTAAAATGAGGTATTACTTGACCCCTCGTCCTATTTAAGATTTATGAGATAACAACTTTTGAATGTTCTCGCTCTTTTGAAGAGACGAGGGGATACTAACATTTATTTTAGTCCTCATAGTTGGATAGCTAATTTAATGGACTTTAAGTAGCAGCACCAATTTTCCCGGTACAATAGTTCATGTGCGGTTGGGAAAAGGTTTATGTAATGGCTGCTTATTTGATATAATTGGCCGCGATTTCGTTATCGATATTTTCCCTTTTTAAGTTGTTGGGTATAAAAATACCTTTCAAATCAGGTACGACTTTACCCACTTTCTAATTTTAAAAATCTCAAGAACCCCCCTAAAACTATCCTTTTCGGAGCCCAAATAAATATTTTTACCGAATGCCTCGTGTACAATTTATGTAACAAATTTTTTATCCCATTATTGCCCCTTTTAATTAATCTGTCTCGAACAATTTGGCAATCGTGCGAGAATTCCTACATAACATCATCGGAAAATGTGGAAACAGACAGAGACAGAGAAACAGAGTGGGAACTTTGCCCACAAGCCTTTCAAAACTATAACAAACGAAGCAGAATAAATTCATTGTACCCTTATGGCATACACAGTGCACATCCTCGGTACCCGATATTCCCATCCTCATAAAACAGCATGAGATAGATAATCTATTGTATAGGGAAATTCACATGCATGTTTCCTTAAAAGGTGTCATAAATAAAAACCCCGTCATCGCCAATTATTCAATAAAGGGCGGGCAGTATTTAATAAACAACCCTCTTGAAGTTTATTGCTTGTTTTTATCTGCAAAAAGCTTTTACGTAAAAATTCCGCTCTTTTATGCAGGTGTTCAAAATGCAATAAAAATTGTCAACACCAAATATTTAACCATAAGAAAAGAGGGCTGCAGCTGCAAATTATTGCTTGCGTGCAACCTTCCTTTTAGTGCATTTCTAAGAATCACGGTATAGTGGAGCGGATAGATCTCTGAAAAACCCAGGAGCATTTTTTTTTTGAAGTATAAAAATATGAGACCGGTGCCATTTTGTTAATAACACTTTGGAGTATCTCAAAATGAAAATTACAACATTTTTTGTTAGTACCACTAAAAGTTGTAGCTATTTAAACCGAAAAACTAATATTTTCTTTTGAGGCACATTCAAGCATTTATTTCGAAAATCGTATCATCTAGAGCAATCGGTCTGTTTTCATGTTGTAGTGAATTATTTTCTGTATATTTTGATAGTAATAATACCGGCGTTTTAATTTTTATTTTATTACTAAATCGCAATTAATTAAGGAATTCAACCTAACGCATTACTTTAATCAAGTAACTCTAAAACAAGATTTCACGAGATAGATTTCGTTTTTTTTTGGTACCAACAGATAATGTGAAGTGTGTGCATCATTTTATCATCCACGATGTTTAGTGACGTTTAAAAAATAAGGTCCGACAATACAGAAAAACTATGCCGGTGTCCCATTTAGGGTGATCGAACCGGTTTGCCGGACAATACCACTTGTCGGACACTTTCCACAAACAAGGAATAAAATAGCAAAACCTCTAGGACTTCACCTTTTCCAACTTATCATGCGTTGCATACGTTATCTTAACTGGTAGTCTTATCGCAGTTGTTGGTCAACAGACAAAGAAGAAAATAAATTCAAAGATGGCCAAGGTTTAGCGTGCGCGTCAGTTTACCGCTTGTTCAACAAACACTGTAGTGGGAAGTGCTTTGGGAAATAGTAAGTAAATATTGTGAAAACTATTTTCTTACCGCCATATCGATTTTGCATGATTAGAATATGACTAGCGTCAATTTTCTGCATAAAAATCGTACTTTATTTGGGTCTTAACCTCTAAAATCGGGTGTCCGGGAAACTGGTTCCAGAAAACTAAGTAAGACCCGTTTTCGGACACGGTGTCCGAAAACCGGTATCTGGCGTAAAATTTTTATCTATCTTTGTCTAATACTTGCAATAGTTCTATACCTGTACGCCTTACTCCCGTTACTCAATTATATATAAAGAATAAGGTAACCAGTTTTCGGACGCCGTTTTCCTTGCTTATGAGGTAGACGTAGCACTCGTTGTGTGGGCGTCCGAAAAACGATAGTTTTCAGACGCATTAGAATTTATTTACAGTAGGTATATGTGATTACCATTGCGTGCATAGGTGTCCGAAAAATACCGTTTTCCCCTGGATTCATGTTTATTTAATTTTAAACAAATTCAACGTTATGAATCCATCATAGTAGGTACCAGGTAGGTACCTATCTAAAAAGACTGGTTTTTAAGATGGCGAAAACAAAACCGGCATCCAAAAAACTAGAATCCAAAAATATTTTGAAGGCAAAAAACCGTAAATTTTGTACATACTCCAATGCTTCACTTCAAGCAGCCCTACAGGCTATTCGAGAAACTGGAATAAGTGTAAGAGAAGCCAGCAGGTGTTATGGCATCCCCAGAGCCACCGTGCATGATAAATATACTGGAAAATCTTCACCTGAGAAGAAAAAAACCGGACCGCCACCATTGCTGACTGTGGAAGGTGAGAAGAAAATTGCAGACTGGGCTATAAATATAGCAAAATGTGGCTTCCCAATCTCGAAAACCGATCTGATGGAAGCTGTAGCAAAAATTGCAACTGATACCGGTAAGGCAAACTCCTTTCCTAATGGTAAACCTGGGATTAGATGGTACAAGGGATTTTTGAAAAGACACCCCGAAATTTCCCAAAGGGAAGCAGAGGGAATCAACAAAGCGAGGGCTTTAATAACTGAAGAATCCATTCGATCATGGTTCTGCGCTTTGCGAAAATATCTAGAAGACAACAATTTTCAAGATGTGTTAGGAGACCCCAGTAGAATATTCAACGGGTACGAATCAGGATTTTCCTTGTGCCCTAAGAGTGGTAAAGTACTCGGACCAAAAGGTTGGAAAAATTTGTACGTAATTAAGTCCGGCAAGGAAAAGGAAAATATCACTGCCCTTATTACATTCAATGCATCAGGAGCAATATGTCCCCCTTTGGTCGTATTTCCCTATGTAAGGCCACCTAAAGCTCTTGTAGAAAATGTCCCTAGGAATTGGGTTATCGGAAAATCCGACTCGGGTTGGATGAATGGGGGCGTTTTTTTCGAGTACATCTCAAATGATTTTAACTCATGGCTGACAAGAAACGAAATAAAGCGACCAATTTTGTTATTAATAGATGGGCATAAATCCCATATGACGATGCCGTTAAGTCACTTTTGCGAACAACATGTTATTATTTTATACGCTTTACCCCCAAACACGACTCACATATTGCAGCCGGCTGACGTGAGCGTGTTCAAACCTATGAAACAAGAATGGAAGAATACAGTTAAAAATTGGCAGAAACGTGCTGAAAATTCGAATCAAATAATCACAAAGATTAATTTCTGCAAAGTATTTGAAGAGACACTGCAAAACACGCAAATGCAAAGTCATATTGTAAAAGGGTTCCGTAAATGCGGGTTATATCCTTTTAACCCTGAAAGTGTGGATTACACAAAATGTGTTAAAAATTTCCTTGAAAAAAATTGTCAACAACAAACCGTTTCTACAAGTGCCTCGGAACAAACATTAACCGTAAATGATTTCGATGCTGCTAGGAGAGTAATCGAGTCAATTTCCAATGATTTGAAAAAATATGGAAATTGAGGAGGGTATGCTTTTGAACTTTGGGAACAATTCGTGCACAAGTAATGAAAACTCAGAATTGAAAGTATTTACTGAATTGGAAAACGTACCCCAAAACAATGACATTGACGCCGGGGATGAAGAAGTAACTGCAACTAAGAGTAAAATTGTATCAGAAAAAGAAGATCACATTGAAATTATTGAAACAGATGACTTTTGTCAAAACGAAATTGTAACTTTAACAGAAAATGAAAAAGAAAATCGAAATGAAAAAGAAAACTGGGGAGAAAATGAAACATACAATGAAAACGAAGCAGGTAATGAAAATGAAAACGAAGTAGGTAATGAAAAAGAAAACGAAAGAGAAACTGAAAGCGGCAAAAAAACTGAAACGGAAATAGAAAGCGACAAAGAAAATGGAACAGTAATTGAAAATGACAGAAAATGAAAAAGGAAACGAAGAAGAAAATGACAAAGAAAATAAACAAGCAAACCAACAAGAAAATGACAAAGAAAGTGAAACTGAAACTGAAAAAGAAACTGGGGAGAAAATGAAACATACAATGAAAACGAAAAAGGCAATGAAAACGAAGCAGGTAATGAAAATGAAAACGAAGCAGGTAATGAAAAAGAAAACGAAAGAGAAACTGAAAGCGGCAAAAAAACTGAAACGGAAATAGAAAGCGACAAAGAAAATGGAACAGTAATTGAAAATGACAAAGAAAATGAAAAAGGAAACGAAGAAGAAAATGACAAAGAAAATAAACAAGCAAACCAACAAGAAAATGACAAAGAAAGTGAAACTGAAACTGAAAAAGAAACTTGCACAAAAAATGAAGAAAAAAGCTTAGTTCTGGTCAAACAGACTGATAGTAACACAACTGTTATATTACACAATAAGATACATGATAGTACAAATAGTGACAGTAGGGGTGAAAAGGCTCAAAATAAAGAAAAAAAAAACAAAGATATAACGGATGGAAATAAAGAAGCCAGTGAGTCTAGTAACAAAGAAGAAGAGGCGACGGATGGAAATAAAGAAGCCAGTGAGTCTAGTAACAAAGAAGAAGAGGCGACGGATGGAAATAAAGAAGCCAGTGAGTCTAGTAACAAAGAAGAAGAGGCGATCACTCCTGACCCTTTTGAAAAACATCTGACATTCCCAGAAGAATCTTTGAAAAAAAAGCATGACGGTCCCGTGAAAGATAAACTACCTAATGCAATATCATCAGTAGCGTGGAGAGTTTATTACAGTCGTAAAGATGATGAGAAAAAAGAAAAAATGGAAAAGGCTAATCTGAAAAGAAAAGCCAGGGAAGAAAAAAGGAGGCAAAACCAAACAAGACAAACCAAAAAGTCAAAAAAGAAAGCGGCGACAAGTAGGAAAGACAATACAAAGACACAGAGCTCAACAAGCAAAAATAATGTTTTATGCACTCTCTGTGAAGAAGAGCTTATCAGCGATGCCGAAGATGACGAAAGCAAAAACATAAGCTGTGATAAATGCCCTCGGTGGTATCACCTCAAATGTACTCATATGTCAGACTTGACGTACAATGATGCAGCTCAAAAAGACTACATATGTGACATGTGCCGATAAAAATAACTACCTAGGTAGGCATCTACCTCATTCTCTTAGTGCCTTATTGTAGAATGATCAGTTTAGGTTTCAACCTTAAAATGAATAATTTATTTTTTGTTAGGTCCTATTATAATACCAACTTAAGTAAACTTTTACTTCTGTTAATGTTCTAAAGGTTATATTTAGATGCTTTTTTGTATACATAGGTGTATTCGTTTTTTTATTTGTTTCTTGTTTCTTTACGTTTTCTACCAAAATATACGTGCAGAATTATTTGTGTGTATCATTATAAAAATATTTTCTTTCACAATGCTGTGTTCTTTTTTTACCTATTTGTGAATTCATGTCTGACTACAATTTTTCGTTCATCACTGGTAGGTATCGAAAAGTACTGCTTTTCAACCAGTTGTCCGAAAAATGGTACATCGGTGTCTGAAAATTTGTCTATGGTGTCTGAAAACTGGTAAAATTGACTTTCTGACTTTTAAAAATCACAATCAAAAAATAATTAGCGTGTAATGTTTCTTTTTCGTCTAAATCAATTCTTCAAACTTCAAATAATGCATTTACGCTGACAGAATTTGTTTCATAGCATAAACTAAACATTTTATTAAGTGTTCAATGCAGAAAAACTGTTAGATGTTCGAAAACCGGTTCGGTCACCCTACTGGCGAGACAGAGCGAGAGAGCCTTATACTACATCGTCGCGTGCTAGAACGGTATCGCGCATCCACCACAATTCTACACGTTCATGTTATGTATCAGTCGTGATTAAACTTGTTTAACCCTTAACTACAGACGTGCGGTCTGTGAGGCCTCTAGTGGGGGTCAAGTTATGCAGTTTACCCCCTTCCCGCCTCCAACGCGCTTATACGTCTAGTTACCTTTCGGTTGATCGGCCTGCATCTTGCATCAAAAGATAAGCACGTTTTGTTTATTTTTGTTTAAATTGTGCACGTTTCTATAACAGGTGCGCGTCTGGGTAAGTAGGATTTTTTATCAACTTTTATGCTCGCTATTCTGAGACTGCTTTTATTACGTTAGACGAATGGATTCACAACCTAGTACTTCGAAAGGTGTTCGTTTTGGAGATGTCAATTACGAAGAAACATTGCAGAAATGGTTCGATGTCGTTGACGTAGATAACAGTGATAATGAATTGGATCTTGCTGAAATAGAGAGCCAACATGATACAGAAAGTGAACAGGAGGTAGACATAGAAGATAGTGCAGCAGATGAACGAAAACAAAGTGACAGCAGCGACAAAGAGGTTATGTCAATTGATGAAAATGATTCGGAGTCAGATGAAAATACACGGACATTGAAACATAACATTGTTCAAAAATTGCCTGGCGTTATAAGTAATTTTCGACAAGAAACAAAACTAAATCCTGCAGCAATATGGAATTCTTTAGTCACTGAAGATATTCTACAAATTATTTTGAAGTGGACAAATTTAAGACTTGCTAGAGAAAGAAGTAAATATGAAAATCAGAGTCACGGCGGCCTTCGTGATGCTGATCTAACAGCACTCAAAAGTTTTATAGGACTTTTGTTATACACGTCTATTTTCAAATCAAATACTGAAAACTTCAGATCCATTTCTGCAACAGATGGTTCAGGTCGCGACATATTTCGATGCGTGACAAACGTAAATAGATTTGCTATTCTTTTAGATCTCAGCGGAGGAGCAATGATCCGTTAGCACTCATATCCGAAATATTTGATATATTTGTGTCCAATTGCCAAAAGATTGGGCACAGGAGCATGCATTGACGAAATGTTGGTAAGTTTTAGGGGGCGATCAAAATTCAAAATGTACATGCCGAACAAACCAGCCAAATATGGCCTAAAAATAATGGTTTTATCTGATGCGAGAACTGGCTACTTTTATAACAGTTACATATATTGTGGAAAAGACTCCGATGGCCGAACTTTGTCTGATGAGGAAAGGCAGAAATATTCGAAACCTACGCAATCAGTACTCAGACTTTCAAAACCTATATTCGGCTAGAATAGAAACGTAACTGCCGATAACTGGTTTTCATCGGTGGAGCTCGTTAAACTGCTAAAATCGAAAAAACTGACATACGTTGGAACATTAAAAAAGAATAAAAAAGAGATACCTAAAGAATTCCTTCCTGCCCGATCTAGAATTGTAGGCACTGCTACATATGGATTTACTAAGAATATGACTTTGTTATCATATGTGACAAAAAATAAAGCAGTTCTATTAGTTTCTTCTCAGCACCACAGCTCCTATACAAATCAGGATACAGAAAAACCAGAAATAATTGATTATTATAACTGTAATAAAGGAGGAGTAAATGCTTTGGATGAAAAATGTTCGAAGTATACCACAGCTCGACGAACTAGGAGGTGGCCAATGGCTATCTTCTTTAGAATTTTGGACATCTCATCAGTGAATTCGTATATTTTACATCAGTCTTTTAAAGATAATCCAAATATTAATAGGTATACTTTTGTAAAAAAATTTGGCTTTCCAACTAATAACTCCTGAGTTGAAAAGACGAGTGATTAATTCCCACATCGGTCGTGAGGTAAGAATGAATATAAGGCAAGTGTTAAAAATAAAGGAAGAATTTCATCTAAATGAAGAACAGGAAACTGGAAAACTCAGAAAGAGAAAAACTTGTTCATTGTGCCCTTCTGCAAAGAAAAGAAAAACTTTCTACTTCTGTTATATATCCAAAAAACCGGTTTGTTTAGAGTGTACCAGAAAACCGTGCAAAACTTGTTCTTCGTAATTCAAGAACTTTGCGGCTTGTTGTTTTGTAAGTGTTTACTTAATTTTTATAGCAGGTATGTTTTTTAGGTTGATTTGTGGTTAGAATTAAACATTCCTGTAAGCAAGCTTAATAATATTTAGTTCTTTAGTGTTTATATTATATCCAAAGAGACCCATGACTTTTTTTCGTTAATTTCGCACTTTTATGAAATAAACTATATAAGATTCGCTTTGTTCTTAATTCCAACTATCCTATTAAGTAAAATGTGTTGCTAATGACATTAGGAAAAAGAATTACTAAGTATTATATCAAAAATTAAAAATTAGCTGAAACTGCATTACAAAAAAGAAAGCGGTCTGTTAGACCTCACGTCTGTGCGTATGATAGTGAAACGGTCTGTAGTTAAGGGTTAAAGGGTTTGTTTCAGTATTAATTTTGTGAAATTTAAAGGTTAGTACTAACTTCTACTATATTTAGGCCCGGTCTTTCCACCTTCTATTACACTTGATAATAACTTTATTCAGCTATTAACTTCTCAAGGCGTCTTTCCACTTCCCAATAGCGTTTATTTAGCTAATAGCGGCTCTTAGTAGCTAGATAAGTTATTAGGCAGATCAATCTCCTAATAAGCCCAAGAAGTTCCTATTAAGCAATTCACGCGTGCGCATAAATAGCAGTTTGCGGTACAACTGTCAGATCGTTTTAAATTTTATAACCTCAAATTTGAATTTTGTTAACGATGGACGTTTTCGAGGATTTTCAAGATATTTTGGATAATGATCTCGCTGAAATTGTCGATTTTGTGAATCCCGAGCGGCATCCGTACACAGTACGCCCAAGGCCAAATAATATGGACAGATGGAACGAAAGTGAGTTTGTCAAGCGATTTCGCATATCAAAAGATTCAGTAAGACAAATACTTGCTGAAATAGAAGTGAATTTGGAACATCCTTCAGATAGGTACTAGTGATACTTGATATTATAATTATGCATTGTCAATTAAATGTCTGTTGTAGAAATCATGCAATTCCATCGTTGGAGCAGCTACTTTTAACGTTGCGATTCCTTGCTTCTGGAAGTTTTTATATTGCAATTGCGAATTTTGGTGGCATTCATAAATCCACAGCGGGAAAAATTATTCATCGTGTGGTTAGTGCTATCGCTGAACGAAGACCACACTACATAAAATTTCCAGCTACGCAAGAAAAAAAGAACCGGAGGATTGTTGAGTTTGGCCAAATTGCCCGTTTCCCGAGAGTAGTTGGAGTCATTGATTGTACACATGTTAAATTACAATCACCAGGTATGTTTCTTCTGTTGAATAAATATTGTGATGTAAGTTATTCATTTTATTACAGGCGGAGCAAATGCAGAATATTTTAGAAATAGGAAAGGCTATTTCTCTTTGAATGTGCAAGCTATTTGTTATGCAAAACACCTGCATTACCGATATAGTGGTTCGATGGCCTGGAGCAGCCCATGACACTCACATTTTTAACAATTCAGCCATCATGATGAGGTTTGAAACAGGTGAAATGGGCAATCTTCTACTTTTAGGGGATAGTGGATAATGTCACGTCGGGAATACTTAAAAACAGTCCCATCGTTTGATGGAACGTCCTACAAACTAGCAGAGCATGCAAGATCTGCAGAAATTATTATTAATCAGTTCTTCGTGGGAGGCCAACAAGACTTATTTTTGCAAAGATTGGTTTTATCAGCATTCAGAACTAAACGCACTGGAAAAGCCTTACTTTCGACAAGTGGTAGAGAAATTGCCACTTGGAGCGAGTTAAAAAACAATTTTACTACAATGTTTCGCAGATCAGAGATCAGAAGATTCCCTTTTAAGAGATCTCAAGCTCTTAACACAAAAACAAGAATCGGTACAAGAATATTTCGAAAAATGTCAAGAAGTTTGCAGCCTCTTGCACTTGAACGTGTAATTAACCGAACAAGACGCAGATGTAAGAATAACAAAGAAAAATCTCTACGATAAATTAACTTTAAAAGCATATCTTTCCGGATTAAAGGAACCACTAAAGGAAGAGATCAAAGCATAATATCATACCCCTAGGACCTATAGAAAGAATACCTTAAAACTAAGCAAAAAATTAATTTTCACTGTATTTTTAATTTTAAGGATGGAGGAGTTATATGTACGCATACTTTGTTATCATTAAACTAAATGATAACAAACTTCCTTTGTCTTACAGGAAATTAGAATATAAACATATCTTAACACCCATTATAATTGTTTATTGAATACATCCTTGTATTGCAGGAAACAATATCTAAACATTTACATGTTAAATCTATATAAGGTTTGAATCACTATTTTTAAGTTAGTTATTATGTTCGATTGCTACTGTAAACTTCATGTAATTCCGTTCTTGATAACATAAAATTAGATTTTTCCAATTATCAAGATCGTTAAACTTATTTATCATCGTCAAATTGCGAGGAATACCTTTGTTATGTAATAAATAAGTGCTAAATAGTTACTTTTTCGGCATCCTTGCTCGTACCTGCATTTTCTTTCCTGAAAAAAAACTTTATTAAAATTGGTCATGATTACTTTTTACCAACTCGTAAATAATAATTTTTTGCAGCACTGATTCGTTTAACATTTCTGCTGCTTATTATTCGAATGAGTATATAAATTTCAGATTCAAACTTCCCGACTGTATATATATACAGGGTGCCTAAGATAAGCGCCTCAAGCACCACTGGATCAGATAAAGTACCACCGTACATAACCAAGGCTTTTTCAAAGCAACTTCTTCAACCTTCGGAATTTCTATTTAATTTGGCATTAAACAAGAAGGAATTTCCTAAAAGATGGAAGGAAGCAAGAGTTGTACATACTAGTTTATAAGGATGGTCCAAAAAACGAGGTTACAAACTATAGGCATATTTCAATTATTTCGTCTATTGCAAAAATGAATTTATCATATTTGAGAGAATACATGCTCATGTAAAGAATGTCATTTTAAATTGTCAGCATGGATTTACAAAAAAAAGGAAGCACCGTTACTAACTTAGTAACATTTAACAATTTTGTATTAGGTCAATTAGGCAATAAAGCTCAAGTCGATTGCATCTACAAGGACTTCAAGAAGGCCTTTGACAAAGTGTCTCATGAGGAGGTCCTTCTGGCTAAACTGAAGCAATATTCTTTTGGTAAACAAGAAGTTTAATTTATGAATACCTGCCTAGTTAACAAGAAACACGTAGTGCAAATCAACCGCAGTGTGACAAAGAAATTTAGTCCAAGTAGTGGTGTTCCGCAAGGCATATCATTGGGGCACTTGCTGTTTACAGTGCTAATAGACTCATCTGAAGTTCTAGAATCCGCCAATGGCTTACTCTTTGCGGATGATTTAAAATTATATCGAAGTATTCTAACAGTGAATGATTGTAGTGAATTACAAGAAGATTTGAATAGAGTGTTGAACTGAGGCGACAGTAACAAGCTGTTTTTCAACGTTAGCAAGTGTAATGTAATCACGTATACTACACCGAGAAAAGAGAAATTGTTAAATGAAACAATTTGTGCAAGTTGAAATTTTAAACATTCAATCAAACAAAATTTAGTTGATTGTAGAAAAAACTGTTTATCCTAAACGTTTGGAAATGATTGAAGCAAAATAAAAAAAAATTAAGTTATTTTCATTGCTTGAAAATATTTGCACATTGAAGTAAGGAAAGTTGAATGTTGTCTGAAGGTACCGTTAAATTCGTACGCTAAAATAATATTCATTGTTGTTTAAACATACTTGAATTTTTACACAAAGTTTGGTGGGGTTTGCACCTACAGACTCCGTAGTTTTAACTGAAACTTTTTCATGTGCATTGGTTCAAAACGATAAAAATGTTAGTTAAACGCTTTGGATATTCGAATACTTGATTCAAGAACGTGCTGTTTTAAATCAACATAATAAATGATATTGGCGTAGCATATTCGTTTATTAAAGAGGAGCTTGCGCATTAATTGATTTAGTAACCGTTTATTGTTCAATGAATCATAAGCGTCAGTTTTATTGCGGTGGTCATCGAAGTGTGCAGCGGTTATACTATAATTTTAAAATTTGCATTTGCAGTACCTAGCTGTGAAATTTAGGTAGGTAAGTACTATTTTTATTTGTTAACGTAACATTAAGTAACCGGTGAATTCTGACATCAACGAGTTGTACCAACAAAGCGTCCAGGAGAACAGTACGCAAGAACCTATATCGTGGAAAAAAACACCTGAGACCATAATCGCAGCCGCGCGCAAAGGCTAAACAGACCATCGTCGCCAGTAACCCCTAGCACGGCATCAACAAGTATAATTTAGATAAAATAGGAACAACAACCCCAAGTTAAAAACAAGTTATGGCAAAAAACAAGGAGAGCCAACGCTGCAACAAGAAGAGGGTACATACCTGTGATACACTGGGAAAATGAATTGAGGACAGCGGAAAAAGCCCAGCGGCCAATAAACGCAATGGACCAGTGGCAACTGGCGCCAGCTTCAACTACAGAGGTAATCACAGAAATAATACACTACTTAAGAAAAATAAGACGACAGGAATAGACCAGGTACAAGTGGATTTGCTATAAGCCGCCCCAACAACCTTTACAGAAACAGTATGTCAAACGATAGAAGAAACCTGGATACGTAATAAAGCACCAACGGAATGCATTACAACCATGCAAATTCTCCTACCAAAGGTTAAACACCCGAAATTAACGACAGACTACAGGAAAATCAGCCTTTGCAGTGTAGGCTACAAAAGATAAGCGAAATATCTGTTGGGAGTACTGGGCGAGACAACCATGGAAATACCGTCGTACTGTGAGAGTTCACCTCTTGAGATCTTATTACTAATTTACAGGTAAAGGTAAAGAGTAGATAATTTTAACAGGTAGTTTAAGAATAACAGACATTAGATTTAAATAAGGAAATACTTAAGTTTGGTTTTATTTTTCTTACCTTAATGGGTTAATTCGTTCTATGCTATTGTTGGTAATTACAATAGTTAGCAATTGATTTACACACGTGTATTCATACATGCGTGGGAATGCACGTGTTATTTTCTTGTATGTAAAAGGTCTGCAAATAAATTAGTTTAATACACTTTAAAATCACATTTTATTTGAGGATGTGTGTGTCGTTGCGGAATTAGCGCAAGAACCCAAGTTGCAGGGCTCACATTAGCAGGGATTAAGTTGTCAGAGAACAGGTACCGCGTTTGAAGAAATTGAAATACTAGAAAACGCCGAGGATTCACGCATTAACATAAATTAGGGTGGCTTTAACATAATAATTAAATTAGGATTCAGGAAACTCAAGAGTGCGAATTTTTGAGTGTGTGGAATTTTGTAGTGTTGCGCCAATGAAATTAACTTTCACAACCGGACTGAAATTTGATTGAAAAACTTGATGCACAGCCAAATCTTGGAGGCAGGATTTGCAATTTTTGCAAAATTATATTGGGTGAAGAGTCATCATTTTTAACTTATATTATAACAACTTCATAATAGCCACAACTACTGTATACGGATTTAAAAAACCGCAATCACACGAAAGCCAACTGAATGGCACTTTGAAGAATGAAAAAGAAAAAACTCAAACTATTTCAACTAAACACGGAGGAAGAAAACAATTCGACGGCACATAAAACTCTAGAAGGGAAACAATAACCGAACGACTCACCACATCAAGAATTGAATTTTAGGCACATATTCTGAGAAGACATCAACCTTCCTCGGCAGCAAGCTTACGCCATGGAAACAGAAAAAAAAGATCGGAATAACGTGGAATACATCATTGGAGCGGGACATTCAAAACACCGGCATACCTAAACATACATAGGAGGAATGGACAAGAAGAAAATAGGATATACGAAGAGAGACAAGAATTTACGCACTAATTGAAGAAGAACAGGCTAACGGAGAAGAACAGGCCGACGAAGAAGAAGAGGCAAAAACACGGCAAGGAAGGGGAAAAAAAGAATTTCTCCATTAGATTACAAAATTACGGTTTTTTCAAGTTTCTACAAAAACCGTTCATTTTAGATGTAGGGATGAAATTACAAAGTCCCCTTACCTTTCACCGTAGAATCCACTGGTGAAGAGAAAAGGGGAGGTTGCTATTTAAAAAAATTAAGTTATCGAATTTTAGAGATAGCAAAACTCGGCGCCAATTTCTGAGCATCCTGTATAATTTTTTTAGAAAAGTTTTCAACGATTTGGGAAGCTATAGGTCTCATTTGAGCAAACCCTGAAAATATTTGGCCCGACTCGCATGGATTTCCAAAAATTATTTTTTTTCTGGAAGGCTGCATCTGCCAAATTTTTCGAAAAAACTGGAATAACTCAAAAATAGTGCACTCTAGACATATAATGTTTTACATGAAGTTATATTGCAATTCAGTGTAGATTCCGAAAATTTAATAAAAATTGGGACATTCCATTTAAAATAAGGAAGTTGGGGTCCATTTCCGCTATAACCGGAAGTTACAGAAAACTGAAAATATGTTAGCTGAAACGAGCTCTTTAGAAAACTCCTGTATACAAATTTGTAAAAAACTAGTCCCAGTAGTTTCCCGTATACATATCGACTCAGCTCGTCATGAAGGACCCTGTATTTGCAATGTCGGCGTTCGTAGCTGTAATAATAATAAAAACCTAGGTTAGCTAACCTGCATGTGTGATATTAAAGAATATTCCAAATAAAAAAAAATGGTTGGGACACAGTTATTAAAATTACTTTTTATTCGCTCCACTCCCAATAGGTAGTCTGTACGCTTAAAAAACATAAATTGTGAATGACATATGTTGACAAATGGCCATTAAGAACCATCTCCTAATACAAAGTTTCTATAAAAGCTGTGTAATGTTGTGATGATATTTATTTTTCAAATGTCATATATTACTTAGTCACTTACTAAGTAACTAAGTTAGATAATAAGGATCCGTGTCGTTATTCAATTTTGTAATGCACTAACATGAATGGTTCTATGATTACTTATTTAAAACATATTTATCACTTCTTAGAAAATAAATTGAATAGAATAATATGTTTTTGTAGAATTCCTAAGACCTATTATATTCTTGCACGTAAACATTTACTATAAAGAAAATTCTTAGTTTTAAGAAGTTAGTCTTGTGAAAACACTCAAAGGCGTCTGCCGCCGAAGGCTCTATCCGTTCATTTATTGAACTTAACTAAAATATTATCAAATAAACTTCTATATTTGTTAATTGTTCTTTTTATTAATTTCTCCTTAACAAGAGTAATTAATTGGTGTCAGAAGTGGAATTAAAATCAGTGTCAGAAGAATCTTTTCTACCAGTTCCTGCTACATCTTTTTGAAGAAATAATTACTTTTCTACTTCAAATTCGACACTGGAAGTTCGAGTGTTGACGTTGGTTGTATCCATCATGACATCTCAACTTCACATCTCGACATCTCAACTTCAAGTCAAACCATTTTCGACTTCACTGCATTTCCTTGTTCTTTCCAAATATTCAAAAAACCGCTGTTTCCTACGTAAAACGAAGTGAAGATCCGAGAGCAACAACAATCCATGACAACTGTACACTTGACTGTATATTTTGCGTGAGCATCATCCTTTAATACATTTGCTTTGTTTGGATTCAATGTATCCCTCATTAACGACCTTATTAAATCAAGATCCAGACACTTCCGCAATGCCTAATTCAGAACATTCACGACATTCCTCTGTCCATAATTCAGAAATAGATCCTGAAGAAATCCCCATGCCTAACCTATCATTAGGAGAATTATTTAAATTTATACATCCTTTCGATAGTACGCGTGAAGATTTGCATGCGTTTATTCAACAAATGAATACTGCAATAGCATGTGCAAATCCTCGACAATATTTCCCTTTGCTAAAATATGCAATTACTCAACTGAAGGGTAAAGCTAGCGTATTAACCTCTACTCGTACCTTTCCTAACTGGAAAGAATTAAGAGACTTTTTGTTACTCCATTACCAAGACAAAAAACATCATTCCCAATTAATAAACGAACTGACTAATTTACAACGAAAATCTAATGAAAACTTAATTTATTTTTTAGAACGCATTGAAATGCGTTTAAAACGCTTAACTGTGTCCATTTTTGTACATTAAAAACTTTGAAATTTTCCGTATACCTGGTAAACGCTGCACTGTTGCACTTTGCAGCAATAGTCTCACGAAAACAAGTAAAATTTCCACTAGATCGATTTCATATCATCGTTTCCAAATAAATCCTATTATACGAACCCAGTGGATACATTTATATCGCCGAGATGGCACAAGGAATCCTGATTCGTGCCATGTTTGTTCAGATCACTATAAGCAAGACGATTTTGAGAAAAATTTCAAGTCCGAATTAATGAGTCTACCAACAAAGCCGTTATTGAAAGCCGACGCTATACCTTCTTGTAATTTAGGAGAAAAACGTGTGTAAAATATGTTCGACAAGCGGACGACCGAGAAAAACGGTCGAATAATCGTAGTACAAAGCAGGAAATTAGGACCGTCATAATTTCATCCCAAACCGAACAAAATGCATCAAATGAAGTCAATGAACAAAACATTACTAGCCAAACATGTTCAAATTGTTGTAAATTGTAAACTGAAAATAAACAGCTACAAACGTCACATAAAGAATTAGAGCAACAGTTAAAAGACTAGACTATTAAATTAACATGTTCTCAGGACCAATTGTCGGCGCAAGTCGGCGCTCATTAAAGCTAGCATTTGTAAAATGTAATAAACAAAAAAAAAGAAAATTCAAAGAAGTGGAAAACATCTTTAGAAAATGATCGAGCACTAAAAAAGGTTTTTTACTCCTACCCAAAGTATTGGTAGAAAATAAAAAAAGAGTAAAGTGGGAAACCGAAGATATTACCAGAGCGTTCACTTTGCGATATTTTAGCAAACGTGCATATACACAGCCGTCTCTACTTAACAAGCCGTGCTGCTTAAAATTTTGCAACATGGTTCGGAGGCCTATTGCCAGACCGTGCGCGTCATTGAATTTATGACTAATCTGCTTTATATCACCATTTCTATAAGATTTGTTGTGTTGACCGCATGTTTCCTTAGTGCATAATACCTTCCAAACAACATTAATAGCGAGAAAAGCGTGTTCTCTAAGCCCAATCTGTGAACAAACCTTTTGAAGTGTGTTTTAGTGGAAATTTCTGCAGCAAGTTTCTGTATATATTAAAATAGGGGAACCAGGTAAGAATATTAAATATTAATATTAACATTACAGGAAAAAAAATCAGAAAACGATATTTGAAATATTGCCGTCAGTATAATTCAGCTACACACTTGAAAACTCGCAATGTCATAAAATGACCGATTAATGCTTTCTTTAATTTTTCAGATGCCCCGTCATTGTTGTGTCCCTGGCTGCAAAGCCAATTATACTTCGACATTAAAATCGGAAGTACATATAACAACATTTTCATTTCCAAAAAACGATGAATTACTAAAAAATGGCTAAGAGCTATTCCTAGAGAAGAATTAACACCAACATCAAATTTAGCAGTGTGTGCAAAGCATTTTACTGAAAGTGATATTATTTGGCATAATAAATGGCGTAGTGTAGACGGAACGAACAAACCAACAGTTACTTTTGCGGCAACCAAAATTAGTAGAAAATGCAGTTCCGTCTATTTTCCCCAAATTTGCCTGCATATCTGTCTAAAGAGACTACCATTAAAAGGAAAGATCTGGAAGCGCGACGCCAAGAAATTGTAAACAGACAAGTTAAGTTAGTTGCAAGTTTTGAAAATGCAGATAAAATCAATAATTTTAGAGAATTACAGGAACACTTTTCTAGAAAATTCAAACTTTCCAGTGAATGTAATATTATCATAACAGAAACAACTTTTTATTTCTACACGCTTAATTTTGAAAATGGATTAAATACTGCAAATAGTATTTGCATTGATAACCAATTATACGTAAAAATCTTTCGTGCAAAAAATGAGCTTTAATTTAAAGATTTAAAATGGGTTCTTCCATATAAAATATAACTTGAAAATAAGCAAATGGTCGCAATTAGAAAATATTTCGGAAAAATATAAGTTTTCTTGTCAAATTAATAGTGAACAAACTATAAATCACCTTTTACAAAAACGTTTGGGTTACCTGACAAAAGCTGTACAAAAATTTAACCTGGAGGATTTCTGAACAGTCGACAACTTTCAATAACTGGTATTAAATTGGTTCCTGATATCACTTCCCTGCCATTATCATGGCAGAAATGGAAGTCGAGGATGAACAATTGGAAAAGTCTACTGAAACTGGCCATTATGTGGTATGTGGCAATTCGTCTGATCGTCATTTTATTTGTGAAATTTTGGAATTGGATGGTCCAGAACTAACAATTATTTTGTGTTGGAAAGAAACGAAGCATGGTTATTTTTCCTCTGGTAGAACGGCATTACAGTATTTCAAGACAACGATGTTGTATTATATATACGAGTATTAATATTTCGAACGTTATTTTTGTTTTACAGCTGATCATGAGTGCGTCAGATAGAAATAGGCCACTTACAGATAAAGAACTGGCGGAAATGTTGGAAGAAGACGATTTTTGGGAAGATGAAGGTAACAACGTAGAACACATAGAAGCTGTCGCAAAACGAGGAAGGAAATGCTCTGGAACAAATACTCAACAGTGGCGACCAAAGCAATGCAGATGAACAAAATATAGAAACATTTCGTGAACGTGACACAGACAGCGAGTTGGATTGGGACCCAACCGATGACCATGAACAAGAAAAAGAAGTAGTGATGAACAGCAACAAGGACAAAACGAAGTATCGAATCATTCTACGTCTGATAATGTATCCGTGTCTAAGGCATCTTGGTATGGCAAAGATAGGAGCAAATGGTCCAAGCAAGCTCCAGCTAGGGGAAAAACAATAGCACACAATATTGTAACTGTGTTGCCGGGACTAAAAGGGCCAGCTCGCCAAAATCGACCTAAAACTACGTTAGTCATAGAAACTGCTGGGGGGGGGGGGGGGGGCTTACTTTATGGACAGACGGCCTTTTGTTTTAGTGAGTTTATTATTAGGAATTTATTGAAATTTTTTGGTATGCATATGTTTTCAAGGGTTCTCTACAAGCTGGCGCAGTCAGTTTTTTGATTGGACGTCAAATGTCAAAATAGCGATTTTCAACTGTTTATTTTTAAATTGAACGGTACGACTTTTTTTGGCTTAAACGATGCTGCAGGATGTTTACAATATGATCCTTACTGAATTTTTACGATTCAGCCGTAAAATTTGCATTCATTATGTTAGTCTAGTAGGCCGGTAAGTACGCACGCGTCACCATGTTTTTGCCTAAAATAAGTGAACTTTTGAGCTGAGCTTTTGTTTCTTTATGTTCATTAAAATAATGATTTCACTATGTATCCTGACAATCATTAAATCGTTTTGTGCAAATACAACAAAGTACGTTTCGCAGGTCCCGGCCTACTAGACTAACAATGAATGCATATCTTACGGCTGAATTATAAAAATTGTGAAAAAATTCAGTAAGGATCATATTGTAAACATCATACAGCATCGTCTAAGCCAGAAAAGGTCGTACCGTTCCATTTAAAAATTAACAGTTGAAAATCGCTATTTTGACATTTGACGTCCAATCAAAAAGCTGCTCCAGGTCGTAGAGCACCCTTCGAAACATGCATACCAAAAATTTTTAATAAATTCCTAATAATAAACTCACTAAAAAAGAGGCGTATAGCTTGACTTGTATATGTTTTTCACCTTTAGGAACCAAAAAAATGGTCAGGAACTGCTCAGACTTATTTTAATGAAATTTGTCTATAAAGTCTAGCCTTCGTAGGCTGTTAAATTTACGATATGCATTACTAAACCACCCTTTGTACATCAAAATTCGGAAAATTCCCTTCTTTAACATAAAATTTCTGAAAAAGTTGTTTTGAATGAGATAAAAAATGTTCAGTTGTTTGACCTCCTTTGTTTTTGCAGTTGTCAGCATTTCTTAACTAGCAGCCCTTTGCGCTGTACCTGCTTTGGTACAGTCACGACACTGCACGAAAGTTAATTAAAAGGTATAAACTCGCTTCTGCATCTAAATTTGCTTCACAGTTAAAAAGAAGAACTTATGGATCCAGACAGACACTGTGGAGTTAAGAACTGGGAAGGTTATCCTTGCATGAAAGTTATCACTTGTATACCTATTTGGTAGGCATAATTTTTGACAGGGTGGGTGGTTGGTAATTTAAAATTAATGGGCTTCTTACAGAAACCTGAAAAACAAAAAGTCGTAGGACGTAGCACAACTGTAGAAAATCTGCTCAAACGGTAGAAAATCTGCTCAAACGGTATAAAACATCTTTAGCAACTACCACACAACAAAAATCCGAAATTTTCGGCACTCAAGGATTGGAAGAAGCAGCTAATTGTTAAGGTGTTTCATAATCCCGATAAAAATTGCAAGGTTAAAGATTCTCAAGATCTTCCATGTTTAAGAGTTGTTACTTGCGATATACATACGGTATACCTTAACTTTGTCAAGCGATTGTAAATTAATAACCTAAAAAACTTAATATAGATAGCAGAAAAGCAAGAAGTGCCTGGACGTAGTAAGACAATAGAAAATTTAATTAAACGTTATAAAACGATAAGACCAAAGAAAACGCCGAAACTTGGTACACCCCTAAACTCAGGCCAGGTACTATATGCACCTATAAAAAATGATCCTTCCTAAGGTAAGTTGGATTGAAAAATTTGACAAATTACATTGACTTGGAAGTACAGAGTATTGTGTGCAATTGAGAAATTCCATTGGCTATAGAACATATCTGCAATTTTGATCCATTCTTCTCTTGATGCTGGTATCTGTAATTAAAAATATGATTGATTTTTTCAGATCGAGACTAATAATGAAGTGGACGAAAATGCGGTAGAAGCAGTAGGAGGGACTACAAACACACCAGATGAAATCGGTGACACAGCCAGAAATGCAAACGCGTCCAATGATGATAAATCCCGTCCTCGTAGCAAGATTTTGCTGTGAAATTACGATTATTACCCGCAATAGCATTTGTCCCAATGGCGGACGTTGTGGACGCTTTTGAAGCATTGGTGGAGGAAGACGTCTTACCGCCAGAAGTCCGGCCAATTATTGATTATTTTGAGGATACCTGGATAGGCCGCCCCCAAAGACGCCGACAGCGCCGTTTACCAAGATTTCCTCACGATCTATGGAATTGTTTTGACGGGGTGGTAGAAAATTTACCAAAAACAAATAACTCAATCGAAGGATGGCATCGAGGATTCGAGCAGCAAGTTGCTGCTGATCACCCAAATATTTGGAAGTTTGCAGAAGCCATTCAGAGGGAACAGAGCCTACATGAGCTTCAGATGGAGCAATATGTCGCTGGAATGGAAGGCCCACCTACTCGAAAAAAACATCGTGACTGTGCAGAAAGGATAGCTCGTTTGGTAGAAACTTACAACCCAGAGAACGTGTGTGAATTCTTGCGCGGCATAGCGAACAATCTAAGCTACTGAATCAAATCATTGCAGTATTCGATAAAAAATGTATTTTTAATTGTTTTTAATAATTTTTGTAATAAATAATTATCATATCCGGCATTGAGTTCGATGTACAAAATAATCTTCCAACTTGTATGCATTAAACAGTCAAAAAATTATATTTTCGATCAACTTTCCATTCGGTTAAACGTTCTTCGGTCAAATTTCCTTTCGGTCAACTTTCCGTTCGGTCACATTTCTTTTCGGTCTACTGTCTTCGGTCAACTTTCTTTCGGTCAAATTTCCGGTAGCGTTCATCACTTGCCCTTAATTTAGGCACTACCCTAAAAAAAGTATGTAATCAAGCCAAGAAAGCAATCATAACAAAAAATACTTTTTTTTCACAAGAAAATCGAGATGGACAGCTAAAAAACATTGCGGAACTTAAGGAAATGGTATCAGAACATTGGTGCAACGACGTTTCAAGCTTGGCCCATAAAGCTCTCAATGAAAATAATTGGAAAAAACCGAAATTATTTCCAATCACCGAGGATGTTCTTGCATTTAATAATTACGCTAAAAAGGTAGCGGATGATGCTTTCGAGAAACTTAAGAACAAGGAATATACAGAAGAAAATTAGAAACTTTTGGCTGAATGTACCTTAGCACGTGTGCTTGTATTCAATAGGAAACGCATTGGGGAGGTTCAGTTTATGACTATTGAATCTTACCAAGAAGAACTTGTAATCCTTAACCAAGACGAATCTTTAAGTTCTTTAACTGA